>JAEAOA010002152.1:842500-2167415 GCA_016746295.1 Potamilus streckersoni
TTCAAAAAGCATGTGGATAATAAAGAAACGCTGCAGCAATGCAGTGAAAATCCAATCAGATTAAGTTATTTAATAAATAAATGCATCCTAACTATGATAAGTGGTTTTTGCTTAATTGCTTAATCTTCTCAAACAGTTTCTTACTTTTATAGAAAAAACATTTATAAAATTTATAACTAAATGGACAAAAATTTAAACAGCATTAAAATCTCATTAGGTCATTAAAACAATAATACAAATACATGTATATTTACACCAAAAGTAATTTGTCTACCTTGCATGATTTTTGCTTCAACCTGATGATCAAAAAAGTTTCAAAATGTGTAACAAACTAATGAGATCGTAGTCAGCAGAACATAATCATGTTTTGAGACCCATTCTAAATATTCAGTTTGGTTTGGGTTTTGCTCCAATATCTGCTCATTTTTTTAATTAAAAGGTAAAACTAATGGACAGCACAAAACTTTTTTCTCTCCTTTCTTCATTTTATTTGGTGTTTTCTTGGGGTTTGAGAGAGTGAAATAATTTTCTATAAAAGTAAGAAAATCTGGAAATCACTCTGAAGCTAAATATAAATGTCCCAACATGTTCCATATAATTAAAATAAACTTCAAAATTAAGACTGAATTACCTTAAAGGTTATTCATAATGAAGTGTGTACATTCTTAAAAACATAAATGTCTGATTTTTCATGCTGGGGATATGAAAATATATGCCAACAAGCAGATATCTTGATATGACATCAAGTGAACATTTAAACATTCACTGTAAATGGCATTAAAACTGCAACCTCAGTTTCAAATTTGATTCTGTCTGGCACCTCATGAAAGCTGTACATTTCAAACTTCAAGCTGATAGTTACCTGGTTGCTAATCTGCACATTTTTGTTCTCAGGTTCTTTGGATTCCTTTGACTGGTTACTGTCTGTGTTACCTTTTTCAGTTACTTGATGGACTACTTTTTCAATGTTGACATTTGGATCTTTATGTGGTTCTTTTACTGCATCTCTGTTTGATCTTTGATTAGCTGTCTGATCTGGATTATTTCCATCCTTTGAACTATCTGTCTGGTCAGCATTTTTCATACCCGGCACCTTCTTAAGCTCCACAGAGGACTGTTCATTATTCTTTCTAGTCAAAGATACATTAATAGATTGATCATATTCCATTATTTTAAAATCTGGACTTTTTTCACCTGTAGAACTTATGCTGGGCTCCCTCTCAGTAGTATCATTTTTACCCCTCTCAACTGTTTCCATTTGTGAATCTTGGTCATCTCCTGTCTCTTGAATTGATACATTATCATGGTTTTCAATATTCTCTTCAACCTGGCCTTTATTTGTATTTTCTCTTCTCCAGTTTTCAACATCTCCAGATGTGGCCCCTTTGCCTTTTTCTGTACTTTGACTTGATCCTTTACCTATCTGATCTTCTGTGGCATCTAATGATCCATCCAATAATATGGAGTGACCATCAGCTCTGACACTACTCTGCACTTGCTGTAGGTCTGACTCTTGGGTTTTTGGATGGGATCTGATTTTCATACTCTCCAACTTTTTCCTTTTCTTTTCTCGCTTCACTTTATGTTTCTTTGGCTTCTTCTTCCATTTTGATCCTAGCTTCTGCCCCTTCAATTGAAAAGACTGTGGTAATGCTGGATTCATAAATTCATCTTCAACACACTCAGCACATGAAGAATCAGGTCTAGAGTCATCACTATGTTTCTCATCTATTTCAATATGAACACTTTTAACATCAGCACCATCTTTTGATAAAAGTTTATCACCCTTTTCTTCTGACAAAGTCACATTACTCAGTTTGCTCTCTAAACCTGCACTATTTCTGGATTCAGACTCACCACTGGATGACAAACCTCCCTTCTCATCTTCAGGATCATAATCAAGGTCATTCTCATAAAAATTGACACGATCAGGTGAACTGGATGAAGGGAAGAATAGTGTTTGTTTTCCCTCAATGTTGGCCTCCAAATTAAATAGCTTCAAATTTCCTGATGTTGAACCACTCTTAAGAAATGGGTGACCTGAAAAAAGGGGCTGTCCTGCAATTTCTTCTTTTCTGTATTCTCCATCCATTATAGCATTCAAGCCAAACACAGCCATATTTCCTGAGGTTAATGCAAGTGACACGGTTGGATATCCTGATGCTAAGATGTTCTCTTTGTTCCCTTTATGAACATCCCCTCCATCAAGCTTGGCATGCATGCCAAACACACTCTCTTGTCCATGACTAATAGCTGAATCAGTATTAGAGTTGCTAGTGTTCTCTTTGTTCCCTTCAAGAACATCCCCTCCATCAAGCTTGGCATGCATGCCAAACACACTCTCTTGTCCATGACTAATAGCTGAATCAGTATTAGAGTTGCTAGTGTTCTCTTTGTTCCCTTCATGAACATCCCCTCCATCAAGCTTGGCATGCATGCCAAACACACTCTCTTGTCCATGACTAATAGCTGAATCAGTATTAGAGTTGCTAGTGTTCTCTTTGTTCCCTTCATGAACATCCCCTCCATCAAGCTTGGCATGCATGCCAAACACACTCTCTTGTCCATGACTAATAGCTGAATCAGTATTAGAGTTGCTAGTGTTCTCTTTGTTCCCTTCATGAACATCCCCTCCATCAAGCTTGGAATGCATGCCAAACACACTCTCTTGTCCATGACTAATAGCTGAATTAGAGTTGCTAGTGTTCACATATTGATGAGAACTGGTGCTAACAATCTCTGTGAAAGAAAGTAGAAGACAGGATAAATACATTTATACCACATTCATTAAAATTATCATGGCTTTTAAAGTGCTGGTATAAAGCAATTTGACATGCCAAAACTACTGGTATATCAAACTGTGATTTGCCCATTGCACAATAAACTATGCATTTTTAAATATTCTTGAAATTTGTGTTGTTGTATTGTTGATTCTAGATCAATGATGACTTTCCACATATTAGTCGTTAATGATGTGTAAAAATAATGATAAAAAGTATTAATAATCCCTGTTTTCTAAATGAATTTAACATGGTACACAATTTCATTGCAATTCTTTCTTCTTTCTGTTCCCATCCCCCCTCATGTATGACAGACAGACTATGAAGAAATCTGGATTGAGAGAGAAAAATAATTTGGGTTGGATGAAAACCTTGAAATTGAATTTACACCAAGTAACCTACAAGAATATGGTTTGTAATAATGGTATGTGTGCACTTTCCTTGGGATTTATCTACACTGTTTATATAATCAATGATAAAAAGTTGCAAATCCTGTCAACATTATATGGTAATTTCTCTGTTACATGGTACACATACTGTGATGTATTTAATGTTTTGTTATTGTTTTTTCTTAACCTATTATAATTATTATTTTGTTCTAAAAACTGATTATTATTAATTAACTATAAAAATATCCAAATGCCACACACCCCAGACCATCATAGCAAGATACGGGCAAAAATCTATGAAAAGATGATTGTAAAGGATTTTCACTTAGGTCATCCCATTATGTCTCTTGACTTATGAATTATCATTAAAGTTAATCAAACCAACCAAATGAAGAGAGAGAGAGTGAGAGAGTTTTATGGTCAATAGTGCTGTTATTAAAGCAGAATAATGACTTAGATCAACTGTAAATATATAAAATATTTTAATTACCCATTCTGGTTCGTCATTTCACTTAGTTTCTATTCCACATTAAGTTCCATGCACTGATACATGAGTGGCCGAGTGTTTGCATGAATGGTGTGTAACTAACCATGTATTTATAGTGCTCTACTTTTTCCATTAAAACCATCTATGATGTTTATATCATAAGTGTATATTAAACTGATTTAACCGATTGGAAGAAGAATGGTAATTTAAAGAGAAAACAATCAACTTATCAACATGTATATGTGATTGTGAATAGCCACAAAGGCACAGAACTACATTTTATAGTGGACACTCAGCAGGGATGGGAGGAGTTCATTCACTCAGATAATACAGAGTTGCCTGTAGCAAATCTAACAATGTTTACATGTGTCCACAGACTTTTAATCCTTAAGCTAGTTATTTTAATCATAGGAAAAATAATCCATATATTTAAACCAAAACATTTAACTGGTTCAAACTCTAAAGTAATGATATACCAACAGTTGCAATGAAAAAAATGATGAAAATTCACACATAGCTGATAAATTTTACATGTAAAATTTAACATGTAACACTTTCTATAACTGGCTGCATTATACAAGCAGGACAGAAGCTAGCAGTCTCCAATGAGGTTTATATAAGCACAAATGTAAATTAAGAAGTCAGACATTGTACTGCTGACTAATTAATTTTTTATTGTATCTATTTTAACTAGATGTAAGTGCATTTGTGTACATGTTCACTTTTAATTAACCTGACATGGTCTTTTTTAGCATCAGATACAGTACCACACAGAAAGGTATAGATGTGATTTACAGTTGTCTTCACATGTCAATGTATCTTTTATCTATATGACTGGCATGGTACCATTTAATGATAAAGTGTTGAAAGTAATTAGCCAACCATTCACTATGTAAGATGTCAATATAATCGTGGTTATCTTGATACTTTATTTCATATTATTAACCTTGTTTTATTTCTTCATATTTTTTTCTTCTTAAACTTCTTTATTTAAATAAGTACTTGTCCACATAGTTGGCCTTAATTTTTTCCTTATAATTTTATCTGACTGATTACAATTTGAAAAGATTATAAATATGTTAATTTTTATTTTGAGATTTTCATCACTTTGCATCAAAAGGGCCCTATGAGTAAGACTTAAGCTTAACCTCTCTTCCACAGGTAGAAATTTCTGGATGGATAACAGTGAATGAATATGAACTTTTACAAAATATGCTGCACTGCTACCTGCATATCATTTTAAAGGCTTTTATATGGATCAAAATAAGTCATCTCTTTTATCTATTTTAACTGCATAAAAACTAGAATCCTTGAACCTTGAAACTTATATTAAAAAAATTTCAAAACACAAAATTTTAATTTTGATGCAACTGATATTTTAAGGTTCATGTACAGCCCTTATTTAAAAGAACTAACATCAAAATAGCTATGAAAACATGCATTTTTTAAATCAAACACTTGTTTTCTTGTTAGAGAGTATTCCATCACACCTGACTCAGATATATGACCAAATACTAAGCCACACGTACAACTAGAAACACATATAATTACTGAAATTAACATCAATTTGTCAAATTATTGAAATATATAGAATAAAAATTGTTAACCTTACTCTGATTAACTGCACATGCTGGTATGAAGAAAGACTTTTTAGAAATGGGATGTTGTTAATTTTGACCAAAATAACCTTAAAAAATTAGATAACTTTGTACAAAAAAAAGGACTGACATTTTGTGAAAAAGTACTCCCATAAGTATGGCTGATGTTCAAACATTTTCTTTTAATTTAATCCAACTAGTATTGACTCTATATTTAATCATTATTAGGTATGCCTTTGGCATGGGTTTCTGCATTCAAACTAACCAAACAATCTGCAGATTTCTATATACATGTACACCAATCCGAGCTATAGCACTCGGTAACTCACAAATGTTCTTATAACACAAAGGTGTGGATTCCCTTTTTTCCTTTCAGAAATATGACCCAAAAATTAGGCCCTAGTTTGTTAAATTTGAATAAAATCCTGTTCATAGCACATCTAGTCAAAAACAGCAGTTAGTGCCAAAAAATCTGAATCAACATCATTAAAAGATAACTGATAAATTTTCTTTATAAACTATAAAATTTTAACACACAATAAATAGCAATATATGACCAAACTTTGACCAATTAAAACATTAATAATATATATGCAACACTTTAAGAAACACAATACCAGTTTGAAATAGTGTTATCAAATGTAATTCATGTTTAAGTTTTATCTGTGATTTTGGTTTCAGTGTAAGCATCATAAATGTAATATACCCTATCATATTCAAAAGTGAAAAGTGTCAGCTGACCATTATGGTGATAAATACAAGCATTTCTGTGAAAATTAAGGACAGACTGTTCATCTCCACTTGCAGAAGTGTTGGTGCATTACTACAGTAAAGTATGGTTCCCTGCATTGTATTATCTTGCTAACTAGTCTTCTATGTCAAATCAAGAAATCAAGGTAGAATAAAAAGTTAAAAGGCATAAAAATCCAACTCTGGTTTGAGTTAGAGGCCACAATTGCGTGTTAATTAAAAGTCAACTCATTTCAGTTGACTAATCAAGCACTGAGAACACATGTAACACAATTTATGTATCTAATAATCAGCAGTTTATCTTACTCATTCATGACAGCAATAGAATCAAGTAAAAAGCATATAAGGTGCATAACAATCTTAGTTTTACATATCAGATTTCATTATGGAAAAGCAAGTTCCAAAGTTTATAGTGAAATAAATCTTCCCAAATTGGCACTCAGAGGTATGCTCAAAAATGAAAAGAATTTTGATATAACTTGCAATGAAATTACAATATTAATATCAAATCAAAAAAATTTGAAGTTATTTTTTCTCTATTGCCATTTTATAAAATAATCAAATAATCATTTTATTATGAATCTACAGTAACACTAAAACATATCCACATTCACATACAAAATATAGTGAAATAATATGCAATGTTTTCCCTGGTGCAATGTGATGTGTGTTGAAAGCACTTAAAGCAATGTTTTCCCTAGTGCAATGTGATGTATGTTGAAAGCACTTAAAGCAATGTTTTCCCTAGTGCAATGTGATGTGTGTTGAAAGCACTTAAAGCAATGTTTTCCCTAGTGCAATGTGATGTGTGTTGAAAGCACTTAAAGCAATGTTTTCCCTAGTGCAATGTGATGTGTGTTGAAAGCACTTAAAGCAATGTTTTCCCTAGTACAATTTGATGTGTGTTGAAAGCACTTAAAGCAATGTTTTCCCTAGTGCAATGTGATGTGTGTTGAAAGCACTTAAAGCAATGTTTTCCCTAGTGCAATGTGATGTGTGTTGAAAGCACTTAAAGCAATGTTTTACATGATCTTGATATTAGATCAATTTGAACTATACATATTTTATACAGAAAAACAAAAACTTTATTTGAGAAAACTATTTACTGACAATTATCTTCAATGCAATTATTAAATTAATATCCTACCACATCAGTTTGTCTCAAACCCTCATGCCCTCTTCAGATTGTAAAGATCCATCCCTTTAATCCTCAGTAGCAAGCACCCTTATTCATGCCACAGTCTGTGTATTTAGATCCCATTATGAAAGAGGTGCATTATCAGTCTTATAGTAAAATATATTGCATAGGTGAGTTTGGGTCAGAGTGATGTTGAAGGTTAATATTGATGATAATGTTTAACAATAAATGTTGATGAATTTTCCACCAAACAGTAAGAAAATTTATCAAAACATGTTTTTACTTACATACCAAAACTGGAACTGGGAAGGACAAATTTTATTATTTATCTGTTAAAATTAACTAGATCACACAATGTAAACAACTCTTTCATATGTTAACACAACTTCATTATCTTCTGCATAAAAATACAGACAGCTGTTGATGAGGCAACCAGTCTATCTAAATAATTCAATCACCCAAGTACTTGATTTAACTATACAAACATGTAAATGAAAAGCACCCATATAATCCAAATAGGAACTGTACATAAAAATATCTTAAAAGTTCTGCAACTTCAGAAAATTCCAACAATTCAACAAATTTAACTTGTGATCAGTTTAATTATATATAATCAATTAGGCATTTTACTGCAATTATGTGCCAGTGGAACATACTGTTTTTCCTGACACTAAATCAATATTTGCTAAATTATTGGGCTTTCCCACCCGTCAACAAGATTATTCTTTCTCCTGACTTTGTCCCAATTTCTCAAAAAATTCAGAGGTTAGAAAGAAACAACTATTCAGAAACAGAAAGGTTAACATAAGACATTGAAAAGCATTCTTGCCACTTTCAACATTTAAAACCATGTTTGTGTATCCTTTTAAAATAATAGATTTAAAAGGAATTGTAAACAAAATACAAGTAAAATGTTGGAATTCCTGAATTTAAAGGAATGTAAAGGAATTTACATGAACCTGATACCATCATTACTAAAGTTAAGAAAAGAAAATGTGTCTCTAAAAACTGTGGCAGAAATCAACCTGTATCTGATATTGAAGTCACATCCTGAGGTGTTCCACATATGATACAAAATTTGTTATCTTCCTTTAACAGATTTCTGCACAATGAACCATCTTTCATCACACCCAGACATTTCATCTGTGTCTTTTGGAATAATGCCTGGTCTACATTTTGGCCACACTCCATGCAAAAGCAGAAATCCTTCTGCAACTCAGCACCACATGGTGTCCCATCATGTCTTATCCCTAAGCAAAGGATAACATCAGTATCAGTGACAGCTGTTCCACACTCGCCACAAAACTGATCATCACCACCCAGTTCTGCCTTACAATTCCCACACTTCATGTCTGTAGGTTTTCGTGCATCACTTGGTTTGTAACACTTCAACAAAAGAAAATCAAAAAGTAGGTATACTTATTATTTATTAATCTGCACCAGTAGCCACCCAATGTATATTTATTATTCATTTTTTATATTATTGATCAAATTGTGAATGTTTACTCTCCCAGACAAGAAAACTTATATCACAATGTGACTATTATTTCTTGCTATATTTCTAACAAAATCTTTGTTGCCACTATCTGCTAATCAAAGTGGATTTTTTTAAGCATTATGACAGAAAAGGAAAGATTTTTCAGTTTTAAACTTGTTTTTTTTATCAACTTAAAAACAGTGCCCAGAACAATTAGTTAAGGTGCTCTCTGCAGCAAACTGGTGTAGATATCTTTATTTTGAGCAAAACAAATAGAAAAAACATTGGCATATAACACTAAAAAAAACATCTGAAGCTAAATCATGTCAAATGCAGATGACTCATCCTTTCCTAAATCAGATCTGTGTTTTGAAATTTTCCCTTCAAAGTTAATCAACTTGTACACTATTCAAAATACTAAAATACCAGTAATCATCTTTTATAGTTTTTGGAGTGCAATCCAAATTAAAAATAAATAAGTTTTTTTTCTAGTTAGATATGTTTCTTTAATACTTACCAGATCATAATACACTATAAGAACTATTACTACTGCATCAAAATTTCATATCCTTCCCAATAAGGTGGCAGTTAGAGTGACTTCCCCATAATACCAGGACCGATGCTAAATCTTGTGAATTCTTTGATTGCTATTCTGTGGAAGGCATACACTCTATTCCAAATTAACTGTGATGCAGCTAGGAAGGTGTAAGTGTACCCAAGGGACCATCTCTGTTCCCCTAAGGTATGTGAGACAATATCTATAGATAACTAAACTAAAAAACAGACTCAATAAGTCAGAGAGCTGCTTCAAAAGTGAGCATTTTTCCCTTCCACAAATCCAGCAGAAGTCATGAAGCTGCATCATAATGAAGCTGCCAGATGATCTGGAAAGGTAACCATGGTACCAGATTGAGGTAAACCTTTAAGGATGAAAGAGCTCTGAGACAGAAGCTGCAGAAGTATACTCAGATCTTGTCCCACAGCATAGATAATAAAGAAAAACAATTTCATTCCTATGCTATGCCTGTGGTGATTGTCCTATGTTTCATGATACTAAGCAAATTCATTGGTGTGGGATTATTTTCGATACGCAGAACAAATAAACCACTTTATCCAGGATGAAAGTGTCTGTGCTGATATAATGTCCATTTTCTCTGTAAGGGAAAATATAAGAAACAAGATATCTTTCAACACAACAGCTTGGTCTTCCTTATGTACCACTTCTGAGTTTACACTCTAAAGTCCTGTAGATGAACTTCAGATGAGGTTGCCAGTGTAGACTGGAAATTTTAAGCAAAGTCTAATTACCCATGAACAGTAAGTAGCCTGTTCTTGGTAATGAAAGCAGGGGCCATAATAAGTGATAATCTTGTTGGAGTTCACAAGTGCACTATTAGGGCATGTATTCGACAATTCTGCCTGCCAATTGCTTAAGAAGTAGGTCTTATATGATAGATGAAGCACTGAGGCTCCTGAGAGTGGTTCAAATAGTGTCTTGTTGATTATCCATGATAGATTCCACCTGGATAAAGATCCAAAATTACTGGACATCTGTAATCAAAAACAGAAATTAGATAGATCCTTAAGGATTGTCTAATAACCTCTCATAATGCAGTTTGCCAGTAATCATTAAATAGTTAAATTTTAATTATCATTTGTGCTAAGTGTTTCTTGTCAAAGAGCCATAGGAAGTTAGCTATTGAGGTATGGATGCCTGCAGTGGTATAAAGTGTTCTTGAGTGCACCACTGTGGGACTATATTCTACTGCCTTTGTATGCCTGTAAAATGGAGGACCAGCTTGCTTGAGGGATTAAACACTGGGAGAACTGTGTTTCTGCAGGCAATTTTTATAAGATCCAGATGTGCAAGTTTAGGAATATGGGCTTAAATGAAACACCTCTCATCACTGTTGTTTGAGCATGTGGGGCAAAATCTCAATTTTCTGGCAATTCTTTTGTGATATTGATGAGGTAACTGATCTAAGATTTCCCAGATGAGTGGAAAAATCAGGATGAGCTGACACTACAGTTCTTTCACTTAGTGTATCACATTCTGAACCCAATGTGTTCAAGAAGTCCATACATTTGGCCATTCCAATTTATATAAAGAGCATTTTGATTATCTAGTCTTTTGAATCCAAAACTGTTGAGACAGCAGTTGGGATTTTGGCATTCCTCTTTGTAACCAATATATCCATCATAGATCTCCCACTGGGCACCTACTGATTGAAAACCAAGGGATTAAGAAACCATTCCATTTGTATCAGTTGGTTCTTGCAGGACTATGTGTCCACCAATACATCAGCTAGCCTAGGATATGTTAAAATTGGACATGGATTTGTCACTGATGCCACTACTTTAGAAAATACCAAATGAAAATACAAAGGTCTGGGGACTTGGTTTTGCCTTGCCATTTGAGATAAGTCACTAAAGTGGACCTGTCAGACAAAAAGAACTCCATTCCAATGTAGTTTTCTCACAATGGAAAGCTTTCTTTAATACTTGTCCAAATGGTTTCATCACAATAATGTTGATGAAGTAAGGAAACATGCCCCTTTATCCATATCCTCTGTATTCATGTGTTGACAATCACAGGAACTTCCTGGAAACTGTGAGTGGGGTCATGAAGTTGTGTCTCTTGCAAGTCCACAAAATTACTGCATAGGTCTCCCTAAAGGATGCATTTAGAAGAAATTATTGCATTCCATCATGAACCAAAGAGCAAAAAGAATTGACTGAATGCACTTAGGTTGACAAGTAAGTGAAGAGTAATGAAAGCAGGGGCCACATTTGTAGCTGAAGGAACTCTGGCAAAAGGTGAAGAATTGCACTTAGCTTGCTGGATCCTTATATTATCATTGCAAATCTTTCCCATTTGGAGCTTTTCCCCTACCACAATCTGAGACAAAGGGAAGAGAATGTGATGTCACTTGAGATAGGGAGGGCCATTTTATACAGATAAAATCAGTAAAGCATCACATTTATAACTATGAAATGGATGCTAGACAAAATAATATAGCCTTGTATATATTAGGATGTAGCAGAGATTATACACCAATATTAAATGAGTTTTCTATAGCACACACCAGACCTGTGCTTATCAATACAGTTGTAGCAATGTAGAAATGTATAGATGGAGTATATCTGCATTCAAAGATTAAACTCTCACAACTTGCATTGATTTTGTGATGATTATCCTGCTACAGCAAGAGCAGCAGTAACTGAACAATTCACAAGCTTCAATAGTGGTTTTAATGGGAGATCACTCAATCTGTCATCTAGGTGGAAAGATAACTTTCAGTACTTAAGTCAAAGAGTTTTAGACTGGGAGGGCAGGATTTAGTAGGTAGTTGTAGTAGTAGTAGTAATCTTCTAGGATATGATTTGGTAACATATTTGAAGAAGAAAAATTATTGCTCATCAGAAAACAACCAATAATCTTTAATAAAGAGGCAGCAATGTTTAGTAATGCTTGTTCTTCAGCAAGCATTTCTCTACATGTACTTTGCCTATAACATTCAAATAAATTAGGCTGTTTCACTTTACCTACCCAGCTTAGTTTAATGGGCTCTCCCACATAGTGCATAGACTCTAAGCAATATTGTTTGCTGTGAATACAGACTAAAGGTTAGGTACATATAGAGGTGTTAAAAAAATTCTATATCTGTGTTTACTTTTTTTGAAAAGATTAATGACAATTTTGTTTCTCAAAACATGACCATGTCAAGTCTTTTGAGAATAAAGTATTGTTTTTCATAGAACTCATCATTTTATGGCAGATGCTTCTAGACTGTTTGTTTGAAAGGAAGAGAGACAAGTACAAATAGGTAAGGTGTCTGTGGAAGCCCTGGTGGCCTCCCTCTGAGGAGGAAAACCTCAAAAAAAAAATATACATTGTAAGCTCTTCTAGAGCCTAATTTTAACTTTCTAACTGCAAAGAAAACATCCTGGTTGCATTTTGTTTGTACTTTTTTCTTTCAAGTGGGGAGAACACAAGCCTCACATTATATCCCTCCACTCCCAGTCATTTTTTTACCAAAAGTATAAGCCATGGACAATCTTGGTTAAAATTATATGGTCTAGAACCAAAATATTTGTGCAGAAGCCATAATTTATTTTCAGCCACAGTAACATTGACCCCAACTGCAAGCCAATTGCTAAGTTTGATATAGGTTTGATATGTAGATCTAATGTTATTTTAACGGAATCATTTTACTTCTTTCTTATTTGTGATGACCTTAACCTTGGGACTTCAAAATTGATAGACTTCTTCCCTACCCCAAATGAAAGCTTTAACAAAGTTTGCCAAGTGAACACCTAGAGTTATTGTGCAAAATGAAAAGCTGGTCAGACAATTTAATAACTCTGTCTTATGGTGAGCATATAAAATTATTTCACATTAACTAAACTAATGATTGTTGATTACCATCATGTGAAATACTGTACAATAAAGACAAAGAAAGGAACACATACATTCTTTTCTTTTAATAATTATTCCTACTTTTGGCAAACAGTTTATTACTATAATTAATATAAGATCCAAAGGATTCATTGAATATAGATGTATGGTATTTAATTAAATTATAAGTTTGACCAGACCCCACTTTTTAATTGTTAAGTATATATAATGGCAAATCCTATTATCATGGTATGCCTATTACCATTACATTTAAACATTTTTGTTCAGTAATGACACCATGCATAACACCAGAATAATCTGTATCTAAACATAATGACAAGAACTTCACATAACCTTGTATATTACAAATCTGAAGAGTAACTCTATTCAGGGTAAATAAAATCAATTTGTTTTCCTTTTACTTGTGCAAAAAATTCCAGTATGTGATCCATGAAAATCCCAGTTTCAATCCCATTCTTGTCCTTTTCAACCATAAAATTGTGCAATGCACAATGTCTACAAATAATCTGTTTCAAAATTTAAAAAATACAAGCAGAATTGGTGACAGAACTTGCACTCTCAACAAAAATTTATATCTTAATCATGGGGGACCCATTAAGGGAGTAATGCCAAACTTGGGAGTTTTGTTTTAGTGTGGGTTCTTATATCAGTAGTTGTATAGGCAAGTCATGAACCCTGTCATCCCTTCCAATTCATAAAAGGTATCTTCTAGATATGGAGTATGCAAACCACTCTGTTGGCCTAGTGGTTAGAGCATCTGCCTTGGATGCAGGAGGTCACGGGTTTGAACCCCGGCCAAGTCATAACAAAGACTTACAAAAATGGTACTAACAGCTGCCTCACTTGACACTCAGCATTAAGAGGTTAGTGTTAGGACTGGTGGGCCTAGTGTCAGGACAATGTGACTGGGTGGGACATCATGCTACATGTCTGCGGCATGATGCCCCAGTGCTAGACATCACTATTAACTGTCACACAACAGGCATTGTAGTGATATGACTGAAAAATTGATAAAGCTACCTTAAAAATCTAATGCACACACATGGAGCATAAAATGAAAGTTTACAGTACTGTGTTTAACTATAAATATGGCATTTAATATAATATAAAAATCTTATTTAAGGTATTTACTTCATCTTTGGCATATAAAGATCTTCATTAAGTTTAGGAATTTAATGTTCAAATTTTGTTTTGAAATGTCTTGATTTTACATAATATTTATTGCTTTTAAAAATTTTGAAAGATAAATTTTTGTTCATTTTGATATCTGGTGACTTGGGTGCTCAAGTTGTGCAAAAGGTAGTAAAGTAGTGCCTTTACCAATCACAAACATCTCACCTCTGTCCATGTTGGTTTGTGTATCTTCTTGCTCTGCCAATGTGAGAAAGCTTCCCAGCAAGGATTGGTGATTCTTACTAGGGTTATCCTGGTTTCTTCCACCAGCAGTTATACTGATTTCCATGTATATAGCCTACTGTGTGATACTGTGTACTCAAAAATGGCATACATATATAAACATCAACAGCACATTAATACTGTATTACAGATAGTCATTGTATTTCTTAATTGCTGCAGTAACAGAACATTTTTTTTTACAATGTCCACCATAATAAGTCACCTCAGATTATCTAGCACTTTAAGAGTCCCATTTATCTGAAATTAAAATCATCTATCATGACACATGCACCACACACTAATTGCTGATGCAGTTGAATAAAAAGTTAAAAGTATGTATTTTGTTAAACTTTTTATGTTTTCTAAGTGGTAACACAGTATTTAGACATAACTGTCTTGTGGTAAGTTTTATTTAGTATTTCAAGGCTATGCTATAATATACAGAATAAAGATAAATGTTACATAAATTTGATAAAGCATTCCCAACTCAAATGCATTCTACTACTGTTAGAAGGCACTAACTGCAGAGTAAGAGTGTGATTCAAATTAAGGAAATGATACATTTTAACAAAATTACAAAACTAATCAGGCAAGATATAAGCAGCTGTATACTTTACAAGATGGTACTTTGGTCAGTTATACTGGATGTCATGATTGTCATTATTCATGAATATTACACTTAGTAATAGCACAAAATGCTTAATCACATTGAATATGACATTTATCGATGTGCTTTTCTACAATGGATTCTAGTGTGTTGAATACACCATGTATAAGGAAAGAGTTAACACTTATTAGTACAATTACTTTTATACATATCAGAAGTTATTTAGTGACATTTTCTGTATGTGTGATAAATAGTTATTGATATTGTTTGATTATGACATTTGAAAATTGGGTAAATTAGTCTTTGTTGTTAGACAGCGAAGTCATCTGCAAAGACATGAGGTGTTTTAGCAACCAGGACACTGCTCTTACTGTGGCGGGTGGTCAAAATAAAGGAGAAATATTAGACTAAAGTTTTACATTTCATATGGTTTGCCTTGAATGGTCCCATTACTAGGATACCCAAAAACTTAAGATCCATTAATATCTAAAATATAAAAAAACTGAATTACCAACAAAACATAGCAGAATAGATGAATAGATTCATAAATAGCATGTACAGAAAGCCATGTCAGCAGAGACAATGAAAATATTCCAGATAATTTTGGGGATAATCATAATGTTTGCAACTAAAATTGTGTCACTATTTTTATTATTACTATATTAAATGGAGAATTTTGTTATTATCTTCATCATACAGGCCTTTCCTCCTTTATTTATGAACAAATGTTTGAGGTAGTTCAGGACTGACTAGCATCCATTGTGCAACTTGCAAACAGTGCAGAAAAAGTCAACTCGTATTCAATTTCTCCAAGTTTTATATAAAATCTACTTCATTTTTTCCCCCTGAATGGTTTAGTGGTAAGGGTAAGTGGCATTTGGTTTTCACTAGTCTCCATATTGCTGCACAATGCATCGAAGCCTGTGAATAAAAGGTATAGATTTTTTTAAAAAATAATTTATTCTACCACCCACCTATATTAAATAATTAACTGTGCATCGCTAATTGCCCTTAAAGCAGTTTTGAACTGCACCTCTTACCTGGGAAATTATAAGAAATAACTTACTTTCAACAATTACAAATGTCAAATTTACATTTATGACGAAACTTGGCCCTCAAAATGGACCGAATCAACCTGCACCCAACTAAACTATGTACTTACCATACAAGTCTATATAATGCCGCTTTATAACAGAATTATCAACTTTCAATAGAGATTTTCAAATTGCAGTCACCATTTTTTGGCAGATTAAGAATATCTTTACATTTAACAAAAGAAAACCGCAAAGAACGCATCAATTGCCATACTTACAACAGCAGCCACAACTTTAAAAAAAAAGGCCGCAAGTCTGAAGTACAACTGAATCTTTCCAAGTACTCCTGCCCGAGTATCAAAACCGAAAGTAGTCTCTCCTGGGAGAAGGCTTTTAGGTAATCGGAATAACCTCTGCATGTTCTGTAGATATGCTTCCCGATGACGTCACTAGCAGACGATACGGTGTCATTTTACATGGACGATGGATAACCTGGCAGTTTCTAATATATGCGATCACCAAAATTTTCCATTTTTAACGAGGCACACTGAAGCAAAATCAATTTATAACACACACACACACACACACACACACACACACACACACACATTACCACTGTAAGTTTTAATGTGCCGTTCATCACCAATTAAGCTTTCCCGAGTTTTACCCGACCTTTTAAATATTTGAACCACAACTTAAGGGTCGAATTATTTAACACGAGCTGGGAAAGATACAATATTGATTTATTTAACTGTGAAACATAACTGTTTCTTTAAAAATAATGTTGGTTTTATCAAGGCGAGGGAATGGGAGCTAATTGCATTTCACAACAACTCACTGAGGCGGCTTGATCTTGGTTCATATCGAACTCGTGACCCTCGGATTACGAGTCTGACGCATTACCAACAGTGCTGTTGCAGCTGCCCTTTCTAACCCACACAGGCACTTGATTCCGGGATAAAGTAAAGTACACTCATCAATTACCACTTGGTCAGTGTACAGTTTATATACCCCGGAATCAAGTGTCTGTGGTCGACTAGTAAAAAAGCATTCCCTACACGAGACATCTGATCTGTGCTGGCTTGGGTGCATATTGAACCCGCGACTCGTGGAAAATAGAAGTACAATTCCTAACATGTATTGCATCTTTCACTGAAATGTACTTAGAGATCACTTGAAATTATGTAGCATTGTCAGAAGGTGAGTGGTTATTTTTATTTTCTGTCCGCAGATAATTTTAAAAACACAATGCTCCAATTTTCAGAGAAAATGAACAAATTCTATCCATTATATTAGTTGTCAAATATTATATTGAAACATAAGAACAAAATATATAATGGATGGAACGTAAGAGCGACACCACCGCTCTCCTTAAACCAATCCCAAATTAAATGGTCATTCCCAAATGTACAGTTCCGTGTCTCAAACCATTTAGGTACACACCTTCGTTACCTACCATCCATAATTGTCTGAACTTAAAGACACCCTTTCCAAAAAACAGACATCGAAAATAGAGTCCTTCCAGGAATTAAGATAAATTAAATTGACCTTACTTACCTACTGAATGCAAATATAAACAGTATACCCAATGCGGAAAAAAAAAACAAAAAAAAAAAAAACTGACATCTCCAACATATCTGGCTAGAAAGTTATAAATAGATTTCGATTTCAATAGGTTTTCGATCGTATGCGGGTTTTCGTGTATTAGTAACGTGTAGTCCAAAAATGGTACTAACTAAGCATGTATATTATCTTCAAAATGTACAGTATTGTTTTTTTCGGGGTGGGGTGTTTTGCTTTCTTTTTTGTTATCTTCTCTTGTTTGTTGCTTTGTTGTTTGTTTTTTTTTTCAAAATGAAACAAACGATAACAGTCTTTTACATACTGTTCAAAGGAATGGAAACCATAGGCAAAAAACGTGGATAGATAAGGAAAAGCTAACAGTACGCAAAGACTAAACTCGAAGTCCAGAGGCGTAGCTTGGGTGGGGCAGGGGGGGGGGTACATATGTCTCCGGGCGCCAAAATGAGGCCTACAACGTTGCATTATAATAAGTAAACAAAGGTAATAAATCGGTCACAAGATCGCTGCAGCGGCTCAGCAGACGTGTCATCTGATACGTCTGCCATCCACAGTGATGATGATGCCTGCTAACCAATGTTTTATTAAAATTTAAATTGTTTTCCTTATTTAATGTAATAGAAAAATGTGACTAAACGGGGAGGGGGCTGGGGCGCCAATTTTATAGTTCCTCTCTCTCTCTCTCTCTCTCTCTCTCTCTCTCTCTCTCTCTCTCTCTCTCTCTCTCTCTCTCTCTCTCTCTCTCTCTCTCTCTCTCTTCCGAGAAAGAATAATTTTAGAATTAAAGCGCATTTTCGTGCCAAGGAGATGATATATCAAATATAGAAAACTAAATACTACAGTCAAAATTGTTTGTTTGTTTTTTTCATCGCTTTTTAGGTTACGTACTACTAAGGTATGTTGTGCAAAGTAGCTTGAACTAGGACACACGCAGAGCTAGAACGATGAGTCATTAAAAAGGTAGTATGCTTTCATACTATGGTCTCAAAAATAGCATTACGATCTCAGTGGCACAATGGAATTTAACAAGGTTATAATTATTTTATTCCAAAAAATTGCATCATGATCTCAGTCGGATTTAAAAGCGAGGATATGAGTTTTGGCTTAAAAGGACACTGTGGTCTTAATGGAACACTAAGTTGGGCTTAAAAAAAAGTGATAAGGCCTTATGAGAAATACGATTGAATTTGCAAAAAAAATATTCATAAAGTTAACTCTTTATTTTTATAACTCAAAATTGTTATAATTGTTATACAAGCAAAATTTCCACTACTTTAACATTTTTCAATCCTTGTTTTAACGCAGAAATGTGACGGTGATTACTCATGTAAGTGTGCAAATTTCTGTCGATCTATATAGAGCACATTAATCTGAGCAGGTGAACGATTAATCAGATTTAAGCGCGTTAGAATCACTGTACTGCACGGATGGTTAATGTCCATGTCTTGAGGGAAGTGATTTTTTAAAATTAAGCCTGCGTTTATTTAACCGTCAGAAAACTACGAGGAAAAAGTTAATTTTCGATCGTTGTATCAGAAGTGTTTGAATTGAAATTTTCCAGTTATTTGGACAAGGGGACCGCAATTTTTGGCGCCCATTTATAAAAGGCGGCGAGATATATTTAGTCCGATTGGTTACGTTAGATGAGTGGTTCCCACGCGAAATTTCTTGGTAAAATATTATTAGTGTAGTGGGATACCCTGTCGACAATGGCAATTAAGATTATGGGAGAATTTTAGCTATAGAATGAGAGTGGTTGTACCCTGGCGACAAGATTTATAGCAACAAATTAAAGGGGTTGTCCCCTGGCGACTCGTAATTAGCATTACGGGACCCTACATTGTACCCTAGCGACAAGATTTATAGACTCACGTAGACCTCTAAGTTAAATTTAGAAGGTTGTACCGTAGCAGAGGCGTAGCTATGATATTTTGCGCCCGGGGACGAACTATAAAATTGGCGCCCCAGCCCCCTCTCCGTTTAAGCACATTTTTCTATTTTCCTTATTATAATGTAACGTTGTAAGCCTCATTTTGGCGCCCTGTACCTTGGCGCCCGGGGACATATGTACCCCCCCTGCCCCACCCTAGCTACGCCTCTGTACCGTAGCCTCAAGTTGTATAGCCTCACGTAGACTTATATGTTAAATTTGGTTGTTTTCACTATAGCCTCAAGATTTATAGCCTCACGAGACCCTACATTGAACCCTACGAAATGGGGAAATCTTGGGCCTGTCTAGAGACAAAACATATTGGGCCTATTAGGATATAAAATTAGGGTAGAGAAATAAAAAAAAGAAAGTATATAGCACTATGTTGGTTCATATAAAATTTGGGTAGAGGAATTAAAAAAGTATATAAGACTACGTTGGTCATTACAAATTGGGATTAGTTACAAATTGAATAGCTTGGTTCAATTCAATGGCTGGAATGACCTGGGGACTGACTTACCTTAAAGGCCGCCTTTTCACAAATATAATACTAAATCGCCTGATTCAGAAGTATAACAATAAACGAATCACTCGCTTCTTTTCAACTGAACGAATCATTGTTCCTTACAGATTGAGATTAGCTACAAAACTGGATAACCTTGTTCAATTTCATAGCTGGAACCAACTTGCATTGGGAGCTGCTTTTCACAAACATAATCCTAAATTAGCCGGAGTTAGCATTCATAACAATAAACGAATTACTCGCTTTCTTCACTGTAACAAAATGAGTTAGCCAAACAAATCGGGTATTGTTCAATGTTACGAGTGGTAATCGATGTTGCGGGTGGAACAAAAAGACGATTTACCAAATTATCCATAATCCATGTTAAGAGTTGAACAAAAGCAATAGCCTCTTTACAATAAATAACTTAAAATAGACACGTATGTTATTGAACAAAAGCGACCACGTAGTCATTCCACGCCATAATGCATTCTGATTTGGGGCACGTAGTTGTTTTACGTCATTTTGGAGTATATAAGGCCGAGCCTATCTAAGAACTCAGGTTAATTAAAGCCCTAAGTCAGAAGTCTTGTTCATATTTACAGCGATTCCCGCTACCTCTTGCTACCGGAAATTCCCCAAAGATGTACCACTGTTAAGTGCCACCTCACTCTTAAAGGGATCACTCCTTTCTCTCTCTTCCTCTCAAATCCAGAGCCGAAAATTCCTTCTCATAAACAAGCAGTGAGAAGAAGGTTATGTAAGAAATAACAATTACACAATCAACAGAAAAAAGTTCTTACATAACAATTGGTGGAGAATAAACAGAAGCATCCCGCAAGAATATCATGATTAGAGGAGTGACACCACATAATTATAATTTACGGAGAAGACCGGCACCGGAACACCTAACGGCATCACATATCACACCATCCGATTCTGCGAAATCTAAGACAGCCGCCACTGCACCACCATCTTCAATTGATAGATCATTGCTTACTCCAACTTCGATCATATTACATCGTACGTCATCTACCTACACATCGCCTGTGACGATTTACCCTCCCACTCCGATCCTGTCACACAGCACATCATCTACCTACACATCGCCAGCGACGATTTCCCCTACAACTTCGCTCCTGTTACAGGGTACATCTTCTACCTACGCATCACCAGTGACGATTTACCCTCCATTATCGACTCTACCTATGATTTTAATCAGTTCAACACATATCACACCTACACCTGCTTCCGCGTCTGTACTTCAGCCGCTTCCTCAAAACGTTTTGATTGACTTGACACCATCTACGCCCACCTCAGCGCCTGTCATCGACCCTTCCCGTGATTTGACATCACTTCCGGTCATCGACCGTTCCCGTGATTCGACATTACGTCCGCCTGCTCCATCTCGCCAGCTCAACCTACCAGAGACAAGTTCACCTGTGCTCCTGACGCCACAGCGTACTCTTTTCTCGGACAACCCACTGACCACTCTACAAACTTTTCCAATTGAGTCTCAGGCTAGAACATTCACCAATTCCTCTCAACCTGAACATTCTTCTTGAACTGCTAGTGTTTTGGGGACAACAGATTCATACATACAGGTATGTCATCTAGTATCAAATTAGATGTTTTTAAGGGTGATCAATCACATAACCCTGTTAAATGGCTAGAACATTTTACACAATGGGCCAAGTTTTATGACTTGTCTGACGAAAAGGCTTTAAACGCGTTTCCCTTTCAACTTGAAGGGCACGCTAAGGTCTGGTATGATACTCTACCAGAGAATGTTACACACGATTGGCATCTTCTAGTTAATGCTTTTAAGTCTAGATTTCACCATGATGATGTCATTTTAGATCTCTCAATTTTGCAAACTCATCAAGGTTCTTCTGAATCAGTTATGGACTATTTAGGTCGCCTATTCCAAACTGCAACAAACAAACCAATTCCAGATCAAGTTTTATTAGCAGTGGCTTTGAATGGATTGAAACCCTCTGTAAAGAGAATAGTAATGAACAAAAATCCAGCAAACATGGCTCAATTATGTCAAGCCGCTGTTCTGGCGGAGAAATCCATTGCCACTACTGATACAACTGATTTTTCTGCCCTTAACACCATTCTGAACGAGGTAAAACAACTGATAGACGAAGTAGCCGCAAATTCAAAACAGACTCAAAACAGTATTTCGTTCCTTCAGACATATACACATATTAATGCCACCAAACTTCCATTTCTCCCTCCAAACTCAAATTATCGCTCGCACGATACATATTACACACCACCTCCACCAGCTCAATCGCATGATACATATTTTAGACCAAATCCAACTTACACACCATCTCCATCAGCTCAGTCGCACAATACATATTTCAGACCAAATCAAACCTACACACCACCTCCATCAGCTTTTCCTCAACGCTATCCGAGTCATCACTCTTCTTCTCAACCATCACGTGCTCCTCACTTTCAGCCGCAAACACCCACTCGTCACCCCACCCCCTGTATTGGATGTGGCAAACACTGTACCTCACGTACAATTTGTCCTGCACGAAATGCCCAATGTCACTATTGTCATAAGATAGGTCACTTTTCACGTGTGTGCTTATCTACCCGAAAACAATAGGGACGCGCATCTCACGGAAGGTCCCGTACTTTTCGTGAGTATAACCGGCAACCACAAATTACTTTAGTCACACCCATTCACAAAAACCTAGTTCCAATTTATGTCCACGGTAAACCGACACACGCACTGGCAGACACGGGTGCTACAATTTCGGCCATTAATGCAAAATTTCTTCATCGTACAGGGTTAAGTTCACGCCAGTTCAAACAATCTAACATCTCTCAAATTGTTGGCGCAGGAGGAGAAAATCACAGTGTATCAGGTTTGGTTCAGCTTGACTTGAAAATAGGAGGTATACACTTCTCTCATTCATTTTATGTAAGGACAGCCTTAAATACTTAAGTCATAATAGGTATTGATTTTATGACTAAATACAAAGCTGTCCTTAACTTAGATACACAAACACTCTCTTTGCTAGATGATGCTGTTACTGTCAACTTAATTCAAAACCAGACTGGTCTTGCTCGTATTACAAAGATGTCTACAATTCCGCCTAATTCGATTAGTGCAATCACAGTACATATAAACAAAATTCCTAAAGGTACATCTGTCTTACTCGAACCTTGCCACAGTTTGTCGAATTCAACTATTCTCCCAGCGCGAACGATTGTAACTGTTTCTAACAAAAATTACATACAGATCATTAACCCCACACCAGTACCCATGCATATACCCGCTAATGCCGTATTAGCTTGTGTTGACTTACTCCACCCACAAACTTTACCATTAATTAAGACACTCTTGGCAGAAATGACACACCTGACGTCGTGACCACACAGCCGACTAAAACACAAGAACCAATTAAATTTGATTTAAGCTCTTCAGACTTGACATAAACCCAAAAACAAGAACTTATTGCATTTTTGAATCAGCATAGAGATGTTTTTGCTACGAGTTTAAAGGAGTTAGGGAGTACTAATGTCTTCACACACCGAATAGAAACAGGTGATTCCATGCCAGTTCGTTGTCAACTTTATCGTGCCGCACCGCACATCAATAAAGAAATTGATAGACAGGTAGATGAGCTATTAGCACACAATTTGATTGAACCCAGTTCATCTAGTTACGCATCTCCAGTTGCTTTGGTCAAAAAGAAAAATGGTGAATATCGCTTTGCTGTTGACTATAGGAAGCTTAACCAGTTGACACAACCAATGACATTTCCTATACCACGATTAGAAGACGTCATTGATGCAGTGGGACAAACTCAACCATGTCTTTTTAGCACCCTAGATTTAAATTCAGCATTTTGGCAGATTAAAATGGATGACTAAACCAAACATAACATCACGTGGTCTCTACCAATGGAACGTAATGCCTTATGGACTCAGAAATGCACCTGCTACCTATTGTATTTTTTTAGGTCATGTTCTCAGGGGTATATCATGGTCCGTGTGTCTTGCATACATAGATGACATTATTATTTTTTCCAATTCATTTCAAAACCACCTGCAATATCTTGAGCTCGTTTTTTATCGTTTGCATCAAGCAAACTTGACACTCCAACCTTCCAAATGTGTATTTGCAGCATCTGAAGTTGTCTGTCTTGGTCATAAATTCTCACCAAAAGGAATCAAAGTAGATGACTCTAAAATTGAAGCAGTTACAACATTCCCTGTCCCTAAATCACAAAAAGATGTTAGAAGTTTTCTAGGTTTGTGCAATTATTACGGGAAATTTGTTCACGGTTATTCCACTATAGCTACGCCATTGAACAAATTATTGACAAAAGACAGTTCATTTCTCTGGACGGACCAGTGTCAATCAGCATTTGATACACTTAAAACAGCTCTTACCTCTGCACCTATTTTGGCCTCTCCTGATTTCAACAAACCATTTAAACTCACATGTGATGCTAGTGGTACCGCTCTAGGATATATTTTGTCTCAAACAGGGACTGATGACAAAGAACATGTTATTGCTTATGGCGGAAGAGCTTTGACAGACGCTGAAAAACGATGGTCAGTTACTGAACAAGAATGTTTAGCTGTTCTAGAAGGCATCAGAACATATCATGTTTACCTGTCACACCAGAAATTCACTGTCCTTACAGATCACAAAGCACTCGTGTGGCTTAAGACAATCAAATACACTTCAAATAGACTAATTCGTTGGTCACTTCGCTTACAAGAATACGATTTCGACATCATATACACGCCAGGACATAAAAACACAAATGCAGACGCACTCTCACACCGCGATTACGAACAAACGCACAACACCCACTCTAAAGGTGAGAAATCTCTCAATTACACAGACACATTGCCTACTCAATCAGAACCAACTATTTCTTCCCTTCAGGAGGAATTAACCGAAGTTACATTCTATTACACTAAGGACAACACCCCACTAATATCAGCAGTAAACACCAACGATAACATACTTACTGATTCTTCTTCTGACTTACCATATATCGCCCAATATCAGCGCGAGTGTCCTGATTTGAAAGATATATATGTTTACTTAGAGCAAGGCACGTTGCCAGATGATACTCGTCGCGCGAAAGCTATTCCGTACAAAGAAAGTCAGTATGAACTTATTAATGGTGTCTTACATCACTTCTTTCCGCCTCGTGCAAAACACAAAACTTCATCTGATCAGCTCATAAAACAAGTTGCCTTACCAACACCCTTAAGACAAGATGTTCTGTTATCTTATCATGTTTCAAAAGCAGGAGGTTGTCATTTAGGTGTTCAACGAACTTATCAGGCTATCAAACAAAAGTACTTCTGGCCTAAAATGTATCAAAATGCATATGACTACATCACATTGTGTTCTCAGTGCCAACTCATTAAACGTGACACAAATGCTCGAATGGCTCCATTGCACCCCATGCCTCCAGAAGATTATTTTCTCGATGGCATATGGACATTTTATGCATGCCAAAAAGTAAGGAAGGATATCAGTATATCTTATTGGTGACAGATAGTTTGTCACATTGTTGTGAAGCCTTTCCATTACGTTCTCAAACGGCAACGGAAATTGCCAATGTTCTGTACATTGAGATATTCACACGTTATGGTGCTCCGAGAACACTCGTTAGTGATCGTGGACGAAACTTTATGTCCCAGCTTGTTCTCGCACTCTGTGAATTATTTCAAGTCACACGTCACCACACTAGTTCATACCACCCTCAAACCAATGCTGCATGCGAACGATTGAACAGAACCAAATAGTCAATCGCTTCGCGCCTACTGTAATAAACACCAAGATGATTGGCCGACACTTTTGTCCAGTATAATGATGGCATTCCGAATGAGCCCCGCAACTAACTCAACAGGCTATTCACCTTTTTACATAGTTTTTGGCAAAGAATTGACCTTACCTCTAGATGTTTCTCTTACACCTCGCGACTCTGCACATCAACAAACCAAACAATACATAGATCAGTCAGTTCAGAGATTGAAAATAGTTCAGGAATTAGCTAAAGCAAATACCCGCGAGGCGCAGCAAACAACCAAAGAAAGGTTCGACCAGAAAACAAAAAAACCGTCCTTTCGCGTTGGAGATTATGTTCACCTACAAATCGCACACATACCAGTAGGGTTATCGAAAAAACTTTACCCCCTATGGGAAGGTCCATACTACATCACTGAATTAGGTCCAAATAACACCTACAGATTACGCCGTTGTTATGACAATAGCGAGATGAAATCACTTGCCCATGCCAACAGACTTAAGCGTTATAAAGATCCGAGGGATTATCGATCCCCAACACCAAATGTAGCCGACACCGTAACTCAGGCAACTCAACCATTACGTGATGAGACGAGCAATACGCACACACCGACTGACAATAGTACAGAATGGTACTCAGTTGAAAAACTTTTAAAATCCAAATGGATTGCTGGAAATAAACATTACTTGGTTAAATGATCCGACGGTTCCAAGCCATCATGGGAACCAACGGAGAATGTCTCCCCGGCATTAAAGGAATCATTTCACAGATCACGTACACAACCGCATACACGTCGTAAACGATCTAGTAAAATATTTCATCGTTGAGTTCAGCACGAATTCCAAGAAGGATATCCTTCATGAATGAGAGAGATACGCCTCGTCCTTTCTACCATTCCATCATTTACTCATGCCTTCTATTTCTTTTCTTCTTTTGCCGGCAATGCTCTCAACTTCTTTTTCTTTTTCTTTAAGGTATGGGTGGAATGTGGATTTTGGTAATAGGACTGCTTCTACTGACTCCGATTCTAGGGTATGCAGTGGTTGAGCAAAGATTGAACTATGGGGTTATCTTCCAGTCTCTCTCACCAGTATATTGTACGGCCGATAAGTGGATCCACACCTTTCAAATACCGCTTCCAGGCACCATTTCCATTGATCCGATTCCATATTCTCTTCAAAGTGCACATTGTAGTTTTCTAAAACTTCTTTTCTTGCAGGTAAATGCAATACGATCTCTAATGAATAAGCAGTATCACACAACAATCTCGTTAATTAATGAATTCGTCCCAGAAGGTGTTTTTCAACCAACAAATGTCTCAAAAAGGGCTCTGTTGCCTTTTATTGGTGAAATAGGTAAAACCTATTCGGTCTAGCTACAACGGGAGACGTTGCCACGTTAGCCAATCACATAAATATGTTAACGAAACAAAACAATAAAATGTTAAGTGCTCTTGCTCGACGCGGAGGTGATTTTTCTTCGTATATTTCACACGTCAATCAACGCTTTGATAATATTATGTTAGCAGCTATCGATCAAAATTCCAAAGCCCTTATGCATCTAGAACATACAATGCTTAATAGTGAGAATAATTTACATCAACAAACACAAAAATCAACACAGGTCATTGCAGCTCAATTATTGGAATCTCAGCAAATAACACAGGAATCAGAGAAATTACAGATAGGAACTGCAGAATTATCAGCAGGCAAGTTACCAGCTATACTAATCCCACCTCATGTTCTTGCAAAATCACTTAATCAAATACAGACAATTATCTCCACTGATTATCCTGAGTATTCAATAACGTCGAATGATCCAAGTTACTATTATCAATTTGGATTATATATAGCAACACGTCAGGACCAAAACCTCTATGTAGCTCTACAAATTCCAATTTCATCCCGACCCCGACCTTTTGCGACGTATCGGATTCAATCATTTCCTGTCCCAATTAACACGACATTAACACATGCTACACAACTTGTTGATTTGCCTGACATAATGCTCGTATCAGATGACCATCAATTTTACACGACAATATCACTATCGACTTTAAATCACTGTACCGGTAAGGATATTTTACATTGCAACATTCGCCCAGCACTTAAACCCTTTTCTCAACCTGAATGTATTATTAGTTTATTTCTCGATGATAAAGATAGTATACATCAGACCTGTAATTTTCGTTTCATGACTAATCACATCGCACCATATATCCTCGATATCTCCTCAAATCAAATATTAGTCTATCTCATGGACGAAATCATACTCGAGTGTCAAAATCAACGACGCGCTATTCAAGGTTGTCGTTTTTGTATTATAAATATTCCATGTCATTGTGCAGTCATCACTACCTCTCTCACTTATGACGGACATATTACGACCTGTTCTGACAATTCAACAGAGGTTACTCAACCTCATCCAGTTAATCTCGCACTTCTGCAGCAATTCTTTAACTCTACACATTTAGCAGCCAACTTAGGTAATACAACTTTCGACAGTCCCTTGACCATTTCTATACCTGAATTCAAACTATATGAACACCACATGTCACATTTTTTGCTACAGATAAGAAGATCGATTTAAGCCTTTAAAAAGTAGCTGAACGTGCTAAAGGTGATCAACAAATCTTTTCGTCCTTGGCAGAAACGATCTTAAGCGGTGAACTTCCGCTCAATAATGACTCTTGGTTTGATTTACCACATATTCTGACTCTAATCAGTTTCGTTTTATCGATCCTTAATACCTTATTAATTATTTGGCTTATATGGCATTTCTGACCCTTGTCTTCCGCAATGTTACTCACACATGCAACTGACGCCCAAACTACAAATCACTTCCAATGTACTATTGCACCCACAACTTCTCTTCCTGATTGGATTACTACTATTTCTAACGTTCTAACTTGGGATCACATAATCTTTTCAGTCTCATTCCTGACATTCATAATTGTTATTGTCCATGTTTATAAATGGATTTCACAGTACAAGGCATATACTAAACTCCGTCTTGAAATTTCTACCCTATCGGATTTCAATGTGTCATTATAGTTGATATACTTCAGCTTCAACTATGCCCTTCCTATTGGCACACTACTGGCCCATCCATGATTGACAACCTTCATGTCACTGGATATTTACGACCACGACTACATGTCAGATGGACCGATTTTAAACGAACCCAAGTAAACGATAACTCTAATCTGACCATACCAACTTCAGTTCCGATTACTCTTATATCGGCATACATGCTTCGTTCAATTTTTAAGCACCCTTTCTCTGCTAACATCATTTGGACACATCATGATGTCGCATTCTTTAAAGGCTCAGATAGCAATTTTCTAAAAATCCACTCCTCACAACCATTCCTTCCCACCATACACTAGTTTACCTTAAGAACATACACTACCTTACTTTAAAACTTATCTGATACTAGTCATCACCGTTGTAAACGTGATCAGCCAACAATATCTCACCAACTTCTTTCTCCAAGCAAAACAAAAAATTATTTTATCTCAGAGTGTTTCTTTCATTATATATTCGGATTTTATTACCATTATGCTCATTCTGCTATGCTATAGATGTTTTTTTCATTATGTATTTAAATTTAAACATTATGTACTGAATTTTTCAGTGTACTAGCATTAGATTACGCACAATTTCGGTATATTCAAACTTTTTTCTTTTTGTATTGTTTTTCATACTATACCCTGTATGTATTTTTGTGCATTTTTTCATTTTATATTCGGATTTTATTACCATTATGTTCATTCTGCTATAATATGGATGTTTTTTTTCTCTTCTCATTATGTATTTAAGTCTAACACCTTATGTACTGCATTTTTTCAAGTGTGTTTATCTTATTCATCATGACTATTATAATGCTCCATTTTATTGGTGGTCTATTGAATTTTATTGTGTTCTCATTGTATTATTTTCTTCTTTTTTTTTGCACTTCACAAAATGTACCGCAATGAAATTGTTCTTCATTGCCTTTTTGCAATTTATTAACCTTTGTCAATTCATTGTATTTTTGCCATATAATTTTTTTCCTTCGAGCCTCGAGGACTCGATTAAATTACCCAGAAGGTATTATCAGGATACAAATATGGGTGGAGAAATAAAAAATGAAAGCATATAGCACTATGTTGGTTCATATAAAATTTGGGTAGAGGAATTAAAAAAGTATATAAGACTACGTTGGTCATTACAAATTGGGATTAGTTACAAAATGAATAGCTTGGTTCAATTCAATGGCTGGAATGACCTGGGGACTGACTTACCTTAAAGGCCGCCTTTTCACAAATATAATACTAAATCGCCTGATTCAGAAGTATAACAATAAACGAATCACTCGCTTCTTTTCAACTGAACGAATCATTGTTCCTTACAGATTGAGATTAGCTACAAAATTAGATAACCTTGTTCAATTTCATAGCTGGAACCAACTTGCATTGGGAGCTGCTTTTCACAAACATAATTCTAAATTAGCCGGAGTTAGAATTCATAACAATAAACGAATTACTCGCTTTCTTCACTGTAACAAAATGAATTAGCCAAACAAATCGGGTATTGCTCAATGTTACGAGTGGTAATCGATGTTGCGGGTGGAACAAAAAGACGATTTACCAAATTATCCATAATCCATGTTAAGAGTTGAACAAAAGCAATAGCCTCTTTACAATAAATAACTTAAAATAGACACGTATGTTATTGAACAAAAGCGACCACGTAGTCATTCCACGCCATAATGCATTCTGATTTGGGGCACGTAGTTGTTTTACGTCATTTTGGAGTATATAAGGCCGAGCCTATCTAAGAACTCAGGTTAATTAAAGCCCCAAGTCAGAAGTCTTGTTCATATTTACAGCGATTCCCGCTACCTCTTGCTACCGGAAATTCCCCAAAGATGTACCACTGTTAAGCGCCACCTCACTCTTAAAGGGATCACTCCTTTCTCTCTCTTCCTCTCCAATCCAGAGCCGAAAAGAAGAAGGTTATGTAAGAAATAACAATTACACAATAAACAGAAAGAAGTTCTTACATAACAGTGACTAGAAGAATGGAACAGGTAGGGTCTATCTATCTATCTATCTATCTATCTATCTATCTATCTATCTATCTATCTATCTATCTATCTATCTATCTATCTATCCATCCATCCATCCATCCATCCATCCATCCATCTCTCTCTCTCTCTCTCTCTCTCTCTCTCTCTCTCTCTCTCTCTCTCTATATATATATATATATATATATATATATATATATATATATATATATATATATATATATATATAAAGAATACAAATCATATGGCGAATAACAACCCTCTCAAGCGTACTGGATCCACCAAGGGATCACGTTTGTCAGGGATTAATTAAAATAGATGCAATAAACTGACGACGAACAGTACGAAACTAGTAACTAACTAGCCTAAGCGCTTTCGACTCTTAATGAGTCTTTTTCAAAGGCAAATACAAAACATAGTTACGACAAACAAATAAACACAAAAACGTTGCGTTTGTAAACCTCTACATTTCTATCTTCACATGTGCTAAAACTATAAATACAACCAGCTTGTATAGACTAGTTGCAGAAACTGAAAACGTTGTATAATTCCCTAAAAGTCTACAAGCCAAAGCGACATCTATTTTTACTTTGTGTACATATGTAACGCAGATTATATCCCGGATATTTGGTTCTATACCGTTTTATCCTTTAATTTTTACTATAAGAATAACCGGTATAGAACCAAATATCCGGGATATAATCTGCGTTACATATGTACACAAAGTAAAAATAGATGTCGCTTTGGCTTGTAGACTTTTAGGGAATTATACAACGTTTTCAGTTTCCGCAACTAGTCTATACAAGCTGGTTGTATTTATAGTTTTAGCACATGTGAAGATAGAAATGTAGAGGTTTACAAACACAACGTTTTTGTGTTTATTTGTTTGTCGTAACTATGTTTTGTATTTGCCTTTGAAAAAGACTCATTAAGAGTCGAAAGCGCTTAGGCTAGTTAGTTACTAGTTTCGGACTGTTCGTCGTCAGTTTATTGCATCTATATATATATATATATATATATATATATATATATATATATATATATATATATATATATATATATATATATATATATATATATATATGAGCGTTTATAATCATACTTCTTCACATTCACACAAATTGGGAAATTGAATAGTCTCTCTTTTAGAGATCTGGTTGGCCCTAAGAAGGGCTGTATTTTGAACTTCTGTTGCACCTGGTTAGTGCTGGCATCTTCAAGGGCAGGAACTGCACACACATCTCCTATTTTAATCTTGCTCCTAGTTAATTCTTATGATTCCGATTGCTGACGGGGCTGGAGTAGCTTCATTCTCCCAGTCTTCATTTTCAGGGATAGTGAAGATTTATTCCCTCTGTCTTCTCCTATGCCAGACCCTGAGATGATGATGAGGTCTCTGCTGCTTCCACTCTTACCGCTGTTTCTCCATTTATCCTAAGACCTCCTCCTCCCAGATTTCTGTCTGGCGGACAGCGGTTCTTGGAAAAGTTTAAGGATGACGTTGCTTTTGTGGCTGTGGTTGTGGCTGAGGAGGCGGTACTTGTTGTGAAGATGTGCTTATCATTGGTTTCACCTCAATAACAGGTTTCATGATGAGGTGAGGCAGGATTCTTAGTTTCTTTTCTTTCTACACTTTTTTCTTCTTTTTGTCCTCCTTTTTTCATCATTGCTTCTTCTGCAACGGCCTCCATAGCAGCTCATCCAAGAAAAGTCAGGCATACTCCAGGTGCATTTCAAGTTCTAAAAGCTTAGCAATTCTCCTACCCATATTCAGTGTTAACGATTCAACGATGGGTAGCCAAAATGACGCTTTATATATTTGAAGCACCGACGTGAAGGTACAAATCCCCTAACCCCAAAACTTACCATCACATCAACCGTGCAGACTCAAAAGAAACACGTTAAATTTTTTACTTACAAACACAGACATACATTATCGGACAAGACAGAGAAAGTAAGTGCTTTTAGACACACTTCCATTTTTAAAGACAAACACACAATTTTGTTTTGGCAATTCAATTAGTAAATCTATTCGAGAGTATTGGGTTAGTCCTGAAAAGGTCAATTTTTTGTTGACGGTGAGTGATGGCAATCATTTTTGAATTCTAAGATTGAGTCCACGTCTGATAGTAGGCTTTCATATACGATATGGCCTGCTTCTGCGGACAAGGAGAACACTTTGGTGTCCACACGACAGTCGAAAAAACCTCTGTCTGATTCTTGCTGTTGTTGTTGTTGTTGCTGTTCTCTCTGCTTCTGAAGTCGGTACTTCTCTGTCCATTCTTCTTGTTCTTTGTTGATTTTCTCTCTGAAGACATCTTCTACAAGTTATTGGGCTATTGAGGCTACGGTAAATTGACGTAAGCTTCGTTCAGCTTGGATAGTCTGGAAGGCTTCTTCATAGTTTAACGAGTCAACAGTGGATGGCCAAATTCTTTCTTTTCTTTCATATGTATTATAGTCATGTATACACTTTCGTGTTTTATGACTTTAAGCCCTGATAAGGGCTAGTGGCCCCCCCCCTTCCGGGGCCGGGCTCACCAGTGTCTAGTGCTGACACTGTTCCTATGCCCCAGGCTGGGCTGCGTTTTTTCCGGGGGGGGGGAAAGCTTGCAGTCCCGGGCTTGGTCTGCTTTTCCCTCGGAAGGACGCAAGGCCTCAGTGCTTGGCCCTTTATTGACCCCTAAATAGACCTTTTTATTGCGAAGCTGACTCATCGCTACAAAACAGCAGAAACCGCAAGCCACCCCCACTCCGGCCGCGACTCCCCACTCCAAGGCCCCCCCCCCCCGAAGTTTTTACCCCTCCTAACTTTATTTCAGTTAGTGGGGTTATTTGTCAAATGTAACCAGTTTTTCCTACAGGTGTCCTTATATCAAAATTGTGTGAGCCACTTATGCAATTATTCAAATGTTCCTGAGTTGTGAATTTGGAATTGTCTTTTGTTGGAATTTTGCGTACTTTGCGTTCTTATAATGTTCGAAAAGGGATACCAATCTTTAGGCGTTTGCCGCCTATTTTTAAATTTTATCACCGTTTTGGTTTCGATGGTTTTGTAATTTTGACCGCCTTGCCAAAGAATATTGTTTGGGCCATAGGTCTTCAGAGCCAAAGTGAAGACATAGGTTGTATGCTTTTCGTTTTGAACAGTTGGCCACGCGGCCCGGACTGTTCATTGCTGATCGTTTGTCCGTACCAGGGTTGGGGTTTGAGACAGCAGTGGGAAGGTGGTTATTTCTGCATAGTCTCTTGAGTTGTTTTGTAGTGTGGTCTGTTTGTGTGCGTGCTGGATTGGGTTTTTGAGATGTTAGCTGGTGCTGACTAACTATCCCTGTTTGATTTGAAGGCAATTTGAACTTTTCTTTATTGGCATTGAAATGAGTAATCTTTTCATATTACCCCCAGAGTAGTGTTGGTACTGCTTTCTTAGTTTTTCGGTGTTTGGTCTGGCCCGCGTCATTTCTCTGTGGAGTCCTTGAGTCATGCTGATTCTGCTCTCTTGTTCTAGTTGTGGTTTCTCTCATCCTTCGTTGGATGCAGTAGGAGCTGACTGTATCCCTTTGCTTTCTCATGTTTGAGAATTGGTCGGATCCAATTCTCCGCTTCGGACATAGACTGGTAGTGCTTCCAGTATTATGGCTGTGCAAAATGTTATGTAATCTTTTCATTTTATCCCCCTATCGTTAAAACGACTATGGGGATTGGTGTTTATTTTTTGGGCCTTGGTCGGATCCAAGACCCCGCTAACTGTATCCCATTACCTTTTCCTTTTTGAGAATTGGTCGGCTCCAATTCTCCGCTTCGGACATAAACTGGTAGAGCTTCCAGTATATTGGTTGAGCAAGATGTTATGTAATCTTTTCATTTAATCCCCCTATCGTTAGAACGACTATGGGGATTATTTTTGTTTGGAAACCAACACGTTTTATATGGGTCAAACGCAAACGCGATAGCAAACATCCCAATTTGGTTTTAGTGTCGGAACGCTATGATAGCGAATGTCATGGTGAGTGACAGAGAGAAAGTTAATAATCATATAATCATATTCTCTTTTGAAAACAAATGACATACACATTTTGTCAAAACACATTTTTAAATCAAATAATCAATCAACTACTAACAGTTAACAAGTAACAAGTAACAATCACATCAAACAAATTATTTTGACAAGATTGACAACGTTGTGAAATCATGTGAGATTTCCATTGATATAAGTCAAGAGACCATTGATGTACATTACCTTTCTTAGTTAAAGACAAATGATTGCCATAATGGTCACAACAATATCGATCTACTTTCTTATCGTTTCTAGAAGAGTGACAATGAAAATAAGTCACTAAATATTCTAAATGATAGCCGAGACTGCGATGAAGTAAATACACACAATATTGTTTACACACCATAGAATCTGTGCGTTGTAATTTCACATTATTGTATCGTGTCGTCTGGGCATTTATTCTCATAAAGTCGATGATATCGTCTTCCAAAGGGGGTAATCCATACAAATCAAAATACTCAGCACAATCCTCTTGAGGAAATTAGACGGCAATCCAGTGAGTTCCTGGGAGATGACTGTCTTCCGTGTTGATGACATATGCTTGATGGTCTGGTCTTGAGGTTTGTGATAAGATAGTTCATCTCTATCGCACACGATATGATTCCAAGAAGCACTACACGAACTATCGTTCAAAATGTGATAAAGTTCCCAGCTGTCCACTTTTCCACAAGTAATGATAAGTCATCAATTCAATTCTGACTTTTGGTAAAATGCTCTGTCAAGCCGTTTCTTTGCCTTGTCTCCCAAGTCTGGGCTAACAGGGTTTTGATGCAACAGATCTCCAGAGCAGTCAAGGGACGGCAGGAATGATCACAAAAGCCTTTATACCACTCATGCAACAATGCTTCTTCCGAGATGATACTCCAAGCTTCGTACAGATAGTCGCCCAATTTTTCTCCTTCATTCATCATCAAGCATTTATCATGTTGAATTTGAACTGGATGACTGTTTTGACATCCATAGCAATTTCTCTTACTCAATTCCGTAATTTAATCCGCCACAGGACACTAAATGTTGATCTTGTTCTGGCCATCTAGACTTGACCACTACCTCGTCCTCTTTGTCTTCGTCTTGGGGTTCTGTTTTCACGCTATCCACCTATTCTATTTTCAGACATTCTCTTTCGTTCAGTGAGGGATATGAGTCTTTCATAGTTTCAAACACTCTAGAATGACCTCTCTCAAACTGTGATTTCGATGCTATTGTCGCATTCAGCATATACGATGATGTTGACAGTCTCAGTGAGAGCTTCTGTAAAATGAAGTTCCACACGCCGTTGACCAGATTTTATAGGGTGGAAATGTCCCTCGTTGCTGTCTTGGTCTGGAGTGAAATGAAAGGCCCACAAAGTGTAAGTTCCTACATAATCTTCGTACAAAATACTGTGACATGTGTTGGTTCCTAGTTGACTGGTACCTTTGTATAGGGACTAGTAGGATCTCAAGTAATTATTTTGGGCAAAGTTAGGTTCAAAGGATCTGGTACACAAGGTCTTACCATAGCGACTGACTTCGATCTTTATTTACACTCTGTAGTGCTTGAATTGGAAAGGAATTTGATCGTAAACTCCGTTGAGCAGCAATGGTGAACGTTTTCACTTCTACACGGCGTATCGGATACCTGGAGATTGATCTGCTCATTGTGTGACTGGTGTCGTTTTCCGCTTTGGTAACACTTCCACGGAGCGTACTTAAAGTCTGACTTCATGTGTGATAGTTTTATACTCATTGTTATGAGTCATCAAATGGAAAGCGACACTGATGAGATTGAGTCTCAGGCGAATATCCACTCCGTTCATCAAATACCTATCTTGCAACCGCATGTCCAAATGCAAACGATCCATCAGTTTTAAATTACGACCTTGCTGGATTTTCTTTCGACGGTCGTTAAAACCCACATTGTGAGGATCGTCATCAACTGTCAGGGCTATGTCGTTAAACATGTCTTTGCCTGCGGTTACAGGCTACCATACACAAGCATACAGATGAGTATTTCTGGCCTCTTGTCGGTACGTCAAGAGATTTCCTAGGTACGCTCGGTAATGGTAAGTATCCATAAGGCTGATAAATAGTTTGTCAATCAAGTACAAATCCATCTCACTGAACAAGGAATGCATGAAATTGTTGACAAGAGCTAACATCGGCACCCGGATTGGTCTTGTCGGTTTTAATCACATTCAGTTTCAGGTGTAAGTAACTGCAATTCAGATCGACGTAAGCTGTCGGTTGTCCTTTTATTTAAAACTCGATTGGAACTGAATCCGTGAAAGAGGAGACGGGATGAAATTCGACCAGTTAGGATTCTTGCATCGTCATAATGGTGGGTGGCATGGCAAAAAGATCCAGCTCCGAATTAGAACAAATGAAAGATTCTCGGTGCATCATTTTCTCTGATTTAGTAATTAAAAACGTCTAAGTCTCAGACGGTTTTTCTTTTCTTAGTCTTTCTAGCACTAGGGGTGTGAATGAAGTCCGCTGGAGAGGCGTCTTTATCTTCTTTTTCTGCCTTGTCCTTGCTGTGGTGTCAGAGAGGCAGGAATGCTTGACTCAGCATCACCCAGGGCATTTAAAGAAGTTTCTAGCCGGTTAAAATGTCTTTACCGTTTCAAGCAAGACATTTTTGCCGGCTCTCAAGAAAGCTTCTTTGAGATTTCTTTTCCTTGCTTCAATTCGGCATCTTTCAAGGCGTGCAATCACGGTGTCCCCGTCGGTTTCAAAATGGGAGCCACTGTACGAAAGACTCATTTTAGCATCTCACCTAAACCATATCCTCGCTGTTGAACGACTCCTTGTTACAAAATGACAAAATGTTAGAGAAATCGGTTTCGAAAATGGAAATTCACTTTGACTTTCCCTTTCGTGAATGAAATATTTTGTCCTAGATTACCTTTAATAGTAATGTTGACAGTGTCCAAATAAGACGTACTGACGGGAAAATAGTGAGGATGTACAAATTCGCCGTGAACGTGATAGGTGTTTCCACCTTCCTTGTCAGCGTTGAGGCAGAATCCACTTTGAAAGGTATGGCACGCAGTAACGATACGGAAGTGTTTCCCACCATGGTGTACTCCGCCACATCGGAGTAAACAAAAATCAAATTCAGTACTTGGTTCATTTCTACAGGGAATGTAAAATATTTCGAAAAACCCGAGTTACTGCACACGGCTGGTATATCGTTTACAATCTTGATCAACCTGGGGTTTCCACCCAAAATTTCATACAATTCAGGACAAAGTGCAATGGCCAATACTTTTTCCTCTGAACATTTCATCTTTAGGCGATGAGATATGGTAATCGATCGTGATACTTTATCTGGGTTTTTTACCCCAAGACTTTACCAAACATGGCATAGAACCTGTCACAAATAGCGTTCACCAAATGTTGACCACTAAAATAATAGCCTGGGATAATTTTCAGCCTATAAGTGGTTCGTTTAGTTTTGGGTCTTTTAATTTCATACAGTCATTTACACTGTTGCGTTCGTCCAAGTGTTGTTGCACTTGTTCGTTATGAACTGCTACCGTAAAAGTCTTTTGATTTTCGACGATGTTTTAGCAGCAGGGAGGGCGAACCCTACAAATTTTTGCGACAAAATCGATTAAAGCCTCAGAATGCCAAATGGAGCCTTCCTACGAAATCTCATATTTTAACCAAAAAAAATAGACCCCATTTTACAAATGGAGCCTTAGCCATTTTGTCGTAAATACATTGTCATAACCACCCTCAAAATTGCTATCATCTACGTCGCAAATATGTTGTCATCTCGCCCTCCCCCTGCTGCTGATTATTTACAAATTATTTAACCAAATATTTGATCAAGTCCAATACGATATCGTGACCGAGGGTCGTGTAAATTAATTGTTATAAATCCATATGGGACTGACTGAGCATGACTAAAGTAATTTTTAAATCCATTGAAGTCCATATCGGAACACCATGTCTGCCAAATATTTCGTAGCGTATGTGTATCAACGCCATTGAATACAGTAAGAATATTGCAGTTATCGCGAATCACATTTGGAATTTGAGTGTAGCGTTGAGTGACATATATCACATCAGTGTTTTTATGCCTACCTCGGGAAAATATTCTAGCAGGGTTCTTTTGATTATCTAACATTACATCATCGTACACTACAAGATTGTTTATGTCTCCATCAAGATCTTCTACTGATGGTGCATCATTAATATCAGTAATAAAGTCAATTACACTTTCACCTTTAATTTCTGATGCATTTTCATTATAATCTTTTAGCACTTCATAGCACCGCTGATCATCTACGGATGGTGCAACTAAATATAATTTATCCCACTTCATAAATCGCATTATCAAATTAAGCAGCAATTGTGTTTTACCCGATCCAGATGGTCCGATTATAATGGCACGGACAGAATTCGGAAGCGCTGCGTGGTGTTTCACCGGTTCTCTTCTTTTAGTCGCTGAAAAATCAATTATATTCATAACTCTATATATAAATTATGGATTTATATTGTGTTAAATGTAAACAGCGTACTGATACAACCGATCAGACAACCATTACAACTAAAAACAATAGACTAGCGCTTACTGGTAAGTGTGTAACATGTTGTACAAAAAATTTAGATTTTTTTAAAAAAACAACTCGGAGGTGATATTGCCGCAAAACTTGGAAAACTCCCCGGAACTCCATGGGCAAAATACCCCGGAGAAAAACACCTTCCAGGATATAGTTACTGTGGTCCCGGAACGAGATTAGATATCAGACTTGATGATCAGAATCAGCCCCGGCCTGGTGAGTATCCGATAAATGCTATTGATAAGGCATGTCATGCTCATGATGTTGCATATAAAAGCAATAATTTGCAACAAAGACATCTCGCGGATGTAAAATTAATTCATGCGTTAAATGCTATTCCCGATAAATCCTTCAAAGAAAAATTGGCTTCATGGTTGGTCAAATCAGCTATGAAAGGCAAATTGGTGTTAGGTGCTAGTAATTAAAAACATTAGTGTTTTTATAGTATGGAGTCTATTTATTATTCTCCGAAAGGATACTGGAAGGGTAAAGCAGCAATCAGTAAACTCGCTAACGTTGCAAAAGTGAAAAAGTCCACTGCGAAAGATTGGTTATCCAAACAAGCTATATGGCAAATTTATCTACCACCGCCTAAACAAATTAATTATTCTCATTTTGATGTTACCGTACCCAATGAAGTTCATCAGGCTGATTTATTGTTTTTACCACATGACCATGGTTACAAATACGCGCTAACTGTAGTTGATATTGCGAGTCGATTTAAACAAGCAGAACCATTAAAAACAAAGTCAGCTTCTGAAGTCGCTTCTGTATTTGAAAGGATTTATAGACGAGGTCCTCTAAGATGGCCAAATCTATTACAAGTTGATCCTGGCAAAGAGTTTCAAGGTGCTGTTCTATCAACAATGAAAACTCATAATGTTACAATACGACGGGGACATACTGCGTTACATCGTGATCAGGCAATTGTAGAACGATTTAATCGAACTCTTGCAAAACGGTTATTTGGATATCAATATGCAAAAGAATTCATCCAAGAAAAACGATCTCGTGAATGGGTCCAAAGGTTACCGAGTGTAGTTGCAGCGTTAAATAACGAGATTACTCGAACTATTAATATGAAACCAAATATTGCAATAAAAAAATATATATACCCGAACAACCACAGCGGGTTAGCACTCAGCCACTTCTCAGTGATGTTACTGTGAGATATTTATACGAACCAGGAGAACTTGAAGGTGGTAAAAGAAGAGCTACTGATTCTATGTGGAGTGTTACTACGCATAAAATTTCAACCATAACGCGATCAACTGGTAGACCTCCAATCTACAGATTGGATTCAACTGCACCTCAGCGTGGTTTTACACGCGAACAACTACAAGTCATTCCGGACGATACTCAATTACCGACGACATGGTCTTAACTAGCTCCGTTACGTCTATTACACTCAAGACAGGTCAACATCACATTGTTTCTGACATGATCAAGACTGTTATTTTTTCTGTCTACGGTGAATTGTCGAGGGTCTTTATCCGAATACTGCCAGTGCATTATACAATTGCAACTGGCGCAGTGATTATTCTGTTGTTCTTTTAATGCGATTATTACTTCAGCATCAATATCAAATTCTCGTTGTTTTTTTTTTTTGTCCTGCTGTTTGTAACCAGAGAGTTTTTTTTATTAATGATGCTAATATCAGTGTTATCATCGTTTGCATTAAAATCATCATCGAAAACAATCCTTCGTAGTTGATTTATTCGTCGTACTCTGGACACTGCGAGATAGACTAAATTTGACCATTCAATGCGATTATCAACTATCCAAACAATTGAATCCGTGATGGTCAATCCTTGTGACGAGTGTATTGTTGTTACATAACCAAGCGTCCATGGTGATTTATCAGCGCATAATGCATCTTCTACAGTATTGATATCAACTAGCACAATATCATTTAACACTAGAATCTGTTTCTCCGTCTGGCCTGGAATTTCAACTTCAATATTCTGCTTTCGTGTATCCAATGGTCTATAACACAACGGTACTGGAAACATTGGGAATTTTTTCGTGTGTAGCTCAAACAACTTTTTCTGAAGTGTGTCTCTGACTATCTTTCTACTTGCTACTACAAAATCATTTGGTCTCCATGTTTCCCAAAAATCATTCATAGGCGTTTCAGAAATTATTTCACGCGCTACTTCACATTGAATTCTATCGGGTTGTAATCTAATTAGTTTTTTAAACTCACGTAACTGCTCATCGAGTGCTCTATAGTCAGTATCAATTTCTTCGTAATAATCAACAAATCCTTTTAACCAATTATGTGGACTTCTACCAACAAATGGTGGTGGTTGACCATGATCGCCGCACAATATAACTTTTGTATTATTTTGCAATAACCAATCAAGAAACATTTTTAATACATCTTCTGAAACAGTACATGCTTCATCCCAAATAATAACCGCTGGAATAAATTTCTCACCCATTCGCTCAGGAGTCCAAGCATCGCCCTTGTATCGAAAAAAACTATGATACGTGCAAGCTTCAACGGAAAATCCTTTGGATTTTCGGCGTTGTTTTATCTCTCTCGCTAGTTTATGGGTTGGTGTGAGTACAATCATGGACGTTCTCTCTCGATATAATTCTATCGCACGTGTTGTCTTTCCAGATCCACCATAACCGTTTAAATAAACTGTTTTATATCTATATATTGGATCTGATATCGGTGGTGCTTTAGACATAGAAAATCCTTCGGATTTTTCACTGATAGAATTATCGTTCTTCAGGTAACTGCTTTTAATCTCAAGGTCTGCTGATTTAGAATAATCGCGTTGTATTTCACGTTTAATTCGCCATGTTTCCCAAGTCTCTTCGCTATTAGTAAATTTAGTTACCTCTTTGATATAGTTTTTATCGACATACATTGAATCAATTGCAACTCTAACTGCTATACTAGGAAATCTATTTATCATTGCAAATAAATTGATAGATGCATAACCCAGCATAGAAGCCCTTAAATGTAGATATGCAGAGCTTTCTCCATCACTGTAAGTAACAATTCTACCTAACTTTGTTTTATTGGACAAGAAGGCTGTTTTACAATTTGCGTACCTATTTTTCTCTAATGCATCTTCAATAAGGAAGTCGTATTCGGCATCATCTATAATCAATCGTGAGGATTGTCTTTTAAAGTTGAATTTTTTTCCACCTTGTGTAAATTTACCGATTATTCTTCGGCCGAGATCGTTTGCTTCACTATTTCGTTGATTAAATATCTTTTTTGACCATTCAATGATGTACTCCTCGTCAGCATCAATATGTTTTCTAGACTTATCGATTATACTATCAAGACATTCTGGTTCTGGTAACCAGACATTGGTTTGTTTTTGATATGAGATAATTGCTTCGCTGACAATCAACGAAACTAACATTTTACAATCATATATCTCAATAACACTATTGGTAACCACATCTTTTCAGCCATGTGTCTACGGATGAAGTCCTTCAGCGAATTCAAATGATACTACGCGAGCAAAACCGGTCAAATCAAAATCAGGCAGTGGTCCATTAATAGCAACGCGAGTCATTTCATGTGCCATTAATAGCAACGCGAGTCATTTCATGTGTGGGATGTCCAAACCGTTTAAAATACTCACCAGCGAATCCATATCCTAGAAAACTTCCTGGATAACAGGCAACGATATCAAATGATATCATACTTTCACGATTGTACTTAACGTTCCATAGACCGCCATGATAATATTCCAAACAGCTGGATTGAACATCCTGTTAAAGCTCTTTACGTGATGGTTTCCAATTATTTTTCTTTCTTTCAAAATGAGCTGCAACCGATGGAATTGTAAAACAATTGGTAAGTAACTGTTCGTAATCGTCGGATTTTCCATTAAAAACGCTAGCATTTTCACTGAGACTTATTGCTAGATTTTTCATCCTATTATGTAGACTTTCAGTACGATATAATTCACCGTTAGGTCTCACAAATTGATTGAATTGACATTCTTCATCTTCAAAACTATGAAGTAGCCATACTGATACAGGGTCGTTTTTACACAAACTAGCAATAGCATCGAATAATCTTTCTTCAGTGAGAATGCCATCTTGGGTGAATTCTTCTGGGATATACTTCACTGTTCTGTCTCGCGAGAATATTGTAACTGCGGATGTCCATGCGTGTTTGTTATGATCAATAATTTTGATTGGAGCTCCGTTTTATTGTATTTCGATTCGTATAATACTTCGCCAGTTATCGTTGAAACGGTTATCGGAAATCTCAACGACTTTTCCAATCTAGCTCTATCGGAAATAGTTGCTCCGTTCTCTTTCACTGTTAGCTCCCATTGACTTATTTTTTTACGTCTTAGATCAGTTAATTTATTCCCACGGAGTGTATTTGTAAAGTGTTCTATGACAAGTTGTGCCACACAATTGAGTGGTTTTTCTACTGACGTTGACTGTTCCATTGGTGCTAGTTTTCCAATGTCAGGTTTCTTATTTAACGGATACATCCCATAAACAATTGCTGTTTCTGGATACGCTTTTCATAGTATGGTTTATCAATTCCATTTAACAGCCCTGGTCTGGAATCACGCTAACAATGACTGTTTTTTTTAAATTTTTTGGGGGAAAAAAAGGGGGAATTGGGGGGGGAAAAAATTTTTTTTTGTTTTATCCCCCAAATTGCCCGATTCAAAATTGATAATAAAATTTCACTCGGGAAAAAAACCCCTTTTTTTGGAAAATTTGTGTTAGTATCATTTTTTGCTTTTTCTCATTCATTTACCCTCAAAAACACCATCAATTTTAAAAGTTGCCCGGGTCTGTGATGCCCCATCCTGTTTAAACTATAAACCCAAAATTCTGTTTTTTTCTAATCAACTTCTATTTTTTTAATTCTTTTTTTGGGTACATTTCAGATTTCTATCAAGATTGTTTTAATTTTTTTCCCAAGGGCCCTTGTTCCGAAATCTCTTGAATTTTTCATTCTATAAATAAACAAGTAAAAAATTTAGAAAATTTTTTAATATAATAAATTCACTGCATATGGCTTGATTGGATCAGAAACCCCCATGAAAAAAAAGTGTAGAGGGAAATTCTGTGGATACACTTACAGGGTGCCGAAATAAAAACGACAGGCCCGGACCTGCTTTAAATTGTGAGTGGGGTGAGAAAAAAATCCAATTATGTATAAATTGGGGGGGTAAGGGGGTTTGGGGAAAATTTAAAAATTTTTTATTATGATAAACGAAAAAAAAACGTTTATCATTGCCCAAAAACCCATGACCTGCCCAAAACAAACCTTTAAAAACCCCCTAAAGATACTTTAATAGATTTATAATTAAAAAAAATTAAGAATTGCCCAAATTTAGTTTTATTAAATAAATGGAGCAAGAATTCAGACCACATCCAAACTCGTTAATTATAAAATTTTTCCCTGAGGGTTTGATCTTAGATACTGAAAGAGTAAAAAAGGCCAAAGGGGGTTTGGTTTTAATAAAGGGGATATTTTGAAATTTTAATGCGGGAGGAAAAAACAATTATTTTCACAGAATTGTAAGGAACCCATTTATGGTTTGTTTAAAGATGGAAATTGTTATTCTCAAAATTGACTCTAATCCTTTAAAAACGCGATTTCCCAATTTACAATGCTTTTCCTAAAAGAGTTAAAACAAAAAGGGGAAAAGGGACAGGGAAAACCAAACGACGAAAGGGGGGGATTAAATCATTTGATACAACGACGAATGAAAAAGATTTTTTCCCTTTCAATAATGCTGCGTAAAAAATATTTGGAATAGTTTCCTTCATACGAAAAGTTGCTGGGGGAATTTATAAAACAGTTTCCAAAAAAAATGACATAGAATAAAGTTTTTCTATTTACTAATAACTTTCAATAGTGAGTTTGTTTTTAGTCTTTTTTGCATGATTTAACAATTCCCCAAATTTATCGGGGGAAAAGTAGTCGTTTTTCCATAGGGCAAACGCAAAAAAATTTTTCGCGCTTTTAATATCATTAGGTACTTTAATTTTTTTTTCAAACATTCGCAATTTTCCCGCATCTTGTATTAAAAAGTAAATACAGTAGCGGGTTTACACCCGAACAGCCAAAAAAAAAAAAAAGGGGGGGGGGGGGGGGGGGTAAAAAGGGGGAAAAAAAGGGGGGGGGGGGGGGGGGGGGGGGGGGGGGGGGTTTTTAATAATTTTTTTTAAAAAAAAATAATTTTTTTTTGGGGGTTTTTTTTTTTTTTAAAGGGGGGGGGGGGGGGGGTTTTTTTTTTTTTTTTTTTTTTTGGGTTTTTTTTTTTTTTTTTAAAATTTTTTTTTTTTTTATTTTTTTTTTAATTTAAAATTAAAAAAAGGAAGGGGTTGGGGGGTTTTTAAAATGGGTTAAAGGGTTTTTTGTTTTTGGGTTTTTTGGGGTTTTTGGGGAAAAATTTGTTTTAAATTTATGGTGGGGAAAATTTTATTTTTGGAAAAAATTTTTTTAAGATTTTAATTTGTTTTTTTTAAATGGGAAATTTGAAAGGTTTAATTTTTAAAAATTTTTTTAAAATTTTTTTAAATTAAAATAAAAATATTATAGAAATTAAAAAAAAATTTTGCAAATTTTTAACATTTTTATTTCTTTTTTAAATGTTTTTTTTAAAATTTTTAAACTTTCCCATTAAAATTACTCCCAAAAATTTTCACTATGAAATTGTTTGGAAAATTAAAAAACTGGGCTTTTCGAAACTGTTTATTTCACCTTTATATAAAAAATGACCGAAAAAGTTTGGGGCTTTAAGCGGGGGCCCAAATTTGCCAATAAAAATCCGCGACTTTGACATGGTGTGGTTAAAATTTTTTCAACTGCAACCAGGGTTTAAATTTTCGGGTTGCTTTTGTTGTAAAAGGGGTGTAGTAATCCCCCCCGCCTTTTCATGTTTTTTATCGTCCTTTTACTGCCCCTATAAATTCATTGAAAATTTAAAACCAAACCTTTCTTTCCATTGTATATTTTAACCCATCCTATCTCTCGTTTATATAAAAACCATCCAAATAACGCATTGTATATATATATATATATATATATTTTATATAATTATATTATATAAAATTTTTTTAAAATAATATATATTTATATATCCTATATGAAATGACTGCCCCTAGTATTATAAAATCACCCAATATAATCCTTTGTATATATATTCATCCTATTAATCGCATTTTAAATTTTCTCCAAATTTTAATCGAAATTGTTTTTATAATATATAAAATATATATTTATATATTTATATATTATTTATATATATATAAAATTTTATCCAAAAATCTAAATTGCTTCACCTATAGGTAAGGGTACTTCCCCTTGGGGTTACTCAATGATTTCCAAAAATTGTGCTGTCCCCCTCGGGCCTCTTTGACGTCTTTTGGCGCGAAAGAGGTTTTCAAATGAGGCTTCTGTTAAAATTTCAAGTTTGAAAAGGGAAACCCGGGGGATTTCACGTCTAATACCCATAAAACCCCCCCTTAAAACTCGTTTGGGGGGGTTAGGTTTTTGTTAAGTTTTTAAATGTAGGAAATTTTTTGCCTGGGAAACCAAATGGGGAAGAGAAAGGCATTGTATTTGTTTTTTTTTTTTTTTTGAAATAAAAAAAATATTTTAAAGATAAAAAAAGATTTTTAAATAAAAATTTAATAAAGGAATTTCAAGTATTAAAACTAAATCAAAGAAATAAAAAATTTTAAAGGAATCAAGGAATTTTCTATCTAAAATTTTTGAATGAAGCAGTTTTTTTAAATGAATTTGAACAAATTAATATAAAATTAAAAAAAGGAAGATTTTTCCCTAAAAAAATGTTTTCACTGAAAAAAAGAACCCAAAAAGGGGTTTAAAAGGGTTTCCCTTTGTTTTTAAAAAAGGTTTTAAAATTTTTTTCTTTCGGCTATTTAAAATAGTTAAAAAGCAATTAGAAAGAAACTCGGGGAACATTTCCAATTTCCCGGTCAGAGTTTGTTTTGGGAAGTGAAATTTTATAAAACTTTGGGATTGATGCAACATTAAAACCCCAAAATTGAAAAACGTTAGCTTTCCAATAATGAAAACAGAAGCATTAATTTCCAACAAACCCGCGAGGGGTTTAGAAATTACGAAAAATTTTATCCCAATTCGAGATAACGTGCGAGATAAACTACAATTGACAGAAAGCGCAGACTGACTTTTCTATTGGGGGGTAAACCCGTTTTTTGCTCCTGAAAATAAAGCCACAAAAGATGTAAAACTTGAAAAACAAACGTGCTATATAGGGCGACATCCCTAAAAAAAGGAAACCGAAAATTTTTATTGATTTTTCCGGGGAAAGTTTGCTACAAAACTAAAAAAACCAAGGGGGAAAATTTAAAACATTTTCAGGTAGTTACAAACTCAGCGAGAAATACAACAAAGGGGTTTAAATTGATATTGATGAAAACCCTTTAAAAAAAAATTTTTCCCTTTTTAACGAGAAATTAAACTATAAACAATAAAAAAGAATCAAAAAAAAATTTCCCCTTGGGCTGAAACCAAAATTCAAATGAGTTATTGGGGGACTTCCCCGTAAAAAGTTATTATAAAAGGGGAAATTTTTTAAAAAACGAAAAAAAAACACAATAAAAGGGGATGACTGGGTGGGTTGGGTTTTTTAAAATTTTAAAAAAATGAACCCCCCCAAATTTTAAAAAAGGGTAAAATTGAAGTAAAGAATTTTTAAAAAGGAGTTGAAAGATATGGTATAGAAAAACAAGAATAAAAAAACAACGAAAAAAACATCAAGGTCAAAGGGGAGGTCGAGTTCGAGTCGAGGTCAAGGTTTGACCTTTTTCCAGAAATTCAAAACGTTTTTCCCAACCCCAGTTTTTCAGGAGAGGGTTTGGAAGTTCTCTTCATGATTCTATAAATGTCCCGTAAATCAAATTTAAGATAATCACGTTGAGGTTTTTTTGGGGGGTAAACGAGCTGGGAATAAACTCAGTCGAAAAAACTAATAAGCATTTTTTATTTGCAGACGATTTTTCCAAAGGGGGGGATAATTTATTTTCAACTATCGAGAACCCCTTTAAAGAGTTAATGGACGGAAAATTTCCCGGGGAATTTTTGTGGTTTTTTATAGCGATTGAAATTTTTTAAATGCTTGCATTTTAAAAAATTTCCCAAATCCCCTTTCAAAAAAGATTATAATACACTTTAACAAAATAAACCAACAAAAAAGTGTATGTTTGGGAAAACTCAAGAATTTCCCCTTTTAAGGCATTTCTATGGAACGGGCCTTTGGAAAAACCATAGCGGGGTTTTTTTCACAAGAAAGCCCCCAAAAATAGGGGCCCAAATTTCAAACAATTGCGGGTGAAAGCCCTTGATTTTTAAATTTGTAAATAAAGGGGAAATTTAAAGCTTTTTTGGGGATCTTGCAGGGAAAGGGGTTTTTACTGCAAAGAAAGAAAAACGTCATTGGGAAATCTAGATTCGGACGAAAAAACCCCCACAAATGGTTTTAACACCGCTAAACCCTTTAACAACAATGTTTTCCTGCAAAAAGTCAGTTAAAATGATAAATAAAAGAGTGGAACAAAACTGCTCAATTTCCAAAAGACTTTTACCGATAGTAGTAAATTTCAGTATGATGCGGGAATGGTTTCCCCCCCTTTTGGGGAAAACGGAAAATTTTCAAACCCAAAAAGAAAATGATAGCCTTACTCCCTTTAGGAAAAACGATAACGTTTTGTAAAAAAAAGGGGTTTTTTAAAAAATTTCGGGTTTCCCGCGGGGTTTTATAAAGGGAGCACCGGTAAATAAAGGGGTGATTTTAAAAAATTTAAATATCAGAATTTTGCCTATCCCGCAAGGAACCCAATCAACGGGGGGGAGCTGAAAAATTTAAGTTTAAAATACAAAATAGATACTTTTTTCCCTGTAGGGTTTTTTTGAAATGAAGGAAAGGCTTGAAACAGAATTTTTGCAGGGGGGATACACCAAATGGGACTGACCCCAAATATCCGAGTTTTGGGTTTTTTAAATAATGGCATTATTTGGGACTATTTAAAAGTCAAGATTATCATTTAAGGAAAAAAAAATGAATCAATGAACAAGATGTTGAAAATTGCAACAACCCAAAAATCCCGGGCTTTTCGGAATTTTTGATGATTATACAAGGTCGGGTGGGCCGTCTTTTGATGTTTTTCTAAAGGGAAAATTCTGATCAGTTCCATTTAGTTATTTAAAATACGAACTGCGAAGCTACTGCATTGGAAGATCAACAACTCGACTAATCAGACCGTGAAAATAAAACCCCCCGGAAATTTGCATTTTTAAAAAAAGGGCAAAAGGGAATTTCCAAACTAGGGTTTGCAACACAAAATGGAACCCTTGAAAAGGGCAGCACGCGGTTTATTTCCCATTCCGTTTCATACATAAACGGGTTTTGTAAAAATGTCAGAAAAGTAAACTATGGAGCAAAGCATACGTCGTGTTTGTGCGAAAGGAGAATGAAAATTATGCAATCGGCGTGCTAAGGGTTGAGATGTAAATCATTTTAAAAAAAATTGGTTTTTATGGATACCCGTCTTGACACCAGCAGTTACCCAAAATGCAACAAAACATCGTTTTTGGGGCACAGGTGGAAAAACTTTTCTAAGTTGGGTAAACAACCCAAAAACTGATACAAACGAAAAAAGAAAAAGGCCCCATTTACATGGGACTTTGCAAACAAAAAAAAGGTGTTTTTAGCTCCAGTCATATCTTTATAAAACGTTTTCAGGATGCAAAACGAGGGGGGTCGTCAAATATCTAGTCAAATGAAAAATTTTTTATAAAATTTGGATAAGGAATTTCGTTTAGAATAAACGGACCCAAAAAAGCCAGCAGAGATTTTTACAGCTTAAAAATGAAAAAAAAACGTAGCAAAGTGGAAAACATAGAAATTTGTCGTATATGGGGCGTTTTTTTCAAAGGGGGATAATGGTTTGCAAAAATCGCAAATTGATTTTGAAAAAAAACTATCCCCAATTTAAATTTCTTTTCATTGGAACATCTTTTACATGATGAGCAATCTGTTGTTTTAATATACTTCAAATCGGGGACAACGTGGTGCCTATACTGATTATAGGCGGTTTCGTCATTTATGATAAATCAAAGTTGTTAAAAAGGAATTGGCGACGAAAGAGACTTATTGAAAACCCCCGTAAAAAACATGTAGTTAGGGGTTTTTACAATAAGACAATTTAAAAATGTAAATTCCCTTTTAGAATAGAATGAAAATTTTTATTGTTAATTTTCCCGTTGATGATGGTCAGGGCAAAAAAAATTTAAATCCCAAAATCGGGTAAAGAAAGGGAACCACAATAACCCCTGAAACCCCCTCAAATGTCCGGGGGTGCACATAATTTTTTTATTGACGATCGTCAAAAAAACATTTTTAATGATGCGCTAAATAAAAAAACGAGGGGTTCAAATTGAATTTTTTTGAAGCAGCAATCGCCCCTATGATAAAAACAGGTGGGATATTTCCCCCTGTTTTTCTGCTATTCAGCTTGATTTTAGCGGCCCCCCCAGCGGTTTCGAAGGGGGCAAACGTTAGGAGCCGTTTTTACTGCTGCAGGGAAAGGGCCCTGAAAAAAGCTACGGAAAGGGTTTTAAAAAAAAGGGGCTAAAACTACCAAAAACCAAAACAAAAGGGACAAAAGGGGACGGGCCCAAGAATACCTAAAGGCTTATTTTGTGGAAAAATCCCTAGGATTTTCCCCCAATGTCCCAAATTTTTATTTAATTATGGTAAAAACGTTATCAATAAAAAAAAAATTTAGAAGAAATTTTTTATGAGGTTAAAATTTCTGCAAAACCAATGAAAAAAGAAACGGGGTTTTTCAATTTGATAACAGCAGGGAAAAGGAATCATTGGGTCGCATAAGCCCAAAATTTATCCACGTGGAATTGTATATTTTTTTTTCATAAGTTTAGCTCCACCAAAAGGGAAATTTAAGCGATTTGTATCCACAATAACAAAATCATCCCAAAAATTTTTTTCCCGCTCCCAAAACAATTTTTAAATGATCCACCGAAAATTTCGGTCGGAAAGTATTAAAAAAGTCCTTTTCAGAGATACAGATTTCCAAGGGGAAAACCCCACAAAAATTTTTTTTAAAGAATTTTTTAAAATGGGCAATGGCAAAAAAAGATAGCGTTTTGAAATTTTGAAAAACCCTTACGTTTTCGTATAATGATTGATTTTTGGGGGCGAAATTTTTCAAATAAAAAAAAAAAAGAAACCCCATAGTAAATTAGCGTCGAAAATGTTAAAAAAAAATAATCTAATATTAAATCGCCGAGACATTAAATTTGTCAAGTGTAGATCCTGGGGGAAAAAGTTTATTTCCCGATCGAAGGGGAAATTAAATCTAGTAAAATTTCTTTGGGGTGATGTCTTTAAAACGAAACGCGACGTCGTTGAAGATACATAGTGGGTTTTATTCCAAAAGGTGGAAAACTCAAACCCGGTTAAATTTTTTCTACAAACCAGAGCATAAAAAAATTTAGATTGGGGAAAAACTTTAAAAAAATATAAAAAAGTAACTTCCTTCGAAAAAATATTATCAATACATTTTTTGGAAAAACCCCGCGGGAAACCCCTCCATCTCTCGCTGAAAAAAATCCAATTTTGATGAAATAAAATTTCCCCCATTAAAAATATTAAAGTTTTTGGATTTAATATTATTAGAATAACAAAATAATTTAAAAAATCTATCGAGGGGTTTTTCAAAATTTAAACAGACAATCTTCGCCCACTTTAAAAAAATTTAAAAATTTTCCCCATGAGAGGAAATTTTTTTAAAAATGGTAAACAAATTTTTCTCTGGATTTATTAGATTGGGAAAACCCAAAAGGGGAAAACAATAACCCTCACTGTTTCAAACAAGGGGAAATTTTTCGATTAACAATAGTGTCACTAACCATTTTTTTATATCATCATCGACTTCAAAATGGATACAACAAGTGATTTCAAACCCACTATTGACGTGGGTGAAAACAAACGGTTTTCAATTTAAAAAGCACTGATTCCCAATTTAAAAAAGACATAATTTTTATGGTACATGGAGTTTGTAGCTGATTTTAAAATTTAAATTTTTTTCAATTTGAAACCACTTGAGATTTTAAAATAATAGGGTTCCGTAACGCAATATTTGCTATGATTTCCCTAAAGAGTTTTTAACGAACTCAAAAAAACTCATTTAGAGTAAGAAATAAAAAATAAAAATAACGCAGAGAATTAACCCCCGATTTAGTTAAGTATCTCGGAAATTGGGATAAAGGCCCTTTTGGTATTAAACTATCTTCAGTAACAAAGGAAACTCCGATTTCTGTCCCAATTGCTATTTTCCCCGGTGACAAAAATTTTTCTGGAATTACAAAGGCCCATTTCTAAAAAAATATCAATTTTTTGAAGAAAAACTTTAAAGACTTTATAGGGAAAACAACAAACAGTAAACTAACGGTTTCTCACAAATTTTTTCGTTGATGTCATCATCGATTGATTGGTTTCGATAATTTCCGAAAAGAATTCTCCGCGATGATACGGGTTTTATAAAAACGATTTAAAAAAGCTAGCGTTTTTTTTACTATTGGCCCAAAAATTGACATTGTAAATAAAATAAAAAATGTCCCCAAAGAAATTCCCAACTATTTCAGCGGGTGCAGAAAAAAAACCCCTCCCTGGGAAAAAAAAGCAGGTATCAAATCTCAACAAAACCCCTTTTTTCCCTTTGAATTTTCCTTCCCCCCCCCTTTAGTAAAAAAAATCGGGTTTTTAAAATTACGGTTTTATCATGTTGGGCCTAATATTTGACGGGTTTCCAAATTTTGGGGTCAAGACCTAAAAATTTTTCTGGTATTTGCATTAGAAATTTTAAAAAAAAGGGGCAAATCCGATTTAAAGTTTTTTTCAATACCAAAATGGGTCCATTTAAAATGGCAAATTAATAATGAATTACAACGTAGAAAAAAATCCATTACTAAAGGGAATCAAAAAATTTCGAAACAGTTCTGAACCCAAAATTATCACCCACAAATTTAAAAAGCTCCCTGGGTTGTTGTAGATATTTTTTAAAAAGTTCAATAAGAAAAGTAAAATTGGGGGGCCCGAAGCCACCTAGAAAGCTGGGAAATTCCCCGCCCGAGCCTGTAAAAACGATTACCCCCTGATTTTAAATGGACCCGAAAAAACCCCAAAAACTTATAAAAAAATTCGAGGATAAAAAATTCACAAAAATAAACGATAAAAAGGATCAAATGATGGGGAAAGGGGGGTTTTTTTTTCCATTTTTTTTAATATTTTTTTTTTTTAAAATTTTAAGCTTTTGAAAGAAAAGATAAAAGTCCCAACATTTGAGTTTTTTAAAAATTTTTATCCCTTTATAGAAGAATAATTTTTTTTTGTTTTTATTACCCCCGTTAAGAATTTGGGTTTTTTTACACAAGCTGATTTTTCAGTGTTTTCGCTGCTGGTTTAAAATCATCGAGGGCATGGAAATTTTAAATTCGAGGTTTTCAAAACTTTTTAAGAAAAAAAATTCCCCCATTTTAAGAAAGTTTTACCCCAAAATTTAAAAAAAAAAATTTAAAGAAAACCCAAAATTTTAAAACCCGGGTATAAAAGCCCTGGGAAATAAAAAAAACAACTCAGAACTGCCATTTAACGAGGATTTTAAAAAAATTTTAACAAAATGGAAATTTGCCCGCCAAATCCTTAAACCCCACTCATAATTAAATTTTCCCGCGGCGCGGTAGGGCATTTTCGCCCGAACAATGTGGGCATTTCAAACTGTACGCGCTTTTTAAAAGTGTGATGTTAAACGAAGGAAATTATCAAAATTAAAATGGAACAAACAAATTTAAGCCCGGGCAAGGTTCCCTTCTTTTTTTATTTTTTCCCAACAGCCCCCCCCAGGATTTTTTTTTTTGGGGAAAACCGACTTTCAGTCTATTTGGGAAAGTCAAAATGATTCGCCCAAAATAGAATTAATTTTAAAACCACCGATCTTTAAATAAATTTAAATTTATTTAGTGGTGAAGTATTTTCATTAACCCGTTTGTGGAAAGCTAAAAATTAATTTGTAATAAACACACAGGGGGGGGGCGAGATGACAACAAATTTGCGACGTAGAAGATAGAGTTTTGAGGTTTGGGTTTGGAAAAATGGGTTTACGACAAAATCGCAAGGCTCCATTTGTAAAATGGGCTTTAAATTTTTTTTGGGTTTAAAAATTGGGGATTTCGAAAGGGAAAGGGTCCATTTGGGGATTTTGAGGGTTTTTAAACCCATTTTTTCCCCAAAAAATTTTGTAGGGTTCGCCCTCCCTGCTGCTGCTTTTGATTTATATTTTTTAGGATGAATCATTTCTAATAAAGCCACTTCATAATGGGCTTCGTGATCCAATTGGATGGCCTGAGGCAATTTCGCCGTGTAACAGCACAAAGTGTTATTGGAAAACACCTGTATGGAACTGTCACTAGGTAACACACCTGTATGGAACTGTCACTAGGTAACGTTAAGTAAAATTCGTTGTTCATAATTCTAGAGATCTAGTGTCCGATGAGTCACTGGAAATCAATGGAGTGTGTAAAAGAGGATGGCTAGGATGATTTTTGCAAGGGGAACTAATTTGCAACGCAATACTCTCGTTGTTTCAGGGATATAATGTGAAGAAGGTAAAATACTCGGTGGAAAGGGGTTTACCGTTTTTTGGGTTTTTTGTTTTCAAACTCAAAAATTTGGAATACACCCCCAAAAAATATGGGTGAAAAACGCTATTTGGGGTTTTTAAAAAACGTTCCCACACCACACCCTTAAAGGCCCCTTTTTAGATCTGGGACATAAAAACGGGGGGGGGATTGGGGCTTGTCGCCCGGGTATAACCCCCCAGGGAAATTTTTTCGCTAAAACTTTGTACCTTTATACAAAATAGGGTTTCCCCAATGCTAATTCCCACTGTCGCCAAGGTACAACCCCTCTAATTTTGTCGCTATACATCTTATCGCCAGGGTATAACCCCTCTGGTTTTGTCGCTATAAATTTTGTCGCCAAGGTACAAAGTAGGGTTCCATAATGCAAATTTCCATTGTCGCCAGGATATCCCAATAGGATTTCATCCCTTACGTTACTTGATATGAGTTATGAGTTTACATCGATCTTAAAATTTGTGTACATGTATTTACTGAAGTGAAATAATATAGTTCAACCAATGTAATGAATTTCATTCATTCATTTGTGTAATTGAGATGAGAACGAATCTGTTATGTCTTGTGGGACTTTAAGGTAAATTAAGGGTTTAAACTGAACTTTAAATTTTTTAAAAACAGGTTTGTTTAACCCATCTGCCCTTAGTTTACCCCGGGGGCCCGATGTCTGTTTGAATTCCCAAGAACTATTCCCGAAAAGAGGGAGAGAGAGGGAGAGGGGAGAGAGAGAGAGAGAGAGGAGAAAAGAGAAGGGGAAAATTAAAAAACATTTCACAGCAGGATATCTGATCAGAGATTTAGTCTTTCTTTACAGTTTCGAACACCTTATCCTATCGCACTCAGCGATGTAATCATCGTGCATCGTGGGGGGTGAACCCCCTCGAAAAAAAGCCAGAAAAATCAATTCTCTCTTTCGTTTAAGAGCAATTTAAAAAAAAAGAACACCGGGGCGTCTAAATTTATCCCCCCCCCAAAACAAACATTTCTCTGTTGTCATGTGTATGTATGTTGGGAGTATGTATGTTGTTTATGTATGAAAGATGTATTATGATTTGTAAGTAAAGGATGTATGTATGTATGTAAAGTATGTATTTAAAGAAAGATGTTTGTTGGAAGTTTTTGAAAGTTTGCGTTTTTTTAAAACCCCAAAGTTTTAGAAATAGGGAAGAATGAAAAACCCGAAATTTCCCAAAAACTCCTATAAATTTCGGGATGAAAGTTATACGCTTTTTTTAAAAAGGGAGCAAAAGTTTTCTTTTTTAGGGCATTTTGCCAGGTTTTAAATTCCCCGGAGTAAAAAAAAAGGGAAGTGAAATATTTTTCCCTTTAATTTAAAATGTGGGTATGCCTGACAGCTTGGGGGGAAATTAAAATTTTGTTTAATTTTTTAAAAACTTTTGAGCCATAAATAAAGTTTTTAACGACAGCTATTAGAAATAATTTAAAAAAACCCGGTTTACAAAAAAATGTAACTTTTCTGCTTACTTCTCGATGACATTCAAATAGCTCTTTTATTGTTATCCTGGTGAGTATATACTTACCACCCTTTGCTAAAACCTGCGACAGATTTAAATTTCCCCAAAAAAAAATTTTTTTTTAAAAATTTTTTTTCACTAACCCGGTCGTGAAGGGTTTCAAAATTTCACAAAGTTCATATCGTTAAAATTTTTTAAGAAACAAAAAAACAAAACTGTCCTCCGATTTTGGGGAGCGAAAATTTTTATTTTGTCAAATTTTTTAAAAACAAACCTTAATTTCCCCCCCTTAATTCAAAAAAAAAATTTTTTGGGCCTTTAATCAATTTTTCCTTTTTAATTTTGCTCCTAACAGCATCGGCTAATCTTTAGAACATTTCTTTTTAATGTTAGACAAAATTAATTAAAAATTTCAAAAACCCGCATAGTGGGGCCCAATAGCTGGTATAAATCCCGTCCTTGTTTTTTGTTTTAAAAAAATTGGGGTTAAATTTTTTCTAATAAATTTTTAAATTTTTAAAAACAAACGACATTAAGGGTCAGCGCGGTTAAGTCATCAATTTTTAAAAGATTATTTTTTGCAAATTTTTAAAATTTTATTTCGTCAGTTAATCCTCATCTAAAATTATGTCGTTCATTTTACTTCAAAGTCCAACAAATTCCTTAACTGGCACAAACATAAATTCATCTTTAATTTTGCCAAAAACTTTTTATTTGAATTATCATGAAATCCAATACTTTCTGATATCCAATAAATAAAACAGGTTACGGTATTTATGCACATCTTGATATACATGCTCACTTTTTATGATATAAACTTGCGAGTCTGTATCGGTAAATACCAACTCTTAATCTGGCCATAATATTTTGGCAAAATTATAGTGAAAATCATGCATCAGCCATTTTGATATATCAAGTATAGCTGCAGCTACATAAATCAGTTTATTTAAGTTTAAATTTGTCTCTCGTCATTGGAATGCAACAAAATTTTGATCAATATAATCTGATATCAATCGCATTTCACTAAATTTTAGCACGCGATGATCTTTTCTCAGAATTATTCCAGCATCTATTGCTTGTTTCAAATTTTGTAATATATCACGTAGTTTCTTTTAATTAATAAATTTGCAACCAACTTATGAACAATCGATTTATTTTGATGCTGTCATTGCACGTAATTCATGTGATAATAAACTCTAATTGATTTTCATAGACTGTACAAAACAGAAAATCATAATGTAGATCATGTAACGAAATAGGAAGATCAGTATCAACTTCAAAAAATAACCGATATCTTTTGGAAGATTTTTTTTCAGTTTCTTTAAGAAATTGAGTTGGAATTATCCAATGAAATCCACTGCAGGGCAATAGCTCTGAAAACGCATGCCCATAGAAATTGATACAGTCTAGATAAATAATATAATATGATGGTATGCTTCTATCATAATTTTTCAGATATTTATTATTAACACCACATATTTTCTGTTAGAATGCTATTCCACCTCTGATACCTTTTTCAATAAAATTAAACATTTCAACATCTGTTAAGAGATCCATTTCTATCTTACTTGTTTCTAGCAGGGTATTCCGCTATAGTCCTGGAGCGGAATAATACCAGCAGGGATCTAATCCATAACTTTTATGACTAGCGTTACGAGCTTTCGAAAACATCTGCTAGTAGTAAAAAAATATGTTTTCAAATGCATATCATGATAATAGCTAAATGTTTTCCAGTTTAATTTATTCCAAATTTAATGTGCATATTGATGCTCGTCATCTGCAATATTATCATTTTTGAGCTGCACGTAAAATTAGGCTTTGCCATGCAGAGACATTTCATTAAATATGATCAAGTCGTCGATATCCTCATACTGATAAGACCCCTTCTTTTTGGTCTGTTCGAAATAGATTTCACCAAAACATTTTAGATTAGTGAAACTACTGCAACCTTTTGCAAGCTTGTTTTGCGGTGTTGCCATAAAATGGAGACTGTTAATGAAACGCAATTTGCCAAGCATAACAGACATATACTTTTCAAAACTGTTTGGAAATATTTTATTGTATTATTTAGTTTTAGTTTAGATTTAGATTCTTCATTGCCCAAAGCCTCTATAATAAAATAGGTGTCATATCCACAAAAATTATGTAAAACTACAAGAATAAAATCTAGAGCATGAAATTTCAAATTGCAATCATGAGCTGCCCCACTATACTAACTGGTCAGTTGACAGTGATCGCGCGCTTTATCATCAACTAACAACTTCTCGCAGATATGACAATTAACTGCATTATCAAAATCAAGTTGTTGTTTGAATGTTGTTTTCATAGGAAATGTTTTGAATAATTTTATGAAAAAATTATTAACTTCATTTATTAAAATTTTTGGTAAACACAAGGCCGGACTTTCAGATTCGCCATATTTACATCTGTATAATTTTACTAGACTTGATAAATTGTCATTAGCACAAAACTACTTTAAAAGCAGCTTCGGAAGGAACATATAATTGTATTTTTCTTGAGCTCAGTATGCTTGGGTTCTTTTCTGCGCCAGCAACAGGAACAAGAAGACACTCAAAATCAGCATTAGCGACAAAAGAAATATTTAGCTTATGATTATAATTTTACAACTTAACACTTTTTCTTTTTTTTTTCTCCTGGCCTGGTTATTCTTTGAACGTTGACACGGTATTTGAGATGCTCTTCCAGTTTATCATTTTTAGAAAATCCTTGCAAACATCTGCAACAGAAATATGTCTTTCCATGGTGTTTATTATATTGTCTGCCAACTCGGACATTTACGTTTTTTATCCATGAGAAATGTCCTTTATAAAATAATAAATTTACAATTGATTGACTAGCAAATGCTGAAATATATCACGGATAAGCATTTTTTTTTTACATATAGTCCAAAAACATTTTAAAATGTAGTTTTCCTTTTTTGAAATTGGTATCCAATGCTCTGCCACTGGCAAAGTAATTCCGTCAAAATTTAACTCGTATTTGTACAGCAAATAATTCTCAACTCGGTCGGAGTTATAACTTTGAGAATGTCTAGAAGAAAATTGCCCAACGAAAACATTAATCGTTAATCTTTTTGACATTTATACAACATTTATTGTTTTTAATTTTTTGAGGAAGATCAACGTAATAACTACCGCGAAGTTTGTTTTATTTCATTGTATGAAATAAATCCTCCCTTATCATCTCATCTTTCCAACCTATTCCTGATGCGGTAAATTCCTCCAATTTTTATTTTTTTTTCTTAGTATATTTCATCACCAACCGAGGAAATGTTTGATTCAACTAATATGCTTTGTGATTTAGCTGTTAGATACGGTTCGGAAATTTCGCTGACAATATTTGTATTTTCAAAACTTACGTCAACTATATCTTTTTTAATTGCATATAACCTTGATTTTAAAAAAAAAACAACATGATACTCCCGTATCAGTTTGCTACTGTATGAGCTGCAAATTCTTGCGCTATAACTGGTTGTAAAAGATAAATTATATTTATGGAGTTAAAATTTGGTAAAATGTTTTGATTTTCAAATTTATTACTGTTATCGTAGCCAGAAGCAGTAGAATTTTTTTCTCCTTGTATAAGGCTCTTTTTAATATCTAGCAATTTAAACGTTATGCAATATTTTTATATTTAATTTTTTTATGTATTTTTCAATTAGAGATATAAAACGTGCTATTCAATATAATATAATGTCAGAAATTCTGACATACATTAAACTGACAGCAGAAGAACAGGAAGAATATCACGTACACCCCAAGAACAACTTATGTGATGGAAATGCACTTGGTTAGCTTATTTGCGTAAAATACCAAAAACCTCTTGGTAAAACAATGCCAGCTGGAATGATGGTAAGTGTTAAAGGTGAGAATGCGGAACGTGTTGAAAAGTTTAGAAAAGATTTTATGTATACTTTGTTCTACGGAGATAATCCAGAAGGACAACGAGTTTACGTAGTAAACGGCGCAATTACTGATGATAATAGTGAAAATGTATCATTGCAAGATGAATTTCAACTGCATCCAGTGTTTGAAGTATATGAGGCTAGTGATCGTAGTATCATACGAAATAGAAAAACAAACAAAGTGTTAGGAAATTTATGAAAAGATTGTTATCTTCGTGGTTCGTGGAACTAAAACGGATTTTTTCAATAATTACACTATGGTCTTGAGGGAAATTTAATAGCGAAGTATTTAATTTTGGGTCTGATAAATGGCACTGTCATCTCAGTAGAAATTTAAGATTATTCAATGGGTTTGAAATGCACCTGCTAACCAACACCCACATTTATTGAAGAGTTCTTACTTATTAACCATGATCCATGTTTACACAGCAACAATCACACCTAAAACGGGTCGTTGTGGGAGTTATATGGTCCACTTGGGGGTCAAATGGTGTTTATATAGAGTATACATCCCTGTCTGACTCCAACTGTTGTTCGAAACCAGTCTCCTTTGCTGCCATTTATGAGAACAGTACTGGTGGCCTTGTCATAGATCTCAAAGCCCATAAACAAGGGAAAGATTTAAAACCTCACTGAGATCTTGAGCACCTCGCTCAACAACATGCACCAGGTGTGAGATGATGTTGTACTTCCTCATAGTTGCCCATAAGACTGCATGCCATACCCTATCAAAGACCTTTTTGAAATCTATAAAGATGTGATATAAATTCTGCTGATACGGAAGGTAAGTCTCGCAAAGAAGTCTGAGATTAAAGATTTGTTCTGTGGTGCTCCTTCCTGCTCAGAAGCCTGCCTGCTCATCAGCAATAATTTTCTCTTCCTGAGGCTTTAGTCTGTTGAGAATTATCTTCAGCATGACTGCTCGGGTGACTGATCAGACTGGTGGTTTTATAGTTTTGGCATAAGAATGGGGTTGTCATCAATTTCTTCTGCCTGAGGACAATTTAATACTGCTGGATCTCCTTGGTTTTTATGATTGTATAATTCTGAGCAGTATTCTTTCATCGCTTGAGGATCTCTTGATCTTCTTTGAGGGATTTTCCTGATTTGTCTTGGATGTGGTAGTTTCCCTTGTTTATGGGCTTTGAGATCTTTCACCAGTTGATATGCCAGTTTGCTGTCATTGCTAATCAGGCAGTCTTCGATTTTGCAACATTGTCTTTCAATCCAGGATTCCTTTCTCTTTTAGTGCTTTTCCTGATCATGTTGTTTATCTCTGTATTTTATAGCTCTGTCATGATCTCCTTTTTTTCCTTTTTCAGTTCTCTTCTTTTGTGGCATTGTTAAAGAACATCTGTTGTAATCAAATATTTCTTTGTTCAATGATAAGTGTCAATGATCTTGCTAGCTGTGCTAATCACAGCTGCAGTGAATGTGGTTCATAAAGACTCTAGGTGGGTGTGTTAGCTGTCCAAGTTATGAAAGGTGCAAATTTACCACTAATCATTGTTCAAAAGGCATCTACAACTTTTGGATCTTTAAATTTTTCAAGGTTAAATATGATTATTGGTTGATTAGTCTTTTTTAATCATTTTCAGGTGGAAGTCAAATGATGTCATCAATAAATCATATTCACTTCCAATATCTGCTCCTGGTAAACTTCGTTTTCTGACAATATTCAGTCCTGTGCAGAATTTTTTTCTCTCACCAAGATGTAGTAAATCTGGTTGTGATGTTGTCCATCTGGACTGTGCCAGGTCCATCTTCTAGATGCTTTGTGAGGGCTGATGTGTTGGCTAGCACAAGATTGTTGGGCAGTGGTACAGGTTCATTAGATTTCGATCCGTACAGGATGGCATTAAATGCTCCCGTCCCCAATAGTCTCATAACTATGGGTAAAATAGTGTGATGATAGAACAGCATCACTGAGAGGAAGTCTTCATCGATGAAGACGGAATGGCTCCAAGATGAGCTTAATGACCATGTGCTCAGGGTCAAGGCATGCCACAATTTATCAGTGGATTTCGGCTGTGGTCTGGAGAGGGATGGGCTTCGTCAGGCTGTTGACAAAAGACATGAAGACAACTAACAATTCTTCCATACTGGATCGTTCACAGCCCGGGTCAACAATGACCGTGCCTTCTGCTTCACACCAGGATGGAGGTGACAAGTTTGCTACTGGTGCCCCCACTACAAAGATCCTAGGCAGAGACAACATCACCATCAGTACATAGAATGTTAGAACACTAAGGTCTGTTGGAAAGTTGAAGGAACTTAAATATGAGTTGGAGAAATACAATTGCAACATTACTGGTCTCTGCAAAGTGGTAAAACATTGGCAAAATAACAACATATGAAGTGCATAGGCTCTGCTTCAGTAGAAGAGGGGAAAAAAACAATCATGACATTTGATTTCTTGTCAACAAGGGCATTGTGAACATCATTATGGATTTCGGTTCAGTCTCATGAAGGGTCAATACCATCCACCCTAGGGCGATCCCTTCAACATCAAAATCATGCAGGCTTATGCACCCACATCTAACTATGGTGACAAACTGGAGAATTTATATAACCAACTAGAAGATGTAATTGACAACTCACCCAAGGAGGACATTCTGTTTATACAAGAAGACTGGAATGCAAAGGTGGGAGCTGAATCACAGACAAACTGTCAAAGCACCTGTGGACCCATTTGCAATGCAGAATCAAATTAAAGAGGACTGAGGATCTTGGAGTTTGCATACCTATATAAAATTTTTCAAACTATTCTTTTTCTGTTCCACAAATTCAAAATTAAAGGAGTGCATGGATTGAGAGTATCATAGTGCACAGAATTTGTCCAAATGTTTATTTTATGAATCTAATTGCCCAGTTTCCCCTATATTGCGACTATATAGGCAAGTTCGAGAGAGAAAATGAGTTAATGAATTATTGTAGAACCTTCTAAGCCCCATCAGCCAATGAAAATGTAACCCATCAAGGTCGTTGACTCTTGTCATTAAGATTAGTGTTGGTAATTGTCATCACATGTGCAGCTTGGATTTATAGATCCTATGTAATAGCCTGGTCTAAACAGCTTTAGGTCATGTAGGCAACATCTAACTAAACATATTCAGAATAAATTTACAACCATGAATAAATTTTTTTTTAAAAATTAGATAAAATCATGTATCAAAAATTACAAAAATTATAGAAAAATATATATAAAAGAAAATTTTATGAGCGGTTAAGTCAACATGATACACAAGAGATAATAGCAAATATGATTGTTCTCCTATGACAAGTTCCCTTTACTTTGTTACTTTCTACAGCTGTCAATACTTTGGAAGGTCAGCATCACCATTTACATGATGAACAATGCAGCAAATCCTTTGTAATTTATCCATCAGCAATTTATTGAAGCATTGCTTGTTATTTTTGTTTATAAGAAGCTCTTTTTCTTATTTCTTTTGAGAGATTACTCAAGCCATCCACAGAAAGTGACATGGAAGCTCTAGCTAACACATCTGTAATATTCATGAGCACTGACCAACAGTTTGGACATTATCTGAAGAAATATTTTTGTTGACGTTTCATATAGCTTTTATCCAGGAGGCAAAATATGGCAACATCTCTGCAAGATAGCTACAGTGCCATTGCCAATTACACGTTCTCTGTGCTTTAATAAAACAATGCACGATTTCCAACATATGCATCTATTATATACATAATTTGGCCATTCTTCTTTGCTGGATGAGTTCTGCATCTTTTGAAAAATGTTGGAAATTAGAGAATCTTTCAAGCTGGTTTAAGGCTTCATGATTTTGTCATATGATTCTCCAATGTTGAGTATGTCTTGTCTGACATCATCATTTGTTTTTACAACCTCCTTTTGATTACTACTTTCTCTGCCTTACTCTTCAAAATTGTACGAAGTCAGATGTGTTACTTTCGCTCTTGTTATCAATTTTAAATGAAGAATCATTGTCTTTGACAATCCACAATAGGTAGAGAAGCATAGAAAGTTTCACAAACAAGCAATGCATGAAGCATAGTGTCTGTAATAAAATACTTCTTGTCTGGCCTCACATAGACATCTTGAACTTAATACAAATCGGAATCTGTAATGATTCCCCACAGCTTCTAAGAAAGCACATTATAATATGCAGACCGCTTAACTTTACAGCAATGTCTGCTATTCCATCTTCAGTTTCTATGTCTATTTTGATCTTTGCCTTCAAACAAAGGGACTAATCAATTGTCAGAATTGATACAATTATATTTTTTCTTCCTTGATCAAAAACTTCATTCCTGAGAAGATATATGACTGATCATTCCAATCCACATCTATCATGGTTAAAAATTAAAATGGCAGGGTTTCATCCTTGACAAACTGTCTGCACCATTATGGATGAGGGGACTTTAGAGGCCATGTGATTTTCAACTATCAAAAGGTGATTGGTTATCAATCACATTTACATACTTCTGTTCCTGGAAGATCACTTTATCTATTGTGTTATTGTCCCTTCCTGTAGAAATGGATATTTATTCATCTTCTACATGTATGTCCTTTAATGTCACTTATATTTAAAGATAGATCTTATGCTTTTTGGCCCATCTTTAATGTAACAATTCTACCCATTCCACAGAATATTTTTTAACATCCAGTATTGCAAATTAGGGTCCATATTTAGTTCAGTACCACAAGAAACAAGCTTCAATAACCATTCATTTTCTGCATCAAAACACCACATTCTTTGGAGGTATAAGCTGTCAATTACAAAACCTGAGCCAAAGTGCCAGTGCAACTGAATGCAGACTCAATTTGTGGGAGAACTGTCAATATAGGTGGCTTGCTTTTCCTGAGGTATGGAAGATCTATCTATAAGCAGTAAGATCTTACAGTATCTCCCTGCATCAATTTCAAGATGTAGATATGGGGGATATAAGGCTTTTATCTATATATCAGCATTGTTGTACTGAGCACAGTCCAAACCAACTATTATGACACTAATCCCAGACAATGAACTAAGATGATCCACCACCATAATGGTTTTGCTCCAGTGGCAATAGCAGTATGATGAAGTTAGGAATTACTGTGTATTCACATAGCAGTAAAATCAGGTGGACACTACTGGGCTGAAGGATTTTATTATACAAATGAGAAAAAAACTTATGGTTGCTTTATGTGTGGTGATTAAATTGCAAGCATGTTGTACTGCCGATAGCTTTAATTACTAATCTTGACAAATGCTAAAGTTAAAAACTGCTTATCCATGATGGCAATATAGCCACATAACAAGAAATGCTGTATGCTCTGCAATACTGTTTATGGATGGCATTGATGCACAGCTTAGCTAGCTGACCTGCACTGATGGTAATACTGGGCACTAATGGATTTCCTATACACTAACTTTTTATTTAATGCATTAGCTTACAGTTGCTGAATGCAGTAGTGTCTAATCTGAAATACATATTGTAGCAATGTGTTTTTGACACTTTATCAAAATTGATTTATGAATTTCTTAGGTTCATTAATATTAGAAAATACATAACTGTAATTAAAATTGCTGTCATACTAAATGATAAAAGAGAGATATGGAATCATGTTTATGTCAGAGGGTACTGTGCTGAAAAGGACACACACACACACACACACACACACACACACACACACACACACACACACACACACACACACACACACACACACATATACACCCACCTAATTTTCAAGTTTGATTAAAGTCTGTTCAGAAATTCTTCAAGACTGCTATATCAAATTTTAGCACTTTATTTGCTCATGTTGATTTCACTGATAAAAATTTATTTTGCATCTACCATTTGCTAGTACAAAATTAAACCCAAAGTTTTAGAAAATTTAGCTGAATACAGTTACTACTTAACTAGTTCAGTTTACTAAATGCATGATTTATTGATCACTAATTGTGCCAATTTTACTTACTGTTCAATTCATCCAAATACTTCCAACCCCCATCCCAACTTATTCTGCTGTAAAGCCATTATAATATCGACTAGCAATGTCTGGTGGATCTATGTGTTTTACTGATTATGCATGATGCAAAATGGACCACACATGGATACAAAATTAATCATTGTGCAGGTAAAGAGAGAGAGAGAGAGAATATTAGTGAAAAATAGTTTATTTAAGAAATTAAGCAAAATAAACATATTAATTTTCCAATCACTGACATTTGGTTACAGACAAAATGATGTAATTTGGATATAAAAAAGCAACATATAGAAAATTAAAGAAAAAAAACATACTGTACTCAAAATCAATGGCAATTTAAGATAAGCGATTTAATAAATAACATATATTGCCTGTATTTCAATCTATAATGTAACCCCACACCCATACCAGACTTGAGAAAACTTGATCACTTTAACAATAAGCATTTAATCAATGTTGCTGTAAAAATTATTCTTTCACATTTTCATATACTACAGCAGACCTGATAATAATTCATGGCAAAAAGTCCTTAGTATTAAATCTCTTGTTTATCTCAATAGAAAATTATTTTACAGGTTGATGCTGTGCAATAACATACCATCTGGATCCTAAATTAGCATAATCTTGTAATTTTATTTATAACATTAATACAACACACTAATAAAATACACTAAGCTTTATATACGTAAGTATCATGAACAAAATATACATTCACTGTATCCATGTCAGAAGCAGGCATTTAAAACATGGTGCTTGATCCACACAGTGAAAGTTAAACACAACATTTATAAGAAAAATATTTTAAAAAGCATCCTTCCTTAACACTGAATCTCAACTAAAAGAAAAAAATCTTGACTCTACAATCACAAAACAATAAAAAATAGCAGATGGCCACCTCTGTGAATTAACTAGAATTTAAATGGTGGCGTTAACTTTATATTAACAGATTTTCATTTCAATAAAAGAAAACTGCAAATTAAAGCAAAATAAAGCCATAAAGTATTTAAATATAATATAATATAATATAATATAATATAATATAATATAATATAATATAATATAATATAATATAATATAATATAAAATAATGTAATCTAAGCACAAGTGCAAAGCCAACCAAAACAGTAAAAAAGATTTACAACTAAAAAAAATGTGCAAAAAAAAATGGAATACTGACTGAGTCTTCTGTCCTTGTAATCATAAAATTTCTCTATTTCAAACTCAATTTTAAATGCCTAATAATGAAAAATGAATTTACATCATAAAGCTTAAAATTCTAAAATCTATTGAGATGAAAATGTTGTTAAGTATCCATAGTCTATTTCATCAAAGTTTCACAAATTCTATTTTATTGATAAAATCAAGATTTGAGTTTCTGTAAGTACTCAAGCTGAGTTTTGTGACATAAGGCTACTTTCTCAAGTTACTATACTAATGGGAGTAAGTCATCTCAACCTGGATTTGCCCCAGCCATATACAATACCTAAATGTTTATGCAAAATTAACAATTTTAATGTTCTATGTACCAGCCAAAGATTTATCCAGCCTATGAAAAAACATCACACTTACAGCATTTTCTTATGATTTCTCATAACAATTATAAAAGCTATATAAAAAAAAAATCATTACTCTAATACAATTCTAACTATGCATATGACACAAATCATAATTTTAAAAGTAGATTTTTATCAATTATTCAACAATGATTGTAAAAATTATGGTCCAAAAATGTAATTGTCATCAATATATATGATTTGCTACAGTGCAGATATTAAAAGAAAACATTAAATAACACAAGTTAAACCAAATTACAGGATTACAGGAATGGAAACTATGATCGATTAATTGTAAGTAAAAAAATATCTCTGAATTATTATTTTACAACTTGGCATCGATTACTTAAAAAATATCCAGCAGGCAGAAAAACTTTTTTACTTAATTTTTAAACAAAACATTATTCTGTGATACTTTGCCAGATGAGTGGCCAAAACTTCATGAGGCAGGCTGAAGCTCTCCTCTGCATTGATTGTAAATAAACAGTTATTTTGTCAGCAACATAGATTCCATTTTTTTCCCTAAGTTATATGCTTGTATTTGCATGAACAAAAAAATTCTTATTAATGTAGAAAAAATACTGTTTATATATTACATCTTCTATATTCATCACTTGATCAACAGAAATGCAGAGAAATAAAACACACAATACTGAATTTAAAAAGTCTTTAAACAGTCATTTTATCTTTATAGATTATTAGTTATTTACATATTCATCAATAATTCCAAATAAAACAAATCTGTATTTTTCATTATTAAAGTGGCATATGCATTTTACATAAAACAGCTGTATTAATTAAATGTGAAAAAATATATGATATTCATACCAAAGCATATCACATTAAAGATTGGGGCAAACTAAGAAGATATCCTTTTCTGTACTAAAATCATTTTCCACATTAAATCTCCCATCAAGAAAATATCTTTCATTAACAAGAAATATACTAGATGTGAAAAGAGAAACAAACAATTACACAATTTCAAATATTAACTAGTTTAAATGTCACTCATTGTGAAATGTACAGGAAATGGAGATAGGGCTACAATTCTCACATTCTGGATAGAAACCCTTTTCACTAGATCAATATCTTTGTCTCTTTTTCTCCTGCAGACACTGATAAGTGAATGTCCAGGTGGCCACACAGAATTTGGACAGAACATCATCAGGGAATGCATCAAGTCCAAAAGGAAGCTCTAACTCCTTCTCAATCATAAGGGCATGCAGATAATCTTTGAACCTGAAAAGAACATAATTTGCATGACCTTTTTATTATGGTTTACTTACACTGGAGATTGAAAAATTGTATACATAAGGGTGCCATTACACCATTATTATTAATAATCAAATGAAAAAGGATAGAAATTTAAAATTTATAGTCTTGCAGTTTGTGACTTTCATTTCCTCAGACTAGTTTAACATTAGTCATTAATCTTTGAGACATAAAACACCAAAATTCTTCCATGACTTTAATTTAACATTTATGCACTGGATGACAAAAAGTCTCCCAATACACATAAGAGAAAGATCAATTAAAAGCAAATGCTCAAAGAATTGTTTTTCTTTATAAAGGTTCATGATATTGGAAATGGTCATATGGGCAAAATAACATGTTTAGACATTTCAAATGCCAATACTGAAAATATCCACATTTTTGTTATTGTAACATATACTAAATGTAAAGAAAAAAGTGCAAGTGTTGAAAATTAAAAATGCATTAATGTCACCAAAATCTAATAAGGTCATTTACACAAGCTTCATAGTATGCCTACCAAATGTAATTGTCTACATTGATTGGTTTTTGTCTAATCATCCTTAGAATGTTTTTCTTGAAGGCCTATTTTAATACCGAGTTGCATTGGAAAAGTAAAGGAAAGAAATAATCTTCAAATAGCAATGCAACCATTTATACTACAATGTTCTTATATTTAAATATCAGTATGATTTTCTTCTTCTACCAAGGGTGGAGAGACTATGATGTATATCCAGACTCACAAAAGTGACTCTACATTCTTCAGTGTGTGTGTGATTTGGATTTTTAATGTAGCTTTTACAATTTTTGAGTTATATCACAATGATGTCTGCAGTGTAGTAGTTTATATGTCTAGCATTGGGGCATCATGCCACAGACATGTAAGATTGTGACCTCCACATGTGCTCACAATTTACAAATTTTCAATGATATAAACAATTCCATAAACTGAGGTAATATATATGTAAAGGTAGGCATGTCTAATTGTACAAGACACATAACCAGCATAACTTACATGTTTACGAACAGTGGTAATAAAAAAGGCTATATTCTCATTATAATCAACTAAGATCATCATCAATCCATGTTAGTTTTGTGTTTTGGTTGAAGAACAACTTTCCACACAATTTAAAGCTTTATGTTTCAGTGTCTCTTTTTTTGATAGTTTGTGGATTTGTCTTTCATTTTCTGACAGCAATACAGGCCAGTTAATCATTAAAACCCTAAAACTGGCTTGTGTTAAGAGGGAATTCTGACCGGCAACTATACCAGTACATTGATGTGCAATTGCCTTTCATTCCATAATATTGGCACAATTACCAAAGTTTTGTAAAATGTGGATTTGCCTGTCAACTTTTCAAAAGCCAAATAGAGAAGCTGAATAAAAAAAACAGAGATTGGAACCTAAAATCTGGAGCATTTTTTGTGGCATTTTGTAACTAAATATTGATCAATCTAGGTCTAATATGGGCAAAATTCACAAAGGATGCACGCTTTCTTCCTGTAATGCACCTTATTTTACCCCAGGTTGTGCCCTTTTTTCATATTCTGGTCAGATGTGGCCAAACTGCACAATAGCTAAAGGTTAGATGTAAGTAAACAAGAAAGAAAGCTTGCACTACTGTTTAAAAGTTAATCCTTATTGATGCAACTATTTTGTGAAAACAACTGGCTCTCAATCATGATTCAAATATTCTACACTATGTGTCACTCAAGCACCAGCAACTGAGTGGCAAATAAAGGATACCAATTTTGTTGAACTAAAGATACCTAAATAGGCAGCCTCACACTGTACTGTACATGTGGCAACTATTTTCCCCTTGTTGTATATCCAACCTTATTCACTTATTGTCAATTCATAAGGCATTTAATATTGTTTACAATAAAACATATGTATCCTGATGTAGCATTTTGAGGACATATGCTGCACTGTATGTATTTTAATTTCTTTTTTTTAATTTAATGATGGTAATTAATGTTCATATAAATGGTACAAAAATTCCAGGTGCTCACTTGCATAAGTTTCTTTGATGGGAATAGAGGTACAGCATTTACAGTGATCATTCTTGGGGTTGAGATTAATTGCCAAAAATTTTATTGTTGTGGTTAATTTTTTGTTCTGGTTTATTTTCTGATTTTTGTATTGTTGTAGATGAAAAAGATCATAAATTTATGTGAATAATGTTTAAACTTAATATCTTATTTAGTAAAGAAACAAATTATTTCTAGTAAAGTAATTATTTCATCACAACAATATTCACCGGTAATACAACAGAAAATGGCTTCCATGGATTGCATGTGATCTGTCTATTTATGTATAACTGTATTTTTTAGGAGAAATGAAAACTGAAGACATAATGTAATAATCAGGAGTTCTCTGCAAAAATTGGAAAATATTTTGAGATTGGGAGTTAGGTGTGGAGTAATGTCAAAATTGGGGAGGTTTTTTTTCTCTCCTGGTGTAAGACAGATATTGTGTAAGGTCACTTACATCAAAGCAAATTAAAGCTCGTCTTTTACATTATTAGCATAATTTTCTATGGATTATTTATGAAACTTCATTATTGTATTTTGGAGATATCATTAAAGTTCTGTGCAGTGGTGCCCATGATGTACTTCATTTAGAGAAATGTACTTCATTCAGTGTGTGTTCAAACCTACAATGTACATGTGGTGCCATTATGAAAATACATTCAACATTCTAATTACGAGCGTTGAATCAAATCATATTGTTGTTTGTAGTGCTGTCATACTGGGATCAAATTTTAATGAGTTTGGTAATTGCAATTTCAAGGCAAAATAAAAAGATAATTACTGGTGCACTGATATAAAATGTCCAATGCAATAATGCATAAACAAACAATAATGAAATCAAAAGGGAGGTAGGGTTATAGCAACTCGCGATTGCTCATTTCTTGTCATCGTTCAATCAAATTATACACAAATCTAAATTAGGCATAAGCAATAACAAAACATAAAATTAAATAAATTACTTTTCAAACAAGTTTATACAATTCATTTTAATAATCATACATGCCAATCCTGAGAGATGTATATGTGTAATTTTTGTTAATACAAGTTTGCCTAAATAAATGCATTTACAACTTACCGAATGCATCTTGTGCTGTCTGAGAGTTGTGGGTCAGATTATAAGCAGGTCATGCACTTTTAAGTGTTTATACCTGTTCAGTTTGTGGGGTCGGATTATATGCAAACAGGTTTATATGTGAGTATATACAGTATCTTTTCTACATGCCTGACATGTATCTGCCTATTACCCCATTAGTGATGAAAGAATTATGTTCTACATGCCTGACCTGTTCACCATCTATAGCCTAGATGGTAACCAAAAATTATCGGTTGCATGTACCAAACATAAACTTCAGCACCTATTCCTTAATTGGTAGCAAGAGTTATCTATTGTACAAGCCAGATGTAACCCCCCTATTACTCATGATTTCTTGGCAATCATTTGGGAGATAATAAAATATATGTAACTGGTAAAATTACAGAGATAAGATTTTTATGTGACTGTGGTGAGGACAAATGATCCTTTATGTAACTGTGGTGAACACAGATAATCCTGACTTTATTGAAGACTGAGATAATTCTGTACAGGACTAATGAAAATATAGAGATAATAATTTATCAGATTGAAGACAGAGAGAGAGAGAGAGAGAGAGAGAGAGAGAGAGAGAGAGAGAGAGAGAGAGAGAGAGAGAGAGAGAGAGAGAGAGAGAGAGAGAGAGAGAGAGAGAGAATCCTTTAAGTGACAATTGTGAAGAGAGAGAGAAGTAATTTTTTTTATGTGATTGTGATGAATACAGAGAGAGTTTTTGAATTTTTAACATAACATTAACATCTTGAGTCATATGGCTACAATGTCTACAGTGTGGCAGTTTATAGTGATGTCTATCACTGGGGCATCATGCCAAAGATATCTGATATCACATCCCACCCCATCATATTATCCTGACACCAGGTTGACCAGTCCTAACTCTAACCTCTTAATGCTCTCAATGCCAAGTGAGGCAGCTGTTAGTATGATTTTCAGAAGTCTTTTGTATGGCTTGGCCTGGGTTCAAACCCATAACCTCCTACATCTGAGGCAGTTGCTCTAACCACTTAGGCCACCTGAGTAGTGAGTGAGCAATGGAGAGAGAGAGAGAGAGAGAGAGAGAGAGAGAGAGAGAGAGAGAGAGAGAGAGAGAGAGAGAGAGAGAGAGAGAATCCTTTATGTGAATGTGGTGAAGACAGACAATCCTTGGCTCTGGTGAAGAAAGAACTCTGTATGTGACTGTGGTAAAGATAGAGTGAGACAAATCTTTGTGTGTGTGTGTGTGTGTGTGTGTGTGTGAGAGAGAGAGAGAGAGAGAGAGAGAGAGAGAGAGAGAGAGAGAGAGAGAGAGAGAGAGAGAGAGAGAGAGAGAGAGAGAGAGAGAGAGAGAGAGAGAGAGAGAGAGAGAGAGAGAGAATCCTTTATGTTTTCAGGTCAAGATATAAAGAAAATCCTGAAATGACTGTGCTGAAGAAAAAACAATACTTTATGTGACTGGCAGTGAAAATAGAAATAATTCTTTATGTGACTGTTGAAGGCAGAAATGAAAACATGGAGAAATAATTTATGTGACTGTGGTGAAGATATAAAAAATGCATACCATCATGTATTTATTTGCAATCATTACATTGTCCAAGGTATGATACTGATTCTATATCTTATCTGTATTGTTACCTGTGTCTACAAGTATCATATTAGAAAATGCAAATCATTATTAGGGGCTGAAAATTCCTGAAACCTGCAGCCCCAGACTCAAAACTTTGAATATGGGACCTTGCTATATTCTTGAAAAAAATGTCAGCTGGACTTAGTGTGTGCTTACCAATTATTACTTATTATTAGTTCTGCCTTGCAGGTTTTAAATGTAGTTTGTAAAAGACTAATTAAAACTGACATTTTACCTCAGCCAATCAATTGTTTCAAAATGATTCACTACTTACTTTAAAAATTAATGTGACATTTAAACTACCAAGAACAATCTTAATCATTTTTGATAGAACATTCATTATCACCAAAATCTGTAAATATGTGACTTTTGTGGATTCAGCTTTTGAAATAGAGTGAAAGAGCAGTCAATGACATAATTTTGGTTGATATATGAATGTAAAATTCCAAGATGACTCATTACAGGTTTTGAAAAGGTCTGCAAATAAAGTTGATGAGGGCTAAAGTGCGGTCACAAAATGGCCAATTCAAAGTGAGTCAATCTTCAGTTGACCAAAGCTCAAAAAGTGGAATGCAATGAAAATGTTCCCTCCTCTAGAAATGTTTGAAAGACCTTTGGCTGAATATAATTTCGAAAACAATGAGATGTTCTGTAAATACTGCAGAAAATTTTGTCACCTATCTGATAAGAATGATACCCATATGAAAAACACTTTAAAAATGATTCAACCAAACTGCACTGAAGCCAGAGTTTTCTCTCACCTCTCTCTCCTGGTGTTATTATAGAACAATAATTACTGGTATCAAAGCCAATGAAAGCACAAAAATTTGATGGGTCACACATTGTCTTATTAAAGATATTAAATTTTGCAATCTCCAACTGTGAACTATTCCAGATTTCTAAAATGCTGCTCAAATTTTTGTGTGTTTAATGAAATGATATTCCTTACATTTGACATTTTAATGAAAATGTAATGACTGAAAGATGTTTGTACCTGAATGGGGAAAATATATAAATTAAAAGAAAAATACATTTCATTTTAGGTCTGATTCAAGTACATTAATTTCTGAATGCACTTATATAAAACATAAATTTATGAATATGCATAAACCAAAAACTTTTCATGTTTCTCTGTGGAACGTTTGACTCCAAACTTATACAGTTGAGAAAGAATTGTTAGTCTGACAGAAGGTAAAAAATGTTTTAAAATGTTGGAAAAACTATGGTGACTGAAAAGACTGAGGATGTTCTTGTTTATAAGCATCTAAAAGCATTAAGATATCTCACTTTTTCTCCTTTGCATCCACATAATCCTCATCATCTGGGTTCTGTGAAACAGAGATGACCAGAACAATACACTCAAACATTAACTCCAGAAGAAGTCCCAGTCTCTCCAAAGACAGTGGCTGAAGGAATGCCATCACTTGTTCCAGAAGTTCTGCACTCAGTTGTTGGTGGAACTGATCTGGTAATCCATCAAATATCATCTGAAAGAGACACAAGTACATTGTATATATAAAGATGTGACCTATTACCATGCTTATCTTGATTATTCACAGCCCTAACCCAGGTAATTACAACCCCATCCCATTAATGCCCTTCCTGTCCCTGTCTCTGATAGCCCCATGTCACATTGATTCTGCAGGGACTGCAACTTATTATTTTCTGTGTCAAATCACAATCATTTACACTCATATGCTGATACATCAAAACCTGTCTTGTATCCTATTTGGATTTGGTTTCAGGACCTTGGAGTTTGCCTTGGAAACTTTTATTGTCTTCCTTATTTTTTCATAATGTATACTTAAATTTAAGTTCATGGCCTGACCTTGTTTACCAGTTAGGTATTTTCTGAAAGCAAACTTGCTTATTATTTTGATGTGAAAATGACCCATATCCTGGGCATTTTGTTGTATCATAAGGTCAGATGACAGTTTGTATATAAGGGACTGGGTAGGCAATTATTTATTCCTATTTTAATATCAGTCTAGTAAAATCACTTTTGGTTGGGATCAGTTATAATTTTTGAGAGGAATTATTAATTAAAATTATGCTTTGGGATTAAATTTCGGACTAAAATATTGCTTTGGGATTATTGAGTACTCATTCAATGATATTCTAGATTATATCTTTGTGATATAGCACATCTACTGGAACATCAACACATTAAAGCTTCTTGAATTCATTTGGAACATTCTATACTTTATGTCTTGTGATAAAATATTAAGGATTTTTTGTGATTTAATTCACAAGACTGTAAGTTCCTATTAAAGTTTCACTTTGTAACAGAGAGAATTAAACTATTTGTTGATTTTATTATATGTGTTGGTTTTGCTTCTTTCTGTTACTTAGTTTAAGACCACAGATTCATAACAATAAACACAAAGCTTTTTGATAAATCAACATCATTTCTGTAATCTGGTATTATAATAATTAGCTCTTAATCTGTTTTTTTTTTTAACCTTTTAAAAAAGTATTAAATGCATTTTATGTTATTTTAATACACATATATCTATATGGCATGCAGCTTTAAACTGATGTTGTGATATAAATATAGCATAAAACAAGAAAAATAGCATAAAACAAGAATGCACAAGTTATTTAAGTTCCTGAAAAGGAAAGAAATGATGCTAGTATATAAAAATTAGATTTATTACTTATTTAACTTGATTCTTCATTCAAGTAAAACTGTTGTAAAAAATTTAAATCCTTGATAAAGTATGTCTTATTGTATCAACAACTGCTTAATCTGAATGAAGAACATGATTGTAAAGTACTAGATTGTAAAGTACTAGTACTATTACCTGAAGACCAATTACTAATGAGACATTACGTATAAAAATTAACTTTAAAGTACTGAAGGTCACACTTCACGATTTCTTGGACAAAACCACCAAATTAAAATCCTGTCAATCAAGTCTGCTGGTATACACAAATGTCTTAAGTAAAAAATCTTAGATATGCTGAATTAAAAAAGTTCAGAATTTTCAAAGCCAAGAATAATTAGGTCTGGTCTTTTACACATTCTTTTTTGTGAGCTGCAATTACACATTCAGCCTGAATTGGCTTGATTGATAAAGTTTTTATTAACATCTAGTAATTGAACTTGGTTTGTACATGAGGAAGGCTAAAAATAAAATGGGAGCAATTTCATTGGTTTCTCACTCTGAAAATGATAAACACATCAAATGCTGACAGTGCTTGCCCAGGCAAAACCATGCATATAAGTATTATAAAAATGTCACAGTTATATTCTTCCTTTTTTTAAAACATAACCACAAATATTGCATTCCACAAAAATTAGTGATACTCCTGTAGTATAAAAAATATATTTTAAGATGGCACACCTACCAAACAGACAAAAGCATATCCTACAGGATGTGACACATACCAAAAAGACAAAATTTTCCTACAGGATGGCACACCTACCAAACAGACAAAGCATATCCTACAGGATGTCACACATACCAATCAGACAAAGCATATCCTACAGGATGTCACACATACCAAAAAGACAATTTTTTCCTATAGGATAGCACACCTACCAAACAGACAAAGCATATCCTACTGGATGTCACACATACCAAAGGGACAAAATTTTCCTACAGGATGTGACACATACCAACAAGACAAAGCATATCCTACAGATGTCATTCCTACCAAACAGATAAATGTTTCCTACAGGATGACACTCATACTAAAAAGACAAACATTTTTTTACAGGATGTCACACATACCAATAGAACAAAATGTAATAATGTTTAATGCAAAACCTTGATGTCCAAGTCTGATGTCCAATGTTGCAGTTGTTATATTAAAGATCCCATCAAATTCTCGTTGGCACAGGCTTCTTTGGCAACAAGTTTTATGTGTACTATATATTTATCTTTTGTGCAATCATACTGTGAAAGAATGAATGGTAAAAAATTGAAGGAAACAAGAATAAAATAAGATCTGTATTTGTAAAACATACATGTATCTACTGCAGATCAAGAATACAAGTCCAAATGGTTTAAAATTCATTACAAAATCCCCAAAGAATTTAAAAATTTCAAGGCTGGTCTAAATATTTAAACACATCATCTATATATGGATAAAAAAATGCTAGTTAAATATGCTTTAACACTGAATTGGTTGTGTATTCTTGCCAACAAGTTTTTGTTGACAAAGGGACATCAATGACCAAATCAAGGTTGGGTGGAGGTAGGGAAATTAAGAGTTTAAAACATCAAGAGAATAAATTATACCTGATTATGGAGTGCAAGCTGTTTGTTCTTTTCCAAGGACAAAAGTAACCAGAGTGACTGTGCATGCTGATACTGACATATCTGCCTGGCCTGTGGAAGAAAATAAAATTATATATTCTACAGAAAATAAAACTTAATGTAATGCTGCTAGATACTATAATTACACCAATTTCTCTGCAGCAGTGTTAGTACAATGTATATCACTGCTGCTAGATACTGTAATTACTCCATTCTCTCCAGCAGTGTTAGTACAATGCATATCACTGCTGCTAGATACTGTAATTACTCCATTCTCTCCAGCAGTGTTAGTACAATGCATATCACTGCTGCTAGATACTGTAATTACTCCATTCTCTCCAGCAGTGTTAGTACAATGCATATCACTGCTGCTATCATCTTTGAAGCAAATGTGTACAAAGATATGCTGAGATAACTGACACTTACCTGGCCTGCATTTGCTTGAGAAAGGATAGCAGTATATAGGAATTTAATTTCTCTAACTTGTATGATAGTATTGTTTGTATTAAACTATTATTTCTTCCCACTATTATCAAGATTCTGCTACAGAATCCAGGGATAGCACAGTTTATAATTCTTTGTAATACAAAAATCCTATATACCTTGATTTCTTTCATAGGAATCTGGAACAACTGTGCATATATATGATAATTATTTACTAGGTCGTCATGCAAGTGTGTCTGCTATGCACAGCTTGTATAAAACCGACTCAGTGCCATCACTTTTTGGTGATTCGTGCTTAGTTGTGACGGTATATGGGCTGGTGCAGGCAAGGCGATGGGTACCAATTACTTGCAGACCTGGGTTTGAAACTCAGTAGAGTATGAATTTAATTTCTCTAACCTGCATGATAGTACTGTTTGTATTAAACTATTATTTCTGCCTACTATTATCAAGATTCTACTACAGAATCCTGGGATAACAGTGTCTGTTCTGTCTGGTATATATTTATAATTCTTTATATATATAATAATACTATCATACAAGTTAGAGAACTATAATTCGTTAACTATGGAGTTTCGAACCCAGGTCCACGAGTAAAAGGCACCCATCGCCTGCCTGCACACACTAGCCCATATCCCGTCATGACTAAGCACGCATCATCATGGTGTTATATATTATGTTGGAAAAGAGATTGCTTATAAATTTGACTATAAGACATTTGTGGCATGGCTCCCAAAATATATACATGTACATGTATTATTCTCATACACGGAAAATATTTCTTCTTAAAAGTGCAAAAATTAACATGTAGAAAGTTTATTATTATTTTGCTGAGAAAATCACATATGGATTCTAATATAAAATGATCATGATGTGGCTCCCGAAATTTCATTTACCTTATTAAAGGTATTTTTCTCAGAAAAAATTAAGTACAAAAAGTAAATTATGCAATGTTTTGTTATCATTTTAGAAAAAAGATTACTTATAAATTTGAATATAATACATTTGTATTATTCTAGTACATGGAAAACATTTCTTCTTAAAAGTGCAAAAATGTAGAAATTTTATTTTCATTTTGAGGAGGAAATCATGTATGGATTCTAATATGAAACGATTGTGGCATGGCTCTTGAAATTTAATTTATCTTATTACCAGTATTTTTCTCGTACTAAAAAAATATAAATACGAAAAGTAAATATTGTAATTTTTTGTTATCACTTTGGAAAAGAGATTGCTTTTAAATTTGAATTGCTTATAAATTTGAATATAAGACGTTTGTGGTGTTGCACCTGAAATATCACATTATAATTCTCAAACACAGAAAACATTTCTTCTTAAAAGTGCAAAAAATAACATGTAGAAAAGTTTATTATCATTTTGTGGAGGAAATCATGTATGGATTTTAATATAAAACAATTGTGGCATGACTCCTAAAATTTTTAAATTTAACAAATTTCTTAGTTTTGTGACAAAATAAACATTGTAAATATGAATAGTTAAACACATGGCTGAGCCTTTTTAGAACTTTCATCTTTGTTTATTGCTGAAAGATGACACCTCATAAATATTAATGTTCTTATTACTGGTTCATGAGCAATGAAGCCATCAAATCTACTTTGTGTTTGTCTTCAATGCATTCCCTATACAATCATTGCTCAAACAATATCCAACATATGTTCCATAAACTGCATTCACAACTAAACAACAAACAATGCAGCGGTTGATAAAAAATTCTCCCCTGAATTTATAAATCAATTAATTTAAATCAATTAATTTAAGTACATTGCTCATCATCAAAGTCAATTGTCTGGCTAAACTTGTTCAAATATGGGTCAATGATTTATAAAACATCAAACAAATGCAAGACACCAAAATGTGCACATGGCTTGGCATGTTGTTTTATGCAATCATTTGACCAGTGAATAATGTCATCAATTCCCTACAAATATAACCCCCTTGTTTTTTGCTGTAGTCAGAAATCAGCTAAAAATTACAGTTTTTCAAACAATAATAAAGTATTACAAATCTACAAATCACAGATGAGAAAATTTAGCAGTGTGAAATTTATACAGACAACGTTATTTAACCTTCAGACGTACTGTTTCATCATTAGTTACATGCTTGGTAAAAATCAATCTGTAACATTTCCACATGTCAATAACTTATGGTAGCATGCATGTTGAACTATTTACCTTGGGACTGTACAAAGACTGCTCCATCTTGAGTGTCTCCACCATGAATGTGTCAAGGTTGTTCTCAGGATTACCACCAATGGATTTCAGAAAGCTGATGGCAATGTCAAGGTTATCCAAGGCCTGACACAGGTCAGGCAAACTTCGGAACTCCTCGCTTATTTTGCGCTTCAACCCAGTACTCAGGGGTTCCTGTGGGGGTGAAGGGTAAAATATTGAAAAAATAATTAGGACAGTAGTAAAAGAATTGCAAAGGAGAGAAAATATTTTTAAAAAAATATGTGCAAGCATAAATGAAATTTATTATAGGTTTAATCCCCTCAACCTTCACCACCCTAATGTCATACACTTTAGAATATATATTCTTTGAAGATCACAATTTAAAGATCCATATAAATTTAAATACCAGTATACAACTGTATATGATAATTATAGAAGTTCAAACAATAGCTTATATGAAATGTCAGTGTTCAGACTGTCTGAAAATATATCTGAGTAGGGCAAAAGACTGTATGAGCATATTAATCATTACAGATTAAGTATCATCCATTTAACAGACACTGCTAATTGATTATAAAATTGTATTATACCCAACACTGATATGGGCTTGCAAAACTTGCTTCTGTTACAAATTTAAACTGTCAATGTATACTGAGAAATGTATACTGAGAAATAATATGATCATGGATGTTTAGAGTTTTACTTTTCTACATTGTGATAATGATAATCAATTTTCATAGCTTTGAATATTCGAAAAACATATTTATATTATTTTTCATTAGTACCAAATAATTAGTGTTATCTGCATAAAGTACAAAAATTCAAAGGAACAGAAAAACTGCAACTGCACATTTGCAACATAGTTTTCTAAGCCATACAGATACAAGATAAATAGAACAGGTGAAAGAATTTCACCTTGCCTCACACCTGTAGTATCCTGAAAGAAAGCAGATTGCTCTCCTACACAGCACAAGATTTGATTTTACGATACAAGTTATAAACTCTACTAAAATCAATAAAGCACAAAATGCTTTCATCTTTCATGTTTTTATAATCCATAGCTGAATAGCCTGGCCTGAAACAGGCATGGTTTTCTTTAAGAACATCATGAAAATCTAAACACTTCTTTAGTCTTTTTTCAAGTACAAGTTTACTAAAACAGCTCAAAATTGTGATCGGTCTGTAATTATTGGGTGAGATTGGGTCTCCTTTCCCTTTATATATTGGTTTTATTATTTTTAAAGTCTAGCATCTGGAATCATACCAGTGTTAAACATTATATTGAAAAAAGAGCCACACAAGGGCATCAGAGGTACATTGTACATGTTCATTTCATAGATTATCACATGACAGTGTTTTATTATTTTAGAGAACTTTGATACAATTAACAATTTCTGATAAGTAATTGCAGATTTAAATCTTTCATCTAAACCCAATTTTTTTATTTTTCATGTCAATATTCTTATTTTTATAAACATTCACAGAGTTATTCAAGTTGAACATTTATATCCCTCCCCTCAACCTCTGTCATATAATATATAGTATTTTCCAAAAATCCCTAATTTTTGTATGCTAAACCATTCTCACTGTTTATGTAAAAGTTAATTTCTTTCCTATATTTTACTTGCATTTAAAAGATTTGTCCTATTTGTACATTCTAGGTGACATTTTCTGTAAGCCTTTAATTATTTATCTTTATTACAAATCTGATTACGTAAAAATTATGATGTTAAAATATTTAAGGAAAGCTGTAGTGATGATATGACTGTTAGTTCTACAACTTTCAAAAATACTTCCATTATGCATCGACTATTCTATCATCTTGATTCTGTCACCTCTTTAAATACTCTGATATATGTTACTAATTTCTGCATACATGAACTTGATACACTTTTTACTGATGGTGACCAATTGTTATTTACTTACTGTAGTTACCTTAAAATCAAATTTTCTTTGTTGTTAAAACAGCATCACAAAGACCAAGATGGCAAAAAATAGAAAAGATGATTAATAAAATATTGATATATGTAATATTAAACTTGAAGAGATAGTAAAGAAGATACTGGATGCAGAAAAGATAGATAACTATTACCCCCAACAGGCAATATTCATCAGCTTCATTATTATTTACCAATTCATTTAATGATTCTGCAGTATAAGGACCAAAACTTAGTATTTATTTTCAATTTTTATATTTTTGCTTCGTTGTATTTAAGCGAGTGCACATGTGTGTTTGGGTGTTAATGATATTTTGACAATGCGAAGGGTCATTCCATTTAAGTGACATGGGGAAAAGTGCTTATTTCTTTTTAGAAAATAAATCTCTGACTTCCAATTGCTTGAAAACCATATTCTTGCTCCCATATGTAGTACAAAAAGAACAAAAATTCAATCTATTGCACTTATTTTTAAAACAATACATTGTCTTGAGGTAAAAAATGTAATTATCTTGATGTGAAAGAAAATTTCCTTGAAAATGAATTGGTCAGTCTTTAAATCTACTGACTATTTTCACTTTGAAAGTGTGTGTTAAATGCTTCAAAGAAAACATATGTTACTTTCTTTTATTGAACTTTAAATTTCCAATGGTTTTTATAAGGTTTATATCTTTATATAAACTTGTTCTCAATTATACTACGTCAGTCATTTATGAACTGTCATCTTTCTATTTCAGATGCTTTTTTTACGCTTTTTCTAAAACAAATAATGCAGTAAAACTTGACTTTTTAAAGCAATGCACAATTTGCCATGTAATGTAATCAAAACTGTCAGGTCCCAGTATTTTTTGTTAATTTACAATAGAAACATTTGCTCTCACCTGTGGAATTTTCTCTTGCAACTTTCTGAAGACTGTGGCATTAGTGTATTCAGCTCTATACACCATCAAGTGAATCTAAATTACACAAATCAGGAATTAAGATCAATCTAAAAGGGAGAGATGCAGTCAGTTTTATATAAATTCATGGCAAACAATGTATATACCATTGAGATCATTGCAATATATAACATGAAGATATACCATTGAGATCATTGCAATAAATAACATGAAGATATACCATTGAGATCATTGCAATAAATAACATGAAGATATACCATTGAGATCATTGCAATAAATAACATGAAGATATACCATTGAGATCATTGCAATAAATAACATGAAGATATACCATTGAGATCATTGCAATAAATAACATGAAGATATACCATTGAGATCATTGCAATAAATAACATGAAGATATACCATTGAGATCATTGCAATAAATAACATGAAGATATACCATTGAGATCATTGCAATAAATAACATAAAGATATACCATTGAGATCAATGCAATAAATAACATGAAGATATACCATTGAGATCATTGCAATAAATAACATGAAGATATACCATTGAGATCATTGCAATAAATAACATGAAGATATACCATTGAGATCATTGCAATAAATAACATGAAGATATACCATTGAGATCAATGCAATAAATAACATGAAGATATACCATTGAGATCATTGCAATAAATAACATGAAGATATACCATTGAGATCAATGCAATAAATAACATGAAGATAACCAATGATGGGATGCATGATATAAATTATCATTTATTTAAGGTGTACCAATCCTGTTTTAATTTATTTTGGTTCCTTTGAACCTGACTCATCTAAATACCAACTTATGTGATTCAACAAGCAATATTGTCTAAGAAAATGACTTGATGCAAACCCAAACCAAACGAATATGAGCTTAATGCAAGGTATACACAAATCACAAGAACAACAAATATGGGCGACATTTACCTCATTTTCACTGATGCTTGTCATGCTCATTTTGGGTCTTATTAGTGATGTAATTTTCAAAGAAATGTGTAGCCCTCTACATGATACATTTAAATATCAACTTCGCTGACTCTACAAGTAATAGTGTGCAAATACTGGCCTACAAAATCACTGTACTGTGAAACAGGTAAAAATAAACCAGTTCTCACTAATGAATGTAATACTCCTTATAATGCAAAATCAAAAGTTTTTTTTACTTCAAGAACAACAATGTCTGAGAAAATGAGGTAAACTCAAAGGTTAACCAATTCATTTGAGTGAAAACAAATGATGTATCTAAAATATAACTTATTTAACTTTACACGGGTAATAGTTTCTGTGAAAATGTGTCATTAGACAAAATGTAACTGAATGCAAAAGGTTAACCTAAATCACAGGACTGTAATACAAGTCCAAGTGATTTAATTGTGACTGAATGTGTAACACTCCACATGACACAAACAATATCAACTATATGTGACTCTATGAGTAATACTGTCTGAGAAAGTGACTTAAATGCAAACCCTAACTGCCTTACATAATGCAATTACATTTGATGAATACAGAGGAAATATTATCTTAGAAGATTATCCAAATACAAACCTACCCTCAAGTGTTGATGTCAGAGAGATTGATGGACATACATAATCAATCTGTATGTTGAAATTTGGTTTCAATCCAGACAAAAAAATGATTTGAATTTTAACATGCCCATAATGATAGCATAACAGTAAGGGATGAAAATAGGAAATGCACATATTCTACTATAATATTCAATATAAAGTACAATGTGAAATACATAACAAGAATTTAAATACAGCAAAACCTGTCCTAACTGACAACTCCATATAAAAAAATCTGTTTTCATAATGGACAAAAATTAAGAAAAACTTTACTTTTCATTACCATTTTTGCCTATACAATAAAGGATGCCTCTCCACAGAGGCAACTACTTTTTGCTATCATTTTAACCTATATACTAGACACCTTGCAAATATAGTCCATTGAGTTTCTTTTATAACCATATTTCACTGTAAATGACATAGTTAAACATACAATATATGGCACATCTTCATAGTTTGCATCACTATCAAACATAGTTTTAACTGTTTCAGTCCCAAGGAAACATTTACCTCAATGTCTATCCAAGACTTTCCAAAGAGGAATCTATCCATGATCTGTCTCTCTAGGTTGGTGAAGTTGTACTCAATAGTTGTTCCCTTGCCAACCTCAAAGGAATAGTTACAGTTGGCCAGAACTAAGGGCAGAATATCCTGCTCTGGGTGGTAGCTGATCAAGTGAGCTGGAGTTATGTCCCTTACTTTCACATGTGGTATCTCGGCAACTCTGAAATAAGGAAATTTCAAAAAATTAAGTACAAAAAAAACAATTTTGAAAAGTCAAAAAAATCTCTCATTGAAGGGTAAAGATATTCGAGACATTTTTAGTTTAATTCTGACAACAGATTAATGAAATGTTGGATAATAAAGTTTGATCTGATGAACATCAAGTTAGTAACAAACCATCAGGGCTCTTCACATGGTTAAATTAAAGACAATAAGAGTGCATGTTCACCATGTGTTTAATAGTCCTCTATGTAGGTGACTGAAATTTGTGTGCTCTTTTCTTCTTTCAGTCAGTGTCCTTGGTCTCTGACCTTTTTATCCTAACCCTATATTCAGGTCATGCATCTGTCTAAAAACAATTTCTTTTTTCTAAGTCACAGTGACTTTGACTTCTGACTTCAGAATTAAATGGTTCTTCCTTATCTTAAGCACATGCCATCCACAACTCCAGTTATTGTGCAGAAAGAAGAAAGAAATGCACCAATGTACAACATGATAACATAATACATTCTGCATTATAGCAGGCATATAAAAATAAGGGCCAATTGTCTTTCTGAATTTACTAATAGACAATATTGTCAGTGATCACACTGTTATTTAAATTTGAAACAAAAAAAATGTCTTAGTTTAGTAATGAACTTAGGGACATAATTGGTACTATCTTCTATCCATTTTGAGTATTAAATTTGAGGAATTATCCAACATTCATACATAAATTGTGCAGCTGTGATTAATGACTGCTGTTTGTTACCTTTTCTTGACTTCTCTGTAGTAGTTATCCATGAATTCATTTTGTGTGCGGAAGAGGAACTCCAGTACAGAATAGGCACAATGACCTGCATCACTCGCTGTAGGCAGAAGCTGAGACACAGGTGTGCTGTCATCAATACGGCGTCTACGGTACTCCTTAAGTACATGCACTGAATGGATTGGAAGAGTAGTTCAGTTGTTAGGTTTTTGATTAATTTATTGCACAATAAAATTAGATGAATTATCAGTGCTGTTTAAAGATCAAACGTTTTTTTTGACCATAGTAGGTTTATTGTAAATGAATAGGTTGCATGGAATGCCCCCAAACCTTTTTCTTTCTCGAAAGTGCCAAAAACAATACATCATGTGTATGTTGTGTGTTTAAAATAGTTTACTAGTTATTTATATCAAGGTACCAGATGGAAATTGCTAATTCTGGATAGAATTCAGCTCTGGAATTTGTTAAATACTGCACATTTTCAACAGGATGGAAGTTTTGACCAACAATAAATGCCTAAATAGGCCACTGGAAGTTTCTGCAGAGCAGTTTAAATTCAGTCATTTATGTATTATGTTCATTGCAACAGGCATGAAATTGCTTCTGTAAACAATATAATGTCACCTCTACCCAGGAACTATCTTCAGCATTATAGTTCCCAACCCAGACCATTTCATTTCATTAGCAAAGAGGGATTCCCATCAAACAGCTGTCATAAAAAAGACAGAAAATGACTGTAATAATCCATGTACAAATGAAAATATATGTTGATTGCTATAGTTTTGCACTAATACATAGGAAAAATAGAGAGTATTAAATCTAATTTTAACAGCAGACTCCATGACCCTTACAACTTTAATTGTCCTATTCCAAAATCAGCATCCAACTACAATAATTTGGCCTACTTGATAGACCCATGTCGTTTTTTTTGGGCTCTCCAGCCAAACCTTCCATAGCCTTTGTAATCATATACAGTAACAGCTCCATGAATGTTCTTTCAGAGCAATTAAAACTCAATGCGAAATTCGAAATTCGGGCCAGTTGACTTGTCTTGTTGCTGCCCGAGTCCAAGTCCATTGAGACAAAGACAAACATAGGTGGCATGCTCAAGCAAAGACAGACACAATGTTATCTCAGGTTGATATGAGCAACTGCCTTTCAAGACCATGTCTGCAGGACTGAGAAAGAAATGAAGAATTAAAAGTTCTCATAAACTGTGTCAATAGGGTCACTCTAAAGCAAGAGTAGAATTTAGAGGCATTGATGGATTCGTATAACCAGCTGATTAATCGGAGCAGGTCTTTGTGAACTCCTCTCTAGAATAAAGGCTAAAGTAGTATGATGCATTAAAGCATCTTTACCCAACTACTATCTGACTGACTCCTCCACAACACAGTATGCCACATATGACAAACATTTTGCATTCATTTGTTATCTTTAGGTGGATATTCAATGAAGATCTGGTATGTACATTGTTATTCAGACCATTTTGCACACAAAAATTTATATACACTTCTCCACACTATTGTAACATATTACCTTGCTTTTTTTCTATTGCAGACAATAACTATAATACACTTATGAAACAGAAATTAACAGTGTTTGAAAGATGAATTTGAAAATTGAATTGGAATTTTTGCACTAAAAAATTAAGAAACTATTCTAATGCTGTAAACATTGATAACTGATTTTGTTCAGTAGATCAAACATGATAACTAAAGCAAATGCTTGGTGGGTGGGGTAAAGCTATAATAATGATGATTTAAGTGGGATATCTACCCCAACAATGAATTTCTATTGTGGTTTTATTCAAATTCTTAAATGTAAAATCAAGAAATTATCCAATGTATGGACAGAATGACTTGAGCATGATGAATAAAATCAAGATAAAACATGTTGATAAAACAGTACACATGACATGTCTTCACTAAACTATGTCTTTCCTTTATACACTCAAATGACTACTTTAGGCAGTAAAAAGTCAATATTTGGTTAGGAAACACCTGGTCACTAACTGCAAAGAAAGTGACTTTTTAGTACATGAAGTATAAAGAGGAAATTTCACATGGGGAAGTGGGAATGGCCATTATGACCAAATGACCACTAAAATTATAAAGGTGACCATTAGGGCAGGTTTGACTGTTGTTATGTATTGGCTCATTTAAAGTAACACAAAAAGCGAAGACAACAAGCTTTGTAAATTTTAACAAAATAATTTATTTCCCTAGAAAAAATGGTAAATATGTAAAACAAGACTTACAATTTATGAAAAAGATCCAAACTGTTTGTCCTAAAGATATAAAACACATAAGTCCTGTGAACAGATCTAAATTTACACAGTCTGAAGCTCAGTTCCGGTCCAAGATGGAGGATGATGATGTCAAACAAAGGCTAACACAAAAAATCCAAAATTTACACAGAGAAACAGTTTGGGTTGTTCCGTTCCAATCTAGAAGTTTTTCAGAAAATGTCTTTGCCCAAATAAGTAGTGTTGTTCTACAGGAAAATAATTATTTAGAAAGATAAAGTACAATTAGCTCCAGTAACAAAACACATGTCGTTCTACATAGACACATGAACAGACAACTGCTTCTAGCACAAAAATACCTTTTCTAAAGGTACTAGAAGATGTGTGACTTCAAGATGTTACAAACGGCTACAACTGTCTTTTACTCTGACTGAACTTTCTTACAAACAGCTAAGCATATAAATGAAGCTAATATGTTGTTCCATGTACATGCACATGGAGGACACATATAATTTCACAATGCATCTGGACATTACGAAAGCCTGACCAAGTATCCACCAATTGTTTTCATAACTATTCCTAAATGTTTACTTGCAATGAATTTACCATCATACAAAGCTCATGCTTACATGAGTCACATTTATGTTTTAAGTAAACACGACGTTTCTAACAACATATTAGACCCATGCTAACATAATCATAATAATAATTACATTTAATGACATAAAAATGAAATAAAAAGGTTTATACAGTATTCATTCCTTAACACACACACACTTCAACTACAGGGTGATAACACTGTAGTCTTAATGGCTTTGGTATTATGCTCTGGAAACAAAAGTATGATGGACAGATGGGTCTATGAACAAATGTGTCTATGAACAGATGGCTCTATGGACAGATGGGTCTAAGGCAGATGTGTCTATGGACTGATGTTATATGGACAGACAGGGCACAGATGGTCTAAGGACAGATGGGTCTATGGACAAATGAGTCTATGGACAAATGGGTCTATGGACATATGGGTCTATAGATAGATGGGTCTATAGACAGATGGGTCTATTGACAGATGGGTCTATTGACAGATGAGGCTATGGATAGATAGGGGACAGATGGTCTATGAACAGATGGGTCTATGGTCTGATGTGGGACAGATGGGTCTAAAGCGGGTCAATGGATCGATGCAGGAACGAAATCCATTTGTATATTCTCCACCATCTTCATTTAGTGGGAACAATAAAAACTAATGTGAAATGAATAAAACAAATGTCCAAGGAATATAAACCTGAAATTTCCATACTGCAAAGATACTGCTTTGTTGAAAATTTGATACAAAATAACCATTTCTAGCTTACCCAAATTTTCCCTGACAAGGTCCCAAGCCTCTGCATACTCATCCAACAGTCTCGGCAATTCATCTAAAAAAAGGAAAAGTTAACTTTTACAAAGGATTCAAAATACTCCAAAAGTATTTTTCTCACGAGTTATATAAGTCAGTCAAAACAGTGAAACCCTGTTATAACACTATCTCTGAGGTCCTCATGAGTTTTCATGAGGCAGTTATTACAGTGTACCAGTAACCCTGCTGTAACAACAGTCTGGGTCTTTATGAATTCTCAAGAGGAAGTTAACACAGTGAAAACCAGCTATAACATAATGGTTGGGGTTATTGGCTTCTCAAAAGGTACTCAATACAGTGAAACCTCACCATAACATAAAAGTTGTCATGATTTCTCAGATGGTATTGTTTACAGTTAAACTTTGCTATAATGCAATGGTTGGGGTCATCATGGTTTCTCACTATAATAAAATGGTCTGGGTCATTGAAATCTCTCACAGGGCAATAATACAGAGTGAAACCCTGCAACAACCTGATGGTAGAGGTTCTCAAGAGTTCTCAAAAGGCAGTCAATACAGTGAAACTGTGCTTTAAGAAGTTAATTTTAGGCACAATACAACAGAACTGACTTGTACAAGAAAAGATTTAATACATGCATTGTAAGAAATACAGGATACTGAGTATATGCATTTAATACATGCATTGTAAGAAATACTACATGAGTATATACATTTGTCTCTCTAGCTCTCTCTCACTCTCTCACTCTCTCTCAGACTTTTTATTATTACCAATATTCTATAACATCAACTCGTAAATATTATACATCCACACATAATTAAAATATTTAAACAATATTTGGCTTTCTCTGTGGGGGCTACTCATGGGCTAGAATTGGAATGTAACAAGAATAGTCCCAATCGTTGCTAGGCTGATCCCAGCATTACAGTGTATTTTGGGCTAATCCCAGCGTAAGTAAACAATGTGCTAGGCTGAATCCCAGCTTGCTAATGTATTATGGGAGAATCCCATAGTAACTAAATCTATGCTAGGCAGATTCCCGCATAAAATGTATTGTGGGCAGATCACAGATTTGTGGACTAGAACTATGTGCTAGGCTGAATCCCAGCTTGCTAATGAATTATGAGCTAATCCCAAAGTAGCTAAATCTATGCTAGGCTGATTCCCACCTAAAATGTATTCTGGGCTGCTCCCAGATTTGTGGGTAGAGCATCTTAACTAAATCTATGCTAGGCTGCTTCCCACCTAGAATGTACTCTCAGCTGCTCCCAGATTTGTGGGCTATAGCATCTAAGTGCTTAAGGCTGACTCCCAGCTTGCTTAGATGTATTACGGGCTGATCCCATCTTAACTAAAACTATGCTAGGCTGAATTTAAACTGTAAATGAAATGTATTTAATGGGCATGACCTTTACATTATTAGTATATCTTATGAGTGTCCGATTGGGGAAAAATGATTCCAACGCGTGGTAGCCCCATTTTAATGCAGAACATCTTGAAGACTGAGAACAAATGGTTAACTTTCTTTAAAAATAACTGGCTCGAGTTAGGTAGGTGGTCTAATAGAACAAAGTTAATAGGTCATTCATTAAACCATAGTTCAAAGCGGTGTCTAATACTTTCTATAAGTGAAAAAAGATGGTGACTATATGTTTTTTCATGACAGCTTTTCTAATAATGCATTAAGTCTGACTACATGTTCTGCTGTGTTTGTGTTTTTCTGTTTTTGAAATGAAAATATGTATTACTCAATGGTTAGATATAAAAACATCAAAATCTGAAAAATATGGTCATACCTATCACAATTACTGAAATAAGTTGACAATAACAAGCTCTTTAAGAAGATTGATAGGTTAATATGCTGTGTGTACATTTGTATGTGAGCACGTTTGTCTGGATGTGCATGGGCATGTGAAATGGTATTGAGTGTCTTTTATTGTTATACTTTTACATCATAATTTTCTCTAATTTATTATCAATCTTAATTTGAATCTCTATAAAACTATTTTTAAAAAAAATCCTATCTTTGTTGGTTTTCCACTTTGTTGCTATGGAAACCACATTACTGCTAGCCACCAAACACACAACAGTACCACAAACAACACTGTTAGAACATGTTCTAAGTAATATTCATAATCAAAACAGCTGGTGCCATCCTAAGGAAAACGTTGAAAATAGGTTAACCCTATGCAATGGTATGGAAGCAACATCACTTCTAGATATCACCCCAGACACAAAAACACTGTCCTAAGAAACATTCAAAATTTGATCAAAATTAGCTTGTTCTAGAGAAGTCAAAAACAGGTGTTACATATGGATGACATGAACGATACACCTATATTATGGCAGACACTTTATGTTTGACTGAAAATGGATCAGCTGTCAAAAATAGATTTTCCAAACAGCTGATAACTAAGATAAACCATTGCTATGGGAGTCATTGAGGACACAGTTTTAATTTAGTATATTCTATAAAATATTCCTACCAAATCTGATCAAAATTGAATAAGCTATCCAGCAAAAGTAGTCTAGACAGTATTCCAACAGAAGTCTAAACAGTATTCCAACAGAAGTAGTTTAAACAGTATTCTACAAAAGTAGTCTAGACAGTATTCCAATAGAAGTAATCTAAACAGTATTCCAACAGAAGTAATCTAGACAGAATTCCAACAGAAGTAGTCTAGACAGTATTTCAACAGAAGTAGTCTAGACAGTATTCCAACAGAAGTAATCTAGACAGTATTCCAACAGAAGTAGTCTAGACAGTATTTCAACAGAAGTAGTCTAGACAGTATTCCAACAGAAGTAGTCTAAACAGTATTCCAACAGAAGAAGTCTAAACATTATTCCAACAGAAGAAGTCTAAAAAGTATTCTAACAGAAGTAATTTAAATAGTATTCCACCAGAAGTAGTCTAACAGTACTCAACCAGAAGTAGTCTAGACAGTATTCCACCAGAAGTAGTCTAAACAGTATTCCACCAGAAGTAGTCTAAACAGTATTCCAACAGACTGGCTCAGCTGTCCTAAAGAAGTAAAATAGCTTTTTTACTTTGTTGCTAGTGAAGTCATACCATTGTTAGGGTATTCACTTCAAACATAATTTTGATGGAGCATATACAAAGAAACATTCCAACTAAATCGAATTAAAACTGGCTCAACTTTTCTGGAAAAAGTTGAATACACATCTTCCATATGGTTGCTTTGGAAGGAACACAGAGGGTTGGAAGTCATCCTGGATACAATTATAACAATGCACATTCAGTAAAACATTTTAAATTTAACAGAAACTTGCTCAGCTGTCCTGTTGAAGAAGTTAAAAATATTTGTTCCACCTAGTTGCTACGGAAGCCACACTGTTGAAATGGGAGCAATCCAGGACAACAGTTTGATACAGTGCTCAACCATTCTTCACATCTGAAGTAAAACATTGGTTTTCCATCTGGTTGCTATGGAAACCACTCAAGATATAACTCTGACTATGTTCTAACAAACAATAAACCATGTTTTAATAGAAACTAACTTGACCATTATGGAGATGGGATTTAAAATTAATTTTTTCATATGGTTGCCATGGATACCACACCATTATAGGATAGCCAAAAATTTAATGATGTATATCCAATGAAGCATTCCTATCAAGTTTGATCAAAAATGGCTTTTTCATTCTGAGAAAGTTAAATAAAAGTTTTGCATTCCTACCATTTGTTTATTGAATTGTTTCAGTAGTGTTTGAGTAGTCTTAAATAACACTGCTGACCAAAATCACAATAAATGATGAGATAATGGTGTCCTAAAAGGTTTTCTGGGTGGCTGAGTGGTCCAAAGCACTAGCCTTTTACCAATTACTCTTATCTCAACTCAGCCCATGTGAGTTTGAGTATCGGGCTTAGCCAATAAGGGTATATGAGAAGCTTTTTAGTAACTTTCAATGAGTCTGTTGTAATTACAGGGTTTTCCCAGATTCTTCCTCCACCTCTTATACTGCTGCCATGAATAGCCTATCTTGTGCTGAAATATAGTGTCAAACCCAAGCAACAAAATAAAACAAAACCATATGCCATAAGCTCGCTTGGCCCTATAGCCAGGTGAAAGGGCAAAGCATTTTACAACAATTAAATCCATATAACTTTAGCAGCCTATAATAGCTTGAATGTAGTGACAATTCTCTTTCACTAAGTAAAGGTCACACATTTCTTTCTTGTCTTTAGTCAATTCATAAATAATCCATATTTCTGCATTTAAAAAAACTCTGATAAATCCATGCTAAATAAACATGATGTCATAGGTAAACATGTCAATAACACATTAATTTCCTAACATTTCAAACCATAATCTGCTTAAGTAAATGCATACCCTTCCCCCCATAAATATGACATAAATCCCAATGAAGGAATTAAATCAAGACAGTACAAGCCTTTTCCAGTCCAATTTTTATACACAAGATGTCCAAAAATAGATGAATTCCCAAAAAGTTATGGCCTTGTATGTACAATGTCAACTATGAACTTTGCAATTCTACTCAATACACATGTATTATATTGTCACTTCATAGTACAAACCTTCCTCAGACTCTTTTCTGAGTGTCTCCACTGTAATGGTTGAGGCTTCTGCACGATCCAGCTTTCTTTGATATTTCTGGAACAAGATTCTCTGCAACTTTAATATGCTGGGAAGGTAGCGAATTGCCCGCAGATGGTGTTCCTGCAATATGCAGCAAAAATAAATTATTACCATGGACAGTGGTCTTAAGCTTATGGGTCTGCTGGAATTAAATGTGGAACTGTATTTGGATTGCAGTAAAAATGGAAGTAGTTACAGAAACTACAGAATATTTTAAATTTGTTCTTTATAAGCCATGCATATGCTGGTAATATGGAAAAAAATATGAAACAAAATTCTGAACAGTTTTGAGTTGCAAAGAGAATGGACCTGAAGCCTAAATTGGTGTTAAGGTTAGACGGTGTTTGAAGAGTCCCTTCACAATTTTCATGCCCACAGGACAGGGGCAATATTGTGTCCACTATTCACTTATTTAAGTTGTCAACAAATCATCACAACATCAAATTCATGGGCTTGACATCTGGGTGGCTTAAATCATACTGATGCTTGACTTTAGTTTTAAAAGCAGTGACAGAGATAAAGGATTTAATAAATGCTTAGAATCCAGGCATGCTACATACAATGCAGAAAAAGACTTTGCATGTAAAATCAAACCAATTCCTTACATCAGTTTCTATATATCTGCTAAATTTTTCATCAAAACAATGGTGGAATCTGCAGGGAACAGCTTGGTGGGCAACAATGAAGTTTTACTTTATCATTTATTTTTTAAAGAAAATTGTCCTAAAATTACCAAACAAAATTAATTACCTCTTTTAGGAAGAGTTGTAGAACCTTGTGTTGTCCCTGGTATTTCTTTTTGGCCATCATCTGAACCTCAAACTCATGACGTAGGTGGTCCATGGTGATATGTGATCTGAAGCGCCACATTGAGGGAATTTCCTGCAGCATTTCAAGAGGAATGTCTTTCTGTGGTTGGGCTATCTCATACAGAAGGCATAGGAGTGGATCTGAACCTGTAATTTATTGTATTGAATCATGATAATGTTCAAATTAAGACTAGAAAAAATTATGTTTGACACATTTCCAAACTGAGATTGGATTGAAATAATGGCTGCTACTGCAAACTTGCAGAAAAAAGAAAGGCCCTGCCTTTTCACAAATGGCCATTGCTTTCTAAATATGCTTTTTTCCTGCAATAACATTGTAGAACAAGTTAGAATTTAAACAAAAATTAGATTATTTACATGCAATCAAAATCTAATCAATGTCTGGAGTTTCTACACAAATTGTTCAAATTACCTAAATGGCACAGGATAAAAAAATCTCTAGTTTAGCTCAACAAGAAAACATTAATAATAATAATAATAATAATAATAATAATAATAATAATAATAATAATAATAATAATAATAATAATAATAATAATACAGTGACACTGCTATAGCATGTTCCATTCTAACAAATTCAGATATAACATGTTCATGGTGTGGCTCCTGAAATTTCATATAAATGTATTTTTTTCATACATGAAAAAAATTCTTTTTTAAAAGTATGATTGCACAGTGCTTCAGCAAATGCAAAATGCAATTTTTTATCCTTATTGGCAGCAAAATATAACATCTGGTGATTTATTTTTATTGCCGACATTGTTGACTGTTGTTGGCTCTTTAAACTTGTATATACAACCATTGGTTTGGAGAGGAGAAATTCAAAGGCCCCATGAAAGGATGCTGCAAACTTGATATAAAATGCACTGAAATTTATCTATTGCTTTACATAAAACAAATTCTTTGTCCATATTGACAAACCATCTTAACAGTGAATTGCAATATAATAATCTGCTTATGTTGACATCTATCATGAGTACTGTATGTTGTGAGATATCCGTTTAATTTTGTTGTTGACATTTCTTTTGAAATAGATCAACTGAACGAGGCATTATCTCATAATCTAATGACAAGATAACTAGCCTTTAAATAAATCTGTCACTTTTTTATCATAAATCAGGTTTGCCTTTTGGAAAATGACACATGCCTCCTATCCCTCTCTCAAAAAAGATATAAGATATAAGGGAAATAAAAAAAAATATCAAAAACTTAAATTTACCAAGTCTTTTGTCCTGAGCTAGTTGTTGGTTGCATTCTTTCAATATATTTTCCATGTTCTGTGAAATAAAAAAGAAAGAGGTTAATAGTTATTTTATCAACATGTATTTATACACAAAAAGTCCATTAAATTAGAATAGTTTCAGAAAATCTTTCCTAATAATTTTAATTAAAGTATAAACTGAAAAGAAATTGAAAATAAGAATAACTGTAGATTGCCTCAAGATATGTCAAGCAAACAGGACTAGCACCATGACATTTGGTTGCCTCAAGATATGTCAAGTAAACAGGACTAGCACCATGACAGTTGGTTGTCTCAAGATATGTCAAGCAAACAGGACTAGCACCATGACAGTTGGTTGCCTCAAGATATGTCAAGCAAACAGGACTAGCACCATGACAGTTGGTTGCCTCAAGATATGTCAAGCAAACAGGACTAGCACCATGACAGTTGGTTGCTGTGACCAAAATTAAATTTGATTTTTGTCTATGGTTATAACCTGCCATCTATATTTTTATTAAACACAGGAGTACTACAAATGACACGATACCCCATTAATATAAGGCTACATCAATTGTATTTGGAGATATTGACTCTCAAATCAAAAAGGTTCTTTCTGAAGTCTAGTGAACCAACAGATTTATAGTATCTGCACACCCACCCATTTTATTTGCAGACTGCACCAGCAAGATTTTAGAACAAAAAAAATATCAAAGTAATTTTTACAGTAATTTGAGAGTTTCCATTAGGTTTAAAATACCAATAAGATACAACCATAAGAATTGTGAGTCCTGGCATATTTATTCAAATAATATTAGGTCACACAAAACATGAACTCAGTGAAAGAAAAGGACTCTCTCTGGATGTACTATAAAGTAATTAAAGTAGACTAGGTATGTGGGTGCATGCACACACACACACACACACACACACACACACCAAAGGTCAGGCTAGAATTTAATTTTAGGAAGAAGTGACTTCTACTTTTTGGATGATTAGTTAGAAGTGACAGCTAAACAGTGACAAGTGGGAGCAAAGCAAGAAACAATGTGTGTGTACTTTGGTTCTTTAGCTCTCTAATTTGAGCTATGTCTATTTTTCAATATGCATATTTCCATTTAACATTGGTTTTAAGCAATTCTTTGTTTGAAAGTAGAACATTCTTGGTACTGTATATACATTATAAACACAATGAAGTATGTTTGGATGGAGAGATCCATCCTGTGTATTTTGGTCATGTGACTACAGAAGAGCATAGTGAAGCTATGCATTGTAATTAATTTTAACTAATAGGAATATTCATATTACAGAATTGTGTTTGCCAGTTGATAAATATACTTAATTGACATCTACTTAATAAACAAGATATTTTTACTTTCTAAAACTTCACTGTAAAATGGCATTGAGAACATTTGTATAGTTTTAAATAACCTCTGTAACTGTAAATGTGATGCAATTGTGTCTTCATACTCTATTGTTCATCCTAATTACATTTATGCTGTTACCTTATCTCCATAACGATGACAAACTGAATCTTTCAGATCAATATATGAATGAACTAGACCATCTTTCCAACCAAATGAAATAGGGTACCATGCATGACATCTATGATGTTGTTGCATCTATCTTTTAAAAAAAAATTTCTAGCTTCAAAACAATCCATCAATATGACTGCAGATGTTTTTTATTATTTGTTTATGTACTTGTATTTGTAATGCCTTGTATTTGTTAGATATTTTTGACTCACAGCTGTTTTTGTATTTTCAGCATTGTCTCATATGTTTCTGACCTACATAAATATGGTTTAAGGCTAAATATTCTATCACATAATATTTAGATTTTGCTTTCTTTGAAATGTATATTTTTCTCAATTTATTTGCCCAACATTTTACAAAAATAGACAATCTACAACAGGTACTTTCTAAACATAGCAATGTCTGCCATTACCCCATGTTCACTTATAGTTTCATAATGAATTTAAAAGAAAATAACACTGACAAGACACTTAAAATATTCAAACACAAAAACTTTGAAAGTACTTTTATATTCTTAAAACAGAAACTTAAAGTTTCAAAAGACAAGTTAGTATATTTTCATCATCAAATGACAACTTGCAGTAATTGGGCAGTGATACTTTAATCAGGAAAGGGTTAATGATCAATCTATTACAACACATCACTGAACAAGATTTTGTTTGTCAGTACAATTGATATGAACACAGTTATTTGCTCTGTGCAGTGAATTTTGCCTGGGCTCAATGACACTGGAACAACCTGACTAGATCAAGGGAGCATCTCAAAATTCACAAAGAACTGTTACTCAAGATACAGCGAAAAGATTTGAGGGCAATTAATTTTTACTTTCCTAACTAAAGGCTGCAAAATTTATAATTTTTAGCTGACTGAATTGCCTATTTCACCTGGTACTTCAACCTCTGACACGTACACACACACACCATACCTGTAATACTGGAGCCACATATCTTTCAGAAAACCTCTTTTCCCACTCATTTCTGCCTCCTTTGGTCATCAATCCACAGAGATCATCTACAAGCCTCTCATCTAAATAGGAGGAATTTCTTTTATTAAAGAGAACTGTATTCACCTTATTCTTATATACAAAACACTGGAAGGATTTTTGTTTTTCAAATAATGCAAAATAAAGATATGATATCTGACAATTTTTTTGCTTTCTTTCAATATAAAGAAAACACAAATTCATCAAAGGAACTTACACAATTAACTGTCTAAAAAGATTTTCCAGGAATTTAAGACTTATTTCTTCTCTGTAGTTTCTCTGAGTGTTGAAATCATCTATGATGTTGATGAATTGTAAGATTTTCAAATCAGCAACTGTTGCAGCCATATTGGTGCAAGATCAACATCATTCTCATTTAGGAAAAACCAGACAGCAATGAAAAATCTTTGGTGAACACATCCCAATGATGATGCATTTAGGAGAGTCAATGCCAATTTTTTAATGTTCATTGTAGCAATGCCAATATTGTTAATGTTCATTGTAGCAAACATATGTTAGGTCAGATCAGCATTATTTTTGTTTAGGACCATCTAGATATCATAATTATTTTTTCTATGTCTAAAACCCTATGTCATGTGACTTTCCATTTAGTAACAATAGCAATAAAATAAATTTCAAGATGGCTGCCATGGTGACTATAATGTATATCAGATTGGCACCAGTTTCCATTTGGGCCATAGTAGCTATAATGTATATCAAATTTGCCCCAGTTTCCATTTAGGCCATGGTGGCTATAATGTATATCAGATTGGCACCAGTTACCATTTAGGCCATGGTGGCTATAACATATATCAGATTGGTACCAGTTTCCATGTAGGCCATGGTGGCTATAATGTATATCAGATTGGCACCAGTTACCATTTAGGCCATGGTGGCTATAACATATATCAGATTGGTACCAGTTTCCATTTAGGCCATGGTGGCTATAATGTATATTAGATTGGTACCAGTTTCCATTTAGGCCATGGTGGCTTTAATGTATATCAGATTGGCACCAGTTTCCATGTAGGCCATGGTGGCTATAATGTATATCAGATCGGCACCAGTTTCCATGTAGGCCATGGTAGCTATAATGCATATCAGATTGGCACCAGTTTCCATTTAGGCCATGGTGGCTATAATTTATATCAGATTGGTACCAGTTTCCATTTAGGCCATGGTAGCTATAATGTATATAAAATTTGCACCAGTTACCATTTAGGCCATGGTAGCTATAATGTATATCAGATCACAACCAATTTTCATTTAAGCCATGGTGGCTATAATGTATATCAGATTGGCACCAGTTTCAATTTAGGACCAAAAAGACATCATAGGAAGTCTTATTAGACAACTCCATATTGATATGATCATCCATTAAGGACTAGCAATAACAGGATTGTTAAGATGGTTGCTTTGGTTCCCATATTGGAAATCTGTGCAGCACAATTTTTATTTAAGATCAGCTAGACATTGGTAGGAATGTATATGCAAAGTTTCATTGTAATCCCTTAATTAAGAAGGAGTAGTGATAATAAAATTGTGAAAATAGACAAATAGATGAAGAGGGATAGACAACAGACCACATCATACTTTTGTTTTGTCCTTTACCAGCTGAGTTGCAAAGAAATATAAGATGTCTTGTTTCACAAAAATGTGTTTTTTGTAAACCTTCTCTTAATTTATCTATAGATGTTTAAACATTCTTCAAATAGCAATATAATTCCTATCTATAATAGTTTAACATGCCATAAAATATCCTTTCTTTGAGCACATGTCTTGAAGCACACGTCTGTACAAACACTCCTAGAATTGCATGACTACCTTGGAAATTTCCACTATGAATGCCTATTATATTACAATGACTTTATTTTGTGGGTTGAATCAATCTCAAAAACATATCACATGTGCTTTATCAAGGGCAACCATATTTAGAAAGAGAATACCTGTCCAAATTTAAGAATTCCCACCTGAAGAATGGGAGCTGTTTGAGCACAACTATACTTTGTCAGGAACATGTTTAATGAAATCATCAATATACATTTTAATAATGAGCTGTAACCTCATGACCTAACAACAACAAGCACAGTGAGTAGATGTTTGGTCACAGATGGTAATTCAAATGGACAGTGAACAAAGGTTTACTTTCATCTGGTCAGAAATTTAACTTCTTAATGTAAAGCCTCAGACCATATATGGCTTCAATCTATTAGGTTAGGACCTTTAAAAAGTTATTAAGCAGAAACAAATTTTATGCTAGATCAGTGGTCAGCAACCTATGGCATGCATGCCACAGTATGGCACATCAAGACGTTTTGTGTGGCTCGCAAAGGGCAGCCAAAAATATCGATTTTAACAGTGTTGCTCTCTAGATAATTCTGTAACATTTGTTTTTGGTTTGGTGTTGTATGGCATAAAAACACAAGTTCATTATTTGGTGTCAAATCAACTGAGGTATAGTGCCTTGCCCACAGACACATCATAGAAGATGAAGATGACCTGGGTTTATTCAGGGACAGTACTTGAACCTCTACCCTTTTGGTCATGAGTAAGGCATACTATTCATTCAGCCAATGTCAATGATGTAATGGGAAGGATGGACATGTACATGTCCCCTCCATGAATATTTTAAGCAGTCATTTCTTGGAAGAGAGAAACTGGCCTCTGTGGTTTATTACTACAATACCTGAATTTTTGGAGATATTTAAAAACTGCATGACTTTCTTTAAAACAGCCAAGTCATTGCTTAACAGATGTAACCATCAAGCCAGACTTGATTGTACTTCAGTTGGAATTACAATGTCATTCATATACATGTCTACATGAGAAGAGAAATAATATTCACATGACCTACAAATGGAACTGTCAGTGTTTCTAACATTTTCTATTTTCCTGGAATACTTATGTGGCCATAGTCAAGAATTCATAACTTATAAACATGAACTGTTTATATGTATATACATATATACTCAGTTACAGCATATATAGAAGTAACAAAGAGATACTTACTATCTGTATGCCATTCCATGATGCCAGAAAAAATGCTGTACTTATGTACATACCTGTCTAAGCAATTGCAGCATATACAGAATTACCAACATTCACTATTTTTATGTGCATCCATCATGTCAGATAAAATACTGTATGTATGTATGTATGTATGTATGTATGTATGTATGTATGTATGTATGTATGTATGTATGTATGTATGTATGTATGTATGTATGTATGTATGTATGTATGTATTTATGTATGTATGTATGTATGTATGTATGTATGTATGTATGTATGTATGTATGTATGTATGTATGTATGTATGTATGTATGTACCTATCTACTCAATAATAGCATATATGGAGTTATAAATGACTGACTTACTCTCATTATGGCCCTCCATCATGCCAGACAAAATACTGTGTAAAATGATGAAGATATCATCCAAGCTTTTGCCAAGAGCTCTGTGAAGGTCATCCAGATCATGTTCAATGTGTTGCCATAGAAACTGGGGAACGGTACCATTATTTATGTTTGGTTTAATAAATTCACTTACAGCCTGGAAAAGAGCAATGTAATTAGATTAATCATGATGGAATCATAAACAAGATAACAGTTTTTCCTCTTTGATTAGACCATGGACACCAGCTAATAAATTTCTCAAAAAAAAGGAGTGTGGAATCAATGTACATGTTATGACACAATGATATCCTTTGAAAATATTTGACAAATATTCTGTCCAAACAGACTGTGAGCTCATCATCATCAAGCATGGGCCTATCATTGGATAAATATGGTAACTGGAAGCATTTATGTGACATGAAGTGGTATGCACATGTACTAATGCATGTACTGAATGGGCACATTTATGTGACATGAATTGATATGTAATAATAATAATAACAACAATAAAAATGTGGACTTAGTACAGTGCATAATCTTTTGAAGCTCTAAGTGCTTTACAATATTAGATAAAACATAAAAGACACCACAAAACAATAACATGCTGACAATAATTGAAAAAGTAAACATTAAATCTCTAAGTCTGTTCTTGCATTTGATTAAGGTGTTCTAATACCAAATGGATAAATTCTTGACATCTGAGATTAATATGGAACAGATGAGGATCATGGCATAAAATCAACAATGGAAAAAAATGCTTGACTAAAGTTTTACAACATAGATTTTAAAAGCGTAACAACTGAAATTTGTGTGAGGTCAAGCAACTGCAGTCATCAATCTGGTGTATTTTAACTACTAATGTCATAACAATGGAGCAGACTGAAAAACTATCGTATGATAAGAAACAAATACACAAAACCAAAAACACAAAAAATTACTATTCTGATATAATTTAGAGAACAAGTTACAAGCCTTGTTAAGTTTCACAATAGTAGACATAGCACTTTGTTAACTGTGAATGGAACTAGTGTATTGTGAATGGAACATTATATGCCGCTGCATGTTGAACATTACTCTATGTAGTTAACTAAAAGTTGTGTACATAAATAATTTTTCTTCTTTCAGTCATAGTTACCTTAACTTTAATCTTTTTGACCATCAAATTAATAAAATTCTTTCTTACCATGTCAACCACAATGTTTGGACCAACTTTGTGACGTGGAAATTAATGCTATTATGTGGGAAGCATTTTATTCTTTCAGTCAGTGACCTTGACCTTTAATCTCAAAATCAATAGCCTTCTTCCTTACCATAAGTGTAAACCATTCACAAAGTTTGGTTGAGCTATGTCATGTGGAACTGGTGTTATACTGCTGAAATCATTTCTTTTCTTTCCTTTGACCTTTTGAGCATGAAATGAAAAGGGTCCTTTCTTACCTCAGACTATCCACAAATTTGGTAACTGAAGATGGTGGAGAAGCCTTGTTCTTTCTGTCAGTCATGGTAAACATGACCTTTGAGCAAATGAACCCAAAATTAATAGGTCCTTCTTTACCATAAGTGTAAGCCATCTGAAACATTTGGTAACTGCAGATGGTAGAAAACTAAAGTTATTGTATGGGAATCAAGTTGGTAACAGACAGGCAGATGGACAGAAAGACAGAAAAATATCATAATGTAATGAGGAAACCCCATGGACTTCAATTATTTTTGTTTTGTTATATAATATTCGTTTCATTAAAGTTTATATTATTTCGAATGTTTGGCGGGCTTTGTAGTGCCATCTATCATCTTAGCTTTGGTTCATGTGATTCCACCTGGGTATATATACGAACCAACTGTGGCTGCTAGGGGAAGTGTGTAAATAACCGGCATAGAGTGAAGACGTCCCCTGCAGTGTAGCAATATAACCACCCCGCCACGGCAAGCACACTTGGTCGTAATCCTTGGGTAGGAAGAAGCAGGCCAGGAATCTGAAAAGGGTAGGGACAAGGTCTTTCATCGACCAGCAGCCCAGCGCTACAAGGCTCGTCCAAGCAATGCAGAGGTCTTGCGACAATACACATATTTAGACCGAGGATAGCTCTTCTTTCGTTATTTCGCACTGTCGTCTCTCTCTATCGATCTCCTGCGACCAAGTCAGCAACTGTGACTGTGACTAGTCGGCGACACTGCGACCAGTCGGCGACTCTGCGACCAGTTGGTGACCCTGCGACTCAGTCGGCGACCAAGACAGTGACACAGTCGGTCACCCTGCGACTAGCTGTGACCAAGTCGGCGGCACCCAAGCAGCCAGAAATAAGCTGGTATCCCCTTGAGGTGGAAATCTGTCACACTCTGGAGTGCCAGTCTTCAGACAGATTCAGCGGGGTATCACTCCAACTACAAGACCTATCATAAAGAACCCGACATAGCGAGACTCGGGGCAGTGTAGCCGAGAGAGCAGTTCTGCTACAATAACATAACATAGCTTTACAGTGTTGGTATGCCATAAATTCCACAATCAACCAACTGCCCTATGGCTGGCATATAACAATGGAACTATGTGTAAAATATAACACCTACAAAAGCAACGTTGGTGACTGAAATGCCTTCAGTAATGTGATACACTATAATGAAGAGTACTGTTTCTACTGTGGGAAACTGGGCATATGACACAGGTATGCCATCAATGCAAACTGATTGAGTGCTTCAGATGTCATAAATCTGGACACAAACAAAGACTCTGTCAATCAATGTATTATACATACAAAGAATCTGGCAAAGAGGAGAATGCCAATGCTTCATCCATAACGAATCAAATTGTACCTAGAGAGACTCTTGTTTCTAAACTATTCAATGGACACTGTTGTAAATGCAAATGTTAATATTTTTTCATGATCTGTATGTGACTTTGAAGATGCTAATATATATATATGAACATTTAAGTATGGAAATAGAATGTAAGAATGATAAAAGTAGTATGGAGACAATCTACTGGGGTAACCCATTGCATGACATACATATAATTGATATGAAACTAAATGCAAATGGTTTTAACGTAGGTCACTTCAATGCACACGGTATAGTGGGGAAAAAGACCAAATTAAGTTAATGTTGTCTTCCAAGGAAAAAAATATACCTGTTTTATGACTCATTGAAACCAAATAAAATGCTAACCACAATGATGATCTATTTCATTGTCAAGGCTACAATAAACCATTACGCAGGGACAGAGAGACAGCAGGGGGAGGTCTTGTTGTATACATTAGGGAAGATGTAAATGCAGAAAGGTGACTTGACTTGGAGTCACAAGAAATTTAGAGTATCTGGGTGGAAATTTCTTAAAATAATGCAAAATCATTCCTAACTGGTTTCATTTATAGGCCACCTTTCTCCAAGGCAATTTGGATTGATAACTTTTGAAACAAATAGAAAATGTTCTTGCACAGGAGAAAGAAACATACATACTTGGTGATATAAATAAGGACCTTCTCAATAATCAAATAAGGAACAACTGGATGGAATTTATTGAATCATTAGGCCTAGTACAGCTGATAAATGAGCCCACCAGCGTAACAAAAAAATCAAGCACTCTTATTGATATCATTTATACCAACCTACCAGACAATGTAACTTGTGTTAACATACCAAAAGTTGGTCTTAGTGACCACAATCCTACTTTTTTAACAAGAAAGGTTAAAGGCAAGAGAAATAAGAAAAATACACATAAACCTATCACTTACAGATCATTTAAAATGTTTAATGAAGAACAATTTCTCAATGACCTATATAAAGTTCCATGGAGTATGATCCAAAATTTGGATGACGTTGATGAAGCTCTGAGGGTGTGGACTGACTTTTTTATGAATGTAGTCTCTAAGCATGCACTACTAAAAGTACGTGGAGTAAAGATTGAAATCCAGCCTAATTGGCTTACAACTGAAATCCTTGATGCTATGGAAACATGAGACCAATTCAAAGCTATGGGAAACCATACACAATATAAAGTATGAGAAATAAAATAACAAGTATGATCAAAAAAGCTAAAACTTATTATCAATCATTTCTTGAAAACAAAAAGAGCAACAAAAACTCCATTTAGAAAGTCTTCAATGAACTCACTGGAAGAACACACAAAGATCAGATAAATAAAATTCACTCACTTCTGGTGAATGACACGATGGTCAACGATGACAATGACATTACAAATGTTTTCAATGACTTTTATTACCAACATTACCACAAAGTTAAAAGAACCAGTGATTGAAAAAAACTTTAATGAAATGAAAAAGTTCTGGAGCAGCAAAATCTCTAAGGAGGTATGTTTCTCTATCACACCAGTATCAAAAAACTTTGTTAAGAAATGTCTCAGTGAACTTGATACTAAGAAAGCTACAGGACTTGATCAGATTGGTCCACGCCTCATTAAATCTTCTGCCTCTGCTACTGTAGATAGCATAACATTCGTAATCAATTTAAGTAATGCATTCTCATCTGTCCCCAAAATATGGAAAACTGCAAAAAGTAACTCCTATTCACAAATCTGGTCCTAAGGATGATGCTGATAACTACTGGCCAATCTCAATACTACCAAACTTATCGAAATTGATTGAAAAGCATATCCATGATTCATTCATGTTATATTTAAGCAAAAACATGCTGTTATACCCTAATCAATCAGGTTTTAGACAGAAACACTCATGTGAGACTGCCTTGATCTCCTTAACTGATAAAAAGCTTCTAGCACTTGACCAAGGTAGAATAATAGGTTCTGTATTTGTAGATTTCAGGAAAGATTTTGACATGGTAGATCATGAAATCTTTTTGAAGAAACTGAAAATCAGTTACATCACTGAAAACAGTTACATCACACTTAAGTGAGACATCACTGAAAACAGTTACATCACACTTAAGTGAGAGAACATAACATGTTTATATAAATAATGATCTGTCTGAAACTGGAACAATTAGATGTGGAGTACCACAAGGCTCAATTCTTGGTCCATTAGTGTTTATTTTATTTATTAATGATCTACCACTTGTACTAAGGGACTCAATATCATCTACAGATCTCTATGCAGATGACACAACATTGTCAGACATCCAAAACACAAAGCAGAAACTCAAAATTTCTCTACAGAATGCCCTAAACAAACTGGAAAACTGGTGCACATGTAATGGCATGGTGGTTAATACTGGTAAAACTAAAATATTACTTATCTCAACACTGACAAAAAGTCTGACATTGAAGGATAAAAGTTTGCAAATGGTCTGTCATGATATCTACTTGGTGTTTTGGTAGATAATAACCTACCATGGACTGAACATGTCAAACATATCAGTAAAAAAGTCAGTTCAAGTTTATGGCTTCTCAGTAGGATAAGACACTTTCTCGTGGAAAAGCACAGAAAACTATTTTATAACAGTTACATACAACCCTATTTAGACTACTGTCATACAGTATGGGGTAATTCAAATGATAAAAAAACTTAGCAAAGCTGGCACATCTTCAAAAAATTGCATTTGAGTTAATATCAATCCATAAAGAAAGCAAGGAACATTTAGCTGGCAAGTTAAAAATACTACCTATTAAATAAAGACAGAATCTGTTTGAGAAAAGCCAAATTAATGTACAGGATGTCCATTAATAGTGCTCCTATTCAAGTATAGGCTACCCATAAATACTCCCCACCTGCGATCAATGTCTACCAAACATTACAAAATTCTCAAACCAAATAAGGAATTATTTAAAAAAAGTTTCCAATACTCTAGAACTTTGCTTTGGAATAGTATTCCAGTTGAGATTAGAAATGTTCACTCTATTTCCTTTTTCCAAACCCAGTATATCAAGTGGCTTCAGAGATGCATCACAAATAAGTAAATTCCTTTGAATGAGTGCCTCAAGTTCTTAGCTAATTGTGTTACCCTCTTTAAATAAAGTCATAATAATAATAATAAAAAAGTAGGTTTAGCTGTATTTGATGGCAAATCAGCATCATCTGTACAAAGTGGAAAGGCCTTTAAGTCTTTATGCTGTCTGTTAAACTGGGTTGGAATTAGTTTTTTAATTAGTAGTTTCTGACAAGAATATGAAAATAGCAGTTGTTGACAGATGCAGCATGTAAGTATGAGGGGCCTAGTTGCCACCTCCAGTGATAGTGGAATTAGTATGCAGAAGGGATGTTAACAGATGGCCTGAAAGCGAAGTGTGAGTCAGATGTAACAGAACTGCAGGTGGCAGTTGAGGTGGTGTAGGATACACAACAAAATACTGTCCTCTCTCAGCGCTGATTATTTAAAAGTGAATGACTTCTGTCAGCTACTTCAGCACAGCAAAACTCCTGTCTCTGCTAAGCCAACTAGTGTGTCTGCTGAACTGACCTTGAACTGACCCACAAAAGACTTCGACTGGGAATCCATTCTTTGTGTAAACATTATTTAATTACATTAAACACCTATTTATAACAAAAACTCATTTATCCTGATGTGAGGTAAAAACTAACCAGTGAGTTGATGTTGGCTCCAAGCATCATAGTGATGTGTGTCAGAAGACGAATAATACCACAGTAAGCTGGAGAAAGACTTCTTTCTGGACCAATCTGTGTCCTGTTCTCAGCACGGCCCAGTATGTGTCCTGTTTCTGTACGATCCACACTGCACATGAAAAACCCCAAAACAAACAGTAATTTGAATGCTGAACATATTCTAATACTAATACTTTTAATAAATTAATTTGCTATCATTTTGGTGGTATTTAGTTTTGTGAAGATTCATTTTTATAAAAAATATCTAAAATCAAATGACTGCAAATAAATTTAATATAAAGTGATCCCAGCTTTAAAGTGTATTCTGGGCTGACCACAGCTTAAGTAGGGTGCAAGTTACAGATGGACCTCCAAAGTTGAAAAAATTCACTTAGACATCGAGAAAACAGCGGAGGGGGTTTGGGGTTATGGAATGCCCTCAATTAATGACTGAATACTAATTTTACAATGACGATAATAATTTTTAATAATGAAGTTGTTTGTTATTCTGTTTAAATAAAATTTATTTTCAAAACGTCCAACATGTGAAAGATCATTCCAACTGGTTTCAACAAAAATCATGTGTTCATGAAACCATCTATGTATTACATCACTGCTTTTTATTTTCTTGAACAGTATGTTTCTAGGAGTTTAATAGTATCCTGCCAAATCTAGAGTCAATAGAGCAGGTAACTAGAAAAACTGTCAATACACCACCAAACAAGATTCCTTTTTTTAAAAAACAAGCGAAATTTATTTCATGAAACAATCATCTACGTCAAATCTTAAAATTTTTATTGTTCAGTTAGTACAGTATAGATGTCATGATTTTATTGGTAGCAATAATGAAATTTCTTATCATCCCTGAGGAGATCTCTAAGTGCCAGTTCAAGAATTCTCTGAAACTCGCTTGCCCACAATGGTCCGTATCTGTGAAACCAAGCTCTTTATTTTATGAAGTATGCTTGGTTGCCTTGCTGTCTTTGATCACAGTTACCAGTGAGTCAGTTATTTTAAGGTAGTTTATATCACATATATATAACATTTATAACAGGGATTGATCAAATGAAGTGAGTTTTTCCACCCAACATGACTTACAGGACCGCTAGATTTTAAGTTTGTAGGATTTTCATGCCTTTTAACTTTCTTTTATTCCAGCTCCATTATTTGATTCAAAAGACATAATTAACATGATAATACATAGGAGGCCAGCTATTAATTCAATGCAACAATACAACAAATACTTCTGGAAGTCAGTTATCAAAACACGGTTGGCACCTAATTAAGTTCTCAGAGGAATGTTTGCTGACATAGCTGCTATGGTAGTTTGACACATTTTATTTAATTACAAGACGACACATTACATTTATGATAATTACACTTAAAAGGAACTAAAAGATAGAACTAGAATATAAATTTAAATTGATAAAAAAAACTATTTCATATGTGTTTATTTATTGAAGTACTGCCTCCACTCAGTGAAAGTGAAATTTTCATTGATCAAAATTTCCTTACATATCATTAATTGCGGTGTACTACAGTTTGAAAAAAAAAATGTAAAAAAATTGCATGACTTATTTTTAAATTTGATATTTCATAATATTGATGAAAATTTCAGGTCCTATCTACTGTTTTTGATGATAAAATGAGCAATATATCAAAGTTTCTGTTACTAATTTTGATCGCCATTTTCTTTGAGTTCAGTAAATAAGATAAATTTTTTAGGTATTTTCTGGTTTAAAGAATGGGATCCATGCCTGACCCCACATTAAGCAGGTTTGCATGTCATCACAGTGCAAGCTATCGAGGGAGTGGTGCACTGTGAATGGCACATTATACACCCACCCTATTACTGAATAGTTCTCTATGCAGATAGTTGAAAATATTGTGCAGATATTTCTTTTTTTTCAGTCAGTAATCTTGACCTTTGATCTTTTGACCTTGAAACTGATAGGCTACGTCCTTATCCAATGTGAAAACCATCCACAAATTCTGCATAAAAACTATGATGTTTAACTAGTTAACCTTCTTTCTTATCCCAAGTGAATGTTATTAATAAGATAGGGTTGAAATATGTCATGCAGAATTGCGCTGAAACCATTTTCAATCAAGTGACCTTGACCTTTGACCTTCTGAATAAAAACTCAATAGGATTCTTCTGTACCTCAATTGGAATTCATCTCAAAAGTTTGGAACCTGTAGATGGTGGAGAATTAATGTTATTGTGAAGAAACATAATTGGCAAAATATAGACTGATGATCTTACACATGCTTGGACAACATTATAACATAATGTCATATGATTGGCATTTAAAATGCATTATAAATAAGAGTACTCTAGATGACCAATTAAAGGCATGCCCTGTGTTTTAATATCTCTTTGTAGAAAAGTGACACTTTTGTATAGGCAATAATAATAATAATAATAATAATAATAATAATAATAATAATAATAATAATAATAATAATAATAATAAGGGTCAATTATTCAAAGAATTCAATTTGGCATCATACAAGCAAGATCATACATATAAACAGTGACCATTATTTGACTAACAAAAACTTCCAAATAATTTATCTGATGAACATTCCTAGATAACATAAGTTTGTAGAAAGAAATATACCAGTTTATTATGTCCTACTTAGTTGTGTCATTTCTTTAGTTGCTACCAAGGCACAATTACTAAAAAATATTGATACCGTAAGATAATCATGTCAAAGATACTAAAATATCAATGTAGCTGTGTATTCAGGAATTATGATAGAATTAAAATATAATTAATCACATTATTATTTTTTTCTGGGGCAATTTCACTGCCACAATGCTAGTGTTATTCAATTTCATATAATTCAAGTATAGGTTGAAACATTTAATACTTCAAGGAAAATGTCACGTTTTGTGTGGTGCCAACACTCAAATATAAATCACTGCTACATCACTGGTATTAATTCGTAGGATGCAAATGATTAAAGTGAATCTCATGTGAATGCATTTACAGCACTAACAGCAAGAACCTGAGTATAACTGCTAAAAACTATTTAGAGAAGAGTGAAAGCTACTTTTCTTTATACAAGTATATAAAACTTTGATATCTTTGTGACTGACTATAACATAATCAACTAAACAAATTCATAACAAACCTTTCAGGACCAAAAAATTATCAATGTTTTTTGCATTTCAAATAAGTTGCACATGCAGTACTCCTTCAGAAACTGCAATTGCTGAAATTTTTAAAAACATTTTGACAGTTTCATGTTATTGGAGGTGGTAAACAGGAGATTGTTTTACATACACTGAACATGTCATTTGAGTATATTTATTCTAGTTATTTGTCTGAGTAAGTTTGACTGTATTTAACCTCTTTGAGTAAGTAAATTCATATTAGGTATTAATTAATTTCATCCTTGTGGATACTAAATGTGTTTCACTGTATCTATGAATATCATCTATGCTTGCTTGATATGATTAAATGGGCAGACATGGCAAAACTTGATGCTATAAACTGCATGGGAATGTAGATGAACTTTAAATCAATAACTTTTTCTGAAAATAAACTTGCACTTTGTTCTAAACTGAAGCAATGCATAGTATTGTAATTCTCTTTTGTCTGTAAAGCCGTACAAAGGTAGACTACAAAGGAAGTAGCTCTTATGAATATTTTCTTTGGTTAACGCATGAAAAAGACTTCTGAGTTGGAATTCTTGATTATATAGGAACGAGACTGTTGGTAAAAATGCAGTACATAAGAGGTGAAAAATATGCTACTGATGAAAAAAACATTATTTCATCTTGTTTTACCCGGGGTCAGGTGCATTTCCTGGGCGTGGCATGTGTCCTTGACCTCCAATCTCTAAACCACATTTTGGACATTTACCTACAGTAGCTGGGCGGCCACACTGTAAAAATAAATACAAAAATAATTAATGAAAATTTACCCTCCTTGGTCCTGAACATTTCCTGGTCTTAATTGGTAGCCCTGACCACCAATTACTGCGCCACATGCTTTGCAGACTCCAACTGTAGCAGGACGACCACACTGTAAATATACAGAAAATACACTAAATGTTATTTTACAACACTATAATTATTGCAGTACTCATTCCATGCACAAAAGATTTTTATTTCATGCACACAAGGTTTCTATTCCATACACACATGGTTTTTCTTCCATGTATACAAGATTTTCATTCCATGCACATGAGGCTTTTATTTCATGTATACAATGTTTTTTCAACAATCTATTTTCATTTTTTTATTGTTCTATAACCATTATGTATTGCTTTTTAATCATGAACAGATAAATTAGAAGATAAATTAGGATCTGATTTATTTAAAGTTAAAGAACTACCTGTAACAAGAGCCCCATGTGGATCCAATATCCCCTTAAAAAAATGACATCTGCCTAACAGACAAATGCATGAGCAATACATCGGATCGAGTTAGTAAAATAATTGTGATGCTCTCCTTATAAAGCAGTTGAACAAACCTGGAAAGTAACTCTTTGTGCCTTGGCTATAGGTCTCACCAGATTGAGTCGAGCCTTTTAGGATTAAAGATCAAGTTAAAACTGGGGAAGTGTACTCAGATCTCCAGCCCATGGCACAGATAATAACATATAGAAACAGTTTTGCTCATACCCAATGTTTGTAGTGACTATCCTAACTTTGTGAGCTGCGAATACATTGGTGTGAGGTTATTTCTGATATGCAGAAGAAATAGCCCACTTTATCAAGATGAAAGTGTCTCTGTTGTGATATTATCTTTTCTCTTTTTAAAAGCTAGTGTGTGTATTTGGATTTTGTTTTGAGAAATGTTTGTTCCTAATGGAGTATTTTAACAAGATCCAAATGTGCAGGTTCTGGAACTCTGGTCGGGATAAAACACCTGCCATTGTGGCTGCTTAACACAGCTGACAGAATACCTTAATTTTCTGGAAATGCTGTTGTAAGATTGATGAATCTGATCCAAGATACTCCATTTTCATGGAGTAATTAGGATCTGATCCAAGATATCCCATTTTCATGGAGTAATTTAGGATCTGATCCAAGATATCCCATTTTCATGGAGTAAATAGGATCTGATCCAAGATATCCCATTTTCGTGGAGTAAGTAATTAGGATGAAGAGACACCCCTGTTCTTTTGCTTCCTGTATCACCTTTGATTTGGAACCTTAGTTGTTGGAGGAGAAGTGCAAACATTTGGCCATTTTAATCCATAAAAATGCATGGATTATCCAGGTCTTCTGTATCCAGGACTGATGAGACAAAGGTTGGGAAAATCCCAAACAAATATACATCGGGACATAGTACTGCCATGCTGTATAAGATGTCACCATAGCAGAATTATCAGAAATAATAACTCCATTCCCATGTAGGTTCTCCAGCCAGCAATGAAAAGCTTTCAGAACTGTGTTCAACTTAAGAATGTTGATATGTAAATAATGATCATGAGGGAGACCATACTCCAATGGCATCTTGAAATGGTAGGATATTTGCTTCCCCAAATCCTCTGTGTTTGTGTCCATAGAGAGTCAAATGAAGTTTCCATGCCTGTGAGATGGAATCTCATATTGAGCAGGATGTGAAAGTTGGTCCAATGGCCAAATGTTCAGCCTCCATCTAGACCATGTAATCATGTAATGGGTGCCCAAGAAGGTGACTTGCAGCACTGAGCAAAAACTAAGCAGGCAAAGGAATTCTCCAGCTTATGGATTGTTCCATACAGGCATGGGATACACCATTGTATTTAATCATTTCTCATTCCAGGGGAAGACATATCTTGGTCATTTGAATACCGAGTTCCAGACATAAATGACCAAAATTTGGAAACTGTACAAGGTTAAAGATGTCCTTATTTACTCTTGTTAAAAACAATATAATAACCAATGGGGGAGAGCAGCATAGTTTGGAATTTTGTGGGGTTTTATTTATGGACTATTGTGAGTCATATGATTTAGCCATGCTAAAGTTAAAGGCTTTTACGCTCGCACCATGCATGAAAACACTTAAATTATTACCGAATTTGTTTTAAATATATTTTGTAAAACAAATTAGGTATTTTCAGCTACATTTAATGATGTTAACCTGATAATTTTCAAAGTTATAGCTAAGATCAAATTTGCAATGCTATGTTGGATGAACTACAGTATATTGTCATGGTGTGGACATGCAATAATATCCATTTTGAATGCAGCTTACGTAAAGGTCAGAAATGCATGCATTCAATTTCCTCTCTATGTAAGTGATAAACCATGCATTGATGAGATCAGCTGATTAGCATTTGAAAAAGTAAAATTCGGTCTCATACTGATTGTATGAGGTACTGGTAATAGTGGAAATGCCGGATCATTTCTTGTAAAATTTTTCCAAGAAATTAAAAGTTGCATTTCATTGAAAAAGCAGGTCAATGTGTTACTCCTGACTGAAAATTATGCCTAACAAAACTGGTTTATCGATTTAAGAGGGGTCATGATAAGAGGGGAAAAATTAGCAGAACAAAGAAGGATTTTTGGGGGGACCAAACCAAAGTGCTCCACATAGATGGGTTCATAAGATAACCGAAGTCAAGATAACTGGGTTTGACTGTATTGTTGTTTATAAATATCTACTACTCATTTTTATGCAAAGAAAATTCTCATAACAAACAATACATTTTTTTGGGAGTAAAATACAACACTTAATCAAAGTTAACTATAACATATGCTGGCAAAATTATGCTGAAATGAAAGGAGAGCTAAATCCCATGTCTAGGGTAGGAGAGTGTCACAATCCCTATCACAATTTCCACACAAGAACATCCAAACAACAGCTTAGCAACACACAGAGAGTTGGAATAATTCATTGAAATTTAATTCAAGCTTACAAAGATAATCCAAACTTGATTTATCTACATTGTGTTGGTAAATAGTTTCAGTTCAGTTTACAGACTATAGACTGCCAGTTCTGCTAATAGAGAATGCTGAAATCAGTATCAATGAGTTCAGATTACAGAGTACAAACTGCTCATTGTGTACATAAGAGATCTAATACTGAAATCAGGCTGAATGATTTCAAATTATAGAGTACAGACTACTCATTGTGTACACAGAGAACTAAGACTGAAATCTGGTAACTATTCCAAATTCTGCACATGATGGAATTGGAATTGAACCCAGTATCGCAGAGGTGCACAATCAGAATGTTACCACTACTTTGGCTTATAACTGTCAGACTATATTTTAGACTGAAAAAAAATGTCTTACTAAATTTAACTAAAATACTTACATCTCCAATTACATATGGGTGGCCATTGGGACAACCTAAAACATGAACCAAAATATCAGTTAAATAGTCAAACTGAATAATAGTATCAATTGGTATATTGGTGTCATCATAAATGTTGAGATAATATGCTACAATTTTTAAACAGTTCTCTAAATATGGGTGGCCACTGGGACAACCTAAACTTAGAACAAACAAATCTTAATTAAATAACATTATTCTTTAGCATATAATCCATAAATTGTACACAACCTTGACATAACATGCTATGATTTATTCTTTAAACAGTTTTCTAAAATTCACAAAATATTGCAAGATCATACAAATGGGAAACAAGAAATGTGTTCAAGGAACATAGATGCACCACCACAACACTTGAATAGTGACCTAAACATAGAACTTAATCAAGATGGGGTAGACAGATTAATGGATGGAAACAGACAGACAGACAAATAAAGTACCATATTCCCCTATAACTGTCATGGTTATGCATAACAATGCAATGTGATCTTCATATGTTTTCTGTCCTTTAGGTCAGAGTAAAAGAAACAGTGTAAAATTTAGTGCCTTAAATATGCCAAGTTGCCAAGCAAATCCATTATCTATCACTAAAAGTAGGATGTATTACTCCAGACTCTCTTCCTCTGTTTGCACAAAAGTTGAGTTGAATCCTACAAGACTGGGGAGAGGCCTGATTCACCCCTTCCTCCAACATGATATAAAGTACAACCAATCAAGGAAGACAAGGTTGATCACTGGATAGCATACAGGACTCACAACAAAAGGTGCAGGTTTGAATTCTACTGTTAGATCCACTTGGGCAGATAACTGTAGTAAGTCCTTGGGAACAGCACTTCATTCCACTTGGCTTAGCTCTAAATAACTTTGTTGTATTGCTATCTTATGAAATACCAGTGAAATCAAAGCAAACAAATACATTTCCTCACCTGCTACTTGCTAATTGAACTGTTTCATTTATATGTACAATCTAATAATATAAACACCAAGATTCTCAGAGCATGCTGGGTGGATTCCTTCAGGTCTTCTGTTACATAAAAACCCAAACAATTATTATTTCAAAAATAATATATTAATCTAAGACAACTTACGATAGAAGACTGGGTTGTCTCCCTGTCTGTGAGCCAGTAGCACTGCTCTAATTTCTTCAACATCATCCTGAGGCATTGTGGGTAAAAAGGCAGCCTGGAATGCAGTCATGATAGTCATACAGACATAATATTTATTTCTATTAAGTCATGATACTGGCATAGTCACATAGACATAATATTTATTTCTATCTCAAAATTTAATGCAGACATATTTATTTTATTAAAATTCAATTCAAAGACTATAATTCTAATAAATGATAATGTAAAAAGTTAATATTAAATTAAAATAAATCTGTACATAGGATGTTTTTAAAAATCTGATAAGAAGTTGACTTTGGTCATTGTTATTATTAATTTATACCGATGATACTGTCACTGATATACAGCCCAGTATAAGCATCTATGCTGATATTTCAATAATTGTAGAAGACCAAACATGGCTTTCTGATCTTACAAGTAATGCATAAAAACAATTTGCAGGTTGGTAAATCTGATTAAAAAAATCTGATTCAATGACCATGTCCTGAAAATCACAAAAGGAACATCCTCCACATTACTGATTGATTCAAGAATGAATTGCATTTATTGCATAAATGATTATTAACTCTGGTTCTTAATTGATGCATCAAATAAAGAAACAGGAGATCTGGAAATGAAATAATTTCATATTTTACAATCACACATAAAGTAAATGTCTCATATAATCCCATATGAAAAAATCTAAATATTTGTTGCCTTATTTAAAACTTTTCAACTTCATATACAATTTTAATTGAGGCATCAAATAATGAAACAGGAGATAAAGAAATAATCACTATTTCAAACTGTGCAGAAATGCCTTTGCTCATCTCAATTTAAATGTATAATTCTTTTGTCAATTTCTCAACTTTTATTGATTCATCTGCCCTTATTTTTCTTCTTTATCAGTGACAAAATATATTCTCTAATGCATATGATCTCTTATTGTAATTACAATATATACTACTGGTCATTAACAACTGGACAATGGCCAATACCATAAATGAGTGCTTTTTATTAAGTCAGTCACTGTAGCAAAGCATCATGCAGATTTTAAAATGAGTTTGGAAGCCATTTGATGTTTTCTTTTCCAGAAAAAAATTAGATCTTGAAGAGCAACAGACCAATTTCTTTTTTATTCAACACAGCAATATAAAAGTAAAATACAAAATGGTGAAGTTACTGACTCTGTGAATTTGATTCTGATGTAATATCTTATAAGTGCTTGTACTGTTTTTGCTTGAATATGTCATCATTACAAAGTTGTTGGTTTCAGTCCTTGAAGAATATTTGTAATCATTAATCTTTACTAAAGCTATCACTGTCACAACCTGTTTCAACAACCAGAAGACAGCTCACATGTTTTAAAACAAGAATTGTGACCTCTTCTGCATACCTGCCATAATACACCAAGTTCCCACAAAAATACAATCTTGGAAACACACACCTGAATTAGTCATGTTTAAAAAAACTCATGCCTTTCAGGAATCTTTGCCTCAAAGTTTCTCAACAACCAAACAAACCCTTATATTAATAACCACTGTGATACATGCATGTAAAATGTAGTATAACAGTAAATAATCCTGCGAAAAGCTCAGCTAATATCTTCTAGGCATACTGCTGATATAACGAAATTAAAAGTTAAGGCAGTCAAAGACACACAGCCACCTTTCATAGATTACTTAACTGGCTGACAATAGCTAGGGTGATGTGTCATGTCCAATCTGATGTGGGAGAGTCCATTTAGCTAATTTGCATAGGTAAAGTAAACAAAGAAAAAACCCAATCTGTCGGAATTGTACATCATGCTGAAGTTTGTCATCAGAGGCGATGTTTCTTTGCAGTAAGATTTTTACTTCATGCAAAACATGATTATTTCAGTTGTCTGACAAGTGTTAAGATTGATTCATTTTTGATTATGTGTTCTGGAAGCAATACACTATCAGCAAAGCCCAGCAAAAACTAAATTTCAAAACTCCAGGTGGACAGAATTTTACTTTGTCATGCAAAGCAGCAAGGGCAGTATTTAATTCTTTGCACATACTCAAACATCAAAATGACATAAAGTAAACCTATACAATGTACAATGAAATAGGATAACCACCTTTATGTAGCATATTTGACACACCAAATTGAACATTCTTTATTACTACTATTCTTTAATTTTTGAAAAATAATAACTATTAATTGACCCTTTTTTTCAAGGTGCTTATAGCCATTAAATAGAATAAATGAAAGATGATAATATGTACATGATTGTGTTTGCTCAGTTGATTTGCACTGGTAAAGTCTTAACACCGATACTAAACAGAGGCATTCATTACTGCTCTATTGCTTGTTATGCCCGATTGAAATGGTCAGTCCAACTGTGATATGTTTTAATTTTTCTATAGTGACAAAAATATATCATGGTCATTATACCTCATATACAGTTCTGACAATGCTAATATAATGCATCATAATGACAACATGCCAAAAGTAACTCACAGTGACCTAAATCTCATGCATCATAATGACAACATGCCAAAAGTAACTCACAGTGACCTAAATCTCATGCATCATAATGACAACATGCCAAAAGTAACTCACAGTGACCTAAATCTCATGCATCATAATGACAACATACCAAAAGTAACTCACAGTGACCTAAATCTCATGCATCACAAGTTTTGGTTTGAATTAGACCAGCTGCTTGTGTATTGTTTGTATTTATGTTATTGTTTGCATGGTGTATCTTCAGGTCAAACCCTATAATGCATAAACAACTTTGTTCTTACCAGGATTCACTCAAATAATCCAGCAGGGAATTCTGGACAACAGTACCATATAGTCTATAGTGGTAGCAAAGATGAAAACATATGACATTTGTTTTACCTTCAATTGCCATACTGAACTATTGAAAGCAAAGGACCACACCAAATTAAGTATATACTTTGCCATCCAATGGATATTAAAGACAGAAACTTGTTTTAATTTAATATCAGTATGGTAATGATTATGTAAGTGTTTTATGGCATTGATATTTGAAAATGCTAAGTCTACCAACTAATCTTTATTGAATGGGATATAGTAGTGTCCTTGTACATGAGAAAGATTAAAATCATCAGGAAAATTAAAATATAGACTCACCCTGTAGCCCCTCTCCAAAGGCCATATATAAACACTGATCTGAATACACAGCTTACTACAGACACAGTACTGTTTTATCTCTCACACACACCCTGATGCATTCATTAAAACAAGCCTGAGTTTATTTTTTTATTGTAATTTGATGGTGTTGCTGTTCTGTGAGAAGACATATAATACATATACAGATTATCTTAATTAAAACACACCATAGTAGCTACAAAGAAGTATGTTCTGAAATTGCATGATCTTGCACACTGAGCCAACATTATCATTTCAGTCATCTCTCCTCTACCTCTCTCTTTTTAACTACCAACAACAAAATTCTCTATGAGTATTCATCTTTTAATTTTATGGTTTGATTCTTGTGTTGAGAGCTGATTGAGACAAATTTTATGTTAGTACTGTTAGGTTGCTGAGTAGTGTGTGACATGTAGACCTTATTTGCATATGAACCCTTTATAATTAAGAAAGATTTGTTGTGAAGACAGTTCAGTTTACTTTAATTTACAAAGAATTAACTCTGTTTAAAATACAAACAACATAGACATATAATTAGGAAACATTAATGATTTACCATTCTTTTCTAAATAATCTTGCAGTCCAATATGCATGCCAAACTGATTTTAAACACAAAACTTGCCCAAAGCATGAAGCATAAAACTTAGATCCCAGTGACCTACTTCTGGATTCAACAAGATGGAACTTCAAATCAAATCCTATTTTTCTGTGGCCAATAATGGCTAAGGAACTAACCTAACTGCAAAACTCATGTCACTGAAGCAAGAAATGTAGGTAACAGTCACCCACTTTCAAGTACAGGCAACATATTAACCAAGATAAATACCATGCAAACAAACAATGCACAAGCAACTGATCTCAAATGAAACCAAAAACTAAATTCAATGATTTGTGGCATAGCATATAAAGAAAAATAAGATATTGGAAACAAGAGTTAGCTGGGTTTTTAACTAATGATGTAACAAATGGTCAAACAATGGGTCACTTTAATATTATCTACCAATAATAAATAATATAGACAGAAACCATGAGGTCGAGGGAAAGTGGTGAACTTGGCTGTGAAACATTACTAAAAGTAACATTAATCTTACCCTCATTGTTTGAGGCTGTGTGGACAACCTGACCAATGGCTGAATAAGTGTGCTGTCACCATGGAGATTTCTGAGAACAAGGTCACAATGCATTAGCAGACACAATACTCCCTGCTGTTTAAGGTCAAGGCCTGGCATCACATTTAGGAAGGGACTCTGAACTCCATATTTATTCTGAAGAATCTTCTGTGCTATATCCTGGAAACAAAGATAGTATTTATAAATAATCACCAGACCATAAGAGGCTAATTACTTTTTTATGCCCTTGTCCTGAAAGTTTGGAACTAAAGTATCAGAATTAAAATGTAAATGTCATTATTCTTTTGTCTTCATAAGAATATATATATATATATATATATATATATATATATATATATATATATATATATATATATATATATATATATATATATATATCTTCTTCACCCAAATCAAGTGCATACACCTTTTAGATTCAGCATTGTTATTTAAATATTATACAGAAAATAACAATGTATGACATTCCATCAAACAGAATGAACGTTTGACACACATCTTTGTAGTCTGTTCAAAACATTTACACTTTATCCACATTTTAAATTTAAAAATATTGCAAAGGTTTATTTTGTTCAATAACTTAACAGTTCATGAATGGCTCTGAGGAAGTTTGGGTAAGTATTACTGTAGAAAGTGTTAGCTAAATTATTAGACAGGTGAATAAACAGTCTACAATATTTAAGAACATTTCATATTCAATCCAGGGTCTTTACACTTAATTCATTTAGATGAAAAATGTATTTTCAATAAAATTAAAATATACTTACCCAATCATTACACAACACCAGCACATACACTACCTACCTTTCAAACCAATTAGCAATTAAAAGTACATACAAATGCCATCTGAATGAATTATTACTTAAAAGTCAGATTGAATGGTCTCCCTTAAAGAAGTGATCGGCACTGGATTTTGTTGTTTTGTCAATTATTACTTCTGCTCATGCCAGGAAGCATGCCCTTTCTAGTGGCCAAGCAAATATAAAATACACTGCCTTTTAATTAACTAAGTGATTCTGTAGAAGCTTTTGCACAGCACTGAAACATACTCCTGCTATATTTCTTTTCTCACTTTTCATTGTAGACAAATATTTTGCACTTCATATGGAATCTAACTCTGTCATATAATTAAAATATCAGTGTCATCCCAATTGCCTGCCTTAGGGTCTAAAGTACATCAATTATCTCTGTACATTTTGTCTAAGAATTTTGTCAAGTCTGTTATTATATCTTGCAATGTCATACATGTAACTTAGTGTTCTCTTTAACAGAAAGTTCAATGTGATGCTTGATTCATTTCACCTGTGGATGAAATTTTTTTGATATATATTTACAAATGTCAACACATTGGGCATGTCTAACTCAATGGGGTTTAAAAGTTGAAGCTAGCTGAAGATAATCACTCTAGCAATATAAATTGTATGGGATACAATTCAGTTTTTTTTTCTCGAGTGCTCATGTTGATTTTATGATCTATGGGAGACGCCAAAACACTTTGAGAAATAAGTGATCTAAGAAATGTATCACTGATGAGGCAGATGGCAAGCACTGTCATAGATGCTGCCTTATTCGAAAACTTCCTCTTAGATGAATCCTTAAAGGCAGAAAACCTGACAACATCTTTACAGTCCACATTCTCTAAATTTTATCTCTGAGATCAATTATTGCAAAGAGCTCAATTCAATCTGGTAGAAAAGTATATCTGCAGCTGAACAGGTCCACTCCTTCAAGGTCAATTGACAAGCTTCTTAAGACATGTCTTCACAATTTCTGTTGGATCTTCAGTGGAAAATTGTTCCAGTATTTGAAGCTATGCCTCAATTAATTAGGTCCCCTTTATTTGGGTTACCTAGAAGCCATCTCAATACCTTAAAGGACTGGAGCTGATATCTCCGGGGTAAGGGGATATACCTTTCTCCAACACTTACATATTCTCCTAAGGTATTATGAATGAGTAACATACCAATTTTTCCTAGTAAAGTATGTGTCTTTGAGAATATTTACCCAATCACAATACACATACATCTTCCCAGCCTCCCTGCAGTTACATTCATTGAGAGTATACCTTCAACTCCAGTAGTAACTGAGATTCATGCATTTTGCCACCAGTTCTTATACATAGGGGAGATTACTCTGCCTGCCAACCAACCAGGTCAACAGAAAACTTAGCTCCCTTTAGCTGAAAGTATTATATGGGAAAGTTGGATTTGCAAATTATTAGTTCTCCTAAGGTATTATGATTGGGTAATGTATTTAAAGAAGAAATGCATGGATCTTGCTCCAATTCATAATTGTATGGATCTTGAGGATATAAGCTTACATACCAATCAAATCAAAGCTTACATACCAAATTAAATCAAAGCTTACATACCAATCAAAACAAAGCTTACATACCAATCAAATCAAAGCTTACATACCAATCAAATCAAAGCTTACATACCAATCAAAACAAAGCTTACATACCAATCAAAACAAAGCTTACATACCAATCAAATCAAAGCTTACATACCAATCAAATCAAAGCTTACATACAAAATCAAATCAAAGCTTACATACCAATCAAATCAAAGCTTACATACCAAATCAAATCAAAGCTTACATACCAATCAAATCAAAGCTTACATACCAAATTAAATCAAAGCTTACATACCAAATCAAATCAAAGCTTACATACCAATCAAATCAAAGCTTACATACCAAATCAAATCAAAGCTTACATACCAATCAAATCAAAGCTTACATACCAAATTAAATCGAAGCTTACATGCCAAATCAAATCAAAGCTTACATACCAATCAAATCAAAGCTTACATACCAATCAAATCAAAGCTTACATACCAAATCAAATCAAAGCTTACATACCAATCAAATCGAAGCTTACATACCAAATCAAATCAAAGCTTACATACCAATCAAATCAAAGCTTACATACCAAATCAAATCGAAGCTTACATATCAAATCAAATCGAAGCTTACATACCAATCAAATCAAAGCTTACATACCAATCAAATCAAAGCTTACATACCAAATCAAATCAAAGCTTACATACCAATCAAATCAAAGCTTACATACAAAATCAAATCAAAGCTTACATATCAATCAAATCAAAGCTTACATACCAAATCAAATCAATGCTTACATACCAATCAAATCGAAGCTTACATACCAAATCAAAACAAAGCTTACATACCAATCAAATCAAAGCTTACATACCAAATCAAATCGAAGCTTACATACCAAATCAAATCAAAGCTTACATACCAAATCAAAACAAAGCTTACATACCAATCAAATCAAAGCTTACATACCAAATCAAATCGAAGCTTACATACCAAATCAAATTAAAGCTTACATACCAACCAAATCAAAGCTTACACACCAATCAAATCAAAGCTTACATACCAAATCAAATCAAAGCTTACATACCAATCAAATCAAAGCTTACATACCAAATCAAATCAAAGCTTACATACCAATCAAATCAAAGCTTACATACCAAATCAAATCAAAGCTTACATACCAATCAAATCAAAGCTTACATACCAAATCAAAACAAAGCTTACATACCAATCAAATCAAAGCTTACATCCCAAATCAAATCGAAGCTTACATACCAAATCAAATTAAAGCTTACATACCAATCAAATCAAAGTTTACATACCAATCAAATCAAAGCTTACATACCAAATCAAATCAAAACTTACATACCAATCAAATCAAAGCTTACATACCAAATCAAATCAAAGCTTACATACCAATCAAATCAAAGCTTACATACCAAATCAAATCAAAGCTTATATACCAATCAAATCAAAGCTTACATACCAAATCAAATCAAAGCTTACATACCAATCAAATTAAAGCTTACATACCAAATCAAATCAAAGCTTACATACCAAATCAAATCAAAGCTTACATACCAAATTAAATCAAAGCTTACATACCAAACAAATCAAAGCTTACATACCAATCAAATCAAAGCTTACATACCAAATCAAATTAAAGCTTACATACCAAATCAAATCAAAGCTTATATACCAAATCAAATCAAAGCTTACATACCAAATCAAATCAGAGCTTACATACCAAATCAAATCAAAATCTGATCAATAATACCGACTCTAAAGAGTTCAGAATCTCAATCCATGAAATGCAAGATCACCTCATAATATGTGTTTGAGGTCTGGATGATATACAATAACTTACCAAATGAAAAAAAATAGGTATATATAGTGTTTACAAGTGCTGAATGACAAATGGATGACAAATGATGCATGACATACCAAAGACCAGACTGTAATCTCCTTTATCTTGCCTATGGCTAGGTTAGCTAAAACTGAGGAATTATTTCGAATTACAGTGAACCAAAAAGTATGTGTTCTTAATGTGTCAACCCAGAGCTGACATATTTACCTTGTTCTTCATGAATTTGGCTTCTAAACAGAATTTTTGCAGCATTTCAATGGCCTGAAAGATACAAATATATCAATCAAAAGTATTAAATCTTCACTTTATAATAAAAGGATTACTATATTTTCTTACTATCTAACATTTCTAACACATGTTCATGGTTACAGATTAAATTATGGCAAATAATACCACAGCACATTACACAACATAGTCATACTGTCTACCATATCATATTCTGTGTCTAACACAAATCCCTACTCATTATTGTAAAGAATATACTAAATAGGTCTGACTTTTAATTTGGTAAAGATAATATTAATTATAAAATTTGACAATAAAATATAATCAAAATGTCTTACGTCAACAAACTTTTTCAATCAGATTTTAAACAAATACATTAAATATCTCATGAAGCTATTGAAACTACATCGACGAATTTGCAAAATGCTGTGAAATATGCTAATTATATTGTGTGCTTGTGAAATATGCTAACAATATTATGTGTATACTTGACCATATATGCAGAAAATCTCTTCTCAAGTAGAGAAAAAATGTTCAATATAAAGATTCAAATTTTTACATTTTGTAGGTGTACCTTTGGTGTAACTTTACTCTTGTGCTCTTCTTGTAATTTGGACATTGTAATTTCTCTCTGTAGGGCAAGGCATAGCAGAATTTCCATCCTGTTTTCTGGCATCTTAGTATCCTATTAGCAAAAATATAAAACAGTAAATCTTTTATAATATAATTTTTGCAGTGTCTTATCACATTTTGAGCATCCTCCTATGTTGTAAAGAGTTGAGCATAAATGCAGTCATACTTCCAAAAGCTGTAATCTGTGTATAGTGGCAATCTATGTTCAGTAATCATGAGAAATAAATCTTGTATAGCCCTTTTCCTACCAAAAATGCTTTATGGATGCTTCCACTACATTTTGGTGTAAGTACCTTTTTGATGCCTTGGTCTGACTCGCATAAAAGTGCATTCAGATGTTTATGTAACATCTGCATAAAGTCTTCAATAAGTCAGACATAGACTCTGATGACTATGAAGTTTTCAATGAGTCCGACATAGGATATGATACTGATGTAGGCAACAATGCTTTTGATAATTTATCAAATTCAGATGATTTAGTGCTATAGGCATAAACAAGTACAAGGTCAGCTATACTTGGTAACACAGCTTCTTTCTTTGCTGAAAAAAAATTATGTAGCTATAAAGATTAGATTTTACTCCTAAATCTAACCACAGAAAACAATTATCTACAAAAAAAAGGATAATGGTAAAAATATTGATTGAACTCAACATATACTACACTACTATACATTCTACAAGCAGACCTTTTCAGAGAGAATCATAGGTAACAGGCATTTTATATAGAACACACAGAACAGTGGTGTTTATACTTACATATTAAATGTCTGAACAGTAACCAATGCTACGAGGTAATGGGCCTGTTACAGTAACAGATGCTATGAGGTAATGATCTGTTAACAGTAATAAATGTCATGAGGTAATGGGCCTTTTAACAGCAACAGATGCTATGAGGTAATGGGCCTGTTAACATCAACAGATGCTATGAGGTAATGGGCCTATTAAAGTAACATGTTTTGAGATAATGGTCTGTTAACAGCAACAGATGCTATGAGGTAATGGGCTGTTAAAGTAACAGATGTTTTGAGATAATGGTCTGTTAACAGCAACAGATGCTGAGGTTATGGGCCTGTTAACAGTAACATGTTTTGAGATAATGGTCTTTTAACAGCAACAGATGCTATGAGGTATTGGGCCTGTTAAAGTAACAGATGTTTTGAGATAATGGTCTGTTAACAGCAACAGATGCTATGAGGTAATGGGCCTGTTAAAGTAACAGATGTTTTGAGATAATGGTCTGTTAACAGCAACAGATGCTATGAGGTTATGGGCCTGTTAACAGTAACAAATGTTACAAAGTGATAGGCCTTTTGACAGCAACAGATGTTATGATGTAATTCGCCTATTAACCCTTTCCCTCAGAGAGTGTATGGCTTTTTAGTCCTTCAATAAAAGTTACGTTTAATAGCAATTTTAACCATTTTAAGTTTTTGTTACACATATATTATGTATGGAAAGATTTAAGAGTAAAATATGGTCATTATAGCTGTATAATTATTTTTCACAAAAGAATTTTGTATGTGCTTTAAAATCTTGAGATAACTCATTCACCATCAAGTCAGTGAAGCCATGTGACCAACTGTAGGTGCCATTTCTCATACTCGAAATTTACAAGTTCTTTGTCTGTGTCTACATCACTAAATCAGCTGAATTTGATAATTTATAAAAACTAATGTCTTCCTACATCAGTATCAGAGCCTTTACCTAAGTTATTGAAGCTTTCAAAGTTGTGATTCTAATCGTCAAAACTCGAGCAAGTACTGAAAGAAATTCGCGACCACCATTTTGGAGAGACACAGTTAATACCTACTTTCTTTAAATAGCAGATTTCGCCAAGAACATAAATAGTGACAACGTGATCTGACATAATTTTCATTAAAACCAATGAATGTAGTATCTAAAAAGGGGTTTTCCCAAAAGGTGGTGCTATGAAAACCCACTCTAATTAGCTGCTGTTTACAGAGGCATCAAAAGACGCTTGTATGCAAATTGGGTAGAGGTGTCAAAAGGTGCTTGCATGAGGTAAAGGGTTAACAGTTCATAATGCTATGAGGTAATGGGCCTATTAGCAGTAACAAATGCTATGAGGTAATGGGCCTGCTAACAGCAACATATGCTATGAGGTAATGGGCCTGTTAACAGCAACAAATCCTATGAGGTAATGGGCCTGTTAACAGCAACAGATACAATGAGGTAATGGGCCTGCTAACAGCAACAGATGCTATGTGGTAATGGGCCTGTTACCAGCAACAAATCCTATTAGGTAATGGTCCTGTTAACAGCAACAAATCTTATGAGGTAATGGGCCTATGAACAGCAACAGATGCTATGAGGTAATGGGCCTGTTAACAGCAACAGATACAATGAGGTAATGGGCCTGCTAACAGCAACAGATGCTATGTGGTAATGGGCCTGTTACCAGCAACAAATCCTATGAGGTAATGGGCCTGCTAACAGCAACAAATCCTATGAGGTAATGGGCCTGCTAACAGCAACAGATGCTATGAGGTAATGGGCCTGCTAACAGCAACAGATACTATGAGGTAACAGGCTAATACCCAGTAATATGTTAGCATATTGTACATCTCCACAAAAGAAAACTTCTTTAAATATGTTTTTTATGTATTTATAAAATGTGATGCAAGGGTCATGTTACCAGGAGTTTACCTCTTCATTCAGAAATTGCTAGAATAATATTATCATCGAAGACTCTACCCTTATTATAATATAAATGCAACAAATATTGAAATCTAAACTTTCTTGATATGTCTGTTAAATTAATAGTCAAATTCATTGCAGTAATCTCTCATTTTAATGACTGTCTTTATTATGTTTACTGGATAATGATTAATATGAGTTTTAAGATCTAATAGACTTGGTATACAGGCATCATTGTAATAATTATTCACATAATTAATTGATTTAAACTCAAGATAGTAATCTGTAATCATAACATATATTTGTCCTCTACATACTGTGTTTACTTTTATACAGTCATTTGTTCTTAATAAGACCTGGCAGATTTGTGTGATCAATTAATGTGTGATGCTTGCTAACACTGTGTACAAATAGGGGTGGGCATGAATTTATTATTATGTACTTGTCAGGTAAAAACTGTATACAGGAATAGATTTCTATGACAGATTAATATTAATTATACAGGAATACATTTCTATGACAGATTAATATTAATTATACAGGAATACATTTCTATGACAGATTAATATTAATTATACAGGAATACATGTCTATGACAGATTAATATTAATTATACAGAAATACATTTCTATGACAGATTAATATTAATTATACTCATAATCCTCACTTGTGGGTGGGGTGGGGGTCAATTTATAGTTTCAATTTCTTAAATGGCACATTAGATAAAGTTATGAAGGATAAATCCATTATGTGCTAAAAAAATTTTATTATTTGGCAAGGGCAGAAATAATAATTAACAAAACATTGTTCATGTGCAGTAATTACATTTAACCATAACTAATCATATGACAACTTTAGTGTCATATTAAAATATTACTTTCAAAATATTACCTTGATTGCCTTATCCAGCTGCTCAGCATCCTCTCCAAGTACCACTTTGGTCACAGCCTCTCTGATGTTAATGTAATGGGGTCCACAAACAATGTACCTGTCTGACACCTCTCTCACCTGCATAAGATATATAATATTTTATAAAATAGTAATGCTACTATTGTGTTATTGTAACTTTTTTGTTGGACAGGAAATTAAATTTTACTAGATTATTAGCCAATGGATGCAGTAATTTTGACTGATTATGGAATGACCCATTTCATAGAATTTATTGGCATTTCATAACAGTCTTGTTTTATAAAGCTTTCTAAAAAGTAAAATAAGAATTCTGTGGAATAATGTGCCTCACTTTTGAATTGCATTACCAAGAAACAACTTTCTACTTAAGCAGAGACAGGAAGTCCATAGTATATAAGACTATATTAATTTCAGTGGCATGCAGCAAAAGATGTAAAGAATATGAATTTCAAAATAAATTTTGAAACAGAATTTGAATGTCAGTGCCATGGCTGTATCTGACCCCTCCACCATATGAAAACTGACACCTATGTTTGACTGTAAAAAAAAAACAAGAGGCCCAAGTAGGCACATGATCACTCACCTGGCTAACATCTGCCTAAAAGACAAATGCAAGAGCGATTTGCCAAGAAATCTGTGTCATAAGGTTGCTTTCTGAGAATGTTTCTTGAAAACTCTTAATTACAATGTTATTTATAAAGTGGTTTCATGGTTACTATTACTTTAATATCTTCAGGAGTTTAAATGACACATCATCATTATTTGTGTCTAGTTCTGAAAGGCCCAAAGGCCATGATGCAGTTTGAAAAAATGACACATCATCATTATTTGTGTCTAGTACTGAAAGGCCCAAAGTCCATGATGCAGTCTGAAAAAATGACACATCATCATTATTTGTGTCTAGTACTGAAAGGCCCAAAGGCCATGATGCAGTCTGAAAAAAGTTAGTTAAATTCTGTTAATTTGTGATGAGATAAAGTTGCATATATTTTTCATTTGTAAAATATGCCAAATTTGATGATATATCAGTATTTATTTTTATGTTAAAGGCCTTCATGCCAGGACACTTTCTGTTAAATCTGGAAAAAAACTGTTATGTGGTTTTCTTGAGAAAGCTAAAAAAATTCATGCACTAAAAGAATGAAATGTACATGTGTAGGAGAAGGGTTGTGTTGATGAGATGCTGCTGCAGTGGATTAATTGGTTTTATCTCATTTTTAAATGGTGCCAATCAATCAAATATGACCACATTTTCTTAAAGAAAAACAAACTCTAAAGAAGTTCTTCATAAATTTGATTATTGATTTAACCTAATTTGACAAATCATCCTGGCATATAGATAACTTTCAGATATGTACAGATGATATCATTTTCACAACATAAATGGCAGTTATTAACACAAAGGTAAAAGCTTTTAAATAACTTTTAAAAAAATTAAAATTGCATAATAGAATTTCACCAAATCTGACAGAACTCATCCTGGTATCAAGAACATTCATTTTACAATTTTCCTTTTAGAAAAGGTGCCATATCTGGTGGATTGGCGTCATTTTAAAATGTTTTAAAGATCTTCATGCCAGTTTACTTTCTGTAGAATTTGGTTAAATTCTGTTGAGTAGTGTTTCCACGTAGGTTATTTAAAGGGTTCCTTTTTTAATAATGGTGGCCAAATTGGATGACATATTGGCTTCCAATGAACATACTTTTATGGTCTTGATGCCAGAATGTTCTCTGTTAAGTTGTGTGCTAACTGTAAAATCAGCATTGTGTAATTATCAATAAGTAGAAAATAAGGAACCTTGTCATTTTCTTTACTTTAGATAACTATATATACTATTCATGAACTTAACATCTGGACAGTACAAAAATATTTACTCTTCTCTCTATCTAATGAAAATCATAAATTGTCTGGAATTTATGCCAGAAGTGGTCATGATAGGTAAAATGTGTTGCAATATGTCCTTCATTTAATATATAGAAATGTTCATGACAATGTTTCAGTATCATCTTTTACAAATAAAGAATTTTGTTTGCATTTTAAAAGTTTGTTTTTCATTTCATTTGTAAAATAATGACAGCCAGTTCATCATTTACATGTACAGCCATGAACCTTAACTCTGAAAATATGAAAGATAATAAGTATGTTCCCTTATACATTTTTCCAGTGATCTTGAGACTAAAATTCCACATATAAGCAATAATTGCCCTAAACAACTCACAGAACCAAATCACTTAGACTGGTGGAGGAATTTAATAGCAGAAATTATTTTTGGTACTCCAAGTACAGGTAGGAAGATTGAATGGACTTCCTCTGATATCATGGTAAAATATTCCACTGAATAAAAGTTAGACCACAAGAACTTGTGAAATTTTTATTACACATATATAGAAACGTACTGGGAAAATAAAGCTAATAATCTACAGTCACATATAGGATCAATATAATACTGATGTCCATTGATTGTATAGTTATTAAAGTGATTCATTAATTAATCCTTCCAGCTTTTGTAAGATGAAAGATATTTTTTCTTCAGTCGTCATTACCTGTAATGTTTTTTTTACCTGTAATAAGATTGTGCCTCACTTTGTTTAGGGCATCTCGTGATCATGAAATGTGGAGTGTGTCAGCTTCCTATTGTCAACTTCATTCCACCCACATCCTAATTTATGAAATTTAAACTTTTTTATGGTTAGATGGTTGACTACTCATTCACCAGTTTCTGAATAGAGGTAAAATGTTAAATGTTTATGAGTTTATCTTTAAACTTGAACTTTTATTTTTCATCCACCTAAATATAACTTGCTCAACATCCTGAATTGTTGTGTACTATTCCAAGGTACAAATTTTGAAAATCCAGAAAATTGTGGGTTCCCGAGTGGTTGAGTGGTCTAAAGCGCTGTCCGTTACAGATCACTGCCATCTCGCCTCTGTCTGCGTGGGTTTGAGTCTAGGATTTGGCGAATGTGGATATGTGAGAAAGCTTGCCAGTAGCTTCTCATGGGTTGGTGGTTCTTTCTAGGGATTTCCCAGTTTCTTCCTCCACCATTAATACTGGCTACCATGAATAGCCTATCATTGCTGAAAAATGGCGTTAAGCCCTATAACAACAACAACCAGAAAATTCAAGGATTGATTATAGTATGAGTCCTATACAAGTTGGTGATACCCTGTCCTTTTCTTCTGCAGGCTGATATTTAATCCATCTAAGGTATCTGACATCTGTCTTCTGGCACACTGCCTGGTAGCTGTCAACTCCATAACAACGACACAGATACTTGATAAAGAAGATCCTGCAAAACACAGAAAACCAAGGAATTATTTACATGTGTAATGAAGATTTAAGGTCTGATGGCTTTGACAAGGAGTTTTAATCATATTTCTCATTATAAAATGCATCCTTTGATGGCAATCAAACCAAGGCTTTTTTATATTATACAGAAATAAACATCTGAGAACTGTCACACACTGAACAAATGAAAGTTCAGTAAAACAAACAGCATAATCTTGACATCTCACCATTGGTAATGTTCTCTTTCTCAGTTTAAACTGGGAGAAACTGGAATCTACAAGCTCCACAAATTGCTTATGTCCACATCAGATAAAGTCTCTGTGCAAGGATTGGGTCCTGTCTGAAAGCCTCTTGGGGTGTGTCAATAGAGAAGAGAGGTTGTCTGATAACTCTTTGATTGCTCGCTGATGGAAACAGAGTCCTGGGATGCATCATAAGACTCACTGAGCAATCTGATCAGGACTGAAGATAGGCTGGGTAAATTGAGAGGGTGTGTAATTCACTGACAAGGCATGCCAAAGCTAACACTATCAGAAAACAGGTGTTGCATGAAAAGAGCTTCATCGAGCTCTTGGTTAAAGGCTTGAATTGTTTTGAATCAGAATTCAGGCAAAATTATATTTGTGAAGCAGTGTGATTTAGGCCCATGCAAGTCAAATTTGATCAACAAGTCAGAGTGGTCATTGTTTACTGTCATGATGATGGAACATGACGGATATCATAGAACAGTAATTGAGCCACTGTAGGTGGCTAGGGATGATACTGGTAAAGAGTTGTTGCCCTTTGTCTACATGATATACACAATAAAGATTAATTTTTCATCATTTGGTGGGCTGAATTTGGGAGGTTGTAGGGCTTATATTCCTAACATTAATGTTATTGGTGTACATGTCTGAAGAAGAAAGCATATTTTTCTTCTTTCTGTCACTACAACCTTGGATTCTTACTGCCAAATCAATAGGCTTTATCCTTAGCCCAAGTGTAAGCCATTCACAAAGATGGTCCAGGTCTGAGACACAGAACTAATGTTACAGTGCCAAAAATAAAACAATTTTAGTTTTTTCAGTCAAAGTGACTGTGACCTTTGACCTGTTTACTTCAAAACTGATTGGCATCTTCCTTACATCAATGCTGGCCTTCTAGAAATGTGGTCTAGGTGTGTGATGTAAAACTAATGTTACCATGTGGAAATCATTGTTATTATTCAGTCACAATGGAAATGAAAGCTGGCAACAGACTGAAGGAGAGACAACATCATGATCCTTATAATGGGCATAAAAACTAGCACTATTTGAGGCAGTAAGTAGTTTTTTAATTAGAATGATAACAGTTTAATATCTTGTATACAGTGATGCCTGCCTCACACTTAAGATGAAATTATTCTATTGCAAAGGAATAGTTCTGCTTAAGAAAAACAAAAAGTTCAAATAAACCTGTTAACTCTATGAAACTATCAAAATTTACTTACTTTGGCCACTTGCAAGCATCTTCACACAAAGTTTCAGCTCTTTCAATAAGCCGTCTTTGTTCATGAGCAACCATCTGTCCCTTTTTCAACACAGTTTCCTGAATGTGCTTTGCCACTATAGCAAGGCCAAATCTGGCTTTGGCAATTCCATAGAGTCTGTCTAACATGTTGGGACTTGTTCTTATGTCATCCACAGCATCAGTCAAGTAGTTGGTTGCAATGGCAACCTCATTATCTTTAAGACAGTCCCGGTAAAATGAATCCTGAAATATTTCATGAAAGCATATATAGAGGCATTCTATTTAATTTCATAATATAGACTATTACATTCTTGAATCTTCTATAAAATCTGGTTCTGTTCAGGGCAAGTATCAATCTTCACTGAATTCAGTACAATCACTATTTTAATTACCTTGTTTAGGTTTAATTTCTCTTAACACAAACTTTCTACTGGAACAATGTTCGAGCCTCCATGACAAGCATACTATCAAATCATTGCCATAAAATGTTTAACCTTGACCTACAATGTCAAAAGTTTAGCATGCATGAAGAACATCCACAAATGGATTTATGCAAATTAAAAAACTAACCAAAAACTTGAAGCAAATTAGCTATAACTATGACCTTGTCTGAATAGTCAAAGACTCCAGAATGCATTTAACAGAATCATCTTACATACATAGTGATTCATTTCAAATATGAAAAAATTTCATCAAGGGCTTGAGGGATAGAGATCCTATGAATGCCACATTTTTGCTGGATACATCTGACTAATGAGTTAAAAGTCTTAAATGACTGTTTGCTAACTTGATCTTTTGGACACTGGGTATAAGGTACCCATGATTATCCCATGCACTCTTTTGGTTCATTCTGTTTTTGCAATTATTAAACACTGTATACCCAAAATGCAACAGAAAGTTTATCTCCTGATCTTATCAAAACCCCTAAAATTGAATGACTGCCCCTGGGTCCATCTAGACCTTCCAACAGTCTCTAGCAACACACATTTTTAACTATCCTGCATTGTAGTGTGCCTATACATGAGACCTTTAAAACAACTTATGTAGCCATGGCTTGCATTAAATCACAACAAACATTTATTATCCTCCTCCAGGACATGCTCAAAAAAAACTTACCATCATGCTGTTGCAGCAATGCCAATCAATTAGGTGTCACATATTTAGAGTACCAGTAGTAAGTCCACACAATGCCAATTAAAAATTAATGAGGATTAAATACTGCCATAAAATTCAAAATTGAAGTTTGATTTTTTTAATGTAAAGAACGATTTTAAAAAAAATAAACAATTAGCTGGAAAGGAAACCAGTGAGTCATGGAAGGATAATACCAATGATAAACAAGCAGCAAATCAAGAACCAAAACTGACACATTTTCTGGTACATTTAAAAAATCTGGTGTATCATTGTTTTTTTGGTCGCACAATTTATTAAATCTTTTTTGAATGCTTATATATTAAATTTTACAAATATATGACCACCACAAAACCCATTTGAATTTCAGGATCCCTGTCAAGGAAATAAAAAGAAATGAAAAAATACTTTACCCAAAACCATAACACAATTTTTTCTGTCTTTTAAAGGTACTTCATTATAATAGGAATGAACAAGCATTACAAGGAACTGTTGGCTCAATAATGATTAACATTGAGCATGATGGAATTGGTGATATTAGCAAATGAAGACACTACAACCTAATTCTTTATGCAAATTTTCTATGACTTCTACTTTTTGGGTTTAACACCATATATCAGCATGAAAGGATTACATGACAACCAGCAAAACAAGTGCAGGAAGAACATGGGTAAAAAGCTTTGCGATTCTCACCAACCTAAGGTAACTACTGGAAGTTTTCTCACATACCAATATTGGCCAAGTCCATGACTCAAACATATAAACATAGCAATGACTGGTTTCTATGACATGGACCTTGACCTCAAGATCAAATTATCAAGTAAACATGTTGTAGAATGAGTTGTATTAGCTTCATAATGATTGATGCCATAAATAATTCTGTCAAGGAGTTTCAGAAATGTATGTAATGAAAAGCTATAACAAAATCCTTAAACTGATGTTTCCACCACCAATGTGAATGTAACTGCAATGATTTCCTGTCCACTAATTTGGTCTCTACATAAAATATCTTTAGATGAGAAGTTCAGAAGTTCAATTCTATCCGTATACATCATTTGTAACACCTGGACAACTATAGCTATTTGATCACAAACCAATTTGAAATCGTTAATGTGTAAATGTGAACGAGAAAAAGTGGAAAGGAACACATACTGAAACAACGGAACCAAAGTACTGCCTGAGAGGGCCTGTGGGACAGAAACAGTCAACAGGTTATGTTTTAATGCTAAGCAGAGTTATTAGATTACTCGGACTCATATGATGATTTAGACTATTTTAAACAGCATCAGCTAGTATATAATTGTCCTTGTATTTTGAAATTCCTTAACTGTCATTTTAATTTTGAAATTCCATAATTAGTAATAGGGAAAGAAAGAAGTGTATCTTTCGAATGGTCATTTTTATATTGTCATTCATGGAAATATTATTGTTTGAAGTTTTATTAAATTTTGTTTTGCTTGTGATGGGGGCTTGTCTTATGTGTTCTATATATTAGCTCAAATTACTACTTTATCCCATTAATAAATCCCTATCTGAAGTAGCTTTTTTGATACCTGGCAAATTTCACCGTTAGAGGTCACCCTCTAGAAACGAAGCCATAAACATATTTTACCACAGAAAGACTACAATTTCAAATTACATAGAGCAAATTTAACAATAACATCTGCCAGAATCACTGAACATGAAGGCTGATTTTCAATTCCACAAGTTAAACTATGTTTCTAAATGGATGTTGTGACCTGCAATTTATTATTATTATTATTATTATTATTATTATTATTATTATTATTATTATTATTATTATTATTATTATTATTATTACTTTATTTAAAGATGATAACTCAATTAGCTAAGAACTAATCTACCTTGAGGCCCTCATTCAAAGGAATTTATTTATTTTTGCTGCATCTGTGAAGCCATTGTATATACCGGGTTTGGAAAGAGGAAATAGAGTGGGCATTTGGTAAATGTCATCAACTGCCATGAAAAATTATTTAAAAATCTAGATATGTCCCCATACATCTATTTTCTCACCTCCAGGCACTGTACTACCAGCTGGCATAGCTGTACCATGTGCACTTCTATGTCAATATTGTCTTTACCAATCACAGCTTGTGCATTGTGGAAGTACTTTTCCAGGATAAAATGCACCCTCTCCTCACTGTAAAATAAAGTTATATAACTTGCATTAAAGCATGACTTTACATCAGAAAAAAAGCATATAAACATAAGAGGAAGCTGTATTAAAGTCATGCCCAAACCATAAACATATCCTGGTAAACAATAGCACACTCCTATCAACCATGTAGAAATATATCCTGAGCCCTTGATTTTCCAGATAAAGGTACCATATTTTTATTTTTTTTTAACATGTATTTTTATTTAATTTTAAATAGTAAATAAACGTTTGGGTTCAACCAGTACATATCTTAAGTAGGGAAAATAAAATCAAGATGGTGCAAGCTAATAAATTTTTTTTACCTATGCAAAGAAATAAACAGGTGGCTTGATTGACTAGACAATTGTCAGAGAGTAAAACTGTTTTGATTATAATTACACAAATTAAAGCCTGGGTTCATCTGGCTCTCATGGCTTTTTTAATCTACTAAGAGAAACTGGAAGGTAGCAAAATCTAAATATTTTATTTCTCTATGGTATCAACATATCCTTCCATTATTATCTTATCTACACAATTTCTAGTCACAAACCTGGATGCAGAGATGGCCAAAAACTTTTAGCTGACTGTAGACATTATTCTGACTTAATAGAGACATGTGTGAAATGGGACATGTCTTTGTTACCATATAAAAATAACCTCAGTTGGATACTCAGTTCCTACATAACTTGAAAAGTGTGCACACTCATAACCCATGGCAGAATATGAACATGATGTAACAAAAATAAATTAGATCTGCAAAGATTTTTTTTATTTGTAAAACATCCCCCAAAACATTATCATGTGTCTCTTTGTTTGCAAGCAAAAAAAAAACAATGCAGTCTGGTTAACCCAACATTATCATGTCTTTTTGTTTGCAAGCAATGGAACAATGCAGTCTGGTTAACTCAACATTATCATGTGTCTTTTTGTTTGCAAGCAATGGAACAATGCAGTCTGGTTAACCCAACATTATCATATATCTTTTTGTTTGCAAGCAATGGAACAATGCAGTCTGGTTAACCCAACATTATCATGTCTTTTTGTTTGCAAGCAATGGAACAATGCAGTCTGGTTAACCCAACATTATCATGTCTTTTTGTTTGCAAGCAATGGAACAATGCAGTCTGGTTAACCCAACACACTTTCGACTAGCACAGAACTTTTCATTACACAACAGAGATAGTGATTTTGCTGACATAGTATTTGGATAAAAAAATATGACTTTCATTAGCATACCAATTATCTAAAAAGCAAGAAATGTATTTACTTTTTATATGTCCTGATATCATGATGAATCAAGACATATAAACAGAATGGTTCAAATAAAAGATTAAATTAGACTGGACTAAGATTTATTAAGATTTATTTGGACTGGAGATCACTGACAATTTTTAATATCGACTACTAATCCAAAACTTGTCAATTAAATATTATTAATAAAAAAGACTGTCAATGACAAAAAATATTAAATAAGACTGTCATTGACAATTGCATATTATTATTAAATAAGTCTGTCAGTGTCAATTAAACATTATTATTAAATAAGACTGTCAATGACAATTAAATATTATTATTAAATAAGACTGTCAATGACAATTAAATATTATTAAATAAGACTTGTCAATGTTGATTAAATATTTTTATTAAATAAGACTGTCAATTAATTATTATTATTAAATAAGACTGTCAATGTCAATTAAATATTATTATTAAATAAGACTGTCAAATAAATATTATCATTAAATAAAACTGTTAATGTCAATTAAATATTATTATTAAATAAGACTGTTAATTAAATATTATTATTAAATAAGACTGTTAATTAAATATTATTATTAAATAAGACTGCCCCCAAAACAGTTTGAAGACTCAGTCAAATATAGTAACAACAAAAACATAAACTCATCCAGGGAATTAGAACATTATCACTCTTAAACAACATAACAAGAAAGAAACCAAGAAGTTTTGTATAATTACAATATTAATTTATTTTCCTGAAATATAAAGTGAAAAAGTAAAAAAATCACTTACAGTATGGTGAATGAATTCTAAAAATCCTAAATATTATATCAATTACAATAGTTCTGAGTAATCCAAAAAATTCCAGGGGTATTGTGAGTGATGTCAATACTGCACTGATGTGTCTACACTACAGAATAAATCACTTATATAATGAATTCACAGTAACTCCAATACAGCTATAAATCCAAATGCATCTGAATGAATGTACAGGAATTCCTTACAAAAATTAATCCAAATAGTCTTTAGATAAATGTTAGAGTACTGTATCGCCAATGAATGATTATTTAATTAAATAAATGAATCAATCCTCTCAATAACTTTTCCAAGACCAACAGTACTATTTGGAATGTCCAATTAAGTGTAAAAATTCACTTACATAAAAGGATAATACATCATAGCAAAAATGTGCAATATTAAACTTTGAATGAATCATTCCTGATATTTTTCAATACTTTATCAGTAAACAGATCAGCTGTTTAAACAGCAACTAATAAGGAACTAGTTCAGCTTGTCATCTCACATTAGAAATCATGTCCTTGTTGAATGTTATGTTTAACTGTACATCTCAACCTTAAATCTTATGAATGAAACAACATACACTATACATGAATCATCCCTGAAGTGCAGAATATGATCATAGAATATTAGCATTAAAAATGTCATCAACTAAATGACCCTTACAAAAACTATTATTATGAAAAAATACACATGGTAATAGATATACATAACACAACCTACATCTTCATTTGTCCAAAAATGTCAATCCCTTGCCTGAATTTGCAATTAACGGCAAATGTCATATCTGTATTAGCATCAAAATGTTGTAATAACATGACAACTATGGTCAGCCTGCAAAGAACTTTTGTCTTCAGTTTTCCTGTTGCTAGGTTTGTAAGGTTGAGCTGAATGCTTTCCAATAGTCTTCCAAATTATATACACTCCATGGAGAAAGTTCATGACATTCTTAAGATGTATTCCTGTTCATCAGTTCTTTGCATTTATTTGTAATAATATCAATAATTTTGAGGATTTAAATGGTTTATATCATTACTTTGTGCGCTGTCATAAATGTAATAATACAAAAGCATGTGGGGGGAGACCGGGATGTAGTCATAAATTTATGGTACAGTGGTCCCCCTCTTATACAGCCACCCATTCTGCACCAAGAAAGAGGCCTTATAAGATGGGTTATGGGTGACCTTTCCAGAGGGGGACTAAATATTTGGTGACAAGTATATGTAATGTACGTAGTAAGAAAGCTACATACTTCAAAGCATTAATATCTTCATTTAAAAGTAACATTAATTGTTAAGAGGTTCTTCTTGTTATAAATAGACTTATTTCAATTGAATATACATGAATAGTTCTTATTCTTGGCATAAGCATGATATGCGTGCGGGTGTTGTCATGCACATTGCAGAACCATTCAAAAACGTCATTTAAATCTTGGTACATACATAATTCTCTTTCCATTTGCTCCATTTTCTCACTGCTGCTGAACAACTTCCTTATCAGTTATGATGTTTATTTGTCTTTTCAACATAAATTGTTTTATTAGAGTCTTTCTACCTAAAATTGTTCGGCAAGTCCCCCTTCCCCACCTCACCCGATGTTGTAGACTATAATAACCAACTTTTTTCTAAAATAATCATCTGTTTATGTGATGACATGTTAATGTTTGGTAATGATTTATTCAGATGTTGCTAACTGTATGTGATTTAATTATGGTGAAACTTCTGTAGAGCAGACAAAATGCCTTCTTCATAACGGTAGTGATATATGTCATGTAATTGTTCAGTCTTTGTCTGGTACCTTGTTTTATTCAAGGTTGATTTCTCTCTCTGTGAGTGTCTCTGCACAAAAATCTATTTTTAGCCTATGCTAACCCTGTTATAATCTTGACAATTACATCCAGTTGTAATCATCAACATTACCAAATAAAAGACTGATTAAACAATTTTGTTTTTAAAGGCAGAGATCTTGTCATATGATTCATTAGTGGAAGTCTGGTACCCTATTCTTTTTACATTTCATGACACTAAGTGAGAGAAGCCAAAATGGTTTCAATATGTTTTTAGGATTGGTAAACTTTACAATTATTGTCAGTAGTAATAGCCACTAATTATGAAAGTGAACAAGCTCAACATCTAAGGGAAGCTATAAAAAAGGCTATCAAACATTTTCCTGCTGACTTGTATATTGTACATAAAAAATGCCACTTCTCTTCTGTTACTACTGTTTAGTAACTATAATCTTAACAATTATCAGAGTGACTTAACTGCACATCTCATGATAACACAGCAGTAAGGCTAATTGGATTGTGTGTACTTACCTTTTTGTAGGGATTAAAATTTGAGTCTTTCTCAGCTTTATGGAATAAATGTGGTGTCTCATAAGGTATAAATGATATAATATTAACCTTAGTGGTACATGTACTTTAGTCAACACTTCTTTTAGTAATGAAAACCTGACATTGGGAAACAGAATCGGATTACTTAACACATGTTATAGAATAAAATACTGGTTCTAGATACATATTACAAAAAAAAATTTAGCTGCATGTGAGGAGTAAATGTTATACTTTTGCACTAAAATGCTGGCTGCTGGTCTCATTAGCGTTATGGCCTTTTGTGAGGGGTACTTTTGAACTCAAACTCATCGATGCTAACAGATTCTGGCCATAAGAAGTGGGTGGCCACTGGTCAGGGGGCCCATTCAAGAGGAGGACCACTGTATTCTATTAAGTGTACCATTTGCAGATGCAACAATATTAGGAAAACATGGCTTTATATTCAACAAGTGAAGAAAGTTGGAGATTTCAGACACTGACAAAAATATATTTACACCACCTGCTGAGGAGATCCTTGCTGTTGGCATGGGAGGTAAAATTATATTTTCCACACACAAAATTCTATACAAGGCTGCCAGTTTAACTGGTGGAAGAAGAACCAGGCAAATTTTCTCACATATTCACATGAAAGCACTGGATCTATATTTAATTAACTAATGATAATAAATTCAGTAATGATAGTGAGTGGCTAACTATCAGAGTTGTGCAACCTGGCAGCCAGCCAGACTAGTTCATTAACAGCTGATGATTTCTGGTCTTACACCTCATTAACAATATATACTGGAGAGTTTAATGAATTTTGTGGCCCAAATCATGCTAGCACACCTCTAAATTTCTCTGCCTGATGGAAGAGGAGTCTCTCATTTGAGCAGATGGCTGCTGATACCAACAGACCTGCTTAACAAAAATATGGGGATGGAAAATCGAGTAGAATCCTATCAATACCTGAGTAAATTAAAGCCTGTATAAGTGTCTTCATTTTCAGGGGAGTGTTACAACTAGCAAACAACAAGATGCATTGGCCACATGATCCTTTTCTTGGAAACAATGCTTTCAGGAGTCAATGACATCCTGGCAAAATGGAAATGGAAAGCAGTATGTCTACTCAGCCACTAATGAAAACACTCAGCCCCTTTAATACAAAATCTATTTGGCCATAATGATGAACACATAGGTCATATTACAGAGGTCATATTCATGATATCAAAGTCATAAAAGCCGTGTCTGCAAGGACCTTAATGAATGTCAAAATGTTTTTATGAATCACTATTTTACAAGTATCATTGGTGTTTCACATTCTTGAATGAAATGGAATATACGGCTGTGGCACGAACAACCCAGGCAAACTTATTTTCCTAGTCCAATTTTGTATATGAACTGCAGTTACATAAGAACTGACACATTGAATTTCACAATGATCTTCTATTTTCTTTTAGTCTTCATTTCAAAACATTACTGATATTTTACATTGAATCTGTTAAAGACATATTGATAAAAATCTGTCAGCTAGAGTCCATACTTACTCCAGTCACTTTTACACTTGTAGGAGGAGCTTTGGTGGCCTAATGGTAACAGCCAGCCTTACTATTTCTCACACTCTCACTAATTGATATACTCATGTTAGCTACAGTTATATATTCTGGGGTAGGGCACTTTATTCCACTTGACCTGGCTTCACTGAAAATGTCAAACCAAACCAATGCAGTTGCTGGACTATTACAAAGTGGAATTTTGCATCTGGAGCTGAATTATTTGGTCCATATTATTATATAGGCCATATCAATTCTAAAAATGTTTAGCCATATTGCTTAACAAAAGTGCCTGACCATCACAAGGACAAAGTAAAAATATTTTTTTGGGTCAATTTTCAACAAGAGGAGATATCATTTCAGACAGAAAGATAAACACAGATACAAAAGGTATCACAATATCCTCAATGTTTTTAAGTGTGGGGAAAAAAATCTATTCCATCAGGCATATATTTTATTTACTTTAATGCAGAATGAATCTTAAACAATTCAGGTTGTTTTATCATTCTTATCTATGAACATATTAGGCCTATATGGTCACAAAATGCAATGGTGAAAGTGATTTCAAAGCACAAGTTTAACAATTCAGTTTTGATTTTCTGGGTCCTGGACTAGTTTGAAGTTTTATCAAGGTACAACAATCTTCCATTTCTCAGAGGTCATTTATTATCTACACCCAAAAAGAAAGTAGGATCAATTATAAATATTTACTGTAACATTAGAATTCACATTCTGACCTTGTTCTCAGCAGTAACTGCAGCAGGAATGATCTGAAAACTGGATTGGGATCTACACAGTCATTAAATATGGTCAGTTCCTTTGTCAAATGTCGAGTTTCTATTGTTCCTCGTTTCCCAGGTGTTGTTGTCATGGTGATGTATCCTAGCAGCTTATCAACCACTTGATCTGATGGAGCAGTGTTGTCAACAAAACACAGCTGTGACACAATGTCCATAAAGAAACTGTTGCATCTGCTCTGGTAATCTTTAAACTTTTGAACTCCTTTCCTGAAAGATAAGAGGATTGAACTGAAAAGCTGCCAGCTGCCAACTGTTTGATAGAAATACTGATGCTAAAATAATATTAATCAACCCAGCAACCTAACAACCTAGCAACATAACAATGCTAAACCTTGACCTCTGACTTCTAACCTTTAAAATGAAAGGATTCCTTCTTACCCTAAGTACCAACCATCTAAAAAGTCTGGTCATGGTAATTTGGCTTTGGACTAAACTTCCTATAAAGAAATCTGTTTTAAAATTTAGTTCATGGCAACTGTTACTCCAAGTGGAATTCACATACACATACAGTGTAGTGACAGTAAGTGTTCATGAAGAAAACAAAAAGTGCAGAAACTATACTTTACATCACCGTCACTCTGACCAATAACCTTTAACCATGAATTCAATAAGTTTCTTCCTGACAAATAAGAAAAAGATATTTATTAAAACTTTGTCATATATACTGTCTAGAACTGAAGATATTATGAAGAAGCAATTTTCTGTTTTGATTCATTGTGACCTTTGATTTTTTTTACCCCAAGTAAATAGCTCTGAAAGCTATTTATAAATTTTGGTGAAGGTATATGGTACAGAAGCAAACTTAATTAAGTTATTTCTCATTTTTAGATTAAAACCTAAAGAATTATTTTAAAAAATAACTGTGTGCCTCAAAAGATGAACTCTCCAGCCAATGTACCTTTCTTTATAATTTAAGCTAAGACAGGTGATGACAGCTTGTATGATGTATGTTGCTATACTGTGTATTAAAGTTTATGTCACTTGTCTTCCTTGTACATATACACATGGCAGATTCTTCTGCTTCCAGTCTGAACTTATTTGTAAATAAGCTTTCATTTCTTGTGGACTAAAATAAAATGGATGAAATATATAAAACAGTATCAATTTTAATTCATTACTGTACATGTAAATTTAATTGATTCCTGTACATATTACCCTCCTGCATAATTTAGTTAATATGGCTTGGTTATTTGTTTGTTTCTAAATACTGAATTAAATATTTTTTGTCTCCTTTTGGACAGATGAAAGTAATTACTTTTTGCAGACCTAAAACATGTTATGATGCAATGCGCATTGTCCCTTGGGACACTACCTGCCCTCAGGAGACTAATGCTGTTATGTGGTTTTCGAGACCTTATTTAAAGTTTTTTTTCTGTATTTGTTAATGATGGCTATATTAACATCATTTAAATAAATTTGAAAGAGTTTCTTTCCAGGAAGCTTTCCATCAAATTTCATAAAATTATGTGCAACAAGTTTTGAGAAGTAGAAGTAAATAATAATTGTGAAAGGAAAACAGATGAAGAAACATACTATAAGCTCACTTAGCCATACAGCCAGATGAGCAAAGTAAGTCATAGTTATCTATTTTATTTATATAAATGAATTGCTCTTCTTGAGATATATAAGCACAGCTTGCAAAAGATATCAGGTGACAAAATAAATAACAATGTTTCCTCAAAACATTGAAAAAGAAAACTACATTTTCAGTGAATTAGATAAACTTAGGTCAAAACAGCCAAAGGTCTAGATAAAATTTTGATCAGTGTAGGTGGCACCTGGTTCAATATATTTAAGTTGTAAAGAATAAAAACTAAAAAAAAGTGCTAAAGCATTAAAACAGGCCACATGTACTACTTTGGTATCGCTAAATCATCTGAATACATATATTATCAAAAATTAATGCTGCCTATACCAAGATTGGGGCCAATATTTGACTTATTGAAGCCATCATCTAAACTCAACAAAGTGTTAAATGAAATATGTGGCCTCAATTTTGTAGATTGGAGAATCTGACCAAGTTACTTTTAATAGCAAACTATGACTAACTTAAATAGCAACCTCATGATGTGATGTAATGATCATTTATCTCAATGTGAGTAATTTCTTGCTGAGTTTTTTGTCCCCAAAGATTACACTAAAAATCCCCAGCTCAAAATGATTGATGCATCAAAACACACTTCAATGCAGATGGTGCAGAGGCATCCAAACATGCATGTATGCAAGTTAGATGGAGGCATCTGATAGTACTTCCATAAGAAAGGGGTAGAGGTGTCCAAAAATGCTTAGATGAGATAAAGGGGTAAGTTGCCTTTCATGAACTGTATCCATATACAAATCCTTATAAAAAAGCAATCCTAAATTAAAATCATATGAGCATGTGAATAGCTGGCAAGCTTGTTACAATCTTAACTGTAGCTTGCAGAATAGGTGGGAGCTTGCAACAAGCTTGTAGAACAGCATGTAAGAAATTTGGCAAACCATGCAAATAAAATATTCATCTAGAAAACTGGATATATTGTGATGGTGAGAAATTTGCTACATTATGTAATATTTTTTGTCAATAAAATCATTAATTTGCATATCACAGAAATTATCTTTTAAAGTTTGGAAAGGAAATGAAATTCCTTATTTATCATTTAATTTTTGCTTTTTATTTAATTGGTATATTAAATATTGGGAATTATGCAGGAGCACTTTGGATGTTGTTATATATTTGCAAGTTTTTGACAATTTACACTGTGTAATTGCAGGTATTTGTTGGTATCTAATGAGTATTAATGAATTTATAATCCACAAAAAACTTGTCAATCAATATCCTTAACTATCCAATGTGAATATTGTTGTTGTTATTGTTGTTGTTGTTGTTGATGTAGGGATTAACACCATTTTCAGCACAATATAGGCTATACATGGTGGCCAGTTGAAATGATGGAATAACCCAGGAAAACCCTGGAAAGAACCACCAACCCATGAAAAGCTACTGGCAAGCTTTCTCACATACCAATATTGACTGAACCTGAGACTCGAACCCACACAGAGAGAGGTGGGATGGCAGTGATCCATAACAGTGAGTGCTTTAGAGAATTGGCCACTTGGGGCCCCTTCACATTAGTGAAAAGTTATGACTAATTAAAAGTTTGGTGGCATTTTTTTTTTTAAAACAAACAATTTAATAAGAAATCATATGCCAGTATTTATTCACACATGAACAAAGTTTTGCAATGTTCATAAAATCAATTTTAACAAACAAGAATGAATTCATGTGTGAAATACAAAGCAGAATATAGAAAGTACAGCAATATGTCAACCAGCCAAATCAATATCAAAATACATTTTAACAACGATCATGTCCACAGAATAAAATGTATTATCCCTATTGAAAATGTGACTAAAATTTCATTGAAATCTCAACAAAATTTCACGAAAGTTCACTTAAATGTCCTTATTTTACTAAAATAATGGTATTTCAATAAATTAGTGTGAAACTGAGATTTTGCCAAAATTTCTGAAAATATCACTGAGATTTTGTGATTAAGTTTTAACTGAAATTACATTGAAAAATATAAATGAGCAACATTACTTCATTGATATAAAACAATAAACTTCATTTCATTTTAACATAATGTATTTTTTGCTTCTTATACATTGTGAATGATTTTTAGTAAAACTTAGTTTTTTCTGTTTCTAATAGCTCTAATTTTATTGTTTAATTCTGGAACAGTAACTTCTTTCCATATTAATTCTTTTTGTTTCCTTTTTTTTTATAAATTGAACTGGATTTAACTGCCCTCTGACAACAGAACTATTTTCCATTTTAAAGCAGAATTCCACTTTTTTCCTGACCTGAATCTGGTTTTCCTTGATATGGACAGTTTTTTTTCCTGTTCTCCAATGCAGTTTTCAAATAATAGTGTGTTAGGTCCTTTTCTGAAACCATCATTATAGTAATGTTTTTTTATGTATTTTTTCATACCCATTAATTTTTGTACACAACCCAGTTTTCAAAATGATAATTATTTAAATGTCATATTTTTTTTTACATAGCACTCTATTTTTTAGAAAATCTTTAAATTATCATTAATAAAAGTTTTACTAAGAAGATTTGTTTGCAAAAAAATATTGAAAATACTTTATTGCCATTTTGTTTACAAAAATAATAAGAGAATATAATCATCATCATGCACAATTAAGGTGTGTTATAAAGTTGTTTTTTTTAAAAATAAATGTTTTTAACTTCATATCTTGATGTTTTAAAGTTTCAAATGACTTTGAAAATATATCAAGGTATGATTTAGATATGTCCAATGAAGAAAGTATTGTTGCTAAGTGAATGATATAAAGAGTGATCAACTTGAGTACGTTTTTAAGTGAGGCATCAAATAATAAAACAAATGATTAAGAAATAAAGTAATCAACATTTATTTTATAATCATGCAGAAAAGACACTTATCATTTCATTGATAAATTTTTTAACCAATTATTTTTATGTTTTTAACTGAAACAAGAACAAAAGTTCATGTTGCAAATGGCTTTGAGAAAATTTTGATGTAGAATAAAGATATGGCAAACTACCACTGTATTTTTCTTCTAAGCATAATCCCAAATAAAAAAACAACTATTTGTTGCTTCAATTAAAACTTATCCAATGTTTTGTTAGATTTCCATAAATTTTGTAATTGAGGCATCAAATAATGAAAAAAGTGATAAAGGTATTCAAAGAATTGCCATTTATAATTCATTTCATTCTTTTATTAATTTTTAACCATATATTTTTGTTTTCTTTGTTTGAATCAAGAAGTTTGCATTTCAAATAGCTTGATAAACAAATAAAACTAAACCAACCTATTTGTTAACTTCACATATCACATCAAATAACGTAACAGGATATCAAGAAACAAAGAAATAATCACCATTTATAATCATAAAGAAATGTCTTTAATTATCTCTCACTGAAATAGCAACTTTTCTGTTAATCTACTCCCATTCATTAATCTGCCCTTATTGGTCTTCATTGTTGGTGAGAAAATACAATGACTGATGCATAAGCTCTCTTATTGTCAGTACAATATATACTGGTGTTTACTAATAAATAAAGGCCTAAATTAGTTCTCTTTATAAAATCCATCATTGTAACCAACCACCTTGTGTTTTAAAATGTGTTTGGAAGCCCTTTGATGTTTTCTTACCAACCAAAAATTATATTTCAGTACAGGTTAAAGTGCAATGCACAGACCACTGGTCAACTAGTCTTATTGTTTCATTGAAGTCATATAAAAATAAGATATAAAACCTTATCATTTTCTATCTAACATTTGAAAGTCACTGACTCAGTTAAATCAATCTGTATATATCTTTTAAGTGCTTGTACTGTTTGACTTGGGTATACTTAACATTTTATTGTGAAATACTTCTACAATATATCTCTCCATTGTCATCTTGTACAAATAATAAGTGATACATATGATCAATGGACTGTATGGACATTGATAGCATACTAACAGATTTTCATTTCCCTAAAGAGAACCTAATTTCACTATAGGCAACCTCTCTGATTTGATCTCTTCTGTCAAATCTTGCCCTTTATCTGATTTTAACTGGAATAATCAAAGCTCTAAGCATATTTAATTAGCATGTAAATAACACTGCAGAACCATCTGGTTGTTGTAACAATGTATATGGTAATTAAAACAAGATTGAATTGTTGATTTTGAGGTGTTAACCCTTTGCCTTTTGGCAACTCTGTAAACAACAGCTATTTTGAGCGGGTTTTCATAGCCCCACCTTCAAGGAAAACCCCATGTTAGAAACTACATTCATTGGTGAGAATGACCATTATGTCAGATCACGTGGTCACAGTTAATGCTCTGGTTGCAATATGCTATTTAAAGTAAGTAGGTCGTAACTGGGTCGTATTCTACATTCGACAAAATGGTGGTCTCTAGTATTGTTCAGTAGTTAAACCAGTAAAATCACAACAATGAAAGCTTCAATAACTTGGGGAAAGGCTCTGAGACTGAGGTAGAAAGCCCTTAGTTTTTATAAATTATAAATTTAAATTATTTTGTGATGTAGATGCAGACAAAGAACTTGTAAATTTTGAGTATGGAAATTTGCCGCTGCTGTTAATCATGCGGTTTCGCTGATTTGATACTGAACAAATTCTCTCAAGATTTTAAAGTACATACAAAATTCTTTTGTTAAAAATAATTATACAGCTATAATGACCTTATTTTACTCTTAAATCTTTTCATACATACTATATGTATACCAAAAATGTAAAATGGTTAAAATTGCTCTTAAACGTAACATACACTTCACTGCTTAACAGGCCTATGCGTAGCAGACTGCACTGTGTAACTTTACTACATGCGTATCTAAGGGCTAAAAAGCAATACACTATGAGGGAAAGGGTTAATTGATAATGGAATATTTTAGTGTCCTAGTATGTGAGGAACATCATAATCATCAGGTAACTAAAAATACAGATTCCAAGCGACCTGTACCTTATCTTTTTTTCTCTCTTCAAAAGCTACAAATAAAAACTGCTCTGAATAAATACAGTTATGTACACTGATAAAATTTTTCATCTCTCTTTCTCACACATACACACATGCATTAACTAAAAAATGTTTTTCAAGTTCTTTAATTTATTTAATGCAATTTTATAATAAGGTTATTGTTGTTGTAAGAATACAAGTTGCACTTAACTTCATGACAATGTGGGCTTCTATCACTGTATACAATTTACCAATAAATGCCCATACATGTTCAGACCATTTTAATCATTTTGCCAACATTACACAACATAACAGCTACATATGTTCTAAATGCAGATGAGCCTGCACACTGAGACATTCTCTCTCATTCACTAACAACAACAAAAATCTTTTTGAGTGCTTTTATTTTTATTCTAATTGGATTCTTGAATTGAGATGAGAGCAGAATGAGATTAAAAATTTACATCTACTTTGTATATTTTGTCATATAACAGCAGTATAGTTTTGAGTCACTTTTACTGAAATTGTAGTAAAATGCTGTACAATTCTTATCCATTATTTCATTTGAAACTTTTTGAAATGGCAGTGAAAAATTACTGAAATTTCAGTTTAATAGTCTATAGTAACTCACAAATGTCACTATTTCAGTCAAAGTTCAATGCTGATCCAATGAAATTTCAGTTAAAGTTTTGGTTAAAATTTTTGCAAGATCTCAACAAAATTTCAGTGAAAGTTTTGGTCACAATTTCGGTGAAATTTTAGTGAAAAATCACCATGATTTCAGTGAAAGATTTGGTCAAGATTTTAGCGAAATCACGCCACCCTATCACTGTCCTATAAAATGGAAATGAAGCCATGTTTTCCATTTACAACAGTTTTTATTATAATTACTTTTCTACATGTTGTTGGTTCAAGGAACACTGTGGGAAGAGTGAAGAAGCAGTCCTACAAAATGGAATTAATTGAAGTATCAATTTATAATGTCATTTAAAGTTATAATTACTTTTCTGCAGATTGTTGGTTCATCAAAAAGGGTTCAACTTCACCAATTTGAGGAATACAAAACTATCATACACTGACCTTTTTTTGGCTGTAAAGATTTAAGTTTCTTGTTTCTTCAATTTTTGAATGCTTGCTGTGAGCTTGATTGTGCAAAGGTTTAGTCAGCTTCCTACTATCTGGTTGACAGCAAATCATGAGAACAATTCCTAACTTGAATAATCATTCCAAACTTTCTGCAATGACTCACAAAGTTTCCATGAGCTTACTTGAAGCTCAATGAATGCATGCCATCAATACATTTAAGCTTGCTGCTAGCTCACCACAGCTTTGTAATCATTCCAGTTTTGACTTCCATGTCATATAAAATGTAGTTGTGGGCTCTCACATGTGAAGTTTGAGTGAGCTTGTTACTATCATGAAATAAACTTGTCATTGTATGTGAAAATTTGATAAGGTTAGATGAAAAGTTACTGTCATGAAAAAAACTTGTCATTGTACGTGAAGGTTTGATAAGGTTACATGAAAAAAGGTCCAAGATACAGATGGCATGGTGAACATTTAAAAAATTTGCAAACAAGCAAAAAATGATCAAACAAAGAATCAAATAAACAAATAAATGGGCAAAATATTATATGGCCTGACAAGGGCATACAAAATATTAAAGATCATACCGCTGATTCTTTGATAGACTCAGACCCCTTATATTTTCAAAGGAAAACAGAACTTTATCAAGAGTCACTACAAAAAAAGACATTTAGGGAAAATTTAACACAGCATATCAGCTTGACATACTTAATCACTTTTATTAAAATACTCAGATACCCTGAAAGCAAGACAAGCCTTTATAGAATATAATAAATGCATCTACATAACTAACCTTTCTCTTCCTGTTGCTTCTGGATTAAATCTATCAGGGATGTTTCTTGAGCACTTAGGACATTTCTTGGTGCCTAGCGCCTCTATCTCACGGAAACATCTGATACATATTGCATCCTTACATGGTAGTACAATTGGAGTGCCCTCTATTTTGTCTTCACAATGGCAACACTTCTGCTCTTCCCTGAAGAAAAAACCCCATAAAGCATAAAATATGATCAGCAAGGTTTACATTTACTACAATACAATAAATTCCTTAGGAAAATAGAAATAATAAAAAACAGGATATTTAATACATCATAAAAATAGAAAACATGCATTGCAAGTCAAATTTTATGATGACAACATTAAGAATCGAAATGACCCAGTCAAAAACCTCTTCAACCATATTGGCAGTTTTAATCATGCTGGAACAATATACCAAACATATGTGTCAATCCATTATTCACGAAAATACAGATTTCACCTACATATCTACTTATTTCCATCAATGTAAACCAATTTCACTGTCCTACATAAGATTCCTGGATATAAAATGATCAAACCAGTATACCAGACATGTGCTACATAGCTTGCTGCTGGGAAGCGAGTCCACAAAAGAAAGACACTGCAAGAAATTAAGTCCACATCATACATTTGAGCACTATTTATCATTAACCAGTTTCATATTTTTAAAGAAAGAGCGAATAAGGTGATGTGTTCGAGAGAAAAAGCACACAAATTTCAGCTTTCCTAATCCCCATGCCTTATTAAGCATCAGTAGATCTAATAGGATGCCATTAAAAAGTGTCATTCCCTTGTCCCCCTAAATGACATCAAATTATTTTATAATTTTACTAATGAAAAATTATCCCAAAAAATTATTAGGTGGGGTGAGGGTCAGTTTTACATTTCTTGTGGAGAGAAAGGACTGTATGCGATCTAGCTAGGGTGATTTCCAACTCATAAATGTCCTTTAAAATGCATACTGGTTGAAAGAAAACCAGCACAATGGTTTGTGTGTCAAATGCATACTGGTTGAAAGAAAACCAGCACAATGGTTTGTGTGCAACTAGAACAGCCTGCCTATGACAAACATGAGAGTTGGCAAAGTAGAATTTAATGCACATACTGCCATAGTGCCATGATTATCAGTTGATATGCAAGGACATTTTGCCTGACTTCAAATCTGTTCTGCCTAGAATAATGTAACAGATCTAATAAAACAAGAATATCTTGTTGGAACTGATTCTCCAAGTTTATCAAGCCAGACCTCTTTAACTCTGTCCTACCAACATCACATAATAGTCCTACAGCAAAACAAAGCCATTATGGAGGATTCTACAGATATTATGAATATCATTAATTTATTGTTATGTATTAAGTGCAGGCATACTTTCAAGCAACATTCAAAAAAGTCTGGATGAATTAAATAGATATAACATTTCCATGAATGCTATCAATGTCAATCCCTAATCATTGATAACAGGGGCATTTATTTAGTTACAAAAGTAGATATAACATTTCAATGAATGCTATCAATGTCAATCCCTAATCATTGATAATAGGGGCATTTATTTAGTTATAAAAGATTTCAAATACACTTTAACAAGTAAGTGAACCTAAAGTATGGAGGGACATACAGACAGAATGGTAATACAGACAGATGGGAAAGCACTTGGATACCAAAGTGATCACTACATCATGATTTATCAAGGCAGACTCAACAAAAGTTTGGTATTTTTTAAGAATATGTGTCAAACGATTCAATGTCATAAGCCTTTCATTCTGCCTAAATTAAATTCAAACATAAACACATGCATATTCATCTATGATACTGTATGGAAGGAACACATTTTACGGCCAAATCTAATTTCAAAGCAGATAGTATAAATGTTTGTTTGGCATCACATAACCTCTGACTTTAGATTCCATTTAATCAGTTCAGTACTTAGATACCATTACTTCTGAGATCATTCAGATAGGTTTATTAAAGCATCAGAGTTACCCTAAAAGATCTTTGATGGCAGTTCTATTGCACATTTTGAGGAATTTCTCCACATTTTCAATGGAATGCACTTGCTTCAAGTCTGTAGTGTCCCCAAGCATCTGAAAGAATGAAATTCATAAAAGTACAGAAATGGTCCTTGAAACAAGATGGTTCTCTTGCAAGCAGTACTACTTTAATCTATGGACCTTTATCATTATTGTAAATATATCAACATAAAACTTCTATGACAGGGCTGCTGGGGTATCAGCTATCTCACTGTCAATTAATTATTTGCAAGATTGTTTTGAAAGCTATGGCCTGCCTTATTACCTGTACTGGTCCAAGCCAACCAATTTCAAAAGCCAGTCTATAAGATATAATCATTATTTTGCTGCTGCTTTTGAGTCCCAAAATTAAATGCATGTATACACTAGTGAGACAATATGACAATGTTGTTGTGAGACAATATGACAATGTTGTTAGAAAAACAGAACAGTATTGTATAACATCTTCCAATCAAGATTGTGAGTTATAAATATGTTATGATTGTAAAAGTAACTTAAGAATTTACTGGTGTTAACTGATTTATGTAAGCTTCCGATTTATTTCTCCATTGTATTTCAACTTCCTGAAAAATTACATTGAAAAATAAGAGAAGAATACAATCTTTTTAATTCATTATCCCTGCATGCCACATATTTGTCATGTGGTTGTACCCAACTTCCAAGCTTGTCAACATTGTTTAAAACACACTAAAGTGGGTGTGTATTACAGAAAAGCAGAAAGATGTAGTTCTACAATGATACTAAAAAATGTAGACTATCTACATTTTAAAAAATAAAGCTGGAAAAAAATAAATTTTGAGACCTGACTTTTTAAAGGCTGAAAATTATTGGTTTTAGAAATGGAGTTTTGTGTCTGGTTTTGAGACTTATTGGTATCAGATTAAAAACAGATGGGTCTAAACTGCACGTAGACAGATGAACTTTTAGAAAAAGCAGCACAATTTTGAGATTTGGAGTAAAAAGGAAAAAGGGGCCAGAACCTAAAAATTATTGCTTCAAGGTAACAAAAAAAGCCCAATTTTCATCCTTTCACACATACACCTAAGAATCCAATTAAATGAAAATATGTTAGAAACAGATGTGTTCAGATTAATTCAGAAGTAACCCCAAAAATACCTTTTCTCCCACCATTTCAGCAAAAATGAAAAGAATGTTCCAGGGCTATAAGTTGATTAAATATAGCAAAATCTTATGTATTTATAACCCCCTTCCCCAGCAAGCTGTTTAAAGACAAACGACCTTGCCAACAAGAAAGCATTTGGAGTAGCCTACAATTTGACTGGTATATTGAAAAATTCTAGTCTGAGAGAAATAAACTTATAAATGCAAACATGTATAGATAAAGTAGGGTAGAAAGATTTTGTGGGTGTAATAAAAAAGTAGCCTCAGATACAAAAGTCACTAAAACTTTGCAAATTACATTACTCTGACCTAGTAAGGTCTGGTTTAGTTATTTCTGCTGAGATCTATAAACCAATTTTCATAAGAGAAGGTGAAGTAGAGTCCAAGCTAATTAGAGTATAGCAAAGAAATAGTTATAAATAGAAAAGTCACTCAATCATGTAAGTTAGGTCATGGTGAATAAGTTTGGTATGGCCCATATACATTTCCTGATATGTATCTATACATGTTCTTAAGTATTTTAAAAAAGGGTCTTATGAACAAATGAAAACATGAATAGACAAAATCCATCCACAATTTCAATGGTGATGGGCTAACAAGCTGCTAACATATAGTAAATTATAGCAATTAAGAGGTTTAATCAATGGTATTACTCACCACCCAGAGAGGCATGATGTGTTTAGGTCCATGTTTCTCTGCTTCCTTTTCTGATGTCACCACATGTTCAATAAACAGCTTCACCACTGTTATCCTTGTCCACATTTGCCTTTAATAGAAAAGAAATCATCCACTGAACTGAAACTATGACTGGCTGAAGGACACAGATGCCCCAGCTAATATTTTACAAATGGAGCAATCATGGTTCAAGAAGCCCGGAGCCAAACTTCTAAATCAAAGAGGTGCCATAAATAAGTAATATTTAAGTGAAAAATTATGAAAATCAAATCTGATGCAAAATTTTCAGATGCACGCATCCTAAAAAATCCAATCCTGGATAACATGTGAACTCACCTATAGTGTTTTAAGATGTATAGATCCCATTTCTTTTTAATGTTAATCACAAATTCAAAGAAATAGATGATGACAATGTCTGACTCATCTGCAATAAGTCAAAATTATAATCATCCAATATTCAAAAAATTCATGGGTTAAATGCTATATTATCTTTTAGCCAAAGATACACATATGAAGTCAGCATATAAAAATCTACGCTGACATAAGACTGCTGTCATTTTAATAAATGTGGAGGACTTAATGGTGTTATTTATATATTAACATAGTCTAATTAATGGTCTGCAGGTAATCATAATATATGAAAATGTACTTAGATCACAGTAACATCTGGTTGTTGCCTAATTTTTTTGTGAAAATCACAAAATGCTGACAATGCCTACATTTTTCCTTAGGGTATTCGGTGGATTATTCTTGTTAGTATTTTGGAAAATAATTTTGAATAAAATAACTTGAACAAGAGTGTGAATGAAATCACATAACATGCATACTTCATGTATACTTGTGTGACCTCAAAACTAACTAAACTGGTTTTAATGACTACAATTTACTGTATGAGTGTAAGTGGCGATATAAGAATATGCTTTCACAAAGACAGAAGACAAATAATAACCAATTTCACTAGACCCCCTCTTGTAAGGTTATCCCTTCTGCAGCAGACCAGATGTAAAAACAACATCTAAAGGATGAAAACTGAAAAAGTGTATGTGTGTGTGAGATTGGGACTTTTGATTTAACTTTAACAATTTTCAGTCATATCACTATGATGTCTGCAGTGTGGCAGTTTGTAGTGATGTCTAGCAGTGGGGCATCATTCCACAGACTCGTAGCATGATGTCCCACCAGTCACATTATCCTGATACCAGTCTATGTAGTCTGAACACTAACATCTTAATGCTGAGTGGTGTGTGAGACAGCTGCTAGTACCATTTTTATGTCTTTAGAATGACTTGTTTGGGTTTTGAATTCGTGACCACCTGCATCCAAGGCAGACACTCTAACCACTTAGACCACTGGAATGGTCAAAGGTAAAAATAGTCTGAAATATTTAATATTGTGATTCAAAAACAACAGGAATATTATGAAATCAATATGGCAAATCTTATATCAGTATTAGTTATAATAAATATGAATGATCATTAATTGCAGTGTAAAACCACCCTGTCAATAAAATTTGGGTACAAACCAATGGTAGCAACGGTCACTGTCTTATGATTCTATTTTCCCACTGCTACAGAATGCATATTTATGCTGTTTATTTGAATTTTTCTGATATCAAATTTCTCAGTAGTGGTCAAAGGACTGTCCATCTTGTTTGTTTAGACAATTGCTTTCACTTCTTTTTTTTATAAATGTAGTATATCTAACAAAATTTTGAAAATTTTTCAACAACTTATTTCATCTCTGGCAATTTGCAGTTATTATATAACTTACTTAGCATTTATACATAAAAACATACAGAACAACAAAATTACAAAACAAACACTAGGAAATTACAAAACAACAATATGCTAACAAAAGTTAAAGAAATAAATGTATATTATTAAGTGTTTTAGTCTCTTGTTGTAGTCAAAATAGTGAGTGTTAAGAACACACTTGAATAAGTTAAAATTTTGACTAATATCTGTTGGCAATTCATTTGAAATAGCTTGGTACTGGTACGCAAAAGAAAGTTGTCTGTATGACTTCATTTTAACAGTCGGAAGAGTGAGTGTTGGAAGGGGAGTGCAAGTTTCTAGATGAGGTATACACATAGTTGAGGTCATATAGGTGTACTGGACAGGTGCCAGTCAAGGAAATGTAGCACTGTGAACATATTTTGTGTTGGATTCTGGATCTAATGGCAATTTATGGTAATACTGCCTGATATCATGTGGCTGAGCTGGTTTGAGCAGGGCACAACAATTTAGTTGCTGATTTCAAACTGCATAAAACAATTTACAACTTTTGTTGGCAGAGTTGATTGGATTCAAGTTTGTTGACATGAATTATACTATGTACAGAAGTAAATTTTCCAAAATGATTAAAGAGATTGCTGGATTACAGTTGGATTACTAACAAGCACAAATAGTATAAAACAGGACTGGTTCCTCTTTGATGCTTAAAGTTTGTTGTGATGTCCAAGTGTGCACTATTCCTATTGCTGAAATAACAATCTAAGAAACCAAAATATCACATGAAATGAAAGGATAGATTCAAACTGGAATTTAAGTGGTTGAAATCGAGTTTAATGGACCTAAATATGCATTCTGACCTTCACATAAAGGTGATTTTAAAATTTCCTAAGGTGGCAATAATGACATGATGCATAATGCAGAATAATAGTAGCACAAAACAAAATACATCCATTTGATTCTGTAAGCAGTTGGCTTTAGTGTTTGAAGTTTGTCAACATAAATTATACTATCTGTCATTAGAAGTAATTCTAAAAGGTTTAATGAGATTAACTGATTATAAATGGATTACCAAAAAGCTCACTATAGCTAAAACAGGGTCAGTTTGGCTTCAATCTTTAAGTTTGTTAACATGTCTAAGCATGCATTATCTCACAATGTTTAAGTCCTAAAACCTTAGCAATTTAAGTATCACATACAATTCAGTGATGAATGGAAATGGTAATTTCAGTGGCTGGAATCAAGTGCCATTATTGTAAAGCCAACTTTGAAATCTGCTATAATGGAATCAAGAATGACATTATGCATATTGCAACATAATATGGCATATTAAAAACAACAAATATTCCATCACTAAAATCCATGTTCATGGAATCTGCAACAAATGTGGACATAGATATATGTGCCAAGACGCTGTTTGCCAACTTTAAAGGTGAATATAATCTACTATTTAGGGTAGCAGATGATCATTCAGATCAAGTCAAAATAATGTTCCCTGTTTTGTAAATAGCACAAAAAGTTTACATACAAACATATGAAAGCTACTCACATAGTAACCCAAGCTTGTGGTCCTCAATGGGATAAGAAAGTTGAATATGTGTCAAGATTAAATATTGGACATCCTCACTGAATATCCCCCTCTTTTGAAATCAAAACTACAAACCAATTTCACAAGCCTCCTGATTTGTCCTAGGCTACTCTGTTCTGTCACATGTAATTTTAGTAGGTATAATTGGATTACTGACCTCTTTGATATGGCTGAAAACTATTTTATTGGCACATTGGAACAAATGTTGATGTATTGAATTTAGAAGTCAACAAACATTCATGAGACTTATATCACCAAGTGCTGAATTTGACAGTTTTGCTTTAATTTGCTGGTCATGAGGTGGAGGAGAGTGGTGGCCATCCAAAGGGTGTACTTTTTGAACACGAATTGACCAGTGCCATGGATTTCTGGCTGCATAAAGTGGGTGGCCATTGTACTGCCAAAATGAAAATAAAATCTCTTGAAAATAAGATGGTTTAGAGGAAATCCCATGAAATCTTTATACAGCCAAACACACTTATCTCGACCTTTGTTATCTTGAAAACACATATATATTGAGCATTTTGTTCTGGTCCCGAAAAAAAAATCCTTCTTTGTTATGCTAATTTTTACCTGCTTATCTTGACCGCTTTTAAGTCGATTACCCTGTTATGTCGGGTGTAAGTTTTGGACCAAATTAACATGTGGACCCGCTTAATTTGACAAAATGCAACATTAGAGAAATTATACATCATTTGGAGTTTTCATGTACCAGCAAGGATAGAAAATGTTGGTACAAGACTGAATTTTACTGGTACAAATATTAATCTACCGATCTCATCAATGCATGACTTATCACTTGCATAGAGTGGAGAAATTATGTTGTAAACAATATTTTACGGTAAAGAAATTAAATGAATGTGTTTCTGACCATAACACCCCTGACTTAATCAAGTTAAACAGGTTTGTCTGTAAAATGAAAATTACACAAGGCTTATTTCTTCATAAAAGCCAACTGTTATAAGTCATATACATGTAACATGCTTTAGTTTACTCCACAACCCTAGCTCTTTTTTTTATTATAACATTTACACAAGTGGTAAATCAATTTGTCTCTATAATTTTGCACTGAATGTGGATCTGAATATGAACAGCAGTAGTGTCATTTTAACATTAGACACAAGTGTAGAAGGCAAAACATGAGGATTAAGTAGACTAATTTTTATCCCATGAACAACTATGCTACCTAGATCCTTAATATATGCTTTATCAATGAACTAATTGGTTTCTCTAATGTACAAGTGGTTTTCAGCTTGATACTGGCAATTATACTACTGTATTTACCCTCAATGTTTCAAACATATATTTCTGAGCAATTTGGCAATGCACTTTTTTGTACATTATGGCTCGTAATTTATACTTGATCTTCATTTTCTGACACATTACATAAGACCTGTTAAAGTGTTTGAGATGAAACAAAGTAAATTTAATTATGTTTCTGGAATTTAACAAATGAAAACCAAGATGATGTATATAGCTTATAAAATATTGCTGAGAGTTAGTTTTATGATTGTTAATCAATCAAGCCTTCTCATTACCAACTAGTTGCTGGCTACATTGTTCAGAAGCACATTCATTATCAACTGATCCAAGACTGGCCTCCACAGTCATAACAATCTAATCAATTAGATTCAAGTTCACTTCAGTAATATGCATACATCTTGCATATTTAACTCTTCCAAGGTCTTGATGATGGAAGTCTAGAGTTCAAACGTGGTCAAAATTTTATCAGAATCATGGCCTCCAGAAAGATAGCAAGTTAAGTCACTTGGATGCAAGACAACCCAATTAATATACAAAGATTCTGCTCCTAGGCAAACTTCTCCATATGGCCAAGTTCACCTAAAAAGGTCATGTACTGAAATCTGAGATGAACTGTAATTACTATAGTCCATAAAGTATGCAATTAAGATGGCATTGACTAGTTTACTGTACAACAAAGTTAGATAACTGCAAAACATTCACATATGATGATGACAGTGAAATTTAGTAAAATAAAAGTATACTTCCCTGTGGTATTAAAACTCTGAAAAATCACTCAAACTGGTTAAAAGGCACAAACTAGAAAGTATTAATGAGGCTTCTTGTAATAATGTGTTGACTGTTCTCAAGCAGAAGCATTAGCTTACAAGCAATGGGATTTAGTGCCTATCCCACAGTTGAAGGGAAGATAACTCTTATGTTACATTCCTTGCAGCAAATAGATAATTTCTGGCATTTTTAGTTGCTAAACAATCTTAAAGATCTGAATACATTATCTAGCTTGGGAGACTAGTGTTGAGAGACCTTAGATGTACTCTTAAAAAATACTGACTTGGTCTTTTGTATCTGAAGAAGAAATATTAAATATTTTACCTCCATTAACAACTTCCTTAGACATAATTTTCCAATACCTGGTAAAGACATGCTGCACTGTTTATACCAAATATGTCTAAGTGACTACAAACTATTCTGGTGCATCAATCCAGGATGAAATTAAACTTGTATTATGTCTGTTTTTATTGTATTTATTACAAGAATTTTAAACTTGCACCCAAGAAGTGTCAAACTAAAATTATAAGCTAATTCAAGATACATGTACATACTTTCCTTGTAAAACAGCTTCATCCACGCGAGTTCCACTGGCTAAGGAGTAAAGATCAAGTCCCTTCTCTATAACAGGGCGATAGTTGCAAATTTTTCGCAACCATTCCTGACGACTGGCTGCATTGTTCAGGTAATTATTATCTGGAGGTTTGAGCTGCTCAATAAGCATGCATAATCCAAGGATGGCAAGTGTCTAGAAAAAACAATGTACATAAATCTTTTTTTTTGTTGAAAAAATTACATACAAAATGTGAAATAACATCACACTTAACTATACATTAAATTATAAGTCTTTTCAGTGCATACATGCAAGCATTACAAATGTGATTCATTTTTGAAAGCACAATACAGTAATATCAAAAGATAGTCTAATAACTGTCTGTATGTCCATTGATCATACCTTTTTAAATTTTGCATGCAGTTTTTGGACTTAGATTGAGTGCCACTGTTGGGCTGCCCATGTGCAAAACATAAGCAATATTTACAAGATGGCAGCCCTCATAACTATGCAGTGTATTGGTCAGTCAATCCAAGTTTTAGCATTTAATGCTTCAGAGTAACATGGTTGAATAATCTCTAGCAACAGGAATGGTTAAATAATCACTAGCAACAGGAATGGTTAAATAATCACTAGCAACAGGAATGGTTAAATAATCACTAGAAACAGGAATGGTTAAATAATCACTAGCAACAAGAATGGTTAAATAATCACTAGCAACAGGAATGGTTAAATAATCACTAGCAACAGGAATGGTTAAATAATCACTAGCAACAGGAATGGTTAAATAATCACTAGCAACAGGAATGGTTAAATGTCAAAATATAATACTTGGATGATATCTGCTCATAATAACTAATGTTTCAACTAATGTTTCAACTCTAATGCAGTTCTATTCAAATTCAAATTTAAATTTTTAACTTTTCAAATATTCCTTATGCATTCTACTCAAGTTTAAGATTAATGACTTTATTGACAGAGCCTGTAAAACACCAAATGGAGTAGAGACACATTGTAGAAAGTGTTTAGAATTTTATTACTTGAAATTCTTAATGAAACAAATGAGAGGAGTGGGCAAATACTCAGAAAAATTAATAGAGTTTTAACATAACACAAATTCATAAAACAAATTAGAATAACAGCATAAAGATAAACAAACATGAAAAAAAACAATCAACATGAAAGACTAACAGCATTGCACTGATGTAGTATATATGTGATGGTGGTGGGGGTTAATAGAGAAAGAAAACAATTTTGGAGTTTTTCAATATCTTTTTTGCAGGGGATAGACCCAAAGCCACAACCTACAACAACAGTAGTGAAAAGACTGTGTAACACAAATTAGAAAGCAAATTGTTTCTGCAAGAATACTTACCCAATCACAATATATTAGGGACATTAGCCTGCTACCTCATGAATCCAGCTCAACTAAAAGATGAAAATTGGCTTTCACTGTCTGTATCAATAGACAATGGGCAATAACTCTTGTCCATTTCCTTCCCTTAGCACTGCCAGGTGTCACTAATATTTAGCTGAGTGAGATACTAATAAGGATGCTCACATGGTAAAGTGGTTGGGAGGATTTTTTTAATAATGTGACTGGGTTAAGTATTCTAACAGAAACATAAATTACTTAAATATTTACTTTCTCCTTCAAATATGTTCCCCAATTAGATACTACATTCATTTGTGTGAATGACTATTACGTCAGATCATGTGGTCACTGTTTATGTTCTTGACAAAATCTGTTATTTAAAGTAAGTAGGTTGTAACTCTGTCTCTCCAAAATGGTGGTCGCAGATTTTGTTCAGTACTTTCTCAAGTTTTCATGATTAGAATCACAACTATGAAAGCTTCAATAACTTAGGTAAAGGCTCTGATACTGATGTAGGAAGCCATTAGTTTTTATAAATTATCAAATTCAGCTGATTTAGTGATGTAGATGCAGACAAAAAACCTGTAAATTTCGAGTATGAGAAATGGCAGCTAAAGTTGGTCATGCAGCTTCACTGACTTGATGGTGAACGAGTTCTCTCAAGATTTTAAAGCACATACAAAATTCTTTGAAAAATAATTATACAGCTAAAATTACTGTTTCTTACTCTGAAATCTTTCCATACATAATATATGTGTACCAAAACATAAAATGGTTAAAATTTCTGTCAAAAGTTACAAAAACTTCACTGCTTAACAGGCCTATGTATAGCGCACTGCACTGGGTAACTTTGCTAGATGCATACTGAAGGGCTAAAAAGCCATACACTATATGAAGGAAAGGGTTAAGAAGATGATTATTGAAATCTTTTTACCTACAACACAACATGTGTGGAAATCCAACAAAGCTGACATGCTGTGTTGCTTGATCTATATTGGCCTAGTGGCCATCTGTGTTGCTGCCATTGGACCTACTGGATGGAAGCTAGATGATTGACTCTGCAATGCAGCCAACAGCTTCTATTACAACTTGGGTTGAGACATTGTGTTCGAACTTGAGGTTTGTACAGGTTGCTTTAAACTTCTGAGCAGTAATTTTCAAGAGACAACTCTGATCTGGTGAGACATCAGAGTACACCAAATATATGACCCACCTCAACACACGGAAAAAGCACTTGAAAGGTGATATCTTGTGTTCTGGCTCACAACTGAAGGCAGAGGCATTTGCATGTCCTACAACTTGACTCTGTGCTCTTCAAGTAGTGCTTGATAGTGTGAACAGGATCTTGCATGGCTGCTGTTCTTTACCTTTCTATGGAAGAGATCAGGTGAGTGATGACCCTTTGATTACTGATAGATAGTATTCTATTTTGGGATACAAAGTCTGATTGTGTCATGAGAACCACTGAACCCTCCAATCTATACTGAAGAGTGTTTAAGTTTACATAAAGGGATTGCAGCTAACTTACTCTGCACATTGAAGCTGAAGCTATCAGGAAACATGACCTGTATGATAGTGACTTTAGCGAAGTGTGGGCTAGAGGTTCAAATGGCTTAAAATTGAGCCATGTTAAAACCCAGAATTGGTTCCATTTGGAGACAAAATGAGGTATATTGATCAACTGGGACAAGGATTGTCAAAAAGATCTGATAGATCTATATCCCATCCAAAATCATGTCTGCCATAATTTGGAATGTGTCTAATTTGGGTTGGAAGAAATCTTCCTGGATATATCTATCGTTAAATTGAGTAGATCAGTTACTCAGAACTTGTCCCATCTGAGACAGATTATCAAAATCATCTTGCTATTCTGACCCCATAACTTCTGGATTATGTTGGTCTCAGAAATGTGGAAGGGCAGGCAAATGCCTCCAATCCTCCCAAATGATTGACAGTGCATCCATGGCCCAAGCTTTTGGGTCTGGAACTGGAGAGATGAAAGTGGATAGCTTGTGATTCTACCTTGTTGCAAAGAGGTTGATTATCATATGCCCCTAGGATAGTCTGGAACAAGACACTGTTTCTGCCAGGAATGTGTTTCATTTGTACATTTATTGTTCCACCAACACAGGTTCGGCAATTTGGTGCTTTCCTGTTTGAGTAGATAGATCTCTAGCAAAGAGCTGTTGGACCTAATTTGGACCATCTTTGCTTCTAAGCTGATCTTGTCAGAAGTGAAAGCCATTGATGACAGCCTTCATTTCCAGGATGTTGATGTGTAGAGGCCATTCCCCTGGCTCCCATTTGTCACTGATGGTAGTGAATGTTAGCAATAGATGAGCACCCAAATTGTGTGCAATGGTATTGGTACCTACTGTTATTTCTGCATGTTGCTTCTCCAGTAGGATTCCCATGATTAACAGACCTGGGTTTCCCCACTGATACAGGAATGATCAAATCTTGACTTAAAGCTTGGGGACTTGGAAAGGGGGGGGCCATTGTGCATGCAGTGTTTGCATAAAAAGATGGCTGAGCAGAATCAAGTCCACATATGCATTCAATTGACAGAGGCATTGCAAAATCTATTTATTCTTGAAATCCATGTCCTTTTGGAAACTGACTCAGTGCATTCGATGATTCTGATAATGTGAACATGAGAAAGTCCCAACAGATTCTGGTTGGTTAAAACTCTGTATCCAGAAAGACAAAGTTCTGGGCTGACTTTCCCTTTACACTACAATGTCTAGATGATCTAGAAGAGAAAGATCATTTATGCCTTGAAGTAAGATATAAATTTCCATGTGTTCTGCAGGATGTCATCCAGGTATGCTGCCATCATTGTAGATGATACTGACTGCAATCCCTAATCTGAGTAAAAGCACAGGGGGTAGTGTTGAGGAAAAAAAAGTGGAAGAACAGTGAACTGATAAAGATTGTTTTGGTAACCACCCAAAAAAAGAGAAAATGTTCATGAGATGGGGTACATTGGGTTGTGAAATGTGCATTGGTCAGATCAAGACTGAAGGCATACCTGTCCAATAAAATGGAGAGGCAGACTGAACATGCCATCTCCAGTTTTAATTGGTTGAGGTGACTCCAGTTGACTAAGTGTCTCAACTTGCTATTTACTTATCCAAAAGAGAAGCAGCCTTGAGTAAAACCTTTGGTTTTTACACAAGCTCCACAGCCTTTTATATTTGATGAGTTACTGGATCTATTTTTGTAGAAAGGCATTTTTTCCTTGCTATTTGTATTTGTGAGGAAGGGTGATGAGGAGGGGATTGTTCTTGAAGTAAACCCAAAGCCCCTCTGAATGACCTGGATCATCCCCACCCCCCGACCTGAGGGAAAAGGGAGATCCAGTGGACTCAAAAATTGTTTTGTTACTGCCTCTGTATGATTGCTTTTAATGTTGGTGAACCTGTGAGGCTGCTTAAGACTGGCGGGGACTGAGTGGTTCCAAATGCAAATGTGGGTTGAGTGGTGAGGTGGAGGGTTAGTTCCTGAGCTGCCTCCCTCTGAACTTTCTCCAAAGCAACATCGTCCCAAAAAGCTTCATCAGGAAAGGGAGGGTATGACAAAGTTGGAGAGACATAGATCACAGACATTGACACACTGTATCCAGAGTAGATTCGCTGAACCTGTCAAAGTACTATGTATTATAGATGCTTCATATAATTGTATAAATGAAACAAGAATCATAGTAGACTTCAATGCTCCAAGGCTGCATATACATCATTTAAATTGACATTTTGCTACTATGTCATAAAAAGACAATGCAGAAACTAACAACGTACTGGTATTACTAAGTCTCTCAAACACAGTCATAACAAAAAGAGCAGTGAAAGTGTCATATCAAAAGCCTATGCCCTGTTATGAACTTTTGCATAATGTTTAGTTAATAATGAATCCATAATTCTATCAAAATAGTGTGAAATATAAATAAACTACCCAGTAAGCATAAATATCAAGCAGCACATCAGAATTTCACTAAGATGAGCTCCGTAATGGATGGAGTAAATGAACAAAGTCAAAAGTATGCTAACTCATAATGACCTTTTAAAAGTTCAATGATAGCAAGGTGAGATGGTGGTCTTCCAAACAAAAAGTCACAAAAAGTGACAAAATCACTCAAAAGTTGGCATAAATTGAAAAATAATGCATACAACCTGCAGTAGATGAATAAATCTGCACAATAAATTCAAAAGGAATATTGGATGGGCCCATAGGAATATAAAAGTGGATGAATTATACGTGTAGTTTGTACAACAGAGAAGCTAAAAACCAACAACATTGGGTTTTTACTAGGGAAAGGTAATGGACAAGAGTTATTGCTCTTTGTCTAATGATCTAGACAGGAAAGATTTCTGTCTTTTATTAAGGCTAGATTTGCAAGGAAACAGACTAATAATCCTAATATAATGTGATTGGTGAATGTATCCAAAAGAAAAATAGTAACTGAAACAATGTTCCAATGTTCAGTATTGAAGTTCACAGTGAGAAGACACTAATCAACATTTTGTGAACATAAAGCAGTTTCACTGCTGTTGAAAATTTAATAAATAGAAATATCGGGGAAGCCCTAACTTTGATGTGTGGTTATATTGAAATGAAAATAGGATTTATCATGGTTGGTAGCTGTACATGTGCCAAACAGGATTTTGGGAACAAAACCAAATGCCAAAATTTGTAATTATCTCTTATCATAAATAGAATTTGATTGTTGAAGCTACTGATACTTTACTGAGCCCAACTAGTTTCCAGGAAATTCAAAATAATTTCATCCTCCTAACAGCCAAGTGTTAAAATCATCTTTATTCTTCAGCAATACCAGGAATTTCAAATTAGCTTTTGTGTTAGACCTATTGGATGTTAGACTAGCACCATCTTTATTTAGGACAAAACAGACATGAATACAAATTTTTGGGTGAAAACCCCAAGTCATAATAATGATCCATTACGGGGAAGCAGTGATAAATTTTCATGACAGTTTTTATGGCAGCCATATGGATATACATTTTCCCTTAGAACAAAGTAGACATCAGTAGAAGTCTTCTGGTAAAAGCCCCAAGTCGTAATGATCATCCATTCTGGGGAGCAGTAACAAAATTTTTCATGGCAACTGTTATGACAGCTGTTATGGCAGCCATATTGGATGTACAAATGGCACTATTTTCATTAAAGACAAACCAGACATCATAAAAAATCTTTTAGTGACAATCCTCTGTTGATAGACTCCATGTAGGAGTAGTAATAGCTTTATTTTCACAATGGCCACTGTGGCAGACATTTTGGACCCCAGATCATCATATTTTACTTTAGGACTAACTAAACATAATAAAGAGTGTTTCAGTGAAACTAAATGTTGATATGACCATCCATTCAGGAATACAGCATCAACAGGATTTTCAAAACAACTGCCATAATGGACATCAAATAGGCACCATTTTTATTTAGGACCAATCAAAAGATGTCTTTAGTGAAAACCCCATAGTGATATAACAATTCTTCCATTCAGGAGTGGTAGCTATAATACGTTTTCCAAGACAGCTGCCATAGTGGCCATATTGGATGCCAGATTGGCATTATTTTCACTTAGGATAAAGCAGACCTTTTAGTTAAAACCCTATTTTGATATGACCATCCATTTACTAGGTGGAGTACCAATAACAAGATTTTCAAAATGGCTGCCATGTAGCCACATTAGATATCAGATTGGCATTATTTTCATTTTAGACCAACAAAGTATCATAAGAAGTCTTTCAGTGGAAACCACATGTTGATATAATCATCCATTAAAGATGGATAGTGTGGTGGCCATATTAGATATGTGAGAAGGACCATTTTCATCGAGAATGAACTAGACCATGGAATGAATGTGTGTGTATAGTTTCATGACAATCCCCCAAGAAGTTTAGGACAAATGATGGCCTATTCCGTAAGCTTTTCTGGTCACTGACCAGTATAGCTAAAACAAGTTCTGTTTAAAAACTGTCATATTATTTGAATAAAAATAAAATAAACATATTTCTTAAGAAAAGTTTATTTGCGTGCCAACACTGGGAAAGATATTGACAGAAATACAAAATCTTGGTCCAGCCTGACTACTGGACACTACCTTATGCAATAAATCGCCATATACTCCATTTAATTAGTATAATGCTAATAAACATACATTTGTTAGCCATAACTAAACCTTTCTGCTTCATTTCAACACTTACAAACTGATCCGAGACCAGGAGAAAATGTCCTGGATTCTCAACTTGCATGCTTCTGATGGCTGCAGCACACTCAGGCCACACTTGATTAATGCTCCGGAAGTACCGAAGATGTTGAACAATCTTGCTGTGACTCTCATGGATCCAGACAAGTCGGGCTAAGATGTTAGGGGTGTTATCCTCCAGCAATACAGCTGATGTCTGCATGATGGCATTATGCACTAGCTAAAAATGAAGTGGATATGTAATGTATAATTATTTTTATTTTCTAATCAAGGTATGTTTGTTGGAATCTTATTGATGCAAATGACTCTAGACTAAAACATTTGGCAGATTGTATGCTACCCATAAACTTACCAACTATGAAAACTTTTAAATAATTTCTTTAAATGCAGAAACAATAGTGAAAATAAATAGAAATTAGAGAAAATTTTGTTTATTGAACAATCATTTTGCCATTGAACAATTCTTAAATTAGATATGCACTGATAAAGATCACAATTTGGTGACCCTTAAAAATTAAATACTGTTTTTTAATAAAACCAATACAATTATGTATTCATATTGTTTACAGATCTAGTATTGAAGGACACTGATCATTTCTTTCACTTTCAGAAATAAAAATACTGTAATTTGATTTCTTAATAAACAAATCAATACAAATGACCATTTGTTGATGCTCATCAGATTCTTGATTTTGACTATAGAAATACCATACTTCTCCCTCAATAAATCACATAAAATTGGGTCCAAAAACAAAGACCAGAGAATAAGCAAAGAAGTTGAGAGAGTTCAAACCCTTACCCCCAGACCACCCCCTTCTCTTGTCTTTTAAGGTATGTGAGGCAGTTTCAACTCTTGAGGTATAACTTATCTGGAATAGGAATGAGACTTCATATGCCTCAAAATGGATGACCCAGTCACAGAGCTGCATCAGTGGGAATTAGCCTGTAGGAGTGGAGATCAGAGAGACGTTTCTCTAGTTTCAATTCAAAGATATTTCATCACTAAGATCATTGTTTTGACATATTGGAATGTATAGCAGCCATGCAACCAGCTACTTTCCACAGGTCATTTGACAAATTTCCAATAAGGATATGATGACATTCTAATGTAATGAATAGCAGCCATACTGAATGGCAGCCATAATGAATAGCAACCCTTCTTATCCTGGACAATACAGCCAGATATCAGATACTGACCTTTTACTCTTTCAAAAGTAATAATAAATGAGGTCTCCATGTCCACATCAACTCATTTCATTTTAGGTAACCCTTCAAAACCTTCACTAGGTCCTGTAGACATGTCTAAGGTGAAGGGTCTAATGTGTAAAGAGGTTTCATAAAAACTGAAAGCACATGAGCCTGTTATTGCCAATGAAGTCATCATGAGTAAAATCAAACCAACCAATGAAATGTATATATCTTGGGTTAAAGAACATGACATGGACTTTGTAGATTCTGCCTGCTGTAGCTTGGACTACTAAGTCTTACATAAAGAGATGAACTAATGATGTTCTAGATAGCAGTTTAAATGGTGCCTTAATAAAAACAAGAACACAAGGTAGATCCTTTTCAGGTACATGCAAAAAGTCTTCATTCATGCAAGGTCAAAATTCACCAGTCAGACAGGTCTGCACTTTGTTCAATATCTTCCTTTCCTTGATGATGCAAATGTCATAGATTGTGGAATGGTAACCCTTCATTGTGACAGGTGCTAACTTTTTCACATAGAAAAGAAAGCTGTTTGGAGTAATGTTGCTTTAAGCATTGGAAAATATCCTCGCACAATCCACTTTGGAAAATTCTATACTTCCCCTTGTATGCTTTGAATGTAATGGACTTAAACAAAGATTTATCATTGATGACACTACCTTAGAAAATCCCAAACCAGGATGCAGAGGTTTGGTCTCCTTGCCTCCTGAGACAATTCATCACAGTAGAATGTCTGATGGAATTAATATGACTTTTTCATATATCATATATGGTCTCATCAGTGAAAGGCTTTAACTATCACTTTCATCACTTGGACATTGATGTGTAATAGCACATCCTGCATAGGCCACAAACTGCTGTAAATTATAATGTACTTTCTCATTTACTGGCAGGCAACCTCCTATAATTAGAAACAAGTATTGTTCCTATGAACAAAGCTGTGATAACCACTGAGACACCCAAATCATTTTTAATGATCTCACAAACCAGGAATGCAAGATGAAATTCCTTGCCTATTCTGCACTGAGGAGACCAATTAGACAAAGGAATTCTTGGACTGAGATGTGATTCTTGGGTGGATTGAAGATAACTGTCAAGATAATCTCAAGGCATATTCTAAAGGGAAAAGACCTCCCCCACCCCACTGCTCATATGTTTTTAACAATAAACCAAATGTGTTAAAACTTTGAGATGGTATTTTAATAGATTCTTCCTTACTATCAATAAACCAATGGAGAAGCAGACATGAAAAAAGAGTGAATCTTTAGAACAGAACACATCTGGTGCTTTTCTACAATGTTGACATGATAGCTGGAATTCACCGATGTGAAGGTGGATATGAAGAGTGACAGAATTCTGTCCATAATACAAATTAAAACCACAAGGACTGATGTTCAAACCAATGGGAACCACCCAGAAATGGCATAATTGGTCCCTAAATGCAACTAGTCTTCATTGTTAATGGTGCTGACAACCCATCTGGGTGTTTTCTACTCAGAACCATAGTGCCTGAATGAGCAGGCTGAAAGCTGGATCTACACCCAAAGGGTGCCATAGGTCCTTGGCAGCAAGAGCTGTCTGAAGTAGCTTAGTGGTGCTGAATAGCTGAAGGATGTCTGATTTGTACCACTTTCTTTGGATATCTAGTAACAGGTCCAGCAGAAAACTATATCCCCTGAGAAGCTTTGATGTAATATCCATTTTGCTGGAAAGTTGAATTTCTCCAAGTATTAAGTTGGAAGGTAAATATAAACATGGCCTTATGACTGACCATTTCAAAAGTAATGGAAGTAATGTCCTTCCCATCATGCCTGTAAATTGAGGGTTCTTCCTATTTCTTATCTCCTCCAAGATAAAAGGAAAAAGGCATGGTTCTGGGTTTATGCAACTGAGGTTTTTCTCATAGTTGACTGAACACAGTCCATGAAGGTTACATGATGACTGCCCAGATTACAGATGTAAAGAGTAAAATATCTCTTATACCACATAAAATATGAAAGCAGCTAAAGCATTAGGTGAGTACTGAACTGTGGTCAATGCATGAGCCAGGTAAGAAAATGTTTCTACAGTATGAAAGGGTTCATAGTCTTAATAAGTATGCAATTAAAATGCACTCTGATTCATGCCCTGATGTCATTTCATCAAGAAATGTTGATAAAGTCTGTAAGACCCAGTTGTTGTATACTGGTATGAAATCATGGGACTGTAAATACAACAAAGCAGATATAGTACCTAGAGGGTCCTATTGTTCATTCAGACTTTTTCTTGGTCCTAAATGCAAATGGCACTTTGTGTCCAGTCATAAACATAAGCACCCTCTATCAATTAATTGACCTCACTTGGACCTCAATGTCAGCACCAGTGCATTTTGAATATACCTGCAAAAAAGTGATAGCAGATGATCTAAATTACAATGCTAACTGCAAGGAAGGTCAAGGATGGCCTGTGCAGGTAGAATCATTGAAGCATGGTGTTCCAGGGCTAATGAGGCCATGGTAGATAAAACTCACATGTATGTATCAGATGGAATTAAACATATATATGGAGTTTCTGAAGGGCATAAAGACCTGCACACATGTAAGTATTGTAGCCCAAACCTATCTGATGAAGTCATGGGCTACCCATGCAAGTAACTCAGTGCTCTTTGAATATGAGAATGCTTATGCAGCTAAACATGACTCAGGTGTGGCATATAAAATATGCATGAGCAAGATGCAAATTAATAAATCATGTATAGAAATTTTACCTGTACTTGTCTGATCATAGCAGAAGCAATACAGAAATGTACAATGTGTCTATATTACACACAAACACCTTCACATAAAAGGAACCAAAGCACTGTTATAGGGGAGATCACTCTGCTCAATTTGCCACAAAGGTTGGCAGACAACTTGTAACTCCCTTTAGCTAAAAGTAGTATCTGGGAGGGCTGGATTTGGGAGGTAGTAGTAGTTATCCTAAGATATTATGACTGGGTAACATATTTAAAGAAATGTTTGTGGCCATTGATTTGATGGTTGATTGATACTTTTACTGTTCAAGTACATGAGAGCATATTAGATACATGATAAGTAACATTGAAACTGAATTAAAAGAGAAAAATAAACTTTGAATTTCACTTCAAAATACTAATTAATTGGCATTTAGATAGAGATAGTATTATTAGCAGTTTGTATATGCATCTCTGTGGTTACAAGGCTATTTTTAGCATCAACATATATGCAGCAGCAGAAGGTAAAGAGTTAAGAATCTTTTCAAAGACGATCTAACAAAATATATTTTGATAAAGATTTTATTGATGTTCAGCAGACAGGTCACATATTTCTGCCATTTTCTATAAGAATGTATGAGAGCTACATATACCCCTCTGTAGTGTATTTCTATGGGAAAAGGCATTAAGTTTAATTAGTGTTTTCTGACTGTCAAAATTATATCAAATTTTATTTTCATAAATCATTTTGAAGATAAATGCAAGATAAATATTCTTTAACAGAACTTCTGCTTATTAGCTTATGACTGTCTTAACATTAAAATTATATTCTGCATTACCACAACCCTCTATAAACACTTACCTCATACTCAACTGGTGACTGGGCATGATAGACCATGTAGGTAAAATCTTGAGCATACAGATAGCCAACATCTTCTGAAGAAACACTACCCTCCAGAGCCTCAAGCTGTTGTCCTAGTTTGGTCTCCTTTACAAGACCTACAATCTTCTCCATTTTTATGTTGACTGGTATAGTAAAAATACAGTAATGTGTATGCATGAAGAAATGTAGTCATACCGATAAAAAATAAAAATTTCCTGGAAAAAAAATGATGGATTTGAACAACAAAACAGTAAGATTTTCAATCTGGACAAGAGGTCATACTAAATTTCTATAATATTTCATGACAAACTTTATCATTCTGACAATGCAGCTAAAAGTGGTGTGCTGGATATATGAAAGGTTATACACTGATAACTTAAAAGATATTTGAAGATACAAATTATTTTTTACTCTATTCCATTTCTAGGGAATACCTCTATGAAAATGTCATCATGATTTCACAATTCCATGATATGAAATGTTCAGGTTTGAATTTTCCATTTGCCTTGTCAATATATAATTTTCATGTGTTGTATTGCCTTAAAAACACCAAACAAAATTACAACTGATCTAATACAGACAATACAAGAATCAACATCTGTAACAGTATTCTTATACTTATTCTTATAACTGACTCATGCTCCTACAGTCATACTTACTTTTAAACAAATTAAAAGTTAAATAATGAAATTATGACAAATGTGACATGGAAAAACAATCAATATAATTCAATTATAAAGTATCTTTCTGTGTCACACCACTAAAAGGCAGAGTTATTTATGAAAAACTCTGGTCTGAAAAGGCCATTGTCTCCAAAAGAATTTTTAAGAAGTGTAAAAGACAAAAATCAAGCTGTTTACAAGTTATGATGAATGTGACTAAAACTCATATCTACACAAAGCTTATTTGAAGAAATTATGCAAAGTACATATAACCAGACAGATGTGTTGGTGGATGAGCAGACAGTTAAGACAGCAGACAATCAATATGCTCCACTGCATATGTAGTGATAGCACAAAGAAGCAACATATTCAATAAGTCTACAAGAAAAGCCTCAAATATTCTTACTTTCATCCTCCTTTTGACTTTCTTGGTCAGTTCTCCAGATGTTATCTATCTGCTCATAAATCAACCAGGAGAAGGGCATCACAGCAGCAAACATTTGACCTTCACACCCTGTTGTCTTGACAACAACCTCATTCAATTCCTGTTGCCTGGTAGGAGACTGAAGGTCTGAGTACTGTAGTTGAATGGCACCTGGGGTGTTGAGAATCTGAAGCCATAACCTGGCTTTCCAGTCACCAGAAGTGATGTGATTGTGTATAATGTCCAGATTGTGGTTTGTATCAATGTGGGCAATAATTCCAGCAAGTATTGGGTAGATCTTGGATTCAAGGTATTGTATGCAAGCTCGTCTAGACAATGAAAATATGAAATGATAATATGATATACTGGAGACAAAATGGAAAACTCAAACTTCTCAAAATTTCAACACTTCATATATACACTTTCAAAGCCATATGATGTTAAAATTGTGCATGTCTTTATTTCTTGTGCTACCTTTGGCAATGTTCAAATTTCAAATACACATAAAAGATTAAATATCAACTTCTGTGTGTCTGGGAATTATTCCATAATTCAAAACAATGGATAGAAACTGGCCTGAGATAAGTTACTCCCCATAACAAGTCAGATAGCAGGCTAATATAACAATGCTCAATGTCAAACCTGAAAAAACCTGGACAGCAAATTTTTAAAGCTGTTAACATTTAAGGGTTCCTATTTTATAGTAACACCAACCATTCTAGAAAATGACATGAAATCGTTCTTCAAAAATAAATCTGCTTAGTAGTAACTATTTAACTGATTCATTTTTGTTAAGCATTTTTCTACTTTTAGTAATGTAATTATACAAATGTAAATACATTGTCTTGAAATTTGGTCAAAACCACTGAGTACTGTATTTACTACATTTGTTGGGACACCATAAATTAATTTTTAAAGTAATTTTTTTCTGCATTGTATGTAATGGGACACATTGTTTTTTGAGTTGTAAGCTGTTGGACAACTATTAAATCATTTGAAAATTACATGTCAGAAAATGAACTCCAGTTAAAAAAATATAAAACTGTACTTGAGATAAAACTCTTTAATCCACTGCAGCAGCATCTCATCAATACAACCCTTCTCCTGCACACATATGATCCATTCTTTCGGTGCATGAATATTTTGTTTAGCTATCTTGTGTCACAATACATTATTGTTAGAGGCAACATATCTCCTGAAGCGGAAACTGTAAGGCCTAGAAAATCAGATTTTTTAAAAATCTGCACCAATCATACTTATTCTCACACACTGTTCACTCCCATCTTATCAACAGTCTGCCCAGGAAATAAGATCAAAGTACACTAGAATTTAATGATTGTACTGTCAGCAAAATCATCTTCTTCTCTTCTGGCCTTCATGAATTAATAGAATGACTTTATTTTCTCCAATTCTCTGGGCAATGCTGGGATGTTGATGTCCATGCACAAAGCACTATATTGTGTCACCGTAAAAACTGTTCCATTGTTTTAATTTATTGTTCAAAATTCCCATGAAAACCAGTGAAAATAAAAAAACTTAAGCTTCCATACCTTGGTCGATTTTGTATATTTTAAAAAATATTAAAAGAATCAACAACAAAAAAAAATCAGCACACTTAAAAGAATCCAAAGTCAGCTTCCAAAATCAGATTGCTATGTATTTGTATTGATATCTTTAAAAAAATGGCTTATAATTATCCAAAGTCAAGTTCTGAGGTTGGCTTGCTTTGTAATAAAAATAACTTTTTTCTTTGATGTCCTGTTTGTAAAGTCAAACAATGAATTTACTGCACACTGCCAGTTGTGTCTATTCACTACTAGGGCTTCTATTATAATACAAATAGGCATCAATGTTTGTGTGTAAATAGCATATAGAAACTGGCCTGAGATAAGTTACTCCCCATAACAAGTCAGATAGCAGGCTAATACAACAATGCTCAATGTCAAACCTGAAAAAACCTGGACAGCAAATTTTTAAAGCTGTTAACATTTAAGGGTTCCTATTTTATAGTAACACCAACCATTCTTGAAAATGACATGAAATCATTCTTCAAAAATAAATCTGCTTAGTAGTAACTATTTAACTGATTCATTTTTGTTAAGCATTTTTCTACTTTTAGTAATGTAATTATACAAATGTAAATGCATTATCTTGAAATTTGGTCAAAACCACTGAGTACTGTATTTACTACATTTGTTGGGACACCATAAATTAATTTTTAAAGTAATTTTTTTCTGCATTGTATGTAATGGGACACATTGTTTTTTGAGTTGTAAGCTGTTGGACAACTATTAAATCATTTGAAAATTACATGTCAGAAAATGAACTCCAGTTAAAAAAATATAAAACTGTACTTGAGATAAAACTCTTTAATCCACTGCAGCAGCATCTCATCAATACAACCCTTCTCCTGCACACATATGATCCATTCTTTCGGTGCATGAATATTTTGTTTAGCTATCTTGTGTCACAATACATTATTGTTAGAGGCAACATATCTCCTGAAGCGGAAACTGTAAGGCATAGAAAATCAGATTTTTTTAAAATCTGCACAATCATACTTATTCTCACACACTGTTCACTCCCATCTTATCAACAGTCTGCCCAGGAAATAAGATCAAAGTACACTAGAATTTAATGATTGTACTGTCAGCAAAATCATCTTCTTCTCTTCTGGCCTTCATGAATTAAAAGAATGACTTTATTTTCTCCAAATTCTCTGGGCAATGCTGGGATGTTGATGTCCATGCCCAAAGCACTATATTGTGTCACCGTAAAAACTGTTCCATTGTTTTAATTTATTGTTCAAAATTCCCATGAAAACCAGTGAAAATAAAAAAACTTAAGCTTCCATACCTTGGTCGATTTTGTATATTTTAAAAAATATTAAAAGAATCAACAACAAAAAAATCAGCACACTTAAAAGAATCCAAAGTCAGCTTCCAAAATCAGATTGCTATGTATTTGTATTGATATCTTTAAAAAAAATGGCTTATAATTATCCAAAGTCAAGTTCTGAGGTTGGCTTGCTTTGTAATAAAAATAACTTTTTTCTTTGATGTCCTGTTTGTAAAGTCAAACAATGAATTTACTGCACACTGCCAGTTGTGTCTATTCACTACTAGGGCTTCTATTATAATACAAATGGGCATCAATGTTTGTGTGTAAATAGCATACACATAAATAACTTTCTTTAATAATACTTTTTGTAACCCATGCTAACAAAAAGATTGTCATTTGCACTCAAGTGAAAATTTTGAAAATAATGATTTTTATTTCTGAGATACTGTCATATAGTTCACCTGGATCTAATTAAATCTTGGTTATTTTGTACCTAACAATGTGTCATGCATGAATGGCAAGTTTCAAACAATCAGTTGATTACTTCCCTCTTGTTTGCAATTTTGTTGGATCCAGTTTTCAGTTGGATACCATATTCAAACCTTAGTCTGAGTACAACAAACACATCCATGAACAATGTGTCATGTGTTATTGAACATAAAAAATACCATGTGGCATGTGTTATCAGACCAAGTGATACTACAGTAAGGAAGCCTATGCTACATATATGGATTTCATGGATATACTTTATTCTTTAATGTTCATGCTGAATAAAAAAAGGAATAACTTGGAAGGTTCACTTGTTACATTAGTTCCAAAGTGTTTGTGTCATACAGAAGTAATGCTACATCTTTTCCCAATTAAACCCATATTTAATGACACCTGAACATCACTTGTACAACCTTCCAACTCCAAGGTCATCTATACTTAATTTTGGTACAGATTTGCAGATCTAAGTTTGATCCAAACTGGTTTAGACTTTGCATCACATTAGTAGTAAACATGACATTAAAATCAGTAATGGCATGTATTTCAATCTTTTAATGCACCACACTAGATCACACTGAGTATAATTCATGCTCCAGTGACTGCATTTTAGACATACTTTTATATTAAACAGTAAAACAATGGCCAACATTATATCTGCTCTATCTTTCCTTACACTACGTTTATCTAATATAAAATAAAAGTAACAATGTATTAAATAATATGGCACAGAGCTCTATGTAACAATGAACTTCATCAATAGAGCTCTTTAAAAAATTATCTTCATGACTAAATCTCTGTGAAACAATTTTTCTTCATGACTAGATCTTTATGAACCAATTACCTTCAAGACCAATATAAACTTTACCTGAAAGTGCCTGCCTTGTTGATGTTTTCAAGTTTGGCAGCCTCACTGGACAACCAATTGTCTGCTTTGTAGGAATATTTTTTCTCCTTCTCTTTCAGAAGAGCAGCAATATGGCAGCTCAGACCTTGTAGGAATGAGGGAAAACCTAGGGAAAGATTGTATACATTTCAACAAAAGATTTACATACAGATGAAAATAAAGCAAGTAAGGATGGATGCTTCATAAAAGACCTTACTATGTACATTTTTCTAAGCAGGGCATTAGACAGAACAATTTATGTTGGAAAACTAAAATTTAGAAAAGATGGGCATTTGCAAGCCATAACTTTTCTGATTGAAAACATGGAATACAAGATAAAAGATACCAAACATTTTGTAACATTGGTAGTTTGGGTAACAAATTAAGCACTAGCACTGGGGAGGAGCTATTTCAGTGACATTGCATAACACAAATTCTTCATATTTCAGAAGAAAGGTACACACCACATATTTCCAAGGTAACAATGCATACTGGAAACATTACAAAGCCAACAGAAACAGCAGGTTAAAAGACCTCATGGCAGTGTATCACAATCAATTATACACCTTTATTTTCACAAAAAAAAAAAAATAACACAACATAGAATGGCATATATTTCAAAACATAAATAATACTATCTTTATTGTCAATAGCATAAACAAAGATGTATTAATTAATATACCAGGAAATGATGAAGCTACAAGTTAAAGTTTTAAAAAAAGGCTAAAAAAGTAATTAATTCAAATAAGTATCATGAAGTAGGGTTTAAACCAGAGAAACACAGTGATATTAGTAACTTTAAAGCTGAAATGCCAATGGCTGCAGAATTATATAATACATGTTTACAGTAAAGCCCTAAACCATAACTGAATCAGCCTGCAGAATTCTTTGAAATCAGGGATTATTCTCAGTACATGGGGCCAGCTGTTCCAGACTGGATGAGCTTACAATATCTCCATACATTGTGGTCTTTACCGTTGGCATTGCAGCAAAGTTTTAGTGTCCACGTTTTCAGTAGCTGCAGATTTTTCAAGGGACCAATTTACTTGGGCAAGTAGGTATTTTTTTGTGAAGTATCTTATATACTTCAATTATCATGCATCTATTAATATGCAGAGTAGAAATATTAATTAGCTTCACTTTTGACACCAGAGTGAAAGAAATCAATGAACTGATAATTGACCTATGCGAAGACTTCAACCTACAGTACATGCCTCAATACATATCTTTCTTTCTTCAGAAACAGGATATCAACCTAAGTCTCTGCCATAGAGACAAAATTCATTTAAGCAGAAAAGGAACCTCTCAACTGCTGAGAAATATCAACATGTATGGCCCTATTTTCAGACACTATAATGAAGAGCACTGTATCTACTGTGGGGAAACTGGCCATATGACACAGGTATGCCATCATGGCAAACAGATTGAGTGCTTCAGATGTCATAAATTTGGACACAAACAAAGACTCTGTCAATCAATGTATTATACATACTAGGAAGCTGGCAAAGAGGAGAATGCCAATGCTTCATCCATAACAAATCAAAATTGACCTAGAGAGACTCTTGATTCTAAATATCTAATGGACACTGTTGTAAATGTAAATGTCAATGAATTTTCAGGGTCTGTATGTGACTTTAAAGATGTTAATATATATGAACATTTAAGTATGGAAATAGAATGTAAAAATGATAAAAGTAGTATGGAGACAATCTACGGGGGTAACCCATTGCATGACATACATATAATTGATATGAAACTAAATGCAAAAGGTTTTAACGTAGGTCACTTAAATGTTCATGGTATAGTGGGGAAAAAAGACCAAATTAAGTTAATGTTATCTTCCAAGGAAAATAATATAGCTGTTTTAGGACTCACTGAAACCAAACTAAATGCTAACCACAATGATGATCTATTTCATTGTCAAGGCTACAATAAACCATTACACAGGGACAGAGAGACAGCAGGGGGAGGTCTTGTTGTATACATTAGGGAAGAGGTAAATGCAGAAAGGCAACTTGACTTGGAGTCACAAGAAATTGAGAGTATTTGGGTGGAAATTTATCAATATAATGCAAAATCATTTCTAGTTGGTTTCATTCATAGGCCACCTTCCTCCAAAGCAATTTGAAATGATAACTTTTTGAAACAAATTGAAAATGTTCTTGCACAGGAGAAAGAAACATATATACTTGGTGATATAAATAAGGACCTTCTCAATACTCAAATAAGGAAAAACTGGACTGAATTTATTGAATCATTGGGCCTAGTACAGATGGTAAATGACCCCACTAGGGTAACAAAAACATCAAGCACACTTATTGATCACATTTATACCAACCTACCAGACAATGTAACTTGTGTTAACATAGCAAAAGTTGGTCTTAGTGACCACTATCCTACTTTTTTGACAAGGAAGGTTAAATGCAAGAGAAATAAGAAAAATACACACAAAACTATCACTTACAGATCATTCAAAAATTTTAATGAAGAACAATTTCTCAAAGACCTATATAAAGCTCCATGGAAGATGATCCAAAATTTGGATGACATAGATGAAGCTCTGAGGGTATGGACTGACTTATTTATGGATGTAGTCTCTAAGCATGCACCACTGAAAGTACATCGAGTAAAGAATGAAATCCAACCTAATTGGCTTACAACTGAAATCCCTGATGCTCTGAAAACAAGAGACCAATTTAAGGCTATGGGAAACCATGTACAATATAAAGTATGGAGAAATAAAATAACAAATATGATCAAAAAAGCTAACCAAAATTATTATCAATCATTGCTTGAAAACAAAAAGAGCAACAAAAACTGCATTTGGAAAGTCTTCAATGAACTCACTGGAGGAACACACCAAGATCAGATAAATAAAATCCACTCACTTCTGGTAAATGACACCATAGTCACTGATGACAATGACATTGCAAATATTTTCAATGATTTTTTTCACCAACATTACCACAAGTTAAAAGAAAAGTTAAAAGAACCAGTGATTGAAAACAACTTTTTTGAACTGAAAAAGTTATGCAGCAGCAAAATCTCTAAGGAGGTATGTTTCTCCATCCCACCAGTCTCAAAACCTTTGTTAAGAAATATCTCAGTGAACTTGACACTAAGAAAGCTACAGGACTTGATCAGATTGGTCCACGACTCATTAAATCTTCTGTCTCTACTATTGTAGATAGCATAACATTCATAATCAATTTAAGTATTGCATCCTCATCTGTTCCCAAAATATGGAAAACTGCAAAAGTAACTCCTATTCACAAATCTGGTCCTAAGGATGATGCTGATAACTACCGGCCAATCTCAATACTACCAAACTTGTCAAAATTGATTGAAAAGCATGTCCATGATTCATTCCTATCATATTTAACCAAACATTTTCTGTTACACCCTAGTCAATCAGGCTTTAGACAGAAACACTGATGTGAGACTGCCTTGATCTCCCTAACTGATAAATGGCTTCAAGCACTTGATCAAAGTAGAATAATAGGTTCTGTATTTGTAGATTTCAGGGAAACTTTTGACATGGTAGATCATGAAATCCTTTTGAAGAAACTGAAAATCTACCAATGTGATGAAAGCACGGTTAGATGGTTTACTTCATACTTAAGTGAGAGAACACAACATGTTTATATTAATAATGTTCTGTCTGAACCTGAAACAATTAGATGTGGAGTACCACAAGGCTCAATTCTGGGTCCATTACTGTTTATTTTATTTATTAATGACCTACCACTTGTACTAAACGACTCAGTATTATCTACAGATCTCTATGCAGATGACACAACATTGTCAGACATCCAAATCACAAAACAAGAACTCGAAATTTCTTTACAAAATGCCTTAAACAAACTAGAAAACTGGTGCACATGCAATTGCATGGTGGTTAATACTGGCAAATTTAAAATATTACTTATCTCAACATGGAAAAAAAGAACAAAACTTGATAGCGATGAACTTTGTCTGACATAGAAGGATAAAAGGTTGCAAATGGTCAGTCACGATAGTCTACTTTATGTTTTGGTAGATAATAACCTATCATGGAGTGAACATATCAAACATATCAGTAAAAAAGTCAATTCAAGTTTATGGCTTCTCAGTAGGATAAGACACTATGGCTTCTCAGTAGGATAAGACACTTTCTCCCGGAAAAGCACAGAAAACTATTTTATAACAGTTACATACAACCCTATTTAGACTACTGTAATACAGTATGGGGTAATTCAAATGATGAAAACTTAGCAAAGCTGGCACATCTCCAAAAAAGAGCTTTTGAGTTAATATCAATTCAGAAAGAAAGCAAGGAAAATTTAGCTGGTAAGTTAAAAATACTACCTATTAAAGACCGAATCTGTTTAAGAAAAGCCAAATTAATGTACAGGATAGCCAATAATAGTGTTCCTGAATATTTACAATCACTATTCAAGTATAGGCTACCTGGAAATACTCCCCACCTGCGATCAATGTCTACCAAACATTACAAAATTCCTAAATAAAGAAATATTTTAAAAAAGTTTCCAATACTCTGGAACTTTGCTCTGGAATAGTATTCCAGTTGAGATTAGAAATGTCCACTCTATTTCCTCTTTCCAAACCCAGTATATACAATGGCTTCAGAGATGCAGCAAAAATAAATAAATTCCTTTGAATGATGGCCTCAAGGTAGATTAGTTCTTAGCTAATTGAGTTACGCTCTTTAAATAAAGTCATAATAATAATAATAATAAAAAGCAGAGAGTCATACAAGCTATTAAAATAATGACAAATGGAAATCCAAGGTTTCATTAATATACATGTACATGGCTAAAAAAATGCAGTATTCCTAATACAGGTGCTGTACAAAGTGAGCTAAACATATGCAATATTCGTAATACAGGTGTTGTACAAAGTCAAGTTATGAGGATGGGCAATCAGGGGCCATAACTCTTCTAAATGATTGTTATGAATATCTCTGGGTTTGTTTTTTGTAACTCCTGGTACATGATTTTATCTGATTTTTGTAGTTTTTATTCATGGCTGTAATGTGTACAGAATATCTTTAGTTCATTTTGCTTATGTGACTTCGTCTGTCAAAATCATAATACTGCATAGAATCTATAAATAAATGTTTATGTTGTGTTAACAATAATAATAATAATAATAATAATAATAATAATAATAATAATAATAATAATAATAATAATAATAATAATATTAATAATAATAATATTAATAATAATAATAATACCTAAATGATGCTTATGGCCTAATTTCTCAGTGGCTGATAGATTTTCAACATTTCTAGAATAATTCTGTAACATCCCATTCTTTGGGCTAGGTCACTTGACTAGGCCTAAGTCATGCAAAATGAGTTGTGTATTCTGTTATGTGGGGAGCTATTGCTAAATACAGTTGCAATATTTAGTATATATAAGGAGAGAATTAATAAGATTCATTCCAAGTTTGGAGTCCTCCTCATTTCTTGTGTTCCTGTTCTAAGTCTGCAGATATGTTTTATATTGTACTTAAATGTTATTTGAGAGGAATATTATTCGATTGGTCTGTTCAGTGGAACTATAAAGTACTCATTATTTGGACTATATTATTATTCTGAAACTGTTATAAATTATTGAATGGAATTCTGGACAATGCCATCTTAACAATGCCATGGTTCGTGGAGGAACAGTACATTTCTGGTTTTGAAATTTACAAGGAACAATTTATTCATTTAGGACTTTCATTGACCTTCATAAGGATTAGTCTGGAATGACTTCATAACACTGTAACGTTCCTTTCACTTTTTCTTTTACAACTTTGATAATTAAGTTATTTGTTAGTTTTACCTTTCTGATCAGTCACTTAGTTTATGACCATGGAGTCATAACAATACATACATACATACATACATACATACATATATACATACATACATACATACATACATACATACATACATACATACATACATACATACATACATACATACATACATACATACATACATACATACATACATACATACATACATACATACATACATACATTAAATATCTGTGCTTGTTTTACACATAACATCCCAAAAACAGGGCAAGTTGCATTAGGAATTGCATCATACTGACAATTCTTCACTCTAAGGGAGGATGTATGCACATCAAATGGATGGTATTTTTTTCTGGCATGAAAACAAAAGCTAAACAATGGTCATGGTTAAGCTATTGTGAGTACTTTCCATTTTCTCTGTCTTTGAGCAGTTAAATTTACAAATTCAGCTAAACAATATCTATGGGTATTCTATTGCTGCTATTAAAATATGTTTGATGGTTTCTGAGCTTGGAGAGTTACAAAGGTCTGCTGTTAGTGAAGATTTACTATTTTTGGAAAAAGGGCAATAATTCTGTTAAATTTTGATCTGGAGAGACAAAATCTTTAAAAGGTGTATCTACATGTGACAGTCAATATTCAGTCACATGACATCCAATTATGTGTATGGATTGCTAAACTGTGCTGCCTTAAAAAAAAAAAACAACCTCATGTGATGAGTTTAAGCTGATTGTCAAACACCATAACTATCCAAAATGGTGTTGATGAGACAAAATCCACAAAAGGCATATGTAGGTCTATAAGACAATGTACACATCATATTGTACAAAAGACACATGTAGGTCTATAAGACAATGTACACATCTAATTGTAAAGGTATTGCTGAATCTTTTCTGAACTATCCTGTTTACAATAATTTGGTGTTGTTTTAATGGTGATTTAATATTAGTGGAAATGGGCAAAAACTCCATCAAATTTCGACTCTCAAAGATGAAACCATTAAAGTACTTTAAAACCTTTGCATGTAATAGGCAACTCACCCATCCAATAGCATCCAGTTAATGTGTAAGTGATTCAGAACCATGTCATTACAAGAAGTGTGAATGGATTAATGGAAAAGACTATAAAGGGCTCCTATTATCTCAGTGTTGGACCATAAGAATGTCATGGCGTTGGCATGCAGAATGCATTAAGTATATGGGTTCTTCATATGTTTCTTAAACAAGGTCAAAAGAGACCTGTCAACCAATTAAAACCAATGTTAGAGATTATTGTCCATCTCTAGAAGCAGTTTTACTGGGTAAAAGTCACAGACTTTGACTGGACATCCAGTACTACAAGAACTTTTCATGCATCCATAATTACCATGATTAGCCACTGACAATCAGGCATCACTGTAAAAGCAGTATCTAATTTAAATAATCTTTCACTGTTACAATACACTGTCAGCCTTCTGAGGGTAACCCTATTATGATATGCATGTACAATACACTGTCAGCCTTCTGATGGTAACCCTATTACAATATGCATGTACAATACACAGTTAGCCATCTGAAGTTAACACTATCACAATATGTATGTACAATACACTGTTAGCCTTCTGAGTTTAACACTTTTACAATATGTATGTACAATACACTGTTAGCCATCTGATGTTAACCCTACCACAATATGCAGGTACAATACACTGTTAGCCATCTGAGGTTAACACTATCACAATATTTATGTACAATACATTGTCAGCCTTCTGACCTTACCCCTATCACAATATGCATGTACAATACACTGTTAGCCTTCTGAGTTTAACACTTTTACAATATGTATGTACAATACACTGTTAGCCATCTGAGGGTAACCCTATCACAATATGCATGTACAATACATTGTCAGTCTTCAGAGGCTAACCCTATCACAATATGCATGTACAATAGCCATCTGAGGTTAACACTATCACAATATTTATGTACAATATATTGTCAGCCTTCTGACCTTACCCCTATCACAATATGCATGTACAATACACTGTTAGCCTTCTGAGTTTAACACTTTTACAATATGTATGTACAATACACTGTTAGCCATCTGAGGGTAACCCTATCACAATATGCATGTACAATACATTGTCAGCCTTCAGAGGCTAACCCTATCACAATATGCATGTACAATACACTGTTAGCCATCTGAGGATAACACTATCACAATATGTATGTACAATACACTGTTAGCCATCTGAGGGTAACCCTATCACAATATGCATGTACAATACACTGTTAGCCATCTGAGGTTAACACTATCACAATATGTATGTACAATACACTGTTAGCCATCTGAGGGTAACCCTATCACAATATGTATGTACAATACACTGTTAGCCATCTGAGGGTAACCCTATCACAATATGCATGTACACTACACTGTTAGCCTTCTGAGGTTAACCCTATCACAATATGTAAGTACAATACACTGTTAGCCTTCTGATGGTAACCCTATCACAATATGCATGTACAATACACTGTTAGCTTTCTGATGGTAACCCTATTACAATATGCATATATAGTCAATCATACTTATTCCCATTTCCAACTGCTTTTGTCAGAATGGCCTTCTGTCAGTAGGCTTGGATGTAAGAATGGATGAATCTGAGGTCATAAACACACAAATTAAACTTATGTTGTTAGAAAAGCATATCATGTAAGTTTCAGTGACATCTTTTAGCTTGTAAGGGTACTGTACTTACAGAGATGAATGTTATTTTCAAGTTTCATGACTGGAACATAAACAGCACCCAGTAAATGAACTTTAAACACAAAAATGTAACAGTTGCTCAAACTTGAAGTACATGCCTCTTTTCACAATAAGGATGTTGAACTTCTCAATATGCATGCACTAACCTGTCATATGACAGCCATAGACACTCAAGTCAAGTCACATGACCAAAACATTAACAAAACTCACACTAGATTTGTGCTGGACCTAATCGAACAGCCAGATGTATACATTATATTCAAAATGTTGACAAAAGGTTAAAAAACATGACATGATCACCAAGTATTTGTATCTTGCTTCTGCAACATTGGGATTAATTTAGAATCTTTTTTTTTTATTTTATAGCACTGCATTTAACACACAGATACTATAGAATACAAATAGGGTCATCTCAATGGGTTGGATTTGCATAGTGGACCTAAAAGGAAGTTCTTTTTCAAAATGTTTGATTTTCATCGTCTAAAAACTCCTGTCTTAGATCATTCACAAAATGTGAGCATTTTTTAACAGTCTTTGCAAGAATGTCATTTAACTATACATTAACATTACAGTTCATGGGAATTGAATTAGTTGTATGTACCCATATAAAGGGCCACAGAAACCTATTTGCAAAAACTAAACCTAAGGAAGTAAAATATCAAATGTAGGTCAGTGACCTTCTTTAGTTGCATGGGTGTAGTACTAATAGAGATCCATACGATCACTGAGCTAGAGAAATGAACTGGACATACAAAAACTTTATGTCAACAATATGTGTAACAGTGACCTGTTTGTGAAGAGGGTGTAGAACTTGTCTAATGCATCTGCTTACCACAATTCCAATAAAACAGTATTTAAACAGAGTGCAATACACAACTTAATTGTCAATAATTAACAAAAAGTGTACAACTATTTGCAAATTAGATACATCAGCCCCTCCACTAAGCGTTGGTGCTATGAAATCCAATCCCAACTGTAGACAAAGACATAGGAAGAAAGAATTCTGTGAGGCTTTCCAACCTGCTTTAATCTTTGTTGATGCCAATTCCTATGCTGACATAGATGCTAATACCCATGCTAGGAGCTTGCAAAGATGATCTAATATATGTTCCTTGTACATGTTATGAAAACAAGAATGACTTCAAATACTCACCGTCAATAGGGTTTTGATGCAGTAAATCAAGCATCAACTCAATTCTTCGTGTTGATCTGCCACTGGTTTCTTCTTTGTCCTTGACCATGGCCAAAGCTGGCTGGATACAAGACAGTATCAAATTGCGGACATTCAGTTTGTGGTCAATTCTTTCATTAATGACATCCTGAAGCTCATGACCCTGACCTTGATCAGGTTCACTTAAAGGTTTCTCTGCCTCCTCTCGGACCCATTCCATTTGTTCAGTTTTGACTTGCCTGTTGAAAGATAGTAATTGTCTCTTGAAGAATATATTAAGGTTTTACTGCTGAAGATCTGTTACTGAAGTGCTGTTTGAAATAGGGAAATGAATTAAAGCATTTATACCAATTACTGCAAAAATTCTAATTTACTGTATATACTTGTGTATAAACTTGTTTGCATATAAGAGGTCCTTCCAAAAAATAAAAAAAAAATGAAAAATATTAAAAAGTGCATTATCCGTGCATAAGCTGACCCATAAGTTCAAGATTACATTACTAAATGCTCAAAGTGAGTCATAAATACATTTATTTAGGCAAATAACATTACTAAAATAAATATTATTTTCAAACTTAATGAAAATGAAAGTAAGAAAGCTAATTTTTATGTTGAAATAAAAACAATATATCTTCAATTTTAAGTCTTAACTGAAAAAATAAAATCCTCATATTAAAATCCTAAATTATAAAAGTTCTATCACTTTCAGAATCCTTCAAAATCTGGCTCGGTAACGTTATTGCGAAACAGTTCATAAAACTCAGCTTATGTTCTGGGCATGCTGTCATTGTATATGTCATCATTGTCTTCAGTGTCATCCAATATAGTGTCGTTCTGCTTCTCATTCTCCTCATCATTGTCTGATTCAAATATGGCATCATCCTCAGTTCCATCCATGGCATTGCTGATACAGCACTTCAAAATGATTTGGCAATCATGTTTGATGGAATTCAGTCCCATGCATCTTTGATCCACTTGGTGACAGAGTTAAGGTCCGGCCTCATGAAATTCCCGCCTTTTGTCATCTTTACTGTGCCTGAACAAAAAAATTCTGACCACATCTTTCATAACCTGTCCTTAAACGGCTTGTTAAGGCAGACATCAAGAGGTTGCTAAACCTCCTGGTATCACAGCCAATGTCATCTTCATTTCTTTGCAGCTTTTTAGATTTCATCTGTCTTGTGTGCTCAAAATATGTCCCAGACAGACATTGAAGATTTCTGAAGAAGTGCACCTGGTCTCTTGTTCCAGACTTTTTCCAACCATTCAATCATTCCACTTTCGTCCATCCATCCCTCCATCAGCTAGACAAGCCAAAGCAACCACAAAATGTGTTTTTGAGCAGAAACCATGTCCACTAACTTATCTTATTAAACAATACATCTGAGTGTCAGTATGTATTGGTAAATTCATTGAAACTGTGCAACAAAATCCCTGAGACATTTACTGCAGATGAAATGTACTGGTAGTTATTGTACAAACCACTTTGCTTTACAAACAAATAAACAACAGTAGAAGATAAGCTGTGGATGCCTTTTACTTCTAAAACACATGTCAAAGAAATCCCTCAAATTATGTTTTTAACAATTAAACATGTTGACTCATATATGCTACATGCCTGTTATTTACCCTTCCTAGGTGTGCATGTAACAAACCCCTATGGAGTCTCTCACAATGGTTGCTTTAAGACTATCATACATGTACATGTACATGACTCTCCATACCAAAATATTTGTGTCATAAATACCTTCAGCATCACAATTCTTAAATCATTTTATTTAGTTTCTTTTCATATTAACACTGAAATAAGTTAGCATGCATTTGTACGGTACCACAGAGTTTAATGATTACTGATTAGTTGAGGGTTAAATACTTGATTGAGAGATTGCTAATATGGCAATTCTTTTTGAAAATACACATACCACCATGGCTCAAATAACATGTATGGCTGCATTTCTTCTTAGAAATAGGGCAGCTACTATAAATAGAATTGTTAAGAAAGTGCATGGCAGTCTATGGGCAAGCATACTCTTATCTCACCGGTAGAAGCCGTCTTTTCTAGAATATGGTCTGTGGGATTATTGGGATGTTAATAAAAATAACAAAACAAATCATTAATTTTTTTGGTGAGAGGTATATCAAAATTGCGTAATCCGGATTCGTTTACGCGTAAGGCATAACTTAGTGATAAAGGCATAATGATTAAATCAAAAGTATAATGGTTGGCATATATGACTTTGGGTACAAAACAATGGACAACATTTGAGGCTGATACGAAAATTAATGATAAAGATGTTTTAAAGGAATACAATGTATGAGGTTAAATTGGGGAAAACACATAAACATGGCATCTTCTTCAACACGATCCCAGCTTGAAATTTACAAAAGTATATTTTAAACATTACCTTTCAAGTACATATATTCATAAACATATTTTGAAATTAAAATATTTCTATCAAGTTTTATTCTTCTTCCAAATAATATTTGGATGAAATACTATGACAAATCACTAATTCCCATGCTGCATAATCTAAAAGGTTATAATTCTCTCACAGAAGACCCACCATAGGTTAAGGGATACCTGATGTATTCTCCTGCATATTATAAGAGGTAACTAGTGAAGACAGGAAATGTGATGGCTCAGTGGTTAGAATGCTGGACTTGCAAACAAAAGTGTTAGAATCCAATCAACAGATTAGGTTTACAAATGTGATGTGTCACTGAGCAAGGCAGTTTACTACAATTACCTTGGGAGAAAATAGCCTAGCTGTGTTGTTGTGCCATAAAACACCACACTATCTCTCCAAGCAGAGCATGTATAGAGAACTACCAGTTTTAGTGACTTCACACCTAGTGTGCTTCATGAAGGGATAGAGTTACAGGCAGATACAGATAGAAGGAGATGGATGGAACAGAGGAGGGTATAGCAATATCATTGAGTTATTAAGATAGCATAATCAATAATAAAACCTTGGTATTTCTGTATCATTCCGTTCACTCTCCATCTCATCTGTTTCCATGGCAACAGCACTCTGACCAACCCTGTTGGCTTCAAAATCTTCTTCCTCATCCATGTCAGCTGCATGTGTAGACTGAGTGCCCACTGCCCTCTCCATCAGTGTACCAACTGACTTACCAAGCATTTCCATGATAGAGGGCATCTCCTCATCTTGTGCCCTCAGGTCATCTAAATGGACTGAGTGCCAGAGACGACACTGAAATTGAATTACACTTAGACATTACACCATCTATATCAATATTTAATACATGTCTCTGCTCTGTTACTGAGTGTGCCCAACTACACTGTCCAACATCTCTAAAATGGAGGCCATCTCTTCATTTCTACCTTCAAATCCCGTATAACACAGTGCCAGAGTCTACATCATGAGAATGAATACAGTTTGAGATAACACCAGCATCATATTAATGGATATTCAAACATTTGAAAATAAAATGAGGACCTAGTATGACTGATATTTGTTCACTTACACAGTTGAAAAAGTGTTATGTATATCTATACTGTGTATCTATACTATGTGCTTAACTCTTGTCCATGATTGTAGATTGCAATGGTCATTTGTAAGCAGCATGTTTACATGGCTTTGAGTTCAGGACATTGTTTTTTTTCGAGGCACATCAGCAGATTCAGTACTGAATTTATTTGGAACTCTCTAAGCCTTTGGACTTGTGAAAGAACGCTTTTGATTATATCGGATTTATTTCATAGTACTGCAAGTTTTTTTTCTAAATTTTCACTTTGAATTATAGGAAAATTAATTATCGTGAAACTTTATTAAACTTCTTGATTTCATTTTTTTCTGTTGCTTGGTTTAAGACTACAGAATTGTAACAGTAGTTGCAATGGAAATCGGAGCAAATAGTCACTACATTGCTTAGGAATTTTAGTGTCATTATTACTTTTCTAGATCATATATATGTCTGTCTGTTGGTATGACTGTATGTGTGTGTGTATGCTTGTATGAGTGTATATATATATATATATATATATATATATATATATATATATATATATATATATATATATATATATATATATATATATATATATATATATTACTTTCAAAGCAAAATCACCTCAATAATATCTATGGATGTTGCTCATACTCTAAGTCGTCTGAGATTTTGATCCTATAATCTTACATATCAAATCTCATAAAAAATCAGACCAGAAATATTTGCCTCTAAATCTCTCAAAAGTTCAACCATTCCAAAGCAATATCACCTCATTAAATGCATGAATCTAGCTCATTATTGTCATAAATCTCAGTGATATAAAAATACATTCCAACTTAATCAAAATCAGGCCAGAAATAGTCTCTGCAATGTTTACAATGTTTTACTTTATATCTGTATTTTAATTTTCAATTTAGATGTATGGACTATGCAGTCTGAAATAGAGAATTCTTATCTTATCTGCAGTTGTAACAATCTTAGCTGAACAGATGCAAGATCACCTCATAAATATGAACTGATCTTGCTCATATTGAAACCATTTAGGAAAGTGATCATGCAAGTACACATTCCAAGTTTGATCAAAACTGGATCATAGTCTTCACAGTGATAACAAGCAAATGTTAAAAGTTGGATAAATGGCATAAGCTCACCATACTATACTGCAAAGTCCATACTATACTGCAAAGTGAGGTAACAAATAAATATCAAAAGAACATTATATGCCTGCCATGTATTTTATATTTCTCTATGAAGGTAAAAACAGGGCATTATTCTGGTATGAACTGACTGGCTCAAGTCACCTAAATTTTTTAAAATTTAAAGCAATAGTCTTTATAATATTTATAAAAATTTGTTTCAAGGTGATGGTGTACAATTATAATGTTACAACCAATGCTTTTTTTCTTTTTGTCACTGTGATCCTGACCTTTGAATGGTTAGCCCAACATCTGTAACTAACTTCCTTAACATAAAATAATAAGCCATCCTTAAAAGTTGGTGTACTTATGTGCTTTAAATAACTGTAATTACAGTTATTTTACAAATACTTTCAAAGTGACCTTGAACTTTGACATTTTAATTCCAAAAACAATTAGATTTTTTTTATTACACTAAATGCAAGCCATCAACCATGCTTGTCCCAAGTTTACAGTCAAGAAATAAAGCTTTTGTGCAGAACCCATTTTGTGCAGACATGATTATTCTTTATACAATTCAAAATGTACATTCACACAAAGTAAATTTTGGAAGACATGATGTAGGTGCAAAAATATCCTGATCAAATCTGTTTCTAATTAAGCTTTTTTTGTTCTGCAGCGAATTTACAGATTTGCAGCTGTAACTGAAAGTAGGATTAAATAGGCCTTTACAGAATTTCTGAAATTAATAAAACAAAACTAATTTTCTTTCAAGATTGTAGCAAAGTGTTTGGTTTTGTTTGTCAGATGGGGTCTATGGTAGAAATTACTCCAAAACAATGTAAAAAAAAAAAGTTTTTAAAATTATTTATAATTTGTATAAAACCAAGTCATGTGTGATATTTACCAGAGATTATATTAGATTCTTCCTAAGTGTTTCTTGGGTTAGCCAAGGAGAAAAATTTTCATCATTGTTATTTTTATTGCTACTAAATGAACTGGAGTGGTTTTTAGAGAGAAAAAAAAAATTCTGGAGTGAATATAATTCTAGTTGCCTTAGAGCTACAACATCTCAAAATTTTTATTATTTGCAGTCAATAGAGTAACTTTTGCGACCGACACAAATCTTTCCAAGACACTTTAATGATATTTACAAATATGTCAAACAACGAAAAACTATTTTAAGTTTTACTAAAAAAAAGACTTCATATATGGTATACTGTAGTTCTCTGAGCTAACCCAGTATTACAATCCAAAATGGGGCCCCTAGTGGCCGAGTGGTCTAAAGCGCTGTCCGTTACGGATCACTGCCATCTCACCTCTGTCTGCGTGTGTTCGAGTCTAGGATTCGGCTAATGTAGATATGTGAGAAAGCTTGCCAGTAGCTTCTCGTGGGTCGGTGGTTCTTTCCGGTGATTTCCTGGTTTCTTCCTCCACCATTAATACTGGCCGCCATGAATAGCCTATCGTGTGCTGAAAAATGGCGTTAAGCCCAACAACAAACAAACAAACAAACAATCCAAAATAAATGCTGTTAAAATATGTATACTGCCAGGTTGCTAGTAAAAAAAGACCAAATTTTATTTGTCCACAATTTTAATATAATCAGTTGTCCCATGAATCTCTCCCCCATGTGGGATGTTGCATAAAAATAAAATTTAGTAGGTGTCTTATGTGTCAACATATATATATATATATATATATATATATATATATATATATATATATATATATATATATATATATATATATATATATATATATATATATATATATATAAAGCTTTATTTTATTATTTGTAGACGATACAGTAACTTTCCAAACTGATGCAGAATCTTTTCAAGACACTCTTAATGGTTTAAACAAGTCTGATAAATGATAGAAACTTATTTTAACTTTACAAAAATAAAACTCATTATATTTGGTTCATGTAAAAATGATCACAATGAATTCAAGATTTAAAGGTGTAATTAATATTTCTATAAGTGATGAATTTAAGTACTTTTTTTCTCATCCTCCTTTTATTTTAAAGCTATATCCATAATGTTTAACAAGCAAGCAAAAAAAATGCAATGCATCTAATTTATAAAAATAACTTGCACATCCCCACTGATTGCTTGGTTGGTTGAATTTTTTTGGCGCTCCAGCACAAAGAGGCCATTTAGCGCCATAAAAAAGGTTATATCCTTCAATATATACAAATGGTAAAAAGGTTCTGTATCAGCAAGTGATAGGAAACCAAATAGCTAAAGGTAAAATGATAAAAATGGCAATGGTGATAAAAAATAAAGTTTCATGATCAACGTGGATTGCAAATAATGTATGCCAACGAAAACATGAAAGGCAACATTAAAATCTAGCGACTGTATATATATATATATATATATATATATATATATATATATATATATATATATATATAGCACATAAAAATGTTTTAGATGATAACATAAAAGTTATAACTTCAAAAATTAATTGAATTTATCTTTCAGTGAAGTCAAGAGTACTGCTATCATTACATGAGGATCAGGATGAAGTTTGTGGCCCTTATTTCCCCAGTGGAACATATGGAACATATCATTACATAACTTAAGGAAGACTATAACATAAAAGATACTAACTGTATCAAAGAGCTCCCTCATGTCTTGAACATTGTAATATATATTATGTGTAGAGTGGAGGTCGAAACTCTCCAGCAAAAAGTGCTTAACTGTGAATGGTTTATTGCAAGATATGTATTTTAGTGGGTCCCCACTGATATGAAATTATAACTTTTTGACCATAAAATGAATTTATTTCGCTATGACTGTGGAGTTTGGGGCTTAAAATTACTGTCAATTCAAAATGTGCACAGTGACTTGCTCTGGAATATAGCCAGACTAGTGAAAAGTAGAACTATTTATACACCTCAATCAGAAATTGGCACTAGAAAGGTAATCAATGTTGACAATAACTCTTGCATGAACTTGACCTCAATTATTACATGAGAAAGACTAACATTTAAAAAACATAAAACATACTGCATTATGAGCAATGAATCATCATAAAAAATAACTCAATCCATCAAAATATTTTTATTACAAGAATAGATCTATTTTATCAGGTCTCTATAAATAATTCCCAAACTTCAAGAGTTAAAAATTGTCCAGTCCATAAACACCTTATAGATTTAAGGATGGAATCTGTGAGTCACTACTTCGTGCATATTATAGACTTTTTTTGAAAAGACCTAAATTGATAATTATAATACTAATTTTATACTGAAGCATACATTTACCATTATTAAAATTCTGAATAAGCAATCACACACTCCTAGAACAAGCAGGGTGGCACATTGGCCTCATTCACAAAAACTTTAAAATACCTTAATGCCAAGATACTGTCAAATTTGGCTAAATTCTGTGAATATTTTTTGACAAGTCATATAAAAGATTTTCCATTTTCACTTAATGGTCAATTAAAATCATTTTTAAAAAAAAATCTTAAAGTCCTTTTTTGCAATAATGTTCTTATGTCAAAATATTTCAAATTCTATTAAGTGGTCAGTCAAAAAAGGTAATTTAAAGTATCTTTTCTACATTAGTAACAGCATCTAAATCTGATTGCAGATCCACAACATCTGAACAATTCTGAAAGAACTTACTGCAAGAATGCTTTTGGTCAAATCTTATCAAATTCTACTGAATACTTTTGTGAACGTTTTTTTTTCAAAGTTTTTCTATTTTTGTGACTGGATGATGGATCAGCATCCATTGAACCAATATGAAATGCCTTATGACATAATACTCCCTGTTAAATTACATAAAAACTAGTTCACTGAACCAATATGAAATGCTTTGATGACATAATAATCCCTGTTAAATTACATAAAAACTAGTCCACTGAACCAATATGAAATGCCTTGATGACATAATACTCCCTGTTAAATTACATAAAAACTAGTCATTGTGTTTTTTAAGATGAAGATGCAAATAGCGATTGTGAACCGTAACACATGACATTATGGCCAGGCAAGCTAAACTACAAAAAAGTTGTTTTTTTTAATAGTATACCAGGATCTATCTAACTGAACCATGAACAATCATCATCTGCTTCAACCTCAGTCCATTAATTAAATTTCTTAAGTTCTCTAAACCATCTCCCTACATACTGCTTGGCCTGAAATTCCAGCCAAATTTCTTATATATGTCCATGTGTCAACATGTTTCCAGATCTATACCATTAACAGAGGTTACCTGTACTTGTGGTAATGCACTAAATTGGATTCTTAGATATGAGCTGCAAGCCAGATATATCACAAGTAAAATTATAAACTGTTCAACAGACTTACATTCAGGGATTATTTTGTGAATTAAATTGCATCTGCCATGTTAATGTAAAAACTGTAAATAATTGCAATCAGAAAGTGTGGTCACTTTACAGTTGCCACATTATGATTCAGGTTGCCACACATTAACCATTTTACGATTTTCACTCTCCAATACTTCAATTTTAGCTGCTAGCTGGAGTATATATATATATATATATATATATATATATATATATATATATATATATATATATATATATATATATATATATATATATAATCATTGATAATTTTTCTTCCCTGTGCAAAAATGTAAATATCTATTGTTCTACATATGGCACTTTTTGTTTGACTCAATGTCCCTTGAGAAAGACCCTAATGGAGGTCAAAGAGAATCAAACTGTATCATGTTTCCTGTGCCATTTTCTAACTTTGTGTGTGTATGTATGTATGTGTGTATATATATATATATATATATATATATATATATATATATATATATATATATATATATATATATATATATATATATATACCCACACATGCATAAATTATGATACTGAACTCTTTAAAACCATGAAATCACTGTTTACTTGGTGGTTTGAATTATGTGTATTAATTACTGATCACATGTTTTCTAATAAAATCAGTTAGCATTTAATATAGAGGAACTGAATACAATCATCTTGGACCAAATTAAATATTTAATCTGTTTCTTTAAAACTAACCTGGAAGCCAGTAAAGCATCCCCCTGCAATCCTGGGTAGCTGTATGATTAACACAACATGACAAGGTGCTGTTCTTCTTTCCTTCATCTGTTGGTGTTCATCCAGGGTACAGTATCTGGCACAGGCCACCAAGTTGGCATTGGTGTCACCCGAGTCACACTGAACAACAAGAATCGACTCTTCATCAGGGTTTGACTCAAAGAAAGATCTAGAACATACACAACATAGAAAATTATCACGACTTGTTATCATATCTGACTGTATTGTTTGATCTTTTTGTAAACTGTAATTAGGAATCTTTTGCATGCCATTCTTGAAAGTCAATATGTGGCATTCATCTTATGATCACTACAAATCCTGATACCACAAATCACTACAAATCCCGATACCACAAATCACTACATATCCTGATACCACAAATCACTACAAATCCTGATACCACAAATGACTACAAATCCTGATACCACAAAATAACTACAAATCCTGACACCACAAATCACTACAAATCCTGACACCACAAATCACTACAAATCCTGATACCACAAATCACTACAAATCCTGATACCACAAATCACTACAAATCCTGATACCACAACTTCAGTAACATTCAAACATAGTTATCTGCTATTAAAGGTAAGCATGATTTATGTATGTATGTCCTATATGTTAATAACCCCATATCACCTTTGATTAGTTCTATGTGTGGGATGGGTTTGATTACAAATGCTTGCCAAGAACAGATCACATGCAGATATAATATTTAAAGCCTGTATATAGAATCTACCATTCAGACATGGGTGACTGCAATGCAGCAGGCAGGATGAAAGGTTTGTATGTGTTTACCTTTATGAGAAATAAACAAAACACCAGTCAAGCATGTAGTAATAATTGTACTAACTGCCAGTAAATATGACAATTGTGATTAAGCTGTCCCATGGTAGATGAAAATGAATAAGAATTTGGATTAAGACTGCCCCATGGTAGATGAAAATGAATAAGAATTTGGATTATGACTGCCCCATGGTAGATGAAAATGAATGAATAAGAATTTGGATTAAGACTGCCCCATGCTAGATGAAAATGAATGAATAAGACTTGGGATAAAGATGGCTCCATGGTAGATGAAAATGAATGAATAAGAATTTGGATTAAGACTGCCCCATGCTAGATGAAAATGAATGAATAAGAATTGGGAAAAAAATGGCTCCATGGTAGATGAAAATGAATGAATAAGAATTTGGATTAAGACTGCCCCATGCTAGATGAAAATGAATGAATAAGACTTGGGATTAAGATAGCCCCATGGTAGATGAAAATGAATGAATAAGACTTGGGATTAAGATGGCCCCATGGTAGATGAAAAAAATGAATAAGAATTGGGATTCAAACGGCCCCATGCTAGATGAAAATGAATGAATATGAATTGGGATTCAAATGGCCCCATGCTAGATGAAAATGAATGAATAAGACTTGGGATTAAGATGGCCCCATGCTAGATGAAAATGAATGAATATGAACATTAATTATGATCTGTATGCTTTTGGTTTCTGAAAATTAAACTGAATTATTTTTATCAATTTACAAAAATAGATAATATTTTTATTAATGTCAGTAATAATATACATTTAAAACAAAAATTCTAGAGACATGACATGATAATTTTAGATCATAATACATGTCATAAGGACTTTTTTAATCTTTTTGTGTGTGAATTTTTCTTAAGTATCACTACTGGAGGGTAACATATATGAAAACTCAGAGATGAATTTGAATAAATGTTACATATTTTTTTCAACTAAGCACCATGTACATAAGAAGAGTGAGATTGTGAGGTAAAAGAAACAAACAATTAAATTCAACAGAGTTTACTGTCCAGCGCCTGTGTACAAAAAGCATACTTAAAGACCCTGTACACTGTACCTGATTTTTCGACTGAACTGCTGTTCAGTATCAAAAGACTGAAGAGTTTCCAATGCAATCCTCTCAGGTGGAATTCCCACTGCTCTGTGTATATCTGATTTGTCTGCTGTTGATAGGAGCTTGGAGTGAGTTGTTATCTGAAAAAAAATAAAAATAAAATAGATCAATAAGAGGTAGTCCAACACATTATGTTGTATCAATTGCTTAACCCTTTCCCTCAAAGTGTATGGCTTTATAGCTCTTCAGTATGCATGTAGCAAAGTCACCCAGTGCAGTATACCATGCAAAGGCCTGTTAAGCAGTGAAGTGTATGTTACGATTAACAGCAATTTTAACCATTTTATGTTTTTTGTACACTTATATTATGTATGGAAAGGTTTAAGAGTAAAATATGGTCAGTTTAGCTGTATAATTATTTTTCACAAAAGAATTTTGTATGTGCTTTAAAATTTTGAGAGAACCTGTTCACCATCAAGTCGGTGAAGCCGTATGATCAACAATAGCTGCCATTTCTCATACTCGAAATTTACCAAGTTCTTTGTGTCTACATCACTAAATTAGCCTAATTTGATAATTTATAAAAACTAATGGCTTCCTACATCAGTATCCGAGCCTTTACCTCAGTTATTAAAGCTTTCATAGTTGTGATTCTAATCTAACAAGTACTGAACAATATCAGAGACCACCATTTTGTCAAATGAAGAATATAACAGTTACGACCTGCTTACTTTAAATAGCAGACTTTGACCAGAGCATAAACAGTGACCATGTGATCTGATGTAATGGTCATTCTCACCAATGAATGTATCTAATAGGGGGTTGCCCTGAAGGTGGTGCTATGAAAACCTGCTCAACATGGCTGCTGTTTACAGAGTTGCCAAAAGGTGCTTGTATGTGAATCAGGTAAAGTGCCAAAAGGTGCCATTATGCAAATGTGGTAGAGCACCAAAAGGTGCTTGTATGTGAATCAGGTACAGTGCCAAAAGGTGCCATTATGCAAATGTGGTAGAGCGCCAAAAGACGCTTGTATGAGTTAAAGGGTTAACATAATTTACAAGGCAGTTATTATTTAATATAAAATTATATGCAGTTCACAGCAACATTTCAGTGTAGGTACTGTAACAAAGTAACCTCCATTCTTTTAGAGCATTATTGAAATATTCCCATTTATTACACTTCTAAATCTAATCAACTTTGAGCTAAATATCTGTTAAACAGTCTATGATTATGTATAGATTACTGTATGATTCTTCATACACATATAAAATTCAAACCCATGTTTGTGTTGCTTATTTACTTGTCCACCAAAATTAAATCTACTTACAAATAGTTATTTTTAACATTACCTGTGCAAACAGTTCTTCTGTTTTCTCCATCATTAACTTGAAATGGAGATACTGAGCCAAATTATCATGACACTGCTCGTTCATGTAGATATGTGTTATAACTTTCCTCTCCTTCAGTACCAGACGACAGCTTTCAAGTCGAACTACAGCATCTGGGGTGGCACACCACAGCAACAGTCTTTTGGCTTCATCCATTATCTACATACAGAAGATAATGATTCAACTTACATGACACTAGTCTACAAAACAATAAGTGGCTTATAAAAAAACATAAGTTGACTACATCTTGTGCTGTCTGAAATCTTAGCCTTCACCAGTTCTGTGCTAATTTTTTTAAAATCCAGTTGGAACTGTTAGCTGCTGAATGCATATATCAATGTAAAAACTTGATCCCAATGTACGACTTAATTACTTTACAGATCATTTCATAGCCACTTTTACAAGAAGCTTACCTGTCGCTTTGTGTTCATCTGAATTGAGTTTTAATGCAATGCTTACAGTATCATGAAGTAAACAAGCTATCATTAATTCTGATTGGTAGCCTTCAGATTCAGTCAAGCAGCTTCATGTAAAGTGTTAATAAATGATCAGGAAAATATTTAAATTATACATGGTGAACAAGTCTAAAATGTTTCCTTTATGCTGATTTATGTTATTAGTCATTGAACATGCTGATAGGATGAAATAATTACTAAGGAATTTGAATGGGGTGGGAATATTTCAAAACTTCTGAGTTCAAACTGGTTTGTTTTAATTTGAAGAAGGCATGTGGGTGTTGTCAATAGTTTTATTTTTAATCTGACAGAAATGAGTGCATATGCTTATGACAGCTGTCAAAGATGAGATACCAATTTACAGAATAAAAAGGCAACTAATAATTATTCATGACTGCTGAAGATTAAGTTAAGGGAAAAATATCATTGTGTATCATTTCTTCAACTCTTCTACGGATATGGGTATTGATATGGAAACGTTAGTAAATGCATTAATATATCAATTAAACATTTCACCCCAATTTGTTACCTAGCATTATCATCTCTGGGAAGGAAGTAAAATGATGAAAATGCTAAATCATGAGAGTGAAATATAGTTTATGATTTAATATCTGCAATAACAATCATTTTTAAAACACTGAAAACAAAGATTATGTAAATTAAAATCTGTCATAGAATGGCTGCAGGGACTTTCTTTTGAAGAAAGCCATATGTATCTATGTATTAGCATTCAATGACACCTTAGTATCAAAATAGCTATGTGGTGACAATCAAAATCAAAGCTCCAACAAGCAGCCTATGTGTGCCTGATTTAACTCCCCAGACCTACATAACTTTAAAAAGCTAATTATTTCACAAAGCAGAACTTGCAAGAACATGTCTTATACATACTACCACCCAAACTTTATACCATGTTGATTTTACCTGGTTTACAATAGTATAATAAATTCTTTCCAAAGATAAGAAATAAATGTTAAGACAAAGTCTCTTGCAAATAATCAAAGCCATCCAACAGCTTTGAAACTTAAGTTTACAAATGAATCATTAATCTGTGCTTTATAGTCATATTTCATTCACACAAAGTGAAATTATAAATAAAAGGTTGTTTTGATTTTAGTCCTTAGTTTCTTTACTTTTGTAAAAAAAAGTGTTTACAGATAAAAGCATTCTGTGGTATGTTTTTTATTGAAAGCTAGAAAGAAAAAATATAAATTCCCAATAATTTGAGATAAATGACACTGAATAAATGAATGCCACAAATTAAATCTGATTTCATATTAATGACACATGTTACACTCACTTTAACACTGCAATATTAGCAACTGTCAAATACTGTTTCACCAAACATCAAACTTGCCTTCAAATATTTAAGAATTTAGCAAAAATCAATATTAGCATTAGAACTCAATTACTAGCAGACAAATATCTATAAATTTTGGTCATTAATCATAACATTATAGAATTTACATAATCTATTGATGTACAAATTCTATAGAATTATTTTTATTTTTAAACTTTCTTCTGTTGTAACTTATACAGACAGCATTTTTTAATTTATACTTTTAAAGTTTTTCACAATATTTTTAGGAGTAAATCTGTAATCTGAGACATGTTAGTCTCAAATTTGAATATCATGGATTGTTTCCAGTTTTACTTTAAGTTTTGTGACTAAGAATAGGTATTTTTAAAGCAAGCATATTATTTAAATTGCACACAATTTAAGAATTGTAACTGCACCGACTTACATTAATATGTGCAAATCTTGTTCATAATCCAACTCATTGGATACTTTGATGATTCAAGTCTGTTTATCAAGCCAAATCAAAATGGATTTAAAAAAATAGTCTCTAGACTGGTAACAAATTCAGTCAATCAGATGCAAGATTAGTTCATTAATATGTGCCGACTGTGCTATTTACTATTAGGTCTTGTTCATATAAACCTATATTACAAGTTCTATCAAAATCAGCTCAGAAGTATGGCCTCCAGAGTGGTAACAAAGACAGCCAATCACTTCATTAATATATGTGGATCTTGCCCTATATTGGATTCATCCATAAGTTTTATGGTATAAACCCATATTACAAATTTGGTAAAAACTGGATAAAAAATATGGCTTCCAGAATGGTACAAAAGCTCAGCCTATTAGATGCAATGGCCTCATGAATACATTGGATTTCACTAAATTATCAAATTTGTCCAAGATCTCACTAATACAAGCATATATTCCATTTATGATCAAACTCAGATCAGAAATATGCCTATTAGATGCAAAGGCCTCATGAAAATATGTAGATCTCACTCCTTAAGCATTATTTCTGAGACAGTGATAATATAAGTATGTATTCCATGCTTGCTAAAACTCAAATCAGAAATATAGGTTCCTGAGTAGTAACAAGCTCAGCCAATCAGATAAAAGCTTACATCAATAATATGTGTGAATCTCACTTATTAATTATGAAACTTGTCTGAGATCATCCCAATACAAGTATATATTCCATGTATGATTAAACTCAGATCAGAAATATGGAATCAAGAGTGGTAAGAAGCCCAGCCAATCAGATTAAAGATAATATGCCAAGATCTTGCTCTTTATGGAACCTGTACAAGATCATGGTGATAATATTCCAACTTTAATCAAAATCTGGTCAGAAATACAGCTTCAAGATTGGTAGCAAGCTCAGTTAATAAGATGCAAAATCACCTCATTAACATGTATAGATCTTCCTCATATTCAACATAAACTGAGATATATAATACCTAAACCAATATGCCAAATTTTATCAAAAAACAAATTAAAACCAAGGCCTCCAGAAAGGTAACAAGGAAATGCTGATGGATGATGAAATGATTGACACATCACCAAACCATAAACTCACTAGGCCTTACAGTTACATAGCAAATATAAACTCACTAGGCCTTAAAGTTACATAGCTGACCTAAACTCACTAGGCCTTACAGTTACATAACTGACCTAAACTCACTAGGCCTTACAGTTAAATAACTGACATAAACTCACTAGGCCTTACAGTTACATAGCTGACCTAAACTCACTAGGCCTTACAGTTACATAGCTGACCTAAACTCACTAGGCCTTACAGTTACAGAACTGACAAACTCACTAGGCCTTACAGTTACATAGCTGACATAAACTCACTAGGTCTTACAGTTACATATCTGACCTAAACTCACTAGGCTTTACAGTTACATAGCTGACATAAACTCACCAGGCCTTACAGTTACATAACTGACCTAAACTCACTAGGCCTTACAGTTACATAACTGACCTAAACTCACTAGGCCTTACAGTTACATAGCTGACTTAAACTCACTAGGCCTTACAGTTACATAACTTACAAACTCACTAGGCCTTACAGTTACATAGCTGACCTAAACTCACTAGGTCTTAGAGTTTCATAACTGATATAAACTCACTAGGCCTTACAGTTACATAACTGACATAAACTCACTAGGCCTTACAGTTACATAACTGACATAAACTCACTAGGCCTTACAGTTACATAACTCACATAAACTCACTAGGCCTTACAGTTACATAACTGACAATGCAAACACAAAGAATATACTAAAAAAGTACCCATGGAAAACCCAAGTAATTTACAAAGAAAAAATTACCTCAACCAATATACACTTTTCTTTGAGTGCTTGACAAAAAGTCCATGATTTTCAACCTATGCAAATTTAATGACTTTTAAACTGTCATTCACCTATTATTTTATGGATAATTAGTTACTGGATACTCATCTATCTCTCCTATAAATCATTAAGTGATTTTGGATCACTTCGATCCTTAGATAACTAAACGTTTTCATAATGATAAATACTCCAACATTTCACAGGCAATCATCCTTATAATTTTAAACGTTGGTAAATTATGTTACATAAATGAAAGTTGGAAGGATAGGCTGACAGGTGTTTCACTTAGTCTAAATTATGTCAGAGACAGATGAAAATTGGACTTTTTTGGGGTCTTGTCAGTTTAAATCTGCAAGGAAATCCTTGTTTAAAACTTACACCTTCTAGTGAAGTTATCCAGTGGAAGCAATCAGTATAGATCCACTTTAAAATGCTTTTATTTTCTTGAGTAGAGGGCCTCAAGAGAGATCATCAGTAGCTGCCTTTAACTAGATTAATTTATTTAAAAAAAAAAACACATTATTATTATTACTTGTATTATTATCATCATCATATCATTATCATTATCATCATAATGGGAATGATGGATGGAAATGGGAACAAAAAATCAATATGCCTTTGTTGCAGGCAGTGGCACAATGAAACTAACTACCTGGTCTTTTGGGGGATTCTGTTCTCTAAGCCTCTGCCAGACATGCAGAATAATGGAGGAGCAGGTGTCAGCATGGTAACCCATGAATACCTCTCCTACTGACCGGACTGGGTTGCTTTTCTCATGTCTAGTGGTTAGAAAAAGAAAAAAGAACAATTTCATTTTTTTGACAAAACATTTCTGTTTTAAACATTTTAATAAAGAATGTTATCTTCATCTGCAATACTCTTGAAAATCCCATTTAAGAAACCAAATCATTGTGATGGAGCTGCAGATAGTTTGGGTCGAGTGACCTGATGCAAGATTTCTACTGCTACTTCCTGCTATGGCTAAGGTGACTAGTACCATGAGTCCCCAAAACTTTACACCGTTACCAAGAGTCCCCAAAACTTTACACAGTTACCAAGAGTCCCCAAAACTTTACAGTTACCAAGCATCCCCAAAACTTTACACAGTTATCAAGAGTCCCCAAAACTTTACACAGTTACCAAGAGTCCCCAAAACTTTACACAGTTACCAAGAGTCCCCAAAACTTTACACAGTTTCCAAGCATCTCCAAAACTTTACACAGTTACCAAGAGTCCCCAAAACTTTACACAGTTACCAAGAGTCCCAAAAAACTTTACACAGTTACCAAGCGTCCCAAAAACTTTACATAGTGGTTTGAAGGCTGACTTGTTTAACTATGTCAAAATCCAAGGATGGTTCCAATCTGGACAGTCGGCTAAGGTCTTCAGTTTAAATGAATTAAAAATAGTTACAAAATCAGAAATGTATTTGTTCTGGCCCATGTCCTCCTTTACATCATAACAAATTGCCTCAGATATTGTGGAATGTCAGCACCTGATTGAGAGAAACTTAAGGCAAATTTCTTCCAAAGTCACTTTGCAAGTCAAATGTAACAGTTAATCATTTTGACAACAAAGTGGATCCAAAGACATTATTAACAAAGATACTTAGGATGTTATTGCAGATAAAATACCTACAACTGTGGTGATTTCTAAACATGTCAACCATCATGTTTTAGAATAAACTGATTGAAAAACAAAAGGAAGACAAGCTTTCAACATCTTCAAAATTTCCATAAAATGCTGGAGTAAAATATTGATATTAAAATGATTATAGATCTTTTAGACTATAAAAAATCAAAAGTCTTTAAAAGTCCTAATTTACATGTGAAAATGTTCCATATTCAAAAGGTATTCTTGATCTGTACTTGTTTCCTGAATCCTGGGACAAACAAATATTGACAGAAATTATTCTGATTTACTGTTATACATCATATTATTGGAAAACCTATAAATGCATCATTCATGATGAAAATAAACAAAAAAATAATATTTACTAGTTTAAACACTTGTCTGACCAAGACTTTATTTCAATGACTAAAATTTGATAAATATAAATATTTGTCATTTATATTATTCTGCAATATCTAGAATATATTTATGCTGTACGTTTTTCACATCAGCAGTAGCACTACATACTATAGTTGTACTTACAAGTGTTTAGCCACTTCTGTTGAAAAATCCTTTGCCCATTTCTCAAGCTCTTCTGCCAGATCAAGCTGGTCACGAGTAAGGATTGTATTTACAGTCAGAAAATGTTTCTCAAGTCTGTTGATCAGGGGAATTGGGAATTTCTTGTAAACCACATCCTTTTCTGCTACCACAATTAACCTGAATAGTGTAACATATAGAATTAATGTAAGCAAATTAGTCAACCATCATCTTATCATTACAATTTTGAATAACATGTTTTTAAAGAGTTAATAAAAAAAACTCAATACATAATAATAAACAGATAAAGAATCCTATCATACTTGTACATGTAATCTTTATTAAAGTTGTCCTGATATTCTATTTTATACAGAATGAATAATTCAGTGAATAGACTAATGTTGCAATGAAAGTTAACCTCTTATCTCCTGGTTGGTTTAGATGCCACATCATGCCTGATGACCTTGCATGCAAAGAAAAGAAATAAAACTTGCTATTCAAATCTTAGTCTAAATTAGCAAGAAAACAACCTGATTTTGGTATTCTTTAGCTAGCAACAGGACACTAGAAAATGCTGTTGGCACAAATCAAGTGTGCCAAAAAGAGCAGTTCATTTATTACATGTCAATCATACCTGTGAATGGTGCTCATTAACATGCATTTATATGACATTAGATGCAGCTTATGTGGCAATACCAATGTACCAGTCATTTTGCACATCTTGACCTTTTCCTTTTCTCTGTAAAGTCAAGTGATGAAAACAGTGCCTTTCAAATTTAAGTATTACCTGCTGAAATGCTTTCATTCAAATTGTATCCAATTATGGAGCCATATTTGATGGCAGATTGGCATATGTGTACCAATTTGAAAGCCTTCATGTCAGGATGTTCTGTGCCAAATGTGGTCTTATATGGTTTAGTTGTTTTTTTGGAAGCTGAAGTTTACAACTATCGATAGAAGCATGACACATTGCACAACAATGCACCATGCATCATAGTTCACATAAGAAAGCAAAACAATACACAAGGCATGATGAATACAAAACAAAACTGTGCATAATCCCACATGACCTTATGGCTAAGTCAACTAAAAACATTTGCATGACCCAATATATTGCTGTTGAGCAAAATTGCAAAAAACAATTTTCCCAAAGAAATATTGGATTTAAAAAATGGCCTGAGAGGAAGGATGATACTAAAACTGAAGTAACTGCAAATCTGGAATGGAGAATTTTCCAGTACACCTAATAAAAGGGTACATCCATATTTTCTTATTTATTCAAACTAAATTTCACAAATATCTAGCAGCCAAGCTAATTTTTGGGAAATAAAGTCCAGCAAGAGCAAAAATAATTTTGTAACCATAGCTAATTACACATTCATAGAGAGTATATTAGATCTTCCGTTTGTTCAGTACTTAAAGTGTTAGATGAAATCCAATTACTATATTAAAGCAATGAAGAGCTGAATAGTCACTGAATGATTGACTACAAGATTTTAATAGCATGTTCATTTAGAACATTTGCTAATGCTTTTAAAAATCTAATAAAAATATCTCCCAAGGGATCTAAAGATTTAAATAACTAAATAACTTAAAATTGAATATTTAATAAAGATTTCTCAATGACACTGAGCCTACATATATTTTGCAGACTGAGAATTGAAGTAAATCTAAAACGGTAATGTTTATTCCTTCTATTGTCACAGCATAACAACAATCCATCAAAAATGGTGTTCAGCTTATGATAATACAAAATCAAAGTATCCATGATACTGATGTTCACATTAACAGAGAGTAGTTTATAATGTATACCTAAAGTTCTTGTGTACTCTGCACTTCACTCTGTGGGTTCCCAATCCAAGATCAACATATCTCTCTCCTCCAAAGTACACATAATACTGAAATAAACCAATAAATATTAATTTCAACAAAACTTGTAATTTATATGTTCATGGTACAAAACTTAACTTGATATTATATTAAAAAGATATGAATTCACATGGGCTCAGGCAGGAACAAACATTTGTCATAAGCTTTTTATTATTGGTGCATTACTGCTTTCTCAGTACCAAACACATAATAATTATATTAATTTAAGTGCTTCCAAATAACTGCTTTTTCTGAAAAACTCTCCTGAAAAGAGGATGTGTTTCTTTGGATTTTTAATGTAGCTTTTAGTCCTATCACTATGATCTCCACAGTGTGGCAGTTTATAGTGACATCATGTACTGGGGCATCATGCCACAGACATATGACATCATGTCCCACCCAATCACATTATCCTGATACCAAGCCAACCAACCCAAACACTAACCTCCTAATGCTGAGTACCAAGTGAGGCAGCTGCTAGTAACATTTTTAGAAGTCTTTAGTATGACTCAACCAAATTGTAAAAAGTATATACTATCTTAGGCATATTATGTTGACCTTCTGTTGCATTTTTTTTTGTACTTTTCAAAATGATTTTCTATAACATTTTTCCCATTTATATTATTAATAAATTATCAACGTACCTGGTTGAGAGCATCATAGAGACTTTCATACAAGTTTTCCAGGTTCAGCAGTACCACTGTGTTACCTGTCTCCATGCACACCTTGATGCGGTTTATGTTCCTACACACCTAAAACAATTAGCAGAAACATGCCTCTTATTACCTAGGATTTGTAATGATGGTCTTGTATGCCTTAAAACAGATTTATACTTTCTAAGGCAATGGGATACTTCAAAATTTAAGATAGTTTTCCAAATGCTTCATCTCTGCTTTAAATATTTATGTCAATGTCAAGAACAAATTGATGACCTAATGTGCTTTTGACTACCTCAGTGCTAATTAAAAAGTAATTGATGATTACATAAGTCACCTGTACTCTAATTAGTCTCCAGTGGCCACAGCAAGCATTAATTTTTATGCAGAAAATAAGCTGTTTAAATTGATTCTAATTTAGTTATTTTTTTGTGATTTTTCTCTTAACATTTCAACTCTGAACTTTTTGACAATTTAATCAGTACTCTATTGCCACTAATATGCTTACATACTCTGAAGTGCAACTATGTACCTATCTCCTTACATACTCACAAATACCTACCCTACCTTCCTTACCAACTATCCACCCATCTATTTCCATACTATCATAATGTGACAGAGCATAAGAGACATTTAGAATAATTCTATTCTATAATATCAAATTGGAGTCACTAAGAAGAGTACTATGAATAGCATATTATACATACACCTGGTGTTTAATAGTCTTCTATAGAGGTAATTTATATTTGTGTGCATATGTCATTTTTCTTCCTTTAGTCTGAGTAACAATAACCTTTCACCTTTTGACACCTAGGCATTGTCCTTATCCTAAATGCAAGATATTAAGTTAGGCAAAGGTTTGCATTGTAGAATTGAAGTTTTGTGCTGAAACTCTATATTTTTTCTTCAGTTGCTGCACTCTGCCCTTTGACCTTCAGACTAAATTCAATAGCCTTCCCCCTTATGCCAAATGCTAGCCAACCACAATGTCTGAGGTAATGTCTGAAAAACTAATATTACTGTGTAGAAAATATTTGTTATATTACTTCAGTCAGTAAACTTGACCTTACAATTCAGCAGAAGACTTGCAAATGAGAAAATTAATGTCAAAAGTTTTATTTTGTTAGAAAGTTTTGTTTTCTCTTATCTGTGTTATCATTATGACCAAAAATAATCTTTTAAATAAAATTAATACTACTTACCAAAAAAATCACAATGATAACAGTAAGGTATGTAAATGTAAAATTTCATATCCAGACATGGTTACTTTTTTCTGACCTTGATGTTTCTAAGTAGTTTATAACAGTCCTTTAAGTAGTTTAGGAAGAGTAACACTAACAAACTTGTGCCAATAGACTGATGAGCAAAGAGGACAACAGGCAATAACATAATTTCATCTGGTCTGTGAAAAAATAAGCCATACATATTTGGTCTAAATATGTTCAGAAACAAAGCCCTGGATTACATATGATGAAAAGAATGCAGCAAAGAAAGCTCATTTGACTTATGTGCCAGGTCAGTTAAATATGAAACTGCTTTTTTTATGGCCGAAGTCCAGACAAATTTATTAACATTCATTTTGTCTAAAGAATAGAAAGAAAAGTAAATCCTAATTAATATAATGTATCCACAGATTCCTGTAAAAAATTACTGTAAATTTTAAACGAACAAGCCAAAACAAAAATTTTATGTGATGTGAGGAACTGAGGTCAACCTAAATGACTGCTATGTGAAGCAATGAATTCATTTTTACACACTTGAGTGTATTCTTGGTCACTGGGAAAACTACTCCCAAATATGGTAATAATGTTATTCCCTGCTGGTATCAACTGCTGTAAAATTGTCAGGGCTCCATAGTTCTCTGTCAGCAGCAACAAGTATCGACTCTCACTGGAAAATTAGAAAAAAAATACTTTGTCATGATGCATTTTAGATTAGGGATAAAAAAATGAGTTAAGCTTTACTAAAGCATCTAAAATGCCAGAATGCATGTAACAGAAGCCAACAGGTTTGGTATTGTTGAAGTATTTAATTCTGGTTTTTAAGAATAATATGGATGTATAAAGTGAAGCACAGCATATTTTCCATATGTACTCTTATATGTCAACCATTTTTACTAAAGATTTTATTAATGCAGAGTAGGGGTCATCTTATAAATGGGATGTAAAACAAACTTTTAAAATCTGACCTTACCATAATGGCTGTAAATGTTGGGACACTAAGTCTTGGGACACCCTTAATTATATTTAAAAGTAATATTTTTATGACCTATACATGTTGGGACATGAAATTATAGTGAAAGTTTTGAAGCTTCATCCTGATCGTGTAACCAATTTATGCAACAACAAAGTCTTGCACTCGAGCAATGCACTCACATAGCACAGAAATTGCCAGTCATGTTGAAGAGAAAGTAGATGGTTTTTAAAAATTTGTTATTAATGAAAGGAAACAAAGTAATTTTGATCTGGCGGATATATAAAATATGGATAAAACTATAATTTTTTTGTTAATTTCATTTGAAATAAGACAAACACCAAAGTACCAACAGATGACAGTAAAAACAAAAGATCAGAACTGGATGATAACTCAGATAAGGATTCAGTCACACAATGTTTACAATGACTGGACAACAGTGGAGGAATTCAGAACTTTACTTGGTAATTCAAAGAATGAAGATAAGTTCTTGGGCTTTGAACCAGATGATATTAGTGACATTTACAGGATAATGTGAATTGCAAAAATGTGGACTTAACTTTTGGAATTAATATATTATGAGATATTGTGAATCACATCATTATGGATTACTATTTTTATACTCATATATGATTCAATGCATGGATTTATCATATAGATGCATTAAAAATGTAAAGCACTATGGATTTCATTACATGAATATGGAAAAATTGTAAGCTGTTTATTTACTTGTATATATTCTGCTCAAAAATATAAATGTAATTATTCTCCATTGTTTTTGTCTTCTTTTATCCTGTCTGTCTGTCTATCCATCTATCCCATTTAACCTGTTTAGTTTTCTCCATGTGCAACTCCAACTCACTGACCACATGTCACCTCTTGAAGAGAGATCTGACTTGCAAAAAACACCTTGACTTAAAAAGGAGATTGATAAAAAACTTCTCTTTTTGCTGACCCAAAAATGGGGATTGCAGTTGACTTATAGTTGATTCAACTTATAAGTAAGTATATACAGTAAATGAATAAAGAAAACCATGCAAAATAAAGAAAGACTCAACAATTTTCATAATAGGAAATACTCTTTTTTAAATGGTATCACAATATTCTGGCATCACTGTATTCCAATGAACTATATTTGCTTCTTGCATGAGGAATAAATTTCATGCTAAATAGACAAAGACTCTGTAGTTTATATTTATTACTTCCATCTTTTACACTTTCCTAATTTATTATTATTTTTCTACTGAATTTATAATATACATCTTCATTTCCAAATCACATCCATATAATTGACTACAGCAATTCTATGATGTATTATTTTTATACCATTTTTTTCTAAAGCTTTCTCTGTAGCTACAAATGTTATCCAGACTAAAACATATCTAATAGCCAAGTGAAACAATCTGAACAAAACTGAAAGGCCTGAGCGCCATCATACATAGTCTGTGAAATAAAGCTGAATGCCTTCTTATTATCACGTCTTTTAATGACTTTTCAATATTTATTTGTCATTTAGTGACTTTTCTGTATTTATTAACAGCCACATTTGAAATGGATCAGCAATTATGTAAGAAATTTAAATGCACACCTTGATGCAAAATGACGTTCTGAAACATTTGGAACACATTGTGTCATCTGCATGAATTGTATGGATATATCTGATTTACTCTGGTGTGCAATTTTGAAATAATCATTGGAAAACCAAACAAAATATATTAACAATGCAAAGATGAAAGCACAAGGCAATTTACACTGTTAATACTGACCTTTGTTTGTTGGTATTGTATAGACAGGCTGTGATCAAACCTGCTGTTGTGCAATCAGGGTCACCCACACGAGGCTGAAATCATAAGGTACATATACAAGCATAATTGCTGATACTTTGATTTAGCATTCACCTTGATTACTCCTTAATAATGAAAAAAGAGACCAACACCAGACAGTACAAAGCAATAATAGGAACTTATCATGCAATCTATTTGAAAACATGACATTTCCAATTGCAAGAGGGAGTACATTGATCCCTCTGTAACAGAAATTATGTCTAATGAATATATGTGACAGGTCATTATTGATCATTACACTCTAGAAATTTCCTTCAGTACTATCAATGGATAAACCTGCTAAATCCCTTGATCAGACAATTAAATAAGAACCCCTCAATGGTTTTACACCAACTCTCCTGTTCCTTATTATACAATTACTGGTCATGGAAATGCCTAAATAGTGGCTCCTTATTATACAATCACTGGTCATGGAAATGCCTAAATAGTGGCTCCTTATACAATTACTGGTCATGGAAATGCCTAAATAGTGGCTCCTTATTATACAATTACTGGTCATGGAAATGCCTAAATAGTGGCTCCTTATTATACAATTACTGGTCATGGAAATGCCTAAATAGTGGCTCCTTATTATACAATTACTGGTCATGGAAATGCCTAAATAGTGGCTCCTTATTATACAATTACTGGTCATGGAAATGCCTAAATAGTGGCTCCTTATACAATTACTGGTCATGGAAATGCCTAAATAGTGGTCAAAGGAAAGCAAGATGATGATTAAAAAAAAAACATTTTTTTTTGCACTAGAAAAGAATTGTATTTTCAAAACTCCTGCAACCCTGTAGTGTCACAAAATTTCTGTGCTACCAGAGACTCTGATCAACGGTTGATATACCATGTAACAATTCTCAAAACTATCAGTAGAAACATTTAGTCTAGTTGTCACAGAATGAGATCAAGCACACAAATCTTATTAAAATTTCTTATTCATTGAAATAATTATGGACACAGTTTGCTTCTGTGAGTTCATCAAACTTAGCAAAATATCACAATTAAAACAATTATTTTTATGAGAACCTTTCACTAGTCATCATTCTCAGCAAATGTTGTAAACATGACTTGATGATGACTGTATAGCACAAGTCATAAGTCATACAGGTCATGTTGGGGTTCAGCACTGATTATTTCAGTAATGAGTGTCATTTTTTTAGAATTTAACTCAAAATACCTTTAAATGACAATTATTCACTTTATTGGGATCCTAATAGATCCATTTAAAGGTCATTTTTTACACACCCCAAAAAGTACACATGGCAAAATCAATGTTAAAATATGTGGACAAGTTTGGATGAGATCCAGAACAATCCAGACTGAATCTCCTGCACTGTAATGTCACCATAAATGCTACACATGCAATCTGATTAAAATCAGAATTCCACTGTCCTACATGATAATCTGATAGCGACCACTTAGAGGTCATGTTCTGGTGACCTATTGCCATAATTGCCAATTTTATCAGTCAATCAGATGAAGTCTTTTATCTTTGCATTTGGGAACTCAGCAGTATGGCTGAAAAGCATCAGTGTGTCCTGATTTCTAAAAGCCACATCAATTTGGCTAATTCAAGGGTCAACAGAGCATGACCCCTAAGTGGTTACTGTCAGATCTTTACATAGGGCAGTGGAGATCTAATTATAATCTGATTTGCTAGGTATGTTCATAAACAAATTTGTGCTACCCTATACTATGAGGATTAGACTTGACAAGCTCTTTTCTTGACCTAATTTTGGACCTGGCCACCATTGTAAAAGTCCATAGTAGTCGATTATTTTCATCTGGAAGCTTCTTGATGACAGTTAAGGTGTAGAGCATTCAATAATCAAGACTGAATTGACTTTGGTTGACAGTGAATGACAACATTTGGGATAATTTATTGCAAGGTGTAAGAATTACTTCCCTTTTGTCTCACTGGCAGTAAATAGTGTAAGATTAAGTTTGATGCCAAATATTTTGCTAAATAGGCCATTTTCCCTGAGGATTATAAATAATAAATAAAGTCTTCATGTATTTGCAATTCTTAAAATACATATTGCAAAACTTTTCTCACTCAACATAGACACCAAAGAATTCATATTGGTAATGAAAAAATAAAAATGTAATCCATATACACAGCCCCTCCCCCATTTAAACAATTGTTGCAAAACTAAGACATTCATAAAGAACAAGTTAATGAAAGATTTTCCAAAAATATGAAATCACATTCTTTTATATTGATTCAATGCAACAAAAATTTTCCTCATATTTGAGTATAGAAAGTGGTCATCAACACAAACCTCTGTCTCTTTGTCCACCATGGTCAATCTTTTGGCAAATGTTTGTACTGGGCTAATAGTATCCAATCCACCAAAATTCCTCTTTATGGAATGAAGAAGCTGATGCCATGTTGGGGGCTTCTTTGTTTGCTCCACAAAGGAGTAGATCATCTTCATTAGACTGAAACATATATATACTTGATGAAGAAATATTTGGGGGAAAATATATTTTTTGTTATTTATGTATTGTGTCAAGAAAATATCATATTGGACAGAACTTTTATAAAATTCATATCCTTAAATTTGGTGACATTTCAAATTTGGTGCTTATAATAGTAGGCCTTCTGGTCAGGTGAATTAATAAAGGCATACAATCTGGATATCATACACAATCAAGGTCTCACGAATCTAATGGTGCATGTCAAATCTGGTCTAAATTCAAGAAAAAGTCATGCTGTGGAAACTAAGTCAAGAGGATGGGCAAACAGGGGGAATAATTCCTTCAAATGACACCATGGAAAATTGGTATTCAAATTTGTTCAAGACTTAATTTATATAAATCTGCATGTCAAATCTGAAAATGATCCAACCATTCCCCAGTAAAGTTATGCTGCAGAAATCAAAGTCAAACATTGGTGATTCAGGGCACATAATGTTTCTAAATCATAATTTTAAGAGACTGAAAATCAAACAATTTCAAGGTGTTTTGAACCTAAAGATACATGTCAAATCTGGTTAGCATCAAACAATCCCTAGTAAATTTATCATCCAGAAACAAATTGCTTTCAGACTGATTACTATAGGGCCAAGAAGTCTTTTCCTTATGTCAGCAATGTGTATACTATTTTAGATCAACACAATTTGGCAATCAATGCAAGTGATGCATAACTAATATTACATAAACAATTTTTCTTCTTTCATTTCTCTACTTTGACTATTGCCTTATTGACACTAAAATCAAAAGGTTTCCCCTCTATTCTAAGTCAAAAATTTTCCATAAGGGTTGGTCCAAGTCTGTGACAAAAAATAAATGTTCTTGTGCAGAAATAGTTTTTCTTCTTTTAGATTCGGACCACTGACCTTTAAAACTCAAATTCAATATGCTTCTTCCATACTCCAATGACCCTTGAAACTCAAATTCAACATGCTTCTTCCATACCCCAATGACCCTTGAAATTCAAATTCAATATGCTTCTTCCACACCCCAATGACCTTTAAAACTCAAATTCAATATGCTTCTTCCATACCCCAATAACCTTTAAAACTCAAATTCAATATGCTTCTTCCATACCCCAATGACCCTTGAAACTCAAATTTAATATGCTTCGTCCATACCCCAATGACCTTTAAAACTCAAATTCAATATGCTTCTTTCATACCCAATGACCTTTAAAACTCAAATTCAATATGCTTCTTCCATACCCCAATGACTCTTGAAGCTCAAATTCAATATGCTTCTTCCATACCCCAATGACCTTTAAAACTCAAATTCAATATGCTTTTTCCATACCCCAATGCCCTTTAAAACTCAAATTTAATATGCTTCTTCCATACCCCAATAACCTTTAAAACTCAAATTCAATATGCTTCTTCCATACCCCAATGACCTTTAAAACTCAAATTCAATATGCTTCTTCCAAACCCCAATGACCCTTGAAACTCAAATTCAATATGCTTCTTCCATACCACAATGACCCTTGAAACTCAAATCCAATATGCTTCTTCCATACCCCAATGACTCTTGAAGCTCAAATTCAATATGCTTCTTCCATACCCCAATGACCTTTAAAACTCAAATTCAATATGCTTTTTCCATACCCCAATGCCCTTTAAAACTCAAATTTAATATGCTTCTTCCATACCCCAATAACCTTTAAAACTCAAATTCAATATGCTTCTTCCATACCCCAATGACCTTTAAAACTCAAATTCAATATGCTTCTTCCATACCACAATGACCTTTAAAACTCAAATTCAATATGCTTCTTCCATACCCCAATGACCCTTGAAACTCAAATTCAATATGCTTCTTCCATTCCCCAATGACCCTTAAAACTCAAATTCAATATGCTTCTTCCATACCCAAATGACCCTTGAAACTCAAATTCAATATGCTTCTTCCATTGTTATGTTATGTCATTGATATTTGGTGGCTAGTGCCTGAAAATTTTAATTATCATGAAATTTTCAAATTTTAAAAAGAAGTCAAATTTTGTTAAATTTTCTTTTCAATTTGTTTTAAAAAAGTTCTCAGTAAACTAGAAATAAATATATGATAAAATATCAATATAACAACATCTACTGGTGGCAGGACTTATGAAACAATATGAATTAAATAAATCTTGTCAAGTTTATGTTCATGTTTCAGAGTTAGGACTTAATTTGGTTTCAGTATAATCAAAATGCAATACACTCTCTTATAAAGCTGGGTACCATGAAAACAATTTGCACCATGATATTTCTGTCATAAGTACCACAGTATACTGCAATTATGTTATGGACCAACAATGTAATGTTCAGTATCCAAGGACCTGGTTCTTTTTTAAAATTTCCACTGTCAAAAGCTGTAGAAAATATATTGCTCCAATTTTTTTCAAAACAAAAATCATATTATATCCACTATATTATTTAAAAAAAGAAAAAAGTATGCAGAGATAAAACAAATATTGACCAACTAAAAAAAGTTGCAATCCAATCCTCTATCCCTAAAAATTTAAATAGTTAGTACCTTAATACAGCTGATTGTGCTGACATTAGAGAGGTTAGTGATAAAAATAGGAAATGCTGACACTAAAGCCTACAGTTTACTTGCTATGCTGCTGTAGGTAGGGAAACAATGAGTGGGATGTATGACAGGACCAGTGAACTTAAAACACACTTTGTCAACAATGAGAAAAAGTTTAGTGCACTTGAGAAATTATACAATTCAAGCTGAAAACTGCTCTCCTGAAAATCTTTGGATGATTCTCAGTCTTACAAAGGAATATATATACTTTATACACTGAAATAGGCTATGACAATTTGGATTGTTTGGCTGGGGTTTTTAGTTGTTTCTTTTTAAATCTGAAATTTTCCTAAAAGTGACACATCAAACATGCAATTAAAGGATCATAAATAAATAAATATAATTAAATCTGTAATATTTAAAACAATCAAAAAGGTGTGCAGTAAAAAATATTTGAACAGTAATCTAATTTTTTATCTAAGCTTATGTTAGAGCATGGTCAGTAACTGCAGAGAGGGGTATTTTAATCTGAAGGTTACTGAAAAACCATGAATACCAATTTGTGTTTAAAATTCTCCAATGCATATCTGTAATAAGTTCCTTAAACCATGGAAGGATTTATCAATGACACATCAGCAGCAATAATAACACTCTTAAGAAATGAAACATTTAGTTTCAAATGCAGCCCCACATGACACTGATCCAACTTAGAATGTAAACTATTTTTGTATGTGTCAAAAATCAAAGTCAAAAGAATACCTCCCTGCCTCATTCCATGAGTTATATCTAAGAACTTGAATATTGCATTTCCTCAGCACACATAAAACACCTATTTTTCATATAAACTAACTTGAGTACGAACTATGTAGATGGGTATTTGATTCTTGATCAACAGTTTAAAGTGTACAATAAATGACTCTTTCAAATGTTTTACTAGCATCTAATAAACATGCAAACATGGTGGTACCATGTTGTAAACAACAGTTGACAGTTTCTTTATGGGTATAGAGGCAAAAGTCTACTTCATGTTATTTCTTAAAACCAAATTGATTATCAGAAATTGTGACTTCACATTGTTGTACTATTACATTGAAAAATTTTTCCAAAAATTTCAGTGACAGCTATAGAAACAAAGTTATGTACAAACAAACAATTAGATACAATCATTAAAAGAACCTTGAGTATATTAAAATTTAAAAAGTTCTACATAAAAACATTTAACCTTGGGCATATACTCTCCTCTTGTTCTGATCTCAGACAACATGATCAGTTCAGTAAAACTACAAGAAGACTTGCATGCTTAAAGAACATAATTGTTACTGGAATCATTTGTAAAGAGCAAGCTTCGAAATGATTTTCCATATGTTTCATATGTTATTCTAGCCATGGTTCCCATCTATGCAAATTGGGTCCCTAATGGAAGCTGCAGTTTTATTTAAATTAATTTTCTTCAAATCTATGTTGGTCTACCTTTTCAAACTGATTTGCATGTTTTCTCCGTTTTAATTCTTCTTTTTTACACAGTCTAAGGGCTTACTTAAACTGAGCTCTAGTTTGACTCATTTGTTCACTGAGAGGTCCATGAGGCAGATTACTGTTATCAGGCCACACAATAACAGGCCTATGAGCCACACACTGAGAAGCCCATGAGGTTTACTGTTATCACACCACACATTGATAGGCCCATGAGGAGGTTTACTGTTATCATGTCACACACTGAGAGGCCAATGTGGAGGTTTACTGTTAACACACAAAGGCTTACAAAGAGTTTTACTGTTATCATGTCACACACTGAGAGGCCCATGAGGAGGTCTACTGTTATCACATCACATAAGGTAAGCACTTTGGTGCATAGCTGTTCAGTTTTTGACATTTATTTCAGCCTGATATAATAGTGACAAGGTATAGATTCTCTAAGTATTTACTACTAATAATTAATAAAAATTTATCTCCCATAGAGACTGAAATGACTAAAATGTTTTATGTGTGATAAGCTGTTATATACATATGTGTTGAAATATTTCCTTGTTTTCTTTCTTCTTCTATGCTACAATGTTACAAAAACTGATGTATCACTGAACTCACTTTGATGAAATCTGCCAAATGCAAGATCAGCTGGCCAAAATATCTGGGACAGTCAAGTGAAGAAGTTTCTTCCAATACTGTTGATTGCATATCTTATGAAAATAACTGTTTCAAGGCTTCTAAAGATTGTATACCTTCATCCCTATTTGAAGGCACATCAACAACATTTGTTAGCCATTGAAAGGCCATGATGCTTTTTTTTTTTATTAAGAGTCAAATTCTATTAAGGTTTCTTGGGGATGTAGTTATATAAACAATGTTATAATTTTAGTACTTGCTGTCATACTTGATGGTGAATAGGCATCATTTCTACAAATGTGAAAGGCACTTTTGCTGGGACACTTTTTCTCAACTCTGGTCAAATGCTAAATTGATTTTTTATTAAATCTGGAAAATATTTTGTAAAGCTGTCTTTAGATGGTTTTAATTTAATGGCAGATTGGCACTGTTTGAATAAATATGAAAAAAACTTCATTCCAGAATGTTTTTGGTCAAATGTGATAAAAGTCTTATGAGTGGTTTTGAGAAGAATGTTCCCCATATTTATGGTGGATTGGAATCATTTGAACAAATCTGAATAGACTCTCCGTAATAAACTTTAGTACAAAATTCTATTGAATTATTTTTATGAAGAAGTTGTGTAAAAGTTCTATTACTTAAAACAACAGAGGTCACATTTGATGAGGTTCATGGTATAGGCATAAATTTTAACAAATTTGTTTGCCGCTAGTGGGACTAGCAAGTTGAGGAATTTACTAATCATGTTTAATCTTCATTAGTCCTTTGTACCAGTCTGACTAAAAAGGACGTTTTGGACAAAAAGACTAATGTTGATTTTTTACTACTGATGTTAGCATGCTTCCTTTCAAATTTGGTAAAATTCTGTTGAGCAATATTACGAGGATGTTGCAAATAAAACTGTAAATCAAAATGAACAATATACAAAGGATTTTCTATAAACTAGATCAGCTAAAAACAAAAGACCTCACCTTTTCTCCTTAGCCGACATTTTATTTAACTAAATCATTCAGCCTGATCTAAAAAGCTTTAACACTGAGCTCCATCTTGGGCATGGACAATAATAAGAACTGACTGCCTTGATATACTATATGTTGCAACTGTGCAAACCTTATTTCTAAAGAGTACAAACCTGTAGAAATCACGAAGACCAAAGAATTCCCGAAGTTTGTCTGAGGCTACTTTAAAGAGATCCAAGTAAGATTTTGCCAGGGGTTCAATGAATGGCTCCACATACTTGGAGACATGACCCTTAGCAGACCAGATCCCTCTGCAATGAAAAAATACGTGTGAACATTTATATTGTCAAGGTCAAAAAAAAAATACCGTATCAGAGATAAACAACAGCTCTCAGATCAATCAGCTAACAGATTAATCAATCCAATCATATATGGAAATGGGGTTCAGATTAAAATTTCTGTATCTTTATAAACTATATATCAACTTAAATAATTGATCCTGGTAATAAATGATAGCAAAAAGAGCCAATAGTAGCAAATATATATTAAAATCAGACATATATTAGCTAAAATATTTTAATATGAATTGAGGAAAATTATCTCATACATGGAATTCTATACCTATTACTCACATCTCTTTCCTTTTTGTCTGGGTATTGCCACACATTACAACAAATATAATCCTACCAGCTTGTGTGTATGTGTGCATTTATGTGTGAGTTCTTAGCGTAGCTATTACAATTTTTTAGTCATATTGCTAGGACATCTATGTTAGTGCAGCAGTTTATAGCGATACTTAGCACTGGGGCATCATGCTGCAGAAATGTGGCATAATTATCCTCCAAGTTACATTATCCTGACACAAGGCCAACAAGTTCTAACACTATCCTCTTAATGCTGAATGCCAAATGAGGCTGCTGCTAGTACCATATTAATAAGTCTTTGCTATGGCTGAGCCAAGGTTAAAACCCATGACCTCCTGTATCTGAGGTGGACACTTTTACCAATTAGGATGCATAAGCAGTCTCCTATCAGCTCATTAATAAGAAAGAGTACCTAATATAACAATAAATGAAGTTCAGCAGAAATGATTTATATCCTAATTAGTCCTAGAATATATTTTTTTTACAAAAACTGTATACATGAATCCTTTGAATTTTGTTATCTTGTAACCTTCATCAAGTAACTTTTAAAGCAACATATAACTTGGGTTTGGTATGGCATCTTATGGCAAAGGAACACAAGTAAATTTCATATATTCATAGTGTAACTAACTCTGCTGTATTTTTGAGTTCTTCTAGGTCTGGTACTTCCCTCTGCACTAGAATTCCACGGTTCATCTTGGCAGGGTCAAGAGCCCAGTTAGAAATACCAACAAAAGCAACCTGTCAAAATAATACATTTCTCTCAATTAATTATGAAACTTTTCACAAAGACTTTCTCAACAATCTAAAAAAACGACAAGATAGGAAAAGAACGAGTTTTAGCCTGCACATGGTTTCAAAATTTTAGTTTGTTCTATCTTCATTTGTCTTAAGAAAAAACACAACAATGATGAGTTTTGTATCTGTGACTATTTTGATTGATCTGTCATTATAACAGCTGATAATATTGCAATAATATGATAAGAAAACAAGTGTTCCTTGATGGAACTGACACTTAAAAGAATCTCTTGGAATTCAAGTTATGACCATTTCTTCATTTTACCTGCCAAAGTTTGAAATCTCTGATATTCAGCGTTGATAACAAGAGTTTCAAATTAAATTGCTGTGGTGGACATACTAGACATAAGACTGGCACAATTTTCATTCATCGAGTCACCATTTAGGACAACAAATCATCATAAGATGCCTTTCATGGAAACCTCATGGTGATATGACTTTATGTTTTTGGATCACTAATGATAACAAGATTTTCAAGATGGCTGCCATGGTGACCATCTTGGTTTTCAGATTAGCACCATTAACTTTTAAGAACTAGACATCATAAAAAGTATTTTAGTGAAAGCAAAATACTAGTATCACCAACCATCTAGAAGAAGAGGCAACAGCATGATTTTTAAGATGTCCATTATTATGGCCTAATTTTAAATGAGATCAGCATTATTGTTTGTGACCAAATATATATCCTAAAAAGTCTATCCGTGCAAAGCCCGTGCTGAGATGACCATTCCTTCTTGAGTTACAGTGATAACATGATTTTCAAGAGGACCAACTGTAACATCCGACTGGCACTATTTTCATTTAAAACCAACTAGACATACTGATATGTTGACCCATTCTGGAAGAGCAGTAATAGCATGATTTTCAAGACAGCCATAATGGTCATGAGATTGGCACCCTTACAAGTAGATATTATATTAAGTCTTTAACTCCATCTTGATCATCCATTCAGGAGGTGTAGCAATAGCAAGTGTTTGCAGAAGGCCACTGTGGTAGTCATATTGGACATCATATTAGTACCATATTCATTTGCTAACAACTAGACATCATCTTTTGGTATAAACCAATGTCAGTTGTCTTAACATTTTCAAGATGGCCACTCACTGTCATGGCTTTATTTCACATCAGATCATTTTCATTTAGGACCAACTAAACAGTACAAGAAATCTTATGGTAATCGATTAAATGGTGCACATAACATGACATTCAAGATGGCTGCTTTGGCAACCATTTTATAGATTTTGGATTGGAACCATTTTCATTAGGAACCAGCTAGACATCATAAATATTTTAATGAAAAGTCATGCTGATATGACCATCCATTTTGAAGAAGTAATGATAACAAGGTTTACATGATGATTGCTTATGTCCCAAGTCACATCACTGTATGTAAAACAACCAGACCACATGCATCAGACTTCATTAAGGAAGTTTACTAACTTTATCCTTTAAACTCAAATGGCTCAAAAGTTAGAGAGCAGACTGAAAAGTGTGATAACAAATTTAAAATACTGACTTATGTCAGAGACCTTGAAAGAAGCAAAACGAAATAAAGGAAGAGAGCCTCAAATACTGAATCATGACCTTTCTATCTGGATAAAATTCTTTTGCTATAAACCCAGTGACAAAAACTAAACCATTGTACTTAAAATGGCCTATCAAATGACTGACAATATCAACTAAAATGAAACATGAAACTTAGTATCAAATTTTTTTTTCTTTGCTGCAACATTATTAACCTGGGGCCCCGAGTGGCCGAGTGGTCTAAAGCGCTGTCCGTTACGGATCACTGCCATCTCACCTCTGTCTGCGTGTGTTCAAGTCTAGGATTCGGCTAATGTAGATATGTGAGAAAGCTTGCCAGTAGCTTCTCGTGGGTCGGTGGTTCTTTCCGGTGATTTCCTGGTTTCTTCCTCCACCATTAATACTGGCCGCCATGAATAGCCTATCTTGTGCTGAAAAATGGCGTTAAGCCCAACAACAACAACAACAGCAACATTATTATCTGACAAAATTAAGTGCATAAATGCAATTATATGAAAATATATTTAATTTGCACAAAAAAAATACTTCTACATATTTGACTAGCATTTAGTTTACAACCCTCCCTCCAATCCTGGTTGTTAAACAACCACCCAAGGAAAAATTACATGACAAGATAAATAAGATACTACCACAATCAAAAGTTAATAGTTTATAAGAATTTTAAGGCAAACTGAATAGTGGCAAGAATAAAAGAAAGCATTTTGCTAATGATGTGACAATCAAACTCATTGAATATGCATGAGCAAATAACAACTGCTGCATGCAAACTTTTGTAAATGAGAAGTACATATAGGAATGGTGGAAAAGCAAGGCACCATTGGAAGAGATGCCAAAAACAAAGAAGGCACATTGGACCAGAATTGATTCATTCCCTGAACTAAAAAAAGAAATCAGCAATTTTGTCGAATGTCGAATGTCGACAAAATGGATACATTGTCACAAGAAGAGCAATTCATCTGTGTGCCATGAAAATGGTGAAAAATGACAAATACAAGTCTGCAGATTTATCAAGATTTATTGCATCAACCAGTTCACCTTTGATGAATTAGCATGGATTCTGCCTCAGGCAGAAAATGAAGATAGCACAAAGGCTACCAAAAGGCTCCAAAAAAATTGAATCATCTCAATTTATTATCAAACACAGAGATGAGTGCACGTTTGAATTATCACAAATTGGAAACTGGATGACTTTTTGATATTCTGAAAAACAAAACAGTCAATGCTGGTGGTGAGAAAACTATTCTGATAAAAATGACTGGTCATGTAAAAACACATTCCAAATTTGCCAAATGGGTCAAAGACAAATGGGACTTGATTCCATCAATAATTTTGAAAGTGCTGCATCAGCAATAACATGGTTGGAACTAAAGATGACACCACAATTAATTCAGATGAAAATGAGAATGAGAAGCTGAACAATACACTATCAGATGATTTTGATGAAAATAATGATGTCTTCAATCTACAGAGTATTAAAGCCATATCTTATAAATTCTGGAAAAGCTCTCACATGCCAAAACTGGTAAGAAATATGTTTTCCTGTATGTCAGAGTTAACATATTTACAAGCCCATTGCAGTAATAAGAAATCTTTGTCATGGTCATTTACCTTGAAATATAGACATCATGGATGGTGTGCATGACTATATATGTATAGAATACATCAGAAAAGTTCTTGCTATATAGTGCAGATTAAGTTTAGGTATATACAACAATGATATAGACTACTGTGATATGCAAATGATATGCATGTCTTGTGTTTGGAAACCATATTTTTCTATCAGTTTAAGTGACTTTGACTACTGACCTTTTGACTCTGAAATCATCATCGTTCTTCATTACACAAACTGCATGCCATCAGCAACATTTGGCAACTGTAAATGCTTAAGGACTCAAGCTATGACAATGCAACCTTGTGTTCAAGAGAATAAGCAGATGAAAAGATTTCAAAAAGGCTACCAGTGTGGCCATGTTGGGAAATGAAAATCAATATGATCAACACATCTGAAGTTAGAGCAGCATTAACTAGACTTTAAAGATGGTCATCATGGCCAGTGGTTACTCCATTATTCAAGAAAATGGGCCATTATGACTCTATGGGTCAAATTCATGAGATCCTTCTAACTTTCAGTGGGTAATTCCTATTATTTCATCATTTACTATTTATTACTTGCTTTGTACATTACCATAATATTTACAATATCTTATTTCATACAAACATTCTTCTTTCCTGCTGAATTATTTTAAACTGTTTTCATGTTCTTATTTAATATGAGAATGACTTAAGATAACTAAAATAACTTAGTGATCATGTGTAACTCTGCCAAGGGTTTCTTCTTATTTACTGTCAAGAAAAAAAAAATTTAATTTCTTATTTTAGACATTTTTCAACCAAGATTTTAATTTGGGATTATTAGCAGTTTTTCAAGAACTACAGCTGCAGACACCCATTCTGAATTTCATTGAGAGAGCTTTGCCATTGTCTGTGCTTGAATGGATGAGCTATTATTCCCAATACCAAAGTCAGGTGCCTTCTTTGTCATCATCATTAACTGTAGTTCAGTCACTTCCTACTCCCACTAATATACCTCTGACACAGTTTGGCACGTTTTTGTGACTCAGAAAGTGCATTTTAAGTTCAAAAAAAGAGTAGAGTGCATGATACCCCAAAAGCAACATCATACAATTGAAAACATGTTCAATGACAGGTTATTCCATGAAAAATGACTGGAAATTCAACTCTGAAGAAAAGGAATAAAATATTGACTATTTAAAAGCAATTAATACATTTAGTTACTGATAAAATGCAATGTAATGCGACAGTCATGGATTTAATGTAAATTCTAAATCAAATGCATTGTTTACTCAGATGTGCCAATTATATCACAAATGTGCACAAATTAAAGAATAATTAACATGCAGAAACCATTGATTCACTGGTACCCATACAATGTAATTAAAAAAACTCTTGCATAAACTCTATCACTAAACTTTAACAATGTTGACTTTGCTGATGACACAATGACAGCTAGAAAAATATATTTCCTCATCATATTAACGAAGGTCACAATAACAACAATTCTCCCTTCACATCTGGACAGGATATTAAATCTGATCATCAGAGATTGAGATATATGCCAAGTACATATCAAGCCTGGTTCCTTTGCTAAGTTTCATTTTCCTATTCTGCATGATCAAAATTATAAATGAAAGAGAATTGCTTCCACATGTCATGTCAGTCAAATTACAAATCAGATTGAAGGGACATCACTCAATGCAATTTTGCCAGAAGATAATGACACAAGTCCCTCAAAGTCATGAAACCTTCTATTAGCTGAATTGAATACATATATAAGATTAGTGCCATTTTCATTTAGGTCCAAACAGACATCATAAAAAGTCTTTCATGTAAAACTCCTTGTCTATATGACCATTCATTCAAGATTTAAAGATGGCAATAAAATTGTGATCATATCGGATGAAAGATTAGCACCATTTCCATTTAGGACCAACTAAATATCATAATGAAGTGTTCTGGTGAAAATCCACATCAATATGACCAAAAGATGTAGTGAATATAAGATCTTCAAGACAACAAACATGGAGTCAGTACTGAAGGTATTTTTACCTCAGTTTAATTTATGACCAACTAGACATTATAAGAAGTCTTTTAGCGAAAACCCCACTGGAACCATCCAAATTAATGTGTTTCTTAACTCTGGTGGCAATCTTCCCAAAAGTAATCACAAAAATTCTTCTGGTCTATGACCAGCAGAGATAAAAATCAAACTTCATCTAAGCTTGTAAATACAAAACCTTGAACTAAGTTTGGTTTCAATCCATTAAGTCCTTGAAAAGTTTTATAAAAGTTGAAAATGAAGGGCAATTAGGTGAAAAAGAAATTTATTTTATATCTTTTTAAAGTAAGTCTCAAATTAAATTTGACTTCTAACCATGACAAACAAGATGGTGTGACAAATGAACATCAATAATACTATATGCCACTTTAAAGATACCAAATATGCCTAGATATTTCATGGTTAAATTATCTTTATGAAAATGAAGTTATTAAATGGATGTTGCCTTTTTGTGCAGTTCTGGTTTTTCGTCTCCTTGACAGCCATCTTCCAGGAGAGGATGTAGTGTCTTCAGAGGCATTCTGGGACTGTCCTCTGCAAGTCCAACTTCATCCAGAACAACCACAGACACAAATCTATCTAAGTCCTTGTCTTTCTGAAACTGTGCACACTGACGGAAAGTTCCCACAATTCCATCTGGTGTTGAGAGTGGGCTACATTGGAAGGATACCATCTGAACCTAAATGAGTTGAAAATAGGTATAATGTTACAGAGCCCACATACAATTTTGAGTTAATTTTCTTTTTAATACAAACATTTCACATAAACTAAGTGTTGTACAGTTCCCTCTGTTCATTACTAGTAGAACCTGACTGACTGGATATTATTGACCAACTGGTCTCAATCTCAATAACCTTGATCTCTCTTAAAGGTATGTGGCTTTTAATTACTGCTCAGAACCCTTAATTTTTTATCTGATATACCATGACTATGACCTCTGACCTTTAGACTCCCAAACCTATATGTTTCTTTATTAATTTTGGTGCAAAGTTATACACCCCAAGACCAATAGTCTTCTTTTATTCTTTAAATACAAAACAATATACATGCTCTAAAAAATGCATATAATTCTAGAACTAGTGTTATCATACAAAAAAGCTCTTTCTTTTAAGTTAGTGACCTTCAAACCTTTGTCTCCCAAGTCAATATACTTCTTTTTGAACCAATGTTAAGTCATCCACAAACTTTGGGGAAGTCACATGCTTGAGAACTGAAATTTTTGTGCAGATACCATTTTTTCTTACAAGACCATTTGACCCCACAATCAGAAAGTAGGTTTCTTCTTAACCCTTATTGCAAGCCACACACAATGCTTGCTTGAGATATGTGATGAAGAGCTACTGTTATTATAGAGAAAACATTTTTCTTCTCTCAATCACAATGACTTTGACAACTGAATATTTCATTCCAAAATCAACAGGGTTCTTCTGGAGACAAGGTGCAAGGCATCCATGCTGTGTGGTAATCAGAGATAACAAGTAACTTAGTTTATTGCACAGAAACAATATTGCTTCTTTCAGACAGTGACTTTATACTTTTACTTTTGACCTGAAATGGATTGGGTCATTTACTACTCCAAGTGCAAACCAACTCACAAAGTTTGGTAATTAAAGATGATGGAAAACTCAAGTTACTGTGCAGAAAACATTTTTCTTCTTTCAATTACAGTGACCTTGATATGAAACTTCGTGATCTGAAATCAATACACTTCTTCCTTACCAAAGTGAAAGCTATCTACAATGTCTAGTAACTATAATCTGGTAGAACTTTGCTGATTGTGCAGTAACTTAGTTTTCTTCTTTCCAGTCTTAATGATCTTGACCCTTTTAGTTTTTGAGCCTGAAATCAATAGGCTTCTTTATCCCAAAGTACAAGTCATCCACAATGTTTTGTTAACTGCAATGGTGCACATGGGATGGAAATGTCAAAGCTTGCAGCAAGCAGAGGCAGAATAAACTATAAATTTGATAAAAAAAGCAATCATTCAAAAGTATATTAGATATAAAAGCCATTACAAGCAGCCAGGGCATTAAAAAGTAATTTGTGTCAAATTTGGTCAAACACTGTTGTGCAGTTTTTGAGAAATCTTTTAAAGGCTTCTGCACTTTTAATAATAGTAGCCATTTGCTGGTACATCCACATTCTTGGTACAAATGTGGAAGAGACTATTTTAGGTATGATGGACTAATGATCATACCATAAACTTATAGGAACATACTGCCTTGTGAGCTATGAAAAAAAGGGCCTGAAGCAACTTTTCTGTTGCCAAATTTTGCTCTAATAAAGTGTGTCAGAGTGGGGTTCCACTATACCTGTTTCAATTCTCTGAAGAGATCCATGTGAGCTGCATTCCCCTGCATGGCATCTGCCACAATGGTTTTGGCCAGGGATTTGGAACTGCCAGGTTTTCCCACCAGGAACAGAGGGATTCGCAGCTCAATGCTAGTGACCATCATGAACACGTTCTCCTTAAGAGCAGTGTTCCGGGCAATGTTGTTTTCCAGTTGAACATTTTCTAGGAACACATTCTGGCATCTGTAAATTATAACAATAATAACAATGAACAACATTTAATGTATGTATGACCTGTATCATTGGGCTTGCTATGTTTAATACTCAGAAACTCTTTACCATAAAACTGACAACAGTGGTAATGAGTTTAAGAAATCTGATGTTATTTAATCAACAAGATATCACTAGATAGATCCATTATAATCAATGAAATTGCAATAAAGTAAAACCTTTTTTGAGAGACCACCTCTTCTGACAAAAATAGGGATCTCTAAATCTCTTATTAAAAGTCAGCACATTATTTAAAAAATTCTATTAGTCTAGACCTTATCACATAAACTGTCATGATAAGAGTTAAGCATGAACGAGAAGATGGTCCGAGCAGGTGTAAAACACCTGTGGCCTTGGTTATTTAAGAAGATTCTACACATTATGAAAAATATGCAACAACCATACAGGCAACATAACATTACATTGTTAGTGCCCTGTTAAGAGAGCCAAAGACACCACTGGAAACTTACCAAGCAAGGCTCATACCAGACCAGGATTTCCATGTATTAAATATCTTGGTAACAAATAGACCATGTAACAGGTTCTATCATTTCTGTTGTTCCATAAATAAAAAGTAGTATAACTGACTCTTACATGTATTTTAATGGTGAATTCCTGGTACTGAAAGTTAAACAAGCTGTACTCTAATCAACCATTTCTAGGTTGAAGATTGAATGTACAGATTTAAAATATGTTGAATGATAACTCAACCAACAAGCTTTGGAACTTGTTCATTATGAGTAGCATCTTTCACAGAAAAAATATCACCAATGCAATTGTGTTGTTCTGAATACACACACAGCTGACTTATCCTACCGCCTGAAGGGCGAACCTCAACTGTAGTACATATCCACTAGTTTCAATTAACAATGGACTTATTCTACCTCCTGAAGGACTAACCTCAACTATATATCCACTAGTGTCCACTAACAATGGAATGCATTCTTGTCAAACATATCAATCTACACCCTGTGAGACGAAGATGCTACTTAATGTAAACTCCATTAAGAAACTTTATGATGATGTACCCATACTACAAGGTTTTGATCCTTTTTGAAAGAATGATATTTGTATAACAAATTTCACCTTTTATTTTTAAGAATTCTATATTCTTTTTTTTACTATTTTATTTTATATACTATTTACAGAGTGGCAAAATCCTCATCTTGTATCTTTACTCTTGTAGCATTACATGCTTATATTTATTTTCCTAAATTTTACATTTTACAGTTACAATTTTAGACCTTACCTTTGCAAAAAACAATACAGTCAATATTATTGCTGTTGTTGTCTGGTTTAACACCATTTTTCAGCACAAGATAGGTTATACATGATGGCAGTAAAACTAGTGGAGGAAGAACCCTGGAAAACTTCACGAAGAATTACCAACTCATGAAAAGCTACTGGCACAGTCAATATTGTGCTGACATGCTAATAAACACAATATATACATTTTTTGCAAGCCCTATTTAAAAATGACAGATTCCGTCTAGTGTTTATCCAATATCATTTAAAATTTTTAAGATTTTTTTAAGCATGACATGTTGAAGCAGAAGAAATGCACATTACTATAACTCAACTTACACAGAAATTTCCCGTTCAATCTGACCATGTCCACCTGTAAGATGACAAGGAGCCCTGAAGAAAGGTGCTACATGCATTCTGTACTCCTCTCTGTTCTTCAGACAGGCATGGTAACACACACCCAGAGCCAGGACCAGGGATCTAGTTATGTCATGAAGCCCTTGATTCTGAATAGAAAGAAGATACTGAAGTGGGTATTGCATTGCTCACCTATATGACATATGTCTAATAGCCAAGTCCAAGAGTACTAGTCTAAGAAATCTGTATCAGTAGTATGTACTGCTTAGAAATTTCTTCCAATACTATTGATTCAATTTGTCATTAAAAAATTGTTTCAAGGTATCTCTTTTTTTAAATCTTCATCCATATTTGATGACACACTAGCATAATTATTCCAATATTACAGTAAAACCTGTTATGAGCAACATCTGCTATGTATAACCACCTGTCATTTATGACCACAATCATAATGCATGGATTGATTTTATTATATAAACATGCTGTCGTGAGCAACCACCGCCTTAATGCCACCAACAGCCACTATTTCTTAGCAAAATCCACATTTCAATACTACTATGAACAAATGCTTTGCAAAAATGAGGCTAAAGTCGACCAACCTTTATTTAAGTTTTTGCAATAATAGCTACTTATACCACTCTAAAAGAAACAGGCTGACTTCCAACTTCTGAAATTATTTTGGTCAAGCATTTATGTTCTAAATTTTAGATTGTAAGCCAAACTAAAGTAAATGCAGATTCTTTCAGCACTTAGCCTGGTTCCTGGTGCTTTTGTAGCTATTATCCATATGTATACATAGGACTGGAGACCGATCTATCCAGCACTATGAAAGACCATATCATGAGAACAGAGACAGACACTGCTGACCTTTCTGTTATCATTTGTAACAATGACCACTTTAATAGTTAAGACTCTGCTCTAATCAAAATAAATGAACATAAGAATAAAAACAAGAAAACATTTTAAAAATAGGAAAGGAGTCAGTCTACCAGTTTGTACACTTGCCAAGTCAAGCATATACATGTAATATGTTACACAATGTAAACCAAGCTAACATACATGTTGTGAATTGCTACTGTTAGTGCCAAAATTCAGATAGTGGTCACATAAATTGTCCTTAAAGTTAATCCATACTGCCTCGGGGGTTAATGAGGTCAAAGTCTATTAAACCAGCAAGTCAAAATCATTTCCAGGATTTGATTGATAGTGTTAAAAGCCTGTGATGTTTGTTGCTTTCTTTCCCTAATGTTACTGTGATTACATTCCACATGCCCAGCCATCATCTATTCAATTTGGTGCTACCCATTACCCATTACACACTTTGTTTACAGAGTTAATCCATTTGTCTCTTCTGTGAATTAAGCCACTGATTTTTGTCTCTGAATAAATGATTCTGCTACCATCATATTACAGTCAATATTAGAACTGAGCACTAAAAATGTTATCACCTTAAAAACAATAGAACTCCAACTAATATGAGACAAATTTTAATGTAAAAGTATATATTTATTGCTATATAGTTGTTTTCAGATGAATGCATACAATACTGTAATGGCCCAGCTAGGTCCTGATAATACTACATTGGTGTACGACACCAGGGATGAGCATGTCTTTTATCACCTGACTAAGGAAGGGACAAATTAGTAAACTTGAACTCTTGATTTCTTTTCAACCGTAATGCAAGGAGATTCATTTATTAAGAAACGCTGAATAAAGTCACAGTTCACAACCATGACAGTCTTGTTGTTTGTATACTATACCAGAATACTATCATTATCTTATGGTACAGTTTACTATATGATAATTTCACACAAGGTCAGGGTATATATTAACACTCTATGTTTAATATATTATTTCTTTTGATAAACTTCCATGACCTGTTGCTAGTCAATATTTCAAGTCACTCAAAGAATGTTATATATTTGTTACATTCTTCAATGGAACACATTTTTAAAATTTTTTTAGAAAAAATACAGTACTGAAATTGTTTTAAGTAGTGATTACAACTCTCATTACAATCATAATCATGTTTCAAAATAATAGAGAAATCATGTGCATGTATTAATGAGTGCAGACTGCAAACAAGTGACAATAAAAGTTTTGGCCAAGCAGCTATTACTGATTTAGATTACAAGTTTAATAGCTCAACAAAAATATTAATATCCATGGTGAAATAAACTAAACAAAGAACCCGAATTCTTGCAAGCAAACTCAAACTAAATCAAATCTTTTGCAAACAGTTGTTACTTTGACGAAATACTAGCTAAATTTGCATAAATTGCTGTCTGAAAAATTATAGAAAAAATTCTGGAACTTCTTTTGATTGAAGTTAGTAATGGAGCCATTGCAATCACACAGAATGCAGAACAAAATTCATGCACATCAATGTCTTTTGCTTTAATAAATATACAAAGAAAAAGAAAATATTAGTTTCAGTAGATATAAGGAAATGTTTTCACATTACTCAATAAATATTTCATTAAGTCTACCTAAAAATGTAGAGATATCATGATGAAAATCCTTCATGACATTAGTCAAGTCTGGTTAAGGTCTGTTTCATGTTTTTTAAGAAGTTATTTTATTCTTGTCATATCTGTAGAAATTAAAAATGTATTTGTTGGCAGAATGGCATCATTTATCCAAACTTGGTAAGCTTTTATGTAAGGGTACTTTTATCAAATTTGGTTCCTTTTTATAAGAAGTAATTTAGTAACAATGGCTATACATTATGATGGAGTGGTATCATAAGTAAAAATTTGAAAACCTGCTTGAGCAAGATGCTCTAAACTTATATTTTGGTTGTTTTTTTTTAAAAGTCATTATTGAAGTGTTTCTATTTTTCAGAAAAGCAAACATAAATGATGACATATAAGCTTGATTGAAATAAATTTTAATGGACTTATGTTACAGCTTTCAGCAGTTTTCTAGTTGTTAAATGGTTCCTATCTTTAGTAATGATGGCCATATTAGATAATGTATTGGCATCATTTGCATAGCTCTCAAAGGCTTTCATTCCAGGATGCAATGTCAACTTTTTCAAAGTTCTGTTCAGCAATTTTTTAGATGTCATTTGAAGGTTTATCCACTTTTAGAGATTAGTGGTCATATTTTGTGATAGACTGTTGTTACTTGTATAAAACTCAATGGCTTCTACATCAGAATGGTCACATTCTGTTCTACCAAAACGTCGATTAAAGTTTTGTTTTTTTGTTTTGGTAATCAGGTAATGAAGGGCATATTTAGGCCTATTTGATTAAGGACTGGCATCATTTTAAAAAAAAAAAATGAAGAATGAAAACTTTTCTCTTCCAATCATGGTTGGTCCAGTAGTTAATGAAAAGAAATTAAAAACAACATTTGCTGATAGATGACACACAATGGAGGCAAGTCTGTACTGTAAGCTCACTAAGCCCTACTATCTACTGAACAGAAAATTAAAGAGTAGTCATTTTTTTTGTATAATAATATATTTTTAGAATAAGATAGTATTGCAACAAAATTTTGTACTACTTTGTAAAATGGAACAAGGTATCCTTACTAAACATTGTGGTCATGAAACACTGGATAATTAAATGACTATGGATGCAAAAAATATCCTTCCTGTATATACTTTAAGTTGCTGCTGTTGCTATAGGGTTTAACGCTATTTTGCAGCACATGATAGGCTACACCTGGGAAAACCCCAGAAAGCACCACTGACCCACGAGAAGCTACTAGCAAGCTTTCTTACATACCCACATTTGCTGAGCCCAAGACTCAAACCCATGCAGATAGAGGTGAGATAGGTGAGATGGCAGTGATCTGCAAAGGTGAGCACTTTAGACCACTTGGTCACTCGGGGCTCCACACTTTAAGTACATTTTTTCTCACACATCTACAATGCATAATGAGACACTGAAATTTACCCATTCATAGAAAAAAATCAAAACTTTTGCAAAATTAACTAAATCCTTGCACTCGTGAAAATTATAAAATGATCCCTTTTATATGTACTTTATTACAATGTTTTTTTTTAGAAAAACTCTTCCCTTAGATGTGCAGTTGCATCAATAAACAGACACAAATGACTGCTTTCATATAGCGTGTTTTATGAAAATTAAATTATGTATGAAACTGTAGTTCATTTATCAGATAATCTACCTTTGATTATGGACTGCAATAAGACGACATTATGTTTTGCCAGGTGGTATCAATACAACTAACACAGACCATGATAGAAGGAAATGAAGAGGTACTGTAAGCTTCTGGCATTCAAACTGCAGACATTAATGGGGAAGATACTGAGACAGGAGGATGAAAAAAATCATAATGGTGTAGGTGGAAGAGATGTATCATGGACTTAACAAAATCAAAGTGAATAATAAAGTTTTGTATCATAAATCTTGAGTTAGGAGCCTGCAATCAAATTTTAACGATAAAACCAGTAGACTGATATTATAATTCAAGATTCTTAATTGTAATTGTATTAATTTCTCACTCTTACTGGAGGCTCATTCACTTCTGGCATATCCTCTGCTTCCTCCCCATCCTCTGCTTCCTCCTCATCAGTGTTTGGTTCTTTATCAGCCAAAGGTTGAATAATTTCATCCATCTCATTAAACAGAGTCCGTTGGTCTAGGCTTTGTGCATAAAACCAGCTCATTACATTTAGCACACGTTCTACATCTCGCAAGGACACAAAGCTGCACTCTCCCTGAAAATGAAAGTGTATAAAAAAATTTTTATGTATATAGTACACATATAATTTTGTAAAAAAAAATGAAACATTTATCCTAAACCTTCAGATTGCCTTCCACATCATCAGAAACTGCCTTGACAAGTGATTGTTGAAAATATCAACCTTTTCTTTTTTTTACCAATCATTAATGTTGTTGTTGTTGTTCTAGAGTTTAATGCCATTTTTCACCAGATGATAGGCTATACATGGCAGCCAGTATAAAAGGTGGATGAAGAACCCTGGAAAACTACAGAAAGATCCATGACCCACAAGAAGCTTTCTCAAGTATCCACATTGGCAGAGCCTGAGGCTCAAACCCATGCAGAGAGGTGAAATGGCAGTGATCTGTAATGGTGATAGCTTTAGACAACTCGGACACTTGGGTCCCCAATCATTAATGTAACTATATATTAGTGATCTGGGATAATAAAACAATTTGACACTATTTCTTGTATAAATTATATATTTACTACTCTTTTCTCTTAACAAACTGTATCTACAATGTTCATTATTAGACAATAGTTTAGGGTTTTTTTGGCATAGATTATTTGCTATGCTTTGCAATTTTTAGATATCATTTTAAATTAATTTTTTTTTCTGCAGATTTATTAATTATCTTTTGTAAAGGTTTATTAATTTTTAACATCTGCCTTGCTGAAAATGCAATTTTGGGATCAATATAAAAAGATATATACAAGCTACCAGTGTTGTACAATTTGTATTTTCCCCCTCTGTAATACAAGGAATGCAACCTTTGCTTTTGTCTTCTGAAGAAAAAAAATTACTTTCATATATATAATTCAGAACTATTACTATACATGACCCAAGATTTGACAAAAGAGTTTATAGAATTCTATAGCAAACCCATTTTAACCAGTTGATTTTCCATTTTATACATTTTCAATGCAGAGAGACATTCTGGTAGTGAATGTGGAATCTCTTGTAAATCCATGTGAGCTGTAAATAACTGGTTTATAAATGAATTAGAGAAAATAATACTGTCATTAACATTGATGTTCAAGATGAATACAGATTTTTAAATACTTTTTGGAAAATGGTGATCAAATCAGTTGTTATGAACCACTTATTAGGAATTATTTTACATATCAGGTTTTCTGTCATGTATGTTTCCAAGTTAAAAATTGTTTTTTTTACCTTCTATTTAACATCTAGCTTTGATCTTAGCATAACACATAATCCATGACCCTTTAATCTTGTTTCAAAAGTAGTGTTTTTATTATATTTAATCACACACTTGATCACTGTTATATTAGTTCTCAAATTTTTTCTCTATTTTCTTTTCCTGATAATCTCCATTTCTTTTTTAAAGGCAGAAAAGAAACCATTCTTCCATTTTAAATGTTTTCCTAAATAACTGATTATAAAGAAACCAATCCAGTAAAATATGTTACTTCAATAATACTTACCAAGTCATACTGATGCAATTTCACAAAATCAGCCCTTCGAGGCTAAAACAGTTTAGCTAAAAAGCTTAAAATTAAATGCCCAAGGCATAGATAATGACAGAGAACTGTTTCTCTCAAATGATAACTCATGAACCAGTTTATAATGTGGAGTCAGTCATGGATCCCAAGCATTTTACTTCAAAATAACCCAAAATCGGACCCTACTTGTTGAACTGGAAGAAAATCATGATCTGAATTTAATTCAGTAACTGAAACCATGTTATATTGTGTACTTTATCACTGAAAACATTAAACAGTATCCAGAAATTTGAATCAACATTATGAAAATTCTGAACTTTTAAAAAAAGTCCTATATTTTTTAAAAATTACTATTCAAATAACATTCAAGTACTACATAAATAATAATATTCAATGAAATTCTGATCAATGAAAATGTCTCTAATGCCTACTGGAGACAGCACTTTCAAAAATAAATACCAATTAAATTAGTTTTATCAAGTTAAATTCATGTCTTAGTTTTATTTTTTATAGGTGTTTAATGCAATTAAATGATGTTTACACAAAGAATGGATTTCAGTCAAAGCCCGTTATGTGGGTCAGTTCAGTGGACATGCACAACAGACAATAGGATGGTCAGTCACCAAAAAATTGATCAGTGGGAAAACTTCTTCAAAATATGCTAAGGGAGGGTTTGCAGCAACTCAGGATGAGGTCTGCACCCACAGAATTGCTCCCTTACATAGATGAGACTGGGCTTGGTATTTCTGCCATCCAGCCAGCAGTGAGTTTTCAGCAATCTACAAATGCAGCTAATCCAGTGCAATCCTCATTGCACTTAACATTGAGAACCAGTCAAAGTAGTGCACAGCAATGAGCAATAGGAATGCCTTGCTTTGTGCCGACAGTATGAGGGCATCCTAGCACCAGAGAGAATAATCAACAACAATAATAAATACACAAGGTTCATGAGAAAGATACCATTCTACTGAAAGTTGTATCATCTCTCCAAGCAGCAGTGATATAAATGGAAACCCAGTTAAATATAACCAACAAAATGGGATATACATATAGTGAAACACAGGAGCATACCCTCACAACAGCATTGTTAGACACAGAAACCAGGTCTGGTACCTCTTCAGCTGTATCCAAGTTTTCTGACCATGGCAACCCTATCTCTACCCTACTGGATATTGACCCTGTCAGCTCACAATTGCAGAAGGAGATTATTGCAGATGGAAAATTCTGACATCCGGCTCCACTGCAGAGGACATTCTTCACCCATGCCCATTCTTAGAGGTACTGATACTCTACTAATTAAACTGTAAACCTGTTACTACAAGCAAGCAGCACCAATTTTATAAATCTTTGATATGACTCGGCCAGAGTTAAAACCCAAGATGTCCTGCATTTGTGGCTGATGCTCTAACCACTTAGGCCACCAGAGCAGTCCAATATGACAGATTTTCAGCAACAGCAGCTGATGATAAGGTAAAACATAACAGATTAACAGATTTTTATCATGGTAGATGATGATAGGTCAGTATCACATGACAGATGTTCATGGTTATTAGATAATGAGAGGGGAGTTAAACAATGTCTGATTTTAATTGGATAATAAATGATAGGAGAGTATAACATGGTAGATTTTCATGAATGATAGACAATGATTGGAAGGAAAGTATGGTGGACAGCAGAAGATGATACTAGGGCAAAACATGGCAGATTTTCGTGGATGGTAGATGATGACAGGAAGTTACAACATGGCAGATTTTCGTGGATAGTAGATGATGTCTGGAGTACAACATTGAAATTTTTCAAGGTCAGCAGATGATGATACAACAGATTCTGCATCACATACAGTTATTTTGTTAGATACACTTATATTGTCTTATGAACTGAAATAAGATGAAAATAAGCAGATAATATCTGATTTTATTAATGTTTAATTTGAGGTTCGACCAGGGGACAGCATAATATTATATGTTCTGTGTTCATTACTTGTGTTTCATTTTTCATACTTGTTTTAAGACACTTAATAGAATAGTTTTGCATGTTGTGTGACAGCAAAACCAAGACTGTAAATATGGTATATACAGTAGTCCCTCATTATAATTTATCTCAGTAAAATTTCTCATAGAAAACTGTTTTAATCATGGATTCCATTTTGCAGATGACAAGATATGGTGGACTTTGCTTAATCATACAACAACAAAAATAGATTTTTGCTTGACTATACAAACAAATTTTGTTTTCAAAATGTAAACAAAGTTCAAATCATGTAAACTAAAAAGAAACAAAAAAAATTGATATAATGGCCAAAAAATTGATTCTGGTTAAAACACCTTGGCAATATGCCCATCCATGTTAGAGAATTAGCATTAAAAAGATTTTCTAGATGTCACCATATTAGATGTGAAATTATCACTATTTTCATTTAGCATATTAAGACTTTTGGTGAAAACTCCATGCTGATGTGAAGTTCCATTTGGATGGTCACTGGTGATTATACTGTATGGCCAAGTTGCATCATTTTCATTCAGGGGTAACTATATTTGGGATGAATTTGTGTGTAGAATTTCATGGCTGTTCTACAAGTAGTTTTGTACAAGTAGTGATTACAGACTTGTCCCAAGAGATGACAGGCTACTGACAACTGTAAGTTCTTGTCTAATACTAGTAGAGTTAATAATCAAACATTCATAAAAATGTATTTCAAAACCTGGAAAATGTCTAGATTTTTTAAAGTGTGAATAGAATACTGACTTATCACACAATAGTAATCTGCCAGAGTGATCATGTATTACTTTACACCTGCTGATTTCTTTAAAAAGTTTTATGATCATTTAAAATTGAAAATGGAATTAAACTTGTTTATCAACCCAAGGCATCACATCATCTAAAGTTTGTTCAAAAGGTAGCAACAAATATCCTTTTTTCAGCCATGGAATCTTTATGCTATAAAAATCTGAGAAGACCCCACTTAAATCCTAATATGCTGTCCTTTGCCAGTGAAGCAAAAACCTGCTTAACTGAAGAAAATTGGCTGTCCTGGTGTTTGTGTGATCAGGTACTGAAAACCTGAATTAAAAAAATCACAAATATTATTAAAATCCATTGTTTGTATATTTAAATAATACAAAATAAGCATGAAATAAAATTGTTTTTCAAAGTTAGGCTATTATTTTAAAAATATTCTCCAATTAAATCAATTCCTTACTGCTGCATGACTGTGTGAATGTAGATTTTATTATGACCCTTAATGGATGATCAGACACTACTTTCCTTATCATGGGATGGGGATCTGAAAGACTCTTTCTTAAAATGAAAAGCAATCTAATGCTAAAAGACTAGATGAAAGCCTCATTTCTGCCCTAAAAAGGAGGCTGTCAGCAAGGATTAGATGCAATACCTATGAACTGGACATAATATTCTCTATTGTTAAGTTGTACATACCTCTTGTTGTCTCATGAAGTCCTGCGAGGCAGTGAGAACACCACTGATCACTTCAATCAATCCTAACAACTTGGGAAGTTTGTTATCACGAATCTGAAATTGTTTAAGTCTTAAAATACAACTTGTTCAGCTGAAATATATACTTCAGCATTTATTTTTTAACCATTGAGAGAATACTGGATGATATTTTTATTAGTGATGACATCAGTTGATTTGTTAGGTTAACATCTAGCTATGCTAAAGAAAGTAAATATAACACTGCCCATTTGCATGCAGATTTTATCCTGTGAATTGATGATATCAAACCAGTATTGGTAAAACTATCCTAAGCACATTTAACTTAAATACATAATTACTGTTGTTAACATCTCTGATTACAATTAAATTACATATTACCTGGTATCATGAATTTCAACTTGTGTAACAACATCAATAATTAATAAATCTCAGCAGTTCCATCCTAATTACATAATTTACCCAGAATTGTTCAAATTGCATCATATGTTTTAGTGGACTATAACTTTTACAGAAAAACTGCAAATGGCTTGAACTGCTTTCTCGAATTCAATCTTAAGTCAATTCATTTGGATAATCAGTATGAATTCATCTTTTAGGACTGAAGTGCATTACATCTTATCACTAAAATATGACGAGTGATGTGGACAATGTGACATATATCAATCCAGTTCTATTAAAGTAGCCAGATCAGCCAGATCAATGTTTTTTTAAAATGAATATGAATAATCATCAATCACTGTGTAAAACCACTTAAAAACCTTACAAATAAAATCAGTGTATAAACTTCTGTCTGTCATTCTTCATCCATTCCACCTTCCTACTGCTGTAGAACATATCCATAATTGAGGACATTTATCTCAATCTTTCTGATCACCAATTTCTCAGTAAAGATTAATGGACTCTCCATCCTTTCATTCACTTAAACTGAGAATGTCTTACAACATTTTTTGCACTTTCTGCAATAACTTATTCCTTCACTGGGAACTATATCACTGTCAAACTAAGTTGTAACTACCACATTAAATGCCCCATGATTACAAAGTGAGCATATCTTGTGATTGACAGGTCCTAGTGTAGTCTACCCTTTCAAATATATTTCATAATTGATGAAAGAGAAGCTACAACAGCTAGCAAACCAAATTAACTTTATGTCTACCAACTTTAAAGCATCATGCCACCTTGACTAGAACAATATTGTACTTCTCAGAATATGATAATATATCAATGCAACTAAATGACAGTCACTCATCAAAGTGATAAAATCAGACATTTAAGGAACACACAACAGTATGGATAACTGTGAGTAGATTACTTACCTATTCATACAGATTAAAGTTAGGTAGTACACTATCAGCATTCTGAAACAATAGTCAACTTGTTGAATTTAGAAATCAACAAACAACCACAATATTTGTCCTCTAATAAGGGGTAAAATTTACTAATATGCTGGCAACTGTGTTAGCAGTCATCTTCAATAGATACTTTTGACCATAAACTAATCAGCACCAAAGGATTCTGGCAGTAAAAAGCTGATTTTCACTGGTCTGAGGAGCTATTCAAAAGGGGGACCTCTCTAATTACCAGCTGATATGGTACCTTGCTAAATACACTAATAGTTATAAAATACTTTCTCAAATTAGAATACTACTTCTAAGAAACTGATATGTTAGTAATGCTTGATAATACTATTATCCACTTATCATAGTTGCAGATTTAGGGATTTGTTTTATGTTGTTGTTGTTGTTGTTGTAGGGTTTAATGCCATTTTTCAGCACAAGATAGGCTATACATGGTGACCAGTATTAATGGTGGAGGAAGAACCTTAGAAAACCCAGGGAAGAACCACCAACCCATGAGAAGCTACTGGCAGGCTTTCTCACTTACCCACGTTAGCCAAGCCTGGACTCAAACTCACGCAGACAGAATTTGTTTTATGCAAATCATGAAATGAACAGATTGTTTGGCAGTTTAAAATCAATGATTATTTTTGGGTGTGAAATAACATGACATGGAAATACTGCACTACTACTACTACTACTACTACATACAACAAATATAACAAAGAGAGGAAAAGTGAGTATTCTATTACTTAGATACATCCCTGTCTCTCTCACATCCCACACAATGCAGTTGAGTCTATACATAAAGAGGGTTCCCTGCAGGTTATTACATAAGCTAACTTGGCCTTACCACCAATAAACTACAGAATGTAAAAATCTTGCAATAAACATTTTTTCTGCCAATTAAGTCAATTTAAAACAAATGTACTTACATATCTCTTGACCATCTGTCTGATGTAGAGATCTTCAATCTGTGTGTTCAGCTGTCCAAAGTCCCATACAAGGGGCAACAAACTCTGTGGAAGTGGCTGTACCCTGTATACCAATCTTCTCATAGGAATCCGACCTGTCAATACGAAACAGAATTTTTTATAACTGTAACATCCTACACAAAATTTATATCAAAGGTATCACTTACGACTATAGAGTGAAACTTCATTTATATAAAATTTCTCATACTGTAACATTATATCATTCATATCAAATATATCCTTTAGAACTAAAGAGAAGACCCTCATCTGTATAACTCCATTTGTGTGTTGTGGTGGAGTGGGGTAGGAAACAAAGTGTTAATTCGATAAGCAGGTGTCTGGATTAGTGTTTTCATTTTGGTGTTGATTGAAATGTCACTTATAATACAGTTTATCAAGCTGACACAAAGGTAGCATAGCACTTTTCAAAAGGACACATCAAAAAAAAAAAAAAAATGGCAGGCAGCATGGGCTGACCTGGCTATGTATAAACCTGCAACCCTTGTATTATGATTCTAAGGCTCAATCAATCAAACTATTTCCCTTTGAATTAGTTTGGTATTGTATATCAAATCATCACATTAAGGAGAAACATGTATTTCACATGGACCAATGAAGTAGATGAATGAGGTTCACATAATTCAGATTTCTCCTGTACCTGAAATTACAATGAATTTAAAAACCTTCTGAACAGAATGGATTACCAATCCTACAACATACTGCAATACAACAGTAAACATGATTAGGACCAAAGTAACCAAAACTTGCTGATTTATTGGAACATCAACATGAAGCCATGGAATTCAAAATAGTGACAGGACACACAGTTGTGTTATTTCATGCCAAATTATCAAACTGACCGTAAGAACCATAGTGATAAGTGTCTGAAATGTATGCTGATGTTCTGCAGACTAATCTGACTGAGAGGTACACTATCATTAGATATAGATCCCTATTATCAAAATGGTATAAAAAATTAACATTTTTCATTTTGGCATTTATCTGAATGATTTCAGAATTTCACAACTCTTCTGTAAACACTAGGGTCATAATGCATGTTAATGTTCAATATTATAACATTATATTTTAAACTGATTTTGATATATTCTCAAGTAGGGAAAAAATTTAGAGCGTCAGATAACTCTATCTAGTAAACATGTTCAGATATTTATATATTTATACTGACAGAATAGATAATGAAACCAAAAAGAAAGCCCAAACAATATATACACAGCTTAAAACATGTGAAGGACCTCTATTGTGGCAACAACTGTCAACATCTACAGAGTGTACTTTTGATCCAGCTGATACAAAGCTGTATCAGATCATATTCTGGTCTTGATTTAAAGGATGCTTTGGTCACCTCACTACAATTCAGCCTTCATCAAGAAAATTTACTATCACCTATTTAAAATAAATGTCACTTAAAAATATATTTGCAGTGAATAAATTCTGATGGATCAGATACAAATCCTAATATACAAGTTATTTTTGCCATGGTTGTTCCTTTGTTATTGTCACTTGAATGGTTCCTCTTCTTTTTGTTAAAATGGTACCGGCAGAAATGATCAGGAACCAACTGATTATGCAAGGAACCAGTCAACTAACAGAAATAACAATGGGAACATCACATAAGTTGAATTTTGTCTGCTAATACAATGAACTGGAAATAAATCACATTTTTTTACCTGGAATATATAACCAGCATTACTAATATTTATGGCGGGAACTAACCTTTTTGATCAGTTGCTAATATAAATGAAAACTACAAAGGACTGAAGGTCTTGGAGTGGCCAAAATTTAATTAATGTACAACAAGCAGATTCAAAACATCTCAATTTTAATATTAAATATTTCTTCACATGATGGAAAACACTCATAAAAAATGTCCTTAATTACCCAGTCTGTCTCTAGTTTTGTCTGCATCCACGTGATATCCCAATCCAGCTTGCTCTAGCCGCTTTATCAAGGTTTCAGAATGCCTGTGGTATGGTAAAAATGTACAATGCAAAATAACTGAAACTCTAAAGGTAGATTATATAGATATCCACAAAGGTCAGAGGTCAAATAAAAATTATTAATTTCACTGATCTTTACTTACAGTTAATAAATTGAGAATAATAAAAACTTATTGCATGTGTATATATATATATATATATATATATATATATATATATATATATATATATATATATATATATATATATATATATATATATATATTGTACAACTGGGTTTAATTTTTAACTGCTGACAGCTAGATTGATATTTACTTAAACCTTCTGCTGCAAACTGCAATAGAACTCATATATTACCAGAAGCAGTATTCCATTTATTCACTGTTGCATTTTAAGACAATGAGAAAAACAACATTTTTAGAAGGATCATCTGAGTGAACCTTCAAAGAAATGACCATGTAGATACATTTGACCCTACATAACATTCTACAATACTGACCAAATGTGAGAATGAAAGCATAGACCAAAAGCATGAAACAATGTATCTACATTGGCTTTCATTTTTTAACTTGTAAATATTTTTTTACTGGCTTCTTATGCCTTAAACCATTTTAACTTCTTGATTTAATATTATATAATACAAAAGTTATGTGGCACCAGGTGTCTCACTTGTGGGTTATATATCCTTCCTCCAATTTGTACTGGACTTGTAAAAAGCTTAACATCCTCATGTTATTAGTGCATTTGGCACTGTGACAAAAACGGGATACCTATATCTGACCAAGCTTCAATTACTTTTTTAAAATACTTAATGCAAATCATTACTGACATTCTGTATGGGTTGCAAGCAGCCACAAATTTGAGGTTCTGACATCTGTATAATTTATTTCCATCCATGGACTTGTCGCACATGATCTCCTTGATCATTCCTATAGCTTCTGTAGTGTTTGCTTCATCAAAGAAAAGCACTGTGTATATGTGAGGTCCATGGGTATCAATATTTTCTTGAGCAATTTTCCTTGCTTCCTCTACTTTCCTCTTTATATCTGAATTTGTTGTGCCACCATGCACCTGTTGAGAGAAGAAAATAAGTGACTTACTTATAGCAGTTGAAAAGTGTTTAGCACGCTGGTACATGAAAGACAATATGGAGCTTCAGCCATGAGAACTATATTGTCCAGTCCAGTATTTTAAATCAGTTCTTTATACAATTGGTATACACAATAAAATCAACACATAAAAACAGTGCAACTTTTTGCTGAAAAAGCAGAGTTTAAAAAAATGTTGATAAATAATGCTGATAAATATTGTGAAATTCAAGTACATCATTAATTAAACTAAAGTACTGCCATCTCACCAATTAAACAAATGTACTACAAATAGCATGTTATTCTTACCTTGCAATCATGACCTTTCCCCCATGTACTTGACTAATGTACAAAAACATATGGGCCTGGATAGAGTTTCAGCAAAATATCAGGGGAGGGATTTAAAAAGTAATAACCTGGATTAAGAAACTGACTAGTGATTTACATTATTCCTTGTGTCCTTGACTTTGTGGCAAGGATATGACTGAACATGCAAGATGTTTTTGAGTAAAGATATATATCTTAAGTTTTATTACAATCACTATTACAATTTATTACAATTATTACAATCACTAGTTCAAAAGTTATACCTGTACAGAAATCATTGCTTTATAATTTCTTTTGGTGTGACCTTGACAAGGAGGTAGGAGATGTGACTATGGTATTTTGACACTGTCTTGTCATGGTATAAAACTGATTATAATTTAATTAATATATCTTCACTTGTTTAAATATTATACCACTGACAAGTATACAAGTCAGAGTAAAATCTCTATTTGCCCTGAACTTGACATTAAAGAAAGAGGCATGACTATGATGCATGATACACCATATCTAAATGGCAAAGATTCCCTCAACTATCTTTATTATGTCTCTAGAAAAAGATACAAGTCAAAGAATTGCCATTTACCCTGCCATGATTTTGAAGCGACGTGCAAGGCTATGGTATATGAAATACTGTCAAGTCATTATAAATATCTGGGCAAAGTTTAAACAAAATAAAAACTAAATTAAAAAGTATGCTCCTGACAAGGAACCAAACCAGTTACATTCTCCCTCATCATGACCTTAACCTTGATGAAGGGGCATAACTATACTATGTGTCATACCATTTACTTATGCTAAATACTTGAGTAATGCTTCATGCAAAATGTCTGAAACCACTACAAAGTTATGGGTTGTACAAGCAAGCATTAACGGGCAGAAGGCCAATGTCTCAACATAATACAACTGTTTTAAGATGGGTGTCAACAACAGAAGTAAATATTCTAGGTAGTACAATTTCTGTGATGCACATAGATTCTTCAAGAGCGCTTTGTATCCCAAAGCGACATACTGATCCTTAACAGTCCTAACACTCAAAATGTTACACTTTACATAATGTTAGATAAGAATGTCATACCTGTTTATGTTGAGGTTTTGAGTAAAACATGAAACCATCACTTTGCATCTTACATACTGACTTAAATTAATAATTGTAAGTGTGCTTTTAGAGTATAATATATAAATATTTCCACTTAACTTCATAAGTATCATACCCTTAAAATCAATATGAGGCAGACTATTAATGCATGCAGAAGCATGACCACATAATTTTCATCATATCACACTTAAAACATATTACTTAATTTCATTAAACCAGTTCTAGGTGGGGTATGTAGTGCACAAAGAAATGCAGCCATGTAATGTCCATCACAACCTAACTGGAATGCTTTATGTACCTTCATCAGTATCATATTCTTAACATCAGCTCCAGGTGGGGTCTGGAGTGCACACAGAAACTTGACCAGTCTAGTTTTGCCACACCCTGTCTCCCCCATGATAATCACTGGAATGTCACACCTAGTTTCCCCAAAAATAAGAAGAAAAGAAAGATGAATAAGTAACTAACAAAATGTATGAATGGTTGGGATATACAAGTACATGTGTGTACCTTTATATCCATACTCATGTAATTTATAATATTTTATGTTATCATCACATCATCAAATGCATTTTTTGCTGTCAACCACTGAATAATGTTCACATAATCAAAACCATTTTTTAAGGTTTTAAGGTAATAATTTTTTTTAACTCAATGATCCTGGGAGATTCTTTTTTTTTTATCAAATGGGGGTATGAAATGCAAGTTTGGTGTTGCTACTAACTGCATCCAAATACCACCATGTTGGCCAAATCCGCACACTAGGTAATTCTGCACAATAATTTGTCATTTCTGTAAACAAATAAAAAAGTGATATTCATAAAGTGCACACAAATAATCCACATTTCTACTCAAAATGCATATGAAAATGTGATTTCTAAATGTCAATATGATGACCCACTCCATGACCTTCTTGAACCTGTAATCCATAAAATCCTATTTGCTATGTATCTTTTAGAATCACACAAATAAATAGATTATTTAAAAGATGGGAATGTATACCTTAAAAGAATTCTGCATTTTAATCTAAGCTTCTAATTTTGCAATAAGTTGTCCCACACATACAAAATCATCTGCTATCCAACATGTCAACTTGCTGCTAGAACAGGATTCTCAAGAAATTTCTTGGTGTATAGTCTGTTTCTAAATTCTTTAGGAATTTTTCCCCATAAACAAGATGTTGTAAATACATTACATCCTATTCATTGTTGTTTCATAACAGCTTATTTTTATATAATGTTGAACTTTACTATTTTTTTACAAGATCAGTTTAGTGGGCTTGATATCTCTTGCCATATCTTGGGATTCTTATGTTGAATTTTGTAGAACTATTTGACCTAATTACTCAAATGAACTGCTAATAGAAACAGTCAAAGTAATGTATTTCTTTTCTATAGCCTGATGGATGAATATGACATCTTTTCAATGCTGTGCACAAAATAGGCCGACATATCACGAGTCATGAAAACACAGGAGTGGTTTCATGTGTGTCCAAAAGTAAAATTACTTTGAATAGTATATTCTGATGACAGTTGCCTCTTTTTAAAAGGTAAGCATTGCAGTTTAGTTTTGCCAATCAGTCATATTAAATATGCCTTTTGCTTCAATATTGTGATGGAAAGCTTAGGCACAGAAATGCCTGACAGCATTCTACATCTGTGTCTGAGAAATTTTCATTTAACAGGATATTTAGGTGTTAAAAAAGACATTGTTTTTGAATGCCTTTTTTGTTGGCACAAGAGTAGAAAGGTGAGCATTGGCCTTCGTTTTTTCTGTTACATATTGCACCAAACATTTTTATATCCTGTCCACAGTTTACTCCAGATCTTAAAGTTTTCCTCCATTTAGCAAAGTTTTGTCTGTTCATGTGCAGTTTTAAAGACCGGTCTGCTTTAGATTATAAGATCAAACAAAAAATTCTCAACACCTGACATCAACTCTAGTTACAAAACCAAAGCTTTTTGGGCTGAATAAAATTGGGTTCAAAACAATGTGTAGTATTTATAATTTAAAGAAAAAAAGAAAGTCTACTTTACTAAACATCATTGTTCAAATACAACTTTCTCTTTTTCTGTAACATCACCCACTTTGGTATATCATATATGATTTGGCCATTATAGAGCATAAAAGTATGGTACTACCTTATGACACATAAATATGGCAAATGAAGTTAATAAATTAATTTATGTTTCATAAATTTCTGAGAAATTGTCAAGGAGTGGCTGTTTTTGTCATTGATGTGGAATGTTAATGCATGGATGCAAAATAAAAGGTTATCAGATCTTACAAAATTCAAGGAAGCAAAATGATTTTTCAATATGTGCATTTTTCGATGATGACCATAATATCTATCATGTTTCATCGTTCTTAAAAAGAACTGCAAAACAAGCTCACAAAGTTATGACTTGTATTGCATTCAGCTGCAAGGGAAGTAACATACAAAATCTGCAAGAGCAACATTTATTGATAGGTACATCTATAAATAATGACCACAGCATGGACAAATTTTCATTGCTATCCAGTAAAAACTCCAAGACTAGTTTCATTCACAAAATTCTTCCATATAATACATTTGTCCCCAAGTCAAAAAGGGCAATAACTCATAAGAAAAATTACTGAAGCAATAGTGATTTCTAGATTCTCAAGATGGCTGCTGTGGTGGCCACATTGGACACCAGATTAGCATCATATTCATTAAACACCAAATGCAAATAACAAGTCTTTTGCTGAAAACCCCATGCCAATTTGAGTTTTGTTCAGGAGGAGCAGTAAGAATAAAACTTTCAAGATGGCTTCTATGGTGACCATACTGGATATCAAACTGACACCATTTCAATTTTGGGCCTACAAGACATCATAAGAAGTATTTGCATGAAAAACCCATGTTTATATGACCTTCCTTTCTGGTGAATAAGAGAAGCCATAACAAAATAGTCACAATGGATGTATGAGTGGCACCATTTTCATTTAGGACCAACTAGACCACGGGAGGAATGTGTTTAAAGTTTCATGGCAATCCTCCAAGTAGTTTTGGGGATGCTGCAATAACAAACTCGTGCTAATAGAAGGATGGATGACAAATAGAATAAACTGTAAAATTGATAAACAAATGATTGTTTGCAAAACAAATATCGCTTCAATGATTTCATAAATATATTATCAGACAACCTGAATTAACATAACAGATCATAAAAAAGTTTTATTCTTTACTTCCTGCATTAATTTCAATTAAATGTTCACTGAATGTTGTTCAAACACACACAACTGATTTAAAAAAACTCATTTATTATGCACTTTTTGTGCAGTTCAATTAATAATAACTGATGAGGTTAGTGTACAAATGCAAATAATGCTCAGGTGGAAACAGCTACCTACTGTAACAAATCAAATTGTGTGTATATATGGCATTACTTTGAATACCTTCAAATCTTTATAGGATTAGGATTTGAAGTCTGTTATCTCACTCATTACAGACTAAAATGCTTTTAAGTTATACTGGGGGCAGGGGTTATGCAGCTGCACAACAGACTTAAGGAGATAGCATTTATATATAGTTTCTGCAGTCTTGTTTATTTTTTTGGAAGGGATAGAAAGCTGACAAATCTGTGTTCATTTCTGGACAGTTTATAACAGTTCATGTTTTCATTCTACTTTGAGCCTGTATCAAAAATATGAACCTCACTCAAGAAGCCCTATTGCCAGATAAATTATTACACTTTATCAATAATATCAAACCACCTCCAGTGTTGAATATCTTTTTAAGACTGGAGGGCTGGATTTGGAAGGTAGTTAATCATTAGGTAAAATATCTGAGGAAGAAAAAATTATATCCTTAACAAAATGTCCAATAAATTGATGTTTTGACAAAAGAGGGTAATAATGATGATCAGGGAACACATGTCCCTTCATTGAGACTCAGGCATTGATAGGAGTAATGATCAACTACACTATATTATATCATGCATGCGACTACTTGTATTCACAGTTTCATTAAGTTTGTAAAATAGTTTATATGGTATCATTTATTAGAAGCAAGAACCCCATGACAGGACTGATGCTCTGCTGCTGAAAATAATTTCCAGGAATACAGGACCATTTTTGCCTTGTAACTGCAGGGTGAAGAAACATTTTTGATATGCTCAAGTGTGGCAGCATTATTGGATGCAAGATTTGCACCATTTTCAATTAGAACAAACTGGACACTATTAAAAGACTTTTGGTGAAAACACTATTTTAAAATGACCATCCAAGCAGGAGAATTAGTGAGAAGGTTTACAACAGATTCATTGTGGTAGCCATATATCAAGGTAAGGTAGCCATACTGGATGTTAGATCAACACCATTTTCATTTAGCACAAACTAGATGTAAGAAGACTTTTAGTGCAACCCCCCCTGCTGAAACGACAATTCATATTGGTAGATTAGTGGTAACATTTTCAAGATAACCACTGCAGTGGCAATACTGGAAGTCCAGGTGGCACCATTTTCATTTAGGACCAATTAGACATCATAAAACATCTAGTTGGTTTCATTTATAGGCCACCTTCCTCCAAAGCAATTTGGAATGATAACTTTTGGAAACAAATTGAAAATGTTCTTGCACAGGATAAAGAAACATATATACTTGGTGATATAAATAAGGACCTTCTCAATACTCAAATAAGGAAGAACTGGACAGAATTTATTGAATCATTAGGTCTAGTACAGATGGTAAATGACCTTACTAGGGTAACAGAAACATCAAGCACTCTTATTGATCACATTTATACTAACCTACCAGACAATGTAACTTCTGTTAACATACCAAAAGTTGGTCTTAGTGACCACTATCCTACTTTTTTGACAAGGAAGATTAAATGCAAGAGAAAAAAGAAAAATACACACAAAACTATTACTTACAGATCATTCAAAAATTTTAATTAAGAACAATTTCTCAAAGACCTATATAAAGCTCCATGGAAGATGATCAAAAATTTGGATGACATAGATGAAGCTCTGAGGGTATGGACTGACTTATTTATGAATGTAGTCTCTAAGCATGCACCACTGAAAGTACATCGAGTAAAGAATGAAATCCAACCTAATTGGCTTACAACTGAAGTCCCTGATGCTCTGAAAACAAGAGACCAATTTAAGGCTATGGGAAACCATGCACAATATAAAGTATGGAGAAACAAAACAACAAATATGATCAAAAAAGCTAAACAAAATTATTATCAATCATTGCTTGAAAACAAAAAGAGCGACAAAAACTGCATTTGGAAAGTCTTCAATGAACTCACTGGAGGAACACACAAAGATCAGATAAATAAAATCCACTCACTTCTGGTAAATGACACCATAGTCACTGATGACAATGACATTGCAAATGTTTTCAATGATTTTTTCACCAACATTACCACAAAGTTAAAAGAACCAGTGATTGAAAACAACTTTATTGAACTGAAAAAGTTCTGCAGCAGCAAAATCTCTAACGAGGTATGTTTCTCCATCCCACCAGTCTCAAAAAACTTTGTTAAGAAATATCTCAGTGAACTTGATACTAAGAAAGCTACAGGACTTGATCAGATTGGTCCACGACTCATTAAATCTTCTGCCTTTGCTATTGTACATAGCATAACATTTATAATCAATTTAAGTATTGCAACCTCATCTGTTCCCAAAATATGGAAAACTGCAAAAGTAAATCCTATTCACAAATCTGGTCCTAAGGATGATGCTGATAACTACCGGCCAATCTCAATACGACCAAACTTGTCAAAATTGATTGAAAAGCATGTCCATGATTCATTCATATCATATTTAACCAAACACTTTCTGTTATACCCTAATCAATCAGGTTTTAGACAGAAACACTCATGTGAGACTGCCTTGGTCTCCCTAACTGATAAATGGCTTCAAGCACTTGATCAAGGTAGAATAATAGGTTCTGTATTTGTAGATTTCAGGAAAGATTTTGACATGGTAGATCATGAAATCCTTTTGAAGAAACTGAAAATCTACCAATGTGATGAAAGCACAGTTAGATGGATTACTTCATACTTAAGTGAGAGAACACAACATGTTTATATTAATAATGTTCTGTCTGAACCTGAAACAATTAGATGTGGAGTACCACAAGGCTCAATTCTGGGTCCATTACTGTTTATTTTATTTATTAATGACCTACCACTTGTATTAAAGGACTCAGTATCATCTACAGATCTCTATGCAGATGACACAACATTGTCAGACATCCAAATCACAAAACAAGAACTCGAAATTTCTTTACAGAATGCCCTAAACAAACTAGAATACTGGTGCACATGCAATGGCATGGTGGTTAATACTGGTAAAACTAAAATATTACTTATCTCAACATGGAAAAAAAGAACAAAACTTGATAGTGATGAACTATGTCTGACATGGAAGGATAAAAAGTTGCAAATGGTCTGTCACGATAGTCTACTTGGTGTTTTGGTAGATAATAACCTATGATGGACTGAACATATCAAACATATCAGTAAAAAAGTCAATTCAAGTTTATGGCTTCTCAGTAGGATAAGACACTTTCTCCCAGAAAAGCACAGAAAACTATTTTATAACAGTTACATACAACCCTATTTAGACTACTGTAATACAGTATGGGGTAATTCAAATGATAAAAACTTAGCAAAGCTGGCACATCTTCAAAAAAGAGCTTTTGAGTTAATATCAATCCAGAAAGAAAGCAAGGAAAATCTAGCTGGTAAGTTAAAAATACTACCTATTAAAGACCGAATCTGTTTAAGAACAGCCAAATTAATGTACAGGATAGCCAATAATAGTGCTCCTGAATATTTACAATCACTATTCAAGTATAGGCTACCTGAAAGTACTCCCCACCTGCGATCAATGTCTACCAAACATTACAAAATTCCCAAACCAAATAAGGAATCATTTTAAAAAAGTTTCCAATACTCTGGAACTTTGCTCTGGAATAATATTCCAGTTGAGATTAGAAATGCGCACTCTATTTCCTCTTTCCAAACCCAGTATATACAATGGCTACAGACATGCAGCAAAAATAAATAAATTCCTTTGAATGAGGGCCTCAAGGTAGATTAGTTTTTAGCTAATTGAGTTACCCTCTTTAAATAAAGTCATAATAATAATAATAATAATAATAATAATAATAATAATAATAATAATAATAATAATAATAATAATAATAATAAAAAATAATAATAAAATGTCATTTGGTAAAATTTTCATACCTGTATGACTTTCCATTTAGGAAAAGTAGAAACAACAAGATTTTAAAGATAGCTGCCATGGTAGTTGTTTTTTAGACATCAGATCAACATCATTTCCATTTAGGACTGACTAGACATAAGTAGTCTTTTAGTAAAAATACCCTGATCATATGACGATCCACTCAGAAGTAGCTATAAGATGTTCAAGATGGCTGCTGTGTTAGCCATATTATATGTCCATGTGGAACCATTATTATTTAGGACCAATCAGACACAATAGAAGTCTTCTAGTGAAAACTGCATGTTTCTATGACTATCCTTCCAGGAGCAATAAAAAGCATTTTGAAGCTGACTACCATAAAAGATCATCCTGAAAGTTCTCTATGACCAGTTGAGATAAAAATCAAAACTTTTGAATTAACACACAACATCCATAAAATTCTCACCTGAATCTCATGTAGATGGCCAAAATCTTCTTGACATTGTCAGTTGTCAATTCATAGGTGTCATCAGGGTCATGAGGAAGATCATTTCCCATCACGCGACACAGTCTCTCTATTTTTTTATCCCTGAAAAAATTAACCAAATGAAGTATGAGGTCACTCACCTTCTTTAAATTAGTCTATATTCAAAATTAAACATGGACTGGCAAAGTAATTTTGGATCAGAATTCTTTATACTTAAAGATTTTAAACAATACAACTCTAAGAACTGACCTGTTGGTCCTAAGCTACCAGCTATTGTACAGATAAGGTTAAAGATTTAAAACATTTAAACATAAGCAGTAAATAAGCTTTGACTTAAGCAAACCCACGCAGTACCTTAAACAAATGTCTTTATGACATAATGACAAATCATCACACCTTCAAAACTGCTACCTGCACCAAAAAGAAGCAATCTATGTGCAGACTGTTAACTTTTGAAGGAATTCTCATTCAGAACCAGTAGTTAGTTACTATGCAAGTCAATTATAAACAGTGTCATTTTTGAAACTCTAAGTTAATATGGTCATACTCAGAATTTCTCTTTTTGAGCTTATATCTTTATTTTTTTTCTTATATGTCAACAAATAGTCACAATAACCAGCTGATCTGAGTCACTCATAAAATTTTAAAATATCTTGCAGCCAAGAGATTTTCTTTAAAATTAAAACAATATTATGTATATAACAACTTCATTGAATGTTACATTAAATTGAATGGATTTAAGATTTAATTTTCATATTTTTAGGAATAACTTCCAAATTCCTTTGACTAATACAAACATTATTCAAGCATTAAATCTATTAAAAAGCAAGAAGAAAAAATAATCAGCAAAAGAAACTAAAATACTGCAGAACATAAAAAAGATATTTTAACACAGTAAAAGAACACAACCTAAACTTATATTAGCAATATTTGTATCCAGATAAGGAAAAAGATTACAATATTACAAACCTTGGGAGGGAATCAAAATCTTCCTGAATAGGTACTTGGTTGCGAACCAGACTGTCATACAGATTTTGGGGCATGATGGCTGTCTCCAGCACTTTTCTGGTTTGCTGATCTATCAAATTGCCAGTGTTACGGTCAATATTGAATCCCAGGAATGTGATAGTGTGTCCATCAGGATTAAAGAAGAGATATGGATGAGGGCTGTGAAGGAGAAACAGACAATAAGCATTAGTTAAAACATGAATATCTTAGTAAGTAAACAGTTATAATTATTGATATAAATCACTAATGGTGACATTTCATCCACCAAGCCTTCTTCACTCCAGGTCCTTGACAACATATTTTACGTTGTAAAATTCAGTCTCATGACATAACAATGAACAAGCTTTTTTTACAGGGGTTCAAAATTTTTATTGACTGGAGTTAAACTTGGGTCCTTATCACAAGAGGCTTCTCAATACTCCACTATCCCAAACATGGAAAGTTTCATCTCACTTTTAATCATCCAACTATGAATGTTTATAGTTACCATTCAAACAAAATTTTAAAGCTGAATTTACCACAACCAATTTTAACTTCACTGAACATTATAAATGGAAACTTGCAGCTAACTATTTACAATAATACAATGTAATTTACCTATAACCATACAAAAATGCTAATTTTAAATGTAACATTTAACCAACTAGTATTTCTACTGCCCACCCGAATAATGTAAATTAATCATGCTAATATGACAATTAAATTTACCCCAACCAATCAAGTGCATCACAACATAATATTTATATCACAAATGAATCTTAAAATTAAACATTTTTATCAAGCTTTCAAAACCTTTTTACTCTGACATATCACCCACCTGCTTTCCCATGTTCTCCTCATCTTGTACTGTGCCAGGCCTTCCTCTCCCTCCTCATCCCTGCCCTCATTCTCTCCTTCATCTTCCTGATCTATGTCCATTCTGGTGGTTGGGGACTCCTCACTCATCTCTAGGGACCTTGTGGAGAAGTCCTTTTTAAAACAAAAGTGTATCCTATTATATAATAAGAAGCATGAAAATGGAAATAAAGTGAATCTAGTTTTTTGTATTACTCCAAAATTCATCACTCTCCACTTTATTTCTGTAATGTAATATTAACAATTATTATAGAACTATGAAGCTCATTTTTTTACATTCTTTGATTGGGTAAAACACAGATCAGATTGTATTTATTGAGCATCCTGAGAAAATACTGAATTACTGGTAGAGAGTAAACAAACTGAAGAATTCAAACCTTATAACAAGTGGACTACAAAACATCATATGATATTCATCATATTACATTTACCTGCCATTGACCTTGGTCTATCAGCTAGGTATGGGACTACCTGTATGACAAGGTATAACACTAGGTAAAAGTTTCATCATAATACAAGTGGGGATTAATAAGTGACCACATGCACACGAAAATAGGCATTAGTTTATATTAACCCCTGTTGTTTCCTTGAGGACTGGGGGCATGGCTGAATAAGAAACTTTAAGATATATAAGTGGTTTAAATTTCATTGGTTCAAAAGTTACACCTATACATGGACAGAGGCCTGCAATTGATATTTCCTTTTGCAGTAACAATGACCTTCATGCTTGAAGCATCCCTAACTCTGAATCTTACCTCAAAAAATGGGCATTGGTTAAAGAATCACACAATTTATAACTTTTCAGTCAGTGGTTCAAAAGTTATGCCCTGGACAAGTATATGATTCACAGAAATAAATTTTCATTCACTGAGACCATACCCTTAATGGGCAAAGCACATGGCCATAGTAGAGCACAATATGCCATCTAGTCAGGCACAGTTAGGCAAAGTTTCATTAAAGATCATGGTGTTTCAAACGATTTACTCTTGGCAAGGATACATACCACAGAACTGTCTTTGCCATGATCTAGATCTTGAGGCACAGGCTTTTATACACCATCTAGTTCTGATATAAATGATTAGCTAAAGTTTCATTAAATTATCTTTATTGCTTCAGAACTTACACTCTATTGACATGGATGTAAGAATGACATTTGCACACACTGACCATGAGGAGCAGCTGTGAGTGTGTGTGTGCATGCATGCATGCGTGCACATGCATGTATGTGTGTGTGTGGTCAAAGTTATCTACACATGGATGTATAAAAAGACACTAGACACTAATGGCTTCAATATATCAAAGTGACCTGTAAAAATTTTCATACCCTTGACATCTGGATCAGGAACCTCAGCACAAATCTGGAGAAACCTGGAAGATCTTCCGCAACAGCTTCACTACAAAAACTAGACTTTTCAAAGTCTCTCAGTTGGGTGTTGAAGAACCAAACAAAGTGATGAAGCTCTGCCCAGGATGGGTCAGGGACTCCACAGTGCCTAGTAAGATAAAGAAATTTGAGAGTACATATATTTATATACAAGCATTAAATGGCATTAATCACTATATGGTGCTTACTTAAAACAATGTTCTCAAAATTTAAAAAAAAAAATTAACACAAAAGGACTATTGGAAGATAAACCCATCCATGTACAAGAAAATAAAAGGTAAAATGATAATATATTGTAAAGAAAACCCCCAAAACTGAGCACATTTAAGTCCTTCAAATGTAGGATCACAATGTGCTATATAAACTGCCAAAGCCTGAGAGAGACATAGACAGAAACAAAAAATGGACACAAACAAGAGATAATGAGAGGCAATGATGAAAAGACATATTCAGAATGGGATTGAAAAATACAAACAGAATGAATCAAAGATATTGACAGATGACAGAAATTAAGAAAAAGACAATGACAGAAGAGAATACAAAGAAACAGATAGGCAGAAAGAAAAAAGATAAACTAAATGAAACACTCAAAGCAACAGGGAAATATTTAAAATGTGGAAGTTTAGGATAGTACAGTATATTAAACGGAATTAGAGGGATCAAAAAAACTGTGATATAATGATGATCATGTTCAGGATCACAAGCATGTAGAAATATCCCTATAAAACTTTTAGTCGGAATTTTATTTTTTAAGTCTTTTTTCTCTTATTCTTTTAAATCAGAATTAATTTTTAAAAAATCATAAAATATTTTGATAGAAAAGATTTAAGCAATTACTTTGAAGGAGCACTGCCAGTAAAATGATTTAAATGGAAGTGCTGCACAAAGCCTGTCAGATAGATAAAGGGAGATTACTGAAATGATTTTAATGGAAGTGCTGCACAAAGCCTGTCAGATAAAGGGAGATTACTGAAATGATTTTAATGGAAGTGCTGCACAAAGCCTGTCAGATAGATAAAGGGAGATTACTGAAATGATTTTAATGGAAGTGCTGCACAAAGGCTGTCAGATAGATAAAGGGAGATTACTGAAATGATTTTAATGGAAGTGCTGCACAAAGGCTGTCAGATAAAGGGAGATTACTGAAATGATTTTAATGGAAGTGCTGCACAAAGCCTGTCAGATAGATAAAGGGAGATTACTGAAATGATTTTAATGGAAGTGCTGCACAAAGGCTGTTAGATAAAGGGAGATTACTGAAATTATTTGAATGGAAGTGCTGCACAAAGCTTGTCAGATAGATAAAGGGAGATTACTGAAATGATTTTAATGGAAGTGCTGCACAAAGGCTGTCAGATAAAGGGAGATTACTGAAATGATTTTAATGGAAGTGCTGCACAAAGGCTGTCAGATAGATAAAGGGAGATTACTGAAATGATTTTAATGGAAGTGCTGCACAAAGGCTGTCAGATAGATAAAGGGAGATTAACACTAATAATTTCCTTTTCATTTTCTGTTAACATAACCTAGCTCACTATTTTAGACTAAAAGGAAAATAAAGCTAAATATACAGAAGCACCTATTATTAGAAATATAAACTATTCTTAGTAACTGAATGAAGTCAGCATGCCATAGACTTGAGAGGGATAAAATCCTCAAAGCCAAACATTGTGGATATGAGTGACATGGGAAAAAAAGCAAAGGCTGAAAGCATGTTTGGAAAAGAGAGAAAAAAATGATAAATAATGAGACACAAAAGTGAATATATTTGGATACAGTAGTATGTTAGAGCATCTCACCACAATAGTGGCTATATCATGCCAACCATAGGTATAGTTTATAAAAGGTAAAACTTTGTTCCAAATAAATGTAAACATGAAGCACAATATGATCAAATATGAAATGTAAAGATGTAGATAGCTTTAAAATGAACATAAAAAGCTACATATCACAAGAGTCTTAAAGAGGTGAGAGATTCTCTATTCCCAAAGAAAGAGTTTTAATAAAAACACCTAAAGGTCCATTACAGTACTCTCAATTTGTATAATACTTTTTCTAGTACTCTATTGAACATACTCTTCATTTATATACTACTTATTGTACACACTCTTTTTATAGCAACATAAAATACATTAAAAGTAAAAAAAATCTAAATATTAAAAAATGCCTTTATGATCTTTATTCTAATGTGTTGATGGTTTTGATGGATTTGTTGAAATGTCATGAATTGTATAAAATTTGCATTCCAGATTACAATTGACTCACAAGACATGGCAATAGCTATATCCCTCCACCCCATATACCTCATCCATTTGTATTCCTCTTTCAGGTTCGGTGAGATGGGACATAGGAAGATAAAAAATGTTGTATGCATTCAAAAGGTCAAATGGGTTAGAATACTGGTTACTTTTATTCTATGGAAGGATGTTGTTTCTATAACTTACTTAAGAAGAACCCTCAGGCAGTCTGCTGGTGTTCCCCAGGGGACAGCTGGATTGACATCATCAATTCCACGTCCCTGGTCAAGTCGACTCAAATACTGGTAGGGCCGTTGAAAGATTGCTCCTGTGAACTCCTTCAAGTCAAACTGTGGATCTTCCTGTTTGAAATCTGCAATTAGAATTACAATACCTGAATATTTTACACACAAGTAGCATAGCAGCTTGTCAGTCCATATCTATATGCTTTGGAAATGTAATCAACACATGTCAATATCTATAGTAAAAGGTGAGATCTCAATTGTCTATTAAGTTACATCCTATCAAAATGGGATCTTTGGAGAAATTACTAACCTGCCAACAATCTGCCATCATAGCAGAATGTCCAAGACTCAAGGACACTATGATACTTTCTGTTTATTTTCAATTAAGTTGACTGCATATGTACTTCAAAAACTGTTCAAATTTGTCAAATTTGTCAAAATTTGTCAAACTTTTTAAAATCTTCATCAATATTTGATGGCACTTCAGCATTTGTTTCATACTGAAGGGTCCTTATGTCAGTGTGCTTTTGGCTTAATCATGTCAAATTTTGTTCAGCAACTTTAAATCAGAAGTTGCTTTAAGGTATTTATCTTCACTGTAAAAGTAAGTTTACTGGCATCATTTGTAGACACTTAAAATGCCTGCAGGCCACAATTCTCTCTGGCATGTTGATGAAAATGATTTTGGTTTTTAGAAATTGAAAATTATTGATGGTCAAATAACAATTTGACTCTGGATTAATTCATGGTCATACCATGGGTTTAAGAACAAAAGTCAGGATAATTTTCTGCTATTAATTGTTTCTTTCAGTAACTTCAGCTGGACTAGATGGTATGTTGGTATGAATGTGAAACGTAGGTATTCTAAGTATGTTTTGTGGAGAAAGTTGCTCAGCCTATCAAAGCTTCCAATTATCTTAATTATATTGGTAACAGCTATCAATTCTTGATGTGAGGTAAGTACCATTTGTATGCTCTTAACCTAACTGCTTTGCAAACAACACCACTGCTTGGTGTTTCTAAAGACACTGAACATAGGTTCTCCATTTGCAATGTCAATGTATTCAGTTGCATTTATATCACACAAACATTTCAAAGATCATCTCTTAACAAACATTCATATTAAGTCTGATAAAAATTAGCTCAACTGCTCCACTGAAGAAATCAAATGAGATTTCTGATATGGTTGCTAAGGTAGTTGCACAACTACTGGTGGAGCCACCATGAAAAAATGTTGAAGAAGCATATCTGAAGAAATATTTATTCAAAGTTATAAAGCCTTGGGAGTTGCCTCAGACATAAGTTTGATCAAGCATGTCCTATCAAGCTTTTGAACCATAGTTCATTTGGTTCAACACAAGTAGGTTATTTAGTGCCTATGCAAATGGAGCAAAGTGCTTTGCCCAGGGACATACTGTTGTTCACCCATCTTGGTCTAATGGTAGGATTCCAACATGCACTCTTTCAGTCACAAGTTCTACATATATGGCTCCAAAATGAACCAAGTTTGATAGAAACTGGCTTAAGTAAGCAGCTCTTGAGAAATAAGCCAAAAAATTGGTTCCTCACCCAACTGCTATGGAAGCCACACATTGCTAACATTAAGAAACTATAATCTATACACCAGTCTTTCATACTGGTGCTTCAGTACTTTTCTCCTTATTAGTATCCACATAGCAAATTCCTTTTAAAATACATTATACCAAAAAACTTTGATTTTCCTAGATTGCATCAATATAAACTGAAAACTATAATTATCAGAAAGAATCCAAAATAATTCTACAAAAACCCAGAATGGCCAGACTATCTGGGATAAGTAACTCTTTGTCAAATAATATTATATATTGTTGATAAGGTTTTACTAACAGTACTAGTTAATATTATAAATAATAACTAATGAAAAAATATAATTTCAGTTTGCTTTTTATGTGCAAAATTTTTCTGTCAATAAAATTTAAACTTTACAAACTTCTATGATTTTTTTTGGACTGTGGACCAAATTTATAACTCTTTAAGAATGAATATGTAAAGTTCTCACCTCTTGGCTTTGGTTTGTTGGTGAGAATATCCAAACTTTCTTGTGGGGATCGGCAGGTCAGAAATGGCAGAAAGTCAAATACATGATGCACATAACTTGCACTGCCTCCCTGTTAATAAAAGCACAATAACATTCATTTATTACAAAGATAGGCTGACAGATGATTCAACGATTAATACAGTTGGTAAAAGTCTTGGACAATGATTTAAGAAATGATTGCAACAGGCATTTTTTAAATAACTTTTACTACCAAATCTTATTGCTGCTGATGATAATCTCACAAGCAGTCTGAAAAGAACCTGAGTTTCATCGCAAGTATCAGAAGCTGGTGCTGGACACTTTGCAAAGCCTCCAGTCTGACAAGATTCTTACCCACAGATGGATATTTTTAAACACCACACAAATCATAAATGGAATCTATTAGTCTCCTCATTTGCTAATGTTGCCTGACTTCATAAAAGGAATATGTATTATTATTATTATTTTTATTATTATTATTATTATTATAATATATTGTTATTATTATTATTATTATTGTTATTATTATTGTTATTATTATTATTATTATTATTATTATTATGCATCATCATTATTACAAATCTATCATAAACGCAGCACACCTGATAAAGCTTTCCTTTTCTTTTCTAAAAACTTACCTTTCTTGCCTGACTTAATTCAACTATTGGCATTGTCTCTATGAGGTATAGATCTCTAGGCAATCGTCTCCAAACATATCCAAACTTGTCTGTCAAACATCCCAGAATTAGAAGATTGAATAAGAAAAAGTCAACTCCTTCCTGGACCTGAAATGTAATATTTAAAGACTTGACTTTAAAGTCATAGAATAGAAAAGGCCCAGTCCTATAACCTTGTAATATTGACCCAGTGGTCAATTAGTGAGCAAGTGCACTGCACTGCAGAATGAATAATTCTTTGATTCATCATGAGGCATTCCAAGTAGAAATATAATCATTCAAGGACATAACTCAACATAAATACTTTAACCAAAAACTAAATGCAAATCTTTTATATATCTGTAACCTTAATCTCAAGGTCAAAGAGTGGGGGGGGGCATGGAAAATATGAAGAGAATATATTATGGGTGGAAGGAAATATAAGTAAATGAATACCATTAACCAAAAACCTCAGATAAATCTTCAATATCTGTGACCTGAAACTTACATTGTTTAAAAGAATGATCAGCACATAAGGTTAAAAAATTTGTTAAAAAAATATCTTGCATCCTTCATCTTGCATGTTTGGGAATATACTAGATTCATCTTACAGCATGTTGAAAGAAGCAGCTGATGTGGGCAAACTTTCTGCAATGGATTGCATTCTGTGATAATGTTCCAACTGAGGTGTTGAACTTCTTGAGTCCAGCTTATATAAAAAGCAAACTCTAAATTTATAAGATTGTACAGTTTATGCCTTTATCTTTGCTCAATATGACTTGTTTAGGATATCATAACTTGCTTGACACTATATAGCCAGGATTATGCTGATATAATGTTGGACACTACACAATGCATCCTATGCATACCCCAACACTATATAGCCAGGATTATGCTGATATGCTGTTGGACACTACACAATGTATCATATGCATACCCCAACACTATATAGCCAGGATTATGCTGATATGCTGTTCAACACTACACAATGCATCCTATGCATACCCCAACACTATATAGCCAGGATTATGCTGATATGCTGTTCAACACTACACAATGCATCCTATGCATACCCCAACACTATATAGCCAGGATTATGCTGATATGCTGTTGAACACTACACAATGCATCCTATGCATACTCCAACACTATATAGCCAGGATTATGCTGATATGCTGTTCAACACTACACAATGCATCCTATGCATACCCCAACACTATATAGCCAGGATTATGCTGATATGCTGTTCAACACTACACAATGCATCCTATGCATACCCCAACACTATATAGCCAGGATTATGCTGATATGCTGTTCAACACTACACAATGCATCCTATGCATACTCCAACACTATATAGCCAGGATTATGCTGATATGCTGTTCAACACTACACAATGCATCCTATGCATACTCCAACACTATATAGCCAGGATTATGCTGATATGCTGTTCAACACTACACAATGCATCCTATGCATACCCCAACACTATATAGCCAGGATTATGCTGATATGCTGTTCAACACTACACAATGTATCCTATGCATACCCCAACACTATATAACCAGGATTATGCTGATATGCTGTTCAACACTACACAATGCATCCTATGCATACCCCAACAATAGAGATAAGTCCATTAGTAAAACTAGTGCATAACTCTTCAGAAAATAGTGGGATCACTATGCCTGGAAAGCATCTATATCTCCTGGTGAAGACTATAATGTGAACTAAGTTATCCAAAAATTACGCCTAAAATCTTTTTTCCTGCATTTACAAATGTCAACATAGTACACAATGACTGAAACAATGCCATTTATTCAAACCAATCTGAAACTAGACCTTTACCACCCGATCTTCATGACATGCTTACAGCTAACATATTTCCATGTAATCCAATGACAAAATGCATGCCATTCCATGAATAACTTGTGATTATTTTATTTTCTATATAAAATTTTACCTCTTGCTATAAACAACACATCTTGTTTAATACATGTCATTAGAGTAACACATCCCCCGGATTCTCACAATATTATGCAATACTTGTAGATCTGTTATACATGTGAACCAGAATGAGTTTCCTCCCCCAAGATGTTGGATTTTCTTATTCATTCTCATCACACAACTAAACTTTCCTACATATTCAAAATTATGTAACACAATCAGAACATTCCAATGTAGTATATTTGCAGAAGACTTACCATGGTCATGTGACTGTGAATGGGATTACTCTTTGAGCATGACATTTTGTTGTTGTTGTTTTGGGGCTTAACACCATTTATTTTCAGCACATGATAGGCTATACATGGCAGTCAGTAATAATGGTTGAGGAAGAAACTGGGAAATCCGCAAGAAGCTACTGGCAAGCTTTCTCACATATCCACATTTGCCAAATCTTAGACTCAAACACACACAGACAGAGGTGAGATGGCAGTGATCTGTAACGGATATCGCTTTAGACCACTCGGCCACTTGGGGCCCCCATGACATTTTAATTGCTAATTCAACAGATAGTAACCTACAATCAATCATTGGATTATATTATTTATAATCAGTAGTAATTTATAATCAATGGATTATGATTGGATAATTAAAGGCTCAAGCATCATAAAACAACTAATAGTAATGGTATTTTTTCACAGTTTAGGCTTGGTTTCAGACACTTGGTGTTAAACTTTGTGGAGATGTATTCTACTATGTATGATCATAAGAAATACACAAAGGATTAATGGATTATGGTTGGAGCTCAAGTAGCATAAAATAGGATGGTTTGGCAGTGTTTGTTGATTTTATTAGTGTGTGTTATTTTCCGATATTAAATTGCCAAAATCTAAACAAGTGAAGTATCCCTTTAATTTCAGAGATGGATGACAACAGAAACTTTAATTGCTTGTAAATAAATTCCAATGGAGATGAATATGCATTCTGTCTTCCACAAAAAAAATCAAAAATGCAACCGATGTAATATCTGGACATGTTTTTATTCGTCTAGGATTTAATGCCATTTTTCAGTACAAGATAGGCTATATAAGTTAGTCAGTATAGATGGTAGAGGAAAAACCTGGAAAAATCCCAGAAAGAACCACCAACCCATGAGAAGCTACTGGCAAACTGTCTCACATGCCCACATTGGCTGAACCCAAAACTCAGAGATAGAGGTGAGATGGTGATGATCTGTAAAGGTGAGTGTTTTAGACCACTTGGCCACTTTGCGGCCCCTAATATCTGGACATAAACATCAGCTTACATTAGATACATGTTCATGTACATGATTGCCATTTGTTGGTATAGGATGTAAATTAAACCATGCCAATTAACCACCCTAATCAAATCAAATAGAAAATGCAAGAGAAGTTAAATCCTAAACATCTGACATATACTGCATTCATGATCATAGTACTGGTATGTACCAAGTTTTATAGTAATCCAATAGAAAGCTTTGACTATTTAAGTTCACATGATTCTGTCATACATCAAATCCAGCTCCTTGCCAAACAGAAGCAATGACTAACAAACCTCATGGAAGCACCATGATATTTTAATATTAAATCTAGATACCATAAAAAATTTTGTATCACTGCATTTCAGAATGCAATATGCATAATGGAAAATTACAGTTATATTAGGGAACACATTTCAATGTTCTGGGAAAGGAGACAAACATTTCATTTTTAAATTTCCATTTGTTAATAGTTGAAAAAAAATATATTATTTGGGAAAAATATTAATTTTATTTTAAGATAAAAGAAAAGAAACTATTTCAGCTCAACAGGAAATCATAGTCCACCCAAATGAAAATTAAATGGCAGGTACCTCATACTGACATTAGGGAGACTTTTGGTAAAAATAGTAAAGTGTTGATACTGAAGTCTACAATTTTCTAGCTGTGCAATTGATATGACAGGAACACTTAGTGGGATGCTAACAGCCAATTAAGATATTTATCAACAAGGGCCAGTAAATGAATAATGAAAACCTGCTGCTAACATCATTCAAGTTGTAAAAAGATTCCTCCAGAATTTTTGTACAATCCTTACTGACAGAAACTACCAACATACTGGTACAATGAAAGAGTACTGTGGTATGTTTCAGCAGAAAAATGTTCTGTGATAAATTGATATACTAGTAACACTGTGTTGCTCTAGGTAATATGTACATCTTAAGATGATGACCATAATAAACTACCAAGGTTCATAGCTATTCATGAAAAGCTGCCAGATCAGTTGTGTTTGCTAGATTTTGTCATACCCTCTGTCAAGCTGCAAAATGAAAGGGACAGTAACTTATAACAAAAACTTGGGGGAAGGACAGTATTTTGCCAGTCTTCAAATAATGAACATGCAATATTGCTATGCATAGCATTTAGCTAAAGGTAATAAGGGCCATGACAAAAATCACAATAGCATGGTCATTTATTAAAATATGCATATTAACATCATGACCATAACTGGTCACAACCAGGCAAGTAAACAGTAACAAACACACTATCTTCAACCTAAATCTAGGGAGAGATCTAATTCACAATTTTATTAGAAACAAAATAATGGTTAACTCTGAGGGAATATGGTGGTTTAAGGTTGATTATTTTTCTTTCCAAATGTGCAATTTACACACTTACCATGCATACAAAATAGCCGTATATCAGAAACAAATTCATCAGGAAACTGCTGATAATTGTTGTTTATGCAATATTCATGTTTCATGTCTGCTTCCTTGCAATATATACACAAAAGAACATACATCTTTTTTTTCCAAGTCAGTGGAAATGAGTTTGACTGGTCACTGAAATATGTCAAGACCATGAGAAAAACATTGTTAAAATGTTTTGGTATTTATTTTACCAATGGTTGCCACATATGTTGATAGACTGGTATCACTGGTGAAACCTAAAATCCCTTTATGCAAAAGCTTTTTCTGTTCAATTGTGTTAAATTATATTATTGCTTTAAGGGAAAAAAATGACACATTTACAATGTTATGGCCATATTTTATTGCTATCTGAATTATTTTACAATATTAAAAGATACTTTCTGCCAAAGTTTGATTTAATTCTATTGAGTGGTTTTTTATAATTTGTTTTTTTTAAAACTCATTTTTTGTAATGGCTGCCCTTCAAATCAGCATCATTTGTATAAAAAAAACAGAAACCCCTGAATGCCAAGGTACTTTTTGTGAAATTCTGCCACATAATGACAAAGTTTTTACAAAAGACTTTCAAAAGTTTTTCTCCTTTTAGAAACCATGGATATATTTGTTCAGCATCATTTGTAAACATTTTAAAGCCCCTTATGTCAGCTAATGTTGCTTCCTGTCAAATTTGATATAATTCTGTTCAATGGTTTTTGAGAAGTTGCTTAATAATTTGTTTTTGTCTGTGATGGCACCCATACTTGATGGTGGATAATAATTTTGTACAAATGTTAATGCATATCTTGCCAGAATGTTTTGTGTCCAATTTGGTTACATTTTTATCAATAATTTTGACAAGAAATTGCTTAAATGATTTCTATTTTTAGTATCAGTTACACTATTTAATGGCAAGTTAACACAATTGGTAAATGTTTAAAAGCCCTTTATGACTGTATTTCCTGCCCAATTTGGCTCCAACTAATCCAGTAGTTATTGACATAAAATATTAAAAGAAAATATTTGTAATTGAGTGCTCACAAGCATCAGGGCCATTATTACATGTTCATTTGGTCCTATCCCCAAGGTGTACCAATAAAAACCTTGGAACCACAAACTTCCCAAAAACTCTTGGTATTGATGCTGTTGGAAAAGTGCCTGCTATTTATTGCATTTCCACTAACATGCATTATAACAAAATACTTGACAATGAATATGAAGCTGATTGAAAGTTACTTCTTTGTAATGCTTTCCTCTAACATCAGCTTAAGAAAAGTTATGACAAGATGAACAAGTAAACTGAAAGCATAATGATGGATAGAATTCAGCTCCCTCCTCTTCTCCTAAACAATTTGGACATGTTAAGGTGTAGTCACCAGTTCCAATAATGAACAAGATTAAAATGTATTACTTGCCTCATGTGCAATGTCCAAGTGAAATATGCGTGGTGTAGTGACCCCATGTGGCAGTATATGGGTTAGAAGAATCTGGGTCACCTGGGAAACATTTATCTCTTTGTCTTGGAGAGGTATGTTCACAAGATCTGTAATTTTGTAACGATAAAAGTTTTGCATTAGCTCCTGATTCCTCCTCTTGACATACAGGGATTTCCCAACCCCTGCTCGCCAGGACTTCACAACACGAACACTTGAGCTGTAAAAAAAATTATGAATGATTTCACAGAGTTTATTTGTATCTTGTGTTGCATGAATTTTCCTAGTGAAGCATCATCTTCTCTAGGAAAAAATAACCACTGCAAAAAAAATGGTTATTTTCCCAACCAACTGTAGCCGTTATAAATGTAAAATTACTATAATTTTGCAAATTTCATATCCTGTTAGCTTCATCTATGAAATTTTAAATCACAAACTCAAAATGGAATTGTCCATTCTCAAATATAATGCAAATATGGAGTTCATAAATTTACTGTGTGAAACCACCGGGAAGCAAATTTAATATTTTCAACCAAAAATGACAATTCTGGGCTTACATAGTGAGTATCACTGCTCATGTGTATCTACAAAACGGAAGTTTGATAACAATATTATAAAGTAACCTGACTTGATGAACATAAACTAAACAAGAGGCTTAAGTGGGTTAATATTGCTCTGATAGGCATCATATGTTAACATGTAAATGCAAATTTACAAGTAATGACACTGTAGAAAGGCTATGAGCACATTGTTTTCTAGGATTCTACCCTGGAGTCTCTGCCAATTTCATGCCAATGCTTTATAAAATTTCTTGGCTCTTGTATTTCTTGTATAAGGGAGGTGGCGCTACAAAAATCCACTCAAAATGGCTGATGTTTACAGCAGGCGTCAAAAGGTACTTCCATAAGAATGGTGCAGAGGTGTCCAAAGGCACTTATATGTCAATCAGGTAGAGGCATCCAAATACACTTTTATGAGGTAAAGGGTCGATGTCTATTTTTTAACAGTTTCACTTCATATTCCAGGAAAATGAATTATTTGTTGTATTTTATAAAGATTGCTGCTTTTCACTTTTTTCTATTACTTGTTTAAAGACCATGACATAATACTGGAAATACAGGCATACCGAATGATAGGCATAATTTTAGTTCACCTGAAAAGTGAACCGAACAATTGAATTCAGACTCACCTGCTACACTGTTTGTTTTTAATACACACAAAGACACATCTTTAAGGCAAAATAGTTTTAAAGAGAAAAATGATGCTTCAGGATATATTACTGAACTTGCACGCATGAACACAAATGTACCTGTCAAAGTCCACTGCTGCTGCTGAATTTCCTTCCTTCACCTGAAGTTTTCTTCCGACATAGTTAGCAATATGCTGAATATCTGGAATTGGCAGTGGTGGCCGTCTGAACCTGTCCAGAGCTGTGATGATTCTAGATTTATACTCATTTTCTGCACTGCAGACCACAACAAGTTTGTACTCAAGGTCTGAAATAAAAGTAAAATGTATGGTATCAAATGTTATTCTTATCACATCCCTCAACCTAATATGACCTCAAATTTGTATTATATTAAGACTGAAGGTGTCACAAGATGATCTGATGGCAAACCAGTATTTCAAACTGATGCATAGTTATTTAAAAAAAATTCATACTGAAAAACATCAAAATCTTCATAAAAAAATGAAATTGATAATTGCAGTTCAAGTTTTAATAAAAGCACAACCAAAGCTACAAAGAACAAGCTATGGAAAAGGACACCAATCACCAGAATACTTACACATCTGTATGCATGAAATGGTCAGTCTAATTTTACATCATATAAATTCCTTTTTAACAAGAGTCATTTGAAGAGAGCAATATCCTACTGATGAATACAATTTGTATTTTTACTGTGTTGAAACCATCTCTGATATTTTAGAGTGACAAGATTTTTAAAGAAGCCACTCTGGCAGTCATAATGGCTTTAAAATTGGTACCATCTTTATTTAGGACAAACCTGACACCATTAGAAGCAATGATATGACCACCCAAAAGATGCAATCAAGAATTTCAATATGGCTGTTTTAATGGTCAATGTACAGCACCATTTTCATTTTGGACCAACCAGACCTTAGATGAATCTGTGTGTATAATTTTATGGCAATCCTCCATGCCAGTATATGCAGTATAGTTATAACAAACTCATGTTAACCATGGGCAGACATCGGACAATGGAGGTTGGATTATGAATAATGGAAACAGACCATCTCATCAATTATTCTAGCATGAAATTTCTAGCTAGAACTTTTTATTTTACACTTTTATCCCTGTGTTCAGTTTACTTTATGTACCTTTTCAGCACCCTCTCACCCTGGTCACAGACCTCAAAGTTCATGCCAGTGTGTGATCATGTACCTCTCCAGTCACTTTTCACCTCCACCACTGACCTCAAAGTCCACAAACTTTGTTAGATCATGTACCTCTCCAGTCACCCCTCACCTCCACCAAGGACCTCAAAGTTCATGTCAGTATGTGATATTGTACCTCTCCAGTCACCCCTCACCTTGGTCACAGACCTTAAAGTTCAGTGTGTAATCATGTGCAGATGTGTATGAATATGATGTATGTGTTGTTTTTTTATATTAAAAAAGCAGAAAGTGAAAAGTTTTTATTTTCTGGGCAACAATGTTCATCTTATTGCAAATAATGGTACTTTTTCAGCTTCTTACTTAAATTAATACAATTGATGAGAAAAGAGGTTTAATTGAATCATTCATTGGGTCTTTAATTCAATTTGGCAGCAACCATGACACATAGCTTGAACAGAAGTAAAATCAATATCTTTAAAAATCAACTTTTCTGCCCTTGGATTCTTACCAAGCTCTTTTCTTTGTTGCATATATTGCTCCAATCGTCTTTCCCCTCGGTCACTGACTTCAAAGTCCAAAAGGTCACTGTTGACCAGACAATGGATCTTATTGCTTCTGTCAGCTAAAGTCCTTCTCCAGAATACATCCAGCTACATAAAAATCAAAGTATCTATGATACTATCAAAAGAGAATAGTATAAAGAAGGATGGGGATGAATAGCATTCAATACTGATAGGAATGACTCTAAAATCAAATGCAAAATTAAATTAAATTTGCACACAGGAATGATAATAACTTATTATAACCAAAAATATTAAGCAAAAATAAAATATTACAACTATTTATCAATAAACCTTACAAAATAACACTTTGAATAAAGTATAAATCAGCAGTATTTAACAAGGTTTTAGAAAACCTAAAATTTTTTGCATAGGGTGTAACTGCACAAAGAACCTTGTCTGTTACAATTTGCTTTGGAAGGCCAAGAAGAAAGAAATATTGTGCATACAAAAGGGGAAGTATCCATATATGTATTGATATCCATTTATGTATTTATATATATATATATATATATATATATATATATATATATATATATATATATATATATATATATATATATATATATATATATATATACACAAAATGATACTAACTCTATTCAAGATATTTTAATCTTCAGCTACTGTGTCTATTATTAGTCATTTGCATTTATTTATGTCAGTAACAAAGAAAATCTATTCACAAGACTCACTCACCTTCAACAAATCAGCAAACATAAGATGACTAACTCACATGGTTTTAAATCTGCCCCACCCCACCAATTCCATGTTGAATATTTTATCCTGTGAAAATGCTCAGCCACTGATAACATATATCAAAATACAGAAGACATTCCCAGTATGTACAAAGTTTTACTACTGCTTCTTGAGTTGCATTTAATATTAGGGCTATACTTCGGTGGTGTCAAGTAGAGTAACATGTTACATTCAATTCTGATTGGTGGTTACTGTCGGTTCAAGTCTAGAGTAAAACAATAACCACAAATTAGTACTGCAGCTTATTCTCAAGCACCATTTTCAACTAGACCTTGTGAGTGTAGGACAAGAAGAAAAAACAAATTTGTACTAATAGATGGTTGAACTGAGATGATAGACACTGGATGCTCAAAATTATAAAGAAAGTTCTTCATTTTAAGACAATACTGTTGTTAATATATAAATCTAAACTAAATATTTTCAGGCGAATTTTTTTTTTTTACAGCTTTTTTCCAAATAAATAGATACTTTATGTAGCACTGGATTTTTTTTTTAAAGATTTATTTATGTGCATCAGAACATAGTGACATTAATTATGACATTAATTATGACATATTTTCTTTCAAGGGGGTCCAGAGGAAGACAGTGACTTCTATTATTTTTCATATCTCCTTTTTCCACATATAAATATAAAGAAATGTACAATCATGTATAACTGTTATGCAAAAATAATGAAATGTCTGCAAAATCCAGTAAAATGTTTTGCTAAGATTTTTAATTTTTACATCTCACCTGGTCCAGTGTTGTCTGTGGTGTACACATCAAGATCTCATCTGCTTGAGGTAGAGGTTGGTTCATGTCCATCATATAAATTGACAGGACAGTGGAGAGGACATCAGCTACAAGAAAATGGTGAGCAGTTAAGAATATATTGTATGGCAGAAAAATCCAGCCAACATCCTCTGAAGCACATTTATTTTTGTTCCATATGTAATGTATGCTTATAAAGGATATGAAAGAAGCTTGCATGTTCATCAACGATAAATTTATGTCAAAACCAGTCTTGATGATAAAGGTGTTGAACCAATATTTCACATTCTGTCCTTAGTGTATATTTCACACTCTTTCCTTAGAGCATCAACGAGTTTATACACCACTATTTGATAACTTGAGCCCATCAACATAGATCACATTATAAGGGAGGCCATGAAACAGTGAGGGAGGCAATGCTTGGAAACCAAAACAACAACATTGTTGCTAGGTGAGCCAACTAGAACACAACTATGTCCAAAGAAGCATTTTTCTACCAAAGTTTTAGCATGAATTGCTCAGCCATTAAAATCATTTTCCATATAGCTGATATGAAAACTATTACTAGGGGAACAATAACAAACAAAATCTGTACTATGTGCTAAGAAACATTCCAACTAATTTTGATCAAAACTGGCTCAACTGTTCAAATGAAAGGTTTTCCACCTGGCTGCTATGGCAGCTACACCATTGCAAAGGGAGTCATAGACAAAATCTGAATACACCATGTTCTAATGAACTTTCTAACTACATTTAATTGAAATTGTATTTTGTTTTGTGGAGGAGAAGAATTTGAAAATAAATTCTGAATATGGCTGCTGTTGAAGAAACACCATAGTAGCATTGCCATTCCAGAAACAATTTTGATTGTTCATATTCTAACAAATATTCCAACCAAATATGACTATAATTTTTATGCAGCATATCTCAGCAAACATTCTTAGTCTCATTGAAAGTGGCTCCAATATTGAAAAGAAGTTGAAAATAGGGTTGCTAAGTAAGCCAAAACCAATACTATCAGAGGCATATGAAGAAAGATTTTCATATTTAAAGTCTTAGCAAACATACTTATTAAGCCTGATTTAATTTGGCTTAGTGTTTCTGGAGAAGGTGAAAACAGGTTTTTAATATGGTTGCTATGGAAGTCACACAAAATTTTAGGGGAGCCAATACAAGAAAATTTTGATAGAACATTCCAAAAATGTGTGATCAAATTAGCAACTGAATAGATACAAACAGGTTTTCCTGATTGCTAAGGAATCCATGCCATTTATTGATGGAGCCACTCTTAAAGTAAGTTTGATACAGCATATGTAAAGAAATATTCTTGCCAAGAATGATCAAAACTAACTTAGTTGCTTTGGACAAGAAGTCTAAAATAGGTTGTCCAGTTTTCTTGCTACTGAGCCACTCCAAGCAAATTTTTCGATAGAACATTCCCAAAACCAATTCTAGAAAAAAACTTATGAGGAACATAGCTACATATGCTTAAATTGGACCTGCGCTTTTAGAGAAGTTGCAAATAGCAATGTGGATGAAGGACCCATGATGTACTAAAGCTGATGGGGGATAAAAGCTGGATGATTGAATTTATCAACTAAAAACGTTATATACTCCACCCATCCCACCCCTGAGAGGAGTTGTTATTATATCAAAAGCATACATGTCAACCACTAGAAAGGAATAAGCATAAATAATCTAAGTGTCAAAAAAGTGTGATATGATTTTAAAAAAACATGCCATAATTACAATAAACTATGAAAATATGAACATTTCATTTTGCTACTAACTTGGATCTGCAGCTGATTTTAGTTCTTGTCACAAATGGGAAAAATCAATGAGGATCAGTGCAATAAATACATACACAAAAATGCTGATAAATTATAAAACACACTTTTACTAGTTTACATGTCTAACTTTCCACTGAGTCAACTCTCTCCACAACAATGTAAGCACTTATTTATATCACTCATATTTTTCTTAAATTTGTAAAGCACTATTGATCTGTAAATTTTCTCATACATGTTTTAAAGCTTAAAAACATGCCTCTCCTCTAACATTTTTTTAGTCAAGAAACTTCCACAACAATGACAAAGCCTCCTTCAACTTGTAGAGTTTTGACAGGTCCACCAATCAAATGTCTGTATTTTACAAAGAATCTCCAGGTACAAATTAAACAATCTGGTTTCTTGTAACATACAGTTGATACAAATGGAACATAACGATAATGACAGAAAAGTCCAAATAAGACTATGATAGAAAAGTCTAATTTTATACTATTTTCACCCAGCAATCTTCATTTCTTGCTTATTCTCAAATTTATATTTTTTGGATTAAAGAGATGATAATACAAATGACAAACACAAGTTTTAATGATTTATTTTCCTTTTTTAATTTCTTTAATATAACAAATAAGTGTAGTGCAATCATAGACAAGCTTTATATATAATTCAGTGAAAAAAGTGAATTATTATGTCAAAATCATAATAGTTGGCAGGTATGCAAAGCACATAACCCCCTGATCCACACAGCCTCAACCATGGAATTAAGGGCAGGAATGCCACATGGAGTAAGAGCAGTACATGTATGTTGTTATACATTTCAAATAGAGTGTAAATTGGAGAAAAAAACAATATAGCCTTCCCAACATTAAGTGTTTCATCCCCAAAACCCCTTCTGAGGACATAATCTAATCTAAGAGCAGGAGTTAAACAAGGTTGCAGTCTGTTACAACTCTATATCATAAACTAAGTAACAGAAAGAAGCCAAACAAAACTTAACAATTTAATTATCAATGTTACAGTACTATGAACTGAATGCAAAATAATACCAACAAGGTTATATCAAAGGCCTAAAGAATGAAAAGTTCTACATAAACTTCAGATCCATTAATATACTAGTCTGCCACCATTCTGGCATGTTAAAATCGTATTGTCCAAAACTCTTTTGAATAATTTACAATATCCCCAAAATTATATTCTAGTCCAATGAGCACTTTATATTTCCAATGAATAATCCTAACTAATGCCTCCTCTCAAATTATCTAAACACAACATTAAACACATCTACAAGCTAACTGCAGCAAAGGGATTAGGAATCCAAAATCAAAATGAATTCAAAATAGGAATGAATCTGATTTCTCAGTTATCTCCTTATATACAGCTTTAAGAGAATATTATCAATATATGTTGTAATATACCAAACGTGACAGATTTTACTAATCAATTAAATACTTCAAAATACATAGTCATGTCACCTAACTCACCCAATGGGATATAACTTAATTCTTCTCAGTACCCATCTGACTAAAACCCTCCAGCCAAATAGAAATTGTCTCAAATATATCAACAGGATTTATTGTTAGAAATCTGAGATCTATTTATAAATCATATGCAATCAACACTCATAACATCTTAAAATAGACTTTTTAACCCAGGTATAAAAAATTAGTAATCTAATATTCTGATTAAAGATGACCATTACAATTTACAGTCATGAATAAAAAACTACACATAATATAGATACAGTCATGAACCAAGAGCCAAAACAAAAATATAGATATACATAACACAGGTAAGAATGTAAATCAACTCTGTGGTAAACAAAGGTGTAATACATTTCATTGTCTTCCATTATACAATGCATAACACATTCATGAACAGTGACTTAAGGTAAAATGTTTTATTTTCATTGTTAATCCCTAACCATGACCAAATTTAAAATACATAAAATTTAATAGCTGATGAGGTACCTGCATGGAGGCATTCCCATTTTATGCCAATAATAAATGACAAATTATACTTATCTTCACCTATATTGGTTAGAACTTTCCAAATTTATTCAATAATGACCTCAAAAATTGACCCATTTATATTCCTGCACATAAAAAAAATAATAATATAAAAGATCATCAGCAAATTGAATACCAAAAAATGCCATCAGACTCCTGAGCGTATACTATTGATTCCGTGATTTTCATGAGCATCAATTTTGTAGATTTGCCAAGAATAACATATTCATCAGTACTTAAATTTGTGGCATGGGAAAAGGAGGCTAAAAGTTTCAAAAACTGATTATATATTCACTGGTCATTAAGTTTGTGATTTGTAACAAATACAAAATCCATGTAATCTGTCACCCATAATACTAGTAAGTTGATAGTAAATAAATGGATCTACCTGCAACAGCTAAATCAGTCTTCTTTATGAATGATTACAAACAACACAACCAAGTATCAACCTCTTACCTTTAGGGCAAATGATCAGATTGGGTGTTCCTTGCACAAAACTTGGTGGGAAAGGTCGCTTAATTTGTCTGGGATCTAAAAATTGAGGAAAAAAAGCATGGTTTGAAATTTCACATCAGAATTTTGTGCATTCAACGGATTTCTATGCATTGTTTTGGTTCTAAGAAAAATATGATGAGCGAAATCTATTTAATAAAATCACTTCCAACAAATTAAAATATGCATGTACACTGTTCTCCGAATTGTTTTGCCAGAAATATTCACACTTATAGCTTTGCTGGTTTCTGGTATATATATGAAAAACAAAGCACTGTCTAAAATAGGTACTTGATTGAAACAGATCTCCAGCAATGAACATGAATTAATTCCAAGTACATTGCATAGGCAATACTAACTTCTAAAAGTATAATAAATGAATTTTTAAAAATATAAGAGAACTAAAACATAATGGCAAGTTTTTCCTATTTACATCTGAAAATGACCAAATGAAGCTAGGATTTTTTTGAGATATGCATATCTGAACTAAGGCAAAGCTGTATAATCTATAATCCAAATTACACCCATCAATCATACATCAAAAGTTAACAAGTTATTTTAACAATACCCAAGGTCTTTCTTTGAACAACCAGGATGGCCAATGAGTAAAAAATGTGAAATTCTTTTTCTTTAAAATCAAATTTTGTGTAAAGTACAAAACTGAGGAGTGGAACTTTAGAATCAACTGACTCTATAGAAGAATATGTGTGCAAAGTTTTTCGGCACTTCTCCAAGTAGATAAGGAGTTTTGGAAACAGATATTTCATCAGGAAGTTCAAGGTCTTTTCAAGCATCATGTCTTTTTTCAATCACAATAATTAACTGTATATAAATATAGGAATAATAATGAATACATTAGTGACCAAACAGTGAATGAAACTTAAGATTTTTCATTTCTAGCTTTTTAATGGCTCTTCATGATATTTTGGTCATGAACCTAATGTCTATAAATGAAATATATCTGCTTTGAATCTCAAGATCTTTTAAAAAACTACTAAACATTTACAAGCATTTTCATGCAAAACCTGGTTTACAAATATTGGACAACATATAATAGATGGCAGACAAAATGCTATCCCATAAGTTCTTCTGCTCCATAATCAATAGAACTCAAAATAACTATCACTGATGTGATGATATCACCTGCTTTTGCATCTGATGAGTAAATATGTTAATGGAACAAAATAGCATCAAAAAATTGTTATGACAACATTCCATAACAATATTTGTAAACTTGTTGTATTATATCTTAATTTATCTAAATTCAATGCTGTCTTTTGCATTTTATGCATTTGCTTTCTCATTCAACCATACATTTAATATGATAAGACACATAGTTTTCTACCTTACGAGTAACACCACTGAAAACAAAAATCTGACTTTGTTAAATCATATCCATTTCATTCATAAAGTGTAAAAATGAAAGGAAATGATAGATGAAAGTGATGAACACAAGGTATGAATGCATTTCTAAGAACATAAATAAAATGAGATGAGAGATGAAATGACATGAATGGAAGGCAAACAAAATTCAAACTAAACACAAACAGAATACCAATATGATGCCAATGAAATAAAGATTTGGTTAAATGACCTGCTTTAGGTTCTGTACAATATTTTCTGCCCTATTTACAGAATTCTGGCAAACATTTACTGAATATATCAATGTCTAATAATAAGCCAACCTATCAGACATGGGAGAAATATTACACTTGTTTATGAGGTATACTATCAGATCATGATGTAAGCTGTTTATTTACAGTATGTTTACCTTTTTCAGCAAGTCTTCTCAGAATGAGTCCAAGATGTTCAACACTGAGATAGTCTGTCAAACTGGAGGACACTGAGGTCAGAAATTCTTTCCATAGTATTTCCATGTCTTTGATTAATGGATCTACATCCATGTCACTGTGCAATTTTAAAAAAATATTACAAATACTTGTGGGACAATACAATTCAATACTTGAGTTATCACATAGTTGTTACACATTATATATAGTATATGTGGCTTCATATTTTTTATATGACAACATGTTAAAAATCACTTTATTTGATTATGACTGGTCTAATTAAGCCCATGCAAATTTTGTGCAGTATTCTCTTTATCCTCTATATTGATTCACTGTAATTTTGGTAACATTTTCCTTACCTGCCTTTTGTAATTATATCTTATCCGTATTACTATAACAAATTTTAAAAGCCATTTTTTCAAATCAACTACCAAAGAAATTGGAGAAAAAGGTTATATGTCTTAATATGGTACATTTACCTATATGGGCTCATTATGCCATGTACAGACTATCATGCACTGAAAAATGGCGATAGACCCAAACATTGACAACAATAACAAATAAAAGTAAGGGAACTGGTAAGTTGATAGAGGGCATGGGGAGAGGGGTGGGTGCAATACCTGTAATATGGAATCCACTCTATATGCAAGAGTGGCTTAGAGGAGTAAACTCACTGTTAACAGAAGAATGTGGATATAATCCAGTCTTCAAATTGAGATAGTGTTACCCAATCAAAATAGGTTTATACGGCAAAATAGCTCTTATTATGCAAATCTAACTTGAAATAAAATTTGCCTATGTCTTTTGTAGTCTAATATTCCAAATCAAATAATGCAAATATCTAGTCACAAATACATTAATGTAAATCTGGGATATTGCCTTCCATAATCATCCCTTTACATAAATATTGTAATGATAAAAAATCAAAAGACTTTAATTTTCGTTTTTGGTAATGTCATTTTTGTTTTATTAAAGTATATGTTCTGATTTTAAATGCTTGGCAGGCTTTATAGTGCCATCTAGTGTCTTAGTTTTGGGTCACATGATTCTGCCTGGGTATATATGCCAACTGTGGCTGCTATGGTGGTGTGTTAGGATGCAGTATTGTGTGAAGATGTCCCCTTGCAAGTGAAGCAGTATAACCACCCCAGCTGAACTAGCAGATTTGGTTGTATTTCATCAGACAGGAGAGTGCCAGGCCAGAGAATTGGAAAAAGACTATGGACAATGTCTTACATCAACCAACGTTATTCAACTCATTGAATAAATTAAATATTAAATCATTACCCATTTGAGATCCTCTATATAGATATCTTACCATATAGTGCAAGCAGCCAATACAAGGCATATTGTGACAATAATGTGCTGTGTGCAGGAACAAAGAAATCTTTGTCTTTTAACTTTTATAGCTGCAACAAGTAATGGATCTGATTTTATGATTTTCATGTCATCATCAAATTGATTCATATAATCATAGCACAGATTACTACCATCATTATGTTTGTAAGCTATTTAAGAAATAAACAAAGACAGAGGGTAGGGATGTCAAGCCTGCTATCAAAGTATTCTCTTAAAATTTGTGACCCTGACCTGATGGACAAAAGATTCATTTGGCATGCTAAAAAATCCAAGGTCATAGCTTCATTCATCCCAAGGATAAAGATGCTTCATCATGAAACAAAAATTAGTAAAATATTTTAACAAAAGCTCTGATGCACATTTTCTATGACTATCATCTTAACTACAAAATCAAAGGGGCAAGAATGCATGTCAGAATGAATTTTATTACTGTCAATTTATTCAAAATACATAAAAGGATTTAGGAATTATTAGCATATGAAAAAAAACAAAAAAAAAACAAATGGTTGATGACTTTAACACTAATGTGAAAAGTTACTAGTGCATCTTGCGTCCCATTTATAACCTAAACAAAATTATCTCATATATTATAACTTAAAATATCCTTAAATTTCTGTTTAAATATTTACTGTTTGATTGGTTACCATACAGTTAGGGCAGTGATAGTGAAAAAGTGACAGATTAAATAGTCCCTGGTCCCATGTTAAAGCAAAGTCCCTATGGTACACCACTCTCAAATTTTATACTAGTAAAGACAGTACCCTATGGTAAAGCACTCTAAATTTAGAAACTACTTATCAAGGTACTATGGTACAAGACTCTCAATTTGTATACTACTAATGACAATACCCTATGGTGCAGCATTCTCAGTTGGTATACCACTAATGACAGTACCCTATGGTGCAGCATTCTCAGTTGGTATACCACTAATGACAGTACCCTATGGTGCAGCATTCTCAGTTGGTATACCACTAATGACAGTACCCTATGGTGCAGCATTCTCAGTTGGTATACCACTAATGACAGTACCCTATGGTGCAGCATTCTCAGTTGGTATACCACTAATGACAGTACCCTATGGTGCAGCAGTTGGTATACCACTAATGACAGTACCCTATGGTGCAGCATTCTCAGTTGGTATACCACTAATGACAGTACCCTATGATGCAGCATTCTCAGTTGGTATACCACTAATGACAGTACCCTATGATGCAGCATTCTCAGTTGGTATACCACTAATGACAGTACCCTATGGTGCAGCATTCTCAGTTGGTATACCACTAATGACAGTACCCTATGATGCAGCATTCTCAGTTGGTATACCACTAATGACAGTACCCTATGATGCAGCATTCTCAGTTGGTATACCACTAATGACAGTACCCTATGATGCAGCATTCTCAGTTGGTATACCACTAATGACAGTACCCTATGGTGCAGCATTCTCAGTTGGTATACCACTAATGACAGTACCCTATGGTGCAGCAGTTGGTATACCACTAATGACAGTACCCTATGGTGCAGCATTCTCAGTTGGTATACCACTAATGACAGTACCCTATGATGCAGCATTCTCAGTTGGTATACCACTAATGACAGTACCCTATGGTGCAGCATTCTCAGTTGGTATACCACTAATGACAGTACCCTATGATGCAGCATTCTCAGTTGGTATACCACTAATGACAGTACCCTATGATGCAGCATTCTCAGTTGGTATACCACTAATGACAGTACCCTATGGTGCAGCATTCTCAGTTGGTACACCACTAATGACAGTACCCTATGGTGCAGCATTCTCAGTTGGTATACCACTAATGACAGTACCCTATGGTGCAGCATTCTCAGTTGGTACACCACTAATGACAGTACCCTATGGTGCAGCATTCTCAGTTGGTACACCACTAATGACAGTACCCTATGGTGCAGCATTCTCAATTTATAACCTACTAATGACAGTGCTCATGATGCAGCACTCTCAGTTTCTAATGACAACACCCCATGGTTCAGGATTGTTAGTTTGTATACCACTAATGACAGTACCCCATTGTGCAGGACTCTCAATTTATATGATACTAATGATTGATGGATGCCTCAGGAAGACAAGTGGTCTAAAACACTTGCCTTTACCAATCACAACCATCTCACCTCTGTCCTTATGAATTGAACTTGGCTAATGTAAGTATCTGAAAAAGCTGCCGGTAGCTTTCATGGGTCAGTGGTTTTTACCAGTGCTTTTCCAACTTGTTCTTCCTCCACCAGTTATCCTGGTTGCCATGTATAGTCTATCTTGCATTGAGAAATAGCATTAAAAACAACAACAACAACAACAACAACAACAAATGATGACATAGCCAGGATAAAGAATTCTTAATTATTCCTTATGACAGTACACTTATTATGACTCCATGGTCATAAACTAAAAATAACAGAAACAAGTAAAACCAACAAGTTTTGTAAAATTTAAATAATTTAATATTCAAAGTTGTAAATGAAAATGTAAGAGGAACTAGTAATATGAAGTGAATCCAAAATAATCCTGACAAAGTTCTATTACATTCCAAAAAATTGAAAAGTTCCATAAAAATTTCTGAACTGGAAATGTACTGGTCCACCGTGAATCATGACATTGTCAAAATGGCATTGTCCTGAACTCCTTTGAGTAATTCTCATAAGTTCCACAATTATATTATATTCCAATGAACATTTTTTGTTTTCACTAAACATTCCAAACAAATCTTTTTCTCTCAAATAGTATCTAAGTATAACATAAAATACATCTGCAGACTTGATGTTACAACAGGAACACAAGAAACAAGAATGACTCCAAAAAAAGGTATGGATCTGATTGTTCAGTTCTCTTCTTATATACAGAGTTTATTATGACTATAAATTTTAATTATAAATCTAATATTTCAAAGCACTATTAATGTGACCTAACTCATCCAAGAGAAATTAACTTCTAATATACCACCTGACCAATCTGTTCAAGCAAAAAAGACAGAATCTCATAAATGTATTTATTAATAATTGTATTATCAGTAACTGTTAACACATAAATAAGCATCTATTTATTAATCCTATGGAATTTTATGAAATCCAGCTATAATCACTACAATTTACAGCAATAAAATTATAAAAATTAAACAAAATCAGTCCAAGATATATATATATATATATATATAAAATATATATATATATATATATATATATATATATACAAAAAATATGGCAAACAGTCCTTTCAAACACAATAGATCCAGCAAGGAATCACGTGTCAAGGGAATAAGTGAGATAAATGCAATAAACTGACAACGAACAGTGCAAAACTAGTATGTAACTAGCCTGAGCACTTTCGACTCTTAATGAGTCTTTTTCAAAGGCATATACAAAACATAGACAAAACAAATAAATACAAAAACCATTGTGTTTGCAAAACTTTACATGTCTGTTTCTACATGAATTAAACCTTTAAATGTATTATATCTCAACCAGACTATATCAACTTGTTGCGGATACAGAAAGATATTTGTATCAACCTAGAAATCAATGAGCCAAAGTGACATCTGTTACTTTGTGTACATTTATATAAGCGCAAATGATATCCCAGATATTTCATTCTTATAGTATTAATTGATGGCTACTAAGAAAACTTAGAAAGGTTATGACAAGAAAATGTGTCGGCTGTAAAAGATAATTCCACATGTGCATGGCTGTCTTTATCTTCATCTTTCTGGTTTAAACCACTTGGTTTCAATATTCTAAGCCGGTGTATCCAGTAAGATTCATTTTCTTTCCTACACAAAATGATCAATTTTCACAGATCTGATTGGATGACAAAGAAGCTGTACAGAAACCCCTTTGCAGAACATTTCTCCTCTCATGGCCACATTTTCAGTGATATAACACTTACTGCAATCACTAATAACCCCAACTGAAGTTCCGAAACCAGGAAAGAAAAGGACTGATAAATTTTTGTACAATAAACTTAAAAAAATTTAACTGTACTTTGTGTACTTAAGGGTATATATTTGCTTTTTTAGTTTTTTAACTCTTGAGAAAATGTAAGAACTACCACAGCTATTCAAATCAATATACAGATAATGCAATATTTACTTTCTATATATGTATAGTCCGATGATCCTTCACTTGAAAATGGATTTTGACCAGGCTCATCATTTACAATGAAAACATACAATTGGTTTTAATGCTAATAAGATAACATTATTTGAGACCCCCTTGTGACCATCATGTTAGAAATTAAAAATTAATGAATGAAATTGCTAAATTTTGTGTATTATTTTATATCCATCAGACATTTTAAAAGCTGAAAGTGGTAGTTGTCACAAGGACTTAGATTCAATTTTCCTGCATACTGGGACTAAAGAAGTATGTGGTCAAAAACGGTGTGAATATTGTTGATGCATATCTACAGCACATTGTAAAAGAGGATTTATACTCTACCCATGCTAGTGGGGCCCCGAGTGGCCGAGTGGTCTAAAGCGTTGTCCGTTACAGATCACTGCCATCTCACCTCTGTCTGCGTGGGTTCAAGTCTAGGATTCGGCGAATGTGGATATGTGAGAAAGCTTGCCAGTAGCTTCTCGTGGGTCGGTGGTTCTTTCCGGTGATTTCCCGGTTTCTTCCTCCACCATTAATACTGGCCGCCATGAATAGCCTATCATGTGCTGAAAAATGGCGTTAAGCCCAACAACAACAACAACAACAACTACCCATGCTAGAAATGCAGTGCTCGGACATGGACCAACTGCAGTATATGTACCAGCTGCAGTACCCCACATGTTGAAAGTGGTATGAAGAGGTTAGAAAGTGGCATCATGAGGCTAAAATGTGGTATGAAGAGGCTGTATTAAAAGTGATATGAAGAGGAGCTATATGGAAAGTGGTATGAAGAGGATATATGGAAAGTTATATGAAGAGGCTGTATGGAAATTGGTATAAAGAGGCTGTATCGGAATAGATATGAAAAGGCTTTATAGAAAGTGGTATGAAGTAGGTGGAAAGTGGTATGAAGAAGCAGTATGGAAAGTGATATGAAGAGGCTGTGTGGAAAGTGGTATATAGAAAGTCTGTATGAAAAGTTGTATGAAGAGGTTGGATTGAAAGTGGTATGAAGAGGGTGGAAAGTGATATGAAGAGGCTACATGGAAAGTGGTATGAAGAGGCTGTATGGAAAGTGGTATGAAGAGTCTGTATGGAATGTGGTATGAAGAGGATGGAAAGTGGTATGAAGAGGCTGTATGGAAAGTGGTATGAAGAGTCTGTATGGAATGTGGTATGAAGAGGATAGAAAGTGGTATGAAGAGGATAGAAACTGGTATTAAGAGGGTGAAAAGTGGAAAGAGGAGATTGAAAAGTGTATTAAGAGGCTGGATGAAAAGTGGTATGAAGTGGCTGTAGGGAAAGTGGTATGAAGAGGCTGTATGGAATGTGGTATGAAGACGATGGAAAGTGGTATGAAGAGGCTGTATGGAAATTTGTATTAAGAGACTATGGAATGTGGTATGAAGAGGATGGAAAGTGGTATGAAGAGGGTAGAAACTGGTATGAAGAGGGTGGAAAGTGGGATGAGGAGATTGAAAAGTGGTATTAAGAGGCTGGATGGAAAGTGGAAGTGGTATGAAGTGGCTGTAGGGAAAGTGGTATTAAGAGGCTGGATGGAAAGTGGTATGAAGATGATGGAAATTGGTATGAAGAGGATAGAAACTGGTATTAAGAGGGTGAAAAGTGGGAAGAGGAGATTGAAAAGTGTATTAAGAGGCTGGATGGAAAGTGGAAGTGGTATGAAGTGGCTGTAGGGAAAGTGGTATGAAGAGGATGGAAAGAGGTATGAAGAGGATAGAAACTGGTATTAAGAGGGTGAAAAGTGGGAAGAGGAGATTGAAAAGTGTATTAAGAGGCTGGATGGAAAGTGGTATGAAGTGGCTGTAGGGAAAGTGGTATGAAGAGGCTGTATGGAATGTGGTATGAAGAGGATGGAATGTGGTATGAAGAGGCTGTATGGAATGTGGTATGAAGAGGCTGTAAGGGGAAAGTTGTATTAAGAGACTGTATGGAATGTGATATGAAGAGGATGGAAAGTGGTATGAAGAGGGTAGAAACTGGTATGAAGAGGGTAGAAAGTGGGATGAGGAGATTGAAAAGTGGTATTAAGAGGCTGGATGGAAAGTGGAAGTGGTATGAAGTGGCTGTAGGGAAAGTGGTATTAAGAGGCTGGATGGAAAGTGGTATGAAGATGATGGAAATTGGTATGAAGAGGATAGAAACTGGTATTAAGAGGGTGAAAAGTGGGAAGAGGAGATTGAAAAGTGTATTAAGAGGCTGGATGGAAAGTGGAAGTGGTATGAAGTGGCTGTAGGGAAAGTGGTATGAAGAGGCTGTATGGAATGAGGTATGAAGTGGCTGCAACGTCATATGAAGAGGCTGAAAAGTGTTATTAAAAAAGGCTGGCGGGAAAGTGTAATGAAGAGGGTGAAGAAAAGTACTTTAAAAATATTTTAAGAATTGAAGCAAAACAAAAACTCACTGTTTGGTGAGAGTGTCAATGTGATATGCTGTATTGTGTTTATATTTAAACCCATTCAAAAAACTAAATGTCACTGTGATAAGCTTATAGTATTGTCTACTATCATACATTTTCATGATTTGTTTCACAAATGGATAATATCCCTAAGAGAACATGATGATGGGCTGGATGTATGGGCGAGTAGAGCCAGTCAGCCATCTCTAGCTCCTGTATTTTGGCCACAACGAGACAGCTTTCAGTGAAAATGCTAATATTTCATCTCAAAGTACTGTACAGTAAATTTAATATTACTCTTGCAGGTTCCCTTCAGCACATATGCATACAAGCAAGTAGACATACATAACAAAGATAAAGATTACTCTTCTATATTGAAAACAAGGTAAGGATAGCTGTTTGGACCAAAATTTATGAAAAAAGTGGCATGAAGCTTACACAAAGGGAAGCCAAGAGATTTTGTAGGGCTTTGCAAAGATCTGTTGAGGTTTGTTCCAAGTGAGAGAAAGATTGTTATCAATCAGTCTGTTGTTATTAATGAGCAACACTGGTTGGAACAATAACTCTTACCAGCCTGAAGTTTTTTTTTTAATAAGTCTTTTGAAAATAAAACAGAGGCTGCTGTCTGTCTGACCAAATCAGAGCTACTAAGCAAGAGATCAATCCTCTGTCTTCACTCTACAGGTAAGTCTCAATGGAAATGCTAAGGCATTCATCTAAATTGCTGTCTGCTCAGTCAGGTAAGTCTCAATGGAAATGCTAAGGCATTCATCTAAATTGTTGTCTGCTCAGTCAGGTAAGTCTCAATGGAAATGCTAAGGCATTCATCTAAATTGCTGTCTGCTCAGTCAGGTAAGTCTCAATGGAAATGCTAAGGCATTCATCTAAATTCTTGTCTGCTCAGTCAGGTAAGTCTCAATGGAAATGCTAAGGCATTCATCTAAATTGCTGTCTGCTCAGTCAGGTAAGTCTCAATGGAAATGCTAAGGCATTCATCTAAATTGATGCCTGCTTAGTGCATTTCTATGCCAGTATAAGCAGGCTCTTAAAAAGCTCTGCTTAAAGGTTAATCCTGGCATTGCATTTGATGGCATATGGATGTTTACTTGACCCAACCAATCTTTCCTGCTGGTTGCAAGCCCAGGAAAGTGTACTAGTCAGATGCTGAGATTTGGTTACTTAAGTAACCTGGTATTTCTATTAATATCTCATATGCTTATGCCACCAAGGCTACCTTGGTAGAGCCTCCACCACCACTGACCAGCAACCAGGTAAAACAATAAAATGGCCCTGCTCTAGAATGACTAATGATAATTATTCTAGTAGACTCTGCCAATGACATTATAAAAGTACTCTTGTGAGAGCAAATTTGTTTGCAGCAAAATGTGACAGAAGTGGTTTATATCAATGATAAAGAGCCTGAGGATTTTATCTGTGAGTTGTACCATACTCGCACATGAATCCCATCATGCTCCAGTCAACTACCCCTTTCCAATCAGGTAGGCAAACAGACAGCCAGACAGTTATGATGGTTAAGCTGTCATTTTTTTCTGTGCTATCTAAGTTCAACTACCTGAAGAAGCCCCAAGGTGGTCCACTATGTCAAGCCTGCTGTTTCTTGGCAGTGGTTACACACAAAGATCCAATGATCTCTCCCTTAATACACAACTTTGTCTCTGGTACCATATTCTTGCATGAAAAGAGAAAAATATTTATATAATGTCACTGGAGGGCATGTGCCACACAAGGTAGTACCCCATCATGCAAACAAGATAGGTAGTCTCTACAACTGTGCTAGCACTGAGGTAAGTCGCTGCAACAAAAAAAACTGTATGCAGCAAACCTTGTCCATAGACTTGCTATAACAAGATAGCACAGGGGCAGCTCAACCATGGCAAGAGTGAAGCCTCACAATAAAGTAACAGATGCCTGTACAATGAGCTTGATCCCAACCTCTGCCTAGTTACTAACCATGTAAAGTGAGAATTCCCTGTGAGTTACAGGCCAGTCTCACATCTCATATATGATGATATGCATATACTGTTCACAAGCTTCCCAGTATGTTGGAGTATTTAGGTTGCAGATGCAGCATGTAAAAACATGATCTACATGTCTCAATCAAAGCTGGGTGATCACCTGATGTTACAAAAGGTTGGCTTTCATGTTTTTTTTTCCCTTTTTAAAAAAAGAAGACTTTTGCAGGTGTCTTAATGTGATGTGAATCTACAAGCTCAAATATGCATGAATGCCTGATCACTTCAAAATAGAGGAATTTGATACAGCTTATACCCACATACATCTGCTTGTGATATTTGGAAGCAAATGACAAGTGTTAAAACTCTATGGTCACAAACTTATGTAACAGAAAAGCAGCAAGACCAACAAGTTTTGTAAAACTCAATATACAATTTAATTATTAAAGTGATAAATGAAAAATGTGAGAGGAACTTCAGTATAATGAAGTGAATTCATATCTGTCCTTTCAAAAAGTCTTTGAAAGTCCTAAACAATTGAAAAGTCCTATATAATTTCAATACCGGAAAGTACTGGTCCTCCAAGAACCATGATGTTGTCAAGATGGCATTGTCCAAAATTCTTTCAAATAATGTATAACAGTTCTAGAATATTATTGTCCAAATAATGAACATTTTCTATCACCATTGAACAGTCCAAACAAATATTTTTCCTCTCAAAAATTATCTAAATACAACATAAAATACAACTGCAGTCTTATATCAGGAACACAAAAAGTATGAATGTTTTCAGAAATCGGAATGAAACAGAATGCTTAACATTCTCTGTAAACTAACTATAATTTGCAATGGACCTCATATGAGAACATACACTACTGATTTACAACATACTAAGGACATATTAAATTCACATGACCTCATGGAACCAATGAGGAAGCCACAAAATTCTTCTTGAAAAATCCATATCTCATCAGTCACTGAGAAACTGTGCCACAGGCACCATTTCAGGTCTTTTTATTATGATTATTGTTACTAATTGTCAACACATATGCAATCAACTTTTTATAGATCCTATGTGATTTGTATTTTTAACAGAGCCAAATTATGCATACAATTTATAAAAAAAATATAATCTTTACAGTTTGTGACCATGAATAAAAATTTTAAAAATTAAATAAAATCATATACCAGAGGCTACAAAAGATATAGATATACAAATACAAGGGACAACAAATGGGACAACAAGGATGATGCCAGATTCATACAAGCAGATACATTATGAAAATGTACAACAAAATAAAAAATTATCTGGCAGAGCTAATGGTTGAAAAAATGAAACAAAGGTTACACAGGCAAGTTTCTTAGGTTAGCTCAAATTACAAATATAAAAACTGGAAAGAAAAAGATGCCATGAAACATGAAATTTGGAAAGTAATTCAAATAACTCAGTGCCCTCCATCCACTTCCTAAGGGTTTAAATGTTCCATATCTAAAAATATATATCTGATAATGACAATATTAATGGCACCACAAATATCCAGATTAATAGTGATAATTCAAAATGGAAGATGAACTACTTCAATGTGAACAATTTACCTGCATATGCTCCACTGCATATGTTTAAAATAACTTTTCTAGCTCTGACTTCTTGTTGCACCACAATGAAAATAACTAACTTGAATAATCCAGTCATCATTTTCCACCTCTCTCTATTCACTACTAGAGGATGCTAATTTATTCAAACTATGAAATAATATCAATGCAATAATTGCCTATCTGATGTGCTTTAATTGACTCCCTCTTCAAGCATTAATGTTGTGAAAAGAGAAGGGCTGAATATATTCAACTAGAGTATGGTTTGATATCTGGCAGTTCAGATATGATGAAAGGATGATAATAAATTTTGGACAATGATTTATGTTTTTATCTACATTTGTTGTTTTCATTTGTTTGCATATTTACAGTTCCAGCAAGCTTTTGAACTTAGAAATTTTGCTGGAACAAGTAAAAAGATAGTGGTCTCAAACTTGAGACTGGTGCTTATTTTGATGACTGCAGATGGTGGATATTGGATGCTGAATGGAAGGATGAAATACTATTATATTAATCAATGACCAGAAAAAAATAAAAAGATAAAGACTTAAAGATAATAGTTCACATTTCATAACTTCTCTTCACTAATGAACCAAGTTCATTTTCTTTAGATCTTCTCTTATTTCAATCATGGAATGTTTTTTATTAGATGGATTAAGCTTCAAATATACATAATCATGCCATATGATGGAAAAAACACATAATGTCAAGAAATCACAACCAAAATAGTAAAAGGTTCCATACCCCTTTGCTCCCTCAAGTCTGTTTAAGATGCCTGCAGTAATAGCCATGACAGTCTGATCAGATTTCTTCCAGCCCTCATAAGGTACAGCTTCTTGGGCTGGAGGGTCTCGATCCCACATATCCGTATCTTCCTCTTCTTCCAGATGTGTATCCTCTTCCTCCAGATGATCATTGCACCATATGATGCCTGTCGGATATGAACAATTTTTTCCTTACTCTGATCCTACCTTCAATTACCTTATAAGGCATTTATGAAATAAATTATTAAATGTTGTACACATATCAATGATAACTGCTGATTTTTCTTACATGTCAGCCATCAGCTACTGTCACACGAACACCTTACAGGAAAATAGAAAATTATGCCTAAAAAGATGGTCACTTGGTCATTACATCAAGCTATCTTGTATGGACTATTTCAGACTTCAATATAATTCTCAACATTAAATGACACGTTTTTTCTGGTAATGACATCTATTTGTAAACATATACGAAAATAAAACTGCTAAAGGAACTAATCATAAATATATGTGCTTTTTTAGCTGCCCAGCTCCTTGCTCCCCACACCCACCCCACTGCATTCAGTATTTTAAATCTCCATTGTACACTACTCATCTTCCTGAAACATCACACCAAAAATGGTCATCTTCTTTCAGATGCATAGATGGCATCCAGGTTGCATGAAAAACATGATCTTTGATGACACCCTCACAACACCCCTATGGCAGCAACCTGAATTTAAACCTTAGTTCTCATCTGTTCATTGTTCTAAAACAACACACCAAACATGATCACTTTCACTCAATTTGTGAACATGCAGTTCATGTTACAAAAAAAATATGACATACAAAAGGATAAAAGCAGTGATAGATACAACAAACATGTACATCTGACATGAAATATCACAATATACCTACAAAAGTATGCATATAAATACTGAGTTTTGAATAGCCAGGCTTGGGCAAAAGCTAATAAACATCTAAATAACTATTTTTTTGCCCAATCATGTGCCTGTGGCTACATGCATTAAATGGGAGGACTATTTCTTCATACTGCACTAAGACATTGCATGCCCAAAACTTCAAAAAGAACTTTAACAAAACTGGTCACTACAATGCTGCTGCAAAAGAAAATCAAAGTTATCTCTAAGTTAGCCTTCCACTAACAAAGCATAAACAAAATTGAAATACTTCATCCTTACCTTATGACATTAAACATTTACTGGTACATAATCCAAATACTTCATCCTTACCTTATGACATTAAACATTTACTGGTACATAATCCAAATACTTCATCCTTACCTTATGACATTAAACATTTACTGGTACATAATCAAAATAATTCATCCTTACCTTATGACATTAAACATTTACTGGTACATAATCCAAATACTTCATCCTTACCTTATGATATTAAACATTTACTGGTACATAATCCAAATACTTCATCCTTACCTTATGACATTTAACATTTACTGGTACATAATCCAAATACTTCATCCTTACCTTATGACATTTAACATTTACTGGTACATAATCCAAATACTTCATCCTTACCTTATGACATTAAACATTTACTGGTACATAATCCAAATACTTCATCCTTACCTTATGACATTAAACATTTACTGGTACATAATCCAAATACTTCATCCTTACCTTATGATATTAAACTGGTACATAATCCAAATACTTCATCCTTACCTTATGACATTAAACATTTACTGGTACATAATCCAAATACTTCATCCTTACCTTATGATATTAAACATTTACTGGTACATAATCCAAATACTTCATCCTTACCTTATGACATTAAACATTTACTGGTACATAATCCAAATACTTCATCCTTACCTTATGACATTTAACATTTACTGGTACATAATCCAATTACTGAATCACATCTTATGAAGACTATCTGGATCCTTTGGGTCTTTTCTCATTTAAATTTGATTTTACATCATTTGACTATCCTTATTAGATAACCCTCTTAACATATATTGAATACTTTTGCTCTGTGACTTGTTTAGTTACAACAGACTGACATGACGTACCATCTGTAACCTGATCAGGTTTCACATCCTTAAGAGCTGCTTTTGCAAGCTTCTCTGAAAATCCAGCATCAATCATCTCCCTGATAAAGTTTTGCACCTCTTCCTCCTCCTTTTGTTTGTCTGATGCAACCTCATCCTCTTTACCTTCCATCTCAAGTTCCTCATCCACCTCCATCTGAGATACCTCCACATCTTTTGAAGCCTTCCTCATTGCATCTACCAGATCTTCATATGTACAATTCTCCTTCACAGCTGACAAAAGGGGGTAGATCCTGATATCTGGAGTTTGGTCTGGACCAACTTTCACCAATTCTTGCTGTAAAATAACCAACTGATCAGTTGTGAAATAGTTCAACTCCAAAAAATCCAATCTTTTCTGGTTGATGTGGTCAATCCACTTGTCCAGGCAATTTTCCATGAATTTTGCCATTTTTGGGATTACTGTTGTGACATCATCTTTCCTGTTCCGCTTTCCCTTTAAAGGTTTGGCTCCCTGACCAAATTCTATGAAGGCACAAACAGGGCGACTAATATCACATAGGAACTTGGATTGCCAATGTTTGAAAAGGACACATCCTGCTGAATGTAGCTTGATGAAGACATTGGCAAGTCTCATCACACTGTCAAATACCTGCACAAGTAGAAAAATGTTAGAAATATAGTACCAAAAGTCTTAAATAAAAGCAACACATATCTACCACAATTAGCTCTGAACAATGGCCACTGGGTTTACATTACTTTCTTATTTTCAAGGGAGTGTGTGCATTTTACAGAAGAACTAAACAAAAGCTTTCTTCCAGGTCAATCTGATGAAAGAATGAAGGTGCTGCAGCTGCCTAAATGTGTCACATTCACTTCTTATGAAATATTAAATCTGTTGCACATTGTATTGTAGCTAAATTGTTTACTAGTCATATTAAAGAAATAAAAAATGCTTTAAAACCTTGACAGTCCATGCTCTGTGACTGCTTATATTAATAAACTCATTTTATTTCACATCACTGTGTAGCAATTTGTTTTTTGTTTTGACTAGAAACTTGTTGTTCAAACACTATGTAGAGTGCTGCATTACCATGAAATAAATATATCATTATGATACCTGTAGATGTTTCATGTTCAATAGCTGTGGATCTAATAAAAAAATTATTTTATTTCTTATTGGCTAAATTGAAATACTGTTTAGATATCAACCAATGGTAATGTTCTTATCCGAGGCACATTTAGGCAATGTCTTTCTCCATGACTACATTTAGTCTGTTACAGTAACACTGACACATTGCTAAACAAAATAATCAATTATATAAAATCAGGAAACATTTTCTTTTCTTTAGAAAATAAATTGGTTCTTAGTTTTATTTCTCTATTGAAATCACAGTATCTGATATATCTTGCACAGTTATCAATGCTTCATTTTTCCAGAGTGGTTTTTTCATGGTAATCAATGCTTGGCAAAGCCTTGATGTGCTAAACATAGTTGCTGTGCTTTGTCTTGGCAAATTTGCAATTTATTTATTTTTTCTCAGAAAATAAGAAAAATAAGATTGGTCCACAGGTTTATTTTTCATCTTAAACCAAAGTATTTTATCCTTTTCTTTGTTATAATACATTGAGCTATGTTTAAATGATTCAGGTTTTTTTTAAAAGGCAATTTGAGCTTGCTAATGTCTGGATTTGATATACATTGTTATTACAACACATTGTCTTGATAAATTCCATCTTGGGAAATGTGATTCCTTATAATTGTCATTATAGTCCAAATAAATATTAAGAGTAATGACGATAAATAGGAATTTTAAGGATTTAAGGTAATTGACTTAATTCAATAAACAAGGTGATATTTAAAAAACACAACTTCTTTTAGAGTCAACCATAAAATCAGAAACAATATATTTTAAATTTTGCCTCTTTTCTCACTCTTTCCTTACAATATCAGTGAAACAAAATGTATTGGTTAGGATTTTTAGCTGCATTGTGACAGGAGAGATAAGAAAAAGGTAAACTTTACAATGACTCTTTTTACAGCCAACCATAAACTAGGAAAAATATACTTAAATTTTGCCTGATTATTCATTCTTTTACAGCATCTGCAACTGGTCATAATCAGGTGCCATGCACTGGCAGAAAAGTCCAGGGAAACAGTATTCTAGAATGAATATTGTTACCTGCTACAACCATTTGCAGTTAACAAGACTGAACATATAAAACTTTCTGAGGGAAAATGAATTTTGACTCCTGAGCTTTCAACTTTTTCACATGGTCTTCATCAGAATAATGACTTCTGGATTGGAGTCACATGATCATGTAAATGCTGATTACTTAAAAGTTTGGATGGTAAACTGGAATGGTTCATATTCCAATTGCCAACTGATAATATTAGTTTTTTCATGGCTGACCTCTGTGCCTATTGCTTTTCCAAAATCACTTCTAAATACTTGAACAAGTAATAATCTCCTATAAAAATTAATCTTGAATTTAAGGTTTAAATTAATAATTTATCTCCTAAATATTTGTGCAGTTATCTACATGTTGAAACATTTTTAGTCCTTTATCCAAATTTGGAATGATAAACCATTTAAATTTCTATTATTACTTATCCTTCTGCCTAGTGCTTTGACTGATATGTCATAACAATGGCAAAGAGTATCCCTGTCTTACAGATCAATATATTAGATTGGTTTATTTTTTTATTCCATTAACTTATGCAGATGTTTTTATACAATATTTCAACCCATTTGGAAAAGTTGTTTCCAAAGTATATTTATTTTACATGGTTTCTATATAGCTATGTTCTATTCTGTTGCAAGTTTTCCTGGACAAACAGTATCACTGGTTTATGTTCACCTTTACTTTGTATAAAATCAATGGCTGTCTGTATTGCTAAGGCATTACTTTCAATCTTTCTTCCTTCCTAACCACAGCTCTAGTTTATATTACTTATTTTGCCCATGCATATTTTTATTCTGTCTGCTAACATTTTACTTAAAACTTTTTAATCTGTATTGTTATGTATATTTAATTTGTATTTTTAGCTGGCTTTTCTCAATGACTATGTATTTTGTAACAGACCTTAGTTCAAAATCAAGTTAATTTTCTAAATGACTAGTGACATTTATCTGATAAACATCATAATACACAGCTAATAGTTCTCTATGATAATAGATTAAATATTCAGATCATTATTAATTGTAAATATGTTTACTTAAGCTTCAGTTAAAGATAGTCTTGATTTTGACCATAAAAAGTTCCTGAAAAGAAATTTTCCATAAGCTGACAGAGTATTTCCAGAAAATGATAATTATGTCAAGTGGAGGGGTATATAAAATTGTTTATTCAAGGATAATTAAGTCTTGCCTTAACATTCAAAGCAGAATCAGTTTTACTGTTTTTGTTCAGTAATTAATTTGAGTGAATTTATTCACATTATTTTTTACTGGAATTACAAAGTGCGCAATAACATTCTTGGACTAAAACATTAATTTGGATTTAAAGTAAATTCAGTCTTGGAGATTTTGGGTTATATTATTATGACACATCAAAAGGATATTAACACACTGCCATTTCCGTGTCATTTGCACTTTAGCATGTTCAAGACTACAGGCACATCAACACATTCAATAATGAAATTTATTTTGAATACCACTGGAATTCAATTGGAACTTCATTCATTTGGACTTGTAATAGAGATATTTGGGATTCAATTCACAATACTGTAAATTCTTTTTTAAATGTTCACTTTGTATTCTTGGGAAATAAATTATTTGATGAATTTTACAAAATTTGTTGGTTTTCACTCTTTTCTGTTACTTAGTTTTAGACCAAAGAGTCACAACAGTATTCAGCAAGGAAACTAGTCTCCAGTTGTTACAAATCTTCTTAATTTTCTTTCATTTGAATATTACTGTAATTTTTCTCATCTGTGTTTTTCTCATTTCTCCAAAAGCAGCAGGGATGGTGAATAAAGCAAGTGATTGGGAACTGAACTAGACCTCTTCAATCCTCCACCCCCAACCCCCAGAACATGACCAAAACACAGTCAACCTCCACTTCTTTAAATTCCAACTAACACTGACCAGTAAGAAAAGAAAATACCAAACAAGTCCAAAAAGTACTTTTCTTGGGAGAGACATGATGTTGAATCATCACCTACCTCCTCCCCCTTTGCTAGCTCAGGTGTACAGATCTTTTTTTTCTGTGGGGCAAGGGCATGTGAAATAGTTACAAATTAACCTGCTATTAAAAAACCACATCCCATGCTTGACAAACACTGTGATAAGGCTAAAGAGTCATAGAGATGTTGTTTTTTTTGGACAGTTCAGTTATTCTGACATTTTTGTTATCACAACAGGCTACAGCTCTTCCATTGGCTATTAACCGGTTTGCCTCTACTTAGTTGATTACAAAAATGTATGCCTTCTGTGATGCAGTTTGCAATTCATTTTGTCATGGTTGTATATTTATCAAGTTCATATCGGAAGAAAATGAACTCATCCTCAGAGATAGCACTGCCGCAAAGTGCCTTAAAAATGTGGTCGAACTTTGCCTTGGAAATGATGGATATTTCATTGTGCTTTTTGGCTGTCATGAATAGTAACTGACAGATAAAATTAATGAAGGTAAAACCAAAATTGGTCAAAATTGATTTAGTTGTTTCTGAAGTGAAGTTCAAAATAGCAATTGTTAACACATGCACAATGGATGATGGACACAAGCCTCTCTTGACTCATAAAATCAAAAGCTAAAATCTCTAAATCACTGAAGCAGGCATAAAATGTTTTTGAGATAGCTCTTTTAGGAGCATTTATTTGTGCAAGAATGATACTAAACAACTATGATGTAACCATGTATTGTGTCCACTAACTAGCAAAATAGCACCAGAGTTCACAACTACTTCCTTGATAACCAGTTTTTGTCACCATCAAAGTCACCTGAAATACATAAAATATGCCATCTTCTTCAATAATTACATTAAAATATAGCCTGGTCTTGTTCATTAAATTCTAATTGTTTGAGATCAAAAGACTGAATTATTAGTTAATCATAGTGTCTTCACTGACCAGCATAAATCTGTCAACATCATCTTTCCCCTGCTCTGCCTTCCCAGCCACCAACATCAGACGGCTCTGAAGATCCTGCAGTTGTTCAAATGTGTACTGTCTGTGACCATGAAACTCCTTCTCATGGTCAGGAACTGTCAACTGCAGAGTATTCTGAAGATACTGAGAGAAAAAACATTTGTACTGAAGCACTTTCATTATTGTGTAAATTGGAAAATCTTCTCAAAAGGAACAAGGTCTGTGTTTGTGAATGCAAACCAAAGAAAAACAACTCCAAAAAGTTTAAAAACTGCCCAAGTGCAAAAATTTAATCTACTTTGACAATATCGTAAAACTGCTATATCAACATTCATACCAAATTATTAAAAATATTTTCATCACAGTTACAAAAATATTAGAAAAATTGCTATAATGTCTTGAAAATCTATCTTCTCAATTTACATATTAATAGAAAATGTTTAACAAATTTCAGTTGTATGATTTTTTTAAATTACACTAACAAATGTTTTGTCAAAAATATCCAAGTCCCAAAAGGTTCAAAAGGTAACCCAAAAATTAAAACATTACCATTCTGACCTGAAAAGGTAATGAATTCATCTACATATGCTTATAAAATAAACTAGCTCAATTTTATTTGTCGACAAGTCTCTGAACATACAGGACCAAATCAAGATTTTTGACAACCTTCTGCAAGTAAATGGGGTATTAATAGAAATGTACCATGTTAATGTAAAAATTAAAGCCAAAAACTTTATCATAAGCTTCAAAGCTTATACTGAATCCAACAGTAAATTTAAAAAAATGTAACTTAAACAAAATCATGAAAGTATATTGGTCAGCATTTATATTTTCTTATGAAGATCATAGTATGTGAAACCTTTCAAACAAACACAGAAAACTGCTAAAGCATAGAAGTTGAAGAATGGCAATACCCCCTCCCAAGCCAATTTATGTGTTCATTACGTTCTTGAGAAAACTCATATATCTCAAATTCACACTGAATCTGTCCATCAATGGGTAGCCAAATCTTTCTCTAGGTCAAATGGGTTCCTGCTTGGGAACCCTGGATACTGCCCATTTGTATATACACATGGATAATGCGCATCTGGGGATATATTTTTCTGCATGGGTGTTAATATTAATTAGCATAAGTGCAAAATGCAAGTAAGCTAAATACATGTAAATGAAGAGTTTACTGTAATTCTTTACAATAATTGGCAAGAAAACAGTATTTGGTCAATAAGCACATCTTCTGGTAATGAAATTCCAAGTTTCACAGCAGCTATCAAACACTGTAAGAATAGTTGTGGTCATAAGAGTCAGTGGTATCGTGATAAAAAGGGTAATAACTCATACAAAAACTTCAGGACCACAGTGACTGAATAATAAGTACATCCTCAAATGAAGATTATAATATACAGCAAGTTTTATCAAAATCCACTGGAAATGCCAGACTAAATGCAGTTAGAAGATCATGTCTTATATTGGATTCAGTAAAAAGCTAAAAAAAATGGCAATAACTCTTATAACTTTCATTTTGGGACCAAGTTAATTGACAAATTCCAATTTCTTCCACTAAAATATGTTACTTTAAAAATACTTTCCTCATCATCAGATGTCTTGAGAACATTCACTCCAATACAAGTACACCTCCAATAAGACAATTTTTTTATATTGTCAAATCTTATGGGATGTTTTAGCAAGAAGAGCAAGTCAGACAGAAGTGGTTTTCCTTTGGAATCACTAACCATAGTCCTACCCGCTTACATCAACTTAGCTTGTGTTCATGAGCCGCTGTATCAACAAAAATGTTTCAAGCCCATGGTCTATTGTTACTATCATGTCATGCTTATGTTGAGATAAACAGTCCCAAATTGAACAAATCTTTTGTTTTCTAATATTTTATTCCAACAAGCTGCCAGTTCCATCCTATACACCGTTCTACGATGCTGCTGCCCATAACAAATGGGCATTTCATAGCGACTCCATTAATACTTGCACTCTTCATCAAAGCAAGCGGACTACAATCTTCAATAAAAACAAAATACTTTTCATCAAAGGAAGTCAGAACAAAACCTGAATAAAAGCAATGGAATCTGATCAATTGTTTTTTTTTCAAAGTGACTGGAACACCATTATAGTGTTGTTCAAGTTTCCTTTTTCCATGAAAACAGTTTATGATTATGATTGGTACAAACTGTGGTATAAACTGTTAATTAAATTTCCAATCTTTAAAAACTAAAGATTTCTACCAGTTAACTGAAGATGGGACTTCTTGCAAAGGTATATATGAGAATTTTTAAATTTTTTACGTTTTCATTTTCCTATGAATAGCCTCGGAAAGATGATAGTTTTCACAGGCTAACCCAAATCAAGAAATACATGTACGCATAGCATGTAACCAGCAACTCTACAGCCACAACCTACTGGTGACAATGAATATTATTGTGAACTGTTTAGCAACACATCTGTGATAAGAATAAATTACATATCAAACATGGATTACCATTTTTTAAATACATTTGTTACTTGTGTTTTCTAATGGGATGTGAATGATACATGAAATTTCCAACATGTGATCTACACTCAAATTCATGGAATTCTTCATATACATATACAGTACTTAACACATTATGGATTGTACTACACAAATGTAAGTTGTCAATAGATGTGCATTTCAGACCAGTTTTTTCTTCATTAAATCAGAATTTCCATTTTTTTTTTCTTCCAGTGCAAATCCTACCCACTGATGACAGATCACCTCTTACAAATTTTATTTGCATGCAAAAAAATTTCAGACACCCAACCCCCAAAATTTATCTCAACATCCACTTATGGAGACAATAATACCTTGGTCCCAAGGATGTCAAGATAAACGGTTAGTACTGTAACACCTAATCCATCAGTCTTCCGTTGTTACAGAGTGAAAGTGTATGGTCTTTTGAGTGTGTATTAGCAGAGATGGCTTGTTAAGATTTGTCTCTTTTATGATCAGGTACCTGTATTACTAAAGAACACATTTTACTCCAAAAAATGGTTTCTTTTTACAATATACCATCAGGTATTATAAAAAGAGAGAAGCAGCTTTGAATCTTATGTGAGATATGGGATTGGGTTAGCACTAGTCAATGAATAAATCGACAGATGCATTTAACCTCATACAGAAGAAGGTGAGACCCAAGAAATGCCAGTGATATATAAATATTTACTTTTTAATAACCATATAATGGTTGTGTAATAAAAAACTTTTTTAGACTACTTCGCTACTATTATTTCTTCTTAAGCTGTAATGTATCATATGTATTGTGCACCCTTCCATCAGTCCATCTGGTTGTACATGGGATTGAGCAAATTAGTGATTTCAGTTCTTAGTCCACCTGTCCTTTAATAATCTATTTTACACCATGTAAATTTGTGAAAATTCATCACTGATCTAGAGATTATAGAACCAATAATCTACGTTTGAAACCATATTTATATACATAATTTACACTGTGTGTGGATTACAATTTGATGTAAAAACATTATTGGTTTTATCAAATTGCTTTATACCAACACATTAAAAGCCATGTGAATTTGTACTGCATATTCTGATGAAATCATATTTAAGTAATATTTAAAAAAAACAACTTACCAAGCCCATTTTAGTGTCTTTAGCAGTTGGCAATGCTCCAACACAAAAGATTCCCTTGGAATTGATTGCCTCGGCTTGGGCAAGGGAGGTAACTTCTACTGACCCATGTGCTTGTTTAACAGTCTTCAGCCATTCTAGATGACGGTTTGTATCAAGCTGCAAGACATAAGAGAAAGTTTTACTAAAATAAAATTATGATTATATCCAGTCAATGAAATTGATACTCAAAAACCAATGTGTCAAATGCAAAGTTTCCAAACAATGAGTAAGCATTTAAACCTTTCTTAACATTTTGAAAATGTTGTAATGAAAATCATGATAAAACTTAGCGCAAAAATGTCACATGACACTAATGATTTTTTAGTCCACAAGGTAAGTTGCACTGACAAACTTGCTGTACAGAAAGTTGCATTAACAAATTTCTAAGGAATAGCTGCATGACAAATTAGCTGTATGTAAAATCACACTGACAAAATTACTGTATGGAAAACTGCACTGACAAAACTGTTGTCAGGAAAGTTGTGCTGACAAACTCACTGTAATGAAAACAGCACCAACAAACATACCACAAGGAAAACAGCACTGACAAACTTGTAATGAAAACAGCACCAACATAACATACCACAAGGAAAACAGCACTGACAAACAAACTTGCTGTAATGAAAACAGCACAGCACCAACATACATACCACAAGGAAAAGAGCACTGACAAACTTGCTGTAATGAAAACAGCACCAACATACATACCACAAGGAAAACAGCACTGACAAATTTGCTGTAATGAAAACAGCACCAACATACATACCACAAGGAAAACAGCACTGACAAACTTGCTGTAATGAAAACAGCACCAACATACATACCACAAGGAAAACAACACTGACAAATTTGCTGTAATGTAAACAGCACCAACATACATACCACAAGGAAAACAGCACTGACAAACTTGCTATAAGAAAAACTGCACCAATAAACTTGCTGCAAGGAAATCTGCACTGACAAAGCTGCTATAAGAAAAGTTACACTGACAAACTTGCTGTAAAGAAAGTTGCACTAACATGTGCAGCAATGTCAACAAGATGCATATATTAGGATTTCAGATGGTCACTATTTTTATCAGGCCTAACTAAATATCATAACAAGTGTTTAGGTGAAAATTCCATTCTGATATGATCATCCATTCTGAATTAGTAATAACAGCATGCTTTCAAGATGGCTTCTGTGGTGGCCATATTGCATGTCTAAGCAGCAACATTTATTTAGGAGTAACTAAACCTATTGCAATGCTCTAAGATGGAACCAAATTGGACATTATTATTATTATTATTATTATTATTATTATTATTATTATTATTATTATTATTATTGGACAACAGGCCATCACATAAACTCATCTGATCTATGACCAGCTGACCTTAACAGGATTTGTCCATGTGACCTTTCATTATTATGGCCTTAGTACAGAGGAATAAAAACAACATATACAGTGGTATCCATACATGGTGCATGCTGCATGTATACAAGACATCTGCAAGTGTTCCAGGTCTTCAAAATTGTTCCAGTGATAGGTTAAACTGACATCATTCTGGCTGAGCTGTATCTCAGATGGCCAACATTAAGATAAGCCAGGAAACTTTTTTCTCCTTAATCATTTTACATACCAGTTTTGCTGGGAGATTTTGATCTGCTTTCAGCTCCTTCCATAAAATCTGGCATTTGTCCAATAGTGCCTCATACCCAGAATTCTCATCAAGATCAAAAATGAGGGGAGCATATCCTGTAGTGGCAGCATGTAGACAGTTGACCTTGGCAATCTCCATGTCCCCTTCCCCTGCTGATATACTAGCAAGATCCACGAACACCTTTAGTTCCTTTAAACCTCCTGTAAGAATGTCAATAAATAATGTAACCCCATAGCTAGAATTTCCTTGTCTTGGTACACACAACAATATATAGTATTATTCTCACCTAACATTTTTCAATTAAATTAAAACAGCATTGCACTTTTGCAATATAGCTAGCAGATTTAACACATAATCAGGTACAATTGCTGCCTCTCACTTTACAGAAAGGTCATCAGGCTAAGTAAAATCTAGCTACATATGCCCCTCTTATGAAAGAAAAAAAAACAAGCAAAAAATATTAATTGTTATATTTTGGAAGTATTTGTATAATGAGCATCTGGAGCTATGTGCAATTGTTGTAACACTGCATTAATACAAATATATTTATCAGGGCAGTGGGGTGAACTGTTGACCCAAAGTTCACAAGTTTTACAAAGAAAAAAACAGAAACATAAATACATTTGTATTGCTGTACTGTCACATTTAATCTATGGATGTCATGTGAAAATAACAGTAGATAATATCTTTTATAAGGTAAACATTTAACATCATCAGTTCAAATTTGGGAAACATTCAATTGCTGGCAATGATATGATACAACACTGGGGACAAAGTTCTAATAAAATGTGTTCTGAAGGGGAGATTTCTAGTTCATCATTTTCTGGGCAATTTATATTTTCTGTCCTGCAAAATATAGATAAGTTTATTGGAGCTGGAAGATCATAAAGGGAGTTATTTAGCACTTTAATAAGGGGGTGTTGTTTTCATATTGACATTTCATATTGACAATTCTGAAGATTAATGTACCTAAATCAAAACTACCAAAGTTTTTATTTTTATTAACCTATTTTCTGCAGGTAAGGTAGGTGAGTGTTCTCTATTAGGTAATAGCTAATTGGTATGTAACAAGTGGTTACTTATTTATTGATTCTAAGTCAATGGTATTACTACACTAACTTGCTTGTGTGTGTGTTAGTCATAGAAACAAGTCTGACATAACACATTTCATCTTCTAGCTGGATGTGTAGCAGACTTGAAAAATTTGGATTTTTGTAACCAGTGATATACTGCCTGTGTTTATCTGGAGCTCTACCAAATAGCTTGACTTCATGTGTATGTCAGTCTCTGTCAAAATGTTCTGTATCAAAGTTGGAGAAACCATCCATTGTGTTATGAGTGAAGTTCTTTTTCATATATCTGCTGTTGTTATTATTGTTATTTTGTAACAACTCATCAGGCACAGAAGAAGACAACAAGGGTTTTTCCTTTAAAAATAGTTCTAAGCTCATCACAAGGCAGGTTATAAAGATTACTGTCACATGGGTGAGAAAATACAGGATCACTATGACACATTACTTTCCCACACTAAAGTGAAAGTTAATTGATATTTTTTGCATTTAGGAAACTCAAGATTTCTGGTAGGATTTTAAATTAATTTTAAAACATCACTGATTTTTATGGAGTCAGATAGTGTCACTTTCCAAAACAGGATTTTTGAAAAAACAGATTATATAATTTTTTTGAATAAATAATGTTTCTTATCCTGCTGGACCAATCAAAGTGGACAAGTGCTCACACTTTTGACTTAAAATACAGAACAATGTAAATGCCTGCTATTATAACTCCATGGTCTTAAACAAAGTAATAGGAAAGAGCTCAAACCATTAAGTTTTGTCAAATTCAACAAATAATTTATTTCCCCAGAATACAAAGTTAAAATAAAAAAAATAACTTACTGTACTGCAAATTAAATGCCAAACAGTCCAAAACTTTCTATCACTAGTTCTAAGGAATAAAGTTCCAATTAAATTCCAGTGGTGTCTGAAGTAAGATTCAGCACTGGACCTGTTAATGTGCTGTAGTCCTGAATATACCAATGACCTGAGGTGTGATGATGTACTAACGTTCTTCCAATTAATCACAATAACATAATCCAAGATGTCTCTCAGCTCACTATAATTCCATGTTAATTTGTCTGTTCAATAAATATTATAAAATAATACTCTGTATCCAGTGATAATAATTTAAATAAATAATTTCACCCCAATCAAATATCAAACACAACAGTAAAATTGATTCTACCTAATGATGCAAAAGCAAGCATGAATAATTTATCAAGTAAACAAGATTATATAAATAACTGAAATAGAGCTCGGAAGTAGGTCCAAAGTTCATTTCTAGAAAATTCTACGTTGTAAACAGATAAAATCTGTTATTAAAATTATAATAAAGAATGTGGCAATACATTGGTATTTTACAGGTGCAATTCCAATGTTCTAGACTTTGATTAACATGTACTTAATGCGTATTACAAAATGCAAGAAGACACACCTGGCCTTTTCTACATCTTTGAGCCTGCATGGAGGGAGGGGGGAGAGAGAGCAGTGTTCAGGTGAGATCTACTCTTTTCTGCAAACACAATTAATAATACATACCTTTCATGGATTCCCTGAGCCAATGGATCAGAGGGCTGCACTTGATAAACTGATTCAGACATTTTGTCTTGTCTGGTGTAAGGTCTCTAAGAAATTTGCATGTCTTTAACAGAGAAGCGTCAAAATTTTTCATCATTTTGTTGGCAGCATTTTCCTGAAAATGAACAAGTAATACACTGTAATTTTGTTTATGAAATAAATGGATAAAAGAAAAACTTTAATATGAATCAAACATAGCAATTTATCTATCATCATCTATAATGATGATAGTAGAATATATAAGCTAGGTGACATAACAGAAAAAAGTTGTAATGTGTATGTGTGTGTGTGTGTGTGTGTGTGTGTGCATGTGTGTGCATGCATGTCCATGTTATTTGTTTTCTTTTCATTATTCTTTCCTCTCTGCCTGTAATTATGGAAAATGATGATGAAGAAAATGATGCATTTCTTATATCATCTCATCATTCATCATTAATGGTATTAGAACTGTGGAGAGATTTTATTATTTTCATCCATCATTACCCTTCATTTCTTTTCATTTGGAATGAAAATGAAAATGCATTTGAAGAACCCAGCTCTTCCATTTTCAGACTGTTAAAGGGAGAGAACTATAGCTTTAGTATTTTGTCTTGATAAAAGTCTGCTCTACTGGAATAGTAAATGCATAAACTACAAATGACAGCAATGAATTTATGGAAAATTAATAACTGCATTAACTATTATTTATCATCAATTTGTTTTGTTTGTTCATAAATTAAATGTGCAAGTAAGACCACCAGTCACAGTGTCATCTCAAATGGTGCTTGCTTTATGATGTCTGCCTCAGCAAGATCCATATCATGGCTTGTAAGGGGTGAAAAGTATAAAGAATCTGATCTTGATTATCATGCATACAGACTTTTAATTATGTACTGGAGGCAGAATTTCTCTTGTTTAACCTGAAAGTGTACAAATACAGGTTGCAATTCTGGTGGTTTTTTTATATTATTTTTTACCATTCACAAACACTGTCATTGGAAAAAAAAACAGGCACAAATGTCTAGTTGTGTTAGGAAAGCCAAGGGGGCCTGAGGAATCCAGGCTCTATTTAGGTTAATAAAAGTGGTCTCAAGTATTCTATTACAATATTTCTTAGTTTATATTTTGACTTGAATATTTTGTCCAAAAGCTTAAAACAACATAACTATGTCCAAAAATTGTATGTACTATTTAAAATTATTACCAAATTTGAAAATATGGTGTTGGGAAATTAAAGGGCCTGGATATTTAGATTAAAGAAGGCAAAAAAATTTCATAGTTAAATCAATGCATTTTAAACCTATAATTCCAATGATATTTTAGCTATCTTTTTTAAACATTGTTTCCATTTGTAACTCCATTTATCTCAAATTTCTATAGCTCTACAGTGGCATTAATCTAACTTATGGCCATTGTCTAAATACAGTAAAGAAGACGGACTTAAATTACATCATTGTCTGTTTTCAGTCATTGATATGAATGCTATCTATTTACCATTTCATTACAATCATACTACATTATTTCAGGGGATCTGGGTGGCAAAGTGGACAAAAGCAATAGTTTTTACCTATCACTGCCATCTCATCTTGTGGGTTCAAGACTCTGGCTCAGCCACTATGGGTATGTCAGAGAGCTTGCCAGCAGCAACGGTGGTTCTTACCAGAGTTCTCTCTAATAAAGTCTATGTGCTGAAAATGGCATTAAACCCAGTACAAGCTTTTACTGAAATGGACTGTTCTAGAAACCAAAAAAGGAGTCTGCTTGTAGACACTGAGTTTCTATTTGCCAATAAGATGACACTATTTGGAACTCCTTGCCAACAGTCGGGTTAGAAATTATAAATCAATGAATGAAATTACTAAGTTTAGAGTATTTTTTTATATCCTTGCTGCTTTCCATTTTTAAATTGATAGGGAGGTACCAACAAATGGTAGGATATGTTAATACTATGGTAATAATTGCTTTCTATCAAATCTGATTAAATTCTGTTTAGCAGTATTTGAGAAAAAGTCATCTAAATGCCCTTGTACTCTTAGCAATAGTGGCCATATCTGAGAGCAACTAACAAGATTTGTAACAAACTGGAACTCATCACTGCCTGGATCCAAAGTATTCAATTCTGTTGAGCAGTTTTGAAAATTTACTCAAAGATTTCTTCTCTTTTCATAAAGACAGCCATATCTACTGGTATATTGGCATTAACTGAACAAACTTGAAACCCATCCAATCCAGGATGCTTTGTGACAAATTTGGTCAGGACTCCAAACATTTGTACCCAGTTATCTGTCATGAATGGGAAGTGACTAAAGACACTGTCTAGTCCTATATCCATTTTACTTTTCCTACACTGTACATGATTCTAAACCTGCTAGAATGCCACTAGTCCAACTGGATGGTCATTATAAAACAGTGATCTGCCCTTCCTCAGAGACCATTTGTAAACATGAGCAGAAAAGTTGATATTTTTCCCCTGCTAATAACTAAGTTTACAGAAACTCAGGATAATTATGATTCTGTATGTAGAAATTTCTTCCACTGCTGTTGATTGCTTGAGAACAGTTGTTTCAGGGTTTCCCTGGTTTAATATCATTGCCAATATATGGTAGCACATCAGTATCATTTGTTGAGTAATGAAATGTCTCATTGACAGAAAGCTTTGTCAGAACTGATCAAATTCATTTGAGTATTTTGCTTCATATAAGGTTGTCTAGATGTTTTCCTATTTTTAGTAATAACCACTATATTTAATAGTTGATTGGTATCATTACTGTAAATCTAAAATGGGAGCAAAACTTCCACGTTGTCACTATTTACAAGGGAATCATATATTCAAACAAGCAAATGTTTTATGTGTTCCTTAAGCACCTGATAAAATATCTATTACAATAATGTCTAAGGTCAACATTAATGCAAAATGAAGATGATAAAAGAAAAGGCAAAATTGCATTATGTATGAAACAGTTCATAGTATCTCCATTTTTTAACAATACTAGTGAACTAAGTACTGTCAAGTATTTTTATTTGACCTATTAAAGTTGTGTGTCCATCCCGAAAGCTGGGGAATAGGGGAAACAAAATCCTCTGTCTTTGTGATCCTGGTGTAATACAGATAATAGTTGATTTATTGATTTACATCATTTTTATAATGCAACCTAGACCAGGACCCTTTTCTTTAAAATAATGGTATAAATTCTGTTTAAAAGTTTTTGAGAACAAGTCAGTCAAAGTTTTTTTTATATTTTTGTAATGGCAGCCAGATTAGATGGTACATCAACATCAGCTGAATAAATCTGAATGATAGACCTGAACACTAGCATGATCTTGGTAAATTTTATCAAGTTTCATTTTGCAGTTTTCAAGACAAATCTGTTTAAGGCTTTTAACATATTTTGTAATGGTGGCCATACTTGGTAACAGATAAGCATTATCTTAACAAATATGAAAGAGCTTCATGCCAGTATGCTCTGTGTGACATTTGGTCTAGTAAAGTTGAGCAGTTTTTGAGTACAAGTTGTAAATAACAAGTTTGAAAGAACAATGCATTACAATCCCTGCCACACCAGTTAAAATGACAGCAGAGAATAAAAAACAATTTACACAGAAGATTAAAATGGTCATTGTAAACTGTTAATATTTTCATCCATGATCATCAATTTTTCACAAAAGAATTCTTTAAATATTTGTTTCATGATCTGGCATTATCTAATATAGCAATTTGGAATGCAGAGTCTAAGCTATAAATCCCAATCATTTGCTGGGTTCTCCTGAATATTTGATCTATTTCTTCATTTATCTTATAAGGAAGAGAATACCTTCAGTGTGTGTGTGTGTGTGTGTGTGTGTGTGTGTGTGTGTGTGTGTGTGTGTGTGTGTGTGTGTGATTTAGATTTTTAACATCATATTAACAGTTTTTTAGTTATATCACTACATCTGCATTGTGACATTTCATAGAGATGTTAAGCACTGGGGCATCATGCCACAGCCATTTAACACAATGTCCTGCCTAGTCACATTATATTTACACCAGGCCAACCAGTCCTAACACTAAGTTCATAATGCTGAGCACAAAAAAGGGCTGCTGCTAGTACCATTTTTATAAATTGATTAAGTCTTTGGTATCACCTGGCTGGGGTTCGAACCCATGACCTCCCACATCTAAGGCAGATGCTCTAACCACTAAGGCCACTGCAGCAGTCAAGATACCTTCCACATTTTAAACATGGGTAATTATGTCTACCTAATGTTTCATAATTCTCCATGTTGGGATTAGCAGGATATGGTTGACTTTGGAGATTAACAACCAATGGGTTTCAATGACCTTGAATTTCTGTAAGCAGTCTAAACCAAATTTTATATGCAGAAATTAAATGTTTTGTTAATTAGACTACCATGACTGCGACACTTAAAATCAGGGAATCTATATTTTCTATTATAAGTACAATCTAGTTACAGGGTGTGGTCACAGAACCAACTCTAGAACAACAGTTACCATGCAAAAAACAAACATTTTTCTTCTGAGACATAATGGCCATGATATTTGACCTACTGAACCCATAACTGGTAGGTCTTTTATATACCTTAAGTAAAAATCATCACAAAGTTTGCTCCAGGTCTGTAATGTAATGTTATTTTGCAGAAACCATTTTTATTTTTTTAGTATGTTAACCATGACATTTACATTTCTGAGCTTTTAAAATGTGTGGGAAATAATATGTACCAAACTTTAAACATATTTATGAGGCATACAGATCACAAACCTACCTGTGATGCAATTGTTTTGATCACATGAAAATCCCCTTTCAATCTGTAAGCAATGGCAACATCCAGAATCGTTTTTGCCCCAACAACACATTCTTCCATCAGCCGAAACTGGTCCAGTTGTTGAACCCTTTCTTGAGCTTTTACTTCTGGCACATTTATCAAGATCATTTCCTCCACCATTTTCACATACTCATCTTTGTAAATTTTTCCAAGATAATTTTCCATTTCAGCAAATTGGATTTCACCAGTTACAAGCTTCTGAGTGATCTCTTTCATTTTTGAATAGACTGGTTTAAAAACTTGTTCACACACATCCTCTAGGGTTGTAGCCTTTGTTGCACGTCCCATGACTTGCCACAAGTTCAAGAAAATGTTACCTCTATATGATGCATGCATAGGCTCAAGCATACTAACAACCACACCTGACAGCTTAAATGCTATAATCTTCGGCTTGTAACTTTCAGGTACTGGAATCTCCTCCATATTAGCTGGTTTACAAATATCTCTAATAGAGAGGTCTTTTTTCTCCTCGAGATACTTGACAGTTCTGTCTATCTCAGCGAGCTGGACTGAAATATAAGAATAAATGCTTGGTACAACCTTACAGTCAATGGCCATTGTCCAATTTCCTTCAAAGTAATTTTCAATAAGAACTTTTGTTTTATCTTCCCACTTTAAAAAAGAGTACATTCCACATAATAGCATGACATGTTTCTTAATAGTGAAGGTACAAAATACTTTACCCAACAAAATTAACTTGAACGTCATATGTGTCAAACATCACATTCTTCATTATTGAGAAAGGAGTCTACCAGAATCTCTATAGTCTATTTCTACTTTGGGTATGTATTTATAACATTTAATGGCACACCCAGCACCAAGCACAACTGCAAAGAGCCAATTAAAAGTTAAAACAATTGCCTTTAGTTGATAGACACCCATGTTATGATAATTTCCAGTTATGTGGTACAAATTGGTGATACATGAAACTGTTTAACATACTTTTGCTTTGATAAAGTTATGGTGTCCTTAAGAATGACAAAATTTTTATTTAGGATAAATTAGACACCATCAAAAGTCTAGTGAAAAATACATGCCAATATGACCTTAAATTAAAAAAAGTGACAGGAAGATTTGCAATATATTCATTGTGGGAGCCATAATGCAAGGAACCATATTCATTTAAGACCAACTGGCTATCATAAAAAGTATGTTGGCAAAAACCCTATGTCAATATGACCATCAATTCTTGAGATGTAGCCAAATTTGATCTACATTATGGCCACCATGGTGGACCTACAGATTTTCAGTATGGAACCCATTTCATTTAGTAGGAGCTAAACACTATAAGAAGACCTCTGGTGAACTCTGTGTCAATAGGGCTTTCTGCTCAGAAGATGTTTGGATGGTCACACTAAGATTTTCAGATGGTTACTGTAGCAACCAGAATGGCTGGCTGGTTATGTGATTTAAATGACATTTTTCAGCATATAATAGGCTATACAAGACAGCTTTTCTGGTATAATAAGAACCCAAAAGACACTGGGATGAACTCCCAACCCATGGGTACTGGCAAGCTTTCCCACATATCCACGTTGGCCAAGTCAAGACTCAAACCCAGGCAGAAACAGGTGAGATATCAGTGATCTGAAAAGGTGAGCAACTTAGACCACTTGGCCAGGCAGGACCCTGTTTTAATTTAAGACCAGCTAGATATCATAAGAAGTCTTTCGGTGACAATCCCATGTTGATACAGCCATCCATTCAGAAAGAAAAGCAATAAAAGGTTTTTTGGATGGCAAATGTCATACTGCATGTCTGAACAGCACCATTTTTATTTAGGACAAATACTGACCTTGGGATGAATGTGTGCATAAAGTTTCATGGCAATCCTCCAAGTATTTTAAGTGGAGTAGCAACAAAAAACCCTGTGCTAACAAACAAAAGTATGTTAGATAATAGACAAGGGATGGGCAATGCATGACAGGCCATCCCATAAGCTCTCTTCATCTATAACCATAAGCTTTTTGTGTCTAAGAGCTTGAAATCATTTCATGGTAACCAATTTACAATATGTTAGTTTATAATGATTCCAGATGCTTCCTGTATAAAGACTGTAAGAAAAAGTGTCACACTGATATAGTGTTATATAGAAGCATGCCACAAACAAGGTGCCCAAGATGGCATGAGATTTTTACCTGGCTAATATCTGCCTACTATCCAAATGCAAGAACAGCTGTCCAAGAATTCTGGGTTAGTAGGATGCTTTCAACATAAATTTTCTTCCAATGCTATGAAAACAACTATTTCAAAGTTGATCTAGTTTTTTATATCTTCATCTATATTTGATGCATACCAGCATCATGTGTCCAATATTAGAATGTTTCTATATCAAGACTCTTGGTGTCTAAATTGGTCAAGTTATTCCTAGTATTTTCTTAAAAATAAATTAAGGGGTCCTGGTGACAGAGTGGTCTAAGCACATGCCTTTACAGATCACTCACACATCTCATTTTTGTCCACATGAGTTTGAGTCCTGGCTTGACCAACACAGGTATATAATAATACCTACCAGTAGCTTCCTGTGAGTTGGTATCTCTTTCCAGGGCTCTCATGAGTTTTTCCTCCACCAAATATACTGCCCTGTATATCCATCATGTACTAGAAAATGCTGTTAAACATCATAAACAAATACCAAGCCTTAAAAATAAAGTTGGGTCAATTTTTTCTATTTTCACTAATTGTGGTCATATTTGATCTGCATCATTTCTATAAATCCAAAGACCTTCAAGCAAGGTCACTATACATCAATTTCTATTAAATGACTTTTCAAAACAAAGTTATTAAAAGATGTTCTATATTTAATTATACCAAAAGACCATAATGGATGGTGATTTGAAAGTTCTGAATACCAGAATGTTTTCCATCGCATCTGGTCAAATTAAAGTCACATTTTTTCCATTTTAAGTAATGGTGGTCATGTCTGACTGCAGAATGGCATAATTTGCACACATAAAATAGAAACACTCTTGTACTAGGATAGTTTCTGTCAGACTTGTTCAATTTTATTGACAAATTGTAATAAGTCATCATTTTTGTTAAATATTTTTCAGTGAATCAATCTATATTTAACAGCAGATTGCTATCATTTGCACAAATCTGAGAGCCATTAACACAGATATTTTGTCACATTTGGTCAAATTATATTAAATAATTTTTCAGAAGAGGTCATTTAATGATATTTCTATCCTTTTAGTTATAACAGATGAGTATCATGTGAATAAATTTTGAAGCCCGTTATGCCAGGATGCATTTGTTCATGTTTGGTCATATTCTGTTTAGTGCTTTATGAGTATATTTTTGTTTAAAGATTACTCCATTTAGTTGCATGATGGATGATATACATGAGATGAAGAACTATACTGTGAGCTCACCTGACCTTAAGCCTAGATAAATTATAAAATAATAATGACCGTGTACTTATCAAAAGGTTCCATGTCAACATTACTACAATTGATAAGAATGTGTCTTCATAGAATATACATCATTAGCATCAAGTTGCTAAAATACTGCCAAAATTCATTCAAGCAAATAAAAGTAAATGAAAAAGATATGGTAGCTAGAGTACTACAGATCACATCCATGAATCAAGTTCCATAACAATGGAATGAAGCAGATCAAAGACATAAAGCAAAATATATACATACCCTAAAACTTCTGAATGATTTCTAAGTCCTACCCCCCCAACATAAGTTGCAACATATTCCCTGTAATCATTGTTAACAACACAAAAAGGAATGCACATCATATAGCAATGATGGCAAGTCTTTGGGCAGGAAAACAATAACTATTTTTTTTGTCCCAATATGTATATTCACATGAAAAATACAACAATTTTAGTGTTCCAATACTTAATGTGACAAAAAATTTCAAGACAAAATTGTCAAAATTGTCTTAAATCCCACAGCTGTTACCAGCTTTTGCTCCATAACAATCATCAATGTCATTAAAATACTATTATTTTTTTGTTATTCCATGATGATATTCTCTGATTTCTCCAACATAAAATAGTTAAATAATGACTTCATAATTCATGGGCTGCTTAGGCTTTGCAGAAGACATGTGTTGTAGTACTGTACTCACACTGTGCATATCATGCTAAGCACTACTTATGTCCTTGTTTATTCCTAAAGATAATGCAGAATTGTTTTACACATCATGTTTACCAAACCTCATTCTGCCAGACATTGTTTCAGCTATACATCTAATGCTGTTTTATTTACTTTGTTTTACACACTCTTTCTACCCTTTTTCAGTGATATAAACAATCCTACAAAGTGTTGTAATCTATATGAAGACAAATATTTAATCAATATTTACAAATATACTAGGCACATAATCACATATAGTCAAATAACTATCATATATTCATTAAAGAATGATCATTATATATAAAATTCTAAATTTGACCAACAATGATCCATTTTAGTTTGTTTTTTTCATTCCACTTCTAATTTTAGTCTGCTAGTTGCTTAGAGAGTCCTTTTTATTATAATTGGTGGATCTTATGAAATTAAGGTCTGTTAATTGTTTATACTCTGATACTGGCTTGTGTTAAGAAGGAAATGTATCTGAAGGAAATGCCAGTTCCTCTTCCTTTATCACCATATCACCTTTAACTACATAATTATAACATGATTACTATAGGTAAGCAAACATGTACTTATTTAAAGGTTGCTTACATCAAAACAAACTACCACTGCATTATTATTGCAATTATTTTCAAAGCATGATATTTTTGAGACATTGTTGAAGTTAAGTGCAGTGGTGCCTATGATTGCCATCCAAATATGTACTTCATTCAGCCAAAGTTAAATTATTCAATGTATATGTAATGACATCATGATGTAAACATGATACTTTAAATTTGAGTGATTAACCAAACTAGCATTTTATTTTAATATTGGTACCACAGTTTAAAAATTATTGATTTAAATTTTCAATGCTAATTCTCAATAGTTGTTGTCATCATATGAAATTATATGAATTTATATGAATAAATAATATAAAAAACAGGAAAACTAAATATATATATTTTAAATTTTACAATGAAATTACATTAGTTTATAGCATTTTAATCTAATCATTCATAATGATAGTAATAACAAATGCAAAGACTTTTTATATTAATGTCAGGATCAATCAAATACACCAAAAGTATCAGATGAAACAAAATGTCTCAGGTGTCCCAAGACTCACAGAACATGAAAAAAATTGTGATAATTTTTGTGTCCCAGCTTTTACAGGACATAACTTTGAGAGTAATTAAGACTATATCAAGACTTACTGGGCCACAAGATTTCCCATCACTACATTACATTAATTTGGTGATTTTATTAAAGACTGTAAAGGTATAGACAAAAAGTTGCCTCCACCCTCACCCCCACCCCCCATAGTAATGTAAAGAATAGATCTGATATACACTTCAAAATCTCATAAGAAGCAACCAATGGGAGTAGGAGCCATGTTTCAGTGCAAGACACACAGCTGAAGGATGCACTTTCAAATCCTACCATTGTATCAACCCAAGCTGATTAGCAAGGTATGTCTTTGGGCAAGGCACTTAATGACTCAGCACTAAAAAACCTACTTGTGTTGCCATACCATAAAACACCAAACCATATCAAGGATCTTGTCCTAAAATTTTTAACCTGAAACTGCATCCTGGTGTATTTATTTAAATACCCTAAAACATCACCTAGGATCTATGTTATATTCTTGCATTGTAAATATAATCAACAATGTATTTCTATCAAAAGCCACCCATTATGATAACTGAAGGGCATAAAGACATGCCCCAATCAAGGTGGGCTGCAGATGACTATCTCCAGGTAACTACATAAACTCTACTTATTCCTTAAACCCTTAAGCTAAATGGAAGGTGATAAATACAACACCACAGACTTCCTTGCTAGATGTCCAAAAAGATCATGATCTTATCGCCTCAACACACATTCCTATCCAATAAAAAGAATCAGATCTCTGTAGCCAATTGAAACAAAATACAAATAAAATTTTCTATATGTATCTACCTGTTGGTATATATTGACACAGCTGCAATAATGTGAAAATATGTTCCTTTTGTGTGTTATAGCCATCCTCCTCTCTCTGGCGGATCTTCACAGTTCTGGCTACATTAACTGTCTTGGCATTCTTCTTGCCAGCTTTTTCACACACCATCACAGCTACTTCCTGAAATTTTTCCACATGAGTTGTGATCTCATCCAGGTCTCTCAGGGTGATACTACCATGTTCAAGAGCATGCAATCTGTCCTCTATCAAAGATACTGCTTGTATCAGTTCCTGAAGGCATGTATCTGATAGGAGACCAAGCTTCCTTTCATCTCCATCTAAAATAGAACACAATCTGTGGACAAACAGATCTTTCCTGCTACAACTAGAAAGATGTCATTTGTGTGAACATTGTCTCCAGTCACCTGTCACAAAACACCTGAGCATAATGAACTCTGAAAATTATATAAGTGTACTAAGAAGTTTCATATACATAACAACTCAAGAGCACAGAATAGAAACAACACTTTCAATGGATTTATTTAGTATTGGTACATGTAACATTTCAGTGGTTTACAAAAATGCTCATTATGAAACAAATCATTTATTATCCCCATCTTTCAAAGTATGGACTATGGTGAAATTAGAAATAAGTCCAAGATTTGCTTTGATGATACATCATTACAATGTTTCTAACTTAGTTCACATTTTAAAACAAAACTTCTGTCTAACAAAGATTTAGAGAAATTTTTTAAAGAAAGTTTTTTTTACAGTAATGTCAGTCATATTTGATGATGACTTGATACTTTTTGTATAAATCTGAAAGCCATTATTTCCAGAATCCTTTCTTCCAAATGGGGTCTAACTTATGCTTAAAAGTTTATCATAAGAATTGATATACAGTAGACTCAATTATCCGCATGTGGTTTAACCGCTTTGTGGCTTAACCACAGCAATGTATTTGTAAAGAATTTTTTACTCCATATCTTAAAAAGATTGGAAGTTAAACGACGATTTCAAAATCGAAAATTTTATACAGGAAGTCGACCGACCTGTTTAACGACGCCTCGGGCTTACGAATGGTTTCGGCGAGAGTTGTTATATAATTTTATAATAGGGCTTTATTTCCTGTCCCAAGGAAATTGCGGGTGTTAAACGCCTTCTTTTTGGTAGTGGGGGAAGGAGTTCTATTAAAAGAACAGTACGATTCTTCAGTTGTTATCAGTACAGTAGGCTACTTCAGTTGTGTCCAAAAATACTGTATTTAAGTTTTTTTGTTGGAAAGAGGATAATGGAGCGGAAAAGGAGGCGCCTAGTTTTAACAATTAACCAAAAACTCGACATAATTAAGAAACTTGAGCAAGACGGGTCTACCAAAAACTTAGGTTTACAATATGGTATAGGTGAAACAACAGTTCGCGATCTCCGAAAAAATAAAAATAAATTGATTAACTACGCCAGTAATTCTGATTCATCAAGTGGCTTATCAAGCAGAATAACAATGAAAATGTCAACTTATGATGAGCTTGATAAAGCGATGTTGCAATGGTTTAACCAACAAAGGGCACAAAACATTCCTGTTTCAGGAATTATCTGCGCAAAACAGGCAAAACTATACCTTGATGCATTAGGAATGGAAGGTGATTTCAATTCATCCTCGGGATGGCTGACGTGATTCAAACAGCGGCATGGAATATGTGAGATTTCTATACATGGGGAAAAATTAAGCAACAATGAAACAGTTGCAAATGAGTTCCAAAATAATTTTCAAAAGTTCATAGAAGAGCAACAGGTGACTCCTGAACAAATTTATAATGCTGATGAAACTGGCCTAAATTGGAAATGTCTTCCCACAAAAACATTGGCACATAAATCAGAAAGTCGAGCACCGGGGCATAAATCCAGCAAAGACAGAATCACTGCTTTATGTTGCGCAAATGCTACTGGTTCTCATAAAGTGAAACTAGCTGTAATCAGAAAAGCGAAAAAGCCATGTTGTTTCAAGGGAACTGAAAAAACCAATATGCCTGTGACATATTTTAATCAGAAGATAGCCTGGATGGATACCACAATTTTTAAAACATGGTTCCATGAAAACTTTGTACCACAAGTTCGCAAGCATCTGAAATCGAAAGGTTTGCCAGAGAAAGCCATTCTTTTATTAGACAATGCTCCAAGCCATCCAAATAAAGCAGTTTTGCAGTCTGCTGATGGTAAAATAATAACATATTATTTGCCACCTAATGTAACCACGCTAATCCAGCCAATGGATCAAGGGGTGATTTCTGCTATGAAGAGGCTATATAGAGGACGACTTCTGCAGAAGTTAGTGGAAGAAGGCAATGATTTAAAAACTTTTTCAAAAACAGTATCATTGCTGGATGCTATCTACAAAGTTGCACATGCCTGGGATTCCATAAAGCCAACCACAATTAGTAAATCATGGAAAAAAATATTTTCTGAAGTTGAAACTGTCGACTGCAATAGTTTCGATGAAGAAGAGATTTCGACTTCTGAATTAGCCGCCATTTTACAGAGTACAGAGGGTGGTAGGGAAGTTGATAGTGGAAATATTTTAGAATGGTTTAATGTTGATTGTGACGATCTAGGGTGTGAGGTTTTGTCCAACAGTGAAATCATTAAAAGTGCACAAGGGCAGACAACAGATTCTGATGAGAGTGACGACGAAGATATGGAACTTATTCCTGAAACAAGGATAAACAATTCATCTGCTCTTCAATGGACTGAGGGTTTGCTAGAGTATCTGGAGCAACAAAGTGATTCTCTGCTCTCAGATAAATTGGTATTACGCAGATTGAGAGCAACCATAAAGAAGAAAGAAGCTGTCATTAAAACAGAAATAAATAAAAGACTACTTTTCCTAAACATTCGTTGTTTTTGTTTGTTCATTTATTCATCTTCTTTTATTTTAATGTTCAATATAATTGTATTAAATTTAATTATTTATTTTCGTGTTATGACATTAGGATATTAGTGAAGAAGAACATTGGCCTGCATCACAAAAGGTAAACATAAGTAGGATATTACGGCAAAAATATTAACTAAGTTAATTTTATGCCACTATATCTGGATTGTATATATGCACTTTGGTTTATCCGCTGTTTTTGATTATCCGTGCTAGCTCTCCCCACCATTACCGCGGATAATCGAGAGTCTACTGTATATGGAAAGTTATCCTTTGTAGGGAAAAGAAATCAATATCATCATCTATTTGATATGAGCAGATTTAAAAATAATTATAAAGAATGCTGCCATAAAATCTTTGTCAAATGTCAGAAGGAGAAACTCTTTTATTTTGAACTACCTAAGTGATAAGAAATATGTTTTGGTCATTGACTTAAGATAATATGGCCAATGTGTCAAGTGGAGTAACAATAACCTGTTTTGAAGGATTGGCAACAAAAACATTTCAAAGATGCCTCCCCCTATGTTGTTTATATTTACCATCAGAAAGATACCATTTTTCCCCATTTGTTTTTAAAAATATTCAAAACATGGTAAGTATCTCACCCCTTATCATTGGCATCAGTCTTTTTGCATCAACAAAGTATTAGAGTCTTTTGCAATACCATAATTTTAAACTTCTGAAAAAGGTGTGACACACTGTTAATGGAACCTTTTTCAAAGAAGGCTGAATCAAACTCAGAACAAATATATGTATCAGATTCTATAATTATCCACAAGAAATTATCCTGAAAGAAATGTGAAATAAGGCTTAAAAACAATGGTTAACTCACTGATGATGGATACCAAAATATTAGTTACAGATGATGGATACCAAAGTACTTTGACAAAAACAGTAACTGAATGTTCATGTCATGACATATATACATTATTGGAACATATTTCATATCAAATAACAAGTTGTAATCCTATTTCTAAAAGGTTATTTCCATTTTCTGTCTCATTTATTTGATTTTCTTTATAATGCAAATCATGTACACATCAGTTTACAATTTTCAATCCAACTTAAAATACATACAGATTGGTTTGAATATTGTTTTGAATTCCTGCCATCAAAAACTTGAGAGAAAAACTCACAGAACATATTCAGGAAGTGTGAAAATGGTGTCCATGTGAGAATATGATGCAAGATAATTCGGTCTTCCTCCATGTCCTTTTTGTCTAATGCAGTCCTCCATTCTCTTTCAAACAGATCAGAGAGAAGCTTTCCAAAGCGTGCTCGTTCATGTTCTTTAAATCGATAGGCTTGGAGGTCATAACCTCTTGATATTACCTACAAAAAGAAAAACATTCAACAATTTGTGATGCAAGTTGAAGATTAATTTGAAACATAAATTCAAATATATGGTCCTTGAACTATAAATAGCAGTCTCTCCAAGACTATTATTCACAGAGACAACAATGGATTCTAAGATTTGGTTGATATCACTTCTGTCTCCAAATGAGTCTTGGAAGTTTAAAATGTATATTCATTCAAATAGCTAAACTTTTAGTATTGTATATCTGCTTCTTAGATAATAATAATACTGATGAAATATGATTAAAGCTTAACATGATATACAACTTTTTATTTTTTATCACCATGGTTATTGTATAATTTAATTATTGTATATAATGGTAATATCAAAATAAGATGCACTCAAAAGGAGTCAACTGTTTCCAAAGGAAAAGTCCTCTCTTTGTATATTTAATTTATGAAATTATATATTTTACCAGTAATGGATCTAGACAAGTCCAGCAAAACAAGCATCTGTTCTTATTGGTCTAAAACACAATCAATGTTCTGCTTGTCTAGGATCTTATGTGAATTTCTAATAGATCCAATTTCTCACATTTATGATTAGCACCAAAGACTGACAAAAGTTAAGGCACCTCCTTGATCACAAGATACTGACTCTAAGTCACTAAATGATAATTTTGCCCTTGCACAGTTATTAAAATTGCTTACAACAGAAGCATTCATTTACATCATCTTAGAATCAAACTTTGAAGTGAAAAATAATCTAACCTAAAACTAATAAAATCATTTGTCCTAAAAATTATAAGGAACATTTAATGCAAGTGTCATCAATGTATTGGGGAAAGTTTGACACATCTTCACAAGTATAGCAAGGTAGAAAAATCTTCAGCAAAAATTTCCCCATTAACCAATCATGAGAAGAGATACAAACAAATTACTGTGAATAGATAACAGATAAGAACTAAAGACCATATATTAAGCTCACCTAACCTTAAGGCATGGTGAGCTAAAAACATTAACCATATAAAACTGATTATGGAAAGCATACTTCTAAGCCATAAATTTAACATATGTACCAAATTTTACTTACTGCCTTCATCAATTATACAAATAGGCCAATTTTTGTATTTTTACAGATCAAAATGTACAAAATATAACTACTGAAAAGTTCATTCTAGCCAAAGAGCATAAGTTTGATATATGGAGCATTTTCATAAACATGTTTCAGACAGTTTTGAATTGTACAAAATAAAAATAAAAAATCAGCTCAATTTGCACCTTGTTTCCATGGCAACAACTTAAGGACCAAGTGGGTCTGGGGCTATTATCTACATAAAAGACAAACACATGTGCATCTGGCCAAGAAATATTATGATGCTTTCTATATTTGACAGGCTTTTCCATATTTGGGGAAAGGGTGAAATGGCAGCCATACTGAATGACAGATGAGAATCATTTGTGCAGTTTAAAATGTTTTATGCAGGATGAAGTTTGTGAAGTAATCTGACAATGATAAGCATTTTAGTGTCCAAGCGAATATTTGTTATGGTTCACCATATGTTGATGGCAACTTATGTACAAAAGTTATAATGAAATTGTATGAAATTAACATCCAGTTTTGTCCCTTAATAGTGTGTATTCAATCAAAAACTAAATTTTTGCCAGACTTCTGCATCTTTGAGGTCTTCTGAAACAAGCAGCTTGATCATGAAAAACCTTGATATTTTGACAGAAAGCATTTTTTCAACTATTAACTTCTATATATATTCTACCTTTAAATATGCAATGAGTTTAATAATGTCCAGTTTTTGCAAGCTTGGAGATGACAGAAAAATTATAATCCTATAATATTTAAAAGTAATCTTTTTAAAAATAAATATAATGCAGGTAGCTGTATGAGAATCTCATGGGCTTATTTGGACCAATCAGAATCACAGAAAGTGATATGTTAACATGTTGTCATATTAAATATATTAAACTACTCACACAATATGTAATGTGTATCAACTGATTATATATATATATATATATATATATATATATATATATATATATATATATATATATATATATATATATATATATATATATACCCATTCCAAGGAATATTATCTGGAGTTTATGATCTCAAGTCATGAGAATGTGTAATAAGGAGGACATAACTCTTATGATCAAGACTAAACACAGAAAATACACATGTATCTATGAGGCAATGGTATGAGACCAAACAGCAAATGAATGAGCTATCTTAGCAACAAGCACCATTCCATCTGAAGATATTAGGTTATTTGTCAAGTAACATAACTATTTTTAAAATGGACATGACAAATGAAAACCACAAAAGTCACAAACTGGGCATTTAAATGATGTAAACACCAAATTAACAAAAGTGATGTATATCAGGTAAACTTTAACATATGTCAAAACATATAAACCAGTAACCAATATTACTCTGGTAGAGTACAACACACAAAGCTCATGTACAAAGCTCTGAGTCACTTTTGCAAGTGCCATTTTGGAGAATTTTATTAAATGTATACACACTTTTAATGGCATTCATTAACTTTATTTCACACCATGTCAAAATTCCATTGCAGATTATTGTATCAATTCCTTGTAATATTCTTAACAGCAAATTCAATGATAATATACTTCAATAGTTTTAGGCACAGTCAATCAAGTGGGGTGATCCCATTTAAACTGGTTCTTATCATGCTATGATGTAACAGCGATTGAGTCTGCAGTTGGGAAGAATTTGTACTACAAACAAAAACAGAGACACACCAATGTCATCATTTGTAAACAATGTCTGGGAAAATACTAGCAGGAAAAGATAAAAATGGTACACATACCAGGATAATTTATGTAAAATTTAATTAAATTCTGCTGATCATGAAGTTTCAAGTTTCTTTTCTATTTTTAGTAATTGTGACCATATTTGATGTCATACTGCTAACATCACAAGAAACCAGAGAGCCATTTCTGTCAGATAACTTTCTGTATAGTTTGGTCAGTGTAGAGTTTTCTTTAATAGTAATATGACCGATATTTGGTAACAGACTGGCATTGTTGGTATAAACTTAAAAGCCCCTCAAACCAGATTACTTTCAAAAATAAATTTGGAAGCCCTTAATAGAACACTTCCTCTCAAATTTGGTCAAAATTCTGCTCATCTGCTTCTGAAGAAAAGTTTACATTCGTTTCTATTTTTCTTTTTTTCAGTAATTATGGCCATATTTGATGGCAGGCTTTTGACATTTGTAGAATGTTGGAATCCCATGATGCTTTCTCTTAAGTTTGGTCAAATTCTTTTGAGCAGTTTTTTTGTTAGAAGAAATTTGTTAAAAGATTTTTTTGCTTTTAGTAAGTCTGTACCAGGCTTATAAGCAAGGTCATGCTAGACTTGAAGTTTAAGAAGTGACTTCTCCCTTCTTACAGAACAGGAAAAAGTGAGAGATGTACTGGGAAAAGTGGAAGCAAAGCAAGAAAACAATGTGTGTGTGTGTGTGTGTGTGTGTGTGTGTGTGCTTACATTGCGTGTGTTCTCATTTGAATTATGACCTCTATTTTCCAGATGCATATTGTATTTAACATTGGATTTAAGCCAGACGTCTCAAATTCAAACCATCTTGAGGGTCACATTTTTGTTATCCAAAAGCGCTCTCTATTACTGATCACTGCCATCTCACCTCTCTCTGCATGAGTTCAAGTCTATGATTCGGCAAATGTGGATATGCCAGTAGCTTCTCGTGGGTCGGTGGTTCTTTCCACGGATTTCCTATTTTCTTCCCATTAATACTGGCCTCCATGTATAGCCTATCATGTGCTGAAAAATGGCGTAAAGCCTCACAACAACCTTTGTTATCTCTCTCAACACACCTTAAGATGCCAATCATTTTGTAGGCAACAGGATACAGCTTGGTAGGCCATGTGTTTGAGACCCGTAATTTAAGCAATACCTCATTTTCAAGTATAAAAATTCATAATCATATGCTGTGTAGTGTGTCCATATGACTTTAAAGAGAATAACACAAGCCAAACATTGTAATGAATTTTAACTGAGTAATTAGGTTACATTATTCTAACTGCAAGTTAGTAAAAATACTTAACTACCTCTAATCAAGAATATTTTTACTTTCTAAAAGTTTACTATAATGACACTTGAAAGATTTCTGAAACAATATGAAAGCAAATTGCATGTGTCTTCAGATTATACTATTTGTCCTAATTTCTTTGTTACTGATAAAATATTATCATAACTATTCATAGTCAACACATTTAAATGCAAAAGATTGCAGATGCTGCTCAGTAAATAAGCTAATCCATTCTTTCCAACGAAGTCAACACAAATATCTCAGTGCATCTATTTTTATAAAAAGAGGTTTCCATAATGTAATCACTCACTCTATAGCTTTGTTCCAACAGTCCATTAATTATAGTGGAAAGTTAAGTTTTTCTTTTAATTTTCTATATATCTGTAGTAACATTAGGCATTAGTTAAGAGATATTTGTTCAGCTTTTTCTTGGTATTTTGACAAAACACAAGTCATGTCAGAAAACAACTTTTACCTTACAGCACTTCTCATAAATTCAACAACATAGCATTGTCCGATAAATTTCTAACTTGCACAATTGCATTTTAAAGGTAAATCTTCAATAACATAACATCTGAACTTTGCTTTCTATGAATTGTTATTTCCTGAATATATCTTCTCAATGGTTTATGAAAACAGACAATCTAATAAAGTGGTACTTCCCGGACACAGCCATGTCCACCACTATTTCCTCATTACAAGTTCACTTATGGTTCAAATTGATTTTATGCAGAAATAATATACACACAGCAGTTAAAATATTCTGATCAATGATTCTGTTTTTTAAAACACAAATTGCTATTTACAGACTATAGTTGAAGTTTGTATATTTTTATCATCAAAGGATAACTTGCAGATATCAGGCAGTGATAGTTGCTAACTTACTTGGGAAAGGGTTAATAGTCAATCAGCTATCAAAACACATGCCTGTGAATGTGAAAGGGTCTGTTTGCACAACTGATTTCAACACTATTTGATGGCTTGATGTCTACATTTCACACTGGAACTAACCTGGTTAAGTGAGGGAGCACCTAAAAAAACTATGGACACTCAACATACCTCTAAAAAACTTCACCTGGTAGTGAGACCAGTGTATATATTGACTTTTTTTTCTGAAAATTTGAGGTCAACTTATAAGTGCAACATAATAAAAAATTTAATAATCTATGGGAAATGCTGGAAACTCAAAATGTTTGAAGTTCTGTGAATTATAATATTTTTAGGTTTCCATGCCACTATTCCCATTCAAAATTGTGTATATGGTATTTACTGAGTTTATCCGTTTCATGACAGTATTTATTACACATTACTTGTATCTACAGTTATTTGCATTTTAAAATATCATGAGTAAATTACTACAAAGTGAAGTGTCCTTCAATGTTGTTTATAATGGGTGTTACTAGCAAGTATATTGCTTCTATTTTTTTATGCAAAAGTCCTAACAACCTGTATTTGCAATAATATTTGTGTTTTGCTGAATAAAAAATATTTGAAGCAATAATAGTTTTGATTGAAGTTGTATTTTATTTTTCTATAAGTTAGATTTTCAATTACCATGTAACATTTTCCATGTTTTCTACCAGTGCATGTAACCCAATAAGCCCTTGGCTTGTAAAGACAGCACTCACTTGTTTTCAAGCTGAAAATCCATTTGATTGAGCAGTGAATTTAGTATATGTACTTGTTCATGACCAAGAAGAGTTAGACATCTTTCAGTGAATGTTTGACCCTAATATCTTTTATCTTGTAAAAGCTCAACCCTCTTATTTTCACCAAATTACAACCATTTGATTGAGCTTCAAATAAATTAGGATGTTTATCTGAACTCCTTATGACCTTGACACACAATTAACATGTTACTGTTCAGATGCTAACTTTAACAGATTTCACAACCTGTACAATCAGTGTTATTTACAGAGCCCAAGCTCAGAAACTACATAAGCACCCACATATAACAGTGAAACCATGGAAATGCAATCAGACAATATTTACCATGACTAGACCATGATGATTCACTAGCTGATGATGGAAGATTTCAGAATTTTATTAGACTATGAGGATAAACTCTTGGACTTTGTACCTGATCACATTAGTGACATTTATAATATACAGTGAATTTGAAAAATGTGGATTTGATTTACATTGTTTATTTTTAAGACATCTACAATAAACATATTACATGTTACCTATAATTGAATTTATGAATTTACTGTATAAATGAAATTAAGATGTACAGCATTATGGAATTTTAACATATTCATATAAGACTTTTTTTATAAGTTGTCAATTTTTTGTGACATATTCCACTCATAAATATAATTGTATTTTACATCAGTTCTGTTATTTTTTCATTATCTATCTATCTATCTATCTATCTATCTATCTATCTATCTATCTATCTATCTATCTATCTATCTATCTATCTATCTATCTATCTATCTATCTATCTATCTATCTATCTATCTATCTATCTATCTATCTATCTATCTATCTATCTATCTATCTATCTATCTATCTATCTATCTATCTATCTATCTATCTATTTATCTATCTATCTATCTATCTATCTATCTATCTATCTATCTATCTATCTATCTATCTATCTATCTATCTATCTATCTATCTATCTATCTATCTATCTATCTATCTATCTATCTATCTATCTATCTATCTATCTATCTATCTATCTATCTATCTATCTATCTATCTATCTATCTATCTATCTATCTATCTATCTATCTATCTATCTATCTATCTATCTATCTATCTATCTATCTATCTATCTATCTATCTATCTATCTATCTATCTATCTATCTAGTCTAGTCTCCATCCATCCATCCATTCCATCCATTCCATCCATCCATCCATCCATCCACATCCATCCATCCATCCATCCATCCACATCCATCCATCCGTCCACATCCATCCGTCCGTCCATCCATCCATCCATCCATCCATCTATCTATCTATCTAGTTGGGCTTGTTATTTTTCCATTGTGTAACTTTGCCTCACTGACAACAAGTCACCCCTTCAGATGGATCTGACTTGCAAATTATACCTCGACTTCTATAAGGGTAAAAGAGAAATTGACTTTTTGTAGCCATAAAAAGGGGAATTGACTCACAGGCAAGTATATATGGTAAATGGACTCTTATTTAATGCTAGATCAGCATCATTTGTAAAATGCACAAAGCCTGCTACACCAGCATGCTATTTTTCAAATTTCATTAAATTCTGTTTGGCAATGTTGGAGAAATCATTCAAAGTTTTTTTTTATATATCTAGTAAGACAACTGTATATGTTGGTGGATCATTATCATCCTTTGGGCAAATACTAATGATGCTCATTCTGCCAGATTTGATAAACTTTTATATAACATTTTCAAAAGACCATGGTTAAAGATTTCCTTTTGTGTTACTGCAGACATATTCATTGGTAGATCACCATGACTTTTACACAACAAAAAGAGGTTTAAAACTGATTTCAGTCTTAATAATAAAAAAAAGAAAATATGAAAGGACCTGTGGGCCATCAGCATTTTTAATTATAGTGCTAAATTTATAACATGTGCATGTTCAATTACCTGTGCATGTTCATAGAATAATTCAGTCACAATAATTTGTAAATTTTGCAGAATATGTTACATGTATACCCCAATTTAACTTTTCATTACAAATGAGTTTTTATCTTTCATTGAATTATATATATAATCTATATAAAAATATTCAAATAACTTCACGTGTCTTTACTCTCTTGGATACAACCTGTAGATACTAATGTGCTGTTTTACTTTTCTTGCAGCCTTTGGAAAAAGATGTTTGATTTCCTTTCTAATTTTATGGCTTCAACATTCAATTTGTTATTTTCACTTTCACCAAGTGTTTTTTCACCCTTTTAACAACATCCATGCATTGTCTACATGCAGTTCACAGATTCAGATAAAGGGTTGATGTACCCTAATGTACAAAATCTTTCTGAAAATGCCATACTGCACATTGCCTGATGCCATTAGACAATATTTGATGTGTAGTTCCAAGTTGATGGTTTCTATATTTATTCTTCCTTATTTGGAATCAATAATATCATTCATGACATTCAAGGATGATTCTACTTGTGGGCATGACACCAATTTAGTAAAGTCATGACCATCTTTGACAGATATTGTATCTAGCAACAATATCATCACTTCCCTACCAGAAATCTATATGTTGTCCCTCATTATATTTTGGAATGGAATCAGTTTGGAATCTTTAACTTCCAAATCATTATGACCCAACAACTTCTCACTTGACCGGTTACTCATTAGATGCTGTGTTGGCAATAATAAAAGTTCAAACCTTTCTCACAAGGATCACAAACTGCTAGTCCTCTGGCATTCAGTCTTCTTAAAAATTGACCAACTATGTTCCTCCTGACTTCACATTCAAGCTATTCCACTTTCCATACATTTCTCAAACACTTATCAAATCATTTTGCATCAATAATTCACAATACCATGCTTGGCAAGCCTACTTATTTCCATGTTTCCATTATACACTGATTGACTACAAGGGTAGAAACTTTTAACCAATCAGAACAATTTATAATTTTGTCAGTTAAATAACATATGAAATGGATAAAATTACAATGACGATCTTTGTATAATTTTATATGATGCAGAATGGGGCCGGACAGATTTAAAAAATCAGATCATAGATTAAAGAAATAAATGGACCATATTGCGGAAAATCAGAGTCAGGCCTGGAACAAAGCAGAATTCCACTTTATAATGGGAAAAAAGATTATGAAAACTGGATGCTCATTGCTATGTTTGGTTGAAGCTGGTCTGGAGTTTTCTGAAAATAAGTTGAAAAAGCAAACTGTTCAGTAAAATATATTCATATGAGAATAATTGCCCAATCACATTACATTAAGAATATTAGCATGCTACTTTGCAAATCAAGCCATACTAAAAATTAAAATCATTTTTTCCTGTCCATCATATAAAGACAAACAGCAATATCTCTTGGCCAATACCTCTCCTTTCCACCACCAGGTGTGGCTAGTTTTTAGCTGTGCAATATACTAATGAGGATGTTCACAAAGCAGGTGATTTTTTAACGTAATGTGATTGGGTAAGTAATCTCAAAGAAACAAAATTTACTGACAAATTTGCTTTCTCCATCTAATACGTTCCTCAATCATATTCATTTAGGAGAACATGTGATAAAACCTATTTCAACCAAGAAGGGCTTGAGGGATGAAATCCTGTTTCCTGGATTCTACTGGAAGGAAGAGGCATTTGCGCATGCCAGAACTTGTCTGTGCATCTCAAGCAGTGTTGTGAGCAGGATCTTGCATGACTGCTACTCTGGATCTGTCTGTGAAGAATGCACATTAGCAATGACTCTTTGATTACCGAAGGACAGTAATCTATTTGTGTCTACAAAGCCTGGTTGTATCAAGTGGACCACTGAACCATCTGATCTGAACTGAAGACATTTGGGTTGAAACAAAAGAGCATACAATTAACTTACCTTGCATGCAGAAGCTAAAGTTTTCAGGAAACATATCTTGTATGATAGTAACTTTAGCGAAGTGTTGGCTGGATGATCAAATTTATTCTAATTGAGCTGTGTTAAAACTCAGGACAGATTAAATATGAAAACAGAATGAGGGAGATGGGTAGACTGAAATCAAAATTGGCTTAAAGATCTGATAGGTCTTTATCATGCCCACTATAACATTTACCATGATGCAGGAATGTGTCTAATATCATCTTAACTTGGGCCAACTGTTTCTTCTCAAAGAGCCAGAGCAAAACGTCAGCCCATTGAGGGACTGAGGCACTCGGAGGAATGATGTTGGTATGGCACCAGTCCCTCCAGTTTCAGACTGGAGAGACAAAGTTGTAATTCCACCTTGTCGGAAAAGGATGATCATTAGACACCCACAAAGTGCACAAATCTGAGTGAAGACCAAACGATGGAGAGATCTTTCCATGTGACAGACTCTGCCTTCCATGGATAAAATGTTGGCCAAGACATTAAGTCTACCAAAAATGTGACTGACATGTATGCTGATATGGAGACTGTCAGACCATCATAGAAACTACCAAATCATAACACACAGTTTGAGTGATTTGGTACCATCTTGTTAGTGGAGACAAGGTCACCACCACAGAGTTGTTGGACATAATAAAGATCTTTCCAGGAGTGAAAGACATTGCTGACAGCCTTCATTGCTTGAAGTTTGAAATGTAGATGCCTTTTTTCTGGCTCCCCAGCGCCCTTGATGGTAACAATGTTCGGCAAAGATTGTGGGCACCCCAACCATATGTACTCTGGTGTCAGTACATACCATTATTTCTGTTTTGGGGCTTCTCCCTTCAGCAGGACACCACTGGTCAGCCATAGGAATGATCATATCTCAGGCATAATCATAACTGTTCAGTAGAGGGAACTGAAAAATGGGCACCATTGTGCTAGCCATGTCATCTGTATGGGGTGCATAAAAAGACAGGATTAAGTCTGCTGCCACATTGAATAATCCAAGGAGATGCAAGAACTCTCTCACTGAAATACAAGTCTTGATGGAAACTATTTTGATGAGTTTGACAATCCTGATCATGCGAACATGAAGAAGTTGTACCAGATTTAGCTTAGTAATAATTCAATAAATGATTAAAATGTGAGATAAGATCATTTCTGCCTCAGTGTAGAATAGAACTTACCTTATGTTTTTTGGAAATATCATCCAGGAATGCTGCCATCATTGTAGATGAAGTCAACCAGAACAACCCAAGGGCTGATGTTGAGGTCAGAAAAGGTAGGACTTTCACAGTAGGCAAAAGAAAGAAATTCCATAATGCAGGGTTGATAGGGGCATATTGGTCAGATCAAGACTGATGTACAGATTGGCTGGACAGCCAGTGACAGTGCAGTTGTATTATGCATTACATCCAAATGCATCCAGTACAAACCCCATGCTTCTTCACTTACAGGACCAAAAACCATGCTTGGACATACAGGGGGATTTACAATCACTAGGCTGCATAAAATTGGGGGAACAGTCCCCCAATGAATTGGAATTGCTAGGAATGAACTAGTTGGCTGGACCATCTTCTTGAAGGGTCTCCCATGCTGGATGGTAAGTGATGGCTAGATGGCCAGTGACAACTGGATGGCTGATAACAGTGTGGTAGTATAAGGAGTTGGATCAAACGGATCTGTACAAACACCATGTGTTCTGACTTACAGGCCCCAAAGCACAAAGCAATGCTCAGACATGCAGGGGAACTTATGCCCACTCGGCTGCCTAAAAATTGTGGACACTCACCCAATATGTCAGAATTGCCAACAAAAAATTTTATGTTGTCTTCCTTGACTTATTCTGTCTTTTTCTCCCTTTGATGACTTATGGACCATTGCATTGAACTTTGTAGTTCATGCATTTAATACACATTTTTCCTCAAACAATACAAGAAAACAAACCATACATTAGCAATTCAGCACATTACAAACTAGCTAATACTGTTGCCCAGATTTCATCTGACCATGCCATATGTCACAGACAATATACACTTAGTATATACAAAACAAGAGTCCTTGTAGACTTCACACTCTGAAGTTGCATTTCACAGCATCTAGTTGACAATTCTGCTGGAATCGCACAAAAAGAGAAAACAAAGCATAAAGTAGCAATTCATTATGTTACTAAGTTGCTAATATATATATATATATATATATATATATATATATATATATATATATATATATATATATATATATATATATATATAAAGAATTATAAATAAATAACAGACAGAACTGACTGTTCTATCTCTGGATTCTGTAGTAGAATCTTGATAATAGAGGGCAGAATTTAATACAAACAATACTATCATACAGGTTAGAGAAATTAAATTTGTACTCTATGGAGTTTCGAACCCAAGTCTGCGAGTAAATGGCACCCATCGCCTTTCCTGCACACACCAGTCCATATACTGTCAGGACTAAGCACGCATCACCAAAAAATGATGGCACTGAGTCAGTGTTACACACTTGCATGATGACCTAGTAAATAATTCTCATTTATATTCTGCACTACTAACAGTGTAATCAAAAACAATTGGTGTCATTTCTCATGAAACAACACAAGAAGGGAAAATAAAGTATAAATTAGCAATGCAGCATGAAATCAACTTGCTAAAACAAACTCTGTTAGTAATGGAGCAAGTGAAGATATTAAATTTCAGGATAACTGGTAAATGACAATAGGAGATCAAGGATAGCATGGTGTAACATGGTCTAAAAAGTACATTATGTTGACAAAGTCACTCAGATTTGGCAGAAATTGAGAAAATAATTTATCAAACCTGTAGAAGAATGATTGTCCAACACACTAAATGCAATCTGAAAGTTGGATGGTCCAATAAGAACAAAAATGGCTTGGACTGTCAGAGGTAAAATGTACAATGTTATTAATACAGCAGTATAGCTAAAAGCTAGTACATTAGGTGGTGGCAAGGGGAGGTAATGGGTAAGAGTTATTGCCATTTGTCTATGAGATAGGAAAACACGATTTGCATTTTTTAGTAGGCTGCATTTGCTAGGTATGTAATATAATTGGGAAATGTATTTGAAGGAGAAAAGAAATTGTAGACTGGACAATGGATGCCACACAATGGATAGAGGACCACTCAATAAGCTCACTTAGGTGAGCTCATAGACTCTTTTCCCTAAACTTAATCAAATAAATAAATTCCATATCTGAAAAAAAAATCCAACAAACATTGTTGTTTTACTTTTAACTTTCTTTCTTAGCCAATGCTAAGATCTGTATTCATCTATACATCTGTAGATTGATGTGTTATTTCTGGACCAATCCTAATTGGCATATATTGGATCCAGTGAGTTGCCAACCTTAAAACATGATAAACTAACCAACAGAACAAGTTTTAACAATGGCAAGTGACCATTAGATATCCCTGGGGAAGAAAGGTTTCTTACTCATATAACTACTTACTCTGAAAGCAAGCCGACTCAGACAATTCTGAACACAGGGCTGGAAGCTGTCCACCTTTGTGCAATACAGTTCTATCAGTGATGTAGTACTATAACTTGACTGACCAAACTGAAAATTTAAAAAAATGTTAATAAATATTGAATGTCTCAGAAGAAATAAAATGAATAACAGTAACATGATAATGGAAGAGTGCTGTAAAATTATTATATTAACATTAAAAAAAGCAAATGAAATTAACACAATCAACACATCTAGTACAGCCAGCAATAAACAACCCTGCTAGCCAATGAAATGAAAACAAGAGTCTCTTTGAAGGGACTGGCACTCTACTGGGCACAAAAAAAATCCAGGTATTTGCAACCATTTCTCTTTTTTAACTGTTGATTGTTCAGACCATCTCTGATATTTTTGAGCAATAAGATCAGCACTGTTTGCTTTTAGGAAAAAAATGGACATTAGTAGACACCTTCTGGTCAAAACCCCATGTCAGTACAACAAGATATCATAAGCAGTCTTCTTGTGCAAACACTTTATCTATATGACATTACATTAGGAGCAGCAATTACAAGATTTCCAACAAGGAGATACTGGATGTCACATGAGTACCCATTGAACTTAATGGTTAATTTGATATCACAAAAAGTCTTTTCAGAAAACTACATGTTTATATAACAAAATGACAAAATCTTTAAGATGTCCACTGTGGTAGCCATAATGGAGATCAGATAAGTACGATTTCATATGGGAGTAAATAGACATCATAGAATGAGAACCCACATCAGTATAACTTTCTGCTCAGGAGCAGTTATAATAAGATTTTCAGGATGGTTGCCATGCCAATATATTCAATATATTCAGAAATCAGATTAGCACCATTTCCATTTCAAACCAATTAGACATTACAAGAAGTGTTTTAGCGGAAACCAAATGCTGACTAAACCTTCAGTTTTGGACAAATAGCAAGAACAAGATTTTGAAGATGACTGCTGATACAGATAAAATGGATGTTAGAGTGGCACTGTTTTCATTTAGGACTAATTAGGGATAATAAAAAGTCTTCTGGTGAAAATTTCAATAGAATATGACATTTCATTTAGATGGACTAGCAATAACATCTTCAAAATGGTTGCCATAGTGGCTATACTGGATGTCACATCAGCATCATTTTCATTTAAAGTCAACTAGACATTATGCAAAGTCTTAAAGTGTAAACCCTATGATGATATAATTATATATTCATCAGAAGTAGCATGAGTGTGTGTGTGCCTGTGTGACTTGGACTTTTAATATAGCTTTAAAATTTTTTAGTCATATGGCTAAGATGTTTGCAGTGTGTCAGTTAATAGTGATGACTAGCAATGGAGCATCATGCCACAGACAAGGAGCATCATGTCCCACTCGGTCACATTATCCTGACACCAGCCAACCTGTCCTAACACTAACTTCTTAATGCTGAGTGCCTAACAAGGCAGCTGTTAGTACTATTTTTATAACGTTAGTACTATTTTTACAAGTCTTTAGTATTACTAAGCTGGGTTTTGAACCTGCTACCTCCCACGTCAAAGGTGGATGCTCTAACCAAGTAGCAATAAGGTTTTCAATATGGCTGCTATGGTGGCTGTACTGAATGCCTGATGCATGTATACAGCAGCATTTTACTGCACCTCAGCATAACAGTGGCTATATGTAGCCAATTATCGGTAAATGTTCATAAAATATGAACAGGTAATTGCATAAAAACATTGTTACATAAATAATTCAAAATAAACTAAACATGAAGTACAAAAAGATAAAAAATAAAACATAAAAATGATCAAATTCTGTAATACATATATATAATATAGATTAAAAGATAATGGTAAGCAATAAAATCTTTAAAACTCTGTAATATGTTGCCCTTGGGTGGTACATCATCATACAGTTTGAACACTGAAATGCTTCTATATCTCATAGGTTGAAAGTTTCTATATCTCATAGGTTGAAAGTCAACACATTCAGCATGAATGTAATCCATTTTCAATGGACACAGGGTGTTCACTCTAGTCAAGATTCACCCTTCAGAAGGTATGCAGGTGTGCTGATAACATGATCAGTACAATACCACCCTTCTTTCATTTCTTCTAACCAGGAATGCCACTCTCCACTTGTGGCTTGTTCTCAAATTTGTTTGCGCAGTTTTCATTCCACACATTTCACCATGATGTATATGGGAAGTTCTATTTGAACACAAGATACTGATTTGCAGCTTTGGTTGCTTTATCCTCCCTTTCATTGTCCTTTACACCCATGTTACTTGTTAGTCAACAGTACAGAATACTTCTTCATTGTATATGAATATCATATTTCTGTAACATCTGGGAAATTAGTCATAATCAAGGTCTTGCAAGACATTGAATGAGAAAAGTGAACCTGAAATGCTTTGTCTACTAAATTATCAGCCCTTCAATCATCCTTTATAACAATGTGACCAATCAGCTCACAGTACAAATTAGTTTTTCAACATTGTATGAAAAAAACGTTTTTTTTAATATCTGGAATATCAACAAATTGTCTGATTTATGATTTTGCGAGTCTTTCTGTGCTGATAGAGAATCTAAAATTATGATGAATTTGTTTTTAGAGAGGTTTCAATGCAATTCAAAATCCTTAGTATGACTAATTTCTGTGGTAAAAATTGAGATTTTATTTGATAAAATGGGGTGTTGCATTGGCAGCTATAACACCGTCTCCATCTTTTAAAACAAATCTTCACAAATGAAGTCACTCTCAAAAGGTTTTCACTGTGTTTAAGTAAGACCTTTGACATGTCCAATGTGGGAGATTTGAGAGGCCAAGTCAGAGAGTGGGTTTTGTAACTTAGGCAGAAACCAGTGTCCTAAGAAACAAAGCTGCTTGATTGCCTCCTGACCTCAGTGTGGGAGGAACACAAGGTCTGTTTAGAAGTGTGCACAAGAGTATCTCTAAACTAGACAGGATAATGGAATCTTAAGTCCTAAAAGGCTTTGGACACACATCTAGATGAAGGAGATGGTAAAACTTATTAAATGATTTGTCTAAAATTCATTTTCTCATTTTTCATCACCAGTCTGAAGTGTGGGAGAGCAGCTGGTTAAACTATACTCTTAATAGAAGCAAAAAGAACATATAGAAACACATATCTTTGGAGGGTCCTGGAGCACCTCCCAACAAGATAAAAAAAATTAAAGTACTTTTTTAACCTGTAAGAAAAACATGCTAATTCATGGGTAGCCTATCTATAGTCATAAAGGTCAGCTCAATCACCCCTTCCTCACTGCTGGCCTGGTTCTCTATAATGTCTTTACTAATATTACAACAGTCACTTGAAAAAAAACAAAAACAATACGGCATAAATTCAAGTCTCTTTTTCCAAGAATATTATCAGAGCATTTTTGTATTTCCAAAGAATAAATAATCTGAATAATTCCAATTCAAATAATGTACACAACAATAACTTGATTATGCTTGGATGTTACAGCACAACTGAATCATTTTTCCAGTAACAAAATTGTATTGCCTTCTGCCTGACATCAGGTAACAATTAACATTTTCTATAAAAAAAATAACAGAAAAAAAAACTTCTGGAAACTTTATAACATTTACAAAATAAAAACTTAGTTATAAATAGAATTCTAGTACTAAAATTATAATATCAAGTGTGTAGTAAACAACACCTGGCAATTCATGGGGAATTTCCAAAGTTCAAGACTCAGATTGAGATAAACATGTTTACAAAACCAAACTCAATGATCTAGACCAGGTAGAAAATGAACTTGATTTTGGAAAGGTTAAGGCCAATGTCACAGTATCAAAAGGATATAAAGTACTACCCACTTATATTGACATGCTCAGGTTCAAGGAAAAATTTTTGACATAAGTGGACATTGAGATATGTGTTTGGGGGTGTGTCGGGAAAAAGATACAAGTTAAACCACAGGAGTCTGCAATTTTATCAATAATTAAAGCACGATGAAATTTCTGACATGTCAGAATTATAATTCTGTTAAGGTGATTTCATGTTGTCATAAATTTTTATCAATAAAGCATGATAAAATTTCTGACATTATAGTTCCGTTAAGGTGATTTCATGTTGTCAGAAATTTTATTGTGCTTTAATAAAACTGCAGACATTTCCATTAAGGTGATTACATGTCTGAAATTTTACCACGCTTTATTGATAAAATTGCAGACTCCTGTGGTTAAACTCGCACAGACAGAGGTGAGATGGCAGTGATCTGTAACCCTGAGCGCTTTCACTATGCCACTGTACATGAAGACAAAACCAGCATGAAAGACACTTGTATATTGACAAATTATATTTTGGTTTCCTTTGTGTAATAAAATCCACAATAAAATATTGCATCGGTCACATCCTGATTTGAAAATCATTACGATAGTCAATGTTGGAATTATCACAGCTATTTACATGCTTTAAGTACATTTACCTGTACTTAAATTGGCCAAGATTTTGGTCAGTCTGTTCACATCTTATTGAGGATACCAAGAGGATGGGGCTATTCACAGGGAAATGAAAACCTGTCAACATGTTGATCTAAACAGTACTTGAATTTAGTTACGTGAAAAGTACATAAAAGCGAACAAGAGATATGTGGCTGGTATGATTAATGAAGGCATAATATTGTATATATTGACACATGCTAATGAGGTGTTAAAAGAAAATGATTCTTACAAAACAATATTGTAACAATGTCAGCTCAATACTTTTAAAACTTTTCACAGACATCTTTGCAAGTTGCCCCTCTCAACTTCCCTTAACAGCCAGATATTTAGTTTCCAAAGACTGTAAATGTAGTCAGCATTTACACTGCCTTCGGTAGCGATCATAAATAAAATTAAAGTTAAAAAGGAAACTTTCATAGCACAAAAAACTTTTAATCATCGATCACTATGGAAAATGCAAGAATCAGATTAGATTTCATTGCTTTTATTTTAAGTTGCCGCGAGAGGCCATTTGTTTTTGTGCCTGTTTTTTTTTCTTGACCGCAACATTAAAGTCTGCAGGCAAGATCAACTAACTGTTGAATAAAGTACATGTTGGAACTTGCTGCTTGCCAACATAAAAGATAATGTGGTAAAATTAAAGCCTGGCAGCAAGATCAACTACTTGTTGAACAAAGAATGGGTAGGAACTGGCAGCTTGTCAAAATAAATGATAAGACAACAAAAGATTTGTTTAAGTTGGGACCAAGGGATTCTGTCAACATATATGGTTTTTGTTATCTTGACATAAGCATGACAATTTTGGTAGTAATAGTAGACCAAGGGACCACGACTTTGCTTTGTCAAGATAGGCAGCTTGTTGACATAAGCCATGTCGACATAAGTGGGTAGGACTGTAATGAAATAAATTAAAACAAAATTAAAAACTAAAATCAATGTAAATTAAATTTAAATAACACAATATACTGTGATCTGAATGATCTACTTCACACACTAGCTGAAAAGTTTAAGGAAACCACAACACTTTTTCTACTCATCAATGAATGCACCTTCCTTTCTGGCATTAGAAAGATAAGAAGCATCTTGAGAATGAATTTCTACACGAAAACACTTTGGCAAACACAGGCCCATGAATTAGAACTGTTTCATGTAACTGGTTTTAAACCCCAAAGCATTTTGATGTAGCAGGCAACAAAATTGTTGTTTTGCTGCCTAAGACAGAGAATGCTGTTGATCTTCAGTGCAAATCATTCCAACAGACCAGCAGAAAACACTGGCTTGATCTTGGTGTTTTTATATGATAAGCATTTTGGGCATATAGGTAATCAATCAAATGGCTTAACCATGCCTAACTCAAATGTGGCACAGGGAAATACAGAGTTGAGGCAGCCACCCCATGATGGACACAGTCAAATAAGTAAGGCTGGATCACTGGAAGTAGTCATCAACAATCTATGACTTGCATGTTATTTTCTATGGTAAGCCCCTGACAGCTATGCACAATAACTGTATAGCAAAAATGCTACTCTCTACTTTGCACTGACTGTAAGAATGTGTGCTCAGCAGCTGAAAGTTTGTCTTTACAATGTTATTCCACACAAGCACCTGCTGCTCCCTTTTTGTTTGTGGAACAATATTAAAGATATTTTGGCACCAACTATCCAAGGGGGAACTGGCATTGATGAAAAGTGTTTTTTGTCTTGATGAATGAGTTATTAGGCCCTATCATGAACCACTGTATGGTAATTTGTGAACATGTCAGCAGGCTTCTACTATGACAGCCAGAAAGGGATTAATAATCTCCAGGCAATGATGACGGTCAGATTTGAGGTGCATCCACTTTTTAGGTTTCCAAGGGCTTCATCTCTGGCATGATAGTTTTCCTCAGCCTATTCATAGTGGTCAACACTCATGTAGACAATAATGAGACAACTCTTAGGCTATGGGTAGATGTTGGCCTCGGCCACAATGGCAGACAACTTTAATGTCTGCATCTCTAGTCACCTTACGAATTTAAAATATGATGGGGGATTGCAAATTTATACCAAAATAATAACCCATGGAATGCATTTCTGACCCATACATTCTGGCCTCCAGTCTTTTTGGCCATTCATGTATATAACCATCTTTTAGTCCGAATAAGTAGGTTGTGGGTATACAATACAGTAACTGCATTGTGTCAACTTGGCCAAGCCTCCTCTACCACTGAGATAGTAAAGGCAATGCATTAACAGCAGATTATCAGCCCTGAGAGCTATCAAATCTGGCACTTGTATTGCTGTCTTCCAGTCCATTACTTGGATTTGGGCTGCACTGTCATCAAACATTAACAGTATTTTATTTGTAACATGCCACTTTCCTAAAGGCAGTTTAAACTCGTGTAACCCCTAAAGAGTTCACACCACATGCCAAAGTGGTAGCAGCAGGAGGTGCAACAATGGCATGAATGCCATCTAGCCAAGCCAGTCTCTGATTTATGTAAACATAGTTTGTAGCCACCTGCACAGCTACAGTTGGAAACCTTTGCAACATTCAAAAGAAGGTTATTACCCATGTAGCCAAGCACAGAAAAAGGTACACATACTGTGGTTGTATTCAAAGACCACCATGTCCAAACTCAACATATTCCTACTGGATCACATCCAGGAGAGTCAATGTTTTTGGACTTTCATTCATTTTACAGCAGACCAAAAATTGATATTAATAATGATCATCATAGGTAAAAAAAAAAAGCAATTTATGACAACAATGAAGCCACACAGTTCAACTAATGGTTACACAATGTTTTTGTCCTTTTCTTTAACATGGATGATGGAAAGCTTCTAAACTGCATATTGGTGATCAAACTTTTTTTTTCAAATGTCTATTAAATTGTTTACAATCATATGATTATTAATTTACAATCATGTCATTTGTATGGCTATTCTGCTTAAGAATGTATACCGAATACTTTTTAAAATCATTAACTGGCAATATAAATAAAAATTTGATCAGATGCTCAGCCAACCCATTTCTAATGCTAACTTTACTATCATGGATTAATATTTATTGTTGCAGAGTAATGCAAAAGTCTGTAATATTTACCACTCTTTCAAGAATAAGATAAAGTTCTTCTTCAATCTGAGAATTCCAAGCATCTCTCACAGTCTCAAAGGGTAGATTTTGTGGTGCAACAATACCATCCCAAACCTGTGAAAGAATGGAAAATTAGATATATTTGTCACTATCAAAACATGATGCTGGGAAAAACTCAAGATACCAGAATATGTTTTAAAAACATATATGCTATATAATAACAGTCCAAAATATAATGCAATGAACTGTTTTAAAATGAACAATGGAGCAATAATAGCCTGAAACTAATCTGTGTCTAAATATTATAGCATCTATTTTTGGTAGACTGTTTTATTAATCTGTAATCCAACCAAATCTGACAATTACAAAGTGTATTCAGGAAGACTACTACCAGTTTAGCATAAAGGATCCATCTATGCAAAAGGTCCACATATAAAAGCAATACCTTGAAAGGCAAGAATCTTGTGCCCATAAAGAAAACTTTAACTGACAATTATAACCCAGATATTTAAATGATTTTAACATAAAGTGGCTAATTAATATTACTAAAATTTACTGGTTGTATTTGGCTGAATCACAATTTTCTTTAATGGGACTTTCATACTTATTTATTTTTCAGACCATTTTCAGCACAAGATGTGAAAAAGATAACTTTCAGTTTGTTAAATTTAAAAAAAAAAATGTTTTTAAATTGTATTAATATTTTCCAAAACAGCATTTGCAATTTGTGATAGTTCTACTGTACACCTGGCTAATAAAATACAAGATAATCCACCAACTCTGCATTGAATTATGTTTTCAGCAGATGATAGAACAGATGTTGAGCTAAGAATGCTAAAAAAAACTATTGGTTGTTTGTACATGAATGTAAATCCAAACACACATATATTTGCATTCATGAAGAGCACCCTAGGGTCTTTACATTGGACAAAGAAATAAATTAAAAAAATCTCAAGTGGAAGATAGATCAAAAGGAAACACATTACCAGTACTTAATTTTGTAATTTTCTACCAAGTTAGATAGCAAACTTGCTTGTGATACTACCATTAAAAAAAGTTTTTGTATCCAATTGCATCACAATTTCACACATAAACTATACACACATAACTGATTCTGAAATTCAGTAAGCTGCTACCCAGATTCATCAATGGAAGACAAAATCAATTCAACATATAGATGTATGTTCAAAATATCATTACTTTTAGATATAATTATGTGTCTAATTTTAAACAGCTATCATCTATTCACCATAATAATCTAACTGCAATGATCTGATTTGTCAATAACTATAATTTGATAATAATTATGTATCTAATTAGTACAATTATTATTATATGGTACAATTATTATCTAACCAGACATAATTTTCATTACTAATTCAGTACATGAATAAATGAAAATTGTACAATAAGAACATTTAAGCAGTAATTTCTTTCTGACAACAAATCAACAAATGACACAAAAAACACCTTACATAAGTACTGTTTATGAAAGTAATAAATGTCAATAATTTGATCTTAAATCTGCACTCACCTTTAAGTGTTCTTCTAGGTATATATTCCACTTGTTGTAGAAGACATTTAACCACTGCTTGACTCCTTCATACCTCTGAAACAGAGTTTTGACATGTTCCGATTCCTCTTGACCGCTTGGTTTCTGATTATCCTCTTTTTTCAGTAATAGGCCATACCATGCTATGCAGTGTAAGAAAGCTTGTGCTGCACATGTGACTACGTCTGTTAAGTTTGTACCCAGTGTCTCATTCACTAGATCACTTGATATTCTGTAAAGAAGCCGTGCTTGGACAATGACAGGATCAGTACTGAAAATAAGAATGCAATTAATTTACAAGAGACAAAAAAGGTATAAGTAAAAGTTTATCAATTCAATCTAATTTCATTATGAAACTGAAATAATTTAAAAATGTTAACAAAAAATGTTTTTGAATGGTACATTATACACCTGCAGTGTAAGTTAAACCTTAATGTAAATTACTGACCCTGACTGCCTCTGATGTGCTCTTAAACTAGAGTTACTTTGCAAAACCAGTTCTCTTACTGGACCTTGACCTCTAACCTTTCAATCCCAAAATTTACAGGTTTCTTTCTTACCTAAAATCAAGCCACCAACAAAGTTTGGCCAAGGAACTAACTCCAAAATATGTGCTATTATAAAAAAAAATTATCTGAGTCACAATGATTTTGACCTTATACTTGTTGACTCCCAGATCAATGGTCTCTTTCTTACTTTAAGTGCAAGCTATCAACAAACTTCCATCAAGATACTCTTCTTTAACCATAAGTATCATGCAACAAATTCACAAAACTTTTCAGTCCCTGTAATCTTGTGCCTTATCTTTTGACATAAACCCAAAGTGAAAGCCATCTGCAGTCTATGGTGAAAGAACATGGGGTCAAAAACCAATGTTTTATGTACATAAATCATCTTTCATTTTTTCAGCCAGTGACTTCTGTCTACCCAAATAAGAGCTGTCTTCCTGTCTCAACTACAAGCAATCCAATAAATTTGGTAAAAGTAGCTGATAAAGAACTCAAGATGGTTCAATTTTATTTTCTTCTCTGAGTTACTGTGACCTTGACCACTGATCATTTGATCCCAAAATCAAGTCTTTCTTTCCTCAAACACAAGCCATTTACAAAGTCTGGTTATATTAGTCAAGCCATTATGGAGGGATGGGTATTAATTATGTGTTCATTGTTCTATATAACAAAGACAATTGCTCATTTGGGAAATTATAGCAATATACACAACAGACGTCATTAATGCCAAAGAAACTACATCATTTTGCAAATGGAAAAGTATTTTTTAAAAACATTTTCACTAAAACAACAGGACTGGTTGCCTTGTATAATGAGCTCCCACTTTAAAATAGCTCATTTCACAATCACATATCTTGCACTAATGCAAACCAAATACACCCTTTGTAGAGTACCTAATTTTATCCACCCCTAAACCTCCAACAAAATGTTAATGCCATGTAATAATTGCCAAAACCACACTAAAATTCCCCATATTACATGCTATATAAAATAAAAAATATCAATTACAGATTACCTCCCACTGATGTTGCCCTATGCTTACTTGTACCAATAAAATGCAAGATAAATCTGTATCCAAATCAAAATTTTTACCGGTTTAAAACAAATGGAGGACAGAACTATTATTGTTTTGGAAGCTGAATTTAAAGCTGTTAACTACAACTGCCAACAAAATTTGCACATATTCAAAGAATTCTTGAAATCCATGAGATAAAAGTATTCAGTAATATGTTCTTTAATATTCTGGGTACTTTTGAAAAATCACATATTTCAAATAGGTCTCTACCCACTAACTGAAACATGAGATAGATGATGGTCACTAAGTAAACAAATATCTCATGTTTACCCAAACATCAGCATGAAATATTTCATTTTAAAAATTTCTGCAACTTATATCAATTTGAAACATCAACAAAATGAAACTATCCTGGGTCAAGAGCAGTGGGCCTTTCCCACAACACTCTGCTCTATATGTCATCACATGAATACTTCAGTTACTATTGGAGCAGTGTGCATACTCCTTAAATGTATGTAACTGCGGAAGACTCAGAGAGTGTATGTGTATCATTATCTTCTTCAAATACGTTAACCAATCACAATACCTAAGCAGAATAATAAGGATATGGAGCGAGTTACATTCTCTTACCCTGGTCCCCTAAAGTATATGAGGTAGCTTCTAGATTGCTAACCTGGCTGGAGAATAGACTCCATATGCCAAGGTACAGCTTCTTTAAAGGAAAATTTCCTTCTTGCAAACTTGTGTCCTTAAGAATCTGCCAAAATCTGTGTAGGTAACCTACTGTGTAGTGATGGTAAGACACAACAGGTCTAGCAGAGTCTTTTTGGATGAAAGACCTTGGAAATCAAAGGTGGAGCAAACAGCCTTTATTTACAAGTACTACAAAATGAACAAAAAGAAGCATCATTGTATAAGGAAGAAACATATAAATCTTCATAACTATAAGGGCAACAATGTTGAAGAAATGTAGCTGGATGCAAGTACTGAACTTCGCCATTAAAATGTAGAGTTGATCTTTGCAACCTAAATGATGTCAAGAAGGTAAAATTCCTCAGGATGCATGCTCACATGAAGCTTCATTTCTGTACAGGCAATAACACACATAAATAGGAAATAAACAAGCACATAACAAACAACCATTGTTGTTTGTTTCTTGGGAGGGAGTCATCTTTCCAAGGCAAAATGATAAATATCCAAACTGGAAAATTCTACATTGCAATCTACATGACTTGGTTACTGACAACAAAATTTATTTAAATACATGAAATGGTTCAAGAATTAAAGTCCAGGAATGAAATATGTGGAAGTTTTTGCACTGTTTCTATGGCAACATGAATAATATTTTAAATGAAAAGGTTTAACTAAGAAAGGCACCTAAACGCCACTCAGGTGACAGATGCCAAACTTGAAAGAAACATCTTAAAATGATTTTGAACTATTCTCAGAAAATAAAAATATTCAAAGAATGACAAAAGCAAACAGACAAGAAATTTATATATTTCCTGACATTTCATACAGATGGGACAAAAAAGCTGAAATTAAACCTGATGATATTTCTATCTGTTTTATACATTTATTTATTCTATTAACTCATACTGAATTGCCTTGAAAGTAACCATTTTTTGACATTTTATGAACTCCATCTTTTCACACCCAGATGAACATTTTCCAATATAGGCCCCTTTTTTTGAACAATGCAAGTCTAGGACTTCCAGTGTCAGGGCCTATAGAGATATCCAGCAATACCAAACTTTGTTAAACTTATTATTTCATCAGAATCAATGTGTGTAACCATTTTCAATGAGTACAGTCAGATAAAGGTTTCTTTTAATTTGTGTGGCCAAAAAATCGCATTACTGTTAAGCTTTCTGCAAGAAAAAAAACCCACCAAAACTTTCATACAAGGCTAGCAATTTATATTCTGGTCCATTTGAGCAAGACAATGGTAAAATTCAACAGCCAAGAGTAGTTATAACTTGTCTCAAGAAACTTTCCAGGGAAGCCTCTGAGCTTTGCCAATGTCACAATATTTTTTTATATTTTTTTTTTATTGGCAACAAAATTTACCACACGGTAATATTTTCAGCAACAAGTTTTTGGCTGTTTAAACTTGTATATTATAATCTTAGGTTTGGGGTGAAGAAATTCAAAAGATACCCTGAATGGAAGCTGAAAACTTAGATATAAAATACACTGGAATCTATCCATACATGCCAACCCGATTGAGAGGAAAAAGCGTAATCCAAGTGGACAAAAGAAGTAATCTGAGCAGAAAAAGTGTAATCTACACATAACATAATAAAATTCAATACACATATGTACAAAATACATGCATATTTTCCGCAATTTTGGCATCAGGAAGCATCCATTTGAACAAAGGACCAAAGTTGTATACTACCACTAGTTGTAGTCAGTGTTCTATTAAGAACTCAAAATTCATTTCTTCAAATTAGTTCTGCTGTAAAAAAAAAAACTTGTCTTAGTATTGGAGTTAGAAAGATGAGCTAATTCAAGGTATCTTTCTTTTACACTATGACCAATATTAAAATCCTTTCCACACAGCCTGCAATGGACGTGAAGCTACCCTAGAATAGCACTGTATTGGTAACACACGCATCGACTAGAATAAATAGAACGACTTTTACCACCAAATTCCTGCAGAATGGTTCTGTACCTCACATTTTTAACAAAGAATATGTGAGCAAAGATTAAAAATTAGAATACCAGTCTGTTCAGTCCTAATCCAGACAGCTGCTTTAAATAGAAACAGAGGTCAAGCCAGCATGTTTCTTGGAAATAGGGCAGCTGCTATAAATAGAACATATCACCTTGGAAAATCACTGCATCTACAGACAAGTGTACTTTTATGTCACATTTACCCAGAAGCTGTCTTTTCTAGGACACGTTCTGTGCAATTAAAGGGATAATAATAAAAATGAGAAAACAAATTATTTATTTTTTTGGGGAGGGGGATATACCAAAAAAGGGTAATCCAAATACATTTACAAGTAAAGGGTAATTTAGTAAAATAAAAGTGTAATGATTACGCCAAAAGCGTAATGGTTGGCATGTATGTCTATCTATTGTTACAGGAACAAATCCATTCTTCATACTAACAAAAGCATCTTAGCAGTGCATTTTTAAATCATAATTCACTTATGCAGATACCTGGTCTGGGTACAGTATGCTACCAGATTAGCTACAATCGATCAACCTTCAAAGGCAGGAATAGGTATGGCTACAATTAAACCAATGACTATTTTTTAGTTTTGTTTGCTGAAACTTCAAAGAAAAGTGATTACCTTTCGAAACGCCAATTTTTCTGTATAATTATATAATTACTAAGCAAATGAAAGAAACAAAACATCAGTCTCAATCAATGTTCCACAATTATTTGATGTTACCACTGCAATAACAATCCGACATTTGTTGGCTCCTCAAAAGTTTGCATTTAGCGGTGACTTCAATAACATATGCACCCTATTTTAAAGCAAGCCAACTACAATCTTCAATAAAAACAAAGCACATTTTATCAAAGGAAGTCAGCACCAATCTTTTATAAAAACAATGGAATCTGATCAATTGTTGCATTTACCAAAGTGATTGGAACACTTTTATTATGCAATGAAAGTTTCTGCTTTGCAGGAAAAATGTCTATGCTTATGATTAGTACCAAAGACAGCTTAACACATAAATTAAATTTTAAAATCTTTTGAAACCATACACATTTGGTCAAAAAGATGTTTGTTGTACTTTTTAATTTGTTCAGGTGTTTTTAATTTTCCTATTAACAGCCCCATCTATTTGGTAGACTAGGTAAGATGATGATAGCTGTCTCCAGCTGACCAAAATCTCAGCCATTTACATGTAGCACGTAAGCAACTATAAATTCACATGCAACTAGCAACAATAAATATCTAAGAGAATTGTTTAGTGACACATTTGTTGACAATGGGATATAAATCAAACAAGGACTAACATTTCTTTCTTACATATCAGTTATATGTTTTCTAATGGAATGTGAATGATATATAAATTTTCTAACATGTGATCCATTCTCAAATTCATGGGTTTTTCATAAACATGTACAGTAATTTATACATTATGGCTCTTTTACAGAAGTACTTGTTGTCAATACACACTCTCATTGTAAATCCTACTCAGTTATGACAGGTTACGTCTTACAAATTTCACTTCAAAGCAAATTTTGATTCTTTTGGTCCCCACCCTAGCACTTATCTCAAGACATTGGCTTATGTAGACAATACTACCTTAGTCATAAGGATATAAACAGGTAGTACTGTATTATAAAAATCTCAACATATTTTGAAAATTTGTGACAAATTATTGAGGTTGGCAATTTTCTGGAGCAATAACTTTATTAATGCCATCACCATCCATGCTTTCATTATAAAAGTGATACCAAAATTTAATAAAAGATCTCTAACAGTGATTCACTCTTTGACAAATAATTTATTGATAACAGAATGAAAATGATAAATTTGTCCCTCAAGACACTTGTCCAATTTGATATGCAGATCTGACCTGATCAAATTAAAACCCAGGCCACTGTACAACTGTTAAGGCCAAACCTGTGAAACACAGAGCTGTCTGTTTAGTAAAATATATAATAAAACTCACCAGTATGTTGCTTTTATTCTTTGTTAACTTACCATTCTTCTAGTAGCTGTATTGCTTTGCATGCCTTTGAGAAGGCATCAATAGATGCAGCAACTTTCTGTTAAAACAAGACAAGGGTTTCAATATACTTAATATATGTAAAGATATTTTCAAACAAGCAAATTATAGCAGGAACTGATGTCTCCCATTTTTAATTGGCCTAATCAATATCAAGCAGAGTAATAAATTTGGTTCCAATCCAATTATAATTAAGGGATCTTTTGTGCAGAAACCAACATGAAGGTCTGATAATCAAGAATTTTCACCCTACTAAACAAGGCAGAATGCTGACAAATGAATGCAGCCAGAGACTCTTGAAGATCTAGGTGAATATCAAATTTAGTTAAAATTGAATATGGAGTTTGGTTCAAAAATAAAAATGGGTATGAAAGAATTTGATCAAGGATAATGCTGAAGTTGACAAACTCAGCCAAGGTCTCATCAATATCAACCAGTGTAACGAATTTCATTAACACATAATAATAATAATAATAATAATAATAATAATAATAATAATAATAATAATAATAATAATAATAATAATAATAATAATAATAATAATAATAATAATAATAATAACAATAATAACAACAATAATAATAATAACAACAATAATAATAACAATAATAATAATAATAATAATAATAATAATAATAATAATAATAATAATAATAATAATAATAATAATAATAATTAACACAGATGTGTGGAAATGGAAGTTGATGTATTGACAATCAAGGCAGCAACTGTGCAAAATACTGAACACTGACAATTAAATTCAGCCAGGGTACCAGCAGTGTCTAAGTTCATACCAACCTGGATTAAACTAAGTAATTGGAATTACTGCACAAAGAGGAAAGTGGGATGGATGTACAGAAGGAATTAAAGCTATATTTAAGGGTGAAAGGAGATAGGGCAGTCCCAATTTAATGTCTCCATTTCTTCATAAGGCAAATGGCAACAAAAATGATTTCAAGATTTTCTGAACTGCTAAAGATTGAAAAAGCCACAGATATTCTCTAACATAACAGATTTGGCAACAAAAATACTTTCTGGCATGTTTTACTTAAAATGTTCACAAGGTAGGTACAGTAAAAATTCATTCTTATGGTGCCCAATAAGAGAGACAGAAAATCACTAAATTCATCAGAGATACCTTCCAAATTTACCCAAATACCAAGTCTCGTTAATTCCATTATTAATATTATTTATTTTGAAGAAATTAAACTTTAACAGTTCACCATTTCATTACAAGGATTATACAGTACTATCAGAACATAACCAAATGTAAACTATTTGAAATGATGTCATGTTAACTTAACCAATTTCAGTGCCAGAATTTAACAATTTTCACTACAGTTAGAAATGGATAAAAAATATCAACTTACAAAATCCTATTTCTAATGGCATTTTTGGGGTTCTAAAGCATTATTATTATTATTACCTATTCATAAGTGTGAGAATGAAAAGGAATTTAGGTATTCTTCAATCATTATTACTTGTAAAGAGAGTATACTATAGTCTGATCAGTACACTCATTAATTTAATTCTTCAGTTTTTACTGCTAAATGATGCATCATCTTAAGATAACAGGGATTAGATCTGGTTGGGATTTTGCACCTTTGACTTGCAAAAAACTGTATCTGTATTTCAAAACTGGAATAGACCCATCAAAGAAGGGAGATCCGTTTAAGTGGAAACTTTTCTCGCCCATTCTCTTGTCAGAGATGATACATCATTTTCATTGTGGCATTTAGTAATAAAAACATATGAATTTCTTTAATGTCTCTCAGTAGCAATAAAGTGTACTCATTGAATTTAATAAAGAGAAATGAGAAAACAGCACTTTGAAATGGACAATTTATTAATGGATATCACTCTACCAAAGGAAATTAAGGAGCCAATTGTACATACTTGACTTTATCACATACAGAGTACAATTTTAAACAATGTAAACACTAACATAAACATGATCTTACAGTAAAGGAATCAATGCCAAAAAAAACTTCATTTTATTTTCTGAATGAGAGTGTATTTACCCCCCCAGATATGTAGTTTAAGAGTTTTACCAATAATTTGCTTTCATAATCAAAACATTTTGCTCCTGCATATTTTCCAAAATTAAACTGTATTAAATTCAAGCCCTATATCTTACGAACTATCTGGTAATTTTGAAAATCCACTGGACTCTGATATCCCAACTTTGTAAATCAGTCATTTCACCATTTTTATTATCCCAAGCAATGCCTAAATGGAATGGCTGACAAGTACAAGTACAACATCTCATACTTCATCTACTGGTATCCTAAGTGTCTCTGATTCATTTTAAAGGAGTTGCAAAGCATAATGGAAACACATTTTCTTGCACATCATATACACACACTTCTTCTGAGCAAATGGGAAGATTTATACAAATCATGCTTCTATTAAATTGAACAGAATTAAAAAATATGATAAATGTTGCCAAAAGAAGCAGCTACAAACAAGTATTAAATGTACACTTACCTTTTCTGATTCTGTTGGTACTATTGATGGCTGTTTTGGCCTTGTGCTCTTCACAAAACAGACTAGACAGGCAGCACAGACCTCCAGAGGTATTTGTCCACTTTTGATTGCCACTTCCACTTCTTCAAGGTTCAGCATTGCCATGATGGTGCGTGGAAGCAAGAAATCCAGTTCAAACAGAGGATGTAAGGCTGTAACCACCTTCTCTAAAGGCCTAATTATGGATAACAAGAAAATGTCACTGATACAGCCAATGTCATCTTCCTTAAAATGACTGGAGCAGAGCTTTAAAAATTTGGCAAAAGTTAAGGCAAGCTGATTGGAAAATACCTTGACTTTGTGGAATTAGAGCTTGCCCCAAAATATGAAAACAAAATACTGAAATAATTTTTAAAAAATGTAAAATAAAATATGTTTTGAGGAAATCACATTAAATTTATTTTACAATTATAGTACATACAGATGAGGAATGAAAGCATGTGTTAGAATGCAGATTAGTTAAAAGAACAAATATATGTACATGTATAAAAACATGTGCAGATAGATGTGGGTTTGGAAAGGGTTGTGTCAAGTATTGTTTCAATCTTGCAAAGCCTTGGTGTATTTCCTGGGAATCTGTCCTGCAGGCTTACCACAGTACTTTCTAACCATAATTAATCTGTTCCAGCATGTGTCAGGAATTTATCAGCTAAAATACATTTTCAAGTTTGAAATAGTTTTTGTTTTATTGTGGGGAGGAGATTTGCAAACAATACAAGTGCAGATCAAAATTTCAGTATTTGTAGAATAGCGGTTTCTGTTTACAGAGGAAAAAAGGATAACATTAAAAAAATGAAATATTTGACACTTGAAACAAATTTGATCCTGAAGACACTCTGGTATATTGAGGGAACAGGTTTCAGGAGTTTCACTCAATATATGTCAAAGTTTTATTATTACCTATAATCACCTAGTCACATTGAAACTGGCTGTATCCGCCAAACAATTTTTGTCTCTCTGAATGTTCAGTCAGCAATCTTGGTATATTCAAAGTTCACAAATTGCTAGTGGCTAGGTTAGGACTTTAAAATCAGTGAATCTCTATGCATACTAATATTATAATTAGAATATAACTGATAATTTAAAATATCAATATTTCCTAGTGGTCAAATGTGCATTCTATAGTATATTCAAATTATTTTGTCTTGATGAAATGTGCAAAACTGACCTTGACACTGACTAAAAGGAAATGACACCGTCAGTTTACAATATGAAATAATGGATCAACAGATGAAAGAAACTGTGTGCAATTATGTATTTGAAGAATGTGGTACATATAAATGTGAAATAAAGGCAATGATATGTGTACAGTAGTGAGTTTGCAGAGAATAAAACTTGTAGACCATCATGCCTTACAAACTTAACATGATGCCACCCTCTCTCTCTCATTTTGACTTCCCACAGGCAAGTACCTTGCAAACATGAGATTACGAAGTTGAAACTGTGCTTTCCCATGGAGTTTGGCAAGTAAATTTGTAAAGAGCTGAAGAGTGTGTAACATTTATGCATAATTTAGCTGTAATTAGTCAATCATAAGGTAATGGCTGCTTTAAAAATGCACATAATGAACATAATGAACATCAATCATTACATTTCTAATACTGCAATTCACCATTTCATGGCAATCGTCCATACAGTTTAGGAAGAATGATAACAAACTTGAACTACATATTGATTGATGACAAATACAGGTGATCCCATAAGCTCTTCTGGTCAATAACCATTAGAGCTAAAAATGGGAATATATATGTATGCTAAGAAAAATACAGTGCACTCACACTGTCCATTTGGACGGAGTAACTCTTTTGAAGTCATCAACAGCTTTGGACAAGGAGACCACACCCCACCATTTTGGCACCTTACTGTCATGAGAGATATCATATGGCACTGTCTGAAATGGCTGCACCTGGCCCGTCAAGAAATGATAGAGTGGCATGCACAAAAATATGGATGGTTCTTTAGCAGTCTTTGCAATGCTCTGAATGAAATCTCTGAGATATTCATGGAGCTGCCTGAAAAATATTGAATAAGCCATTTGGTAAAATATGAAGGTATGAAACTTGTGTACTGTGAAATTACCATAAAACAAAAACATGAGAATGAAACCTGCACTGTGAAATAATTTTGCACCTAAGACTGCATTACTAGTAGTAAAACTACCATATACAAAGAGTGCTTCATTAAGAGATCATGTCATAAACTTCATATAGTAATAAGGTAAAGTCTTAAATTAAGTCCTCATGTTTTCTACAAGAAGCCACCTACCAGACTGGAAGGCAGATTACAACAGGAATAAGATTGTTGTTGTTGTAGGATTTTATGCCACTTTATAGCAAAAGATAGGCTATACATGGGGGCCAGCATTAATGGTGGAGGAAGAACCCTGAAAAACCCTGAGAAGAACCACCAACCAACGAAAAGCTACTGGCAGGCTTTCTCATATACCCATGTTGACCAAGCCTGAAACTAGAAACCACACAGATAGAGGTGAAATGACAGTGATCCGGGACCACAAGCATTTTAGACCACTCGGCCACTCGCATATGAATTCAATGAATGGTACATTATATGAGACCACCTTCTATCCAGAACTAAAGTTGCTAATGGAGACAAAACACCCAAAATCACTTAGCTGGCTTACATAACTTCACAGTTTACACTTTTACTAAACAGGTTTATGTAGTACAACAACATATCTCCTAATCTTCATATTGTTATCATAATCAACATCATCAAGATCTTGATGATATTAAACTCAACAGATAAAAATCTTGGCTTCAATTGTGGTAACAAGATTAGAAAATCAGATTCAAGATAATATACTGATCTCACTCATTACTCAACCAGTCCAAGATCTTGATTACTGAAGCATATGTTAAAAGTTGTATATAAATTGGGTTACAAATATGACTTGCAGTGTGACAACAAAAATGAATTTCAGCATGAGGGCAAATATGACTTTCAGTGTGATAACAAATGTAATTTTAAGCCAATCAGATTGAAGAGTGTACCATTAATATGTGCTGATCTCCCTCATTATCAAACTCAAACATCTTAACAACATAAGCTATTATTTCAAGTTTTGACCAAACCTGGATCAAAAGTATGACTTACAAGAGGTAACAAGCTCAGATAATCAGATGCAATATCAACTCATTAAAGTAAGTGCCTATTACTCATCAAAATTGTACAAGATCTTGATAATATGATCATATATTTGAAGTCAGATCAAAATTGGATCCAATATATGGCCTCCATATTGGTAACAAGCTTGGCCAATCATATTACCTCTTTAATATATGTGGATCTCATTCACTACAGATTGCATCCAAAATCTTAATGATATAAACCTGTATTGCAAGTCTGACCAAAATTAGATCAGAAATATGGCTGAAAGAGTGGCAAATAGCTTAGCCATTCAGATGCTACATCATTTCATTTGAATGCGTACATCTTGTTTATTATCAAATTTGTCCAAGATCCTAAGGACATAAGCATATATTCTAAGTCGGCTCAAATTAGATCAGTAATATAACTTCTATAGTAGTAACAGGTTTAGCAAATCTGGTGCAAGCTCATCTCTATAACATCTATGGTTCTCACCCTATGTTGCTGCAACCATACCATCTAGCAAAGTAGTGATAAAAGATATTCAAGACAGTCATACTTGATTAGCACCATTATTTTTTGGGAACTATTTGAGATCACAAATTTTTATTTCCAGAAAAGCCCATGACAATATGACCCTCCATTCAAGAGAAGTAGTGATAACAAGATTTTAATGATGGCCACCAGGGCAAATGTGCTGGATGTCATCATTTTCATTTAGAAACAACCAGACAGAATAAGAAGTCTTCTGGTAAATATCCATTATTAATATCACCATGTATTCAGGAAAAGTAGCAATAAAAGTTTTAAAATTCTAGATGGCTGCCATGGCAGCCATTTTGGAGGTCAGATTGGCATCATTTTCATTTAGGATGTTCTAGACATCACAACACGAGTAACATGAATGGTACATTACATGCCTACCTCAAAATGACATGTCCTACATGTAGATAACAGACATTTATTAACAGAAACCATTTTTTTTTCAGTGACCTTGAACTTTGCAAATTTAATCAAAAATAAACATAATTCCTTTATAGGCAAAGTGCAAACATTCACAAGGTATGGGCCTGATCTGTGATAGAGATAATGTTACTGTGAGGAAACCATTATTTTCCTTTCAGTCAGAGACCTTGACCTTAGAAACATTTTGGCCACAAAACCAATAGCTTTCTTCCTTACCCCAAGTGCAAGTTATCCATAAAGGCGGGTTGAGGTCAAGTAGAACCAAGGTTTATATGAAGGAACAATTTTTTTCTTCTAGCAGTAACAGTAACCTTGACCTTTAACCTCTAAGCCTGAAATTTATAGGCTTCTTCTTTACAAGTATAAGTGACACAAAATATCTGGTAACTGTACATGGTGGAAAACTCTAGTCATTCTACAGAAACTATTTTTCTTTTTTCAGTGAGAGACCTTCACATTTGACCTTTTGACTCAGAAATTGATCAGGTTTTTCCTTAAAGAAGTGCAAGCTGTCTTCAAAAATTAGTAAGTACTGATGGTATTAAACTAAAATTACTGTGCAGAAACCATTTACCTTCATTTAGTCACAACAGGTTTTGTCCATAACACAAGTAGAAGCAAGTCACAGAGTATGGTAATGGTTGATGTTGGAGAACTCAAGATATTATACAGAAATCATTTTTTATATGAATCGAAGTAACTTTTTTTTATCTTATTTCCCTGAAATTTAACAAGTGTTTCCCCACCCCAAGACAACCCCTTATAAAAATTTGGAAAACTGTAGATGGTGGACAACTAAGTTATTGTGTGGAAACCAAATTTGTAACAGATGGATGTATGAACAACAAATTTTCAGCTCTACCTTATGGTGGGCATATAAGAAGTCTTTTGGTGAAACCTCATAATAGTATCCCTTTCTGTTCAGAGGAGTAGCAATGGTCATTTTGGATGTGAGATTAGCACAAATTTCATACAGAACCAATAAGACATCATAATTAAGTGTTTAAGTGAAAATCACATGTCTCTATGATCATTCATTTAAAGGACTTGCTTGATGGTGCAAGTTATTTCTAAAATTACAGACATTTTGATTGAGGATGTCCTATCAACATTTGTACCTAATTTGATCCAAATTGCCTCAACCTTTCTTAAGAAGTGAAATTTTGGCACAAAGTGACAAATGAAGGATGCATGACTATCCCTTAAAGTCAGATAATTTTTAACAGGCATGATCAAAATGACAAATTTGCTTTATAAGTAAGTATTACAGGAAAGATCTGTATTTACTTCTTTTTCTCATTTGGCACAAATTTGTCAATGTAGCTCAAGTCATGGCATTTTTTATCCACATGATTGGGTCGTACAAGCAATCCTCGGGCCAGAAGATTTTGTTCCTCATGTTTCAACTCCAGGCCAAGGTATCCAACAGCGGAAAGAACTGTAATGGCTCTTATCATCCTAATCTCTGCATCCTTCACACTTTCCTTCCAGTCTTGAACAGAGACATCAGAAAAGGTCTGTAACACTGGTACTAGCAGACAATCTGTTACCTGCAGCAAAGAGATTAAAAGTTATCCTAAGCAAAACCAGCAATATGCCTAATCAATTAAATTCTTCATTTTAATTTTGTTACCATTTAGTTTTGTAAAATAAGATTTTTGCTTGGATACATACCATGCATTGCAGAATAATATATGATGGAAAATATTCATTTCTGGATATACTAAAAGCTATCTGAGTTTATCATGCAAGTGTTTTCTTCTCATGATTAAGATATCTAGTATTGGAATGTGATTTATTGGTGATTATAACCAGTATCAAATATATTATTATTTGCATGCTCTATTCTATAATAATATAGCCTAATTATGGAAACAAATGGACCCTAGCTAGAACAAAGAAAGAAAGTACCTGTTTCTTATATTCTTCCCTTTTGAAGTAACAATTTCTGTCTATGCAGTAAACTTTATTTAAGCAATGCACAAGCTGTTCCAGTTGCATGATTGCTTCATCCACTGACAATGAAGGTTCTTGGCCTTTGGAGAGGGCATGAAACAGTTCTGGTTGAAAGTACAACAAGCTACGACTCACATCTTTTTTATGTCTCTCAGTAGTGCCTCCTGTAAAGAAGTCTTTGAACTTGTTTCTAACCTTCTGCAGGAACTTTTCTTCAGGTTTAGGGTAGACAACTCCATCATATTGATGCCATTCATCTACATGAAACAAGTTGTGAACCTTATTGCAAACTTCTTATATTGCAAATGCAAAACTTGACTAAAAAATGGCATTACAAAATTAAATTGTTATTGGCTGAAACAAAATCTCTCTATATTTCACTGCAATCCTACTAGCCAGAAATATTTGAACTTCCTACAAAGCATTATTAATGATAATAATAATGGGGGCTTATATACACACAAACACAAACAATTTGTGTCCCATTGACTAAGTAAGTCTTGAACCATAGTACCAAATACATGCTGGAGACAGTGAAGTAATACATCATGGTCTACTGCATCAAATATCACAAACACATCAAAGAAGGTGAGGTTTGTAATCTTTCCACTATGGTGAGCAGAGAGAAGATTGTTAAGTATTCTGAGAAGAGCTCTTTCCCAACAGACAAAGTTGTTTGATGGGAATTCAGGTCAGGTTGCTTATGCCATTGAAAGCAACACTCATCCTGGTGCACTAATTATAGCCTGAACTTAATGTCAAGTCACTTAGGCTCCCACTGCAAGTACCTAAATGTGTGACGATAAAGTGTTGGAATTATAAAGTCAGAACTTTGTCAGCATAGGAAGAAAAAATGGAAATATAGGAGTTTAATTTCCAAAGACATGAAAAACTCCTCCAACTTGTAATAGTATATTTTCTGAATAGATTCTTGCTTTTCTGAAGTCTCTCAAGATGAGAGCATGCTTCTTGGCACAAGTGGAAAATGTAACTGATAGGTTCCTGGAGTTTTCTACCGATCATTATACCAAGGACAGATCACTCTGCTGAAAATGCTACCTAGCTCAGCAGACAACTTTAACTAAAAGTACTATCTGGGAGGACTGGATTTTCATGGTAGCAGTAATTCTCTTAAGGTATTATAATTGGGTAATGTATTTAAAGAAGTAACGTGATTTTTACAATAGCTGTTATGACATCCATATTTGATAAAAGATTGGTGCTATTCTGCAGGAGTAGCAATAAGTTGTCTTCCTCAGTGGATATTTTCATTTAAAACCAACTAGGCAATGGAAGGAATGTGTGTGTGTGTGTGTGTGTGTGTGTGTGTGTGTGTGTGTGTGTGTGTGTGTGTGTGTGTGTGTGTGTGTGTGTGTGTGTGTGTGTGTACAGTTTTATGGCAGTCCTCCAATTAGTTTAGGAGCTGTAGCGATAAACTTGTGGAAATGGAAAGATAGGCAATGGATGACATATGGACATTAGACAAATGACAGACAAAAATTCATCACATAAGACTGTATAGTCTATGACTATTAGAGTTAGAAACCACCAATGGTTGCATGCACTGGACAAAATGGACCAGGATGAGTGTTGCTTTCAACACCACCCACTCAACAATAAAAAATCATATGGAATTTAGCAAAATGGTGTTCCCCACACACATGGATTAACACCTAAAGCAGTCACATGTACAGCCTGCTTCTATTTTTATTCACAGGGTATGTATTTTGTTTTACTTTTGGGTTACTTTGAACTAAGGGATTCACATATCAAAATATGAACTTATTTGACTCAAAAATAGTTTCAGAGAAATGACCATGACAAAAAACATGACCAAAAGAAACTGATCTCAGTGCAAAAATAATCAAAAAATTCTTGAACAATGAACTAGTTTTCATTTACAGTGAAATAATTTTCATTAATGCCGACAGTAGTCCTCAAGATGTAATTACAAATCAAATGATTCACAGTGGCAACATTGCTAGTGAAAAGAAGCTAAATGCAAAGGTCAACCTAAATTACCATGAAATAAAGACCATTGTGATTTAATTATCAACAAGGTGTAGTACTCCATGTGATACATCTAAATTCCAATTTACATGACTCTACATGGTACTGTGTCTAACCACAAACTCCAACCTTGAGAATCTGATCACACCAAAAGTAAGTGTAAATCAGTTCATGATGAAATATAGGTCAATGCGACCCAAATTGATGGTTTCAATACTTAAAATACTGCAATTACATAAGGTGGTGCTCTACAGTTTCGTATTTAGGTTAGGGTTAAAATTTTAAAGAAAAAGAGTTTCCCCGGGTTTCCTCACTAGTTATACTGGTTATTTAAAAGAGACTTTGTATATCTTAGGTATTGTTCAAAGAACCTTTAATTCCCTTTATTTTGATGTTTGATTGATGGGTGTAATATGGGTTAGAGAGTATACAACTTGGCCTTACTTCAGATGTGCACCTTCCAAAAAAGTGCTAGCTCTACTTGCTCATTTTCACTTCTCGAACTTCAGAGGTAAATTGTAAAAAAAAAGAGCTGATAACTTTTTTACATTTTATGTATTTGGTAAATCAGTCATTGCACTTTTAGAAGCTGGTATTATCTAGTTTGGCAAAATTCATTTTTCATATTTTAATAGCTGCCAAGAATAGTGTACTTTAGACAAATTTAGGTTGATTTTTGGACCACAAGGGAGCAGTCATTTTAGTTAGCAGTGTCCTAAGATCATTTAAAATTTCCAAAAGTACAATATCCAAAGAAATTTCATGCACATTACATGAAAGTAGTATATAGGTATGCCAACATTCTCTCCACTGTGCATGTTTAAAATGCAAACAACTTTACCTTACATACATCACTCTCTCAAAAGTACATAATAACTGGTGAGCGCCACCATAATAAATTACTGTACTCAAAAACAAAGGTGAAACAACTAAAATGCAAGGTTTAACTGATGAATAGTACTAGAAATTCTGAAATTTTACAATTACATACCATGTCATGTGACTCCACAGTAGTACTGAAATACCAAATGGACAAGACTTTCAAACAGTAGAAGGCAATTGGTAGACAACAAATAGCTTGTCAACAACTTGCCTCACTTTCATTTTAAAAAGACTTTTCCATGTAAATATGTTTGCTTGAAAGATAAGATGCATATCATTTTAATCAACTTTCTCAGTCACTTTAAAGCTGAATACATTTAAAAGGCCATAGATACATGTAGGTCCTACAGTGTATCCAGTACAGTAAAAAAAGTTGAAACCAATACAAGGTATTCAAACAATGAATCTCTGTTAGAAACAAGGCATGAGCCTCCATAATGAGCCCATGATAAAACTTGTTAACTTGATCCAAAAGGTCAAATGTTTCAGTGAGCAATGTCACAGACTGAACTATCATATCATGATGATGATTCATGCATTTTATGTATAAAATCCATCACGTTAGAAAAAAAGGAAATTAAATGTTATGTAATATTTAATTTTTGTTGTTTGTCAGCTTTTTATTTATTCTTTTTCATTTCATTATATGCTATGGAACATTGTATTTTGGACTTGGCCTTCTCCAAAATCTAGTTCATTTTCTACTTTACCGAAACAACTGATTAATTTTTATTCTGTAAACGACTACAACATAGCAAAAATAACATTCTTGGAAACAAATTTATAGAGACATTTCATATAGGGATTATAAGGATATATTCTTAGACTGTATTATTGTGATCCAATAAATGACTGTTGGCACATCACCTCTACACAGACCACCATAGCTTGGATTACAAGATTTGTCCTCACATCCTGGGGACCACCCCTACAGTTAAAAATTTCAAAATCATTAAGATACCATCTCAAATAAGATGCCATTGCTTAGGGTGTTGGATTAGTGAACAGAAGGTTGCAAGTTCAATTCTCACATCTGATCAGCCTGGATCCTCATTAATATGCGTGGGTCACAACTTAACTCGTATAAGATCTATGTGATATAATCATGATCACAAGTTCATTACAAATATGGCCTCAAGCAGGTTCATAAACTCAGCCAATTATATGCAAGATCAACTCATTAATATAAATGGAAGTCACTAAAAATGAAATTAATTCAAGCGCTCAATGATAAAGCTTACATAACAAATCTAGTCAAAATCTAATAAGACTGACTTCTAGAGTGTTATTAAGCTCAGCCAATCTGATCATCTCAGTAATATGTATGGATATGGCTAATAGTCCAACCTATGTGAGATCTGGATTAAATAAGCTTACATGCCAAATCTGATCAAAATCTGATAATATGACCTCTATAGAGTTCACAGGATCACCTCATTATTATTTATGGCTGTTACTCATAATCAAACTCATTTAAGGCCCTGGGAATATACAATTGCATACCAAATCTAATCAAAATTTGATAAGAAATGAAGTCTCTAAAATGATCACAAAGTTGGATGGATGGGCAATGAGCAAATGACCACACCATAAGCTCAGCTATCCTATAGCTGTTCACACCAAACACTTTACAGAAAAAGTGTACAAACCTTTGATTTTCATTTTGTCTTTCACTAAAATGATCCTGTTTGCACTTCTATACTCAACATCATATTTTTCCCATACATACTTTGGATCATTGTTCCAATCCTTTATCACCACATACTTGTACTCCAATCTCCTTTCAGTGTGAATAATAATGTCTCTTGGTATATTCACAAGAAGTTTCAATTCAACATAATCATTCTCTGTTTGTCTGAAAAAAAAGAGAGGAACACAAACAACTTATCATATCCATCATCAACTTGCAGTACTGAATGCTATTGCTGTATATTATGTTATTTTATAGCAAAAAAAAACTTGTACAAGTAACTGTATATACTAAATGGGGAAAAATTGTCTTTTTTCAGTAGGAAAAGTCCAAGACTTAATTTATTTTAACCTATCCCATCAACTCAGGCAAAAAAGCATACCATACCTTATATATGATAACTATTTCTACAAATAATTCTGGTTAGTATGAATTAATTTATTGTCATGGTTATCAAATTTTGTTGGTTTGCAAAAATTCACATTTTTGTTGGCCATCAGCAATGTTTACAGTACAGATCAAAATGACGCAATAATTACATTGCAATATCATCAACATGACATCACATTTTATCTAATTGTGTGGTAGTAAAATTAACACTGGGGATGACTGGACATGAAAGAATCTGCTGCAACTTCATTCTCTACACTGATCATTTGAGATGTTCCAAGTCCAAGTGTAAAGGTGAAAAATGTGTGGATTACTATGGAGAAGGGACCACCTGTCCTGTAGCAGAAGGTACTTTATTTGTGGTAGTCTCCTGGGTTGGTCTACCAACAGGCTGGGCACATCGCTAAATAACAACATTACAGCCTAAGAGGTGGCTACCAGAATAAGTAGGTCCTGACAATGCAGAGGATCTGTAGAATCATTCTGAAATATGAGGTGGTGCAAGCAAATAGATGTTCCTAACTTAGACTGAAGGTGGTGCAAGCAAATAGATGATCCCAACTTAGACTGAAGGTGACAACTTCCAGGCCTTCTTAAATGGAACTCTGAAGAAATGAAAGTGGGGCATCATTCTTACTATAAATAAATCTGCCAGGAGTTTTCACAACAACCTGAATAGAGGCTCTGCTGCTACAAAGACAATTAAATGAGTGCCACACTGCCCCTTCTAGATAGACTGTCTACAGAAATGTCTCAGAATAGGGTGGATGCACAGTGTAATCCCATCTTAGATTGTATTCCATGGGTTGGACTTTAGGATAATAAAGCATAGAAAATAAAATATGAAAGGTGAAGATATTAAAATTTTGTAAAATGGATACAAAAGTAAAGTTTAATGGTCAATGCAAAACAAAACTAGTCAGTGAACTGTCTTAACCCTTTACCTCATACAAGCGCCTTTTGGTGCTCTACCGCATTTGCATACAGGCGCCTTTTAACACTTTACCTGATTCCCATACAAGCGCCTTTTGGCAATTCTGTATACAGCAGCCATTTTGAGCGGGTTTTTGTAGTACCACCTTCGATGAAAACCCCATATTTGATACTACATTCATTGGTGAGAATGACCATTACATCATATCATGTGGTCACTGTTTATGCTCTGGTCGAAATCTGCTATTTAAAGTAAGTAGGTTGTAACTCTGTCATATTCTCCATTTGACAAAATGGCGGTCTCTGATATTGTTCAGTACTTGCTCAAGTAGAATCACAACTATGAAAGCTTCAATAACTTAGGTAAAGGCTCTGATACTGATATAGAAAACCATTAATAAATTATCATATTCAGCTGATTTAGTGATGGAGACACAAAGAACTTGTAAATTTTGAATATGCAAAATTGCCACTATGGTTGATCACGCAGCTTCACAGACTTGATAGTGAACAAGTTCTCTCAAGATTTTAAAGCACATACAAAATTATTTTGTGAAAAATAATTATACAGCTATAACGACCATATTTTTTTATTAAATATTGCCATACATAATATATGTGTACCAAAAATGTAAAATGGCTACAATTGCTGTTAAATGCAACATACACTTCACTGCTTAACAAGCCTAAGTGTAGCGGACTGCACTGGGTAACTTTGCTACATGCGTATCAAAGGGATAAAAAGCCATACACTCTATGAGAGAAAGGGTTACAGTGACATAAAAAGTACTACTTAAATTTGTCCTTTACAGGATGTTGTTCTTTATGCAGAGGTATAAAAATGCAGAAACAAACTAAGATAAAGTATGCAAAGATGCTATGAACAAAATCAATCCAAAATTTTCCTGTGACCTGAAAATTAGGTCTTGATCAGCAGAACCTATAATGTTCTTAGAATCCTTAAAGGCATCCAAATATCTAATTAGGACAGGTTTGGTCCATTGTTTCTTAGAGATCTTGCATACATGCTATGTAAGAATCCTGCACTGATCCATAAATCCCAACTGCATACAGAATGTCATCTTATAATCTCAAACATTTGCTCAAAAACATTAAAAACTATTTAGATCACAAGACACTCCCTCCCCTTTCTTCCTCACTCTAAAAATTAAGTCATCTGTAAAACAAAATATTTTGACAAACAATTCTGGAGTTCTCTTACTTAAAAACTAATATACATCACTTGTTTACAAGCTGATTCCTTCACTAAAAGCAAAGTATCACCTACTCAAGGTACACTGTATCTAAGCATCCAATTTGGTCTGGTTAAGTACAATAGTTTTTAGGTTTTTTTACATCAGGATTACAAGGTCTAAAGTTTAAAATTCTGTGAATCACAAAAAGTATGATATCATGGTAAGATTGTCTACCCATGCAATTTGTGAATATATACAAGTCAGAAAATAACCAAAACAGGTAGGGCTGGTCAGATGATCAGACAGATTACTGCATGCACCGTTCTATGACATACATATAAAAAACAGCACAAAAGGAAGTATCTGTAAAACAGAATGACTCTAATACCTGACAACTGTGGGTTTATGGTCATTAGATTTCCATCCTCCAAGTCTTTCATCCTCAAGTTTTATAATAACCATGTCTGCTTGCGTCAGATCAAACTCTGGAGACAGCAGGGCATGAAAGTACACTTTCAAAGTGTCCGTTTTTCTCCTATACAAGAAAATTTAACATACACTACAATACATTTACATACAGCATCATGCAGTTTGGTCATAAACTAGATTTGCTTGCAACCAAGGGTCCAAAAGTAAAAAAAAATTATATAATGCAAAGTTTAAAAGTTATTATAACAGCATGACAATCAAGCCAGGCTCATTATTTTCTAAGCTCCCCAACTTGAGTGCATACTCAAAATCAACTTTCAGTACTCAGTATTCAAGAAATTTCAGTTCTGATTTATTCAGCTGAATACATGTAACATCATTAAATATGGAAAATAGTTTCATCAAAATAAAACAATAGTGATGGGAGCCAAATTATAATCAAACTGTTTGTTGTAGCATGCACTGCAGTTGAGGCATTTCATGAATATGGAACCTGATCATCTAAATATGTACACAAACATGCATACTAAAATCCATTTTCTTTCTCAAAAACGATGTCAACTAAAATGTTAAATCATTAAAAAAACTATATAGGTCATTTACAAAGGAATACCAATAACCCAAGGGCAGAAAGCAAAAGCATGAGGCCTAAGTAGTCATGATATCCCTCATTCATCTGACATTTGCCTAAATTGAAAAACAGATGGCAAAAATGATCAGGATAGGATTCCTATCTATACATCCACATATTTCCTCCTCACTACAAATATAAAATAATACCTTACATTCTCTTGATTAGTTATGAAAACAATTATTTGAAGTTGAGGGAAAGGGCTGCATCTTCAAATCTGTGGACAGGTCAGCATCATTTGCATAAAAATGAGAGGTCAGTAAATTTTTTATTCCAAAATTAAATACCACTACAATGAATTGTGTACAAAAATAAAACAAATGCTGGATAATCTAATCATGTTATCTATATATATATATACAAAATTGCCTATTGAACTTTCATTTGTCTACTTCAAGTTGTTTTTGCTTAATAGTGTTAAAAAAGGTTGTAAGAAAATATTAAACAGTTATGTATCAAAGGGGCAAACAGAGAGGACTAAATCAATCTTCCCCTATGCAAGCTGTGGGGTATAATTAGCAGCAGAAGACACTAAAAGATTTTTCTATTTTTGTAATAGATAAAGGAAAATTGGCATTAGTGGAATAAACATTAAATGCCTTTATTCTGAAAAAATTATGTTGGCTAGTTTTTAATAAGGTCTTCTTCCCTTGTTAATTTATGAATATTTATTTGAACTGTTTGTCTGTTAGTTTTAAATTTTTAAAAAATTAAATTACATGTTACTGTAATGTAACATTGTTTACTGAATTTGACCGTTTCCAGAATTGAGTTCAGTTTTGTTTGATCTGATTTTTTTTTAATTATTTTTTTTAAATTCATGTAAACATCTAATAATAGTTCATTATCCTCTATGGATATGAGTTCATTGACCAAATTATTATGCCGGTAAACATGTTGATTTTGGTCTGGGTTTAGGGGATTCCAATTTTATAGGCTATTATATTTTAAAAAAACAAGGCTCATCAAATCATGCTAGAAAGTTATTTTCCATTAGGTATGGTTATTTTTAGAAAATGCTAATTTGTGACCTTAGGTCAAACAAAGAACTATATTATCTTACGAGTGTCAGAATTTTACCAGTTGTGCTTTAACATCTGGTGCCTTAAACTGTATTATGTGTGGCCAGTTTGGGGCTGAATATTTTTTTCAATTATTGATTTCAAATGATTATTTTCTCTGGAAAAACAAAAGTGCTTTGACAAAATTATTTGAAAAAGACATTTATTGGAATTTTTACTGAATTAAAACCTGGAATATTTCGGTCATTCAACAAGAAACTGTTTACACTTCAGTACAATGCAGGCTATAACAACACATAATCACCTTCAATTTTAAATCTCTTTGGGACTTAACAGAGTTTTATTCAGGGATTTTTATTGCTAGGGCTTGTGTCTTTAATTTCTGGATTATTTTGGGATTTAATTCGCAATACTGTAACTTCTTTTTTCTTAATATTCATTTTGTATTCCAGGGAAATAAATTATTTGTTCAATTTTACAAAGCTTGTTGCCTTCATTCCTTTTACTGTTACTTTATTTAAGAGTTTAGACTCATAACAGTTAGAAATCACAACCATTTTTTATGGATTCACATCTAGTCTTGGATACTTCTACTAGATTAAGTTTAAATTGGGTCAATTGCTGTTTTGAGAAAAAAAACAGTGAATGTTGGCAATCCAATACTGACACAGAACGCACTATCACCAGGTGAGGTACTGGACAACTATTTAAAGTCTTAAAGCTGTCATTTATTACTTAATCCATTTACAAGTAAATAAGAGAAATTACTCTTATAAAACAAAACAGCAGGACAACAGTGATTTAACAAGATGCCTGTCACATGATATGCATTTAGTTTCAAAATATCCATCAAAATCTATCAGATTAGTTTCAGCCATAAGATTGTGACAAACTAAGCTAACAAAGATTGGCACAAGAATTCATATATTACTATTTTTTTAATATCAAGCAAAGAACTTGTGAAATCTTAGCCACACAATATTTTCATGCAACAGCTGCACTGGTACACCTGGCACTTAATACACCTGGCACTTACATGGAGGCATAAAAATAGATTTCAACCCCTAAAAAATATCATACTGAATAATGCAAATCACTTTAATTCATGGTTTGACAACACATATTTATAGGTGTTTCATTTCATAGATTTTCATTTTTTAACAAAAGGACCATGAAGGGATTGATGCTCTACTGACTGAAACATTTTCTACTAGTTCAAGGTAAGACTATTTTTTTTTTTAACTGATGAGTATTGAAACAAATTAGATCTTATTGAGCAACAAAATTTTCAAATTAGCTACTGTGGCATCATTATTTGATTTAACATCAGTACTATTTTCATTTAAGACAAACTAAATACCACCAGAGGACTTTTAGTGGGAAAAAAAATCACCATGGTGACATGACTACACAAGAATTAATGACAAGAATTTCAATATCTTCATATTTTAGGCCAAATCTTTACCATACCATTTAATTATTTATAAGAAGTTGTCTGAAAAAATTCTCAAGTCAATATGACTTTCCATTCAGGAGGAGTATAAAAAATAATAAAAAGATTTTCAATATGCCTGCCTTGGCAACCATACTAGTTGCCAATTCAGTACCATTTAATGAAAAACCATGATGATATGAAAATATTATTTTCATGAGGAGCAGAGATATGATTTTCAATAGACATGGCAGCCACAATTTACACCAGAATTATGCTGAAAAACCCATGTCAACATGACTTAACTGTTCTGGAGGATTTTCAATGGCTTCCATATTAGAAGTCACATCAGTACCATTTTCAGTCATGACAAACTAGACCTCATAAAATGTCTTCCAGTGAAAACCTCATGCTGATGAAAGGTATAAACAAGTGGTAGCCGTATTAAAAATCTGAGTAGCACCATTCACATTTAGGACCAATTAGACCTTTGGATGATTATGTTCTAAAGACTTTATTTTATTCAATTAGTTAAAGAACTAATCTACCTAGAGGCCTTCTATATGTTATGTACAATACATACAGTAAATACAACAAGACCTATAAAGAATCTGGCTTGACACTAAATAATTAGGTGATTTTAAAAGTTAAAGTATGATGAAACATTCAAACCAGGGTGTAAGGTACAATAAGATAAACACAATTTTTAAAACTTTGTTTAGAGCTCTTATGATAAAATCAAAGGAGGTAAAACAGCAACACAAAAAACTTTTTTTCAATCAACATCAATATTCATTATAGTTAATATGTTGATAATTTGTAATATTTTACCTTTCTGATGCATTCTTTCCTGCCCCCTTTCCACTGCCCTGAAAACACAAATTAACAATGCAGCAGATATCATACTGCATTTTAAATTTACACATTTAAATTTTTTTTAAACAATCTAATATGGGCATTCAGAGCATGTTTTTACAAGTGATAAAGACATTCTGACTGTTCAACACAAAAATGCTAAATTATTTTGATATAAAACAAATCTGAAATAAAATGTACAAGTAAACCCAATATTACTCACTTGGCTTACCTTACTGTCACTGACAATGTGATCTGACATTCTTTTTTTCATTTTCCCTAACATATATGCAGGTCCATCTAATTAAACTGGAAGGTTACCAAAACATTAAAGCAGCTTAGACTATCTTCATCTTGTTTTTTAAATGCTAAAATTTTATCCAGAATGACATTCAGTACATGCATCATGGATTCCAGAAAATCCACAATCATGTGGTGGGCTCTGAATTTGTCTATGCTTTGTACATCCTGGTTATCATGACATATAGTGGATGGAGTGTGCTTCCTTCCATTCCACTGTTAAGTTGCAGCAATCAAATGTAATATGGTCACCCACTATATCATGTGGAAATTACTTTTAACCTGTCCTACAATTCACAGGTCATAATGCTCTTTTTAACTGAAGATACATTATAATTCCTTATGATTCCTAATATTCATAGACTTGCTCACTAAAATAAATTACCATATATAAAACACATAATCTGAGCAGGGGCCCTGAGTGGCGGTGGTATAAAGCGCTATCCATTACAGATCACTGCCATCTCACCTCTGTCTGTGTGGGTTTGAGTCTCAAATTTAGCTAATGTGAGTATGTGAGAAAGCTTGCCAATAGTTTCTCATTGATTTGGTGGTTCTTTCTGGGGTTTTCCAGGGTTCTTCCTCCACCATTAATACTGACCACTATGTACAGACTATTATGTGCTGAAAAATGGTGTTAAACCCTTCAAGAACATAATCTGAGCAAAACATTCTATATGAACAGGTGTTTCATAAAATGTACAAAGTATAATAGTATTATACGAAATATCATGAGCATTTATGTATTTCTAATAGATAATGGAATTTAGTATTTTAATACTAAACTTGTTCGAATAAACCATAATTATTGCTATCTTTTATATAATGCACATTGTATTAATCTCTTTAAGAGGGTATCAAGGGAGAATAGTCCTTGACTAATGAGTCACCCTCTATAAATAAAGTATTATTATTATTATTATTAGTAGTAGTAGTAGTAGTAGTAGTAGTATTTTTATTATTATTATTATTATTATTATTATTATTATTATTATTATTATTATTATTATTATTATTATTATTATTATTAATTACTGTGGCTAAGTGGAAATATAAGAGAGAAAGTGAGAGACTTAAAAAAGTATGTATCCCTCAAAGGGACTGATACTAATATCAAAAAGAAATTCCAGGAATTCAAGACATTTTCTACCTTATTATTCCTGAGTGTTGAAACCATCCCATCTGTGGAAGTAGTGACAGCAAAATTTTCCAGACAGCTGTCATGGCAGCCAAATTAAATTTATGATTTGCACTATTTTCATTTAGAAGTAAGCAGTATTATAAGAAATCTTTTAGTGAATACCCCCTTCCGATATGATGTAGTCATTAATTTTGGGAGATTAGATATGACAAGATAGCCACCATGGTAGCCATATTGAGGGTCAATTTGCATTATTTTCATTTAGGATCAACCAGACACTAAAAGAACTCTTCACATAAAAACCCCATGTAAAATATGATTTTCCATTTAAGAACACTGCAATAACAAGATTTTCGATGTAACCACCATGATGGCCATATTGGACAGTATATTAATTTCAGAGCAAACATTGTAAAAAGTCTTTTAGGACGAGACATCATAAGAATTCAGGTGAAAGCACAATGTCAATGTGACCATCCATCTAGGAGAAGTAGCAATAACGAGATTTTCCAGACTGCCAATGTTATGGCCAAAATGCAGATCACATAAGCACCATTTTCCTTCACAGCCAGCTAGACATAATGAGAAGCCTTTCAGCAAAAACTCCATGCTGATATTTCTATCTATTCAGGAACAGTAGCAATAACAAGATTTTTAAGATGGCTAATGTAGCAATCATATTAGATATCAGATTCTCACCATTTTCAAGATGGCTGCCATGCCATGACTTTTCTATTTTTAGTAATGGAAGATACATTTAATGTGAGATTAGCATCATTGGTATAAATGTGAAAGGCCTTTGTGCCTAGATATTCCGTGCCTAATTTGGCTGAAAATAGTCCTATGGTGTTTAAGAAGAAAATGAAAATAAGAATTGCTGATATATGATACATTAAGGACAAAGTTTTGAGAGCAAATGTTCATTCCAGAAATAAAAAGTGGGGCACAACATGGTCAAAATATGTGGTCTTTTGGAAGAACAAAAATGGCTCACAAATATCCTTATCAGTTGTTATTTAAACAACAAATTCCAACACATCATTATCACCATTAGGTACACTTTTCCAGGACTATATACTTAATAATAATAATAATAATAATAATAATAATAATAATAATAATAATAATAATAATCAAGACTTTATTTAGAGAAGGTAACTCAGTTAGTTACACAATTAATCAAACTTGAGGCTTTCCATCTGTTATACACAAGATATACAGTTTATACAATATGATGTGCACAGGCATCTGAGAGTACATAAACTTATATATAAAATATAAAATATCATCTTGCATTTAAATATTCAATTGTGAAAATGATGCAAAATTACAAAACAACAGGCAGTATTTTTTTGCTAGAAAAAGAGTTTGTCTGTATGAGACATTGATTATGAAAAGAAGAAATACTAGGAGTCTGCCTTATGTAAATGGGAATGTTCCATACCAGTGGACCATTATATTGGAAACATTTTTTAACAAATCCTTCTTTGGCCTTGGTATAATGTACTTTTTACTTCTTATGGACCTTAAATTTGGAGTACCATCAGCATCTCTTTGGGGAAAGATATTGCTTAGATAGATAGGAATGGCTTTTCTGGATACTTTATACATCAATTTGGCCTTTCTAAGAAATATTTTTTTATGCATTGTTAAAATCATTATATAATTCACCGCATCGTGGAAATTGTCTATACAATGATCTAGAATACAATGGCATGCTCTCTGAGTCTTAAAAGTGTTGCTATTTTTGAATTTGAGGAATTACACTAAATTACATTACAATATTTCAGATATGGCTGAATATAACTTTCACAAGAGATGACCCAGTACTGAAAAGGAAGTATGCTTTGATTTTCTTCAGTAGCCAAAGATAATAATTAACCTTTTTTGAAACATGTTTAATGTGAGCAGACCAAGTAAGACTGTTATCTTCAAATACAACAAAGATTTTGTCATGGCAAGTCATATTAAGGATCACACAATGTTAAATAGAACCTGAAGTTTATCGCTATCTAGCCTTGTTTGTTTTTGTTGTATTGTAAATAGGAGAGCTTTCATTGTTTCTGCATTTATGATCATACTGTTTTTCTTACACCATACTTTGAATCTGTTGAGAGCTTCTTGTAAATTATTTTCAAGTACAGTTTTGGTTTTACCCATCTCTGACAGTGTAGAATCATCTGCATAGAGGTCAGGGGAAGAAACTGAAGTTCCTATCATAGATGAAAGTCATTGATAAATAGAATGAATAACAGGGGTCCAAAGATATAGCCCGGTTGTGGCGGTATTCATAGTACCTTGTATGTTTTGTAAGAGTTGGGGGTGGGATGTCACCAACAATTATTAGCTGTGGAACCCACCCAGGCTCAATATGGTTCGGATGTTAGTAAATGTTGGCATAGTTCTGAGCCCCAGTCAGCAATGTCAACAGTGAAATAATGACATACAAAGAGTGAAATTAAAAAACAATTTAATTAACAATCATATATTCAGTCCCTCGAACTCTACCATTTGCCCTTTTGCTTGACCCCTTTTAGCCTATCTCATCATGTGAAGGTCAGTGTGAGAGTTTCGCCCTGTTTCTGGTATTACTCATCTAATGTTCTGTCTATCCAGCTCTCTCTCTCTGGTTTGCTTCCCTTACGCTAATTCCTCTAATTCTCTCTAGGTTGTTTCCCTTACACAGATTCTCTAATTCTCTCTGGGTTGCTTCCCTTACTTAGATTCTCCATCTATCCACATCTTGTCTACTCGTCAACCTAGGCTTGTTGACTTGGACTGCCCGGCAGTCTTTTTCCAGTCCTCTCTACTTCTCTGGAACTCCATAACCCCCTATGGGCAGTTGTCCTCGGAAGCATCCTGCAAAATACAGGGATAGTACACTATTGCTTCATGGTACCCACCTCATACTATCCATATAACTTATCATCAGATAAGATTCTCAAGTTCATGGGTTACACATCCATTAACACTGAGATACACATACATTCTTGTATAGTAAAACACAATATAATAACCCATCGTAAAAGAATATCAATTCTACATATACAGGCAATGATAATTAATTCCCATTAGTACATATTCACAATTTCAATGTTACTGACAATATAACAATAACTAGAAACAGATCTTTGCATCACAACTCATAAGATTATACAAATACAAATATCTACACTCTCACATATTCGAACATATTTCCCTAATCTTGCGTACATTAATCATTAATGATTCCAATACAAATATACACAACTCTACATAACATACTAAAGGTGCTGGTTACTATGAGTAATGTATAACGAGTAATGTATAACGCGTAGTAATGTATAACGACTTATAATATTGATGCTGCTGAACTAGCAATCAACACAACCATATGTAATTCAAATTCAAGTCTCAGATAAGTATATAAAAGAACACTACAATGTAACTCTACAAACTACAACCCCACAATTTAGGAAAACATAATATTAGTACTTACAATTGCATTGTTGCCTTGTTGGCAAAATATCAGGCAAATATCCAGTAACCTAGAAGCTTTGTTCCTAAGCCCACAATCTTGTCCTGGGAGAGAGCACCAATTCTAACCAATTCTACCGGCGGCCCGCAAATTCCTCATCAAATTCTCAATTCCCTGCAAATTCTCATCAAATTCTCAATTCTCGGAGTAATGTACAGCGACTTCTCTTTATGGCTGTCTGGTACTTACTGAATTAATCTGGGTGAGAGATACATTTAAAATTCGAATCTAGGATTTAGGCCCACCATGGCTCAATCTGATTGGGTGCAGAAAACTAGACTATTCAACTAAACTGTCTGTGTCCTGACTGTCTATGTGATGGTGGTAGACCACTCCCAGTTATTACTGAGTTTCTGGTGACCTAGATAAGAGCTCAATGTTGGGAGGATGATGATTCATACATCAAGTTTGTTGACTAACCTTCAGGTAAGACAGGGGGTCTTACCTGGCAGGACGTGACACTGGTGATACTCCACAATTAATATTTTTACTTTGAGAAAGTTGACTACTGAAAGATACTTTTTGCACTCTATCGGTTAAGTAAGAAGTAAACCAGTTTAGGGAATTTTCACTGCATTTTTAGTTTTTCAAGCAAAATTTAATGGTCTACAAGATTAAAACTTTAATAAAATCAACCTTAATAGTGCCTACCATTTCTCCTTGTTCTAATGCTTTCAGCCATTTTTCAATCAAAGATATAAGTGTAGTTTCACAAGAGTGATTCTGTCGAAGACAGACTGATTGTCATGAATAAAATTATAAGTGTTCAAATGTTGAGAAAAGAATCATGTATATGTTCTTCTCATAAACTGGAGAATAAACTTTATTGTCAAGGAACAATAAAGATTGGTCTGTAGTTATTTACATCATCTTTTGTATCTACTTTATGCAATGGTGTAACCTTGGCAGTTTTTCATATTTATGGAGGTTTGTGAGACCTAATACTTTCATTGCAAATGATAGCTATACTCTCTACTATTGCAGGTGCCTCTACCTTTAGTAGCTTTGGTCATATTAAGTCCTGTAGCTTTACAATAATTTTTTTAAAAATATATTTCTACACAAATACTGGTTTTATTTCAGGAATTTCAAACTTTATTGTTTAGTAGTTTTTAACATAAAAAGTTTTGAGTTCCAGATGATCAGATGAAGTTCTGAGTTCTTTAAGTTTTTCAGCAATTTTAATGAAAAAAAATCATTAAAAATATTTGAGATGTCAGTTGGATTGTTGGTATAAATGCCCTCATTTTTGAGGGATAAAATTTCAGTTTAATTCTTATATTTTCCTGCATCCAACTCTGCAAACACTGTCCAGAGAGCTTTCAGGTTTTTTCTGTTTTCATGCAGCACTTTTTTATAGTGCGCTTGTTTGGCTTGATGTATCATTTTATTGACTTTATTCCTCCAAAGTCAATATTCAGCTTGATTTCTTACAGAATTTAGTTGGTATCTTTGCTTGATTGCTTCAAAAATTTCTGGGGAGATCCAGCACGGCTAGAGATCTTTCTTTATCCTGTGTGCTTTTAAAGAGGCATGCTTGTTCACTATTCTGATCTAAAACATCATCAATATCTTCATTTATTTTCACTGTATTCCATGGAATATGTTTCAGATCTTCCAATTATATAACAGCATCAAAGTTTTGAAAAGATCTATAAGTAATGGATATTTTGTTTTTATTTGCCATTGACTCTATGTGCTAGAAAAATTGCAAAATAGTAAATTATACCAATCTCTGAAACAATTGCTTCCAAAAACATTTTCTTTTGTATTGGTATAAGTGTTTTAGAGGGAGATGTTACTCTGGCAAGTTCATTTACTAGTTGTTCCATACCTAATGAAGCAATAAAATTCATCTAATTCACTTTTATTTAATCACTGAGAAGGTCTCTGTTGGTATCACCTAGAATGCAAAATTCATTCTTTCCATATGAAATTTTATCTATTTGAAGTTCAAAATATTCACACCAATCACCATGTGATGATGGGGGTCTGTACACAAAACCTACAAAGTAGGGCTTAGCTTTTTCTGGAGTGATCTGTATTTCTAGGTCTTCCCTTCTTTTCATAACAGTACAGGTTCTAACAGAGACAGGGAGCCCAACTCCCCCTGCTTTCCTATCCCGATGATAAGGTTCTGATCGAATCATTGTTATATTACAGCATGGCTGTCTACACTTTCCTTGTCAACTAAAATAAACTGTTAACCTTAACATTTCTATTTTTTTCTTGGGTCTTGTTTATGCTTTCTATGGGTGCTACAGAAGGGTAACTTTATTGTGCCAAAAATTAACAATTTGGGTCACTGCAACATGTTGCAACCTAAAATCAATTCTGGAGTGGGTAGCTCAACAGTTTTCAATTTACAACCCAGATGCAGAAAATAGGAAAATGTTTAATGCATGGGTTTTCTTTATGTTGGGTAATGGTATGTATAAAGATAGGTATAGGGTGGCAATCTTGCCAATTCTCAAATTACACTCAAATGTTATTCTCAAAGGAATTTGTTAAGCATCTTCAATGTTCCCAGTGAAAACATGGGTAGAAATGAAGACCTCTATCCAAAGAACTAAATATATACATTGATGCACATCTTATACTAGTGCAAATTTATGCAAATGGGACCCTACCCACAAGCTCTGCCCCCATTTTTGGATCCAAATTATAAAACAGTTATACACATCCTATAACTTCAGTAATATCCCAGGGATTTTAAATGATGTGCAAGAATGGCATAATAATATGACCCATGTGATCTATTCTGCAGGTGCATAGTAATTTTTATTTAGGTTTGTTAAAAAAATTAAATTCTATAAGTACAATTTTTTATATCTGATAAATCATTGTTACCTTGTTATTCTGTACCAAGTTAATCTTGGTTTCACCTGACTCCTTCTGTAACTGAACATCCCCATCTCCTTTTTTTACTTTGACATCTGAAGCTTTCTGTTGTTTTCCTGATGTATCACTGCTAAATTTTGGATCATCCTTCTTTTCACATTGAGTATCTGATTCTGCTGAGCATTGTTCAATCTTTTTTTCAGGGGCAACAATACCAGTTTCCATTTTATTTTCAGTTTCTTTTCTAGCCGTATGACTGGCTCCTTCTTTAACCACACTTGACCACAAAGTGGTACCAGTCTTGCCCACATCGAATACTCCTGCATGTCGATTCTGGTCATTTCCAGTCTCTTCAATTGATATGTTGGTAACAATATCATTTTTGTCATTAATATAACCATCATCTGTCATCCCTGTATTCCTCTCTTCAACACCACTGGCATTGATGCTCTTATCATCCTGTACACTCTGAACTGGTGTTTGTCTCTCATCTTTTCCCATCTGATTTGTTGAATTAATGGTTGAGCCTACAGCTGTGACAGAAGGGTCATCAGTTACAATGCTCTCCTGTTGTAAATCAAGTTTATGAACTTCAGCAGGCTGGTTATTATTTATATTTCCGTCAATCTCCATTTCATCTTTCTGCTGCCGATCTTGCAACTGCTCAGAAACATCTTTATGGGAACCATTTCTAACAATCTCCATCTTTATTTTCTTCTCTAAGTTTACCTTATACTTCATTCCCTTCTTCCGTTTTGGTTTATTTTTTTTCTGTTCTGGTGGTATTTTTATGTCTGTAACTTCATGTTCAACAGATTCTGTATCTGTACTGTCAAGACTGGAGTCTTCACTAAATCTGTCACCTCCTTCAATTTTTTGACTGTCATCATCCATGCCATCTCCCAATGCAAGTTCCAAGTCATTGCTCTTTTTTTCTAACAGAGTCACATGACTAAGTTTACTCGCTATGTCTGAATTATTTTTGGATGCAGACTCACCACTGGATGTTAAATGAGTCTTCCCATCCTCAGAGTCATTATCTAGGTCATTCTCATGCACTGTCACAGAATCTGGTGAACCAGAAGATGAAGAATGTCCCACAGTTTTTCCATCAAAGTGTGTCTCCTTTCTAAATATGTTAAGTTTTCCAGACATGGAACTACTTTGAGGAAACTGATCATGAGAAATAGTAAATTGTTCTCCAATTTCTTCTTTTCTACCATCTCCATCTGATGAGTCCAAGACCATTACATTCTCTGGAAATAATGTAGGAGATGTGGCTGAAAATCTTGATACTGAGGTCTGGCCTTTATTTTCTTCATGAGCATTTTCTCCATCAAGCTTGGCATGTGCACCAAACACACTTCCTTGTGTGTAATTAACAGCTTCTACAGTAGAGTTGTTATCAGTGTTCACATTCTGATGAGCGCTAGTGCTTACAATCTCTATGAAAAACAAAGAAACAATACATTCATATAGACTAACTTTATGAATACTGTTATACATGTTTAGTACTATTTAAATGTACACCTTCAACTACACAAAACTGCAACAGAAAGATGGCATAATATCAATTCATTTTTTTTCATGCAAGAAAGGACTTCAATGGGTGCTAAATTTCATTAATCAGGCAAAATATTGTATTGTTTCTACAGAAAAATCATTCTTCAGTATATATTCATGTATGTACGTACATACATATGTATAAATATAAACAGTTTAACAGCACAATTGTAACTGCCAAGTAAGTTTAGGTATCAAAAAAAAGACGTACAAAAAATATAAAGTCACCTTAAAAGATTGAAATCCCTGAAACACAAAACCTTCTTTTTTATCCAAACTGTCAATACAGTTTCAAACGGAACATCTTCATGGGACATATACCAGAGCAAATCGGTTGTCGCAACAGTTGCCTTATACAACATGCAATTTGCATTACTTTCCCCAATTTACATTACTTTCAGAGACAAAAAATAACATCATCCATAAAAGAAAATTCCATTCTCCTATTAGAAATAAAGTTCTACAAGTCCAAAACCAGAAAGATAACACAGACCCAGTCTCCCCATCCTCCCATGCACAGAAGCCCTTGTTTCTCTTTTGGACATATATAACTTGTGCGGCATCAGATCATGGTGGGAGGTGGAAATCTGGCAATAGCAAACTGGTAAGAATTAACATCATTAAAATCAGATTTACTCCATATACACGCCCTCATTTTAATATCAGTAATACATTATCTGTTGTTATTGTGTTACTTAATTTGCCAGTGCAGAGGAAGACTGATGACTTCAACACTAGCAAAAAAGGGGTATACTCACCCTTATGGTAGGAATGTACACTAATATAAAAAAGAGGTATACTCACCCTTATGGAAGGAATGTACACTGATGTTAAGTTGGTATCAACCTGGACCACATTGTATGCTGCAACTATTAGCTTCAAAGAAAATATGCTTTTGCTTTTGTAGACCAAAGACCGAAGGAGGATAAAGTATGTCTGACCACCAAATTGCAGTTTTCATAACCTCCTCCAATGACAAATGAGTTAGATAGGTCCATGAAGTAGCAACAACCTGGACCTCATGGGCTTTAATCCTCATAAAAGAAAGGTCTTTATAAGTAGGGGGCTAATAAGCCTTTTTGAACAATCCACAAATAAATCTGGGGTGAAATGATATACCTGTATAGTGTATTGATATGATTCACAATACATAGCCTATGATACAATACATTTTCATTACACTTATCCACTTAATGGTCTTTGCTTCTTTCGAAGGTCTGTCAGTGATAAGGTAGCACTGTTTTATGTGATGATATCTTGGTTGCGTTACAGGCAGACATGAACTTATCACCTGTTTATGCACCATTCTCATCCTCGACAAAATCTAAAAAAATACTTCCAAACAGCATACCTGTTTGGTGTCAGTGATTTTGATTTATGCCATTTCAGGCCAATTGTTTAATCAAAAGCTGGACTTTTTTTGGTCACCACACCATTTGTTTTGAACTGCATGTCTGCATTAAAAATATCTTATTTCATGTTTTCACTTTTAAAATTTGGAGGGCATCTGAGATCTCAACTCCAACACAGAAAAAATAATGTAATTTGCTGTTGCATGGAAGATATTATCTAGAACAAGTCCAGAGCATATAACTAACCAAATCCATCACATTGTAGATTCATAGCAGATTCAAAACAACTTCCATAGCCACAGATTCTCATTTCTGTCAGAGAAAAAAGAAATTATTGTATTATCCTATAAAAATTACGAAGGTGACTTCTACTCATTTGGTTTGGAATCTGCTATCTCACCAATTTTGTACAATTTTTTTTATCCCATCAACATGGTGGGATGCTGATTTTAATATATTATTGTAAAGGTAAACATTCCAAACTTATTCTGAATGTATGACTGAAATATTTTACAGATAATTTAATAGCCACTTTTGCTTTGTATCTATTTGGATCAAGTTGCTATACAACACTTGAAGTGTATCATGCAGTGAATATTAGCTACAGTTATCAGTAATTCTGATTGATGGTTATTGTTTCATTCTGGACTTGAAAAAACACTATAAATCAATCAGAATTTAATGTATTGTAACACATTTCACTGAGTCAGACACTGAATAACAGCCTTCAAATTCAATCCAAGTAGACAAGATCTGAAGCAACAGAGAAGTAACATGAAAAGTGTTATTAAATTATCAACAAGAAGAACAAGTCTGGAATATCACATTTATGTTGATCATCATTGGTAATACATGCTGACAGGATTTAATTATTGAAGGTGGTGGAGCAGGTGGAAGATTTCAAAGCATGTGATTTAGTCACCTTATCTTAATTGTAGAAGTCAAGTGGATGTTGTCAATATTTTCTTTAATTTGACAGAAATTAGTACATTTACCTTTGGGAACTGCCTCAGATGAATTCTAAATTTGAAAAAAAAAAGGCAAACAACCAATAATTATTCATTGCGACTAAAGTAAAATTTGTATAGGGTAAGAATCATTTTGTATCAATTTCTCACCTCATATATGGATATCCAGAAAATCAATATGGAAAAAGCTTTGATGCATTGATATATCAATTATAATTTTACTGTCATCAAACCATAAAGAACATTCTTTTATAGTCAGGCATGAAGCTTGCTACTTCATGTCAGACTTTAAAGAGATCTGGAAAACAGTTTTAATGGGCAGGTTCTATAAAGAAGCTTCAGCCAATGGTTCACATGAGATCTTGACAAGGACCACAGTACACACAAGAAATTCCATCTTAACATTAGTGGGACACATCTCTCTGCAGCTACAACTACAAGATAAGATCAAAAATAGCATCAAAACCAATAACTGGGCTTATTGAGAATCAAAATATGATGGAAAAAGCTGCCTATAATAACTAACTAATCCAGTGGCCTAAATGGTCAGAGCATCCACCTAGGTTGCAGAATATCATGGGTACAAACTGTAGACGAGTCATACCAAAGACTTATAAAATGCTACAAGCTGCAGCCTTGCCTGGGGCTCAGCATTAAGAGGTTAGTGTTAGGCCAGGTTGGCCTGGTGTCAGGATAATGTGATTGGATAGGACTAGATGCTACATGTCTCCATTGCAGACATTGAAGTGGTATGATTCAAATTGTTAAAGCTAGGTTAAAAATCTAAATCACATACACACACAAAAACCTTAGTAGAACAAAACAAGTATTTTCTCTTTTCAAACCATAACAGAGGTCTGCCACTGCACTCACTGAGGAACAACTTGAAATAATTCATTTCCTGCTTCTGCAGCACAAATCGCAAAAGATTCTCCACTTTGCATTTAAAGACCCTGGGTCCAGATCATCTCCTGGTCTGTGTGATACAATTGGCATCTACCTCAAAAACTTAATTGTCCTGGTGGATAAACTAAGATGTAACAAGTATGAGGGTGGGAAGGCTACAGGCTGTTCTACACAAGTGAGTTCCTTTGAAAAAACATGTCTCTCCTCTGGGGCAATGTCCTGGCCTGGTCAGCTACAGGGTTAGAAAGATTGAGGCCAAAGAGGCGATATGAAACTAAGTAATCAAGGTCCTGAATTTTTGGAATACTTGTGGAATCATTTTGAATAGTCACAAAGTGTAAGTGAACAGACAAATCCACCACAGTGATGTATCCAGGCCATTAAGTCTGTGATTGCAGAGTCTGGTATAGTAAGAAGTCCCCTGGTGCAAACCCCATGTCAGTTACTTTCTAATCAGAATTAGTAGCAATAAAAATTTTTTTAAGATGGCATCCATGGTGGTCCATATTGGATATCAGACTGACACCATCTTCACCTAGCAAAAACAAAATGTGTTTCAGGTTGGTCGACCATCCCTGTTTTTTGGTAACAGCACAAGTATTTTTTCCCCAGGATAATTTTTTTTTTTAAATTCTGAAATTGATTTGTGCATCTAACTGAGTTGGTTTTACTCAAGACTTGAAGTACTTAGTACATTACAAATAATAATAATTATATATGAAGTTTAAAAATTAATTTGTTAAATTCCTGATTAATGCATCTAATTGAGCTGGTTTAGCCCAGTACTTGAAGTACTTAGCACATTACAGATACTAATCATTATAACATATATAATATTTAAAAAAAAACACAACTACCTACCTATACTAATTTTAAAACCAGTGCAACAGAAAACGCATATTTTTTTTACCTTAGCAACAACTAGACATAAAGTCTTTTAGTATTAACCCAAAGTTGATATGACCATCTATTCTTCAGAAGTATTGATAATAAGAATCAAGATGGCCACAGCAGCAACCACATTGGATGTCCAAACAGTAGTCTTTAATATATGGCCAATTAGAGCATGGGTTGAATCTGTTTGTGAAGTTTCATGACAATCCTGTGAGTGGTTAGGAGTAACAATAATGAACTAATGCTTATGGTTAAATGGATGGACAACAGATCATCACACAAGCTCTTACACCAATGACCAGTAGAGCTAAAAAAAAGTGACACAACTTTACCTTCAGATGCAACTGGAATAGCATCTTGCAGCTTTCCACATTTCATGCAAAATTTATCATCATCCTCTAATATGCAGTTGCAGAATGAACCATCTTCCATCACACCCTGACATTTTCTTTGATTCTTTTGGAATAGCATCTGGTCCACTTTTTTGCCACATTTTCTACAGAAATTGCTACCCTCCAACAACTCAGCACCACATAATACCCCTGTCTTAGTTATCCCTGAGCAAAGAATGACAATAGCATCGCAGACAGGTGTACCACACCTGACACAAAACTTGTCCTCATCTCTCAGTTCTGCCTTACACTTTTTACATTTCACAGCCATGGATTTTCATGCATCACTGTGTTTGTAACACTTTGGATGAAAAAGAAATACAAAAATTAATTCAATTTCTTTATTCACTTCCTGGTCTGCACCATATGCTACATAATGTATACATAATCTTGATTCTGTTTGCAATGATCATGAGGCCAAGAAATTTTTTAAACTGCTATTTGTTGTTTAGGACAAAAGATCATAACAAAGATTCTTACTATTTTGCAAGAAAAAAAATTATGTGTTTCCTGTAACCAGACTGGCCTTTCTCTACTCATGCCAACTTCATTATTTCTGGATTGTTTCACACATTGTTCTCCTTTTTTGCATATAGAAGTGCAATTTCCAAATCACACTAAACATTCATATAGCAAAACATTTATTTAAAAAAAAATGCATACCTAATGACATAACTTTTCAAGCCTATAACAGGAAGCCATTTTTTCTTGGCCTTACAACCCAGTACCTTTTGGGACACAAAAATGCCAATGTTTAAAGTGTAGGAAAGACTTATTTCTGAAATCATAACAAATACTACATAGAACCATAAACAAGTAATACATCATACAACTTTTGGACCCAGGCCACACAGAAGCTGGTGCAGTCTCTGGTCTACTTTGAAAGTGAATGCAATTAGTTCATAATTGCTTCAGTGACTAGTCATTTCATTCATAGATTCTTTTGAAATATCAGTATAAATCTAAGCATTGCAGTCTATCCTGGCAAATATGAAATCCAAACAACCTTGATCTTTTATATGAAGTTGTTTCTTTTATGCAAATATTTAATGATCATAACATCTGTGATACACGTCCAATATAGAAAATGAACAGATCAGTTAATAAAATATATAAAATTTTATTTTCCAAATGATCCTGAAACAAAACAAACTTAGCTGAATTTTCAATTTGATTTTTCTTATTTGTGGATATCCATTGGTTATATAAATATTGCCTAATAAGTCACATTCACTCCAAAGTATACTGGAAGTATAAAGGTGGATATTTTAGGAAAATGTACATGACACAAAGAAACAGATAAACTCTGCATAAAAGTGACATTGGGTGGGGCCCCGAGGGGCCCGAGTGGTCTAAAGTGCTCTCCATTACGGATCACTGCCATCTCATCTCTGTCTGTATGGGTTCAAGTCTCATTCGTCCAATGTGGGTATGTGAGAAAGATTGCGAGTAGGTGGGTTGGTGGTTCTTACCATGGTTTTTCCTCCACTATTAATACCGGCTGCCATGATAGCCTATTGTGTGCTGAAAATTGGTGTTAAACCCTACAACAACATCAAAAAAATCATACTGGAATGCAGAATCAGTTTCTGCAAAGTGAATGGTAAAAGTAGTAAAGGTGTAGAATGTCTTCTTTAAGGTGGTTTAAGTTATAAATGACTAAATGCACAGATTGTATGGAAAAAATAAAATGGAGTCATTGAGGGGTCTGATTGTGACTTGCAAGAGTTAGTTAACTTGTATTAATTGGCAATGGTGTTAACATTAGTTTCCCCTCTGATTCAAGTGTCTGTGACACCAAGGTAAAAGTAGCACATGGAGTTCCTAGTGAATTAATCCTCGTTTGAAGGTCTCCATACTTTATTATTACCTCGGGGTGATGCCTTCTACATATGCATCAGCAATTTAAATTTCAGTTATGTAACTTATGAATATGTAGGTATTCTGCTCTAACAGGGATTCATGCAAAAAATGTGTTCTGAAGGATTGAATATCATGGATTTAAAGATGTATTTTAATTACCATCTGCATATAAAAGTCAGTCAAAATAAATGTATTAATTATTAACGAGAGGCCGATAGTCTGAACTAAAAAGGAGGCTAAAACTTCATTCCAAATTGTGCCCCACAAAATTGGAATCCGCTACCAGTAATGTCACCAAAAAAGCAGAGATCTACTTGTTGGTCGAATCTCCATATACCAGGAAGTGTGCACAAGTACACCTGCGGGTAATAATTGATGCCCTAAGAGTTCGCAGTAACTGGAAGAAAATACAGATCTATATCTAGTGCTTCTACAAGTGAATGATAAGCCTCGACCCTTGAGCAAAATAACTTATACTGAGCTACAAAATACGACCGAGTCAAATTTAGTCCCAACCAGTATTAAATGCACACAAGACTTTGTATGCCACTGTGTCGTGATTAGTCATAATAAATTCAGGAACTTCCAAGAAAACATTATGTTGAAAGTAAAAGTAAAGCTGAATGCGGTCGCCATTTTGTTAAGCTGAAAACAAAGACTCGTATCATTGATAACAATTTAACTATCAGTCATACATATATTATAAAGTATTATTTGATCCCAACGTTTGACTGACAGTAAAACTGTGGCAGAATAATATCTAATAAGTCTCACAAATAAAGAGTTTCACTTAAGAAATATTTTTTTTATCAAATGTAACAGATAATTAATATCTCTAATAAATATATAAGCCTACTAAATTAACAGAACAGCTAAAACAAAATGAAAATATTGTTATGACAAAACGTGCAATGAACAACACAATTTCTGACATTGATAAAACTGGTACCACAGGAGTCTGCAGTACTAGAACTTACCTATAAAATCCACCGTAAAATGTGGAAACCAAAAGTACTATAACTTACTATAAATTCCGCCTTAAAATGTGGAAACCGAAAGTAATGCAGACTTGAGCGACATCATGCGGCAAGAAAAAATTTACAACTGTTGACTCCGCAACTCCGCAACGAGCCGGGAGTGGACAGAGCACACGATAAAAGACTCACGCCTGGTTAATAAAAGAAACACCGAAATACGCTTAAAAACGGATAAACACCAAAAGAACAGATATATGCTTGCTTTAATTGTATATATTGGGTACAACCCCCATATTATGATTTATAATTGTTTTAATAATAATAATAATAATAATAATAATAATAATAATAATAATAATAATAATAATAATAATAATAATAATAATAATAATAAGAAGAAGAAGAAGAAGAAGAAGAAGAAGAAGAAGAAGAAGAAGGAGGAGGAGAAGAAGAAGAAGAAGAAGAAGAAGAAGAAGAAGAAGAAGAAGAAGAAGAAGAAGAAGAAGAAGAAGAAGGAGGAGGAGAAGAAGAAGAAGAAGAAGAAGAAGAAGAAGAAGAAGAAGAAGAGTCTCCCAATTATGGGTAAAACAGTGTGATGATAGAACAGCATCACTGGGCGGAAGTCTTCATCGATGAAGTCAACGGCTAGGACGGAAAGCCTCCAAGATTAGCTCAACGACTCAGAGCCAGGGCGTGCCACATTATATCAGTGGTTTTCGGCTGTGGTCATCCAGTGTGGAGAGGGATGGGCTCCGCCAGGCTGTATCTTGTCATTGACAAACCACATGAAGACAGCTAACAATTCTTCCGGGTTAACAATGACGGCGGTGCCACCACTACCAAGATCCGTGGGAGAGACAACATCATCATTAGTACATGGAACGTTAGAAGACTGAGAGATGTGTGAAAGTTGAAAGAACTTATACACGAGTTGGAGAGGTACAACTGGAACATTATTGGTTTCTACAAAGTGCGCTGGAAAAACTTTGGCGAAATAACAACAGATGAAGGGTATCCGCTCTGTTTCAGCGGAAGAGGGGACAAACACAATCATGGCGTTGGATTTATTGTCCACAGGGACATTATGAGCAGCATTATTGGCTGCTGCCCAGTTTCAAGCAGGCTTATTACCATCCGCCTGAGGGAGACTCCCTTCAACATCACAGTCATACAGGGCTATGCACCCACATTTGACTGTGATGACATTGAACTGAAAATTTTTTTTTTATAACCAAGTGCAAGATTTCATTGACAACTTATCCAAGAAGGACATTCTGTTTGTACAAGGAGACTGGAATGCAGAGGTAGGAGTTGATTCACAGACAAACTGGCAAAGCACATATGGACCCTTCTTGAATGCCAAAACAAATAAAAAAGAACTCATGCTCTTGGAGTTTGCTACCTATAACAATCTTGTGCTAGCCAAAACATTCGGCCCTCACAAAGCATCTAAAAGAAGGACCGGGCACAGTCCAGATGGACAACATCACAACCAGATTGATTACATCTTGGTGGAAAGAGACAAAAAAAAAAAACGATTCTGCACAGGACTGAATATCGCCCAAACACGAAATTGTCCAGGAGCAGATATTGATAGGTGATAAATATACACCATTAATAACGGCTTTATCAGCTGCCAAAACAACTGATTCTCGTCTACTGTAAATTAAATTAATTTTTTTTATGATATGATATTGTATGTTATATCGATCAGTCGTCGGCCATCCATAATTTATTTTTTTTATTCCACAATGTTGTTGAGGAGAATTCGGCAGCGATGTTGGCATCAAATTCGATGACGTTTTCGTCATTGACATCGACATCAACATCAGTTTCTTGTACTATGTCTAAAGTTATATCCTATATATCATAAAGATACTTTAGTTTTTCGAGAAGACTAATATAATTAACTTTTTTCTACTTTAAAAAAAACAAGATATCAATTTTAAAAGAAAGAAACGAAAACATTAATTTGTGTACAACATATTGAAATTTCTAGTTATTGGAAGACAAAAACATCCAAATTTAAGATAGTGCTTTGATATTGATTTGGATTGTAGGAGAAGCGTGGCCCAATCAATAATTCATATCCTGAATATAATAAGGACATTGAAATGAATTTAAATTAAGCATTATTATTGTTCAGCTTTCACTTGGTAATGAAAAAATCTAATAAATAGCCGAGTTCGATAGTTCAAACAACAGATAAAGCCGAGAGTGGCATGCTATTTCGCAGTTCGGTCAATAAAACCTTTGTAAATTGCGTTGTGATGTTGGGAACAAAGTAATTGATAATCACCCTAGGGAATTAATTAAATTAATTAAGTTCACAATGTGAATGACCACGTACAACTGGAAGGTTATGGACAATGTATGATCTAAAAGGTCGCTACTTCGGAAAAATACTGTCCACACACTCACACTCTATCTCCCCCCTAAAACTTGATGTAAAGTTAAACCTGTCCTTGACTAACACGCAAAAAGCACGCGTGATTTTTAGAGAGACATCTTTTGACACTCGATGAAACACTCGTGATAGGGCAGCCTCTAGAATATAAAAAAAGGCATTGGGCTGCTTTGTTCTCAGTACAATTCCAGGCTCAAAAGAGTGTCATGTCTATTTCTTACAGGTAAGAAAATTATGCTTTATACTCGCTTTTGAAAGATAAGGATTTTATAGTGAGTTGTGGTATTCTTCTGAATTATTTTTATTTCATCAATATAATGTAATAGTGAGTTCTCTTTTCTACGATGAAATATTTTACTGATTTAAGATTTTACTGAATTGATGTTCATTGTATTTATAATATAATATTATTGAGTTCCCTTCTTCCACAATCATAATGTAATGAAATATTTTACAGCTTCGATGTTCATTAGTATTTGTTTGAAATAATTACTAGCTTCATGTTATAATTTAATTGAGAATAAATATATATTCTTTAAATAATAAGTATAACATTCACGGATCTTTTCCAGGTCGATACCTTACAATAAATAAAATAAAATACATTTATTACAGTTATTGAATTTTAGGCTCTTTGAATATTTAAATCACTTGTATTCAAAAATGCAGAAAAATGAATGGACAAATGAAATACTAGATTGTGGAAGAACTATTTAATAAGTATTGTAATATGTATTGTATGTATTTTCAACATAAATAAATTTACATGTTGTATCTTTAGAATATATATATATATATATATATATATATATATATATATATGTGTGTGTGTGTGTGTGTGTGTGTGTGTGTGTGTGTGTGTGTGTGTGTGTGTGTGTGTGTGTGTGTGTGTGTGTGTGTGTGTGTCAATAAAGTTAAATTCCAGGCTCAAAAGAGTGTCATGTCTATTTCTAACAGATTCTTGGTACCTTCTTGTAGCCAAAGCTTTTTCCACAAAAAGATGTAACCGTATCTACACCATCATAAGTGACACCTTATTCTTATGAATGCTGAACTTTCTACCTTCTCGTAACTAGACACGAGAAGAAGGTTATGATAGAAAACATCTAAACAACTCCAGACTTTTCTTATCATAATATAGTGGTGGAGAATAACATGAATAAGTGTCATGAATCGAGGCGTCACACCTCATAATTATTATCTAAGAAATAGATTATTGCCGAAATTCTTAACACCATCAGACTTTCCTTCGCCTGGCTCTGAGAGACTGACAACATCCGCAACCGCACCTCTCTTAACACCATCAGACTTCACCCCGCCTGGCTCTGCGAGAGTAAAAACATCAGCATCATTCACGCCGACCACTTCGCTCCTGTTGGAAACTGCAGCAACCTACTCATCACCTGTGACACTTTATCCGCCATTAGAGCCCGTGTCAACGGTTCTTACTAGCGCACCACGTATTTCATCAAAACCGATTTCAACACCGGTGCTCCAGTCCCTTCCACATGACGTTCTTCTAGACTTAACATCATCTACATTCAGCGCCACTTGCCCAGCCTCCCAGAGATAAGGCGTCCCTTCCGCCAGCATATTCAAGTCAGTTTGATATAGGGGAGACAACTTCACCAGTACTAGTGCCGCCAGAACGTATTCCCTTACCCGAACGTCAACATTCTGTTACACAAACTTTTCCTGCTGTGACAGAAACTCGAACATTTACGGTTCAGCCGTCTAGTGTAAACTTTTCTTCACCCGAACATTATTCTAGGAGTGCGAGCATCTTTGGAAACAACAGATCCACACCGTCAGTTATGAGTGGAATGTGGATTTCGGTCATAGGACTGCTTCTCCTGACTCTGAATCCAGGGTCTGCAGTGGATGAGCAAAGATTGAACTATGGAGTTATCTTCCAGTCTCTCTCACCAGTATATTGTACAGCCGATAAGTGGATCCACACCTTTCAAATACCGCTTCCAGTCAACATTTCCGTCGACCAAATACCATATTGTCTTGACACTAAACAGTGTGGATTTATAAATCCACTACTCTTGCAAGTAAATGCCATACGTCGCTTAATAAACACGCAGTTTCGCACAACACTCTCCTTAATTAATGAGTTATTCCAGAAGGTGTTTTTCAACCATCTAATATGTCAAAAAGGGCGATTTTTGCCTTTTATTGGTGAAATAGGTAAAAGCCTATTCGGCCTAGCTACAAGTGGAGACGTTGCCACATTAGCGAATCACATAAATATGTTGACAAAACAGAATAATAAAATGTTAGGTGCTCTCGCTCGACATGGAGGTGATTTTTCCTCCTATATTTCACACGTCAATCAACGTTTTGATAACATGTTAACAGCTGTCGATCAAAACTCCAAAACTCTTATGCTTTTAGAAAAAACAATGGTTGATACTGAAAACAATATACGTCATCAATCGCAGAAATCAACTGAAGTTCTTGCCGTTCAATTGCTGGAATCTCAGCAAATTACACAAGAACTAGAGAAATTACAAATAGCAACCGCGGAATTAGCAGCAGACAAATTACCAGCTATACTAATCCCACCTCGCGTTCTCATGGACTCACTTAATCATATTCAAACGATTATCTCCACTGGTTATCCTAGTTATTCCATAACGTCGAATGATCTTAGTTATTATTATCAGTTTGGATCTTATATAGCAACACGTAAGGACCACAACCTCTATATTGCGCTACAAGTTCCAATTTCATCTCGACGTCGACCATTTGCTTCGTATCGTATTCAGTCATCAATCTTACACAACATTATCGTCATCGACATTAAATCACTGCACAGGTAAATATATTTTACACTGCAACATTCGTCCAGCGTTAAAATCCCTTTCTCAGCCCGATTGCGTCAATAGTTTATTTTTAGATGATAATATACATCAAATCTGTAATTTTCGCTTTAGAACCAATCACGTCGTACCACACATCCTTGATATTTCCTACAATTAAATATTAGTCTATCTTATGGACGAAATTGTACTCGAATGTCATAATCAACGACGCGCTATTAAAGGTTGTCGTTTTTGTATCATGAATATACCCTGTTATTGTACAGTATTCACTCCGTCCTTAACTTATGACGGACACATTACCACTTGTTCTGACAACTCAACAGACGTTACCCGACTTCATCCAGTTAATCTTGCACTTCTACAGCAATTTCTTTAACTCTACACATTTATGAACAATTTTGGGCAATACAACCTTTGACAGTCCCTCCTCCATTTCTTTACCTGAATTTAAATTATACGAACACCACATGTCACATATTTTTGCATCGGATAAGAAGATTGATTTAAGCCTAAAAAAAGTAGCTGATCGCGCTAAGAATGATCAACGAATCTTTTCGTCTTTAGCAGAAACGATGTTAAGTGGTGAACTTCCAATCACTAATGACTCTTGTTGGGCTTAACGCCATTTTCAGCACCCGATAGGCTAATCATGGCGGCCAGTATTAATGGTGGAGGAAGAAACCGGGAAATCACCGGAAAGAACCACCGACCCACGAGAAGCTGCTGACAAGCTTTCTCACATATCCACATTCGCCGAATCCTAGACTCGAACTCACGCAGACAGAGGTGAGATGGCAGTGATCCGTAACGGACAGCGTTTTAGACCACTCGGCCACTCGGGGCCCCCTTCGTGTGTTACAAATAAACAAGATTTCAATGAAGGATCGGGCACGCATTAGGTAGCAGTTTATAATAATTATTTTGACTCGTTTGGACTTCCTCCAAGCGATGTAACAAAAAGATATATGAACAAAAAATATTTTAAAAAAATATATATTATTCGTCAAATCAACTCCAACCTGTTGGGACGTCTGCTTGCGGATATTATTGTATAATGATTATTCGACAGATGTCCCAAAACAATAGCTCTGGGAGCAATATTAATTTCTTAAAGTTTATTTTACAGTTTGAAAAGCAACCTTCTCACGCTAATGATGAGATTGCAATTAATTTTATCTAACTCCTTGATGTAATAATGTCAACATATTGTCTCAAGTGTAGAAATAAAACAGACAATATTAATGAAACAACAGAAAAAAATAAAAAACAACAGGATGATATTAAAAAGTATTTGTGCAATCTGCGGAAAAAGAAAAAATAAGTTTTTTTTAAAGAAAACGTCCCCAGCGACAGTGTCGCTAGGCGCTGGTTGTCCTGATATTATTTTAGTAGACGACTAAAAATATAGAACGATATGCAACTGTGATTCTGACAGAGATTTGTGTCTTGAGCAAAATAAAATTGTCGCATAGTGCCAATGTTGCAACAACAGAAATAATATGTACAGGTATATATATATATATATATATATATATATATATATATATATATATATATATATATATATATATATATATATATATATATATATATATATATATATATATATATATATATATATATATATATATACCTGTACATATTATTTCTCTGTTGTTGCAACATTGGCACTATGCGACAATTTTATATATATACACATACAAAATTATTGGAAAATTACCAAAACCAAAAGGCGGTTGGACTTTGCCAGGTCGTCGGTATACAGGACCTTACAATCCGCTAGATCAACAACTAGATGAAAACGAAAATTTATTGCCAGGACATGAGCCCTATAATCAAGTTCATGCAATAGCGATGTGTCATGATATCTGTTATCGTGATCATGAAAACTCGAAAGCAGATTGTGATAAAGTGATGTTAGACGAATTACGTGATAAGGAGCGAACAAATCTGCGAGAACGTTTTGATAGAAGATTTGTTCAGAAAATAGTTGGAGCAAAATATAAACTTGGACTCGGAAAAGTATACGATGATCTTGCAGTCGAACTACACAGACCTAAAAAAAAGTTTCCACGACGTAAAGTTGTTGCTAATGCCATAGATATCGGGGCAATAGATTTGGTGGATGTGTCCAATCTAGCTCAGTTTAACGTTAGCGCTGATGGCGCTCCAAAAAAAAGTATTTGTTTAACGTTATAGACGTTTTTAGTAAATACGCTTTCAGGGACTTCAATGACTGATGCGCTGAAACAAATAATAACGAGTACACAAAGAAAACCAAATAAAATCTGGACTGATTACGGATCCGAGTTTTTTAATAAAAAGTTTAAGCAGTTTCTAGAACAAAATAATATAAAAAATATTTACAGGAAACGAAGATAAAAGCGTTATAGTTGAAAGATTTAATCGCACGCTAAACAAAAAAAAATGCACAAACATATGACAGCTAAAAACACCATCAGGTACATGGATGACCTTTCTCGAATCGTAGGCGAATATAATAACACGAAACGTCGAACCTTCAAAATGTCACCCAATAATGCTATTAAAATTTCGATATTAGCAAACGAAAACATGTACCGCAGACATAAATTTAAAGTGGGTGATAAAGTTAGAATTTCTTTGACAAAAAAAAGTTATTTGCAAAAGGATTTACTCCGACCTGGAGCGAAGAAGCATTTGTTGTTGAGAAAGTACGTTTAACAATACCTGTGACATACGCGTTAAAAGATCTGTCAGGGAAACCTATCGTATGTAATTTTGACGCACAAGAACTACAGAAAACTGAGGAGGATGTTTTCGTCATTGAAAAAGTAATTAGGAAAAAAGGAGATAAAAGTTTAGTCAAATGGCGTGGGAATAGCGATTAATTTAACAGTTGGATCCCAAACAAACAAATTATGATATAATGCTATTATAAATTTCCTCGTACTTTTGTTTGACAGATTTGCATTTTACTGGTTTACATTACGATATTAGATATTGTCTGCGATCATCGTAGATCGTCATTAGATTAAAAAGTTTGACAAATATGAAATCGAATTTAATATTTTTCTGTCGGCCTGTAATAGTGATGTTTAAGAAAGGTCTTATCAGTTGCCAAAATATTTATTGTTCGGCAACGGCAAATTAAATTTCATTATTTTTTAGCAATGTGATACTTGACATTATATCGTTCAGTTGTTGGTCTGCTGTAATTAAATCTATCAACAACAGTGACTATTTCATCGTCATCATCAGATTCGCTGTTATACAAAATATCATCTTCCCTATAACCAACAGATTTGTCTATGAAATCTTTGGAAAATGTAATACTATGCATGACCTTATCGCTGGCGACCTTATCGATGGTGACCTTATCACTGGTATCTTCTGCGTATAATTCAGCGAGTCGTTTCATCAAGTCCATTATTATAATATGTATTTATCTAATTTATTGTTATAAGATGACTGACGAGGTAAAATATCACCAAAAAGTTATTATATTAAATTACAAAGAGCTATCCGAAGCGGTAAGAAAATGTTTGTCGGGTTATAGTGTATGTTCTGTTGACGTTATTGTAATGCAAGGTGATTCTCATAAAATATTACTAACAGCAGCAGAAAAAAATAAAATTAATGAAAGTGCAGTAACGACGATAAAATTTGATCATAATGATGTTATACCATTTGCTCATCATTGCTTGACTAAAACCGAGCTATCAAATATTTTTAATCATCATATCTAAAAACATTCCTGACATCGTATTCGCTTAAAAAGGCTGATTTTGTTACTCTATCAGCTACAAATTTTACTGATGCGGGATTTATCTTATAATATTTCGCCGCAGCTGTAATCGATTTGAATTTCATCTGCTCGTCCGTTTCGAGATTTAACGAAACAACAGGTTTTATTGGGCATCTAAAATGAATACCACCACCTCGTCCTTTTCTTACATTTTCCTGCTGGGTCACTAGATCCAGATATTTCAATCGATTGTCATTCTTTACGTTATTGATGTGATTAATAACCAGACCATTGGGTATAGGTCCGTGAAATACCTCGTAAACAAATCTATGCGATTTATAATTAACAAAATCTGTTAGTGTGCCTCTAATAGTTACATTGATATATCCCCTATTACTCTTAGAACTAAGAACTTTTTTGTTTTTCTGTTTCTAATAATGCCGCAATCGTTAGCCTCGTATAAATCAAAGACCGGATGCGGCTTAAACTCGTTTTGTAAAGACAAATTTTCAATATTGTTATCAGTGACTTTACTGTTCACGTGATATACGCGCTGTCCTTTTGGAATGTCATCGCAGAACAACGTGTAAATAAAATATTTTCTAAGCATTGCAATCCTCTCGGCATTATCTCCCTTGACACTATTATTTTAAACCGCTGGCGGTGCTTTGCCAAAGATATTCCAGTTTTAATGTTAATAACCAAACCAAATTCATTTTTAGCGTATATGTTATACTTTGGGTGAACGTGATATACCTCTTGCTCACGTGCGCTTGTCAGATTTGCTGTCATTATACTATAGGTGGTTCTTTTTTATCTCTAATTGTTTTTTAACACCTGGCGCATGCGCAGTGTGAGATAAATTATCAATTAGATATTAGACTATAGTATAACAATGCTGAAATTGCATGATATAGCCAAGAGAAGCGTATGGGAGAACCTGAAAAAAAATAGCGACTGCTTTTGCAGCGTTTAACAACAGTTATCAGTTTGATAAACAAGTCGTGCTTATAAATTTTACTGCAACAAATCTTTACCACTTGCTACAGACAACTATAAAACGTGAGCTTGAAAAACACAAAAGTATAAGATTATTAGTGCAATATCAACTGACAAGAATCAACTGACAAGGAAATTGCAGACCCTTACATAACTGCAAAATCAATACGTGTTTTGCTTGGGACTGATCTTTTTATCACTAGCTAATTAAGTACACCAAGAAAGTTGGAAAAAAAATAGAGGAATTTACCGAATTAGATTCGGGTTGGAAGTTTGAAATGATCAAGGAAATTTTGTTTCACACGATGAAATATGACGCATTACGCGGTAGTTTGTATATTGACCTACCACCAAAAAAAAATAAAAGATGCTGTATAAACATAAAAAAAACGTCGATAACAAATGTTTCCAATGGACTGTTCTTTCCGCGCTATTTCCAGCAGAAAAAAAAACACTGGTCGTGTTGAAAAGTATATCAGTCACGTTTCAAGATTAAATTTTAAAGATATTAACTTTCCAGTGGCAGAAAATCAAATACCAAAATTTGAAAAGCAAAACAATGTTTCGATTAACGTTTTCGGACTAGATGAAAAAGAAAACGTTTATCCGAGATATATTTCAGAAAAAGCTTCACAATCAGCCATATATTTATTGTTTTATAAAAATCATTACGTTTTGATTAAAAACTTTCATGGATTGGTTGGTAAACAGTACAATAAGAATAACAACAAAAAGTTCTTTTGTTACCGCTGCTTGCATGGTTGTACAAACAATGAAACATTAGAAAAGCATTTGCAGTACTGTAGTGATATACAAAGAATAACAATGCCATCTAAAAAAGATAGTGTGTTACAGTTTGTCCATCATAATCATAAACTAAAAATTCCTTACGTCATATGCGCTGATTTCGACTATTTACTTCAACCTGTACTTGGCGAAGAAAATAATCCTAACCAATCGAGTACAAGAAAAATTCAAAATCATGTTCCGTGCGGAGTAGCGTATAAGGTAGTTTGTTGTACTGATTCTAGATTATCTAAACCAATCCAAAACTATCGTGGTAAAAATCCAGCTGTCTGGCTTCTCAAGCAATTGATTAACGAAGTTGATAATATTACTTATCGTTTGAAAAAAGTAACTCCAATGTTAAAATTAACACCTCAACAAGAACCTGATCACGAGCAAGCGGAAATTTGTTATATTTGTGAAAAAGCTTTTGACACTGACAACGTCAGGGACACGAAAGTACATGACCATTGTCATTTGACCGGACAGTACCGTGGAGCGGCTCACGATCAGTGTAATTTAAAATTTCATGCTCCAGATTTTATTCCAGTTATTCTTCACAACTTTCGAGGATATGATAGTCACATTATCGTGGCAGCTTTTGGTGATCCTGATATAAAAGCTCGTCTGAAACTCGATAATATCATCAAATGCATTCCAAATAATTTTGAAAAGTACATGTCAGTTATGCTTGGTAAATTGCGTTTTATTGACAGCTTGCAGTTTATAGCAGCCTCGTTAGATAAGCTAGTGAAAGGTTGTAGTAAATTTGATAACCTACGAGACTGTTTTGGAGATAAATATAATCTACTAGCTAAAAAAGGGGTATTTCTGTACGAATATCTCAACGATTGGAGTAAATTTGATGAAACATCTTTACCTGACAAAGACAAATTTTACTCGCAACTTAAAAATGAAATTATAACTGATGACGAGTACAAGTATGCACAAGATATCTGGAAAGAGTATGATTGTAAGACGAATGGTGATTATCATGATTTGTATTTGAAAACTGACGTGTTATTATTAGCATATGTTTTTGAAAGTTTTCGAGAAGTGAGTTATGACAATTATGGACTAGATCCTTGCTGGTATTATTCTGCTCCTGGGCTGTCATGTGATGTTCTGCTAAAGTTTAGTAAGGTAATGTTAGAATTACTGACTAAAGTTGATATGTTCAATTTTATCGAAAAGGGTATCAGAGGCGGTATTAGCGTGATAACGAAGAAATATGCTGAAGCAAACAACAAATACTTAAAAGAGCATAATCCTGAGCTTCCCTCGAAGTATATAATTTATCTAGATTGTAACAACTTGTACGAGAGTTCAATGGTAGAACCAATGCCTCTTGGTGGATTTCACTGGATCACGGCTTATCAATTTCTATCGGAGACAGAAAAAAAGATACCCGAATATGTTTCATATTTCGTTGAAGTCAATCTTGATTATCCAAATTCGCTACACAAATTGCATAACGATTACCCTTTCTGCGCGGAATCGATGGTCATAGATTATTGTATGTTATCAAAAGAACAACAAGCTTTAGCATTACCAAGACAACATTCTATTGTCAAGAAACTGGTACCAAATTTGCTTCATAAACGTAATTATGTTTTGCATTACAAAGTTTTTAAACAAGCAGTCGATGCTGGTCTTGTGTTGAGAAAAGTTCATCGTGTACTAAAATTTAATCAGTCGCCGTGGATGAGAGGTTACATTAACTCGAACACTTCAAGAAGAGCTGCATCAAAAACTGATTTTGAGAAAAACTTCTTTAAACTGATGAACAATTCCGTTTTTGGTAAGACAATGGAGAATATTAGGAAACGCGTAAATATCGAACTAGTTAATGATGTCAATCGCAGAAACAAACTTGTGTCAGACGATGATTTTGTGAGCATCAAAATTTTTAATGAGAATCTTGTTGCGATACAAAGAAGAAAAACAAATCTAAAACTAAACAAGCCAATCTACGTTGGAGTTTCAGTGTTAGATTTATCAAAGTGGCTGATGTACGATTTTCATTATAATTTTTTAAAAATCAATGGCCTGCTAGTAGATTATTGTTTACTGATACTGATTCCCTCGTATATGAAATCGAATGCGAGTACATCCATCAGGACATGTATGACGATCGACATCTGTTTGATCTTTCTGATTACCCACGTGACAGTAAATTTCATGACGACACAAATAAAAAGGTTATTGGTAAGTTCAAAGATGAAATGAACTCGAGCGCTATCAAATACTTTATCGGATTACGCAGCACAATGTATGCCGTATTATTAGAGAATAATAAAATGACGAAAAAGCGAAAGGTCTGCCTCGTGATTTTGTTTAAAAGTTTATGAAATTTGATGACTACAAGTACGTGATTGATGGTGTTGTTAGTTTTATGAGAGCTATGGCAATTCGGACTAATCATCATAAGCTTGAAACAGATGTCATTATCAAACGTGGATTGTGTAATTTTGATGAAAAACGGTATTGCAAAAATGATGTAGATACATTTGCACTTGGGTATTGCCATGATGATAGATCTATATTTGACATCGTTAATGACTGAAATTTTATCTAAACTTATAAAAAAAAAATGTTTGAAAATTTAACAATGACAAATAGCTATAGTAGCAAAATCAAATATCTAATGATTGACGGCACCAAAATTGACAGTTGAAATTAATAATGAAACATCAGGTACATGTTTTAGAGGAGCACGTGACAAGCTAAAACTTTCACTCATCAGATTGATAACAGCGAGCATTTCAATTATCTCGAACAATTGTATCAAAAGTAGCTAGCGCAATTTAAAAACTTTCACAGTCCGATTAGCCAGCAAAAATATACTAAACTTACAATTGATATCGATCGGTCAAAGGTATATTCTATCTACAAAAAATATCCTCTAAACAAACCACAAATAAAAGATTTGTTTGACTCCCGTCGTTGTGTGAGCGGTAAAGTAAAATTTAGTCTCTACAATCATGATAATGAAGTATTTCTAATATCAACAATTGAAACATTAATCATTGGTAATGAGGTATAAACTCACCTTTCTTCTGCTCTGTGAATGTCCGCTTGAACGCTATCACAAGTGCATTAATTTCCGCAATCTTCATACCTGGTAGAAAGCCTGCTAAGAATGATTGATAGTTTACCTACACGGGTGTATCACCTGGCTGGCTTATAACTAACATACCTGTCTAGACAATCGGCTAAATGATTGGCTAAAACAGTTACCTTTACTCGTAGGACAAAAGAGCATTTACACCTGGCTGGCTACCTGTCTAGACAATATCTTATTAACGACACAATGATGACTAACACACCTGGCTTCCTTATTAGTTGAACTGAGGGGGGGGCTAATTTATATCGAGAGTTAGGAACCTTAGTATCCTTTTGAGAAAAGGGGTGGGTTTAGGACAAAAAGGGATGGGGTGGTGGTAATTTGTATTTGTTCTGATGGTAAAAATAAGGTTTGAAATGAAACTCTTGTTTTCCTTTACTACTGTATAGGCTTAGCTTTGCAAATGTATGTTCTCCATGATATTAATGATTGATCCTGTGTCAATCAGTACCTCTATTTTTTGTTCCATCTACTTCTACCATTGTAAGAGGTTGTTTTGGTTTCAAACTATTTAGAGTACTGACTTTATTTGAGTTCGCAGGCCAAAAATGTATTCTTCATCTGAGCTATCAGATGTACTACCTCTCTCTTGACTACCTATTTCTTGCTGGCTCTCTACTTGATTAACTTTGCTTTCTGCCTTGAGTCTTGATCTACAGACTTTGGCAAAATGGGTTTTCTTCTTGCAGAAATTGCATTGTCTCCTTTGTGTAGGGCACTGCCAATCTTTGTGTGGATATTCGCCTCCACAATTTCGGCATGTTTGGTTTCTGTATTGTTGTTTATTGCTGCCTTTAGCTTTCTCCATGAAATGCATCTTGTTTCTGCGAAGACTTGGTGTCCTTTGCTTTGCTATGGCATTGGCATTCTCTCTTTCGGATTTTTCTATTTCTGTTGATTGTCTGTCAAAGAGTTCCATGGAACGGGCAAGTGTAAAAAGATGTGTTAGGTCCATCTCTTCACGAAGTGTACGGCGTCTTAGAGTCTAAGACGTGTTGACAAACATCCTTGAATTATTTGTGACTTTATTTCTTTGTCGACATCACTGAAGTCGCATGTTGCTGAAAACTGACTTAACTTGGTGTGGAAATCATCAATTGGATGTCCATTTTGTTGTTTTCTTGGCGAAATTTGTAGAGTTCATATTCTTGGTTCTTCTTTGGTGCAAAATAGTTTAACTTTTCTACGGCGGTTGGATAGTTTTCTCCTGTCTCTTAGAGGGTTTCAAAAATGTCATTTACTTCCTCTCTAGACCAACAAGCAGGTCTCTGCTTTTTCTAGCAGCTGTCAGATATAACAGCTAGTGGGGAATTATATAATACCGTATAGTACTGCTTCTAGAATACTACAATTAAGAATTTTGGAAAAAAAAAGCAGGGAAATGGGGTGCAAAAATAAAAACAAATGGCACTCTATTTCCCTAGCAACAAATTGAAAGAGAAAATGTAGACGGAACATCATATACATCTACTACAAAACACTAGGATTTTGTTAATATTAACTAATTTAGTACACCATTAAACCTAAAAATAGAAAATCCTAAACATTTAATCTAAATAAAATAAATTATTTAAATAAATGTAAGGAATAGATAAAAAATATATGCATCAAATAGAAAGAATGAATGAATGAGCGAAAAAGGAGGGGAGGATGAGATTGAAAGAGTCTGATGCATATAATAAAATAGACAATTGGGAAAATATGGTATAGAAGGCAGTCCTAACAAGAAAACAAATTATAACAACATACAAGAGCACCAAACAAATAGTACACATAAGACGTAGGGGCCCTCTAGCCAAGGTCACCAAACAAAAAAGGAAAATGATTCCGATAGGGAAAATGAAGCCTTATCAGATGAATGAACCTCTAGAGAACATTGGGGGGAAAATATCCCATCAAAAAATTTAAAAAATTAAATTTTTTGATCAAAATTCTTTAATAAATAAAAACATAGCAACATATCGGGGGGATATACAGAAACACATGAACTTTTTTGATAGTTTTTTTTTTCTGTTAAGTGGGGGGCATCTGTCTGGTGCCCCCACCCAAGATCATAATTCCTGTGTGTACACATATATATTCACCGAGAACATGCAATTATAAGTGTATTTCGGTGTTTATTTGGGTTTTTCAGTGTATTTCGGTGTTTATAGTCACCCGAAAGAAAAGTGGAGCTGAAAAGGAAGCTTTGAGGAAAAGTTGTATCTAAATCTTACATCTGCTTTTCTTTTTATTAATAAATTCTCATAATGTGCTTAAAAGTTTATTTTTAACTTACGTTCCAAATGAATATCGATTCGTGTCTAAATACATACGAAACTCTAAATTCAATTACAAACAGTTCGTAAGCGGACTTGAATAAACAACGAGCCATCATAAGAAAATCCAACCCAAAATATTTTCAGTACATATAAAAACCGGATCAATTTAATAGCAATCTTTAATGGTTAAAACAAAACAATAACAACAACAAAAAAAAACATCAGCCACCCCTCCCCCCCAAAAATGGCCAGTGGCTTATTAGCTATTTCATGGACCTACATAACATATCTCTTCCCACAAACGAAAAACTTAGTCGGGGAAAGAGATTGAGTGTCATTAAGACAGTATAATTTTGTTTAATGCATTCAACACTTCTGCTATTATTTTGTATCTCTTGTTCTGATTTTCTTCAACATCACTTTCATTTAGAATTCTCAGGCATGCAAATTTCAAACAGATGCTACTTAGACATACAGGCATGAATCCAAGTAAATGATTCCACTTGAACGAGAGAAAAGAAGAGACTGGTTTGTTGTCAGATCTGATATACACTTCATTTTTATAAACAAAATTAATTTATATCCTGAACAACCTTCGCCATCATGTCTACCACAGTAACTCATTACAAATGAAACTAAGAATATCAGTATTGGTGTTATGAGTCTAGGCGCTTACAATAAGTAACAGAAAAGAGTGAAGACAATAAGCTTTGTAAAATTTAACACATAATTTATTTTCCTAGAATACCATGTGAAACAAATGAGGTAAAAGATCTTACGGTTTTATGAATCAAATCCAAAAATAATCAAAGAATTAAAAAAACAAATAAAAGTCATTTTATTAAAAAGTCCAGAGTGAATCTGAGTTTGAGTCTAGATGAAATCCAAAATGGAGGGTGATGACTTATGTTGTAACCTGCGAAATGTTGTTGTGTCAATAGTTCTTTGTTAAATCAGAAGATATTATTCCAGTTTTTAATTCCTTATAATTTTCAGTGAATGTCTTTGTCCAAGAATTTTGTAAGAGCACTTATGTATTTTCAGGGAATAGAATCAATTAAATTTAAAAAAAAATATAATTTCAACTCAGACTGGTCACAATGTAATACAACCTGACATCTCAAGTATTTTAAGCCTGACTGAACAATCTCTATAAAGACAACAGATATACACAAGTTTAAAATGCAAAACAGATTCCCAGTTGAGGGTCAACCTTCTAAAAAAAAGTGAAAGTTTGTAATAATAGGCACATGCTTGATGCCATGTAAACCAGGTATGACCTTGATTCCATTTAATGAATCTCACTCTGAGAAAGAATTAAAAAAGATTGTAAATAGTTGTTTACCAAAACTATCACTGGTTCTGAATCAAGGTCAGAAACTAGATACAGTGTTTCTATTATTAGGTGCTTATCAATAACAATCATATCAAACAGAACTGAACTGAATTCCTGGACAATATTAAATCCAGTAAATAACACTACAATAGCATATAATGGAATAAAAAAAAATAAACCTAACAAACAAATAATTAAATATACATAACAATATCAATCTGTGTGTGTGTGTGTGTGTGTCTGTGTGAAGAGGAGGAGTTCAAAGACAAAAAATATAGTACCAGCTTGCTCTATATTTTGAAATCTTTGAACATCTAATCCATGTATCCATTTATTTGTATTTATATTGTTACAGTATTAGCCCACATCATCCCACCTGTCCCTATAGACCAATAATCTAAATCTCATTTGTAATGAACCTCTTTGCCACTACCAAGCACATAACCACACAAAAGCTCCCTTATACATGAAATTCTAGAAAGAATACGACCATATTTGATGTACTTTATCTACCTAAAAAAACATAGTCCGCCTAAGATGCAGCAAGCAATGGATTGAATATAATAAATTTCACTTCCAAATCACGCTAGTGATCACCTTGCACCCCTTTGAAGTGTTTTTTTTTTAAAATTTGTTTTCATCTATCATTTCCAACTCTTTGTAATTTCAGGCTTTATAAGTCATATATTTGTACATTCCATTTGCTTTACCAATTTTTAATTATTGTTTGTATTCTACCTTTTCACGGTAAGATAGGTTACTGCTATTTTTGTCTTCAATGTAACTGAAATGATTAAAAATTCTTTATTTACTATTTAAATAGTGTGAAAATGACCAAAGCTGGTTAAGACAAGTTTGATAAATTATATAAAAACTTTCATCACAATATAACATTTGCAAGGAACAAGTTTAGTATGCATTAAGTGAAAACCCATTTACTAATAAAACCTTATCTAATAAGAGATTTCAAACTTTTCACCAAGATCTTCAAGCTGAATGACTCAACAATACGCACATGAAATGATTGTGTTTCACAAAGTAGCATCAAGTAATAAGAAGTGACTTAATAATGGAAGCTATTTTTTTATCACTGGTGAAAGCATATTATGAATATCGAGGTGAGAAAATGAAGAAAAATGGTATCTTACAACATAACACAATCTGGATCTACAGATAAACAGTATGTAAAGAGTTGGAAGAATGTAAAATAACATATACATATACTCCAAATTATCAGTTCACTCTAGAAATTATCTTGGTTTCTACTTCTAAGAACAATGGATGAAATTCAGGAATATCTAAGAATACAGTAAAAAAAACTTAATTATACACTAGAAGATAAAGGAAAAAAAGACAACCAATATATGTTAAATGTTACATCTTTTAAATTGTGTGCATACATTTGCCATTCCTATTATCTACATAGTTTGTACTAACTTTCTAACTTTCTCCTTTATATTTCACAGTGCATCATTTTGAAAATAGTTACAGCTATTGGTCAGCTTCTAGATTAATGTTTTTCAATGTCTCTATTTATAGAAGAGTGCAGTGCTATTTTAAAGTTGACAAACCAGTTGTACACCTTATGGTATTCATCCATGTTACCCATTTTCACAACCATGTAACTGATCACAAAGACTATAATATCACACTAACAGTATATTCTAGCTGTACTCTTGAAATCATGTATGAATGTCTTCATCTTCCTCATAAATTCCTTCCCCTAAAATGAATTTCTAATGTGGCTTTATGAATCTTGAACATTTGAAACAGAATGTAATCAGATAATAGAAGTTCTATTTTTAACTTGTGAGTCTAATATACAAATCACATGTAATATGATGTTTTAATTTAACTTTGCAATATCTTACTCTGTTGATCTATTGTTGTCTTGTCCATTAAATTATATTCATCTTGATCAACATTATTACTATAAAATTTGTAACTATTTTTAATTTTACTATACTAAAACCACATTCCCCAGTAAAGCTAATTCTGCCAAGTCATGTCACACTATGATATTGTGTCTGTTAACAGAATTGTCACTGTCCAAATATGAAATATAGTAATCAAAATATTTAATGACTTGTATGAGAAATGATCTTCAGTGTAATAGTTTTTTTTATCTCTTTCAGTATTTATGATATGCTTTGATTAATTTTAGCATTAAACTGAGTTGCAGAACAAAGACAAAGCTCATGTCCATTGTCAAAACATTTTTACACTTCAATTCTTGTCAACAAAAATTTCAAATTGTGTCCCAAAGCTCACTCTAGTTATTTAGTAGGGGTTTGCAAATCTTATCTAATTCAGATTATCTTGTAACTTTTTATGCTGAAACTAGTAAAGACTTAGAAAATAAACACTACTATTATTTTTTATTTTTGTTTTGCATAATAATTTTGTCGATGGTTATGATGGGTTAAAAAAATTAATTTTGTTAATAAAACTTCAAAAATATAAATATGTCATACTTTGAACCACACAGGTTAGACATTGTTTTATGCTATAAAGCTTGATAAATTTGGAATTGTTTTTTAACTTCTAACAATGATGATGTTTGGTGTTCAATACATGTCCTGTATACTTTCTAAACACTAGCATTTTGTCTCTCCATGCAGTTAGAAACTGGCTGTTTCCTGCACAGGAATAATTTACAAGTAACTGCCATGGTAACTGGATCTATAAGTATGCACAACTAGAGGATATTGCTTGCTTGCAGCATCATTGGTACCATCAATAGAGACAATAAAAAGATATGATCTCATTCTTTCTGCTAGGTTTGTCCTTAAGATATCAACTAGACCAATTACCAGAGATGTGACTTTGTTTCTGCAGCATTTCAGACCTGCTGCAAGTTTGCTGTCTGGAAACATTTTCTTTAAATTCCATATCAATAAATCAGCTGGTTTCATTGGCAAAGTTTAACTGTGCCAAAAGTTCACTCATCATAACTTCAGCACAGTTAATGTGCATTTCCTCTGTGTCCGACACTGGTGCTTTACAGAATGATGACAGAGGTATATTTGAGGTTAAAACTTGATTTGGTACACACCACAGAGAACATAATGTTAGGCTATTTTTAAATGTCCAAATACCTGTATAAATCTTTTGAGACTTCTGGCTAGCAATTGACTTTCGGCTTCTTCCAATTTTCTTTTCACAACAACACTGGTTTGCCATATTAAAAAAAACTAACTACCAACTGTTCCCTTTTGATGCATGCAGACAGTTTACCATAGAATCAATGAACAAGCACTTTTTAAAAATTTTTAATGAAAAGAAATTTTAGAAATGGTACTAAATTTTTAGATATATTTAGCAAATTCATCTGTTTTCTAGAGTTTTGCCTAAATGATCCATAGTTTGCATTTTTTTGGACTCACCTCTACAAAATATGGAGAATTCATAGAGGTAAACAAGTGTGAAACTATTTTATCTGGTAAAGAAAATGTGTAAAAAATAATGTGAAAAACACAAACAGATGTGGTTAATTTTCTTTATTCAAAATAATAAACCCATCCGTTTATATGTGCAATACAAGAAAATATAGGTACAGACATAAAATTAAAGGTTTAAATCACACCATTATCAATACACATTTTTCCATGCTCAGCAAAACTCTGAAAATTCATCATTAGAATGATTTATATATTCCTCCTTACAAAATCTTGCGGTCTTATATAAATCACCTTTCATAAAAGTATTATTAATCACATGAATGCCACAGATAAATTTTTCATGTCAATACTCCAAGCAATTTCAATAAAATTCCTTTCAGATTCTAACCAATTATCAGGGTCAACAAATCTGATAATAGCAACTCTCAGTAACTGACAATGTTTTGACATGCTGTACCTTGAAACTCGTCAGGATTATGAGCTAAATGACTTGCATGGGTATTCTTTACTACCTAAAAAACACAAATTTAAAAGGATAATCTTTTGGCCCTAGTACTCAGAGTTTTTAGAATTTTAATTTCATTTTAAAAAAAAATATATTTGAAGCAAAATTTATAAACATAAAATACTGATATACAATATGAAAATAGTGTTAACCACCAAATTTGGGCAAGGTGAAACATCTGTAAAAAAAAAAATATAAACAAAGAAAAGCATAGAACCATAGGCTCCTTATTCACTCACCACCAAACTTTGTCAAAGAACAATTGTTTAAATCTGTCTAAAGTTTAAAGTTTCAGGTAATTAAGAAATAATTACACAAAAATATTCATTCTTTCTTTAGCATTTTTTTTACAAAATAATTTTGCCAGAAAAAGTGCAGATGCACGAGCCATTAAATAGATGAGTTGAAAGCAAGGATGGAACTGCCAAATAAGATCCCAAATTTCATCACACATTATGCCAATCAATTAAAAAAAGCATGATCTTTATATCCATATTATCTTTACAAGAATTTGTCATTTAGGCTGATACCATCTAAAAATTGGATTGGCCATCCGTGTTTATCATACAACCCACTTAAATATTCAGGTGACATTATTCTACCAAACAAAAACAAGAACTGTACAACATTTTTTTGTATAACATACTGATGTAACTTGTACAAAATAATACAGTTACTTGAGTTTAAAAACTCTAAAATCCTGAAAAGAAACAAGAAACAGAAAACATTTTTTAAACACAAGGCTACCAGCTCCTTGTTTGCATAAGCAAATTAGCAGACTGAACTTACTGGCTACCAAACTATCAGAAAAACATTTTAGAAAATCACCAATGCACGAAAAACTGAATAATAAAATGCAAATAAATTGTTATGCAAGATAAACCTATTGAAAGCATTTATACCTGTACAATATAGAGAAGTAAAGTGCTTTTATCATATGCTATTCCTTTAAAGATATAATAATCCACTGATTCTAATAAATATCTAAGAAAAAATCCAGTGATACCTGCATTACAAGCCATTATCAAGCATTATTGTAAAATCTGACCTATGCAATCCCATTTCCATTCAGATGTTATGACAACAACTGACTTCATTCTGCTGGGTATATTTATATTCATCAAATTTCAGAGTAATAAAAGAGTATGCAAAGACAAAATCTGATACTTAAACAATGGTATAAAAAAAATATTAATTTACATTTAGCACACCACATATCAAGAAATATGTTTAAACATTACCTCATCCTTAATCACAGCCATCTTTTACATTTATTTCCCTTATTATGCTACCAGCAATGTATGCTGCCTCCAAAAAAAACCCGAGTGCAATCAATGTTAATACACAACATTCAATATGTTACCACAGAAATGTTATGTTGCCTTAGATGAATACAGTGACATTTTACTACGCTACCTCAGAGATGTATACTGCCTACTAGATAAATACTTAGTGACAGCAAACTTAGAGGATGACATTCATTATCTTATGACAACATCCATTTTGAAATCAGAGATGTATGTTACATATGAGATAAATACTGATTGACATCAATCTTCCTAGTGAACATTCATTAAGAAATCAATGAGATAAATTCTTAGTGACCTAAATCTTCCCAGACAATATTTTTCACGAATGAATAGATTCTCATACAGATTCAATATATTCCTATCTTGCTTAGACTATCTACTGACCATTTATACAAGTTACAGTTGCAATGAATTTGTTGGAATTTGTTGCAAAGAATTTGTTGGAATATGAAGACTTATTATTGGATGGATAGAGTTAAGAGTTAAGAATCCATATTGGTTATTATCTCAGTATTGTCAATCTACACCAGTTTATTGTTATACTAAACAAGCCTTATTTTTAGACATCTCTAAATGAATAGATTCTCATCCAGACTAAATATATCTATATCTTTCTCTGCAAATCTATAGACCGCATGTACAAATTCCAGTTGCAATATTTATATAGTAGATGTTATTTAAAACAAAAGTGAATCAAAACATATTTTAATTTAATTCAATTTTTGCATATACAAGCAATTTAACATACTAGTAATTATATTATATAGCAAAGTATAATTTATGCTTAATATTTACAGTATCTTCAGCATAAAATTTCACAACCAGTGAAGACCATAAAGTTTTAGTAAGCAATTTAAATGTAATATTTTATCACATTTGGAGGGAAAAAAAAGTTCTAAAAATATATAGGTTCATTGCTAAAAATGCTCTTTGTTGAGACTAAAACTGATTTACAGTACCCACAACACTAAAAATGAATTTCCAGTCAAGACTATTTAATATATATAAAGCTTTTGTAATCAATTTATTCTTTATATTGTCTCATATGATTTTGGCAGCAAATATTTTTCCCAAAGATAGATTCGTCACTAAGGCTACTTGTTGTTACTATGTAATTACAGTACCTTCAGTACAAAATTTCACAACCAATAAAGACGAATTCATGACCAATAAAGACCAACAATGTTCTAAATATGCACATACTGCATGTTGTTTGATCCAATATTTACTCAATCAGTTATCAGTGGTACAGTCAAAGTTGCACAATGTATAAGAAGCTGAATTACCTCTTGCAAATCATATAAATTAAATAGAAAAATAACTCTTTGATATACATATTTACATATCTTTATATTGTCCATATTTTTATGAGTAATCAGTTTTAGAATTTGTATTTGATCATTTTCTTCATATGTACTTGATAAAAAAAAATTCATATAAAATTGTATCTTAAAAATAAAATTGCAAAGTGATAGCCAAGGTAGATACTGTGTAATGGGTATTTCTCTATGCTGCAAACTATGTGTTATCCATCTAAAACACTTATGTAAACACTAATAAATATTATTATTGTAGACCAATACTTGGTCCCTTAATCTGTAAAACATAAACTGTTAATAGATTAGATCATTTATTCTATAATTCTGTAAAAAAAATTACACTAAATAAACCTTTAAATGGTATGTATGTGAAAGAATCACCAAAGTGTAATTCTTACATTTTGGAACGCTTGATAATTTCCATGGACATGGCTGTATTCAAAAAGATTGCAAATTTACTGTAGAATGGAGAAGAAAATACTCAATGCATCAAATATATCTTCAAAAACAATCTCTAATGACTTTTTTGTACCTCGTTAAATCCACGTTGTTATAGTGACTAATTTAAAATCTACACATTATTATGACATATCAAACTTTTCCTTTATGTTTGTCTTGAAACAAATACAAGCAGTGTATGTAACTGAACTTACATTTTAAAGATAAAATGTTTGGTGAATCCAGTGTCTAACGGAAAAATCTATTTTCAAATGTTCTCACGAGATACAATTATGTACATATGAAGATAAATATAAACTTTTAAAGCTAAAATCAAAATCAAGTAGGAAACATAATAGGATATAAATAAGAATATATTTAAATATTTAAAGAAATATATGGCATTAAGACACATGCAACAAATATATATAATAAATGGGAAATGAAAATTTTTTAAATTTCATATCACATTAGACAAAAAAAACCCATAAGAAAATCAGTTTCAAATAAAATAAAAAAGATTATCTGATCTATAAAACATTCAAAACACACATAAATTCACATGTCAGTATGTCTGTAGTACTATACTCACAATAAAATGTGAAACCAAAATTACAAGCCTGACCATCTTTTGTCTAATTCACACAACAATGAAAAAACATAAACTCATAAGTCAATAATGATGCAGTACTATCCTTGCAATAAAATGCAAAACCAAAATTGAACTGGATTAAATCATACAGACAAATGTCAAATACAGTAGCACAGCAAATATAAATCTTTGTTGACTCATGGTACTGACAAAATATGTATCAGGCTGCAGGAATCTACATGCATATCAGGTGCTATATGTACAGCCAAAACCTATATGTAATTATGTCAGGTAATGAATTTACAGTCAAACCTGTAAGTGATTTTATCAGGTGCCTAATGTAGTCAAAACCTATATGTAATTATATCAGGTAAAGAATGTACAGTCAAATTTATATGTAATTATATCAGGAGCTAAATGAATAGAGCTAATATAGTCAAACCTATATTTGATTTTATTAAGTGCTAAAGATACCATCAAACCTATGTGATTATATCAGGTTATATATGTACAGTCAAAGCTATATGTAATTTTATGGGGGTACTATATGTATAGTCAGAATTATGTAATTGTATAAAGTGCTAAATGAACAGTCAAACCTATAAGTAATTTCATGACTGAGAACTTTCATTAGCCAACAAAAATGTCAGTCATACTGATAAAAAGAATGTGTACAGTAGTATGATAAAGATACAAAGTTTCTCTGTTAGCACATCATTGTGCCTAAAAAGATCCCAACAACAAAAGACTCTGTATTGCAGAGCTTTATTATGCATTGTACTCCAAATGTATGATAAATCAATCCCTGTCCAGTGCCAGACAAACTACTAATGTTAGGAAACACTGTATTGCAATGTGTCACTTAAACCTCAACATTAGTTGTTACATATGGACCACCAAATAAAGGTGTATGCATTGCATTACTAGCTACCATCCTATCAGCTTGATAGACTTTCTGGCATAATGTATGACACCTAGCCAACTGCCACTAAATATCATGTACCAATTCAAATTATGAAACATGTTCAAAAACATGTCATGAAATGTTCGGTAAAAAGAAGACACTGATTCACAAGGGGTATTGAATATCAAACTAAAATATCCTGACATTTTATAATTTGTAATCCAATGTGTAACCATGGTTTTTTTGTGGCAATAGGTAAGTTGTAATGGGTACTAATAGTTATGAATCTCTGAAGAATGGGATAAATGTCTGATGTTGATCTAAGTATGTAATAATATCTACCAGTGTAGTCATCAAAATGTTGTCCATGTATTAAATGTAGCATCTAATTTTTTTCAAAACACTTCTCAGAAAGATCTGTGATTGTTCATCCCAAAACATCTGTTAAAAATGGCTGTGAATGTACAACGTAAATTGATAACAGATTGGAGTGTTATAATTGTCAGAGTCAATAATAAGACAGAATTTGATTTCTGTGCAAAAAGAAGTAAATGTAAGAAAATATTTACAAATAAAGCTGTTCAGTTTATGAATAAATAACATTAAAGTAGAGATATTTCAAATATAGATATGAATTAAACACATAAAACATTAAAATTGTATATATTAATGAAATATATAAAATTAGTAAAAATGTATCATGTAAAATGTAAATAGACCAATAAGCATAATGTTATGCTATCACAGAACATTGTTGTGATATCAAACAAAATGTAAAGAAAATTAAGGATTATTAAAAGATTGGTTTATTGATGAACATAAAAGTTACAAAATATTTCTTGCATGCAATGTTAGGGTGTGTTGCAAAATGCATAAATCTTATAAATTCATATTTTGAATACTTGTCCATCAGAATAAACTGGTACATGATATCCAGTAAAAATTTGAGACAACTTATTTTCAAAAAAATCACTTTGCTCTTTCTCTAGATTTCTTTCAATTATAAACAATAAGATAACATTGATGCTTAAAATTTAATTGTTTTCTTTAAATAAAAATCTCTTCTGAGCTCTCAAATTAATATTTAGAAGCTATTTAGAAATGTTTGTATTTCACATGGAGGCAATATTATAACAAATTAAATTAGTTTTGACCCATTCTCTCCTGCAGACTCTCACAAGTAAGTGTCCAGGTGGCCACACAGAATTTGCACAGAACCTCTTTTGGGAAGGTATCCAGAATCTCCACATCTTTTTCATGTTTTTCATCCATTAGTGGTTTTAGATAATCACTGAACCTGAAATGTGTAGTTTGAAAAATATGACAGCTATATATAGCTTTATATTAGGCCTCATATTTTAAGTTATGTAACATTTATTAAATTGTATCCATCATGTAAAATTCTTTTTTGGAATTATAACATACAATTCTGTAAATTCACTATTTTTTACACTAATTTTTGTAGATTTTATCATTGCTACAAGCAACAAATTTGAATACCCACAAAATAATGCTCAATATGTGATGAAGACATGACCTGTCAATTCCAAATCTACAAATTTAATAAGTAAGTATTACTGGATATGCAAATAATTTTCTAGTATTATTGGACATACAAATCAGTTTTGAAGAAAATATGACATCCATGAAAATAAATGAATTTATGGTAGGGCTTGAACTTAAATATTTATTTATTTATTTGCAACAATGATGAAAAACATAACATCAACAACTTTGTCTATGATATTTGCTAATTTTGGACAATTCTTTAACAACCATGACTGATGCCTATTTTGACTTAATGACTCACCATATCTTGTTTTTTTCAAAACATAAGATGGACTGGAAGACAGATGGACTGAGTTGAGAGAATTATTAACAAATATAAAATATATAGACAGAGGGATTGATGGAAAGGTGGAGAATAAATTGGAAATCTTACAGAAAATTGGTGATATTAAGTTTACTTGACACACTATTAGGTACATGTATATGGATTGATGGTCACATGACTGTGAACTGGATATGTTACTGAATAGCGATTATAGTAATAAAGAACAAATCTATATTTAACCATTTATTAAATATCAATACATATACATGTATCACTCTAGCATTTACCTTGTGTTTTGCCATTCACTTAAAAGTGAGACTGATTGCTTTAATATTTAGGTGCAGCTGCTATCCCAAGGTATGAGGCAGAATTGCCAGTATGACAGAATAACAACTGTCACAACTAAGATATGGGTATGAGGAAAATCATCTGCAACAATGAAGTGAACTGAAGCCAGAGTGTGTGTGTGTGTTTAAAAATATAGAATATACAGTAATTGTTGGTGCATATGTTTTAGTTAGTGCTGCATTTCCTCTTGGGGTTAAAGGGTCCTTTCCTGGAATGAGAAGGCCTTTTACAAGTGACAGAACTGTTCTGTAGTAGGCATGGCAAACATATAGATATATTTCTATTTTTAGCAACTGCATCTATATTTAATAGCAGATTGGTATCATGTGAAAAAAAATTAAAAGGACTTTATGACAGTATCATTTATGTCAAGTCTGCTCATATTCTGTTCATCAAAAAATTAGTAATTTAAAAGTCGCTCTATTGTTAGCAATGGTGGCCATATGTGACGCTGGATCAGCACCATAAAGGTGTTCATGCCAGGATGCTTTCAGTGAAATATTACCAAAGTTTAGTAGTTTTGGGGATGAAGTCAAATAATCAGGTTAATTTTTTTGTAGTAATATGATAGCTGTATTTGATTACGGATCAGCATTAGTGGATGTTTTTTGCAAAGCTAAAATTGGTCTGAAGGTTTTGAAAATTTCAAATAAAAATTGTTGACTGATAATGGATGGGTTTTCCTATTTTTTAGTAAGCTGCGAAATCTGAGAGTGAATCTAAATTGTTTGTAAAAGCCTGAAAGTTCTTAATTCCAGGATGCTTTCAGTCACATGTGAACAAATTCTGTTAAGCAGTTTTTAAGAAAATGTCATTTAAAGTGTTTAAAAATTTTGAAGTACTCTTGGTTATAATTGAAGGTGGATTGGTATCATTTCGCAAAATGTGAAAGAGATTTATTGCCATGATGATCTATACCCAATCTGATTCAAATTGGTACAGTGGTTGTTCAGAAGTTTAGAAAAGTAATTTGTTGATGGCTACATGAATAACAAAAATAATAATAATGATAATGATAATGATAATGATAATGATGACAACTCAATTTAAAGAGGATGTCTCAATTTAATTTACTGCATGGATGGAGCTAATCCACCTTGTGGCTCTCTGCATATTTACTTACAAAGTACATGTACAGTTTCACACAATAATATTAAAAAAATCTAATATAATATGGACATCATAATAAATAGAATTGTTTGGAAAAACATGTTCCAGTTAAGTATGATGTGTACATAAAATACAAAAATAGTGAGACAACAAAAAGGTTGGAGAATTTATACTTTAAGTTGTAATGTATTTATCAAATTGAACAGGTTCCACTTTTAATCCACTGAATCAGGTTATAATTAAATGCATTGATATTTGTACTTTCCTTAATATTGTTTGGGATTTTGCTCCAAATTAGTGACCATGAATGTTTAAAACATTTCTTTAAGAGTTCTTTATCTGGTTTTGGGATGGAAAGTTAGCTGAAATTGATCTTAAATAGGAAGTGTTGCCTTGTTTTCCAATGTGAAATAGTTCACTGAGATATAACGGGGCCATATTATTTGAAGTTTTATGCAGTGAGTGTAGTCTTTCTCAAAAGTAGTTGATTACTAATAAAATTTTAATATCATTTAATGCATTTGGGATGTTTTCAGTATTTGCTATGATGAGAGTGCAAACTCTTTTTTTGCTAGAGAACTAATTTACAAATATTCTTTTCAGAAGTGTTTCCCTAGTCTAAGTATGGTTCTATTCAATTTTTTGTAACATATTTATCTATGTTAACTTGTAGGATATGATTTTATCTTGCTTAATAAAACCCAAAACTATTCTAATTAAGGCTATATGAAGGTTTGATTTTAGTTGTTTGAGTACTATCATCTTTGTACAAGTCATTAGATGAAACACAATTGCCTGTTGTCAGTGGCATATCACTTAAAAAATGAGAAGGAGGACTGTGTACAAGTCATTAGATGAAACACAATTGCCTGTTGTCAGTGGCATATCACTTAAAAAATGAGAAGGAGGACTGTGTACAAGTCATTAGATGAAACACAATTGCCTGTTGTCAGTGGCATATCACTTAAAAAATGAGAAGGAGGACTGTGTACAAGTCATTAGATGAAACACAATTGCCTGTTGTCAGTGGCATATCACTTAAAAAATGAGAAGGAGGACTGTGTACAAGTCATTAGATGAAACACAATTGCCTGTTGTCAGTGGCATATCACTTAAAAAATGAGGAGGACTGTGTACAAGTCATTAGATGAAACACAATTGCCTGTTGTCAGTGGCATATCACTTAAAAAATGAGAAGGAGGACTGTGTACAAGTCATTAGATGAAACACAATTGCCTGTTGTCAGTGGCATATCACTTAAAAAATGAGAAGGAGGACTGTGTACAAGTCATTAGATGAAACACAATTGCCTGTTGTCAGTGGCATATCACTTAAAAAATGAGAAGGAGGACTGTGTACAAGTCATTAGATGAAACACAATTGCCTGTTGTCAGTGGCATATCACTTAAAAAATGAGAAGGAGGACTGTGTACAAGTCATTAGATGAAACACAATTGCCTGTTGTCAGTGGCATATCACTTAAAAAATGAGAAGGAGGACTGTGTACAAGTCATTAGATGAAACACAATTGCCTGTTGTCAGTGGCATATCACTTAAAAAATGAGAAGGAGGACTGCGTACAAGTCATTAGATGAAACACAATTGCCTGTTGTCAGTGGCATATCACTTAAAAAATGAGGAGGAGTGGGTCCAGGATTGATCCTGTGAAACTCCATATGTAATCGCAGCTCTAGAAAAAACTGCATTTTATTTTGACATGATGTTCTTGTTGTTAGATACGATGTAAACCAATTGATCATTGAATTGTCACACTGATAAATGTTCAATTTATTGATAAGAGTATCCAGATCATAAGGTCAAAAGCTTGTCTAAGATTAACTGGTATGGATCCAACTAATCTTCCTTGATCTTAGGCAGTAATCCATTTATCTATCTGTAATGATGACAAAGGCTATCTCAAAGAAGGAGTTTTCTCTAAAATATGATTGGTTTTGCTGAATTAAGTTAAAGTTTGATACACGAATGAATAGACTGTCACAAATTTGTCTTTGAAGTAGTTTGGACAGAGTTAGTTACATAGGTATGGGTCTTTAGTTGCTGACATCTTTGCTGCCAGACTTGTAAATGGGGTTCACTTTTGCCAATGTCCATGTCTAGGGAGAGAGTGAAGTGGATATAATAAGAGTGTACATGTAAGCTATGCTATCACATATTATGTTTGTATAAGATTGTACATGTAAGCTATGCTATCACATATTATGTTTGTATAAGATTGTACATGTAAGCTATGCTATCACATATTATGTTTGTATAAGATTGTACATGTAAGCTATGCTATCACATATTATGCTTGTATAAGATTGTACATGTAAGCTATGCTATCACATATTATGTTTGTATAAGATTGTACATGTAAGCTATGCTATCACATATTATGTTTGTATAAGATTGTACATGTAAGCTATGCTATCACATATTATGTTTGTATAAGATTGTACATGTAAGCTATGCTATCACATATTATGTTTGTATAAGATTGTACATGTAAGCTATGCTATCACATATTATGTTTGTATAAGATTGTACATGTAAGCTATGCTATCACATATTATGTTTGTATAAGATTGTACATGTAAGCTATGCTATCACATATTATGTTTGTATAAGATTGTACATGTAAGCTATGCTATCACATATTATGTTTGTATAAGATTGTACATGCAAGCTATGCTATCACATATTATGTTTGTATAAGATTGTACATGTAAGCTATGCTATCACATATTAAGTTTGTATAAGATTGTACATGTAAGCTATGCTATCACATATTATGTTTGTATAAGATTGTACATGTAAGATATGCTATCACATATTATGTTTGTATAAGATTGTACATGTAAGCTATGCTATCACATATTATGTTTGTATAAGATTGTACATGTAAGCTATGCTATCACATATTATGCTTGTATAAGATTGTACATGTAAGCTATGCTATCACATATTATGCTTGTATAAGATTGTACATGTAAGCTATGCTATCACATATTATGTTTGTATAAGATTGTACATGCAAGCTATGCTATCACATATTATGTTTGTATAAGATTGTACATGTAAGCTATGCTATCACATATTATGTTTGTATAATATTGTACATGTAAGCTATGCTATCACATATTATGCTTGTATAAGATTGTACATGTAAGGTATGCTATCACATATTATGTTTGTATAAGATTGTACATGCAAGCTATGCTATCACATATTATGTTTGTATAAGATTGTACATGTAAGCTATGCTATCACATATTATGTTTGTATAAGATTGTACATGTAAGCTATGCTATCACATATTATGTTTGTATAAGATTGTACATGTAAGCTATGCTATCACATATTAAGTTTGTATAAGATTGTACATGTAAGCTATGCTATCACATATTATGTTTGTATAAGATTGTACATGTAAGCTATGCTATCACATATTATGTTTGCAGCAGCCATCAAGATATTTGGCCCAATATTATCTGGCCTGTTGATATCCTTATTGCAAAAGTTTGCAAAAATTTAAACTTTTGCATTTGGTATTACAGAGATAAAACATAGTATGTGTTGCAGCAGTGTTCAGCAACAATCTTATCAATAATCTGGCCTTCCTGACAAAATTTTTGGATTTTGGATGGCCTTTTAGGAATGTTTATCTGCACCTAGTTTGCTAAAACCTTCCCACATAGAATTCATGCTGTTTTTGATATAGTTTTATCAATGCAGTCAAATTATGGTAGATCATCATGTATCTGTATCAATTTACAAGGCATTATTAGAAAAGCACAGGTGGCTCAGTGGTTAGCAGGCTGGACTCATGACCAAATGGGTGTAGGTTTGAATCCTATCATCAGATCAGCCTGGGTCAGCTACCATAGTGTGTCTTTGGGCAAGGCACTTTACTGCAATTGCCTTGGCACAAATAACATACCTGTAATTATGTGCCATAAAACACCAAACCAAGCTTTGTTACCAGGATACTCTTCTGAAGTAGCTAAATGTCTTTTTTATTTTTAGTAACAGTGGCTATACATGCATTTAACAGGATCAGCATAATTTGTATAAATTAAAAAATGGCTGATTTGTGTCAGAACTGTCCAAGTCAATTCAGAGAGCTGAAAGAAGTTGTTTCAAAGTTTGCTCTATACTTATGTGTCTGTGTTTTTAAAAAAAAATTTTAATGTAGATTTAACAAATTTGAATCATATCACTATGATGTCTATAGTGTGGCAGTTTATAATATTGTCTAGCACTGGGCATCATGCTGCAGACATGTAGCATCATGTCCTACCCATTCACATCATCCTGACACCAGGCCGACCAGTCCTAACACAAACCTCTTAATGCTGCGAGCTTAGTAAGGCAGCAGCTAAAGCCAGTTTTATATGCATTTCATATGACTTAACCAGGGTTTGAACCCGTGATTTTCTGCATCTGAGGCAGATGCACTAACCACTTGAGTCACCAGAATTGGGTTCTATATTTTGTTGTTGTTGTTGTGGGGCTTAACACCATTTTTTAGCACATGATAGGCTATACACGGTGGCCAGTATTACTGGTGGAGGAAGAAACCAGGAAATCATCGGAAAGAACCACCAACCCACGAGAAGCTACTGGTAAACTTTCTCACATATCCAAATTTACAGAATCCTAGGTTCGAACCCACGCTGACAGAGGTGAGATGGCAGTGATCCATAATGGACAGCACTTTAGACCACTCGGCCCCTCGGGGTCCCTCTATATTTTATCACATTAACTATATTTGATGCTTGTTTGACATAATTTGTATAAATCTGAAAGGTCTTCATATTTGAGTTCTTTCTGCGAAATCTGGCCTAATTGTCAAGTAATATTTGAGAATATGTCATTTTTAACGGTAGATCACCATCATCTGTACTAACTAAAAGGCCTTCAAGTAACACTACATTTTGTTAAATTTGGTCAAAATATGTCCATTAGTTTTATATTCTAAGTTACATTTGCCCCTGAAAGGGTTAGAATTCACTTTGTGGCTTGAAACTGTGTATGAACATTTCTGGCAGTCAAATGAACTTTTGAATCATTCAAGATTGTTTAGAGTTTCTCTTTACTGAGAACAACATGCTGCATCAACATTGCTGACCTTGTTCATAACATCCCAGTGTCTGATGATAAGTATGAAAGTCATCCCATTCTGTAAACAAGTCCTAGCAAAAACTGTTAGACCAACCACTCCAATAACAATACAATCAAGTGATTTCACCAGATGTGAGACCAAAATATTTTAGTGGGCCTTGTTTTAAGAAGTGACATACCACTAATTGTAATGAATACTTTTTTTGTCTTCAATAAAATGTGTTTTAAAATAATAATAATACAAGATCAAACAGCTGGACAATCAGAAATATTTTGGTGGCAAGATAATCTTTTTAAATTGTTGGGAGGAGAAAGAGATGTTTCTTACATCAGATTAAAATTGATCTGAGAGGTAATGGAAGTTATATTTTCAAGAGTGGGTTTTAAATGAAATGGCTGCTCATTAGTTATTCTGGTAGCAATTTAACCCCACACAATTTTATTCAGATTAGATATGTAGTTGATAGTAGTAGAAAATATCTGTCATTCCTTTATTCTTATGCTATTTTGACTAAACTTTCTCCTTGGCAATTACCAAATGTTCATCAAAGGGATCTGAACACAAAAATTATCATCTGTACATAGCTTAACACTGACATAAACTAAATACGTGGTACTAGACTGTGGACATGGAGATGTGGACAAAATGACCTGTGCAAAGAAACTCTTGTATTAAAAATAGCTGGGAGATTCCTATCGTACTTTATCTGATCATACACCTATGGCACTTTATCTGATCATACACCTAAATCAAAATATCATAAACTGTCTATAGCCTGAGTAAGTTCTCATCATCTGAATGTAATAAACAACTGCAAAAATGACCAGAACAAATACTATTTCAGCAAGAGTTTATTCTTTCATTTACAGTAAATCTAACAAAAGGCAAATGTAGGTCTGATTGCACCTACAAGCAAATGTGCTAAAATTTAAAAGCTCAACAACTCTATTACTATTACCTTACCTTTTCTCTGTAGGATCCACAAAATATTCATCATTAGGATCCTGTGGTACTGATATGAACAGGACAATACACTCAAACATCAGCTCCAGAAGAAGTCCCAGTCTATCCAAAGAGAGGGATTGGAGGTAAGTAATCACCTGTTCCTGATGTTCATCACTTAGCTGTTCTTTGAATTTCTCCTTTACTCCATCAAATGTCATCTTGAAAGCAAGGATGTAATAAGATTAGAATGATGTTCAAACAGATTAATCAGTTCAAAGTATGGAGATAAAACATTGTGGCACAGCTAAACAAGAGTCCCTACAAGGGACAGATAATCTAATGGCCATAAAGAATTTCTAGGAATCCATGATAATTCCCATTTTTTTCTCTCTTTTCCTTTTTTTAACTGCTCAATATGTATGTATGCATGTATGTATGTGTGTATGCTTGTATCAGATTTTCAGAGATGCTGATGACTCCTTTCTGGACACTGTTTCATGAAAATTAGCATGATATTTGTGAAACTTGTTATAAGAATATTCAAAGAAGATATAAAAAGTTGCAAGAAATCATGTTTAAATAGGGCCTAGGTTACACATATTTTGTTGTAATGCTTTGATTTGTGCTGGCACATCAACACATTGTTAAATGTTAATTTTCTTAAAATTTTAAATCTAAGACACATTTAACAGATCAGCAAGTTCCTTCATGTCCTGAATATTGTAAAAAAGATTGCATCTAGGTTTGAGATCGAAACAAGCTATCATAATTTGCTTCATGGTAAAGGGTTGATTGCAAGAAATGCACTAGGTGGGTCTTTACATTAATATGTAGGTTGGGGTAATGTTAGTATGACCAATTCTAATTCTTGCAATGACTATCTTATCATAATGAATGGTTCTGTAGGATGGAGTCAATTTGCCTAAGATGTATCTCATGGGACTTGTTACTAACATTATCATTTGATGATGTCAGCCACTTGATAAATAGGGCTTTTTTCACACCAAGTTTCAAATTAGTGTAAGGTATTTTAAAATAAGATGCTTGTAGAGATAGGGGTATTTTAGCAGCAGCATCTGCTCTGTTCTTTCATTACCTTTTCATAAGTGTTGTGAAAGACAGAAGGCTTTGTCTTGGATTTAAATCCTCCATGCAGCATAAAAAGTTGTTTTAGAAACCAGGGAGGTGCTATAGAAACAAATTACTAGTTAGGTTGTAGCAAACTTAGCAACACTTCTAATTTTTTTTGATACAATAAAACAATGTATAAAGTTCATTACCATTGAAATTTGCTTCATTAAATATTAATTTGAGACTTAAATGAATAAATAATGATAATTTTAATGTAACAATATTTGAGGTATCCTAGGATAGATGTTTGGTTGCTCACAGGCTGTGTCTGTCAAAACTTATGATCTGTCAATACCTTTGATCACAAAATTACTAACATATTACTATCAGTTGTTCACTGGCATGCAACTAAAATGTCTGGTAAACATTCACTTGTGCAAGTCACTGTGTTAGTGAGATTCATGGAGTCCAAAAATGATCCTAAGGTTAATAAGGTGTGGTTTACAAAACTTTTTTTTTATAGATTTTGGTAGTCAGATATTCCCTAACTTCACTCAGTATCAATTAAATATTCTAATAAGTATTTTGTACAAAAACATGTCACCACCACTATTTATGGAAGGGGAATAGCTAGTTACTACAATTTTTAAATGGCCATTATAGGTCTATGTAAGAGATCATATGAGCACCAGTTTCATTCAGAACCAGTGGCACTGCATACTTCTGTAGTGTTTAAGTGAAAATCTCAAGTTGACAAGACCATCTATCTGTTCAGCAGATTTAGCTACATAAAGATTTTCAAGATGGATGTAAAGGCAAAAATTTTGAAGGCTGGATCAGCATCATTTAAATAAGGAACAAAAATATATTTAGGAATGAAAGGCCATTGCATTATCTCTTCCAGTCTATGACTAGTAAAATGCAGTGTTGTTTAAATTCACTCTTCAGAAGGTATAAATATGTCTGGCAAGTGTATCCAAGGATGAGGATTGCCACTCTATACTGATGGGTTTAATTTTCCAATCCAAGTTGTTAGAGTTTTCATGGAACATAATTTGCCTGGTATAGCTGATACTGATTTATATACCGGTAATATTAGAATTTTCCACTTAGAAATGTGTGACTGCAGGGCAGCTTTGTATGATTGCTCTACTTATTACCATTAATACCATTGTAACTAGACAGCAAAAGTACAGAGTATTTTACCAGACTGTACAATCACGTTTCTTTAAGATTTTGGAATACTAATAAATTATCAAATTTAGGTTTTGTAAGACTTTTAGTCTGGGACTGAAACTATCTCTGATATTCTTGAGTATCTCCAGGGGAAAATTTGGATACTGATGATAAAGAATAATTTGTTTTAGTTACTGTATGAAAAAGTTCACAATAAATTTTGTAATTATGCACACCTACTAGACCAACCCTTCTGGTAGTTAGAATTTTGCTACACTTATTGGATTTTAAGCATTTACATAATGGCTTTAAAGTGGGTCAAAACAGTCCTGGCTATATAATACCAGGTGAAAGTATAGTTCAAAAAATATAAAGGGAACAGTTGTGAAAAATTTCATGAAGAAAAACTCTTCTAAATAAACATTAATATGCTGTCCATCAAGATGAACAAAAAAAGGATAAAGAGGGTTGTAAAAAAAAAAAGGTTAAAGATTTATAAAATCTTCAAGAAGATTATTTGCTTGGATTCTAAAAGCACTCTTTAAGCATATTACTAGCTATATCATACTCAGGAAATAGGAGCTAGGTACATTTTCCAAGGACACACCAAGAACATCTGAGCCAGGTTGGCCTGGTTGGGTTACAAACCCTATAAAACTAGAATTATGGGTCTGATACTAAATTAAGTAAGCAATCATGGCTCCTGTTCAGAAAGATAAAACCTATCAAACAAAAGTATATATTTCTCTTACAAGATAGATGATAAAAGGTTAAAAGACCAAAACTGCAAAAAATGTATTTAAAATAAAAACAAAGAGATTAAAAGTTTAAAGTCATCAATATTTTTATATGAACTGGAGTGCATTGTTAATGAATATCAAAGATTATTTCAGGTGGAATAGCATCAAAAAGCTGCTTGAATGAAATAACATCAAAACATTTCTCTCTTACAGTTGAAGTCAATACACTTGACAAAAATGTACTCCACTGACACTGGACAGTGGCATATTCCAGTCCAGATTCATGCTTCAGGCCATATGCATGGGTCAGGTACATACTTGATATAATACCACCAAGCTCTAAGTTTTATTCTGCATGAATGATCCCATTCTCCAATGATTGGTTGGATGTTTTAAAGCTTGTCTGTGGAGTTTTCTTTCCATTAGTTTTAAGTAGTGTATGTGAAATAGGGTCTAAGATATAAAGGGATTATGAACAAGTAAAAAACGCATGGTACACTCATTCAGTAGGTGGGGGAAAGGCAAAACTGCAAAGTCCAAAACTTGGTATATATTTAGTAATGTAGTTATCTTCAATGAAATATGCTTACTAAAGCTTATTCTATATACAATGATCATATACTACAAAAATTGAAAATAAAAACAAACCTGATTATGGAGTGCAAGCTGTTTGTTCTTTTCCAAGGACAAAAGTAACCAGAGTGACTGTGCATGTCTATACTGACATATCTGCCTGGCCTGTGGAAACATAATGAAACACTGTATTATTATTACCTTGTAATAGAATTCTAAAAAATATAATTGGTCAATGATCAAGAAAAAACATTTCTTATTCTCTGTTATAAATTATGCTAGTGGAGTTTTAAAAAAAATCCAGTAAGATATTAACTGAATCGTGTGACTTACAAATGTGGTGTAAGTCACATTATGACTGGCAATACATAATGGATAAAAGAAAATTGAGGATAATCCAACACTTCAGATTTTAATATACAAATATTATATTTATAATCCAACTATATTACATGAATTTATTATAAAAAGAAGTCCATTTCTGTGTGGTTTATATATCAGTGAAGATCATGCCCACAAATATTTGAATTAAACATTTGTCAGCTGTTCCATAGTTTTTTGCAGTTTTTTTTTGTTTCATTGTCTAACTGCTACAACAAATATGCTGTTTATTATCAATTGCCTGCATATCCATCAATGGCATCTAAGAAATTGTAATTTGTCATTTTTTTCATCAAACAAGTTTATGTAAGGTCTGTGATTAATACATTTATTACATCTTAGTTTACTGGGGTAAATGGAATGTTATGACCATCCTAAATTCTATACACACATTTGCCTTCAGCTAAGTTGCTATATGGGTTCAAAATCATTATAACATTTTGTACTCCTCAAGAAAATGGCATATAACTAAATTTATATATAACATTATGTATATCTATATTATGTGTGTTAATTTTCATGGTTACAGACTATAAGCATCATTTAGTAAATAAACATATTAAAAACTAATTTTTGGGGTTTTTTTAGGTTTGATGAGGTCACTTTTTAACACATTAAATAGTTTCAAGACTGTGGGATGTACTTTTAATTGAAGTAAACATGTTGATGTAGCTTTTTTGACCTTGATAGGTGTAGAAACCTTGTTGACAAAACTGATGTGATTTGAGTTCAGGTCTTGGGATTTTCCTTTGAAAAATCAGGCTGACATAATTCCTGACTGGTTAGTTGCTAAAATACCTTATCTTACTGACAAATTAAGAATGATCTCACTCATCCTGTTTCTCTTATTACGTCTTCTAAGGGATCTTTATACAGAAAATTAGTTATTTCTAGCATAAACCCTAGTTTTAGTAGAGTCATTGAGTTGTGTTCAATTCAGTTGAGAAGATTTATTTATTTCAATTATTCATTGTAATAACAAAGTGCTTAGATGTTAAGACTAAGCAGCTGTTTTGAAATTATTGTTAATTCATTTAAAGACATTTTGGATTATATCTTTGTGATACATCAAGACTATTGGCATGTCGGTGCCAAAAAATTGAACTTCATTCATAACACCACTGAAATACATTTGGAATGCTAAATACTTCTGGACTTGTGGTAGAACTTTAGGACTATGTAGGATTCCATTCACCATACTGTAAGTTATTTTTAATTTTTTACTTGTCTATTTTGGAAAATAAATAATATTTGAATTTTTACAAAATTCGATGGTTTTAACCTGTTTCTGTTTCTTAAGATCACAGAGTTGTAACATATATATATAAATCAGCCCTTATTGGCCCAGAGTTAAAGATAGTGCTGAATATGTCCTGTCATGTTGTACATAAACTTAACAATAATTAACATTCACCTACAGTGAGGACAAGGGATTTACCTGATAAATCTAATCAATGAATGAAGACACTGTAATGTAATATCATAAACATATATATATATATATATATATATATATATATATATATATATATATATATATATATATATATATATATATATACACACACACACACACACACACACGCATATCTTTTCCAATAGACAAGGGGATATATGCAGTGAAAGCTGCCAACAAGTACTTTTTCTCCAAAACATCTGAGGTATTTTTATTATATTAATGAGGAAACAAATAGTTATAAAAATTTCACTACAGAAACTGTCTACATAATACCATTCTGTAGAAAGAATTAACTTTTATCCAAAAAAGGTGGTATGAATTAAATTAATTTATTTAGGAGCAAAAGCTAAGCAGTAAGTAAAATCTGGGCTCAACAAAAATGTTTGCCCAACTGACTGTGAAAGCTAAATTAGCTTGTTTGCTGACAATGTAAGTGAATTTTGAGTGTTACTGATGAAAAAAATAAGAGATAAACCTTTTAGAGAAATTGCAGCAATAATAATGTGATAAAAGTATATTCCCATTTAGTTCCTGTATATTTCATATTACTATAAGACTTTTGTTGAAATATTACTCTTTACTCAAAATTAAGACTTACACATACCATAGATCTATGCCATCATAATTTGGTTCTCTTGATCTCTTCCAATTTGATAGTATGATAAATTTTCATTTCAGAAATGTAATATGATAAGCATCCAATAAATTTATGACATTACACTTTTATATTGGATATTTCAATCAAACTTTCTGATGCAAACTAGCATGATTCTGTATTTGTATGAAAATAAGTTAATTATACTCCACTGTAATAAATAATAGTAACATTAATGTACTAAATAATAAAAGTCTGATTTACAACTACTTACATGAATTTAACACATTAATAAAACATCAAATGTTTAATTTTTGTATGGGTTTTCAGCAGACAAAGAGGATGGAAACAAAAAAACAACAAATGTTAAAAAATAATGGAGAATGTGACAGGGACAAGTGAATGAAAGAGTTCTGCCAAAATGTTAGGTGGAATTCAGGGGGCTTAATTTTGATAAAAACTAATGAATATTTTATTATGGGATCATTAGATATTCCATTCTAAGATTGATATTAAAACATTTATAATTGCTTCTGATTCAATGCTTTAATTTTATTCAATGCTTCAATCATATTTCATTCAACTGATTATTGTTTATTAATAAAATTTCTATTCATATACATTTATATTTCTGTTTTGAAGTTTGTGTTCATTAGGTTATATATTGTTTGACAGATCTGTGTTCTTGCTATATACTATATTTTCAACCTAATATGTATATGAATATAAATAATTAATTATTCAATCATGTTTTATTAACTTTTTCTGTTTCCTTCTCATTTTGATTCAAAACAAGCCTGGACAAGTAATGAATTTGGTCAGAAAAAGCAGGTTTTGTGATCTCAAAAATTAATGTTGGGTTCCATTTTTCTTTCCTGCAAATTTAAGCACAAAGAAAATATCAACTACAAAATTAAGAAAATATAAACCATTGGTAATTAAAAAAACCCACATGGCTCATGTAATTTTTTTCACTTACATTTTCCACATTAAACTTTGTTTTTTTCCAGCTTTGTATACAGTAACTCAAATTTGCCATTTGGTTTCCAGGCCCATTTTAGCTTCATATAAATGCAGAAGAAAGTTATAAACTTGTTTGCATCATCATGCGACCAGAAAGTCACAGAAATAATCAATTACTAATGATATCTATTTAAAAGTTTATCATTACAAAGATGCCAATATAAGTAATTTTCTTCACCTTTGAACTGATAAGGGACTGCTTCATCTTGAGTGTCTCCACCAAGAACCTGTCAAGGCTGCTCTCTGGGTTACCACCAATGGATTTCAGGAAACTGATGGCAATGTCAAGGTTATCCAGGGCCTGACACAGGTCAGGTAAGCTGTAGAACTCCTCACTTATTTGGTGTTTTACTCCACTACTCAGAGGCTCCTTGAAGAAATATATTAAAAGGGTCAAGGGTTCATTTAACCTCTTACAATAGTGCAAAGTACAATAACTGATCATTTAATGTATGTTTCAGATATATCCAAAGACAGGATTCAATGAAAAAAAAATATGTATATTTGTTGCATTATTTGTCATACAAGCCAGCACAGTTAAAAACCAAACTCAAGACTTTTGATCTTAATATCAATGTCAGAATGCACACTATCAAACTGTTCATCTGAATGCAACTAAATACAAAGTCTGGTGACAATTCATTTGTATATATAAAATTCACTACTTTCATAAGTTCAGTGATGTACAAAAAGCAAGCTGTGACCTTAGACTTCCTGAGATCACCTGGGTCTGGTTCTCAAAACTCTTTCATAAAACTGTAATTATATACATTTTAACCATGAATATGCAACTAAATCTTTACCAATTTAATTTGTTTAAGGTATGATGAGCACCATTTGCATTCAGAATGGACTATGTATTGCTATAGTGTTTTGAGTTAAATAGGGTATCAATATACAACTGTCCATTCAGAACTAGCTACATTTTACTATTGTGTTTTGGTTGAAACATGGTGTCAGTGCAACTGTCCAATCAGAACTAGCTACATATTGCTATAATATTGTAGTTAACACATGGTGTCAATATGAATTTTTATTCAGGATGGCTGACAAAGCAGCCATTATTAAGGTTCAATTAGCATTATTTTAGTATGGGAACGACTTTATGTTATAAGAGTAGTAGCTTATAAAAAAACAACATGGATTGTAAGTTTGGGAGGTCACAAAAGTTAACAAAAGGCACTGAAGATGGAAATATACACTACAGTGATCTACTTTTGTGGAGATGGTGCATACAAAAGAAGATGCATCCCTCACCAAATTTGTGTTCTATGAATAACAGTAGGTAACAGGCTCTGAAACCCCTCCTCACTACCACCACCATCACCACTTTTTCATCATAACCCAAACATAAATTATTCTAAGCCAATAAAATGCGAAATGTATGTCACTGTGAACTTTTGTTTGAAGGGTATGGCATTGAGATGCATCAATCAAGTTTAATTATTTTAGCATGAATAAATGTCAGTAGGGCAAAAAGTATGGGTCACTGTGATCAAGTTTTGTGATGTGGTTTTATTACTCATCAGAATACAATTCTTAACCAGGCTTCACAATTCTAAAGATAACAATATGTATATCAGATATACTTTATGATGAGCTAAATGAGAAAACTTTACCTAAGCCAGTAAAATTATTAAATACTGGTCACAGTTACCAGTTTTTGTTGTAAGGGTGTGGTACTAATTGACAAGCATACAATGAACTTATATAATTAATGATTTTAGTATAATGAGAATTTGAGACAAAAACCTAAAACAAAAAGTTATAACCATGTCAGTGAACCATGAAATATGGTTACTGACATTTGTTATGATGGTGTACTATTCATCAAATTATATCTCCTCACCTAGTTTAATGATTCCAGAAAAAAAAACAGCATTTATTTTATACCAGCTATTGAATTAGTGGATTTTATGTTATAACAGAAACAATTTTGATAATTCATGAGTGAATTATGACAAGTGACACTCAATAAACATCAGCAACATTACAACCAAGAAACTTTATCTTTCTTTTTGGTCAAGTGGCATGTATGAGCAACTGCCACAAAAAAGCACCAGTTTCAAGTCCCACAACATGCTCATTGTTTTTTCTTAAGATAATTTTAAAACATGATTTGCATTAGGAATGATAATTTGTTGTTGTTGTAGGGTTTAACACCATTTTCAGCACATTAGGAATGATAATTATGTTACTACTGATATTTTCTATGCAAATATACAGTGGACACAGATGGTAAACAAGTGACATTATTGTATGGGAGTCCTAAAAATATACTCCAATCTGTTATACATATTGATTGCCAATTTGTTTAAGCATAAAATAAAAAAAATAAAAAGAAAGTCTGCAAGTGAATAATGAATATATTTCATCTCATAGGTAATAAAAGTCAGTACCTATCACTCATGGCTTTGTCACTTGTAAAAATACAGAGCTTTTCACCCACTCAATGAAATATATCTGTTAACTGCTTGATGCAAGCAAGTATTCTCTATATACATGATGTACACATAAAACATTACTCTACCAACCCCCAACTTTGTGGGCACCTGTCATGACATCAACTCCAAACTATTTCCTAGGACCTAGGGAGAAAGAATGGTTGGGATGATGATGCTATAGGCTAGTTCAGAATCCCTCTTCAAACATCACTGAGGTGAAAGATGAGTTTAACAATTAACACATTTAGATCAATTTAGACATGAGTCATTTTAGAGCTCAAAAATGATTCATTCTGAAAACTTGATGTTTTGTGAAGAATTAAAAAAAAATTATCTTTGATTTCTATTAAATTTTCTTTTTACACTTTGTCCCAGTAAGAATGATGGTCAGATTTATATTAATGTTATTTAAAATAAGAATGTATAATCATTAATCATGGTGCAAAACCACCTTGTCAATAAAGCCAGGGTACAAACATCAGGCTCTAACTATTATTGTTCATCTATTCCATTGTTCCACTTCAAACAAATGAAGAAAATATTATATTTATTTGTATCTTGCACATATTAACTATTTCTGCATGCAGTGACCAAAGGTCTCTTCTTTTAGTTTTAGTTGAGCTGCCATCAGCTTATTTCATCGCTGGCAATTTGTAGTTATGTCACACAATGCTTCTTGTTTACAAAGGAAGTGAGCTTGTCATTTGATCAACTCATTTTAGTCTTTTGTTTTGTTTGGACACTTCAGATCTCTAGCTATGCGAATTTAAAAGGTAAATGAGGTGCCCCACCCCTGCCACTTTAAGGCTAAAAAGACTGAAAAACTGTTGAAAGACACAAGAAAACATTTAAACCAATGAGGGCTGTTCTGGTAAAACATACTTTTCAACCTGAAATAGATGGAATTTAAAATTTTGTTATTGTTGCTGTGGAATTGATGCAATTTTTGAGCACCTGATTGCTCTTTGTGGTAGCCAGTTTATCTGGTGGAGGAAAAATCCAGGAAAGCCTTAGGACTTAGGAAAAGCCACCAACCCACTAGAAGCTACTAGCAAGCTTTAAAAATTCTCACATACCTATGGTGATTAAGCCCAAAGACTCAAATCAACATGGACAGAGATGATATTTCAATAACCTGTAAAGGTGAGTGTCTTTGACCATTAAGGTTAACCAGGGCCCCAAATTTTGTGTCTTCCTAGGAACTCTCTTTGAGTAATCAGAGTACTTTGGTATATGATTTTAAGACACTGCCTTACTTAGAAATAATAGTACATTTATTTTGATGGACTAGCCCTGAGGCAGTCCAGTCTGTCAAACATGTGTAAATTATACACATTCCATGGGTTATCACTCTTATAGAGATTATAATTTATGACACTCTTGGGAAAAATGTACCTTGAAAAAGAAGTTTGTTTTCTTTCTTACAGGTTTTGTTGGGGCACTAATATTTGAACTTGAGAAGTAACAGAGTTTATTGTCCTTATATGTTATAATTATTATAATTTATAAAGAATTTAAAAAAATATTCACAATTTTGTGATGAATGATCATTTAACTCTCACCTGTGAAATTTTCTCTTGCAGTTTTTTGAAAACTGTACTATTAGTGTATTCAGCTCTGTACACCATCAACTCAATCTGTACAAACACAAAAGAGAGATTAAGACAGAATCATCATCTAATTTACATTTTAAAAGAAGTGAAAACATCCAGGAAAAAATATAAGTGTAAAGAGTTTAAAAAGGAGGTGAGGTAGGAAATAAATATTATTTTAATTTGCAACTTTTATTTATTGATTTTTCATACAGTACAACCTATTTATCTAGACATCCTCAGGTCTGGGGTAATACCCTCAACATATATGTGGCTTTTGAGATAAGTGTTATGGAAAAAATGAAAAAAATATAAATTTAGCATATACATGTAAATTAGTCTGTAACCTTTTATCAGTGTATAAAATCTACACTATGTGAAAACAAACAATTGAAAATTAAATTAAATGAAGGCAAAAGACAAAACGTATGCCTGTATTAATTTTGTGATATACATGTACTGTTTAATTCACTGTCAACTAATATGCCAAAGCATGTGGCTGCATGTACACAAATTGGCCTAGAGTTTGGACTGCCTGAGACAACATAAGTAAACATAATTAGGCAGCCAAGAGAAAGAGGTTACTCAAAGAGAAATTTTAAAAAATTGTCACCAAGTTTTGAAATAATTAAGCATAAAACTTGTACTTTTGTAAAACACTCACAATTAAGGAATAGAGTAATGCATGTAATTAAGATTATTAATAGCATATTCAATACATTAAATTAAAATATAATTTAATTAAACTTTAAGGTAATTAAAATTAGATCCTTTTAGCATCTGAGTCATTGTAAGCATAAAGTTACTTTTTTTCTAGCAGAAAATGAAATTTGCATGACACAATTTTTTCCAATCTCTGATAACCTTCAAATATGTAATAATTGACCAGATTTCACTACTATTATACAAATTTGGTACTGACTTTATTTAATGAAGGGTGCATTGTTTTTACAAAAGATTTCAGCTGGCTTATTTTCTTGAAGGGTGCTTCATTTTTATTAAAAGATTGTAACATGCTTGTTTTAATGAAGGGTGCAATGTTTAATAAAAGATTATAGCTGGCTTGTGTTTATGATATTGAAGCTACATATTGAAGTTGCTGAGAAAACAAACTTCTAAAGACCAAACACATGCCCTCTGCAATGCAGAAGTTAAAGCCTGGGCATAACATCAAATAACTGCTGGCTTTTTGAGAAAAATGATAAGAAAATAAAGAATTTGTTCAAGTTAGGACTGGGGGCTTTTATCAACATGAACAGTTTTTTTTTATCTTAACCCTGACATAAGCATAAGATATTTGGTAGTAATAATAGAACACAGGACTGGGACCTTATATTTTTGTAAATACAGATGGCTTTGTAGACATAATTGGGTAGTACTGTATCAATAAACATAATTTTAAACACTATCAATGGAATTTATATGCCAAATTTAAGTACTAAACCTCTTGTAGTTTTACTTACTTGAGATAACAAGGTTTTTACAAAAAGAATACAAGTCCTAAAATAAAAGAAGAAACATGTACAAAATTGAAAAAACATCATAATTGGTTGCTTATCGAAAAAGGTCATCTATATATGAAAAACAGCTATTATGTATAGAGTTTAATTTGTTTACATAAAGTAGTTTTTGCTTAACTGTACTTTCAGAGATTATGTTTATAAGTTGTCAATGAAAGTTCAAAATCATGTATAAAACAGCCTAAAAGGCAAAAGAGCTTGATATTGCTCACCAGGGTAATTGGCAAATGTAAGCTTGTGCAAGCAAGTTCTCCTATGTAGTGGAACAGTGGAGTGGAAGGAAAGAAACATTGTTGCTCCATAATCTATTGGGCCTAACAAGATATAAGCATGTTTCCATTTTTAAAATACAAACTGTGGGCATGAGATTGCTCACTTGTTTGACACCTGCTTAAGAGCCAAATGAAAGTAGTTGGCCAAATCTTAACTTGGAAGTATGCTTTCTGTGGAAATTTCTGCCAATGCTGCTGACTGAATAAATAATAACACCACCTATTTAAAAGTTTCTCTAGTGTTTGTATCTTCATCCATATATGATGATAAATTGTCATACTTGTCCAATATTGAAAGCCCTTTTTAACAGTATACTCTGTCAAAATTGATCAAATTCTGTTCAGCAGTAAAGTTTAGTCAAATTCTTTTAAGCAATTTTTTTTTAGTCATAAGTCAATTAAACTTATTATAGTTTTAGCAAAGGTAGCCATATTTGATTGCAGATTGCAATTCTTCATATAAAACTGAAAGATCTCTAATGCAGTATGTTTTCTGTCAATGTTTTCTAATTCTGTTAGTGAAAGCTCATCATGTTATTTGCCTAATGTGGATTTGGAAAAATTTAAGCCAGTCAGTAAGTTTGCTTTTCCTTCTACCAATTAACCTAAAAATTGCTATAATGGCCAGAAAATCTAATCAAGTAATCTATATATCCCTAGAAAGGTACAAATTTAATTTTTTTTATCTTTGTTTTCTTTTTCATTTTTAAAGAATCTTGCTAACAACCTTCTTATGATGGACAGATATGCAGATAGATGGACTGACAGGACATGATCAAAAGATGCCCCCAATGCAAGCAGTGGGAGTATAATTACAGTCAAACCCACTTATCTTGACCTTGGTTATCTCCAGAACCCGAGTAGAGTATGTCGAGTATGTTGAGTGCTTTGGTCTGATCCAAAAAAAAAAATTCCTTCTTTGCTATGCTTTTTTATCCCCACTTATCTCAACCTCTATTAAGTTGATAACCTGGTTATGTTGGGCACATATTTTGGTCTGAGGTAATATGTGGACCCGCTTACTTTGATGAAATGCAACTTTTTAATGTCAATCTAGCAGAAATTATACAAGAAACAGTCAGCAAAAGTGATCAATTTTCATGCACAATTTTGGTCAGTTATTTTGGTAGTCACATGTCTTATTTGTATTCTTTCTATTTTTGGTTTATTAGATTAGCTTAATCAATTAGTTTATTAAGAATATATCATGTTCACTGAATAAAATATTAAAGTAATCACAAAGACAAGAATGCGCACAAATAATAATGCAAATTTATTTTACAAAAATGCAGAATCGTAGATGTCATCTACACGTGTATTTTATCATTTCCCTTTTATTTCTTAAGGTACATTTCAAATCTGTATTGTGTTCAGAAATACATGTATACAAGAAACATCAATCAAGGAATGAAATATGTACATGAACATGTACAAATTAATAATCAATATGGAGATGGAATATTGCTGATCGGCTGAATATTTTCAAAACTCCTGTGAATACCAGTAAAAGGGAACCAAAGTTGGCTAAAATAAAAAGAATAAAAAAGAATCAGCACACTTAAAAGAATCCATAGTCAGTTGCCAGCATTGGTTTGCTTTGCAATAAAATAACTTTTGTATTTGATATCCTGCCAGTAAGTTCAAAGAATGAGTTTACTGCTCACTACCGGATGTTTTTATTCACCACCCAGGCATCTATTTGTCATCTGGAATCATAATTGATACAAACTCATATTGAATCCTGCTGGGTAAGTAGAATACTCAACTTTAACTTGCTCTTTGTAACCCATGCTAGCAAAAGAATTGTCATTTGCACTCTCAGTGAATGTACATGTATTTTTTAATACATTTATTGATCTTTATTTGTGAGATACTGTCACATATTAACCTGGATATATTATACAATCTTGGTTATTTTGCACCTAACACTGTGTTATGCATGAACGACAGGTGTCTGAAAGCATTCGGTTGATGTTTATCTCTCACTCTCTAGTTTGTGATTTTCTTGGATCCATTTTTCAGTCATGATAACATTAAAACCTCTGAATACAGCCAAACATGATTTGTTTTTCATTATTCACATCAATTATAAAAATGTGTTTTTATCACAAAATGTGTTGTGATGCACACTACAATATGGATGCATATACTGCATGTGATATAGGGAGTTCATATATTTTTTTCTTTAATAAATTACTCATGATGATAAAAAAAAGCAATAAATGATCAAACAACACCAAGTTAGTTTCTTTCATTGTATTATCAATGAAGTATTTTGTGTATTTTATTGTAATATGCATTGGGAGGGGATTCCAGTAAACATACTAGCAAGAGACAGGACTAATGGTCAAGGACATCTTTAAAATTACATTACTGGTTTTTATGAACCAGGATATCTCGGGACAAGGTTATGTCTATGATTTTTTTTACACCCCCAATGTAATCAAGATTTGACTGTAATCTTTTTTTATATACACTGGGTGGTATATTAAAAGATTACTTACTGTTTTATCTATTTGTCTCAATGGTATGTTTACTTCAAAAAGCTTCTTACATATTTCTGAAGAAGAATCTGTTCACGATTTATTTTTCCACAAATATTATAACTTTTTGCTTCAAAAGGGAATGTTTACCTCAATGTTTATCCAAGACTTTCCAAAGAGAAATCTGTCCACAATCTGCCTTTCCAGGTTGGCAAAGTTGTACTCAATGGTTGTTCCCTTGCCTACTTCAAAGGAATAATTACAGTTGGCCAAAACCAGGGGGAGAATATCTTGTTCTGGATGATAGCTGATTAGGTGAGCTGGAGTTATGTCCCTTACTTTCACATGTGGCATTTCCTTGATGCTGTAAAGCATAAAAATGTTTTTGAAAATGTTAAATCTAACATACCGGTTGCTAAATATGAATGCCTCAACAGAAGGCCTTTGAAATGCAAAAACATCTGGACTTGGGTAACACTATGTGTCAACCATATTCTGGTTGGGCAAAAGCTCTATGAAAAGCTGAAAATATTGTGGGTTTACTTTCAGACACATATTCTTTGAGAATCAGAACAAACTGTGCATATATGGTTTATGTTATCCCATCACTTTGATAGGAAATACTGGTGACTGTGATCTTATTTGTTAGGATGTGTATGTACATGCAGACTGTCATATGCAACTTCAATACAATTCTAGACAAAAGCTTGAAATGTTGTGATATAATAACATTGTCTCTTGATGTGTGCAAACTTTGCTGCATACCTCTGTTCAATATCCTGCATTGGAGTTTGTTACAGTAATTGTAAAATTATAGTAATTTTGTGAATTTGTGGCACAACCAATGAACAATAAAAGTTGTGACTTTAAACTTAGAGATAATATTAACAGTCCAGTCAATAGATGTGCAAGTGGATTTAGATTTTTATCTATTTTGGAGGCAAAGCTGTGCAGGATGGGTAGTTGGGTAACATTGGCTAGTGGTAGGGGCAAATATTTTTAAAATTAAACAAAAATTCAATGAATGGCACATGATAATTTCAACCCATGTGTAATAGTTATCTGCACTTAAATATTTGTGCAGAAACCACACCTCTTCGTTCAATAACAGTGACTGCAACCTTTAACCTTTTGACCTACAAACTGACAGACTTAACCTAAGTACAAGCTATTCCCAAAGTTTGGTCAAGGTAAGTGACATGGAACAAATGTTACAGTGCCAAAAAAGAGGCTCCAGGTGACCAGATGGTCTGATGTGTTCTCCATTACTGATCACTGCCATCACACCTCTGTCTTCATGGGTTTGAGTCTTTATGTGGGTATGCAATATGCAAGAAAGCTTGCCTGTTGGCTGGTGGTTCTTCATGGGTTTTTCCTCCACCAGTTTCACAGGTCACAATGTACAGCATATGGCATCAGTACACAATTAATAAAATCCGGTTCAGTACCCACAAATGTAGTCCCAGTCCGTTTGGTGGTAATACAAGAGTTAGATTTTGGCATTCTTGGTAAGGATTTAAAGGCAATTGTTAATTCTTTGAAATGTGAGCTTTTGGTGTGGTTGTCTGTGTGTATTTCGGTGACAGTGCACATTGAGTAATAAGGTCATGGTGATGATCCGGAAGTGAAATCTGTGTTCCATTGCATGGTGTTTTGTTTACAATTCAGCCTCTCAAAAAAAGGTCAACCCTTGATAAGAACTTGACCGTAAAGTCATCTTTGAAGGTAGTTTAGATTAACATATGATTTGTATTGATTGTCACACAGTGGAAAGTTCAGTACTGAGAAACAAATGTAGAGACTATATAGTAAAATTAATTGTGTTCTATGGCCATATCATGTGCTGAAAAATGAAATTAAACCCACAACAACAATAACTGTGCAAAGACCATATTATATTTTCCTTTTTCATAGACATATATAACACAGTCTCATAACTCCCTGCCAGGTCATTTGTTTTTGAAAGATCTCAATAACATCATGTTGCACTGAGTGGTTAAGTGAGATCCCTAATAGGGAAACTATATCAGTCTACCATAAAGAAAGCCTGTCTTCCTTCTGCATCTCAAAATTCAGTTTCATTTTATTATTCTATGATATTTCTTGTATATATCATCAATATATATATATATATATATATATATATATATATATATATATATATATGTGTGTGTGTGTGTGTGTGTGTGTGTGTGTGTGTGTGTGTGTGTGTGTGTGTGTGTGTGTGTGTGTGATCAAAATTTAATATGAAATAAACATTTGAATATTTGCATTTTGAAATTTTGTGACAAACAGATTACAGTATTTGAGTAACAAATCCAATGGGTGGATGTGACCTTGACGTCTGATCTTAAAACTATTAAAGTTCTTCTTATCCCAATTACAAGCAATCCAGATTGCCTGGTTAACTGCAGATGGTAGAGAACCTGAGCTGGTGTGTACTAACCATTTGTTTTTTCATGTCTTATTAACCTTGACCTTTGAACTTTTCATCCCCAAATGAACAGTTTTTCCTTATCCTAAAAAGAAGCATTCACAAAGTTTAGTAACTATAGATGGCAAACAACTTGAACTATTGTGTGAAAACAAAATTGCTGACAGATAACATCATAACACAATACACTTTACCTAATAGTGGGTATATAAAAATATGTAAAATAAATTCCAAAACTGCAGTAATCCAATCACGTCATCAGTACATAAGGATACAAGAAGGCATGCCAAACATCAGTTTTCTATGCTGAGCATTTATTTGTGCATTCTTACTAACATGCATCTTGGGATAATGTCCTTATGGACTGATATTTGTACCAAAACAAAATGGAAGGTCCTGTTGTTGCAAGCACTGAAAGCAAAGAAATGAGTACTTTTATAATTTAAGACTGACCACTGGTGTATAACATGGAGGAAGGGTATTTAATTGTAATGTTTTGTATTCTTTCCAATAAATTTAAGATCATCTAAGGAAAAGTTTAAGTACTATTCAAAGGCTGTTCAAGGATAAATGCAACTTTTCCAAATTAGCTACATTTTAATGTTTCATTGTGCATGTATTGTAGGTTTAATATTTTTTAAAATTTCTATAGTTCTGCCATCATGCACATTCATTATTTTTGTTGTCTGATTTTGTAATTTATCTCTATTGATCTTTGTTAATCTTGTTTTGATTCATGTAAGGGATATAACTCATCACTATCTCATCAAAATGGTCAATGTTGGATGATTTGTTATCAGGCTTTTCTTAAGTACTCAGTTTTGCAAAATTCTTCTCTCAAATGGTTCTTCAGAAAGTGTTTTCAATGATTAAGTATAACACCATCATTTTTCCATTAATAATAAAAAACTGTGCACATCAATTATGGTAAAAAAATGCACATGGTGCATATTAGTGTATATCATTATTGATGATGTCCTCAAAAAATTTCTTCCATTAATGGAAAGGATAGATGACAAGTCTTTAAAAAAAGTGACAGTCTTTTTTTAAAAAATATCTGTTAATGATACAAATAAATAATATTCAAGTAATCACAGCAATATAATCTACTTTGTTAAGAAACAAACATGAATTTTTTCAGAAAGTAATTAAGAACTTTACACAATATTTTAGGATTTTTATCTTTCTTTTATAAATGTATTCAGTTTTCATTTTCACTTCTTCATTTTTTTTCTCACATTATGGTTTCTTGTGTGATTAGTTTTCCAGAACCTCTAGTGACTGTTAATTATAATATCTATATACCTTCAACACCTGGTCTTTAGAAATAAAATGAAAAAAAACCCCACAAATTTGGCCCCTCCCCCATTTCTTGACTACTATAATATAAAACTGTAGTCTGTAGTAGTGAACAGTTAAGCTCAAAGCTTGGCACGTAGCTAAAGTAGAGGCAATAAAAAGGTAAGGTGGTTTGAGATAAACAACCATCTTTCTGAAATTTCTTAATTGTCTGAAAATAGCTAGGGTGATGTCAAATTCTGCTGTGAAAAAGCTCATTTGCTAAATTGCATACGTAAAGAAGACAAAGTAGAAAGGTCTGATTTGTCTGAAGTACATTAAAGAGATAAGCTGAAGAATAGACATTATTACACATCACTGCACTGAATAAAAATGATTAAGCGATCTTTAATAAAGTTGGTGATCAACAGTGATGTTTCTTTGATGTTGGATTTTTACTCTATATATAAAATGCAAAACATGATTATTTCAGCAGTTGGAATAGTGTTCAAGTGTGATTTATTTTGAAGGGTGTGATTCAGGAAACAATACGCTATCAGCTAAGCAAGCAAATCCCAGCAAAAATAAATTTAAAAAATTCCAGCTTAATGGAGTTTTACTCTGTCAAGCACAGCAGCAAGGGATATAATTTCAAGCATCATATCAACATTAGTACATATATTTCTGATGTTTGGAAAAACTGGAGTACCACCTGTATGAAGCAAAATCAACATGCTTAACCAAACATTCAGCTTAGTTCTCTTCATTATTATTTAATCTTGTTAAAATACTATTAATTTAAGTTAAGTACATTTTGCCATTCAATGAATTTTAAACACAGAAACTTGATGGATGTATGGTTGTAATTAGGTATTTTCACACTAAAATGCATGCACACACATGCATGCACACACACACACGCACACATGTATTGCACTAATATTTGACAATGCTAAGTCCACCAACTATTTCATTTATATATCTGTATCAAATGCTTTGATAAACATACAAGTTAATTTTATTTAAATTCAGATTTGAATTTGCATTAATTATCTATAAACTTATATGAAATGATTGTTTATTCTCACTTGGACAACATCACTTTGGTCATATGCACACCACCGCTTAGGACCTCAAAACACACTTAATGAGTCTCAACAAAACCCCAATTGGGATTATAGCAGGTATGGCTATGAATGTGCTGTATGCTACAAGCTAGGACTCTAGAGGGCACTGTTCACTATGCATCTGATTCAATACATTGAGAAAGTGCTTCAGGTAAAAGAAAAATATAGTACAGACTGCACAATTCCAAATATTTAACTCTGGAGGGTTCATCTCCAGATCATAAGATAAAATATAACTCTCTCATTTGGAACCAACCTCTCTGCCACAAAACTGATTAAAGTCACTTTTCACCTGCTAGTTTTTATCCTGATCATAAAATGTGTTCTGATTCACAGTAAAGTTATTATTCTTATAAGTTAGATGAAATTTTCAAAAACACAGAGGAAATTTAACATAAAAAATGAATTAGGACTGTCTGCTTGTATATTTTATACTATAAAACAAATCTTACAAGTATTATTGTCTCTTACTTTGTATTATCACAGTAAATCACAATTCTTTTCTTTTTCATCAGCATAATCCATAAAGTCACTTGTCAAACTAACAAATGGGATATAGATTGTAGTGTTGTGAACTCAGATTAGATTTGTGCTATAGGAAAAATGCCAGTTTCATGTGCAGAAACATGTACCTTCTTTTGACTTCTCTGTAGTAGCTGTCTAAGAAGTAATTTTGTGTGTGGAAGAGAAACTTCAGTAATTTGTCTGCACACTGCCCAGCTTCACTTGTAGTTGGAAGAAGCCAAGATATGGGAGTCAAGTCACTGATCCTTTCTCCACGATACTCAATTGGCACAGAAGCTGTAAAATTACAAATTTCAGTGTGTATTTACTTAGCTGTCTATCACTCATATGTTACAACAAGTTATTTAGTGTACTAATCATTCTGAGACAGCCATATATCTTGATTACTGTCAAACATGTAATAGCAAAAATTGCCTTTGTATATGGGTGACCTCTGTACATAGGTTCACCTTTCAGAAATGGTTTTTGAACGAATAACATGCATTGAGTATCATTATCATTCTTATTAAAATTATTATCATCATTTTTGAAGCACTATTCAATAAAATTATCAATACACATTTACTATTGTCTCTTCCAAAAAATATGTTCCACACAAAATTACTATATCCAACTCACACAAACTAATCCTATAAATTAAATCACTGACTTTGTGTGCACCATGACAAAACACTAATTTCATTACTGATTGTCAGCTTTCATGAGTGTAAGCAGAGGACAGACTCTTTGGTTTATACAAATTAGGCTTGGGAACAGTAGTCCATGCTTCAAAAACAATATCTGGATTAATCTGATGCTCAACTCATCAAGATCAAAAGACAATCACCTTATATGATAGGCCTGTGAGAGAATAGGGAATAAAAGTAGCAGTATATGGTTAATTATTTCTGATCAAGAACTAAATCTTAGAATTTGCACAATACTGAATAACCTTTAATCCTCATTTTTGAACCAAAGACACTGATGTGTTTGAGGTTGACAGTGTGGTTGGAGTATGGTAAGTGCAAGCAAGTTATGAAATATTCACATATTAATTCACAGGATATGTCTTTATCTGAACAATGCCTTGCTCATCAAACAAAATTTTAATCTGCATACTTTGAGTGGTCACTGATGATTCACTTTAGTGGCCAGCTACATCAAGGAGAAACCACTGTTGATCAGGAAACACCTGACTGATGGTCACAGAAGGCAAGTGATACACTGAAAATCTACCAATGTGATGAAAGCACAGTTAGATGGTTTACTTCATACTTAAGTGAGAGAACACAACATGTTTATATAAATAATGTTCTGTCTGAACCTGGAACAATTAGATGTGGAGTACTACAGGGTTCAATTCTGGGTCCATTACTGTTTATTTTATTTATTAATGACCTACCACTTGTACTAAGAGACTCAGTATCATCTACAGATCTCTATGCAGATGACACAACATTGTCAAACATCCAAAACACAAAGCATTAACTCGAAACTTCTCTACAGAATGCCCTAAACAAACTGGATAACTGGTACACATGCAATGGCATGGTGGTTAATACTGGTAAAACTAAAATATTACTTATCTCAACATGGAACAAAAGAACAAAACTTGATAGTGATGAACTATGTCTGACATGGAAGGATAAAAGGTTGCAAATGGTCTGTCATGATAGTCTACTTGGTGTTTTGGTAGATAATAATCTATCATGGACTGAACACATCAAACATATCAGTAAAAAAGTCAATTCAAGTTTATGGCTTCTCAATTGGATAAGACACTTTCTACCAGAAAAGCACAGAAAACTATTTTATAACAGTTACATACAACCCTATTTAGACTACTGTAATACAGTCTGGGGCAATTCAAATGATAAAAACTTAGCAAAGCTGGCACATCTCCAAAAAAGAGCTTTTGAGTTAATATCAATCCAGAAAGAAAGCAAGGAAAATTTAGCTGGTAAGTTAAAAAAATATTACCAATCAAAGATCGAATCTGTTTAAGAAAAGCCAAATTAATGTACAGGATAGCCAATAATAGTGCTCCTGAATATTTACAATCACTATTCAAGTTTAGGCTACCTGGCAATACTCCTCACCTGCGATCAATATCTACCAAACATTACAAAATTCTTAAACCAAATAAGGAATTATTTTTAAAAAAGTTTCCAATACTCTGGAACTTTGCTCTGGAATAGTATTCCAGTTGAGATTAGAAATGCCCACTTTATTTCCTTTTTCCAAACCCAGTATATACAGTGACTTCAGAGATGCAGCAAAAAATAAGTAAATTTCTTTGAATGAGAGCCTCAAGGTAGATTAGTTCTTAGCTAATTGAGTTACCCTCTTTAAATAATAATAATAATAATAATAATAATAATAATAATAATAATAATAATAATAATAATATCAATATTAATAAAATATCTACATAAGACATTTATTATAGGAAATTTGGTAGGAGGAAATGAAGACTGTCCAATGTGATTAGATAACCTCTTTGAACAGATGACTGTACAAACACACTAAAGTTGTTTACATATTATTTGATTCCAACATATAAGTGGTCTCATTTAATGGCTCTGAATTAAAATACAGCCATTTCCTCCTCTAAATGGCTTTTAATAGCAAGTATGCATACTGTAAAACCTGTGAAACAATACTATAAAACTACTATGACAGATCCTTTGTTGTAAGACACAATGATTTTTTCTATGGATTTTATGATTATATTGTATTATATCTTGTCTTGACAGGCCATGTTTTTGGGGAGAAAAGGTGATCTTTCAAGATAGATTCCATGACATGCACAAATGCACACACACACACACACACACACACACACACACACACACACACACACACACACACACACAAACCAATTTAGGGAGTTTTCACTGCATTGATAGTTTTTAGTTTTTGAAGAAAAATTTCATGGTCAAAAGAAAATATGCAAATAAACCATAATAGTGCCTACCATTTGTCCTTTATCTAATGCTTTTAGCCATTTATCAATCAAAAATACAATTGCAGTTTCACAGGAGTCATTCTGTTGAAAGCCTGATGAATAAGATCATAAGTGTCCAATAGTCGAGAAAAGAATCATTTACATATTTTTCTAGTAATTTGGAGAGACGAGGTAGGAGAGAGATGGGTTTGTAGTTATTTACATCATCTTTTGTTCTCATTTTATGCAATGGTGTAACCTTGGCAGTTTTCCAAATTTGTTAAAATTTATTAGACTTAATACTTTCATTGCAAATGATAGCTATACTCTCTACTATTGCAGGTGCCTCTACCTTTAGTAGCCTTGGTCCAACCATATCAAGTCCTGTAGCTTTACAATCATTCATTTTTTAAATATATTTCAACACACATTTAGGACTCATTTTAGGAATTTCAGACTTTATATTGTCTGGAAATTATTTTTAGCACAAAAGGTCTTGAGTTCCAGATGATCAGATGAAGTTCTGGGTTAAATTTTTCAGAAAGTTGAACAAAAACGTTGTTATAAATATTTGAGATGTCAGTTGGATTTTTAGTATAAATGCCCACATGATTCAGGGATAAAATTTCAGTTTTACTCTTGCATTTCCCTGCACCAAGCTCTTTAAAAAAATGTTCCAGATAGTTTTTAGATTATTTCTGTTTTCATCCTGCACTTTTTTTAGTGTGCTTGTTTGGCATGTGTATCATTTTATGAACGTTATTCCTCCAAAGTCTATATTCAACTTTATTTTCTACAGATTTTAATTTGTCCCTTTGCTCTATTGCTTCTAAAATTTCTGGGGAGATCCTGCCTGGCTGGTGATCATTCTTTCTCTGGTGTGTTTTTTAAGAGGCATGTTTGTTCACTATATTAATGAACAGATCTGTCCAAGTATCTAAAACATCAATATCTTCAAAGATTTGGATTGTATTCCATGGAATCTGTTTCAGATCTTCTAGGAATTTAACAGTATCAAAGTTTTAAAAAGATCTATAAGTAACGTATTTATGGATATTATTTTTTTAATTTGCCATTGACTTTATGTGTTCAAAAAATTGCAAAGTGGTCTCTTAAACCAATCTTTGGAACAATTACTTCCAAAACATTTTTTCTGTATTGGTATAAATATGATCTATAAGCATTTTAGAGGTAGATGTTACTCTGGTGGGTTAATTTACTAGTTGCTCCATACCTAATGAAGAAATAAAATTCATCCAATTCAATTTTATTTGATCATTAAGAAGGTCTCTTCTTATATTACCTAGAATATAAAATTCATTTTCTTCATTTGAGATTTTATCTATCTGAAGTTCAAAGTATTCACACCAAGCAGTATGTGGTGATGGGGTCTGTACACAGAACCAGTTAAGTAGGGCTTAGGATTTTTTCATCTGTAGCCAAATGGATTCTATTTCCTGTATTTCTAGCTCATCCCTTCTTATAGCAACCATACCAGTTTTAACACTAGGAGCCTCCTCCTGCTTTCCTATCCCTACAATAAGGTTTGTCATAGCCATTGATATACAATACATTTTCACCCTGATTTTTTATCAACATTGTTTCTGAGAATACAAAAATATGTATATTATTTGGAGATGTTAACAGTAACTTCACTTGATTATCTTTCCATGAATAATCTGAATATTTAAATGACATATGTATAAATCCTAACTAGAAATTTCATGAGATTTACACACTCAAGGAGACATTAACAATATTAAAACATCTATGTTCACCATGATCATTGTTACAATTGTCATTACTATATAAAAAAAATCAGCTTTTCTACAATAGCATTGTCTAATTTTATAATCATTGACCATTACACCTTAATATGTACAAGTAGCAAGTAAATTTCCACATTCAGAACAGCTATCAGCAAGGGAATCAAATCTGTTTTGACAAGGTATGCCTAGTGTATATGAGTTACACATGAAGTTAAAATTATGTAAATATGGATTGCACAAAAATTTAGAAATATAAATTCAGAATAAATATAAACATGCAGTGGAAAAAGATAAAGAAAAATGTCAAGTCATTACAATTTGATAAGATGTATATAAAATATAGTGTAACACACAAAATTTGAACACATATTGACAAAATGTGTTATATAAACCACATTATCAGGTAAGTCAAAGATTTTCCCAGGTGGTATATCATCATAGTTTCTTCTTAGGATGGAAGTTTATACTTGTCAAAGAATTTTTTGTATGAAAATACCTTGGTATTATATATGGAAAAAAATGTAAATAGGTTTCAATTGCTGCATAAGCATTCATTGGGGTATATGGTCTGTAGCCTTGGTGATTGAAAAATATTTTTGTTCACTTGCTGCAGCATGTGCAATACATGACATCAGAGGTCTTGTTTATCCCCAAATGAAAACCCTTCAAACCAAGGCCAAATGCAAATTTTCAATAAATGTGATCTTGAGTATGTTAGAGAATGAATTTTGTTAGATTTATAGTAATTCATGCCGAGTCAATAGTTATCATTTTCAAATCATCACAGGGCCCTGAGTGGCTAAGTGGTCTAAAGCACTCACCATGAAGAATAACTGCCATCTCACCTCTGTCTGCGTAGGTTTCAGTCTTGGGCGCAGCCAATGTGGGTATGTGAGAAAGCTTGCCAGTAGCTTCTTGAGAGATGGTGGTTCTTTCTGGGATATTCCCAGATTGTTCCACCACCATTTATTCCTGGCTGACATGTATAGCCTATCCTGTGCTGAAAAATGACATTCAATCCTACAGCAACAACAACAACAACAGTTTGACATAAATGTCTTGTGGGGAAACAATGCGCAAAAATTAAAGATGTCTAATTTGTACATTATATATAGCTATTATTTGCAAGCTGACATAATTCACTAAGCATGATAAAAAGAGTGGTTCATACTGGATCAAGTTAGGTCATCAAGACTTATTCTTGGAATAATAATAATGACACTTTATAAACTGTGGGCAGCTCACTTCAAACTGGAGACAGCCAGTGTCAATAGATAAGGCATGAATCTCTCTTTGAAGCGAGGGCAATTAGAAACAGTCTTAAGAGTCAGGTCTTAAAAAGAAGCCTCACTCAATGGTTCATAGGGGTTTTGGTTGATGACAATTACAACACAAGAAAGATTCCATCTAGGCAAAAGAGAGTGCAAGACAGGTCTCTGCAGCTCCAAATACTTAATAAAAATTGGCAAGGTGTGAATCTAAACCAATTACTGCATCTTGAAAGAATTTAATTGACTGAAATGGCAGTTTTACAGCACTTGATAGTGGATACAGAGCATGTTTTGTTTCGAAAGAGAAACAAAAGAAATCAGCAAGAGAAGTTACAGAGAAGCAACTAGAATCAACATGTTTCTTATCCCACCAATCACAGATGATTCTCCACCTGGCATCATAGCATGAAAATTTGTTCTGGTGGAGAGATTGCTTGAGATGATCCAAGCATAAAGATAGGGAATTGTGGACTGATGTGGAGGAGGGATCCCCAATGTTGAGACAGAAGATCACTCCTGAGGAAGAGTCCTGGGTCAAGTAATGAACACATCTTGGAAGATCACTGAACCATGAGTGCTGAGGCCAATGAAGGGCTATGAGAATGATCTGAGCAGTGGAAATTCTGACTTTCTGCAGAATTCAGTCAGAAGGGTGTGAAGGCTTAAGTGCACAGCCAATTGCACTGGAGACTGAATGCATCCACTGCCCATGCCCCTTAAACAAGGACAGGAGAAATATAAAATGGAAATCTATTGTTGACCCTGGTTGTGAGCAGATCCACTATGGGCCATTTTTCTTGCCCAGAATATGCCACATTCCGAGTGTTATATTCTCTGAGGTGGCCCAGTGCAGAAGTTTCCAGATTTGCATACAAAGAGAAGGGGCATTGTATGCCTCCTTGACATCCAAGATAAGCTACAACTGACATGTTGTAGGAGGAGACCATGACACATCAACTCCTTGCTCTCAATGCACCATAGGTACACAGCTGACATTTTGAGACTACTTATATGGAGGGATGATTTGAATGGGGTCCAAAGTCCCTTTAGAATTATTCCCTTCAGATGTAAATGAGTGACCCCAACTGGAATCTGATGCTTTGGTTAACATACAGGAGTGGGGTTCAGGTGCATGCATGGGCACTCCAATCATGAATCTGTCCTGATTCATCCAACACTGTAAATGGTGATGAAATGCTGCTCCTAGGAAGATAAGTGTTGATATGCAATCTTTGTGAGGCTTCTACCTCAAGAAGGAGGAACTATTGAGGATGCATATGAAGATATCCTAATATATCCAAGATATATCCTAAGATATCCAAGTCAGCAGTGATATTTAATGTTCCCAAAAGGGATAAGTACAGTCAAGCAGACAAAGACATATTTTGCTTGTAGCATCTCTAGCACAGCAAAGTCTACAATCCAGTGGAGCTCCAAGTTCTGGGATGTGAGAAAATGCATCCCCACATAAACAAAGTCTTCCAATGGAGTGAGTTCTGATTTCTTATTTGACAAAAGGCCCAACTGAATTACCATGGACCAATAGCAATCCAGATCCTGATGAAGTGATTGGATATGAACATTGTGGATCCACCAGTTGTTGAAATACAGTAGAACCTGTCTTGAAAGACCACACTTTCTGCTAGAAAATTATGGTCTCTCAAGACAGGTGGTCTCTCATAAAAGGTCACAGTGCTATATATTCATTAACTTTGTGCACTGAGAATATGGTCTCTCAAGACAGGTGGTCTCACATAGCAGTGGTCTTTCAAGACAGGTTTCACTGTAATGGAGGTATCTCACCAATATTTCCTTAATTGGGTGAAAAATTCTGAACAGTAGGACCTGGAAATGAAAACTTCCTACCTAAGCAAAACCCCAAGATATTTGTTGTGAGGAGGTAATTGGGGGATGTGTAAATAGTCATCCTCAAGGTTGATGGTTGAAGAGCATTCTGAATTGAGGAAATGGTCTCCATCTTGAACAGTTCTTCCAGAAAAAAAAACTGGTTTAAAGGAAACAAATTGATTATAAGGGAAAACTTTCTACTTTTATTGATGACCTGGAAGAGACAGTAATAGAAGGTAGGAACTGATTGTTCAGGACCCTCTCAAGTGCTCCTTTCTGTAAAGGATGTGCACTTCGTCCCTCGATTGGACTGGTGAAGAAATATGGAAAAGGATCTTTTTGGACTGTGTGGTGGGTTCTGGGCAAAGTCAGTGGGTAAGAGACAACATACTTTGTTAATTGCCCTGTCAAAATACCATACTTATTCTTCTACATCTAAAAAGATGAAGGATTTGTACTTCCTCTAAGTCAAACTCATCAGAGTATTTCAGAATGGAGACAGCATCATCAAGGACACATACTGCAACATAATGAGTAGGAGCTGTAGGAGTGGCCTGAGTACTGGATGATAAGTAACACCTTTAGCTTTCTGAATGGTTTCCATCCACTGATGGCAAGACACAAGTCACAGTATCGTCTCTGTTATAGGGACAAGGTCCAAAAGCCCAATGGGGCATACATGACCAAAGCCCCTGAGGAGGAGGGCCCCATATTACATAGGGACTTACTGAGAAAAACAGGAATGGAGGAATAACAATCTTATCCTTCTAGCCTAGTTGGAACCTGATGGTTAGACTCCCAATTTTCATAATGAGGTGGTAGAGAATGGAGATAATGGGAACTTGTTCAGAACCCCATATCCATACTTTGGCCATAGTATGATGATCATATGATATAGGACCATCAACTAATGCCATCACTTAGATATGGTGCTGATACCTCCCAGTGGTAGGGTGCAACACACTATTTCTGACAGGGTGGCAGCACTGCATCTTCTCCTTGAAGGGAGACAGCGATATGCTATGAGAGGTACATCTCTTCCTCAAAGGAAGGCAGCAACATACTATGGTACAGGCAGTGCGTCTCCTCCTCAAAGGGCAGCAGCGACACACCAAGAATGGTGCATATCCTCCTCAATGGGAGCAAGCAAAAAAGCATCTTTCCCTATGTGGGAGGCAGTCACTCACTGCTACATGGTTGCTGCATCTCCTTTACAATGGGAGGTAGTGATGTGCTGGGAGGGATATTCCATTCAGAAGGCCTCTTATTTTCAGCAAAAGAGAAGCTCGAAAATTCTGATGAAGAAGAAGAAGGAAGTTTCTTCTTTCTTTGCGAAGTGTGGCTGAGTCTGGAAGATTCCAGCTTTCTGCAATCTGTGATTACAAAATGTACAACAATTTGCTCTTGTACATTTAGAACATTTAATACAGTTAGGATGAATGCCCCAAGAATACTTCTTTTGGCCACACTTTCCCATAGACTGTGCTGACATTATTCCTTCATATAGTAAATAAATTAAAATATTATAATGTCATGTATATGGAGTACACCCCTGTGTTCTCTGTAAAATTAAATGGTATAAATTTACCAGGGTTTTTTTTGGTGTGAGTTCTCTTGTATTTTATATAGCTTTTATTGAATAAAGGAAGTATACATATATACTATAACAGTGTGAAAAATTAAATATACTGAATCAAATATCTAGTATAGATACCATATACAACATGATTCATGTGATGTTAATTTAGACTGAAGAACACAAAGCATCTAATGAACAAGTTGTCTTTATTCATACCAAAATTTACCTAGATATAAATGATTTTGATAGTAAATGTATCTGACTCCTGTGTGTGTAGATGAAGGAACTAAAGTTGGAGTAACAAGATTACCACGCAAAAATGTGAAACAAATGAAAGAATAATGTAACTTTATTACAGTTAAATTATTGTAGAGGCCAGGTCGCAATTGTCATAGCTTGATTTCAAGCAAACTACCTTATATACATACATGTTTACTCTGTATTGTAACTCTGCTAACATTACATACGAAATGCAATAAAAGGATTAATGTTGGAAAACAAAGGGGTTGCCTTTGGACAAAATCTCTCTTCACCCAATCAGTTTAAAGATTTAAACCATTAATTGGCCTGGAATTTTGTTGGAAAACAAAACACAGATCCACTATTTATAAAATTAAAAGGAGTTATATAGACAAACAACTTGTCAAAATTAAAAGTAAAATGAATGTGTCTAAAATTATGACTGTGTTAAGCTGAAACACAAAAGCAAAATGTGTAGATGATGATCTAGACAATCAACATATCAATCTCTATTGTGATCATTATTTAATGACAGTTACATGAATCTGCTGGTTATATGCCTAACATATAAGAATTCATTATACATGTGTTTTTTCCTCAGATTACATTATCTTGTAAGAGGAACACTTATAACAGTAAACAAGGTAACTCTTCAGCTTGTGAAACAAAGTCCATAAACTATCAGTGGATGTCAAACTAAAATGTGATTTAGTAGTATCTGATGTGGTAAAAACTTAGAATAAAACAAAATCTGCATCTAATATTTTAGGAATAAATGGGCATATATGTAATGCTAAGAATCATATGTACTGTGAAAGTACTGTAGATGAAAGTAAACTGAAAGGTCAACATTAAACAAGACTCCACCAAACACCAACCAATCAATTTGAGAAAAATGAGTGTCTTAAATTGTTGTACAAATAATAAAACCAATTAGTGGCTACCTATGTAATGCCATCTCAATACACATTTCCAAAATAATTACTGTACCTGTGCTATGAAAGGCAAAGGCACATTTGGATGCTATGTATCAACTAATTTTTCAGTGAAGCTTGAATACATAATTGATAGATAACTCATTGATACACATCAGGATGAAGATATGCAGCATTTAAATACTGAGAATTTTCATCTTACTTAGGCTCTCCCTGACAAGGTCCCATGCCTCTGCATATTCATCTAATAATTTGGGAAGTTCATCTGGAATAGAACATCAGAAAATTCATTAGTAACCAAAAGAGCAAGGTGCAGTATTTTAAAAAAAGCAAACATTTTTTAACTTGTACTTCTAAACTTTTATACTAGGCAGGGAGTAGTTCTTGACAAATGCGTTATACACTTCAAATGAGATGTGATACATCACTAATGTCACTGAATTTTTTTCACATGGTCAACATAAACATAAACATGTTAATTTTTTTTATATTTTTAAAAAATCATCTGTTTGACACAAATGTTGAAAATGTATCTGAAGCCCATTTTAGTTTTTTTACCAAGCTACCATTTTGGAGGAATTTCCTAAAGAAATAAACAAACTCTCATTTAAGGGAGACAATATTTCATGTAAGTACCTACTCATCTGGGCCAAGCAAAAATATGTGTCCATAACACAAGGGTGCCCCTCCAAAACAGTTAAACTCAAGAAAATTTGCTTCAATTTGCGAGTGCAAACTTCAAAATCAAACAAAGGCAATTACTTTAATCACATGTCAGAAATGTTTGCCAGAGTGATTACATAACTCATCTCTACTTTTGCTAGTTACCAACAGCTACTCTAAACATTATCTTGCGGAAAAAAATTCCATCTAAAGTGGTCTTGGAATCTCAAATAATTAAAGAATTTTGTTATTCTTTCAATTTTTTATCATAACCTATTTGATCATTATAAAATTTAAAATGTTGACTTTTGATTGGCACTATATACATAGCCAGTACTGTACTGACATCCTCTGAAACATCATGCCTGCATATCTACCCATCTGCTGTGATGAGGCATAAGAGATATAAACACAAATATTCTATGAAATTACAGTAAAACTACTACAATGAACAAGAAAATTATTATATTAATATTTTGTATTATTGTTTAAAAAGTCACTGTTCTTAAGATGTGCTTGGCCAGCAATAAGTACTGTCCATGCCTAGAAGGGACGATTGTAAATGATGAATGTCAAAGGCTTTGAGAAACCTTGGAGTTCAACAAGAAATGCACATTTTTTGCATCATTAATGAATTTGATTAGCTGTTACAGGTGAGACCTTACATGAAAATATGCAGTCCACAGTATTTTTACTATACTCATTAATATGTTCAATATACACAATTAACATGCTGAGGGTAATACATCACATTATACAATACACAGTTAATAACATGGAAAGTTCATCAATAAATCAATATATTTATTTTTTCTGGCAACTATATTACTCAGAAAAGTCCCTGTAAGTAGATTATTTATGTATATGTCTAACATTTATGAATGTATGTGATTTTTGTTTCAGTTAGTTTTAACACTGACAATCAAGGTCTAAGCTCATTCCAATCTCTGCTCATACCTCACATCTTTGTAAATTAATAAGTTTACTTTCACTTATACAAGCTGAGAGTAAACATGAACTGAAAATCCTTATGACAATGCAATCTGTTGTGAACTGCTCCACCAACCTCCATTTTTGGATTGGCTTCTGAGTGTCTCCACTGTGATGGTGGAGGCTTCAGCACGATCCAGCTTCCTTTGATATTTCTGGAACAGGATTCTCAGCATCTTTAGAATGCTGGGGATGTAATGAATTGCCCGCAGGTGGTGCTCCTAATTTAAAACAAAAGTTAAAAAAGAAATAAAAGCACCATAATATACACTTAATTAAAATGTGCCACATACACATATATACTTCAAAGTATCATGTTCTATTCAGCCAATCTCATCTTTTTTATATTTTCTGCTAAATTCATCTCTGATTAATTAAACATTAATAGCCTCTTAGAAATGATAATTTAATCATGTTGTATTAGAATAAAGATATACTGTAATTTATATAATTTTTCTTATCCTGCAAATATTTTGTACACAGATGATTCACAATTCCTAAATTTTCATTTAACTAAAATATTCTTTCCAAAGAATTTTGTTTGAAATTGAAAGTTTTAATATTTCACAAAAATAAATTCTTACAGATGTATGTATTTAAGAATTAAAGTATACATATGAGTACTGTAAAAAATTAAATTTCAGAAATAAAGCAGATCTTTACTGATTACTCATCTTTACTGAAAACCTGTTTTATGCATCACTTATTTATTGCCAATTTTTAAAAATTGCAAGGATAAAGATGTCATGGTATACCTATGTCCATATCACAGTTATTAATTTCAATCTTATCCACCCTGATACACAAAAATGATTAGCAAATTCAAACAGCATATTGTATTGTACTAGTGTATGTTGCTACAGTGCGATTTTATCAGATTTGATAGATGCACATGAATTTAATATTGATGCCCCTGCAGACTTTTGAAGTTGTCGATGTTGGGTCCATTAATTTGTCATGCATATCTTCCAAAAATGACAATGAATTTTTGTACAGATTATTTCCTGCACTTTCAAAAAAACAACAACACATATATGAAAAAATTACATGAAATATGGTACTGTTGATACTATTCGTGTCATATTATTGTTGGTTCGATTTCATAGTCGCTACAAGGCAAACATCGGACAATGAAGTGTAAACTGTATTCAGTGCAAGATGACTATACTTAAATTTTACAGTGATGTAATAGTTCACACAAATTCTCTTTGAAAAAAATCTATTTTTAAGCAAAAGGGCATTGGAACTCAGTGGCAGAGGCATCACATTTAAAATGTTGCAGTGGCATATAATGATACAACCAATATGAACCAAGCCATAAATTTTTCAAAAGTACTTTTTAACAAACAATTTGGCATAAAGAATAATGTTCATCTTGTTATAAAGATCATCAAACAGCGTCATATATACAATTCCACTGTAAATGATTTACTTTAAGTAGTAAATCTCATCATGTTACTATTTCTCCTGCACAGTCATATTATAACTTAAAACTGCAAATAATATAGTATGAAATAGAAATGCAACTCGAGGAATAGTAATCCAAACGCATCTCCTGCACCCCAATCAAATAGTAAAAAATGAGTCTATAGTAGTCTCCACTGGAAACATGTCCAATTTCCTTCCAGTTGCATGTAGACTGCAGAGACAATAGTAGAGAGAGAGTAAAGGAGTAAAATACCATGGTATCGAATAAGCTCTCATTAATATTGTGCAAGTAAAATCAAGTTTGCAAAGTAATGACATGGAAACCAATGTCCAGAATATAGGGAATCTGGGGGCCATTACACTTTTAAGTTATGATGCTGAACTTTACAAACACTAGAGTGGGGCCCTGAGTGGCCTAGTGGTCTAAAGTGATGTCCGTTACAGATCAATGCCATCTCACCTCTATCTGTATGTGTTGGAGTCTAGGATTCGGCTAATGTAGATATGTGAGAAAGCTTGCCAGTAGCTTATTGTGGGTCGGTAGTTCTTTTTGGTGATTTCCCAGTTTATTCCTCTACTATTAATACTGGCCTCCATGAATAGCCTATCGTGTGCTGAAAAATGACGTTAAGCCCAAAAGCAACAAACAACAAACACTAGAGTTTTCATTAGTATAAAGTTTATTACCAATTTCAATGAAATTTAACAAAAAGTCAAGCCATGGCAATCAAAGTTGAGGAGAAACAAGAGGCCATAATCCTCTAAACAATAACAAAATCTGCAAATAAAGCTGATTTAAGGTCTCATCAATGTAAAGCTACATACAAAATCTGGATGAAATCACACTATTCTTGCTAAGTAATGTTGTGTGAACCATTATTCAGGAGAAAAGGGTATTCCATGAAATGAAGATAACAAAAATGCTACCAATCAAACTCATTCAAGGTTGTGCTGATTCAGTTACATAATTATTTTACAAAAGGAATTATTCATGAATAGATTATACCCATTACAACCAAAAAATGTGGAATGCTGCATCTTACCTGTGAAGCAATTATGTACAGATTTAAAATATTTACAGGGTTACTAATGCAAAATGGTTACCATCACCTTTTGGTGAGTATTACTCTCTGTGATGAATATAATGATCAAGTTTCATAATACATACACACAAATCAATACCAGATAAACTGAGCTAATGCATTAAACCAAATGCAATCAATGGTGTGAAAAGTAGGTCACTGCTTCTTGTAGTACCTTCCAAGATGAATGCATCCATTAAATTTCTTGACTGTAGACTTACAACAATGTTTTGAGAAATTGAACTACATGTAGATCTTAACATAATCATTAGAGCATGAAAAGTAGACTACATAAACTTGTGTTACATAACCAAATGCAAAACCTTAAGTTGGCACCCAGAGCAACAATCATAACAAGAACAATGCCATCAGAAAAGTGATCCCTATGTGTCTCCTACTGGGTAGCATTGTGAATGCTAGCAAAGAACTGCTTGGGATAATGATGTGAAGATATACCTCTTTCAAGAAGAGCTTAAGAATTTTAGGCTGTTTCACTGATTTCTTTGTGGATGTTATCTCAAACTCATGTTGCATGTGGTCAATGGTGATCCTTGATCGATAGCGCCACATAGCTGGAATTTCCTGTAGCATTTGGAGAGGGTTATTCACCTCATGCACCTCTGTCTCATACAGCAGATTTAACAAGTGAACTGTTCCTGTAATAAACATATGGTATAAAAGAATTGGTGATACTGGTTTATCTTTTAGAAGAACATACATACAAAAAACAAATATCCCAGTACTTACCCATTCTGACTAGTACACTTAATTTGAATTTCTTAGATGAATACCAGGCTAATGTGCCTTTGATTTTGGAAGTCAGTCTATAGATCAGTGAAAACCCTGATGTAATTAAAATTTTTTGTAAACATTCATCATATGTCAGTAAACCTTTGTTGCACATTGCTGTTAGCCAATACACATGAATGTCCTCTCAAGATGAGATGTCTCTCCTGTTTCTCCTGTGACTCACTGAAATTCACCACACAGTCAAAATTATTAAAATTCCAGAACAGAATTTTTTTCAACACATTACTTCAAGTTTAACACATTAATGGCAACAACTTCCTGTAATAATTCTTCTTTGTGGTTGTTTTTAATGCATGATCATGTATAATTAATCTTTACCATATGGAAACAATATTCCACTATTGCTTACATACCAGCATACACAGTCATAATGGTGCACCAAACAATGCCATTGTCAAGATATGTTTCTCACCTAAATTAAAAAATTAAATTACCTACATAAATGGCCTATCAAGAACATCAATCATAAGCACCAGACCAGTGAAAATGATTCCTTTGCAAGAACTGTTACCTAATAAACAACCTGAATCTGACAAGACTGGCATGGCAACACACTTTGGAAAATGATGAATGCCAAGGAAAAACATGCAATACCATGGAAACTGGAAAACAGTGGGAAAAATATTCTTCAGAATTTATCATGGAAACCCTTGACATTGTCCATGCAAGAGGCTGGGCATGCCTGAAAAACTATGGACAATTTGACTTAGAATTTTTCCAGCATAAAAAAACCTGGAAAAGTGTGGCTGGTTTGGACTTTTTTAATTAAAAAATTAAATATATTTCAGCATGGAAAACCCTGGAAATAACTTAGTTTTCAAGATTGTCACTTAGAATTATTTTTCATTTCTTCTGCTCAATTGTTTAGGGTTAGCCATCAGAAAAATCTCAACAATTCTCATGAGCTTCTCATAAATTGCACATGATAACCTTGTTAACAATGTTTGAAAACAGGGTAGATATTGCAAAATCATGTGTACAGTTTGTTAAATCTTGTGAGCCAAGGAAAAACTAACAAAATTTTCACATGTGATAATTTTGGACTTTGATTCCAATTGGCCACATGATAAATTTTTTCTATGTTGGATTTTCTCACATGTATGTTTTACATGAGCAATTTGGACTTAAATATTCTGTGCAAATGTTGGATATCTGGTAAGACATACAGAATAATGTCAAATAGAAATTTTGCTGGAATATAATATTACTCATGGACAAGATTCTAATGTTTAAGTGCCCCATCTGCACAGTGTATGCAATGTATCTTAAAAAGTAGTATAAAAAAACTGAAATTTTAAACAATTTTAAAACAGCAAATGTACAAGAAACAATTTTATGTTAATAATGCTCTAAATTAAATTAAATGAAGATTATTTTTTAATTTCTGGTAATTCCATTTTGTTACATTTGGTATTACCATATTTATACATTTCTAAGGTGGTAAATATCAAAACATTTAATAATAATATTAAAAATGGATATAATAATCAACTCCATATTTAGATATATAAGGTAGGAAAATAAATATGATTTTTTTCCTGTATTATACAGTTCCATAAAATATCAAAACTTAAATAATAAGAATTATTTTTACAAAAGAAGTGGGCAAAAATCAATGATCATTTCAAAAAAGTCCATTCTTTTAAATCTTTTGCTCTTATCATCATTTACATTATACCTGTCCTGGTTATTATTACTGCAAAAGTTGTTGGAATAATGTTAAATAGTATCATTAAAATGATGGTGATTATAATTAATAATAATAATAATAATAATAATAATAATAATAATAATAATAATAATAATAATAATAATAATAATAATAATAATAATAATATTATTATTATTATTATTATTATTATTATTTACTGCCAGAAGAAAATAGTTATTTTTATACTAAATGCAAACTTTAAAATGTATATAGCTTTTGCTTCCTTTGAGACAAACCCATCCCATTCTGTCAGCATTCTATAACTAATTAAGTTTATTTTTTAAAAAGGAAATCAAATAATAAAATCACGCAAGATAAAATGTGTTTTTCTGCAACAGAGGCCTAGTTCAGTATTGAGATCTTAATTTCCCTTGTTTATAGTTCTGTCAATTGGTTTATGAACCTTGAAATTTGCACACAATATATTTGAGGTATTATATGGCAGAGCTACCCTGACAGCCTAGTTTTTATAACAAAAACTCTAATTTTGATATTAAATTGCTATAATTAAGCTCGTTCATTTGTGAAATTTTATTGCAAACAGTACAATACATGTGTAGCAACTGATCCTAGAAGCCCTGAAATAATTTAAAATGACAGAGTTGTCATGTTGGTGAGTAAAATCAAGACTATTACATTTTGTTTGTTTATGGGACTAGTTTGTAGGCTGTAGGGAATATAAATATCTGCTGCTGTGCAGCTTTCATGTAAGATTTAATATGTTAGATAAAATCCTGTAATCTTGTTTCATGTCCTCAACGAGATGATAACTTTGCTATCATTTTTATTTATGGCTGAACCTGCCAAACCATAGTTCTTGTTGATGCATTGTTGTCAGTTACTGAAAACAGATTATTGAAATTAACTAAAGGCATGCAAGCTTGTTAATCTAATTTTCATTTTTCCTATATTAAATCTGGCAATTACTCAGAGGTCCCTTTTTTCACCACCTGATGAAAGAGAATATATTAATGTTTAATTTTATTCATTCCTTTCCCAAAGCATGGTCTTAAAAACTTAAGTTCACAGCATTTTCTGGAAATCTGCAACTAAATATCCATAACAAGTGAACAAATTTCTTGAAAATTAAGTCATGCTATAACGATCAATCAGATCCTTTATTTGATATTATACTGCCAGAATATATGAAGGGATATATTATTATTTGCAGATTTCAACATTATCTTTTAATTTTATTATTTCCATGGGCATCATTTGAAGGAAATAATAATAATAATAATAATAATAATAATAATAATAATAATAATAATAATAATAATAATAATAATAATAATAATAATAATAATAATAATAATAATAATAATAATAATTTTATTTCATGAGGGTAAAAATATACTATTTTCCCCTGGGACTCTCAGGATGCATTAAGTATAAATGCACAAAGTTTAGTTTGCTTTGACTACATTTAGATCTGATCTAATGGTTTTTGAGAGTTCATTTGTAAAGCAGTACCAGAGTGAGAAAATGATTTTTTGTTTTAAAATAATTGTTTGTGGAAATGGCATTTAGCACTAATCATTTGTAATTTACCTCAATTTAGCTCTTGATGTGTTCTGCATTACATCAAAAGCATGCAAATACTGAAGGCAATATCAATTCTTAACTATGAACACTTACTGTATTAAGGATTTGTGGTAGGCTAATATGTATTTAAATTTCAATCATTTAAATTTTGGGAGCAGAAGTTTGGATGGTGTTTTCAGATGGTAAATCTATGGTAATTTTTGCCACCATTTGCTGAAGCTTGTGGTTTGTTTCAATATTGCTATCAGCTGTATTTAACCAAATTGAAGTAGTCCAAAAAAGGAAGAATGACTGTTCTGTAGATTAATTTCCATTAGTTAAATTGTAGAAAACTACTTATCCTTTGTAAAATATGAATTCTTCCAATTAATTCTCTACACAGCAAATGTTTTTCACTTGGAAGCAAAAGTCTGGATTCTCAGATGGATTTAATAATGTTACATGTATGCTAGTGCAAAAATAACAAGAGAAATAAGTGAAGCCAACAAGCTTTGTATATTTTAACAAAAAAAATTATTTCCCCAGAAAAGAATATAAAAATTGGAAATAGGGCTTATGGTTTGTGAATATAATCCTGTGGGACATGTGGGAGTTTGTAGGGTTGTAAAGAGTGTCTGACACCTGTATGTGTAGCTGCAAGGGGACTGATACAAGGTATATATGGTCAATGATAACCGAAACTTGACAAGTCCTATCCTGAGGATGCTAATAAATAACATGGTGGAAGGTGGGGAGGCGGGTGGTTCTTTCTGCTGATAAATGTTTTAAGTTAGATGTTACAATTGACAGTTCACTGAAAAGCATACATCTCTACACTCAGTTATCTGATTGGTTCAACATGACATCATATCTAAATTAAGTTACTAGCTTATTAATATATATAAATGACATCACATCTGGTAGAGAAACCCTAGTAGACAAAGAGGGGTCAGAAAAGGGCTAGAATAGGATGCACTGTATATTATTAAAACTACATTTAATCAATTAAATTACAATTTAAATAACACACAATACACAAATTCCATAGACACTCTATTGTACATATAAAATAATCTTTTTTGGTATAATGGGGGCAAATCCTGTCTCAGCACACTGCACCAGCCCAGCTCTGAATTGTTTTAAAGGATACCTCAGGACAGGAAGCATGTGGGAGTTTGTAGGGTTGTGAAACTTGTCCGACACCTGCATGCGGGGCTGCAAGGGGCTGACAGGAGGTATATAGGGACAATGATAACTGAAACTTGACAAGTCCAATCCTGATAACAAACATCAGCCGATACTCCATACATGCACCGCAGGAAGCAGGTATGAAGTATATGGGCATAATAGTTAAGTACATTTAAGTACTGACACAAATTGGGGTTTAAAAGCAAAGTTTACAAATGAATGAAAACTTGGCAATGGCCCAAACGAATGAAAGTAGCATTGTGACTTTGGAGCAGTATGACTGTAACGAGGCCCCTAATCTGAAGTAAGGCAAGGATTTATAAGGGGAATAATGCCTGGAAATGCATGAAATATATTTGAATTGTATGGTAAAGCCTGAGGTATGTGAAGGTAAGAATGTTAGATACATGTTTTTGATAGTCAGTTAGGAATTCACATGTGCATTAATAGATGATACCGGTGAAATGACAGTGTAGCATAGATACAGTATTACAGCAGCTCTTAATCATATTGAAATAAAAAATAAAATTGTGTGATGGTTTTACTAAGTAAACAAGTGAATAATGTATTGATTGACACAAGCATGTAATGAACTAGTGAGGCACTTGATTTGACATCTGTCTCTGTGCAATGCTAATTCTGTCTGGGTGCACCTGAATATATCTACCATATGCATTAGAGGACCATCAACCTAAGGTATGGATAAGATGTATTAACATCATGTCTAGTAGAGAAACCCTACTAGACAAAAAGGGGTCAGAAAAGGGGCTAGAGAAGGATGATGCACTGTGTATCATTCAAACTACATTTAATCAATAAAATTACAATTTAAAACTAACACAGTGATTTAATTACGTATTCAGAACAAGAACCACAACAATATCATAAAGAAGTTGTCAGGCCTCACACTTGCAAGTGCACATAGCAGGTGACATACTTGAAAACAGATTAACATGTAGTTGTTTCTGATTACCAGTTTTGCTCTGCTGACTTCACTTGTCAAATTGCATGGATTTTGCTTAAAGCTTTTTAATGCATGTATGTTTACATAGCTCCATAGCTTTCCATAATGTTTTCAGAGCTAAATGATATATTTTATGGAAGGAAAAATGCACATAAAAATTGAAGAAATATTATATTGTTCAATGTCACATAACATTTTAACGCAATTCTTTTTTTAAACTACTCTCAGTTTTCTGAAATTGTTTCTCTGCAGAATTTACAAATTGTTTGCCATGTGATGTAAAACCTACTAAAACAACTACCAACAAGGACTCTTACCCCCATCCCATAACCTATATTATGAATGGAGGGTTTATGTACTTACCTAGAGTTGCATTCTGCACCATTTGTTTGCTGTGTTCCTCCAAAATAATTTCCAAGTCCTAGCAGAAAAATAAAAATCAAATTACTGAAATATTATGATACAATACTGCATAATAAGAAAATGCTTTTATAAAATAAAACAATATGAATGATGAGCATACTGCTAACATAAAGATGTCTCCACCTCTCCTGAATCCCGCCGTAATATCCATAATGGAAATAGGTTGACAGTTCTGTCTTCATTAAAAAAAGCTCTACTACTATTAGCATTCAATAGCTTCAAGGAAATAAAGATAATAAATCTGTCAAAAAATGTTTCAAGCAAAGTATGCACTTATCAAATTTGGTATGATGATTTTCCCATAGAGATATAAAATGGGCCTGATGCTACCACTTACATGTCATAGGAGGCAACTAATGGAGACATGTCATGGTGGTATAGTGGTCAGTGTGTCAGATTTGTAACAGTATGTACAGATTCAAATCCTACCACCATATCAGCCCAAGGTATATCCTTGGGCAAGGTACTTTACTACAACTGCCTTATCACCTCATGTTGATGTACTATAAAACACCAAACCAATAAATCATAAGATAGCAATGAAAGTAAGGGAAAATAATTGTATACTGGGTACGACTGTCTGGTTCGAAGCTTATCAATACAAACATCCTGGAGAATCTGAATACTAATGATGCTTAAATGCACTTAAAAGCAATGTCATAGTTACAGTCCAGATCTAAAACATTATGAATATGAATGGAATGAAGGAAAACTTCACAAAAGCAAGATTACTTACTTTGATTGGGATATATCAAAGTAAAAATTTTGAGGCTGCCAACTAATTTTGTGGCCACAAGGCAGCCCTATTAGCATAATCATTCTTAGTCAATATATAATAAACCAGAAACACAAACTTAATATAAAACATTTTTCTCTTCAATTGGACTATAGACCAGTAAGATTGGGTAACAAGTATTAAGTATGGCCAAGAACATGATATTTTTATCACACACAATTGTAGTTTAAATTCATATTTCCTCTAAATAACAGTAAGAAAACCTTAAATACCAAATACAGTGCACAAAAATAGTCAATAGTGTTATGCACATGCACTGTAACATGCAGAAACAAAATTGAAATGTACAGCTCTTACCTATAAGTAATAAAAAAAAAACAACAAAAGTAAGCACAAATTAAAACCAGCTCTCTTACACAGAGTAAATTCTCAAAAAATACTTTTAAATACCACTTTTAACTTCAAATCTTCCTTTATTAATTGTGAAAAATTCAGTAAAATTAGGCTTTAAAATGTATTAAAGCAAAGGTAAGGCACATGCTAATGAACAAACTGAAATTTAAATGCATAATTCCTTCATATGGGCAATAATCCAAACCATAAATGCAAATTTAAAACCTTCTAACAGTCATGTCCTCCTATATTTTGTGCTTGCAAGCAAGCAAGACTTGAATCTGAACCAGATATGTAATGATGTAACTTCCTTCTTACCTATGACAAGCCAAATTTTTTTAGTACATCTGGGTATAACATAAAACATGCACAGTGGTCCCCCTTTTGAACAGCCCCCCACCACCAGCGGCCACCCACTCCTTATTGCCAGAATCCATTGGCACTGACAAGTTTGTGTTCAAAAGTATCCCTCATGAAAGGACACCCCTCTAACATGTCCAAAAAGATAAAATTTACCTCTCACAAGCAGCCCCATTTTATTTTGCAATATGTTTTCAGAACCAGTATTTATCCATAATGTGTTAATTAATCTGATTTCTGTTTCCCAATGTCAGGTTTTTGTTACTGACAGAAGTGTTGACTAAAGAATGTGTACCACCAAGGTTAATATTGTATCATTTATGGCTCATGAGAAGCCACATTTATTCTATAAAGCTGATAAAGTATCAAATTTTAATCCATACCAAAAGGTAAGTACACATAATCTGATAAGAAGTTACTGTTGTATTGTCCTGAGATGTCCAGTTTAGTCACTCTGATAATTGTTAAGATTACAATTATTGAACAGTAGTAACAGCTGAGAAGTGGCAGTATTGATGTACAAAACACAAGTCAGCAGGAAATGGTTTGATAGCCTTTATGGCTTCCCTTAGTAAGATGTTGAGCTTGTTCATTTTCATTATTAATCTATTACTGCTAAAAAAAAATTGTTCAGGTTAAATCTGCATACATATGGAAGCCATTTTTTCTTCTCTCTCTTAGTGTAAAGAAATGCAAAAACAACAGGGTACCAGACTGCAACAAATGAATCACATGACAAGATCTCTGCCTTTAAAAAGGCATGGCATTTTGTTTAAATGCAGAAAAATTATTTTATCAGTCTCTAGTTGGCAATATTGATGATTACAACCAGATGTAATTGTCAAGATCATAACAGAGTCAGCATAGGCTAAAAATAGTTTTGTGCACACACACTCACACACACATACAAACACACACAGAGAAATTAACCTTGTACAAAATAGGATACCAGACAAAGACAAAAAAAATCATGTGACAACACATTTATGGCTTCCTTTACAAAGAAGGATTTTTGTCTGCTCTACAAAAGTTTCTTCTGCATAATTAAATCACATACAGTTGGCAACATCCGAATAAATCATTACCAAAAATTTATATGTCATCATATAAATGGAGATGATTATTTTAGAAAAAAAGTAAGTTATTTTACTCTACAACATTGGGTGCAGTGGGTAGGGGAGACTTGCCAAACAAAGTTAAGTAGAAAAGACTCAAATAAAACAATTTTATGTTAAAAAGACTCAAATAAACAACATTGAAACCGATAAGGAGGTTATTCAGCAGCGGTGAGAAAATGGAGAAAATGTAAAGAGAATTATGTATGTACCAAAATTTAAATGACGTTCTTCAGTGGTTTTGCAATGTGCTTGACAACAACACATGCTCGCATAACATGCTTGTGCCAAAAATAAGAACTATTAATGCATATTCAGTTGAAATATAATTAATGTTACTTTTAAACGAAGATATTAAATGAAGATATTAAATGCTTTGAAGTATATAACTTTCTTATTACATACATTACATATACTTCTCACAAAAAATTAGTCCCCCTCTGGAAAGGCCACCCATCTTATAAGGCCACTTTCCTGGTGCAGAAAAGGTGGCCTTATAAGAGGAGGACCAGTGTATTAATATCTTCACAATTTAAAGTGAAAATAGTATCTGATTAACATGATACTTAACTATCAAAAATGTTTACTTTGTACTTTATTTATTTTTAATGCCATTGCTAAAGTTGTTGCAACCAAAATAAAGTATACCCATTCAAAAGCGAGACAAAACCGAACATGTTAAATAGTGTAAGGTTTTTGAAAGTGGTCAAAGATTATTTTTGTTTGTGAAACATTTCTGTGCCTTCAAAAAGAACTCTTATCCTCTGAATTATATATATATATATATATATATATATATATATATATATATATATATATATATATATATATATATATATATATATATATATATATATATATATATACACACTCTTGTATAAGCCTGTTCATGTATAAGCCTAACCCCCAAACTGAACAGGTATAAACACTTAAAAGTGCATGACCTGCTTATAATCTGACCCACACTCTGGGACATCACAAGATGCATGATGTAAGTTGTAAATGCATTTATTTAGGTAAACTTATATTAACAAAAATTACACATATACTTATCTTAGGATTGGCATGTATGATTATTAAAAAGAAATGTTACAGTATAAACTTGTTTGAAAAGTAATTTATTTAATTTTATGTTTTCTTATTGTTTCTGCTTAATTTAGATATGTGTATAATTTCATGAGAATTGTGCAATCACGAATTGCTGCAACATTATGTTCCCCTTTGACTTATTTACTGTTTGTTTATGCATTATTGCAATGGACATTTTATATCAGTGCACCAGTAATTACCTTTTAATTTTGCCTAGAAATTGTAAATACCTAACTCATTAATGTTTAATCCCAGTATGACAACACAATGAACAACAATATATTTTGATTCAATGCTTGCAATTAGGCTACTGAATGTATTTACATAATGGTGCCACCACATGTACATTGTAGGTTTTGAACACACCTGAATGAAGTACATTGCCCTGAATGAAGTACATTTTGTGGAGTGGAATTACTTGCCAATCAATTTCTGGTGCTTGTGTAACACACAGTTTCTTTGAATCATGATGGGGAGCCAGCCAGTCCTTTCCACAAAATAGTTGCATTGATACAAAAAAACTTTTAATTAGACATGCTAGCTTTCTTGCTTGTTTATTTAAGACTGACATTTAGCTATTGTGCAGTTTGGCCACTGCTGACAAGAATATAAAAATAGGATAAGTCCTGGAGGAAAGGTGTGTCACAGGGAGAAACTGTGCATCCTTTGCAAATTCGCCCATATTAGACCTGAAGATTGATCAATATTAGAGAAAACAAGGCTTTAAAAATGCCACAAAAAACCTCCTGATTTTAAGTCCCAATCTCTCTTTTTTTTCTATTCAGTCTCCCTACTTGGCATTGAACAGCTGACAGGTATACCTTACCCACCAATTAACAAAACTAATGTAATCATGCTAATGTTATGGAATGAAAGGCAATTACACATCAATGTACTGGTATAGTTGCTGGTCAAATTTTCTCTCAACACAAGCCAGTTTCAGGTTTATAGGATTAACTGGCCTGTTTTGCTATCAGAAAACAATTGACAAATCCACCAACTATCAACCAAGGAGATGCCAAAATAACAAGCTTTAAACTGTGTGGATAGTTATGATGTAGTTCAGCCATAAAAGAAAACTGATTGATGATGATCTTAGTTGATCTATAATAAGAATTTTAGCCTTATCATTTTACATGAATATGTATGTTATGGTTATGTGCCTTGTACAATTAAACATAACCTTTTCATACACATTACCTCAGTTTTTTGGATCGCTTATATCATTGAAAATGAGCAACCTGTGATTCAACGTAAATAGAACACTATTAAGGACTAGCTGAAATTTTATCTGGAAGAATGCAGTTTGGTTGAAACAATGAATAAAGCGAAATCTGAATCTAATATATTTGGGAATAAAAAAGGATTTAAGTGATGCTATGCATGCTTTATACTGTAAGTACTGTACATTATAGTTCAGCCTATCTCCTGGGTAAACGCAATTGGCTTGTGAATTATGAACTCTTTATTTACCTCTGTTTAATTTCATGTTCAAGAAATCAGATAATATGCACATGCAAAATATCAACAAAATCAATTATGGTACTTGATAATAGTTTGATAAGTGTCGGGTCACCAAAAATGATTTCTTACATGCATATGTCTTAGGACACAGAAAACATTTTCTCCTGTCCTAAGATTTACAGCCTTTATAGTAGCCAATAAAAAGACTTTAACTGTAAATTTAGACATTGGCCTGCAGATATGCTCATTCCGAAACTAGTCTATATAAGCTGGTTGTATTTATAGTTTTAGCACATGTGAAGACAGCCATGTAGAGGTTTACAAACACAACGTTTTTGTGTTTATTTGTTTGTCGTATATATGTTTTGTATTTGACTTTGAAAAAGACTCATTAAGAGTCGAAAGCGCTTAGGCTAGTTAGTTACTAGTTTCATACTGTTCGTCAGTTTATAGCATCTATATATATATATATATATGTATATATGTATATATATATATGTATATATATATATATATATATATATATATATATATATATATATATATATATATATATATATATATATATATGTATATATATATATATGTATATATATGTATATATATATGTATGTATATATGTATGTATGTATATATGTATGTATGTATATATGTATGTATATATATATGTATATATATATATATATATATATATGTATGTATATATATGTATATATATATTCTTTGTCCAATACCTCTAGTTCTGGTGCCACATATTTATCAAAAAACACACTCTCCCATTCTTCTCTGGCTTCTTTAGTGGTCAAACCACAAATTTCATCTTCAAGCTGCTCATCTGAAAACAAGTTTGTAGATATAAAGTGTGATCACTGTTGACTTAGTCCAAAAATACTTTGAATTGTTTGAAATTTAAAAACTGACAATCAGCTTATAATAACTGATCAATTATCAATTTTATCAAATGGTGACATTTTAAATGTTTTTCATGGAAAATTTCAGTTTTGCTCACTTTGAATGTTGCTTTTTTATCCACCAGGTTTTCTTATAAAATCTTTAAATAGCTGACATGACAGCTTATACAGATCTCACCTCTATAAAACTCCTCCCATCCTTCAGTTGGCCAGGTATCATTGTTGGTTATACAGCCTTATGCAATAATCCCCACCCCCATCCTGACCATGTCAAATCCCTAGAATGACACTCAGGATCAAGTACATTGTGTTCAAGTGAGAGATAGTGATTATTTTTTTAATATTATTTAATATTAAAAATGTCTACACTAAAATTACACATAAAGAACATTGCTGCTTGCAAATAATAAAGATAAACAACTTTTACAGTGGTCCACTTCATGAACAGCACCCCTGACCAGCAGCCACCAACTTTTGACAGCCAGAATTCCATGGCACCAACAAATTTGTGTTCAAAAGTACCCCTCAAGAAAGGCAACAGCAGCCAACATATCAGTGCAAAAAAGTGTAAAATTTATCCCTTACAAGTGGCCATCTTGTATTATGAATGTGTCCTGAAGCAAAATTAATTTCACACCCTAAGGTAAGTAATCCAGTTATCTTTCCAGATGCCAGATTTTCATTACTGAAAGAAGGGTTGGCTAAAGTACATTTACTGCTAAAGTTATTATTATATCATTAATGCCAAGGTTTATTGGAAATGGGGTCAGCAATGTTTTGAAAGAGTTTTGGGCTTCACAGAGTGGCTTAAGGCTAAATTTTGTTCTTTGATGATTAGGACCAGACACAATTGTTAAAATCATAACATGGTCAGCATAGACTGAATATTGATTTTGTACCTTAACAGAGATAGAGAAATTAACCTTGAACAAAACATGGTACCAGACAAAGACTGAAAAAACCAGGTTAATACAGGTATCACTACCTTTATAAAACAAGGCATTTCATCCCTACACAAGTTTTGTCTGCATAATTAAGCTGCATTACTTGGCAATTAGCAACATAGGAATACATTGTTACAAAACTTTAACATGCCATCATGTAAATGGAGAATTAACACATTGGAAGTAAAAAGTTATTTGCCTTGACAACAAGGGGGAGTGTTCAAGAGTTCTTTCAGAAAAATTTATGTTGAAATTCTCAAATAAATAACACTATAATGGGTAAGAAAAATATTCTGCAACAGTGAGAAAATGGAGTTCATGGAAATGTGAAGCAATTTGTGTTACCAAGATTTATATAAAGTTTCTGCAATGTGCATGTCAACAATATCCCAATCACATTTCATGTCTAAGTATAAGAGTGACTGTTAATTTATAAATTTATATTACTTTAAAATAAGTTTGTTTTTAAGACAAGAAGTACCTTTTAATAATTAATGATACTTTCAAATGAAGTTATTGAAAGCTTTAAGTAATATGTAGCTTTCTTACTATATACATGTACATATACATACTTCTCACAAATATTATCCCATTCTAAAAAGGCCACCTGTCTTATACAGCCATGTTCCCAGTGCAGATGGAGTGGCAATATAAGAGAGGGCCCACTGCATTTTTGTTTAATATTAGATAATATTCCTGAGAGGAATACCAGACACAGCACAGGTTGGGGAAATGAAAACAGTATTGGTAGAAAAGTACATATATCCTTTGAGACTCCCATCCTAAAATGTAAATGGTATAACATGAGAGCAGATTGTCTAATTGATTTATTGTATAACCATGGTGTTCTTCCTGATTTTTGTATGATCACTTCAGGGTGATGAGTTTTCTTATGTATATCTTTCATTGTATCCAGTATTTCTATATAAAACATTGCATTATCTATCAAAATAATTCTAACTGCTTATATGGTCAAACTTTTATCATGTCTGCATCATCAAAATCCACATACAATATATGTACATCAGAATTTATGTGATTCTCTTTTACCAAAACTATTCTACATCATTTTGTCACATGCTTAGGAGAATTTTGAAGACAGGGCAGGATGCGATGATATTAGTTAATTTCTTAAATAGAAATGCACACTGTATTAAGGAAGATATGAGGGCAGTTGAATGCATGCATTTAATACCTTTCTGCTGTTGAATAAAAACTGCCATATTTGATTTGTTGAAGAAAAAGTAGCTTGAAAGTGCAAACCATTTTTAACTAGCCAATCAAACATTTTTTTGGGAAATATTTCACTGCTTTTTCTCAGAGACATATATTATATTAAAATGAGTTTTGCAGAATTTATCCCTGCCATACATTGCCAAAATATGTCATACTGTTTATGGACAGCTATACTACAAACATTTAAAGATTTTATCATTAGGTCAATTACACATGTGGCTTACACACTATTGGCAATAGGGACTGTCTATTAGTACAACTGGACTGAATTTGACAAATAAATGTGGCCTTGTGCTTAAATGAGATGGTTTGGTGACACACCCCACCCTTTTCCACCTTTGCCTCTTTCAGATGATAAATTAACAAATGTTACACTCGCACATAAATGCTAGGTTGTAGTGGCTCCATCAATTCCTACAACCCAGAACAATTGAAAAGCTTGACAACTGAGCATTAACTAGTCACAAAAGCTGTGTTAGTGAAAGCAACTTTAATTCTTTCACTCACTCACTCACTTAAGAACAATGGCTAAGAGTTTAGAGGATTCTTTTTCACTTAATGTGTGATTAAATTCTGTCAATCTGCAATTAAGTGATTTCAAAATAAATACAATTTTCATTGTCAATCATTTCATTTTATTTACAAAATCAAATTCAAAAGTCTTTTCTCTTACTCTCTTTTTTGTACTGAAGGACACAAAGTACAAACTGTATGGAAAAATGGGAACCAGCCGGGAAAAGGGTGATCATAGAATAAAGTACATATGGGTTTACCTGGCCAGGATTGGTTACTAATGTAATTTATATTTTAGGAAAGTCTTGAGTTTTGAACACACTTAAATTAGCACCTGACGTTTTGGTGTGGAACTGAATGCACATTTTTCAAACACATGTAGATCCAGAAAATACTGTGGCTTGTATCCTTTTATTTACATAGAAGCTGACATCAAGGTTTCATCTATACTGATAAATTAGTTTTGATCATGAGCACTCAGAATTTGTAAGTTACTGAATTTTTAATATCATAGTGTTTGCATAGGTTTATTATGGGAACTGAATTAGTTAGTACCCAAGTCCTATAAACAGTTACAGCAATACAGACTCCACATATGCAGGTGCAATTAACTTTACTATAAATTCAATCATATTATTCGATTTGTGAACAAGCAAAAGTGATGCCTTTCAGTGGTATATGAACCACATACTCAGATAAATCAACTGTTGCCAAGAAGTGGAGGTGGTACAGTGTGTAGATTTGACTATGTTATATCTGGAATGTTTTGCAAATTAGTTTATATCTAAGTAATACATATATAAAGTTTATACAAACTATCATTTATAGAGTAATTATGGTAAGCAATATAATATTTACACGTTGTGATTTGAAAACATAATACTTCAGATATGATCACTTAGGTCTCTTCCACCATGCTTAATGGTGATGATCTCTCAAGACTTTGCATCCCACTAATTTCTCTCAGTGAGTGTTCTGAAACTTCATACATTTTGATGGACTTATGTCTAACTTACTTTAGTTTTAAATTATATGTCTTCTGGGAGGAATTTTCTGTAATTTTTGTCATTTAAATCTCCTTTTCAGGAATAATACATGTACTTATAGATGGTCACCTTAACCTTTTACTCATAATTACATAATATGACAAGGCTGGTAATATATTTCAGTATTAAACTAAAGTGATAAATGGTGATATTAAAAAAGGTGACTCTTGTTTGCCAGCTTTATTTTAATATTATTTTCTGATTTTCTTAAATAAAGCTCAAATACTTAAATGTTGCCTGATATGCACCACTGCTATATAGGGTGAACATAAACTTGCAACATAATACTATTCCTAGGGCTGTCAAGAAAATCAAAGGTGAATATAGGACTCACAGTACTAATTGTATGGAAATATGGGAACCAGCCTGGAAAAAGTTGAACATAACATAAGGTATATATGAATTTTGCTGGCCAGGATTGGTTAATAATATAAGTTATATTTTAGGAAAAAAAATCTTTCGAGAGTTTATCCAGGTTGTAAATGAAAAAAAGAGACACTATTTTATTGATGGAATTTCAATCCATTAACAGTCTTGAGTTTGGAACATTCATTACTCAAATTAGCACCTGACTCTTTCGGTGTGGAATTGAAAGCATATGTTTCAAACACATGTATGAAAAGAAAATGCTATAGCTCATATCCATTTCTCTGCATAGAAGCTGACATCCAGGTTTCATCTATACTAATAAATTAGCTTTGATCATGAGCACTCGGAAGTTTTTAAGTTATTGAATTTTTAATATCATGGTGTTTGCATAGGTTTACTATGGGAACTGAATTAGTACAGTGAGTCCTGCAATCTAGATTTTTTTTCTTGTGTTGATTCATTTTTGTCTTTTCACAATTTCATTTTTTCCTACAGTGTTCATACACAAGAGAGCACAATAAATACAAATTAAAAATAATTTTTAATGACTACTTTTTCTTTTTATTTACTTTTTTGCTCAACTTCAAAACTTAAGAGTCTCTTTTTCACTGTTATATATTCCTATTCAACCAGAGACTGGAGTCAGCATCTGTTAACATTAATCACTATCATACTTTGTAAAGCCCATCTGTCAAATACCATTTAAACTATGAGTTATGCAGTGAGTTAGCAGAATTTAGAACAATGTAGTGATCAGATAAGGAAGCTGCCTTCATACAATAATTAAAAGTTATTTATCACATACATTTGTTGAAGATACCATAAAGAGTCTAACTAGATACTCTTCTCTTTTAAAAAATGTCCTCCACCACATATGTTAAAAATAATCCCTTATAAAAATAACCATCTGCATAAAAGTTCTGGAGAAATTGCTAGGATTTAAGAAGCTAACTTACTCTCATCATGTTCCACCATCATGTAAGACAAGATAATGTGCATTACAACGAAGACATCATCTAAGCTTTTTCCAAGGGTTCTGCGCAGGTCATCTAGGTCACTTACAATGTGTTGCCATAAAAACTGTGGTATGTCCATGTAGTCAGAAATATCTGGTTTAATAAATTCACTTACAGCCTGATAATGAAAAGTAAACTTATTATTTTTATGAATTAATATTGTTGGAAGTAACAATTGCAGAGAAATGAAACATAACTTTCAAAAATGATCAAGCTCGAAATGTTGACAAGAGGTGATGACCCTACTCCCTCACCTCATTTTTAAAGTGAAACATGTTAAAAAGAGGAAAAAAAACTACTGCTAAAGTCATATACATGTATTTATGGACATACAAACACAAATGAACATTCACCTGTTGAAAAATAAAGGGAATGTTTTCAAAGGACACACATGCCAATACCACAAACCCACAAAGTAATCTGTTTGCCTACAGGCTATTTTCTATGACAATTATGTTAAAACAAGTGTGTTGAAAATCTGATCAAATGTGCAAAAGTTGGCCATTAATATTTGTATTTCGAATTCCAATGTAGTCCTATTAACTGTTCCTTGATGGAACTGATGCTCAAATGGCCAAACATTGTTCTAATCTAAGGTAAGTCTGTTTATTCTGCCCTTTTATTACTTTTAATAACTAATAACTGAATATTTAAATCATATTTAATATTCTTTAGAAATTTCAACATACAGTTTTGGTAACAAACATCATTCATGATGATATATGATCATCCCTACAGAACAAAAAGCAGCAAGTTATTTTAAGATTGTTTTCATCATGTTCATAATGGATGTCAGATAACACCATTTTCATTTAAAGCCAACCAGATAGCTTTTAATGAAAATTCCATGTTGATATGACCTTCCATTCAGTAGAAGTGATAACAAGATTTTCAAGATGGTTGCTGTGGCATTCATAATGGACATCCAAGCAATACAATTTTCACTGAGGACCAACTAGACCTCTCGTTGAAAATGTAAAGTTTTATGGAACTCCTCAAACTAGTTTAAAAAGTTGCACTAACTTGTGATAAAGGATATATGAATCATGGACAATAGGCAATCCTATAAGCTTTTCTCATTTATGACCTGAACACCGAAAATAACAGCAAATTTTGATTTGTTTGGAGTGCTTATAGGTGCAACAGATACATGCCATTTTGAGACTATTTTCAATTCTACCATGATCTTCTATTTATCAGTGACCTTCCACTCTGTACTCAGCATACAAATACTGATGTGATTGCACCTGATGTAACAATTTATTTGTCATGATAGCAATGTCGGTACCCTGGAATGCAAACTAAGTTCAGACCATACATTAACTATGCAGTGGTCAAAACAAAATCAGATGGCAATAAGTGAACAGATGACAAAGTGCATGATTATGGAAACAACTAAAACACATGTAAAGAAGAAAGATATATCACTGTATATTAATAATAAGGCAGTTGAAAATGTAAAAGATAAGAAGCTACTAGGAATAATCACTGACAGAAGTCTTAAATGGGGGAAACAAGTAGACAATGTCTAGGTCCCTCACATTTAAAATTTCTTTGCTTAAAAGAATAAAAAGCACCTGATAAAGAACTTTAAATTGCATTACTAAAATGCTTATTATATACTTCCAACAACTGACAACTATTCAACAATATGGGGAAACTATACTAGTTTCCAATTAAACAGAATTCAGTCTTCAAAAATGAGTGGCTTGGTTGAATCTTGACCTTACTGATACAACATCATCTGACTTGTTCACAGAAGTGAAATGGTCATAAATAGACAAGAGAAGAGATTTTATGAAAGCAGTTCTGATTTTTAAAGGTGTCAAAAGAGATGTTCTAGAGTATGTGACTTAGTTCTTCTACAAAATGTCTTCACCCTGTATAATCCAAGAGCTAACAAAAATTTATAATTTATAAAACCTTGCATTGAAAAATTCACAGGGAGTCTACATTATTTTGGGGGTCAAAATATTTGACTCATTTCCTGATCTAGCAAATCCTTTAAAAAAAAGAACATGCAGTAATAGTATTTAAAACCTACACATTAACAAGCAAACTAGACATATATAAGTTCAAGACTGAATTTGGCGATTAACTGTAATGTTACTCCTCAAACTTAGCACTTGCTTGTTTCGAATCTTTTATATTAGCAAAGTTATAAGAGTATGTATAAAATGTCTTTCTTATATAAACACAGTGTATGAAATTATCTCTACTATTTTAAGGTTTTATGACAAAGTATGATTCTAATGTATACTTTACTACATGCCACATTTTGCAGAACAGTCTAAAGGTTTATCTAGGCAGAAGTGATCATTAATTGTGTGTTGTACTTTTTTATACTAGACAACCTCAAGGAAGACTAGTTGTATTTAACTGAGTTACCTCTTTTTATTAAAGACATTATTATTTTTATTATTATTATTATTATTATTATTATTATTATTATTATTATTATTATTATTATTATTATTATTATCTAGCTCATCATATGCCACAAAAGACATTCATACTCAAGAAATCTTTTCTGGTGTGTCCAAATGAACTTTATGGTTGACATATGCTCAACTGTCAGATGAAAGAGCAACTGGCTAAAAGTCTGGATTAGTCAATTTTGTTTTATGAATTCTTCTGAGATAAAACTGTGTAAACATCTACTTATATTTACAACCAACATATCTGAGTGGGGGTTGTCATCGTTTCTACAAATGTGAAAAAAATTTGAAGCTGTGTATATTTGTAAAAATTTTGTTCAGTGCCTTTTCACATTAATTTATTTAGTGTTTTTTGTATATTTTGTAACAACAGCCATTTTGGGTAACAAACTGGCATCATCTGTACAAACTTAATGCCTTTCATGCCAAGATGCTTTCTGTACAGTTTAGCCAAATTATGCTGTGTGCATTTTTAGAAATCATTCAAATAACTTCTATATTTAGCAACAGTGGCCATATTTCACATCAAATTGGCATCATCAAATTCCATTGAGCAGCTTCTTTTATTATGGATCAGGTTCATTTGAAAAAGCTTCAAAGACTTTCAGGCCAGGATACTTCCTGTTAAATTTGGCCCAATTCTCTTAAGAATGTTTGGAGAATTCACTCTTAGGTTTTTCTTTTAGTAAAGGTAGTTATATTGCAAGAGTATCAGGATGTTTTCTGTCAAATTTGGTCAAGTTCTGTTCAGAGGATTTGAAAGATGCTATTTAAAGATTTCCCTATTCTAAGTAACTGTACCCATAATTGATGGGGGAACTGGCATCTTTTGAAAAAACCTGAAATAGCTTCATCCATGGATTTTTATTTGAGCAGTTTTGAGAAGTAACTGTAGCCATATTGATCAGCATCATTAGGAAAATCTGAAAGCCCTTCACATCAAATTTGGTAAAATTCTGAAGAGTTGTTCTTGAGAAGATGTCATTTAAAGTTTAACTTTTTCTTGGAGCAATGGTGACCAGAACTAACAGTAAAAAGGCATTATCCAAACACATCTGAAAAAGCTTCAATCCAGGCTGCTTTTTGTCAAATAATTTTAAATTCTGCTGAAAATTTATTTAAAAGTTTTTAAAATGTTTTTCTACTCTTAGTTGATCTAAGTTATTGTCACAAATTTTAAAGAGCTTTAATCCAGTATAATCTTTTGTCAGATTTGGTTAAAGCTTATTGGGTGATCCTTGAAAACATGTCAACAGTAACTGTTGTTGCTGTTGATGTTTGGCTTAACGCCATTTTTCAGCACACGATAGGCTATTGATGGCACCTGATGGACACAGGACCATGCCATTAAGTTCACTTAGCTTTATGGTCATGTGATTACAGACAAGATTGGACTGAAAATTTGGAGTGAACTTAAAAAAATTTTGAGGAAAACCCTGAGCCTATAAATTGTGATGCAAACGTACTTGTGAGTCCAAATTGGCTCCAAGCATCATGGCAAGGTGGGTAAGAAGTCGGACAATGGCACATGCAGCACTGTCAAGGTTTCTCTTGGGACCAATTTGTGTCCTGTTATCTGCTCTACCTAGGATGTGTCCTGTTTCTGTAGATCTATTGATGAAATTGAAAATTCATATTATTCACAAGAACTACATTCACATTTACTACAGCATATTACATTTTGTTTTTGTTTTACTCATCAATAATGTAAATATTCAGGATTTGTCATATTGTCTTCAACACAACCATTTTATTAAGCCAGTCCATACTACTTGTGGATTGTTAAAATGTGAAATCTTCAATATTAGCAGATTTGAAATTTGGAGGAACATTTTCTTTCAAGATATTTATAAGATAGATGTTTTCATAATAATTCCCCTATAAGGAGTTCTTTTTATGAATGTTTTGGCCAAAGAATTCAAGATTTTTGGTATGGTTGTGACCATTTGATTAGATTTTCTTAAATACTTAATACAGCTGTTTGTATCTTTGCCTAGGATTGTTTTGTACCATATTCCACACTAATTTAACACTTTCAAAACTGCAGACTTGAAGAGTGGTCCAGGAACAATAACTCCTGTTCAACAATGTATACCAGTATTCATATATGAGTATGGTGGCTGTTAAAATCATCAAGCAAGCCAGAAGGCACTGACAACTATTGTTTATGATGAATTTGATCTTTATCATCTTACTGAACAGTTGTCAGTACTGTTTGGTTTGCTTTATCAGATCAGTGACCAGAGCACTTGGAGTAAGACATATTGAATAAAGTTATATGTTTTTGTATAAATACACATGATGGGCTACATCCTGTAGTAATGAGATCAATTTGACTATGAGGAAAAGAGCTTGTGCTCTTTTTGTGGGCTGGATTTGACTGTATCATTGGTAGGAGAGTTGATAATCTTCTGTAGCCCTAATAATTCCATGACCACTGTGGCAAGCAGTTTGTTGCCCTTTGTTACGTATATGTAATTTAATTACTTTTTGTGTTAGTTTTTAATTCTATTTTTATTTTATTTTTAATTTATTACATGTTATGGTCATGATTTTATTCACTGGATTTGACTTTTGTTTTGAAAATTCAGTTTTGTTTTGACCTGAAAAAAAATGCAGTAAACAAGTCATGATTGCAACATTGTAACCTAGTTCCTGACCTTGGCTCAAAATTTGTAAACACCAAGTGAAAATGATTGGTCATTATTAAGGTCATGTTCAGCCCATGTGTTAGCTCTGTTGTAAACAGTTTTTCTTAAAATTATTTCCAGTGTGGGAATCACTGATTCTTATATTAAAGCTTTACTAGCCTATATACAACTTGACTTGTAGTAAGTGATCATGTGACCCATCATGTGGATCTGAAATTACATTCTTAGTTTGGTTTAATACTCATTCTCAATGTTTTTTGGTCAGTCATTAAAATAATACCTTTGGAGTTCAGAGGTATTTTGTGCTGTCACCAATCCGAGTTTATTTTTTTAATTTAAAATAATTTATTCACTCTAGAAAACATACAAGTGTTCTTCTTCATCAAAATTATTGGACAAAAACATTTATTCAAATTTTTTTTAAATTCTAAACTGAAACATTATAAATTATGATTCAATGAGAAACTGTTGACATCAGTACAATGACCTCATCTGATGTCATTGTCTTCCATATTGGAACTTCATCAAAATTCAAACTTTGATCTATTTATAACTTTTAGTGATAGAACTTATATTTTTTAAATTTCAGGATTAATTTGGGATTATATTCACAAACTGTAAGTCCTTTGTCATATTTTTAATGTGTTTTCTATGGAAATAAATTATTCTGTTAAAATTTACAAAGCTTGTTGACTTCACTCTTTTCTTTGTTACTTTGTACGAGCCTTGTCATGTGATACCTTTTTGTGGGTGGATTTGGGTGGTTTGTTATTTGTTGCACTTAGTTTTTAAATTGCTACACCATCACCCTAATTCTTTGATATATCAACTTTAATATGGGCTTGACTGACTGCTGACAAGTTTTGGTGGAGCTGAAGACTATGAACTTTGGGCCATGTACTATCAGTCTGGATAAGAGGTTGTAGATGCTTACTAACACAACTTTGATCAATATGCTGCAGCTGCACACCAGCCTGAAAGTATTTGTGGGAATCAACATTTTGTTACAGCAAATGTTGATTCATTTCATCTGGAGAGACATTCTTAGAGTTGAGATTTCTGATCATGACAGCCTCACTTTATCCATCCAAATCTATGGATTGAAAAACACCTCATAATGAATTCAGAAATTTATATGGAAATACAGAGCTAGGTATCTCAGCAAAATGTTATGTCTGGAGGGAGATAACTCCATGAACAGCTGACTTGAACAGCTGACTTGAACTAAGTTTTATTCCCATGTCTTGGCTCTCAAGCCAAGCCTTGAAGTATTTGTGGCTTGGTTAGTTTTTTTTTTTATTCTCATCCATCAATTTAATGAGAAATCATAGCCAATTTCCCTGACTTAGATGGGTTTCCTAATCCAAGTTACCAGTTATATTAATCCTAGTCCTTTTGAAACCATGTTTCTAGAACTTTCCATCTAATGGCATGATGGAACTTTTCTTAAATGGATGAGGGTAATTGCTGTCATGAAAAGATATGTAATGCAACAGCAACAGGTAATGTATTTTGTTACTGATACAAAAAAATTAGAAACATAAACCCTAACAATAACTGTAAACATGCAGTAATACATGATAAAAGAAAACAAAGGGAAAGATGTTAAAATTCTGTAAAAGGCTTAGAAAACAAAACATAAAGGTGAAAGTATATAATCTGTATAATACAGGATCAGAAATAGTCTCAAGAAAGGTAATATGGTCAGCCAAACACGTGAAAGATCACTTCATTAAATGAACCAAAATGTGGACAGCACAAGTCCCATTCCAACATGTGCAAGATCACCATTTAATATGCATCGATCTTGCTCATTACAGAATTTGTCTTAGATCTTCACTATACAAGCCCATATTCCAAGTTTAATCAAATTTGTATCACAAGTATGGCCTCCTTAGTGGTAATAAACAATTGATGATGGACAGATAATGGACATGGATATACCACAAGCTCACTTGACTTTATGGCCAAATGAGCTATAAACACCAGTACATTTTTTCCCCAAGTTTAAACTAAACATGAGCTCACAATATATTCCTTGTATGTGGTGTGAATCTGTAATTTTAAGATACATTCAATTAATTAAAGTCATAGCAACCTAATTTTGGTGTATGACAGCTAGATATACAGGTGCATCTACAATGCATGTCTGTTTTCAATTTTGATACTGCATGATGAACAATCAAAACAGCAGATATATATATTCTTACCCTGAGTATTGGACATTCCCTTCATGTGCATTATGAAGTGTACCACCAATACCTGAACCACATTCAGGACATCTGCTCTCAACCCATGGACGGCCACACTGTAAAGACAGAAAGAGATCAGAATGTAACGATCAATTACAGATTTTAGTTGCTTTCAGTAGCTATTGCAAATGTAAATTATGCTGAAAATAAATTCACACCAAAGTGTCCTTAAGATATGATCCCTAAGATTAGGGGTGAAAGTAAAAAGAATCCCTCAAAGGGACTGACATTCTACTAGCTGAAATGAACTTCCAAGAAGTCAGATAATACCATTGTTTCCTTTTAACTCATGAGTGTTGCAACCATCTCTGATATTTTTCAGCATTAACAAGATTTTTAAATAAGTTTCTCTGAATGTCATATTTGCACAATTATCATTTATGACCAGTAAGACATCCTAAGAAGTTTGCCAGTGAAAACTCCATACTGATATGACAAATCTGGGGGTAGTGATAACAAGGTTTTCAACATAGCCACTCTGGCAGCCATATCAGATTTTTGAGCAATAACCTTTTTGTTTAGGATCAAATAAATATATTAAATCATTTAACAAAACTTCCATGCTGATACAATAGTCCATTTAGAAGAAGTCAATAAAAGATTTGCAACATTGATACTGTCATTTAAAACCAACTAGACAGCACAGGAAGTCTTCAGGTAAAAACCGTGTGGTAATATTACTTTTCAAGAGTTTCAAGATAATGAGCTTCAGATCAGCACCATTTTCACTTGGGATCAAATAAACATTTTAAGAAATCTGTTAGTAAAATCCCCATGTTAATATGACTTTCTGTTTAGAAGAAGTAGCGATAACAAGATTTTCAAGATGACTGCCATCCTGCATATCAGCACCAATTTCATTTCAGACCAACTAGATAAAAGAAGTGAAGTCTTTCAGTGAAAACCTCATGTTGATTTGACCATCCATTTAGGAGGTGTAGTGATTACAGATGGACACAGTGAAGAGCATATATCACATCAGACTGGCACCTTTTTCATCAAGTGGTCTAAAGCACTTGTCTTAAAACATCACTGCCATCTTACCTCTGTCTGTGCAAGTTCAAGACTCAGGTATGGCCAATAATTGCATGTGATAAACCTGCCAGTGGCTTCCCATGGGTCATTAATTCTTACCAGGGTTTTCCTGTGTTCTCCCACCATCAATTATATTAAATGCCATGTATAGACTATCTTGCACTCAGAAATGTCATTAAACCCAAAACAACATTTAGAACCAACAGACAGTACAAGTCTTTTAGTAAAAACCCCATGTCAAAAGAATGTCCCCTCAAGAGAAGTGGTGATAAAAATACTTTCAATGGTGTCTATAGTTCAATCCAGATCAGCGCCATTTCCATTTAAAACAAACTATACATAAAAAAACCCAAAAGTCGTTTAGTAAAATCTCCATCTTGATATGACCATCCATAAAGCAAGAATATTTTCAAGATGGTTGCCACATCAGCATAATGAATGTCTGAGCAGCAATATGCTCATTGAGGACCATCTAGACCATGGATGTGTACCAGGTTTCATGGCAATCCTGCAATTGTCCTAGAAATAACAATAAAAAATTTTGACTAATGAATGATTAGCTGATGACTGATAACACACAGCTGATGGACTATCACATTCTTCTAGCTTATATCCAATAGAAATAATAAACAATATGGGCAAGTGTTTTAAAATATCAAATGAGATCTACTATAATAATGTAGACTAAATTATTTTTATGAACTTAAAATTGTATGTTTTTTTTAAATAACATTTTTTATCACTGCCATCCTACAACGTACAATTAAGTTAGTAATTAACTTATTTACTGAAAACCAAATACAATGTCTGCTGAAATGTCATTTCTTAAATCATTAACTTATTTACTGAAAACCAAATACAATGTCTGCTGAAATGTCATTTCTTAAATCAATGAAGTACAAAACTACAGTGATTTTGGACTTGACTCATGGCCAAGCAAATCTGCATTTCGACTTTGTTCACAACAGCATGGACATGATGGTTATATAAATTCAAGACTAAATGCATATTGCAGGAAATGTTCAAGTGAAAAATTCCATTTATTCTTTAAGAGTGGAAGTGATAAAAATACTTTGAGCTAGCCATTATGACTGGCAAGTTGGAGATCAGTTTCACATCATAATATTCTGGACAAGTTCCATACTACTGTAGCATTAAAGTGAAAATGTCAATACAAACATCAATTCTGGAGAAGTGGCCATAATGGCAGTCATTCTGGAGAGTAAACAGATCAATTGCATAATGAATCAATTATATCCTACAAGAAGTTTTAAAAAAAACATACTGATGTAATTGGAGGAGTGGTCAAATTGAAAGTGTGTCCATCAGGAGTAACCATAAAAGAGGTTTTTGATGGAAACTATTGTGGCTATTTTGCACCTTAAAATAAGCACCTGATTAATAAATTTTGTGTGCAAGTCACTAATAATCAGATTTTCAGAGATCTTGATTATAAAAGCTTTAACACAAGTTTGATCATAATTTGTTCAGAAATAGATGGCTTGTAAGGTTCAGATACCAGGTCATCTTATCACTGTGAGTGGATGTTGCTCATTATTTAGTTAATCTAAGAACTTTGTAACACAAACCTATACTCCAAGTCTGAGTAAAATATTTTCAAGAAAACCTTGTCCAGAGTGATAACAAGCAATTGTTAGCAGATGGAGAGCAGATAGCACACAAAAAATAGTTAATGCAGGACCATGTCACAAGTGGATGAGGTCAGGTTAGCTAAAGATTAATGATCACCCACAAAAATATTGTCTTTAAATAACCATTTTATCAATTCTTTGGATTATTTTATAGCATAACTGTCAAAACTAAACTTTCACAAATATCTAAAATATGTAGTAGGAAAGGAATCACCCACATATATACCCACAAAAAGTTCCAGTTGAGATAGCAAATCAAGAGGAGAATTTTAAGAAGTATTTTTAATTATTATAAAGATCTCTGTATTTATTGGAAATAATGTCAAAATTATCCAGTTAACAAGAAATTCCAACTCAGAAATTTTTTTATACTTACATCTCCAATTACATAAGGGTGACCATTTGGGCAAGCTGAAAAAGGAAAAAGAAAATTTGGTCAAGTATTGTAATTCTTGTTGAGTGTTAGGTAGTAAGAATGCACAAACCCCACTCATCAGTCCACTCGCAGTGATCCTATCAGCAGAGTACACTGTATCCCTACATTCTCAAAACCTGGAGAGGGGCACACAATTATTGGAGGTGCACACCAAATTTGAATAAGATGGAGAAAAATACTAAAATAATACTGGAGAGAGGAAACAGATGTAGATATTTTTTCCTAGGTATATAAATGTTCATAAATGATTAAGGAACACAACCAAAGGGCACATATAATTAAAGATTTGGAAAAAATGTCTCCTACCTGAGCTCAGATTTTACCAAATTTTTAAAATTATTTTATGAGAAGTGTTATTCAAAGCTTTTAATACATTTAGTAATGGTGATAGTGGATCAGCATAATTTTTACCAGTTGGAAAGTCTTTATGTCGGATTACTTTAACAAATTTGGTTCAAATAGCACTGATGGACAACAGATACCAGACACATGGTTACACCATAAGCTAACATGGAAGGTGTGCTGAAAAGTGCAGAATGTCAAAAATCCCACACTCAAAGTAGAGCATTAAGGGTCATTATTAAAAATATCAAACTGATACACAAGTCTAAACAATCTAAACACTGAGATAGGAATTCAAAATGTCATTTGTCTATTTGTGGGTTTTAGCTTTCGAGAAATACAGTTTTTCTCCTCTTATACGGCAACCCCTTCTGCACCAGGAAAGTGGCCTTATAAGGCGGGTGGCCTTTCCAGAAGGGGACTAAATTTTTTGTGAGAAGTATATGTACGTAGTAAGAAAGCTTCATTTTTCAAAGCATTTAATATCTTCGTTTAAAAGCAACATTAAATGTTGAATGGTTCTTGTGCTATATTAGTTGACTTATTTCAACCGAATATGCATTAATAGTTCTTATTCTTGGCATAACCATGATATGCAAGCAGGTGTTGTCATGCACATTGCAGAACCATTCAAAAACGTCATTTAACTCTTGGTATAAATGCAATTCTCTTTAAAATTGCTCCATTTTCCCACTGCTGCTAAATAACATATGGGTTACGATGTTATTTGAGTCTTTTCAAGATAAAATTGTTTTATTCGAGTCTTTTCTCCCTAAATTTGTTTGACCAGTCCCCCTCACCACCTCACCCGATATCGTAGACTATAATAACCGACGTTTTCTCTGTTTACATTATGACATGTTAATGTTTGGTAATGAGTTATTCTGATGTTGCTAACTGTATGCGATTTAATTATGCAGACAACACATTTGTTGAGCAGACAAAATGCTTTCTTCGTAAAGAAGTGACAAGTTGTGTTGTCACGTGATTTTTAGGTCTTTGTCTAGTACCCTGTTTCTATTTTTAGCCAATGCTGACCATGTGATCTTGACATTACAACCAGTTATAATCATCAATGTTGCAACTACAAGACTGATAACACAATTTTTTCTGCATTTAAATAAGATACCCTATATTTTTAAAGGCAGCGATTGTCAGATTGTCACATGATTCATTAGTCTGGTACCCTATTGTTTTTACATTTCTTGACAAGTGCGGAAAAAGGAAAAATGGCATGGATATGTAGCAGATTTGATCTGAACAATAGCACCTTGCTGCTGTTAGGATTTATAAACTTGACAATTGTGGTGTAATAGCCACTAATTATGGAATTTAACAATCTCAACATCTTGCAAAGGGAAGCCATAAAGGCTATCAAAACATCCCCCCCCTGCACTTTTGTATTGTACATCAATACTGCCACTTCTCAGCTGTTACTACTATTAATAAGTGTAATCTTAACAATTATCAGTGGCTAAACCAGACATCTTATGATAACACACAGTAAGGATCTAAGGATTACATGTACTTATCTTTTTGTACAGATTAAAATTTGAGTCTTTCTCATCTTTATGGAATAAATGTGGCTTCTTGTGAGGTGTCAATGATATATTAACCTTAGTGGTACATGTACAACACCTTTTTGAAGAAGAAAACCTGACATCAGGGAAACAGAAATCGGATTACTTAATACAATTAGAAAAAAAATATTGTTCTGGATACATATTATAAAATAAAATGCAGCTGCTTGTGAGGGGTGAATTTTATATTTTTGCAAAAATGTGCTGGCCGCTGGTTGCATTAGCTGGGTTGTCTATCGTGAGGGGTAATTTTGAACACAAATTCGTTGGTGCCTTCAGATTCTGGCCATAAAGAGCAGGTGGCCGCTGGTGAGGGGGGCCGTTCAAGAGGGGGACTACTGTAATGGTGTATTTAAGTCTTTGAAAAATGTATACTTTTACACTGCTAAAGATCCAAGCAGACCAGACATAATAAAATGTATATGCTTGTGTGAATTGGATGAAATTTATCCTTATGTGAGGACCATTACTTAGAAAAATTGAGACTCTCAAAGAAACTAATGCTATAATGGCCCCTCAATTTTTTTTTTTTCAAAAATCAAAAACAAGTCTACTTTTTCTTTCTAACTTATGAGCATTAAAACCATTTCTGATATTCTTGAGAAAATCCAGGATTAGAAATTTGGTCACTAAACTTATTTATGAAACATGAGTTAATATGCTCATAATATATCTGTCTTATTAACACCATTTTCAAACAGAATCAATCAATAATCATATAACTGTGTTGGTTTGATTCTAAGGCTCGGCCACTGTGGGTATGTGAGAAAACTTGCCAGTAGCCTTGTATGGGTCATGGTTCTTAGCACGGCTTTCCTGGAGTCTTATTCCACCAGTTATTCTGGCTGCTGTGTATAGCGTATTGTGTGCTGAAAAATTGCATTAAACCATACAACAGCAACAACTGATCATAAAAACTTATGCAAGAAGTCTACTCAAACTTCTACAGAAATTTAGTCTCTAGAGTATTCACAATCTGTGCCAATCTTTTGCAACACAACCACAATAATGTGTTGATGTAGCTCAATACTGAACTAAAGGTCCTTATAAAATATGTTTACAGAAAAATATGACCAGAAATATTGCTTCATGAGTATTCACATGCTTAGCCAATGAGATAAAAGATCATCTCATTAAAATGTGTTGAAGCCACTCAAAAGTGAACTCATCCAAGATATTGATAATAAAAGCATAACTGCCAAATCTGATCAAAGTCTATTCAGAAACAAAGCCTCAAGAATTTTCACAAACAAGTGCTGATGACTGGATGAAGAATAAGAGAATCTGAGTTGGGGTTTGGAAACAAGGAAATCACAGTCAAGGGATTTAAATTATTTGTCTCCCCACAAAGGGGGGAGACTAAAAATGTAACACCATTACTAGAATTTCCTTGCTTTCGTACAAATACAGATTTATATTATTTCTTACTGGTGGCAGTTGTAATGAATTGTTTTGTGATGGAGGATTTTCTTGGAAATTTATAATTTCAGTCCTGGAAATACATGTTGCTATTACTAATGCAATGATACACTACATGGAAATCTTGTTGAATAGCATGTAATCTTGTGGAATAGCGTGTTATCTTGTGGTCTTGTGAAATAGCATGTAATCTTGTGGTCTTGTGGAATAGCATGTAATCTTGTGGAATAGCATATAAACTTGTGGAATAGCATGTAATCTTGTGGAATAGCATGTAATCTTGTGGAATAGCATGTAAACTGAACCAATGTGATTGGTATTAAATGCAGGAATTTTCATATTTATAAGGTTTGATTCAACTGGGGTTAGTTGAGAGTGCTTGAAAAGTTTTGAAGAATGAAAGTCTGATGAAACACATTTCTGGTTGTTGTAATATTTGTGGTAGCTCTTGTGAGAACTTGGATTTTTTTTATAGCAATTGATGTTTATAGCATGTGTGTCTGGGTCTGTGCTTTCTGTTATAGTTTGTTCTACAAAGCATCATGAATTATATCCTATCAGTAATACAGTAAATTTTAGGGTCAGTGTCATTAAATGTAGCTAAAAGTAGATAATTTGTTTCACACGAAGTATTTAAAACTAAATAGGTGCATTTAGCTACATTTAATGATGCTAACCTGAAAATTTACTGGGTTACTGATAAAATTCACCATGTGTGGAATGAACTAAAGTTTCTTTTATTATATCAAACAGTTCGATTTTGTGTGCATATAAGTCTCTCACAAATTGTTTTGTATGGTGTGTTATCAAAGTTTGTGAGACATTAAGTTACTTCATATGTGAATTTCTTTTTGTTATGTATCATTTGTTCTTGCTATTGTTTGATTGTATAACAACACCATGTATACAGCAGAGAACAAGGGTTCTTCTTTGTAAAAAATAGTTCCTAGTGAGTGGACTTCATGATAGATGACCTAACTGAGACAACCAGACTGAGATAAGAAAAAGTTAGCAAAACAGCAAGATTTCTCTTTAACATGGATGAGAATGAACCATGCCACAACTTAAGCTTTTTTAAGTTGCATTAATGAGACTGTGTGCTGAATGGAAGGATGGGCTGATACAAGGTTTATTACATATTTTTGCTTCAAACAAATATATCACTTTTTTATAAGAGATAAGTGTTAAAGAAGTCTCAAAATTTTTGTAAGACTTCCATTGTGAATGATACTAAAAGCTTCACCTAGCCAAACACTTATTGCATATATAGGGAGTATTTTTAATGTATAATAATGTTTTAAAAGAATTGAAAATAATCTAGCATGAAACAGTGCCATAATTTATGCATTTTGCAATGTAAATTAGTTTCCTATTAGTCTTATAGAAGTTTTGGTACCAGACTGCACAAACTAGTATTAGTCTGTTGATTATGTTAGCAATATGTATAACTGACTTTTACTCTTCCAGGGTCTTCAAATTTTAGAATTGACAATTTAGAAGGAAAATTTCCACTCTGTATAAAAACAAAGAAAATCTCAAAATCTGAGGAATATAATGGAAAAATAACTGTTGGTCTTGAAAATATGATGCATGATTTTTGCTCATTTACTCAATTTTTTTGGCAAAATTGTTTTAGAAATTAGTATGAATCCTGAAATTGTGCATTCTAGAATTAGACCTGCCTCTCCAAAGCACTAATGAAATACAGTGCTGCTATAACTATGGTGAAAATCATAAACAAGATCTGTTTAATCATATATATTTTCATTTAGTATTATATTTGATGACAAAAACATGGACCAGATATTTATGGGTGGAAGATGAGATTAAAATCTCATAGATTCTTTTGCTTTATGTATGAAGTTGTTTTTCTGATATACCTTTAGGTTCTTATAGATAGAAATTTCCTACATGAAACTAGGCAAGCGATGTCTTTTTTCATTCACAAATGTACATGTTGTATAGATTATATTGCTGCATTGTTGAACTGGCATCCTAATATCCTGTGTGTTTGATTGCATGGACTTGGATTTTTTGCTTGTTTTTTTGTTATTGGACAATGAATGAAATATTTCTTGTAAATTTAAGGACATGAACAAATTATTTTTGCCTTACATAAATAGACTGAGAATTGTGGATATCAATATTGGTCTATTACAATGAACCCTACAGTACAGTACACCATTTCTGCTCTAATAATGTTGGAATGTTGGTTAATTCCTAGACTCAAAAAACTTAGTTGCATTTTGTGTTATTATTGCTACCATATTTATATACTTAATATTTATATACTTAACTTTTGTTAGTGGCTAAATAAAACTGATCATTAACATAATTAAATACCCTATCTTTTCTTACTGACTGCACAAATAATGACACATTCTTTCAAGAAAAGGTTTAAGTTAAGCATATGCTACCTCACTTGCAATACAGGTCACTTTGAGTGCACAATGTAAGCAAAATTTAGATGATGTTGATGATGATGATGGTCATGATGACACAAGAAACTTACTATAGAAAACTTCAGTTTGGGTGCCATCTTGAGCCTTCAGCAGGTCCAATATATTGTCCAGCTCATTCAGTGGCATTGTGGGTATGTAGGCATTCTGGAAAAGATTTAAAAGCAAATCAATAACTATTGCAAGGAAAACTGGATCATTTAATTATATACTGGCTCTATTTAGTATGCATGACTGTGAGATTCACACTAACTGGTCAAAAAATTGCACTACAAAATGAATGAATATAAATCACTCATAATAATGGTATGCCTATTGCAAATATTTTAATGGACATCAATCTGTCCATCACATATCACAAGAGATACTACTGCCTATTGGGCCATTAATTTAGATAACCTAATTCAAATCCCTATTAAATCATCAACCTTTGTGTCATCTATTCAAGAGATACCACTGGGCATCACATTATTCAATGACTAATCAGTAGGACACTGAAAAAGCACACAGAAATAGTTAATTTTATCAATCATCAGAATATTGACGTCTTTTTTACTGACAGAAACATGGCTAAAAACATCAGGCGATGAACCTAGGTGCACAGATCTAACACCCACTAGTTACTCCATCAAGTTGTTTTCCTGCCACTCTCACAGAGATGGAATTGCTGTCATCACAAATAACTGCATGACCAACTGTCTTAATCACCTTCAATTTCTACCACACATTGTTTGAAATAAGTCCAAATCACACTCACACTGGAACAAAGGTCAGTCCATTTTGTCTGTCTCTACTGCCCTCATCAAAGTAGAAAAAACAAGCTGACTAAATTTTTCTTTTTGGAGCAGTTTCCAAATCTCCTGAAGCATTAAAATTTGATAGGTGGCAACCTGATTATTCTTGGAGATTTCAACTTTCACTTTGACTGTCCTGAAAACCCCAATACATTAAAACTTCTAGATTCCATTCACATTTTTAACCTCAAATGGTCAGTTAGCTGACCCACCCATAAACATAGTTACATTTTAGACTGGATTCTTTATAGACCTGAGGATCATATTTTACAGTCCTCCTTGATGTCCCATGAACAAAGGTCAGTCCATTTTTTTCTGCCTTTTCCACCCTCCTCCTAGTAGAAAAAACAAGCTGACTAAATCTCTCTTTTTGGAGCGGTTTCAAAATCTTCAGGAGTATGGAAATTTGATACTGGATTCTTTTGATCATATTATACAGTCCTCCCTGATGTCCCATGAACTTGCATCAGATCATCTCTGCATTATATGCCATCTTGATGTATCATTCCCTAACCCTCCACCTTTATTTGCTACTAAGAGAAACCTCTATATGATAACAGAACCTAACTAATGCATGACATCCAAGCAAACCTAACAACTAGCTTACCTCCAACAGCAGAACAAGTCAATAACTGCATGCATTCATTGCTTGACAAAAATACCCCAGCAACCAAGTGCTGAGTATCAATTCAAATTTCTTCCATGACAAAGTGCAAACCATCTGAGATAAACTTGACAACACAATTTCAATTGATTCGTCATCACCAAAGTCATGTGAACTATTCTGATTCTTACATCAGTGCTGCTTGAGTGCTTGGATCCAATATATCCTTCACTAACTGATGCTATTAATACCTCTCTCTCATCCAGGGAATTCCCATTATTTTTCAAAACTGCCATTGTAAAGCCTCTGCTGAAGAAACCAACATTCAACCATTATGATTTAAAGAACTACCACCCAGTTTCTAATCTCCTATTCATATAAAAAAATCTTAGAAAAAGTTGTTCTATCCCAACTTGTATCTCATCTGAACTCAAAGTCTTTTTAGCAATGTACAGTCTGCATATTGGCCTTACCACAGTAGTGAAACTACTCTTCTTAATGTTATCAATAACCTTCTCTCTGCTTTGGATGGCGAAAAGATTATGGCCCTCACTCTCCTTGACTTGTCTGCAGCATTTGACACAACAGACCATGATAGATTACTTCATGGTCTTCAGCATGGATTTGACATTCATAATATGACCTTACTATGGTTTAAGCCCTGCTTGGTCAACGGGACACAAATTGAGTCCACAAATGGAAAACACTCCAGCCCAGTTGATCCATATTGTGGTGCTACATAAGGGTCTGTTCTAGGACCTGTTCTCTTCATTCTATACACTCAGCCGCTCTCAAGTGTCATGGATCATCATCCAGTGTCTCACCAATTTATGCTGATGACACTCTAATATACAAATCTAGCCACCACACTGAAGCCACCATCCAATGCTGATGTGAAATCATAGATGACATGTAACAAGCTGCAAATGAATGATGATAAAACTGAAGCCATCCTGATTACAACAAAAAGACTTTCTCAATCACATCATTAACCTCAGACAATAAACATCAGCAACTCCAACATTAAATTCACACAGTCAGTACTAAGCCTAGGTGTCACTCTTGACAGTACTCTCTCATTGCATAAACATGTCATGAACATATGCCAGGCTGCATATCTTGAGCTGAGACGCATCAGCTCCATTTGCAAGTATCTTTCAGTTGATGCCACTAAAACAATTGTTGTGTTCCTTAGTACTTTCAAGACTGGACTATTGCAACTCATTTTTGTCTGGTTCCTCTTAATATCTACTCCAGAAACTTCAAAAAGTTCAAAACACAGCTTTTCGGATCATCCTTAGAGTACCACAATCAGAGCATGCTTCTCCGCTGCTCTGTACCCTATACTGGCTATCCATACAATCCAAAATTAAACACAAAATGTGTTCTCTGTGCTACATTTCACTGATGGGCTCCAGTCCAACATGCCTATCTGATCTCAACCATGTGTACACACCAGCAAGATACTTATGCTCCTCTTTTGACACTTGTACTCTCTCTCATTATTCCCACTATGAAAATGAAATCATATGGATTTTTTTTGCATTCCAGTGCACAGCAATGTGGAATGAATTGCCCACTACACTTAGGCATAAAGACACAGTGATTTCATTCAAGAGTGCTCTTAAAACTCACCTATTTTAACTGCATGAACAGTCTTAAAGACCTAATAATGTTTCCTTACCTTAAATATTTACAGTATATTTTCTGTTTTTTAATTTCATGAGGTTTGTTTTCATTTATGCAATTATATCATTATATATTTATTTTAAGTATTGTCAAATGTTGTAAAGCACATTGAGCTTCTAAAGATTAGACGCTATACAAAGTCCTCAATATTATTATTATTATTATTATTATTATTATTATTATTATTATTATTATTATTATAATATCACTTAGAATTCAATGTATAAAGGCTAATATTTCTCTATAAATATAAGGAAAGTTCACACTAAGAATCAAGTGCAGTTAGTGAAACAGTATAAGTATTTAGCTATCCTTCTGATAATATGAGCCTTAATATGACCTCTCAGGATAAAATTCTTGGTGTATTCATAGATAACAGTCTTGGTCTATTCTCATTAACACATTTCAAAAATGTTAATTCTTATATTTGGTTACTGAGGAAAATCAAAACATATATTCCCCTTCAGCTACTACATGGTCATCTATAAATGTTCTATTCCACCTTATCCAGACTATTGTAATGTAATTTGGGGTAATATCTTTAACGCAAACAAAACAAACCTTTTAAGACTTCAAATGAGGGCATGCCATATATTTCTAAATCAATGTATAGACAATTTCCAGGATGCAATGAATAATATAATGATTTTAACAATACATGAAAGATTATTTCTTAGAAAGGCAAACTTGGTGTATAAAGTATCCAGAAAAGTTATTCTCAGGACCTTTGCTACTTACATGCACCAACCTGCACTCTAATTTCAAAGCATTGTTGAACTTATTGGAATGTATTTCAGCCAATGTTTTTTTTTCTGCACTGGAAGAACATCTGTTATAACATTTTTACATGAATTGACAAAAAGAAGATAAGAGATATCTTTAAATATTCCTCTTGATGCATCTTGAAACATACAGTAACAACTATGCAAGAAAAAAAATCAAAATGCTTATATATGTTTCTACTGGAATTGTTCTTTTTTCTCTCCTTGTTATCTTTCCTGGCCAATTGTTGGATGATTTTTTTATCAAAAATTCACAAGCCATCATGCACCATGTATGATGTTTTTATTACTGGTAACATTGCAATAAATACTTGCCTTTGGCCCTAAATTACAACAATTAGGTAGTCAATTTACAGCTTGGTGTGAACACCCATTGTAACATTTTAATCTGATTACTCAGTATACCCTAGTGGAAGACTCAGTTCTGGTACCCAGTAGACTAGATCTGACCAGTTTCAATAGTATGTGAATAGAATGCATAACATTTTTTGTTTCTAAACTGACAATAAGAATTCAATTTTTAAAAGCAGGAGATTTCAACTATATATTGGTATCTGTGATAGATAGCCTTTAAGATGTTTCTGATTTGTCATAACTTCCAGCAGATCACATGAAAGAATCATATCTGAAAGGGACTGTATGCATATGGCATTGTAATGGAATTTTGTAAATGCCTTTAGCCACACATATTAGGATAAAAAATGTTAGATATTTTATAGACATGGACAGTAGAAATAGGATTGTAATAATGGGAAAGACCTTATTACAAAATGTGCCAATCTAGGAAGACAGGGATGGTTTTAAGTTTTACAGTACATGAATGCATGAAAAGACATTAAGTTTATTGAAGTTGGTAAAAATACATACATGTACATATGATAAAATTACTTACACTCATTGAGTGGGGCTGAGTAGCTAATCTGACCAATGGCTGCACCAGAGTTCTGTTACCATGGAGATTTTTGAGAGTGATGTCACAGTGCATCAGTAGGCATAGCACTCCCTGCTGTTTAAGGTCAAGGTCAGGGGTCACTCTCAGGAACTCGCCTCCACAGGTATTCTGAAGAATCTTCTGTGCTATATCCTGAAGGAATTGGTATATATGAGAGGAATATCAACAATGAATATAAGAGACAAATTAAAAGCTGCAGTCATTGAACTACGCCATTTAATTTCTTAATATTTCTGGCATTTTTTATTCAATGTTATCATTCAGAATATTTCAAGCAGTTAAGTGTTGAATAGCTACAAGCAAATAAATATAACTAGCTTTATCAGATTATTATTCATCAAGCAAGAGTCCCAATTCTGAAATTACTCACTTGGATGGCAGTAGACGTAGACACTATTTTAATGCAAAATGCTTAAGGAATCTGGCTTAGCTGAATATTTTTAACTTTGGTCAGATGCTGTTATGAGGGGTTGTGAGAAGATGTCAATAAATATTTTTCTCTAGCTAGAATTGTTGCCTCCGTATAATGGCATCATTGTTTTAAAAAGTATTATAAAGGTTTTTCTGTTACATGTAAACGCTGCCAAATCTAAAGAAAAAATAAATCAGCATCATTTGAATAAACTTTAAAGTCCTTAATACTAGAATCCTATCTGTTAACTTTAGATAAATTCTGTTCTGTGTTATATGAGACAAGATTCCCTTGAAGAAACTGATGCTCTTTTGGTGAAAAAGAATTTGTAGGAATCCATGAGCAGTCTGTTTCTTCCTTCCTTTTATTCTCTATAGCTGCAGAGTTTGAAAACCCATTATCAGCTATACTTGAGAAACTCCAACATATCAAGTCTGGTAGCAATTAGAAGTGTATTCAATTAACACACATACCTCAACATGCCACGTAAAATGGCATGTAATATAAAACAGTATATAATTACATTTCTTGCTGCTCTAATAAAAATCTAAATTTTCCATTATACTGTTAAGAAAAATTAATATCTTGACTGTGCTATGCATGTCCTCTATGTTCAATGCCAGTCTAAAAAGGACTAGATCAACAAGGTGGCATTATACCCTTGCTTGCAAATAAAGAGCACATAGATTTAGTCTTGATTCTTTTACAAATAAAGAAAATTAAAAAATAATGTTGTTGTTGATGTTGTTCTGAGGCTTAACACCATTTTTTAGCACACAATAGGCTATACATGGCGGCCAGTATTAATGGTGGAGGAAGAAACTGGGAAATCTGCAGAAAGAACCACCGACCCTCGAGAAGCTACTGGCCAGCTTTCTCACATATCCACATTCGACGAATCTTAGACTCGAACTCACGCAGACAGAGGTGAGATGGCAGTGATCCATAACAGACAGTGCTTTAGACCACTCAAGGCCCCTCCCAATAAATAAATACTGGTTAAAGTTCTTGTTTGATTTTCGTTTTGTTTGATTTTCGTTAACTAGTAGAAAAATAATATTATGCTGGGAAAGAGGTTAGAAGGAAAATCATTTTCAAGCTCTGACAGTTATCTATTAATTGATTTCTTTTTGTATATTGGTAAAAATGTTTGACATTTACATTAAAACCTGAAGTTTTTTACTTTCATTGATTTAAAACATGCACTTAGTGAAGGAAGCTTTGATATCCAATTAAAAATTATGACAAATGAGAAAGTATGGTATCTGTAAAAAGTGGGTTTTTTTCCAGATATTTAGATTTACAACAGTGAAAGAAAAACTTAGCCAAGGTGAGATGGATATATGGACAAGTGAATACCTTGCCATTGTTGTGGATGGACATAATACAAATATGTTTGAGTTAACATTTTCATAAGATATTAGTGCAATACAAAAATCTTTGTCATAGTCTTTGACTTTCAACTTTTTTCATGGATAACAAAATTAATCTCAGATAGTGTCAAAATATATCAGCATCTTAAGTTTGGTTAAATCCATGATATTATTTTTTTTTACTTGCTGTAGTGACATGACATTATAGCTCAGAAACATAGTACTGAACTCACATCATTCAATGTACTTTTTCAGACTTGGCATGATAAAAATCTTGTGCAAAGTTTTTGGAGAAAAGAGAGCCAAGTGAACTACTCAGATCAACCTCTTGGCTGACATCTGCTTAAAATCAACTTGCCATGAAATCTGGTTCAGTAGATTGATTTCTACTAAAATTTCATCCAAAGCTGTTGATTGCATATGCTACCAAAACTGTTGCTTCAAAGATAGTTTCTTTATCATTTATATTTCATGACATATATGTCCAATGTTGAAAGATCATTATGCAAGGATACATTATGTCCAATTCTGTTCAGTAATTTTTTAAACAAAGTTATGTGAAGGTTTTATGACTTTTAGTAATAGTAACTGTGTTTGTTAGGTACAGAAAATCAGTTGTATATGTCTGAAGCATTTTCATGCTAATACACTTTCTCTATAATTTGATAAAAGTCTTTAGAGCAGCTCTTTAGAAGTTAAATTTTTTTCTAGTTTTAATAAGAACATCTTTTTTAGGACAGACTGGCAAGATTTTATAAAATTTAAAAGCTCTTTATTACAAAATGCTTTCTGCAAAATTTGGACAAATTTTATTGAGTATTTTTAAAAGAAGTTGTTTATGATAAACTTGTGTAATGGATGGACAGATGGACAATGGATGACTGGTTAGTGCAGAAGCTCTTCTGGTCTATGACAAGTAAACCTAAAACGTTGTGACATTTTTAAAACAAATTCTGACAACTTTTGAAACTGATCAGAAATGTGCAGAATATTCCAAGATAACTGTTGAACTTGTCATATCCATACTTCACTTTAACTAAAACATTTCTGAGACACAGAGATGGAACCAGAGAAAATCTAAAATCCAATTCATTAAATGCCTTCAAAATACAGAAAGGACACATTAAGAGTATTACCTGTAAAATACTTAGACACTGGTAATTAAAAGAAATAACTGAAAGATTACATGTAGTCACACCTAAGTCAGTTACATGAGTTAAATTGGTCTATTTTTTGCCTTTAGCAATAAATTTATATGTTATTCTTATGTTCTTATGTACTGGTTATGTGTGAAGTTCTACTGATGGCAGTCATAAAATCTAATCCTGGGCTTGACACTATGTATCACATCAGTATACAGCATCTTAAAATTCAGTCTGAAAATTGGATTTATGAATTCTCTTTGAACTATGAATCACCATATTAAATTATTTTGAACCATTCTGTAAGGATAGGAAAATCAATTTGGTTGGGTTAGCTATATACATCAGAAGTCATTTCCCTGCAATTCTATAATCTGATCTACATTAACTGGAGCCAGAATATATTTGGATAAAAATATTTTTAAACAGGAGGCAAGTACTGATTGGAATGCTATAAAGACCACCAAATAGTGACTCATTTCTAATTATGGAATATACTTAATTAAACGTTGAGTGTGCCTAGAACACTAAACCAGACAACTTAATTCTGACGGTAACTTTTAAATGAAAATTTTCTTGTTCCAAATAATAAAATACTTCATTGATGCCATTATTTTAACCTACAGTTTTAGCCTATTCACCTGTCAAATGGCATCCAGTTGGGAATAAGGATTTCTGGGCTTTGTTGATAACATAAAGTGTTAACAGATTGACAGAAAGATTGATGGACAGGCAGACAATAAGACAACCACAGGCTACTTAGCAGTTACGCAAAGGTATGAAACACATTGATGGAAAAATTGACCTATAAGTAGAGGGCCTTTCACAGTTATGATCTCCCTTGAAAATACCAGCGGGCATCTCTGTGCAACTCATTTCCAGATAGCTCAATCAATAAAGATGGCAGATGTAGATCAAGAAAATGTGACAGACCACTCACATTCCGCAAGCAAGATCAATATTTCACTATCTTAAAAAGAAATTCTATTAATATTTGATCAATTAGTTTTTCTTCTTATATTTTTTTCAGTAACTTGCACTGTTCACAGATTTTAAATAAATGTTCTCTGCCCATATCAAAACTTTATTGTCTTTCCATTACTACCTCATGCTCTAGTTTGTATTATTTGATTGTGCAAAATTATATTGCTGCATCAAATGACTGCTTCTGCAATTCATCTCGCTTGAAGAATAATGAACGACAACGAGAAAAAATTCTAACTTTTTAAGGTTCTTTTATTATCTGTTTATACTGTTGCCTTTCTAATAATTTTCAATATATTTTTCATGAAATAAATCAAGTTATATCTAGAGAGGATACATTTATTTCAAAATGCACAAATGTCATCCATGCTTGAACAGACAGGAGCATGTACATTAGTCTCCTTGTTGATTATTTTAATTTTATTTCCTTGAATGGTTGGAAATTTGAGAGCATACAGTTCGGAAAGTCAAATAGAGTTAACCTAAATTTAAGAAGGCTGCTTCCAGATGAATTTGCTGGTGTCAATCAGAAATGTTGTCTAAGGACCAAAGCAAATTTGAGAGTTATTACGTGTCAGCATTAGCAAAGAAAAATCATGATGACAGTTCTTGCATTCACTGTCCAATGCTTGGTGTTTCAAGTTTTGAGAAAACCAGCAAGGAATGTAAATAATTAAATATTAGGCTGAATGCATGCAAGGCTATATTTGACTGGACAAGGCAAGAAATAATATGTATATGAGGAAATACCTTTTTGATTGTTTCAAGATGAGAGAACCCTTCATTAATATACTGTGTTTCATTTATACAAACTTTTCTGGTCTAAAATATTCAGCATTACAGATCAGCATACATATTAAACTAATGTTATAAATTTCTTAATTACCACGGTCAGTAACATCAAATGATAATTATTTATTTTACATATGTTTTGTACACTAAAATAAATAATTTTTTTAAATACTAAAAATTACACGAAGTACGGTATACAGATATTTTTATTTTAACCTTGTTGTGACCAGATCCATTTAACATAAGAACCTGAAATAAGAGGCTAAGATAACTGAAAAAAGAACCTGAATTCAGTAATAAACAAATGTCCTATTTGGATGCAGGGGAACTGCAATAGTACAGCATTTTAAAAAAGGCAGCTCATTTAAGAGGATGGGGAAAATTGAATGATCATAGTGCATTAGGCCATCCACAAATCTAGATATTTAATTCTCTGTGAAAGCAAGACATTCACAGCCATATCAATCTTCATTATTCTCGTTCCCTTTGAATTTGCAATGGTAGCTACACTGCTTGATAAATATATCTTCAAATGAACATTACCATATTCACCATATATATTGGAACATGATAAAGTAATTTTGTTTCCCCGTTTCAGAACTTATGCTGAAACCTTTTTCACCTAGGTCATATTTACCAAGACTTGAGAAACAAAATAAATTTGTATTGCTGTTGCATCCCCCCACTGCATGGTGCAATAAAATAGATAAATAAAATGCTTATTTGATAATAAAAAGAAAGAAACTAACATTGTATTGTTTTCATTTTATTCCTTTAATTCAACATAGCAATAAAGAATAAATATATGACCACGAAATCTGTATATGTAGCATAGGCTTCCATTCTGTAGCGTGTATCACTTATGTCCAATAACACATGCCACATTGTTCACTGACATGAACATTGAGAAACAAATTGTGTGTGGTTGTGCTCAAAGGTCTGACTATGTTATCCAATTGAAAACTTTATCCAACAAAATCACAAACAAGAGGGAAATAATCAACTGATATATTGAAGACAACTGTCATTCATGCATGTCATGGTGTTAGGTGTAAAATAATCAAGACTGAATTATATCCAGGTCTACTGTATACCAATATCTTACAAATAAAAATCATTATTTGAAAAAATATTTACTTGAGCACACAAATGACCATCTTCTTGCCAACATGGGTTACAAAATTATCATTTCTATTTATCTGCAGACATTAATGCTCCTATATATTAATTGTAACTACATATGTCAAGTGCATAGAAGCTCGGGTGTTGAATAAACACAACTGGCTGCAAATAGTAAACTCCTTTGAAACTAACGATAGGACATCAAAGACAAAGGTTATTTTTATCACAAACAAGCCAACCTCAGAAGCCAACTTTAGTTACTTTGAAAAAAAATATTTTTTTTAAAAGGATATCAATACAAAGGTTATTTATTGCACAAGCTGACCTCAAAAGACAACTATGGATTCTTTTAAGTGAGCCAATTTTTTAGAGTGACATAATATGGTGATTCATGCATGGACATCGATGATCTAGCATTGCCCTGAATATATGGAGAAAATAAAAATCATGTGATGAATTTGTGATGCCAGAAGAGAAGCAGATGATTCTGCAAATGAGAGGAAAATAATCATGTGACAATCTTTTCACCAGTATGGGTTACAAAAGTATCATTACTATTGACCCACAGACATCAATGATTCTTGGTATTAATTATAATTACAGATGCCAAGTACATAGAAGCCTGGGTGTTAAAAAAACACAACTGGCAGCAAACAGAAAAATCCTTTTTGAACTTAACAATAGGACATTAAAGACAAAGATTATTTTTATTACAAAGCAAGCTGACTTCAAAAGCCATCTTTGGACACTGAAGCCAGTTTTTTTTTTTTTTTTTATCAGATATCAGTACAAAAGTTATTTTATTCCAAAGTAAGCTGACCTCAGAAGCCAACTATGGATTCTTTAAAGTGTGCAGATTTTTTATTTTTTTTTTTAATATGCAAAGACAGCCAAGATATGGAAGCTAACTTTGGTTCCTGTTCACTGGTATTCACAGATATTTTGAAAATAAATTGAAACAATGGAACAATTATTAAAGTGACACAATAAATTGCTTTGTGCATGGACATCAATGACCCAGCATTGCCCAGAAGATTTTTGGAAGATTTGGAGAATATAAAATCATGTGATGGATTCTTGAGGGCCAGAAGAGAAGCAGATGATTTCACTGACAACATGATCATTAACATGGATGAAATTAATAGTGTACTTTGACTGAATTCCTGGACAGACTGAAGTCAGTGTAATATTTTCTAATAGTGGCAGCGCAGTCTCAGCTGATATGGAATTGCGACCTTCTTCCCTAGTCTCAGATCCTGATGCATGATTTGGTAAATAATAACAACCATCCTCAGCAACATTTAAACTTTCTGAACTTTATAGAACTAGTTCTTTATAATGTCTCTGAAACAAATGCAAAACTGATATCTGATTCAACATTTTTCCACCTGCTGACTATAGATTCAATTATCAGTGTATGATATAGCTGGGCATTGTCTGCTTTATTCAATCAGACTGCTGAATTATCAGAACCCCTCATATAAGCTTCATGTATTATAATGAAAATTGGTTGAGTGAGTTTCTGAATGTATTGCAAAAATCACATACATACAAGTTACTTTATGAATTAGAAGAAAGAAAATGTGCCAAATTCAAATTGATTTATTGGGGATATTGGTAATGGTTTAAATTGCACAAGCTTATCAAAAATGTAGAAATTCTCATTCCTACATTTTTGAAAAAACAATATTGTTATATGGTACAAACATACAAGCAATTCTGAAAGTGTTATGGACTTGTGATCATACAGAAAAACTCTGACCTAAACCATAACCAATATTCATACTGCTGCCAATAATGTTAGATTGAGAAACCCCATTATCTCCCCTAAATTTGCAAGTGAAGCACCTGACTGACAACTTGAGAATAAATAAACTCTAATTCTATTAATATTTTGACCAAGTATAAACTACAGTCCAGATTCATCTGAGGATTTCCAGTACATTTAATATTAAATAATATGGGCATGGATGATGGTCTTATTGATACTCTTGTCACAATGTCTGACCTTACCAATTATCTTGGTGGGGCTCTGAGTGGCCTAGTGGTCTAAAGCGCTGTCCGTTACGGATCACTGCCATCTCACCTCTGTCTGTATGGGTATGAGTCTAGGATTCAGCGAATGTGGATATGTGAGAAAGCTTGCCAGTAGCTTCTCATGGGTATGTGGTTCTTCCTCCACCAGTAATACTGGCCACCATGTATAGCCTATCGTGTGCTGAAAAATGGTGTTAAGCCCAACAACAACAACAACAACAACAACCAATTATCTTGGAACTGATGCAAATACAAAAAATGCAATATGTAACACTCTTTCTGGTAATGATATACATCTCTATATAGTTGATCCGTAAACCCCATTGGATTTAAAGATACAAGGCATATCTACTGAAAAAGATTTACATTTTATTATGTCATTCTGTGTGTATGTGTGAGTAGTGTTTAATTTCACATCAGCACAATTATGGCTATACATTGTGAATAAAACTTAGGTGAAAGAAATAGTAAAAAAAAGTTTAGAAAATTTGCAGCAAGTCAAACCTTTTCAACTGAAATATGCACCATGAGACAAAAGATAGGAAGTAAAGATGTTGCAAGTACTCCCACAAATGGCATGCAAAACAAAAATGAAGGCAAAATTTACTTCTATTTGTCACCAGGTGAATTGGGATTATTCTGCACTCTTGCGCCTGCTAGGGGGTCTACAACAGGGTTATATGAAGTACAAATATTTTAAGTAGTTAAAAATTAAAAACTTCAAGAAACATTACACTGTTCTGGACAAAAGGATGGACAAATGGATGAGTTGGGTACATTATGTAAATACCTTGTTTTTCAGGAATGTGGCTTCAGAGCAGTACTTCATCAGCATTTCAATGTGCTGAAATATATTATATTAAAGATTAAGTGATAATGTACATAAGAATCATTTTCATTGCTATTCCATGTACTGGTCATACCCTTCACCTTGGTTAGTTTTGTTTATACTCGAAAAATTATAATTTAACAAGAGTTAATATTTTTCATATCAACTCTAACTCTTGTAGAAAAACAGATGAGCCTCATGCACAAATAAGCATCATTTGGTCACCTTTTGTATGTTTCTATAAATAACCATCTTTTTTTGGTCTTCTAAGCACATATCAATGTAAAAGTTACATTGATCACTTGTAATACATCATTATAATGTATAAAATAAAGTTTAGCACAAGCAATATAGGAACAAGATGAAGATCTATCTCATTCTGCAAAATAGATCCATGATCTGATCCACATTTTATTGCAAATTCTAAAGAATTAAAAGTAAACCTTATTTCATTCATTAATAAAGGGGAAAATAACTTGCTTCCCAACTCTTTATCTTTATTAAACGAATGACTTCACCTAAACAGAACTTTGATCACTAATATGTTCATACTGCTCTTTTTTGTGACAATTGGTTACTACTTACTGATTCAGTTCAACATCTTTGACATATAGATTTTGTTGTGGTATTTCTAAGTGATATATAACCATGTTTTTTGGAGATCATATAGGTATATGCATTGTTTTCTCCAGCTTTAACCAAAACTGTGTTTAAAAGGCCTAATGGGAAAAGTTTTTGAGGAAAAGTTTCTGAGAAGGGCCCTCCCTATTATTTCATTATTTAATTTAACATATTACTTGCTTATTACATCACCACAACTATAAAAATTTATATTAATTTTCTTTCAAGCATTGCAGAGGAACTGATACTAGCAGCTCTCACTTATAATTACAGGGTATTGTTCAATTACCATCACATGTCGTCATTCAGAGAACAGGGAGTTATCAGATGCTGAAGCCACATTAGTTTCTTATGGTCTCTAAATACATTTATTTGTATTTTATCAAACCATAACTTTTATCCTTTTCAAGACTTCAATATTCAGTGTCAAAAAATGTGAAAAGAGTTATGTCTTATTTAATTTTGTTATGACTCACTTACATAGAGCGCAATAAAACTGCATGTATGCATGTTTGTGTGTGTGTGATTTGGATATTTAACATTGCTTTAAACAATTCTCAGTCATATCACTTCAATGTCTTCAGTGTGGCAGCTTATAGTGATATCCAGTACTGAGGCATTATGCCACAGATGTGTAGTATCATGCTCCACCTAGTCATATTATCCTGACACCAGGCTAACAAATCCTAACATTAACCTCTTAATGCAGAGTGCCTAGCGAGACAGCTGTTAGTACCAATTTTTATATGTCTTTTGTAAGACTCAGCCAGGGTTCAAACCCGTGACTTCCCACATCCAAGGTGGTTGCTCTAACCCCTATGCCACCAGAGTGGTATCAATCAAACCATGATAAAAGAGTTTGATGCACAACCTAAGCAACCAAATCAAACAATTTTGTGACTTGGTTGATTTTGCAAAAAGATCGAACAAAAAGCACATGTTCGCAACCAATTACAGATGGCTATTTTTGTATGCCTTTTATGATGCATTGATGATCAATACATGTTGCACTGAATTTTAATGTGAAAAAGGTACAATGAGAAAACACTGAATATACTTATCGTCATATCTGCAGCAAACCCTAATGTAAGATTGTAAAATTATGCATCTCTGTGTAAACAAGAATACACTAAATGATACATCATACACACCAATCCCATGTTTAACAGTAGTCTTTGTAGGCACATGCAGGGCATGGCTGAACCTGTAGATTACTGACCAATAAGTCTCAATGACCCAGATTTTTGGTCATGGTATGCAGCCTTATCTAAACTCATTATGCAGAAATCATAATTTTTTGATCAAAATTAATGTGACCTTAACTGTTAAATCCCCAAATCATATTTATTTCTCCCTTACTATATGCAAGCCATCCACAAAGTTTGGTGAAAGAGCAAACTCTCAAACAAATGTTACTGTGCAAAACCTTTTTTTTATTCAGTCACAATGACCCTGAACTTTGATCTTTTAATCTCTACATGAATAGGCTTCTTTTATTACCTTAATGTGCAAGGCATTGGTCAAGATACATTTTCTAAAACAAAAGTTATAATGCAAAAACCATTTTTCTTCTTTGAGTTACAATGACATTAATCTGTGACCTTTCTGACTACCAATATAAATAGGCTTCTTTCTTATCCTTGCACAAGCCATCCACACACTATTGTGAATGCACTTGGCTGAAAACTTGCAGAAACCATTTTGTTATTTTGTTAGTCACTGTGACCCTGACCTTTGCTCTTTAGATCCAAATAAACAATAAGCTTTTTACTTACCCCAATTGCAAACTATCAATGAAGTTTGGTATAGTTGTATGAAGCAGAAGTAATGTTTTTAATGTGTGGAAAGGATTATTTTTCAGTCACATTGATTTGACCTGAAATTTTTACCATAAATTAAATGGTCTCCTTACTGATGCCATGTGTAAGCCATTCACTAAGTTTGGTAAAAAGATGGACATTACAAAACATTATTGTGCAAAAAGGTAACATATGGATGGACCATAAACATCAATTTGGTGGGAAAATAGATAAAGTGCTTTGATTACTATTATTTTAAACACATCTCTTATGAAACTTGCACTCCACAAGTATGTAAGCATGGCTGAATTTGACTCCTTTACATCTTAAAGTACTTGACCCCTCCTTAAATCTAGAAAATCTTTTATTTTAGAAAACATACTGAAAACTCGACTTTTGTCTTGTCATCACCATACAGTTGGGACATTGTGATTTCCCTATGCATGGCTAAGCACAACAGAATCTCCAGTCTGTTCTCAGGTATCTTGATTTCCTGCAGAGAAAAAAAATACAGTACATGTTACCAGATATATATTACATTACCAAAATAAGTGTGGAATTCTGTAATCTGAAAACTGATTTTAACATGGATGCTTAGTGGTGGGGAAAACTTTTATTGATAAATGGCTCTTCTAACCTGTTCTAATACATAGGATATTACCAGAAGATGTATTTCATATAAAAACACATTAAATTTGTTTGCCTAGGGCAAACAAAATGTATTGGAACTATTTATCCTGGAGCGTCAAATAAACAGAACCATTTAGAAGTAATAAAATTACTAATGTAAATGTTTGAAAATGATTCTAATAAATCGTTTGTCAACATTTTTTCACACAATAAAATATTACCTTGATTGTTCTATCTAGCTGCTCAATACCCTCTCCAAGCACCACTTGAGCCACAGCTTCTCTTATGTTGATGTAGTGGGATTCACATACAATGTACCTGTCTGACACCACTTTCACCTTGGATTTTAAAAAATAGACAATGACAGGGTGAATTGTTTGCAGATGATCTAGTATTCATCTAGATCTGACACTAAAGCTATTAAAACAAGATTAGACTCAGATTTTGTAGAGTTCAAGTTGAGCACAATAAAACAAGATGATAATAATTGAAGGTAAAACTAAAACTAAAAAATTAAATTTTGGGACATCATAGAAACTACATAAAATAAAAAAACCAAAACTAATTTCTTTCAAACAAAAAATGTCATAAAATATCAGAGATGATAAGCTTGCAGGTATATCTATAGTCTGAGTATACCTCCTCCTTTGTTTGTACCCCCCTATTGATTTAGAAAATTAAAAGCACAAATGAGATAAATGATGCACTGAACTTTGTTCATGTAATGATTAAATAATTTCAAATTCTATAATTTTTAACCTGATTGAGACCAGAGTGGCCCTAAAACAGGCATTCTCTTCACCTTTTATGCTTAGCAGACTTTCCATACTAACATGGGACTTTATTGCATACACTATTGGTGAGTCTATTTTCATCAGACAACAGAGGGACATAGTTCACCCTATTTGTTAACTGCTGGATAATTCCATAAATTACAATTATGTTGAAAGTTTAGAGTTATATCCCTTTGCATATAAATTAGACCATTTGTTAAATCCACATGAAAGGCAAATTTGTCATTCTTTTTCTTTGCTTGATTCAACATTGTAAATATTAGAAGCAGACAAAGTATTCTTTTATGTACAGACATGTTTAGTCATGCATACATCCCTTCACTGAAAATGGACTTGTCCAGAACTTTAAATGCCTGGTGTACAGTGTTGTCTTTTACACTGAAAACTTAGTTTGGAATTAAACATACAGACAATAATGATGTTATGGCCCCCCTGGGTATAATCAGGTTTGAAATTATACAACTGTAAAACTTCGATGATGCAAGATTCAAACTATAACAGAATGCTTGTTATGGGGCGCAATCCAATTTAATATAACAATCATTCATGTCAAGCCAAAGAAACCAAATGTGTAATATTTATGATAAAATATATGTTGCAACAAGTGCTACAATATTTATACAAGCTTGACTTTTGTCGAAACAATCACTTTACGGGTGAATAGTTGAATAAAATTGTATACTGCACAGAGTAAATTTTCATATGCATGACTTGAAACTAATCTGTGGGACTTCTCGTGCATCACCACTTTTTAAGTGCATGAATTCATAAAACATTTTGTGTGAATCATGTGATTACACACCCTGCATGCATTTCTGCTGTTAACTAATTACAGCACCCTAGATAAATAAAATATATTATTATTATTATTGTTACTACTTGAAATCTGTTTGAGATATAAAAAAAATTATTTTAATGGCACTTTATCAACCATATCATGCTGAAGAAACACAAGCTAAGTGCCCTTCCCAAGTACATAAAGGAGACAGCCAACTTAGGCAGGTATGGACACTATGACCCTTGAAATATTTACCTGATCATATGGGTTTATCTTGGTAACAAATTATTTTATAAAGGCACTGGTTTCATAGGATTTTATAGGCATGGGTCACTAAAATTGGTATTGCTTTTAATCTATAAACATACAAAGTCAGTCACTGCTTCTAGCAATATGCAACTTCAGTCCAGCTGCTTTGGACTGGTCTGCTGATAGAATTCTCCCCATCCATCACATTAAGAAGCTTGGAGAAGTAGTAATTTGATTATGTTGTTTGACTAGAAGGACACTTTTGTAGTATGCTAAAATTAACACTTTATGTTATATATTTAAATGGTATTGAGTAGGACTGCTATTAATATTTAGTGTAAGTGAAAATTATGTGTGCCAGCACTAATATCAGTCCCTTTCAACCTTCTGCAACCTTCAAATTAAAATTGTTTAAATAATATTTATATTACCTTTTCCTCATCTTCCTTTTCATATTTAATCCAACTAAGGTCTTCAATATTTGTGGTATTCCTGCACACTGCCTGGTAAGTGTCAACTCCAAAACATCGGCACAGATATTTAATAAAGAAGAGTCTGACAAAAAAAAGAAAATCATGAAACATTTTATTGTCATGATGAACAACTGATCGAATTATTAAAAAAATAATTTATGGGTACATGTGTTTTGACTTAAAAAGTAATTTTGATATAGTGTAACCTTGTGTTTAAGTTATTGAAGTAATCACTTTATGGGCATCTCATCCTTTTTTATCATTTAAAAGTAAAATCCTAATTGCATGTAAAATTATTAATGCTGGTTACACAAAATAGGTACAAACCAGAGATCTTAAAATCCCTTTGTTTGCCAGCCAGATCATATAGATCAGAGGTTCTGAATTACAATAGCAAAAAAAATCATACTTGCAAAATCATTATTATCCTCAAAGACCTATTTAGGAATTTGATAAAAAAAACAAACTTCACCATCAAACTTTGATGGAAATGCCAATCAATTATGTGTCTTTTAGAAGTAGCAAGGCAGCTTGTTATCAATTAACAATAATTTTAATTGTAAAAATTAGCTGAGTGGAAACAAATACATGTACTCCTGTTGGGTGAGTTTCCATATTATAATGTTTAAAAGAAAAGAACTTTTTAAAATAAATAATAAGTCTGAAAGGAAACCAGTTAATTTGGAAAGGATAATACAAACACTAAAACAGCAAATTTTGAACCCAAAATGATTTCTGGTACATTTAATAATTAGGTATGTCAACATTTTCTTCCTTTTCATAACTTGTTCTATCTTCTTTGAAAGATTTTATATTAAACTTCACAAATATATTGCTTAAAATTTCAAATGAGCTAAAAAATTCACCAACTTTTCTGTCACCATTGTATAAGTATCTGACATGGAGACCAGCAAGCAAAATAATCCTTTAATCATCCTGAAGAAATGTTTTTGAATACTCACTTAGGCCATTTGCAATCTCCCATGCACAAGCTTGCTGCTTTGTGAATCAGTAGTCTTTGCTGAGGTGTAACCATCTGTCCTTTCTTCAGTACTGTGTCATGGATGAATTTTGCTGTTATAGCCAGGCCAAATCTGGCTTTTGCTATGCCATAAATTCTGTCTAGCATGCTGGGATTTGTTTCTTCATCATTTTCTGCATCATTCATACTGGGATTTATGTTTTGTTCTGCATCCTTCAGATACATGCATGCTGTGGTAATCTCATCTCCTTTTGCACAATACTGGTAAAATGAGTCCTGTAATTGTGAGTAAGAGTGATTGCATATTTAATATAGTACACAAACAGAGAGTGTGAAATCAAGATGTAAAACTCTGGTGACTATGGCAGACAAAAACACAAGATAATGTTTCACCTTCCTTCAACCATCAAAGTATTTTGTACTCTTAGCTTCATTGTGGTCAGTAACATACTATATGGATCATCAATTCAGCATGACCTCTATGAACAGCTACCATAAAACACAAGAATAGTAAGCAGCACATTATAAATCCCACTCTGTTTAAACAGGTAAACTTTTGTAATCTGAAACATTTCTTCTTATTCTTTTATACCCCATAGCCTCATACTTTGCCACACTGGAAAATTCTGTAGAATCTCAACCTTCCACAACCATACCTCACTGTGCATAACATGATATCATTAAGTGAAAAAGAAAATAACTTATTCAAGGGAGAAAAAAGAGGAGAGTGGGACATATTTTCTTTTAAGCAGAACTATTTCTAATAAATATACATATAAGACAATGTTATCAGATTTATTACAGGGAACCATAGTGGCTGCAGGGTCGAATCCTACCATCATATCAGCCTTGGTTAGTTATCCTGGTGTGTACTTTGCTTCAAATGCCCTGGCCCTAAATAACCTACTTGTGTTGTTGTGCTGTAAAGCACCAAACCAAAACCAAAGAAGATTTATTACAATTCACTGAGCTGAGTGGGACTCACACTGAAAGGTCCTCTATTACAAGCTATAAGAAGATGTATATAAAAAAAGATTCAGATTACTTACCATCATCCTTGTATTACACTAGTCTGAAAGCTACTTGAAGTTTCTAGGTACAGATGTGTACACATTTTGTCCCTCATTTTTCTTAGCCATACTTTAGTCTGCAATTGAAGAATTCTTTTCTCATCACAGAACTTATGTTCTTCCATCATGCATAAGAATGCTCCTGTCCATCCGCTCTTAATTAACATATGAATAAACCTAGCAAAATTAGTTTTAACTTACCAAAGAAACTAAATTAATGCAATGCAACAAGTTGTAAATAAAATTTAAGCAACCTACCCAGCAGTTGGTCAAGAAGAAAGTGGAAAATAGTGCCATAAACTGGTTCTTACTGATAACACCAATAAATGCCAAAATGTGACCAAAAATTAATAAAAATACATTATAATGAGAATAGTTATTTCTTTAGAGTACCAAATAGCTTTTAATACTGTCTGAGCAGCTACCACTGGCCCAAGAGAGAAAAGACCTCTTTCACCAGATAAAGAGATAAATGACTGATCCAACATGTGGACTTTGAGAACTTTGTCCAATGCAACCTGGACAAATGAAGCTCAAGATGAAGACAGTGCTGCAATTTAATAAGCATGAACCCTTATCCCCTTAATTATCCTCTGGCATGAAAGAATATGCAGATCCATCAAGAAATAGTGGAAGCAGAGATCTAATGGTCCAGATTCTCTAAATACAAGATCAAAAATTGACTGTGGTCTCTCCTGAAACTTGTAGTTCAAAAGAGATACCATTTCAATGCACAAACTGGATAGAGCTTCCTGTCATGCAAATCTCTTTCCATTTTTCTGGAAAGTGAAAGAATTTAATAGAAGTTGGATTTATGACTGGCACCTATTTCCTAGCCAGAAACCCAGGATAAGTGTGCAGGATAAATTCAGAAATATCAAAATTATCAGCAGGGGGGTAGGGAACTGACCTTTTTATAGGGGCTCAACAACCCCACCGTTGTGTAATCAGGGCCTTGTAAGAATGTTAATTAGTGTTGTAAACTTGTTGATATCTTTATTACTATAAGAGAATCCATGCCTTGTATGTAAGCCTGTTTGGAGCAACAACAAAATAAAAATAGCAAAAGAGTATGTACTGATCAATGATGAAAATTACTGGCACTGGTTATTGTCCATTTTTACCTCAATGGAAAATTACTAAGCTTTTGTGTCATGTGAACATTGCATGTTTTTTTTTCCCACTCAAAATAAACTTGAAACACATGTCTGAGACTGTGTATCTCATCTGCTTCACAGGCAATCTGTATTTTACATGTCTGTTGTACAGAATCTACCATCTCTATTCTGAATGATGGCATTGGAATGAACATGCTAAGCAGATAGGTTTATGATGTAATACCAACCTACATCCCTTTTGGGAAACTGCCATTGAAACCAGTGCTATCCAGTAATCTATCAATATTAAAAGTAGCTGTTGCATTAACCTTCATAAAATTCTTTGGGAGCAGAACTCAGAAGAGGAGTCAGTGGGCCAATGGAAGTTTGGTAAGCTTGGTAAGTTGGACCATACAAACCTTTCCAGTCCAAACAGAGTGGCTATATCAATGGGTTTATTCTATAAAACCTATTTGCTTCCTTGGAAGATCTACTTCAGATAGCTAGGCATCTCTCCTCATAAGGATGGGAACCGCTGCTATCCTAATAAATCGTTCATTTGGATCTGATGACATATCGTTATTTGTTAATACTTTTTACATCTTTTACAGATTCCTGGGTACCAATTGCCCTCTTGCAAAGCTGAATCAAATATCAGCACACCACTGTTGCAGATGACTACCATCTAAGTCTGAGATGAGAAAGGTAGTGGTGGTAAGGGTCAAATACCATTAATAAAAACATATCCAATTTATTTGGGACTACCTTTTAATCTTCATTACAAAGGTCCACACTAACTTTTACTTCCACATTTTCCTCCTTATTTAAATGTAAATGCAAGGCTCTTTATTTCAGCACATGTTCTGGGTCAGTTTCCAGACCTTATTCCTCTGAAAGTGCCAAAAACTAGCTAAGCACCTTCTCTCCTTTGAGTACAGGCTGCAGGATGATTTGCCCTACCCTTGGAAAAAAGTGAGACAAATAAAATGTCCACTCATCTAACATGGGCTTAACTCTCTGAACCATTACATTGTCTAGCTGTCTAGCAATTAAATGGTTAAGTTCTATCTGGCTTTGAGAGATCCTTAGTACAGAAGGCTCATAAATGCCAAATTCTTTAGGGTCCTCTTTGCACTCTCCAATCTCATAATTACTTGCTCTTCATAAACCCTGGTATCCAGATGGCAAATCCAATCAAGATGGACAGGTAGAATGGTGAAACCTAAACACCTAATGAGGCATGTAAAGGCCACTTGTGTCTAGCTCTCAATGCCACGGGGATGCATGAAGATTCTGACTGAGTACAAAGGAACATGTTGCTCTGTATATCAATCTTAGAATATTAAGACTCTTTTTAAGTACCATGATGGGGATTTCAACAATTCTATCTTTCTATTCCTGGTGGCCCCATGCAAGATGTACACACAATGTGGGTCCCTTCTCCAGGTGCTTGCCTCAGTCATGTCAGAGACCCCCAATTCTGAGAGTATGGTTCTAGAAACACATTTTCCCCTTTTTCTTTGTCTGGGAAAAGTCTTCAGAAGAGTGCACTTGACCTCATATCATAATCTGTACAAGGTTTCCAACTTACATCAGCATTCTTAAAAACAGTTATCATGGGCATGAGTTTCATTAGCTGTAGTCTTGATTTCAAGATCATTAGTCATAAATTCATCAATGGAGAAACCTTCAAAATAGTCCAGCATTGTGCATCATGTGCTCAAGTACAATCCTGAAAATGATTGAAATTTCAAGAAAATACATTAGAAATACAGGTACACATGAAGTAGCAAAAAAAAAAAATCAAAGAATAATCCCATGATCGGAACTGAACATGATCCTAAATGTGGTAGTATAATGTCTGAAGTTGTTCACCATGTAACTTAAAAGTTTTATTTACCTGACCACCGTACAGAAAAGAGAAAGCATGTATGCACTGATGGCTGTCATGTTGACAGTACTGTATTGATGAGGTATGGTTGTGGAAGGTTGAGTTTCTAAAGAATTTTCCTGTGTGGTACAAAAAGCAGTAGGGTATAACAAACTGTTTTATAAACATGCACTATTTAGTAATAATAGTCCTCTATGTAGAATTTGAAGAGTACGGTTCACCAAAACAGTGCTCAATAACTTGATCCTTTGGTCAAGGCAAACTGTCTTAACTTACTGTGCATCATATTCTTATTAGACATGCCATGACAAAGACCATGTCTTTTTACCTCTAGAACCTTGAATTTTTGACTGCTTTATTACTCCAAGTGCAAGCCAAAGTTTGATAGAATAAGTTTAATTCTGCACAGCCAATTTTTCTTTGAGCTAAACAAGCCCTGACATTTCAACTTTTGACCCCAAATTCAACAGTCCCCTTCCTCACCTGAGATGCAAACAACAAACATTTTGTTTTGCAAACAACATATTACATAGCTAATTCTTATCTAAGTTTTTAGACTATATTTTAAGATCATTATTGAGTGGAGGTAAACATACTTTAACACATGTACAAAGGTCTTTTTTTCTAAAAAATAGAAATTAAGAATGTTCTAGAAGCAAATTGTTTATGATTTTGATAGGAAAATGACCCTTATCTTGATTCTGTTATTCTGTCTTAGCATTTTATATTAATGTTGTTTCATTAAAAATCTTAAGATCAGTCTTAGTGGAATCAATTTAAGATATGTTTTAGAGAACTTATTTAAATTACTGTTTGGAATTGCAAATTCGTCATTAATACTTTTGGACTTAATAACTAATTTGAAAATAATTGCAAATTCATTCATTTTGGACTATATCATGAAATTCTTTTGAAGAAAATGAAAATCTACTAATGTGATGAAAACACAGTTAGATGGTTTACTTCGTACTTAAGTGAGAGAACACAACATGTTTAGATAAATAATGTACTGTCTGAACTAGGAACACTTTGATATAGAGTACCACAAGGCTCAATTTTAAGTCTTTTATTATTTACTGTATTTATTAACAACCTACCATTTTTACTTAGGGACCCAATATCATCTACATATCTCTATGCAGATGACACAACATTATCAGACATCCAAAACACAAAGTATGAATTCACAATTTCTTTACAGCATGTCCTAAACAAACTGGACAATGGTGTACATGCATGGTGGTAAATATTGGCAAAACTAAAATATTACTTATCTCAACATGGCAAAAATGGACAAATCTTGATAGCAATGAACTATGTCTGATACAAAAGGATCAAAATTTGAAAATGGTCTGTCATACTAGACTACTTAGTGATTTGGTAGATAATAACCTAGCATAACTGAACATATCAAATGTATCAGTGATTTGTTGTTGTGATTTGGATTTTTCACGTAGCTTTAAAAAATTTTCAATCATTTTGCTATGATGTCTGCAGTTTGGCAATTTCTAGTGATGTATAGCACTAGGGCATCATGCCGAAGACAGGTAGCATGTTGTCCTACCCAGTTACATTATCCTACACCAGGCTGACCAGTCCTAACACTAACCTCTTAATGCTGAGTGCCATGCAAGGCAGCTGTTAGTACCATTTTTTTAAGTCTTTGGTATAACTCGGCCAAGGATTGAACCCATGACTTCCTGCATGTGAGGTGGATGCTCTAACCACTCGGCCACCAGAGCGGTTTAAATGTATCAGTAAAAAAGTCAATTCAAGTTTATGGCTTCTCAGTAGAATAAGACATTTTCTCCCTGAAAGGCACAGAAAACTATTTTATAACAGTTACATACAACCCTATTTAGACTACTGTAATACAGGATGGGGTCATTCAGATAATAAAAACATAGCAAAGCTGGCACATATTCAAAATTGAGCATTTGGGCTAATATTAATCTAGAAAGAAAGCAAGGAACATGTAGCTGGTAAGTTAAAAATGTTACCTATTAAAGACCAAATCATTCTGAGAAAAGCCAAATTAATGTACAGGCTATCCAATAATGGTACTCCTGAATATTTACAATCGCTATTCAACCTGGACATACTCTGCACCTGTGATCCATGTCTACCAAAGAGTATAAAATTTTCAAACCAAATAAGGAATTATTTGAAAAAAGTTTCCAATATTCTGGAACTTTGCCTTGGAATAGATTCGAAATGCCCATTATATTTCCTTTTTCCAAATCCATATATCCAATGGCTTCAGAGATGCAGCTAAAATAAATTCTTTTGTATGAGGGCCTCAAGGTAGATTAGCTTTTAGCTAATTATGTTAACCTCTTTATATAAAATTATTATTATTATTATTATTATTATTATTATTATTATTATTATTATTATTATTATTATTATTGTTATTGTTATTGTGATACATCAAAACTGTTAGAACATCAACACTATTCCTGGATATTGGTACAACAGCACATTTAAATTTGGAATTCATTCAGAACATTTCTGGAATTCATTCAGAATACTCTAAACTTTTCTGACTTCAGATAAAACTTTTAGGACTATTTGAGATTTAATTCACAGTACTGAAAGATCTTTAAAAGTTTTCTCTTTGTATTCTAAGGAAATAAAATATTTGGTGAGTTTTACAAAACTTGCTGGTTTTTGCTCTTATCTGTTACCAGATTCAAGATCAATAGAGTTGTAACAATATAACCTAAAATGAGTACCTACTATTTCTTTAACTTTTAGTTTACCATCAGAACCTGCTTTCTTGATGGACTTGATTTTCTGAGGTTGGTCACTCACACTGTTTTAAATGACCAACTTTTCCTCATTTTTGATGAAAATTAGTTAAAATTTTTGCTCAAGAAATATAGATAAAGACAATTAAGATTACTGAACCTTTTGACCCAATCTAAATCCACCAGTGACCATGTATAATAAACTGTACATTCTTACCTCTAGACACTGTACAACCAGCTGACTAAGTTCAACCATGTGCAGCTCTAAGTCTGTAGTTTTTGTACTCATCACATCTTTTGCCTGCATAAAATACTTCTCAAGATTTGAATGCACTTCCTCCTCACTAGAACAAAAAAGGAACTAACTTGATGAAACTATTTATTTTCTTGTTTTCAACAAGATATTTGAAACTGATAATAGAACAAATGTTCCATATTTGTAATTTCTGTTGACTATGCAATATTTTAAGATCTAAACATTTGTACAATATCGTAGTTGTACAATTCAGAATGAAGACAAAGCATAATTTGTCTTGCCAGATTTCAATATGTTTGATGCACTTGTGCATTCAATTGCAATGGTTGGTATCTGACTTGAAGTTGCAAGTTTATTATCATTATCATTATTATTGGTTTTTGCTGTTAATTGTCTTAAAGCTAATTCACTGAAGATCGCTCTCAAACCATTATAACCTGCAAATGAAATTCTACATGCCGTCATAAAAAATAATCATAAAACAAGAAAAAGTCATTGCATGACTTGGGTGTAAAAGGTGTAATTTATATATTACATGTTAGAATTACAGTAAGTCTAAAAAAGATACATTTTTACTACTAACCTGGTTCTGCAGCTGGTCAAAATTCTTGTGATGAAAAGCAAAATCCACATGGATTAGAAGCAGAATACAAACACAAAATATACTGACATATATATTCAGTACTCACTTCAACTAATCTACATGTGTAACTTTCACTCAATTATCATGGACTGAAACTCAGCAATGATCATGGTCAGGTGCTCAGAGTGCTTTATTACATAACTCTCATATTCTTTTTTTAAAGTTTGCAAAGTAGTATTGATTTGTCCTTTTTTCTAATCTGACATATTTTTGAAGTTTGAAAAGATCCATCTGCTCAAACATTTTCCATCACATACCATCCACAATTTGCACCATAAAGCATTTCACTTTACATCTGGAGCAATTTTCTTTAAAAAAATATACATTGATTCATTAACTAACTAGTTTATCAAAAAAATGAATTTGGCAAAGTTCATTTTTGATGTAACCCATCTGTTTTCTTGGAAATGGGTCATATTCTGATTCTATCAAATAAGGAAAGTACTCTTATGCATCAGTCACCTTTTTAAGAATATTTCAAATTTTAATGGAATTAAAAAGATGATAATAAAGATGACAAATAACAAGTTTGTATTGCTTTATATTTTTTTATTTTTTTAATATAGCAAAAAAGCTTAATGCATATATGGTCAAGCAGAATAATTTGGTAAAAAAAAGCCTAATGGTTGGCATGTATGTTACTTGTCTCTCTTAGAGATGAACAGTGACAAGTTTAGAGAAATGATTTAATTCCTTAGTCAAGGAATAGAAGGAACTGTCTTCTGGCAGATAAGATACAGTAATACAGGGTGATTTAAAAATATTTTTGGTCACACAATTGTCAATAAACCATCAGAATTAAGTGTATAGCATATGCTCCCACTGCCCCAGTATCACTACCAGATTGTGCCCGAACAATATCCTGTTGCATCTCAGAGATAATATTAAACCCAAATGACAATGAAAAACAATCATCTGAATCCAGTGTATGTTTACAATGTTGGAAACTGAGTCCTGCTGTCAGGACTGCCGTGTTACTGGGTATAGCCAATACTACATTTTCAGTTTGCCACAGATGGTCTTCTAAAATTAAACAACAAAAACCAAATGATCTTTTAGTTGGATTTTGCTGCTAAATCAATCCTTTTACATAATTATTGGTAATAATGAACATGTATGTCATATTAGTTTAAATCACATTTTGGAAGGAAATGCAGCTTAAATAAAATACAAAATCTTTAACACATATTCAAAGTTTAGACTATTCAATAATTAGACCTATAACAGTAGTGTTAATTTGACACTACAAAGTATATTATGGATCTGTTATACTGTAGTTGTCCAGTTGTTACAAAGCCACCCTTTCAGCAGCAGGTAAGTGGTATTATAAGAGAAGCAGCCTTCTTCTAAGGGGATTGCACACAAGAAATAATGACATATAAAGTAAAAAGGCAGAACTAATTTTGAAGTATTTGCATTAGTGATGCTAATGACTGCTGGGTGGTTCTAACATTCCGCTAATGACTGCTGGGTGGTTCTAACATTCCTGTTTTGGTCAAAGGCAGAAAGGCAAACCTTGCTTCAAGGTCTTTCCGTTGCAACAGTCTATGTATTAATAACAGTCCAAAAATGCTGGAAGCAGGTATTTATCTAAAAATGACATTGAACTATAACCTTGAACTATCTGTGTTTTGCAGGAAGTTGCAAAACTAATTGCTTTTAAAACACAAACAATATTTCAGTTACACAAAAATTAATTATAGACTTTGTCATTATGTAAAACAGTTTGAACATTAATGTATTAAGATAGAATTTCAACATATAAATTCAGGAACAGTGACTCTTTTTGTTCATGAACAGTAACTTTTTATTTGAAGTGCTACTGACTAAAATACAAACAAGTAATATCTGCATATATGCATCAAAAGTCATCAATAAAAACTTACAAAATTAATAAATCAATTCAATTCTAAGCAGATCCAAAACAATAAAATTCTAAGAATAAACCTTAATTTTAAAATAATGTCAATAATTATTCCGTAGTTCCCCTCCTCAACTTTAAATCTGCTCTTTCATCATTTATTTATTTTATTTTTCCTTAATTTTATTGATAAAACTTAATCTCTGCCTTTTATCTCTTTTATAATTTTGTATATAAACCAATTATGAATGTCTGCAACTGACATTTTTTAATATCTACTTATAGAAAAGTGATATAGGGGGACTGAAATCATAATTAAAAGTTTTAAATGTAATCTGATTTATTCATTTTTGTCAATGTCTAGAAATACACTTTTTTCTTATTAACAATATAGAAATTCCTAATATTTTAAGCCTTTTGTCTCATGTTACATGTGTTGATATGGCACAATCATAGGCCCTAACAATCTCAGGCTTGGACCCAATCCATATGTGATCTGGTGGTAGGGCTAAGTAATGGAACATCTTAGAATTTACTTTGTACTGAATTTACACATACATGATATAACCATTACATCAAATTTAATTTTTTATTCTCTTTGAAACTTTAGAACCAAGGCTAGTCTCAAATGTAGACTAACAAGGTTTTAAAATGCAGTTAATTATACAAAAATTCAGGGGAAAAAATGTCAGAAGTAACATTTTAACCACATTATCTCTCTTATATTAGCTACCAACATTAGCAAGTTATTAAATTATTAAAATGAGATCAGTGTTTAAATTTCTTGGCAGAACAACACATGTTAAAAGCTCATTTCACTCAGATGTCATATTATTAATGCTGATGAATATATTAAAATGAAAGTTTCTATTATATGTTCTGCACTTGTCTTTGTCTTTACTAGATATACAAACACTCTTTTTTTGTATATACTCAGTTTACATACTTATTCATAAAACTAATGTGACAAACTTATTTTCTACAGTATTTGAATTACTCAACAGCAAAATAATATGAGAGATTTAAATATTCTGTGAGCCTCTGTTCATCCATCACCATGCCAATATTAATTTTTTTAAAAAAAATAACAGAAACTGGTGGATAACTACTCATGAGGTAAACTGGGTCAACATGTTGTTTGTCTTAGGATGAACAAGATTGGGGCTTGAGATTAGGTGGTCAAAAGGTGAAGTAAAAATAAAAATATAAATAATTCACACATTTATTTCTTTGTTTTTAATGATATATTGTTATAAGTATAACTGATGCATCTGACAAATCAACAGACATATTAAATGAATAATAATACCATATGAGTACAGTATTATCCACTTATTTTGACATCACTTATGTCAAAAAGATATCTATGTCAACAAAAATACAAAGTCCTAATCCCCTGGTCTTTATTACTACCAAATATGTTATGCTTATATTGATGTCAAGATAAAAACTTTACAGGTCAACAGAAGCCCCCAGTCCCAACTTCTTTATTTTCTTACTGTTTGTCTCCACAAGCCAGTAGTTATCTGATATTGCCCCAGGATTTAATTGTAGATTGCAAAAGCCACATGTTTGGTCTTCTGAAGTTTGTTTTCATTGTACTTCAATATGTACATTGTGCACCCATCCTAAAAACAAGATAGCTTTAATCTTTCATAACATCATTGGACCCTCTATCAAAATAAACCAGCCATAATCTTTTATAAAACATTGCACCCTTCCTCAAAACAAGTCCATTATAATCTTTTATAAAAAGGAAGCACCATGCATGAAAAAAAGCCAGCTAAAATCTTGCATTGAAGAAAAGGAAAGTTGCCCTTTATAGACTACTTTCACATATGTGCATATTTTGTCATTCCTCCACCACTCTAGCCCTTATCTTGACAGAGGCTTATGTTAACATTATTACCCTTGACCCAAGAATATCAAGATAAACAAGTACTAATGTATTTCTGATTTGACCTCCACAGGATAATGGAATATTTCATTCACTATCTCCCTCCACATACCCCTTCTGTCAAGTTTGATTTTTGACTTTATGATCTGTTTTGATCTCTTTTCAAGCTGTCCTAGTCTAAAACTGTTCCAACAGTTTCAACAAGTTCAGTATCCAGTGAATATGATGCAAATAAGGAAATTTAAATGAGGAAATTTAAAATTAATTTTAAAGAAGCAAGCCAAGGCTAGAGTAAAGGGTTAAACTTGTAAATGCAGACTATAATTGTGTAACCAGAAGCTATGGGAGCAACAGGGGGTTATTTTAAAAGAAAACTCTGACCTGGTTTTGAGCAGTAACTGCAACAGAAATGATCTGAAGACAGGGTTTGGATCAACACAGTCCTCAAAAATAGACAGTTCTTTAGTCAAGAGACAAGTTTCTTTTTTTCCTTCCCTTTCAGGTGATGTTGTCATGGTAATGTATCCTAGCAACTTATCCACCACTTGAACTGATGGTGCAGTGTTGTATGCAAAACACAGCTGTGACACAACATTCATGAAAAAGCTGTTACATCTGCTCAAGTAATCCTTGAACTTTTGTACTTCCTTTCTATAAACATAAAAGAAAACATTAGTGAGTCAGGAATTTACACTTATCTAGCTTTACATCTAAGGATTGTTTTTAAACATGAAAAATGTAGCAGAAAGTCTCTCCATTATTAAGAGTCACTGACACTGACTTAATTTCAGTAGTGCAATATGCATGGAAAGTTTTATGAAGGTTTTGATTAACCTGTGTAACTCTATAGATAAACTGAGGTTATTTAACTTGATTATTTTGGAATACAAGAAATGTAATAACAATTTCTGTGGTAAGGTCACTGAAAGTACACAATAATAATAAAATCAAAATGTGATCTTGGTGACACAGCTGTAGAGATTTTGGGAAGACTTTGAAAATAACCAAGTTTTATGGTAACATCTGAAAGGGCATAAGAATGGAAGTGCATAAAAGGGGTAAACACTAATCAAATCTTGAATACAAAAGCTTTTATTATCTAGAGCAAAAATATGCTATTAAAACATTTAGCCGGCAATCATGACACTGAGGATTAAACCCCAAATGTAAAATTCAACAAGTTCTAATGATACTATAAATATATAAAGATTCATCCATTTATCTTCAGCAACTCCTAAATTATAGAACACAATAAAAATACAAGTGGAAATTACAGCTCTGACCAGTGACCTTGACCCTGAAGTAAGACTCTCCCCCATATGATATGTGACACAACTTCTAACAATAATATATCAAGTTTCCTCACCTAATTTCAAAGAGCTTTGAAGTTATAGAGTGGAAAGAAAAGTGTCATGGAACACCTGAAATATTAGACCATGGCACTGACCTTAATAGGGCCCCTAATGTGGTATGTGGCACACCAGTGTTAATGAAGACAGATAAGTATACAAAATTCCATTTCTTCATGTAAAGTAACTCTAATGTTATAGAGTGGAAAGGAAATTGTGGATGGAAAATTTAAAATTATGAGTCATTACCAACAGAACCCCCACGTGGTTTGTGACATAACAGCTAATGGTGACTATAAGATCAAATACTTATCTTAAACAGCTCTAAAGTTAAAGTGTGGTAAAGAAGAAGTGATGAAGTCCTACAATCTGCAACCATGACTTTGACCTTGATAGAACCACAGATATGGTAGTTCATGGTACATATTCTACAACCACACAAAGTTGCATCCCTTAAATTTAAAATGATCTGAAGTTGTTGAGTTAAAACAGAAGTCTAATTGAACATTTAATATTGAGGCATATATAAAATATAGGATCTCCAACTACTTCACAACACATCAATTCATAATAATGTTACTCCTCTTAAATTTTTCTTTCATAATTTTCATAATTAAAATAGTCAAGTTTCACAAAACTTGTTTGATTAGATTCTTTCTGTATAGTTTATGATCATTGAGTAGTAACAATAATACAATTATCATGGCCTCTGATCTGATATCATGTCTACACAATTAATGAACTTTTCCATTATATACCCTCTTGTTAAGTTGAGATAAATAATATATTTAACTTAAATGGGTTAAAAATGGAATTGATCCAAATAATTTCAATGAAAGTGGGAAAAAATATTGACCACAAAGAAAGAGTCAAACTCTTATGAACTGTACAATCACAGAAAGAAAAATGCATTATTGCTTTCTTTGCATTCTACCATATCTTTGTATATTGTTTACAATTTTTAAATACAAATATTAACATATGTTGGCACACTGATTAACACCTTGGAAAAATGTTACATAGCTTTAGTGGATTGAATATTGTGTGGAAACTGAATCGATGATCATATCAAAATAATCTCTGATGGAACATCACTTACAACTATTAATGAATGATGTGGTTATTAGTAATGTCATTTCTCATTAACATTTTGGCCAACCATGGCTGGACTGACAGACTAACTATTTCTGGCTTTCCTAGACAAAAATATGTCCAACTATACCTCTTCTTTTCTGGTGCATCTGGATCATAGTCTTCAGGAATATTGTTGTGACACTCTGGACAGACATCTGCTTCTAACTCAGAAAAACATTTCCTGCAGATGACACACTCACATGGCATTATGACAGGTGCAACTTCTAAATTCGCTTTGCAGTGAGAGCAAATCTGCATTTGTCTGAAAAAAATAATCACATTTCATTTGTTCAAACTGAAATGGATTGTCTATCAAATGTTACCACTTGTGCTGACGTTTAATGGTATCTTACAGTTCTAATTACATTTTTGTAATTACCAGTCATTTATTTAGTAACAGATTGATCAATTCATTGCCAGAAACATGAAAATCGTCTGCACTGTTTGAGTATGGGTCTCTAAATGGTATAACAATTCTGAGCCTGGGACTAGTACACACCAGGTACACGCTGCACTTGTTTGAACTAAGGAGGCTTAATATGTACAAACACAACTTAAGTACACTATCACAAATCTTATACCAAGTTGCTTTTACCTATTTTGCTACATACTGATAAAAAATTTTTAAGAAATAAAGGCATACCTAATATGCTTAATTTTTTCTCATAATGTCTTTCAAGGTCAGATACAACATAGACCATTTCATTACTATCTACAGATCTTGCACACTATCAAATTCATTCAAAACATTGAAGATGTAAGCCCAAAATCATATTTTTTCAAAATCATACCAAATGATGGGTTCCATAGCAGCATCAAGTTAAGCCATTCAGTTATAAGATCACTTCATTAATATGCAAAGATCTCACTCATCACCAAACCTATCAAAGAGTTTGATGATGCAAGCAAATGTTCCAAATCTGATCAGAATCAATCTTATTAATATGTGTGGTTCTTGCTCATTGTTTAATCCCATCTAAATCTTAATCATATAGGTTTATATATCAGGTCTGATAAAAAAAATTGATGAGATGAATGGCTTCTAGAGCAGCAATTCCACCAATCAGATGCAATAGATTTATGAGCTCACAAAAGACACACAGTGGACAGCTTAATGGCTTTTATGAACAGGTAAAGTTTACAGTGATGCAAAAAGATCATAAATCAAACTTAGCACAGATAATGGTAAAATATGCAATATTGCTAAGAATCAAATTCTTGCAAATTAAAAGCTATTCTGTGATCTTAAAAGAAAGTCTTTGTTACCAGAACCTAATAGGTCTTTGGACCCTTCAAAAGACAAGTTTGGTTCCAGTGCTCTCATACTAGTTGGCCTTACTTGCCCAGCCCAAAGCATAAATCCCTGCTTCATAATGAATGTCACCTTGTAACCATCAAAATGTGCTCAAGGTAGTAAATAAGCCCATGGGACTCCCTTAAGGTCCAGTTTAGTCAAACCATATTGGAGACATCTTGTTTGAATGCTAATACCCTTTACTCATTTACAAGCCAATTCCTTCACTTTACAAAATGTCACCCCTCTATGACCTTGAGAATGAGGCTGCAGTCCTCACAGTATAATCAGGATCTTCTCAAAGTATCTAATTGAAAACTGGTTTGTTTCAATAGGTTTTGAGATATCTTACATCATCAGTGTTAGTGTCTACCTCTTGCTGGGGGGAAACAGAATGTCATAGACCTACAAAGTTAGATCTAGGTCACCAGAAGATAAACAGTTCATAGGACCACAGCAGGCATTTCCTTATCATTTGGTCAAACCATATTGAAGATATTCTTACAAGTTGATTTCCTTCACTGAATACAAAAGTATTGAATAATATATCACTATCATCAGAACTTAATTGGGTTCTGGGACCCACAATAATGCCTGCTGATAATATTTACAAATTATAAATTATATATTAAACAAAAAAGATCATGAAAATCATTTAAGAATTAAACAAGAGTCATGCCAAGGAAACATGATATACAAACACAATTTCACGATACTAATATGATTAGTACTTGAGCTATAAACAGAATTTAACCAAAGTTCATGAAAAACACACAATGTATTTGTGTTTCTTAAAATACTCTGTGAATGTTGCAATTTTCTTAACATTCTATCTATTATCATTAATTTTCCAGAGGTTTTTCCACAAAATAAAATGTTACTGAATATTTTGCTCATATTTTTCAAAGCTAAATAAGTTCAAAGAAATCTTAATCAATTTTATCTGTACAATCAAATCAACCCAATACATTGTGTAGTGTATAGTAAATCCAATTCTTCAGTCATATTTGATGTGAAAATAATACTTCATGAAAAAAACATTAAAAAAAACTCTCTAAATGATCTTCTACAGCAGAGATGGGCTGATTATAACACTTGATACATTTCTATCATTTTTTATATTTTTAATTTGGCTCACATCTGTTTTTATGAACAGGATATCTTCATTACACAAAAAATTAACAAAACTCTAAATAATAAATTTAAAAAACTTGGCATTTAACTTTCTGGTTTCAAATTTAGTTGCATTTGTTGAAAGTCAATTGGTATTTTGTGAAAACCAGAAACTCAAAAGACACAAACCTATACTGCCATATTTAATCATGACGTGGCTACTACAACATATCTGAATGCATCAAATGGTTTATTGACTAAGACTAATTCAGGGCTTGTTTGATTAAATGGCACTATCTTTCAGTGCATGTTCTCACAGTACACACTTTCACAACTGTTTAATATAGGAGTGCATGTAATAATGAAAATGTTAGACAATAATAAAGACTAGAAAACTGTCCACAGATATCACACCCAATATGATGCAATAAAATGGCAAAGATACAAGTCAAACATAGGGTCATAACTCTATAAAAGTTGACCAGAAAACATCAGAAATCAAATTGTTACTGAATAAAAAACTTATTATTAAATTTAGTTTCAATCCAAAAGGTCACTTAGTTGTTACTGAGTGAAAATTTAAAACAAGGAAAAACTCCGTCAAACTGGTGGCCAGAACTCCATAAAATTTTGCCCCAAAAGGGCAAGAATTTAACTTCATGTAAAGTTTCATACTAGATTTATGAAGTCCCTGAAATATATTAAGTGGAAATAAAATCTAAAGACCTATTTCAAAGTGAAACAGAGGACTCCTTCAAACTTTTGCCTAAAAATAGTGAAAAGTGATATTGATTGAGATCTTAAAGCCAAATACCAAATTTGCCTTAAATGCATTAAGTCCTAGAGCAGAAACAATTGAGGGCAAAGTCCAAGACAAATAGGGGCCACAAATCCAATAAATATTGCCAGAAAAAAGGTTAGAATCAACTTTAACCTATTCATGTTAAGCTGCACTTAAAATTTTATTGTTATCAATTATGCCCATCAAAAGACAAAGAATTGAAATTTGCAATGGACGTGATGTGACAGGTAGACAGACATGGTCACTTTAGTATGGTAGAGACAACAGTTTAAGAAAGTCAATAGGAACAGAATCGACTTTTTAGCAGTGCTGCCTTAACAGTTCTTCATGAATAGCATTTAAGCTTTTGACCAATAAAATATACTGCCACCTTCCCACTGTCCTTAGGAAAAGGAAAACAAGATATGCTATCACAACATTATGTGAAATTATAATTAGGAAAGATTATGGTATTAATTTTTTAAGATGATAGAGGTAATGACTTCTAATTACATAACAGTTCTTTACCATATGAAATCTAGCATCAGATGGAAATGGGAAATTAAATGGTTGCAATCAAGTTACATAATGCTTTTTTCCTGTAAAACTGGTTTTAAAGTCTATTACAGTAGCAAGAATGACATCATTCATTATATAGAAACCCCATCTCATAAAATCATATTAACCATAACAACAAATATATAATCACCAACATCCATGTTTGTGGATTCTGTATCAAATATGAATAAAGTTACACATACTGAGACACTATTTGCCACCACTATAGCAGAATATAATGTTCTATTTTTGTCTACAAATCATTTTTCAGATCTAGCCAAAATAATGTTTCCTGGACTCAGATATTGCACAAAAATTCTCATGCAAATAAACAAAATCCACTTGTAAAGTGATTATTGCTTATAAATAAGAAATCATAATCTTAATAATAATAATAATAATAATAATAATAATAATAATAATAATAATAATAATAATAATAATAATAATAATAATATGAACAATGTAAATAATTTATTACATGAACTCAATGTCACCTGCAGAACATGACCAGTGATCATAATTTTTAGGCAAAATATGCATTCAACACTGCTATTAATAACTGCTTCACAAAAAATGATCTAAACACCTCTGACTATGATTAAATCCTTTGCAAACATGAATGCAAACTAAACTTTAGTATATGTCACTGCCATTGCAATCCATAATGAATGAGGTCTTTGTCTTAATACTAGCAAGTGATTTCTAGATTTGATTGTCATTATTAAAGAGTGGTGACATTGTACAAACTTGTGCTTCATGTGGAGAATCTTACTGACCTTGAAACAACATTAGACCCGGATATTACCAATCTTGAGCAGTTATGGCAGCAATCTTATCTACTCATAGGATGTAAACTGGTTAAACTTCTTGGTGGACTTCATAGAGTTGTACAGACATTGCCACATTCCAATGCAAAAAATGGAGGATTATTTTCCATTCTGAGGAAAATTCAGGCTGTCTCAAGAGGAAACCTTGATCCAGTAGCAGACCATCATCTCCCAAGTGTTAGAATCAGCAGTGATAACTACTGCCTCCAATATAATATAGGCAATGATCTTGTAAGAAATGCTAAATATGTTTGTGAAATATATAAGAGAGTATGAATGGAAACAAGTTACTGGGAATGGACTGATTTTATAAGATGATGTTTTAATATTTTAACATTAAAAAAAAATTGTTTAATAGTTTTAATTTTTGTCTATTGGGATGCTAAAACCAGGTCAATGAAAATCTGTCCTCGTTTTGAAGTAAAATCTCCTAAACAAATTGTGGGAAATCTGATCTGTCTTTCCTAATACATATCTGGTAAACCACAGCATCATGTCATGCTATTTTTTAACTCTGTAAAGGAATACAGCTTTAAATCAGCTGCAGTGTTCAAAATGCCTTAAAAAATGGACATGCAGAAGTAATATTGTTGCCCAGTTTGCTATAAATGGGATTGAAAGTTTGACTAAGATAACTATTGATGCATGTTAAGATGTTGCAACTATAGATGGAAGATAGAAGAAATTGTTTTACATAATTGATGTTGGATTACCTTGATGATACAGAATGTACTTCAGGAGTGCTTACCTTGGATCATGCTTACCTTCAAATTTTATATACAGCTGTAATTTTCAAAAGACAGAATTATTTGTCAAGTTAAACCAATGAAAGATGTAATCAACTTTTAGCTGATGCTTAATTACCCAAAAAGAGCCCTATTAACAGCTTTAGTGCACATTTTAAGGAATTTCTCTGCAACTACCAGGGAATCCACTTGCTTGAAGTCTGGAGATTCCCCAAGCATCTGAAAGAACAATTTATATGGATACTTAGAAGTCACAAACCAGGGTCCAAAAACACAGTTGATCTGACATGCTATTAGGATCATTTACTCTCATATCAGTAGAATCTGCATGCCATTAAATTGTTTCATTTTTATTCCATCCTTTTTATTTAATTGATACAAAAGACATAATTAAAAAGATACTACAAAACAGGTATGCTTTTAATTGAATGTAACAATACAACAACAATTCTACAAATCAGAGATGATAACACAATTGGCACTTAATTAGATTCTCAGAAACACTAGCAGACATAAATGTGATGGTAGCTTGTAGACACTTTTGACATTTTAAGATAAGAGTACATAGAGCATTTCTGATGATTACACTGAAACTGAATTAAATGATTTAACTAAAACATTAATTTTATTCTTGACCACCAGGCTAGCCTAACAAAAAACTTGGTCTACAAAAAAGCATTTTTGTGGGGTTAGGGTAGAGCCATTCATCTTTTTTTAAACAAATTTTAGGTTTCCATCAGTTATTTTAGGCTTTTTAATAGGTTTTTAAGGTCCACTTCTAACCCTGGTTGCTGCTTTGAATTTAATGACATCTGTCAGCATAAGATAGGCTATATAAGGCATTCAGAATAGTTGGTAGAGGAAGAAACTAGGAAGCCACAGTAACAACCACGAACCCATGGGAAGCTACTGCAGGCTTTCAGCAATTGTTACTTACACAATACATTCAGAATAGATATTAGCTTACTAATTATTGTATTGATATTTCAAACAAAATTTTTCATTCCATTTTTAACAACATGGTGCACTGGTGTCAGATTTTGAACAAAACACTACTTACAACCCAGAGAGGCATGATTTGCTTGACTCCATATTTCTCTGCTTCCCTGTCTGAATATGTCACAACATGTTCAATGAAGAGCTTCACCACAATTACTCTTGTCCACATTTGTCTGTAAGTGCAAAGAACTCTCTATAGTAAAACCATTATTAATCAATATTGTTATTACTCTTCTTACACGAAATGACATTCCTCACTGCAATTTTATTTATGTTTCATCTGTTATGCAAATGTCCAATCCAATTCCATAACTATTTGTCATTCTGTGACAATTTTTTTTTCATCTTTTCACTCTTTTCGAGTTAAAGAGCATCTCCTAACGCATCATTCTGACTGTAAACACAACTCTAATTTAGGAAGATGACAAATTATTAAAGGAAAACTGCTTCAAATGTGCATGATACTTTTAACTAAATTTTTTTTCAGATACATTGACAACATTTCCTGTGATTAAAAAAAACAAATATTATTTGGCCTTAGAGGTCAAAACAGACTCATAAATAAAGCTTAAAGAATTTTTCATAAACATTTCCACAAATTCAGATTTATCAAATAATAAATTCATGCTTCCCATATATATAATTTTCCACAGATGATAAAATATTTTCAGTGGAAATCTGCAGAAATCAGAAGTTTTTTTTGCATACTTCAATATCACTGGTTTACACTGGTGAAAGAATTACTTTATTTATATATTTTCTGTAAAGGTAAAATATTTTTTATAATAATAATAATAATAATAATAATAATAATAATAATAATAATAATAATAATAATAATAATAATAATGACTTTATTTAAAAAGGGTAACAATTAGCTGAAAAACTAATCTATCTTAAAGCCTCCATATAAAGGAATTTATTTATATGCAAATGCACACATACACACACATATGCATAAATGTATGGACAACAACATATTTACTATAACTCTGTCAATATCAATTTATCTTTAAATTTTTCTTTATACTTACTCTTAATGAAAATTTTAAATTACATAATGTTCTTGTCAAACAATGTTTTAGAACAATTAAAGCTTATTTTAACAGCTGGAAGTTTCTGCTATTGTATTTTTAATTCTATACAAGGAATAAGTCATTAAATGATAATGAAAATATTTTTCAAAAGAATGAGAAAGAAAATAATAAAAAAATCTTTATTAGATTAAATTTTTTTAGTAATAAGTGAATATAATGCATGTAATAAAGAAATAAATATAAAAATAAATAAATAAGCAAACTAATTTTAATTTGAATTTTTGAAATGGGTTTTTAAACTGTAACTGCATCTATTAAATTTAATATATATTTATTTAAATCCATTAACAAAATTGTATTCTACATAATATTAGAAATAATTTGTTTTAAGAAATACAAAACATTTTCCTTCATAGCAATTTTGTCAATAATAAATAACCAATGTTACTGTTGATGTTAGACAACTAATATTAAAGCCATCTTCCATACACATCGGTATGGGATGATTGTTTTTATTTAGGCAATGACATTTTTGTTCAATTTGGTTACCCAATTAATAGTTATGAATATGTAAGCTAGGAAATAAGAGTACTTTCAATGACACATTATGTGCCTGCACTGTTTTTAATAGTCTTTGATGGCATTACTATCACATCATTGGCCTCAGTCTTTAGCATTGTAAAAATATTAAAATTTTTGTTTGCCATATTGTTAGTCACATCAAATGTTTGGATATCATTCATTTCTTTCCTGTCCTTAAATTTATTTTCATATTGCAGTAAATCCTGACACAGGCCAAGGATGATCATCATGGACATGATACTATAAATGCTGCAATGACTGTTCCTGTGGGGACCAAAAGACTTTGTTCAATTTTTAATCGCATAATTTGCACTTTGTGTACTGGAATTTAAAAACATAATTTTAGGTGTATATGTGGAGACACGTTCTTTTGAAAAATACATATTATAAGTTATCTGTTTCAAGATGCTTTATGCATAGCATTTTTTTCTTTTTCATGAAATTTTGAAAGTGTCTTACGGAAACCTCATAAATTTAGTAATCCACATCAATCTCATATCTTTTTGGTTTTATTTTACTCTGCACACATACATGGTAACAGCTATTAACATGTCAGGCTTTTTTTGTCCATGATCTGACATTCATGTTTATTGTAAACCTTGCAATGAAGATTCAAAACCAAAAACTACAAGTAATTTTTTTCTGTTTTGTAAGGAAGTAATTGTGCTATCATACAGTATATGATCTGCATAGAAATTAGCATTAGTGTTGTAGAAAAATCCACAAGAGGTTAATTTAGTTTTGAAATGCATGTTTAAATAAACATTCTTGCTTAAATGTTGGGTGAAATAATTTGAAAGATGGATGTTTGGATAAATATTATGTCAAAAAGAGTAAGATAATATGTTGTTGAAGGATGGTTAAAAAAATTTTACTACATATTCTGCATTTCAAAGAGATGCATTTGATGCTGACAAATCAAATGACGATAGACTAAAATGTTAATCTGAAGTTGTTTTAATACATACTGAGCATGGAGAACAGCACTGTTGATTCCAGTTATGTTGCTTGATAAGCAAAGAGTAAGACCTTTTTCTATCACTGGTCGATATATACTGATTTTTCGAAGCCACTCATGACAGTTGCTGGCATCATTCAAATAAATCTTATCTGGAGGGTTCAATTGTTCAATTAACAAACTCAGTCCAAGGATTGAAAGTGTCTATTAAAAGGAAAAAATAAATAAATATGCAAGCCAGTCCTATTGTCTGCAAAAAAACAATAGTAATGAACTAGAAATACTTAACAATGCAACACATTTCTCATTATGATATTAATGTAAATACACTGGGTCCATTTTATCTTTGCTTGATAATAAAGAACATTTACATGATAATATTTCTGTTTTCTTAATACATATGATTGTGGTTGCAACTCTTGTGTTTCTTTAAATGTCTTCCATTACAAAAATGATGACTATCTATCTACATGTACTATCATTTGTGATAAATATCTTCAATGAACAGACCTAACCACATATAATATTAATTTCTGTTTACTCTGTTCATTATCCATGGCAGCTATCATGTGGCCTAATCTGTTTGACATTAACAAATACAACTGATTAAAGCTCAACATGTCTCAATCATTGTTAGAAAATAATCTTTACCCATGACTGCAACCAAATAATAATTAAGCCTGCAACTGCTGATTGGTACAAGTTATAATATTGAGACTGTTGTAACATAAAGATTGTGACAAGGTACTATTGGGAAATAATCTCTCATGTCTGAAAATTTAAAGATAAACAATAGTTTCTTTCAAAAATGCTTGAAATGATCTCAACACTACAACTCCAAAAATGGCAAGGAAACCAAATCCCTCTGATTGGTTGAGGTAATGAATCAATATTTTTTTCATTCGAAAGAATGAATTAATGATTTCCAAAATGAGATTATCAAGATGAAATATGCCACAGAATAAAATTAAGATCAAAAGACTTAGTGAAACTTGTGTGCTGGAGATGCTGATTAGTTTAGGAGATTTTGTAACCCATGCAATAATACCAGTAATCAAAGTAGCTTCACTTTCTGGTACTCATACATTTAATCACCTACTTTTGAGGATAGGTAAAACCATTTGTTGTTGTAACCTGTGCAATAATGTAAGTAACCAAATGTGTTTCACTTTCTGAGCTTATCTATTTAATCACCTTTTTTCAAGTACAAATAAAAGATTTTGAAGTTTATGTTCAAACTTGAAATTTTAATTTATATTCAGAAAATGTACCTATACAATTTGGAGTCTGATAGTACACATACTGTCGAATGTACCTAAAATGCATTATGCAGTTTTCCAGTGTACATATTGTACCACATTATTTATTCTTACAGATCTCTGACAATGCTGCAGTCTTTATAGTAGACAAACTCCACAAAATGAACTGAGGCTTTTTGCACTCTTACAACATACATAATATAATCTGCCAAATATTACTCTTGCAAAATTTTGCAATCTTACAGTAAAAATACTATGTCAAATTTTGCAGTCATAAAAGGCACCTAATCCAACAAATGTAATAATGCTTATTGCAGTAAAATACTCTGCCAAATTTTGCAATCTTACAGCACAAAAACTCCATCAAATGTACCTAAGCATATTGGAGTCTTACAGTACACATACTCCACCAAATTGTACTCCCTGAGCAAATTATCTTAAGCTAAGCTCATGTATAAAAAAAAATTGTAATGAATGAATAGCTGGATGAAAATAACATTAAAATAACAAGTCAACCTAATGAATGGATTACAAAAAAAAATATCTCTTTCTGAAATTATACAATGTGATAGTGTGATGCGAATAAGTCACATAAATCATGAGTTTTATTTTTTCTTCCAGCTTTTCCATATTCTATATTACTATTCTAACACAATTTATGCAAATACTTACAAATTGATCTGAAGCTATCAGGAAGTGACCTGGTTTCTCCATTTGCATAGTTTTGATTGTTTCTGAGCATTCTGGCCACACTTGATTAATGCTCCGGAAGTGTAAAAGATGCTGAATTATTCTGTGATGACATTCATGGATCCAGATGAGTCTAACCACAATACCAGCTGAAGCATCAATCAATTTTGTTGAAGTATGCAGAAGGGCACTGCAAACAAGCTGGAAAACAAAACGTGTGTATACAAAAATGTTCTATTGTCTCCTTTTGTTTAGAAATGATGTAATTTGTACATGAGTGGGAATATCACCATCAATTCAGAATTTAACAAGTTTGAAATCAGTGAGGCACTATAAGAATATAAGAGAGTTTCTGAGAAATATTACAAAGCTCAAACAACTTTTTTCTCTCATTGTAATGTACACATTGTCCATTGTGTTTTTACTTCTTAAGAAAATGAATTCAGGTGCATTTGCACACTAAAATGTGTTGCTATACTAAAAATAAATCAGCAAAAAATGAGAGTTTCAAAGATGACCAAACAATATAATCATGTGGATGTGTGTGAAGGTATTGGATATGCTCCTTAATTAAGTGTAGCCTCAGCAGTTTCACTTTCTCAAGTACAGTTCCTTAGCCAGAGGCCAGCTCAAAGAGTATGTCTCTTGTGCAAACCGACAGTTAGCTGTACCTTGATATAGCTAATTACCCTTGATTGGTATATGCAACTATATAGTTAATTAATAAAATAATTAATTTCTTCCTGCCCAAAAACTTAAGGTGAAACTTTTTTAAACTGAGATCATGTTTCCCAAGTCAAAAGAAATGAAATAAATTTGTGTTGAACTTGCACACACCCCACCCAACAATGCACACTGCAATAATATATTTTATCAAGTGGCAAAGCCACAAGTTAAGATATATAGTTTTTTATACCAAAATATGAAATATATCTGGGATTGACATAGAAAAAGAAAATTTTCTTTTTATCATCTATGAAACTTACTCAAGAATAAGTTTGGAAGATTATAAACTCACTCTTTGGCACAACATGTTAACCCTCATCCCCATTTTGTAAATTCACCTGACTTACTAAGCCTGATCATATAATTTTACTGAAGAAGTGGGTTGACATAATCTAATGCAGTAAATTACATATTGTGTACTATTTGGCCCTATATAACAACAATACAAGTCTGATTTAGCAAGGCATCACAGTGGGTATGTCTTTGTTATGAAGGTATGGTAAAATATCTTCAAAGAGACATAAATAGCATCTGGTCAAATTTATTTGCCAAAGATGAATTTCTTGTCTGTAATATAAGGCAGTTTATATTTATTTGTTCCAGCTCACAAAGTACTTGTTTCTGTTGCTGCAGGTACAACTTTTTGGGAACACAAAATCAAGCATTGCATTGCATGATGGGAAATCAAATATGCAAAAATGCAAGGATATATTAATCAAATGTGAAAAGACAGAAATGAAAAAAATATTTTGCCAATAAATCTCCAGATTTCACACTTAAATATACAATGAGTTAACTTTAAATACAGTGTCCATCCACTTCAATGCAACATAATGTTCAAACTAAAGGATGCAATAAATAATATAATTATTCTTAACAATACATGAAAGAATATTTCTTAGAAAGGCCAAATTGATGTATAAAGTATCCAGAAAAGCCATTTCTATCTATAAAAGCAATATCTTTCACCAAAGAAATGCTGATGGTACTCAAAATTTAAGGTCCATAAATAAAAATTACATTACACCAGGGCAAAGAAGGAATTGCTTAAAAAGGTTTTCAATATACTGGTCCACTGATATGGAACAACATTCCCAGTGACAAAAGGCAGGCTTCTAGCATTTCTTCTTTTCATAATCAATGTCTCAAATGAATGAAATCTTTAGAAAATTGAATAATTCTAGTACAATAAATACCACCTGCTTTTCTATATTTTTGCATCATTTTCACAGTTGAATTTTTCAATACAGGATGATATTTTATATTTTATATATGTTTATGTATTCACAGATGCCTGTGCATGTGTTCTATGCTTGATACTTGACTTATAAAATCACTCAATTTTTTTAGTGTCAAGTGTTGCATATACTGTATATATTGTACCTAACAGATAGAAGGCCTCAAGGTAGATTAGTTCTGTAACTAATTGAGTAACCTTCTCTAAATATGTTCTTTATTGTTATTATTAGCTAACGTTACAGAAGGAGCAGAAGGAAGATTAGTGGGAGGAGAAAGAAGCATGTGTACCTCTTTTTCAACATCTGTATCATTACGGTAGACCATGAAGGTAAAGTCCTTGGCATACAACTGCAAAATTTCTTCAGTAGATATGTGGCCTTCAAATGTATCAAGCAGCTGTCCCAGTTGGGTCTCCTTTACAAGATCTATCATTTTTTTCATATTTGCTTGAACTGAAAAAAATTAAAACATGCTAAAATCATTGCCTTTAAAAAATCAAGAGAAATAAGTGGGCCTAATATTTATCCAATTAAAGCCATATTACCTAAAGGAAGCCCACCCCACTTTGCCAAACCTGTAGCAGACAGACGGGTCCCCCAAAATAAACTCATCCCATTCTGACCTTGGTTTAATGAAGGTCTGCAAACATTCATGTTTGGTAAAAGAGCCAATAATTCTTTTCCCCTTATTTTACTACAGTTCCTGAAGCATGAGAATTGTAATTCAGTCAATAAATTATTCAACAAAAAGTTTTAGATAGTATCTCAAGGTGACATTTGGTTGCTCTATGAAAAATCCATCTTTCATTTAAAAAAAAAAATCACATTCAAACCAATGAGTTGTCAAGAATTTATAAGTAGTTGAATAAATCCTCACTTAGTTTTCTAAATATCACATTATTCAGAAATGATCATTTGCCTTGTACCTACTGACTGCCAGCAAATGTTGGTGGAATCATTTCCAACTCCAAGAGTCATTATATACAACCTAGCAATTACTTCATCTAAACTTTATTCAAAGAATAGTAAGAAATATATTTTCCTTTTGTCTTAAATGTCAAATTTATAACACCAAAATAGCTAGAGGGTGTAATTAGTATGAGAACACTGTGCATTCATAACTAAAATGCCATCCTATTTCAGCTGTGTCACAATTGTTGTATTAGAAGAAATGAATTGATCTGGGTTTGTACAGTCCAATATCATAAAATTGTATTAAATAAATCACAAAATAACTACATTGCAAAATAAAACACACATGAACTGAGAGTATTTGTGAAACTCCTATATTACTTTAAATATTTTGTGACATCTATTCCTACATCAGTGACTGTTACAGATGGATTGGCATCATTTGTGTAAAACTGAAGAACTTTGTGCCAGGAATCGCTGCATTCAATTTGTACAAATTCTTTGGGTGCTCTTTTAAAGAAACCATGTAGAGCTTTTTTTTAATGTAAATGTTTAGTAATGGTAGCTTTTTAAAATTGTGCATTGGCAAATCTGATCAAATCTGAATGATCTTCAGGTCATAATGTGATCTGTCAAATTCGGTCAAATTCTAAAATGCATTTGTGACCAAGTCAGTTTAATTACTTTTTAAATTTTTATTAAGGCAACCAAATTTGATGGAGGATCAGCCACATTTGAACTAATCTGAAAGACTTTCATGCCAAGATGCCTTCTCTCAAATTTGGTCACATTCAATTAATCGATTCATAAGAAGTCATTTCAATGTTTTTCTATTTTTTAGTAATGGTGATTATATCAGCTGATCAGCAAACTTTTAAGAAAGAAACAATTGAAAAAGTCTCATGCAGGGATGCATTCTGTTAAGCAGATTTTGAGAAAAAGTGTAAATGGCAGTTGTGAACAAACAACAGATAATGAATGACTGACAAAAGACCACATGATAAGCTGACTTGGCCTTAGGGTCAAATGAGCTAAACTATACTTTCAATCATTTTATTTATGATCACAATGATGCGAAAACAAATATTAGCATATCCAAAATTTTCCATAGAACCCTCCAAGTAAAAGTCGGTTAAATGAATGTGTCAATAACCAGTTAAACAGAAGAACACCTCATAAGAAAGCATAAATCTTGTTCATGATAATAATAAAAATAAAAATAATAATTACAATAATGTTTTCTTTTGAGGATATCTTGGAAAACAAATGTTTCATTAGATCATGCTTTAACAAAAGCTCTTTTTAAAGCCTTCCACCAAAAAATAATATTTTGTAGAACATGTCCAAAGAAATATATATAAGAACATTTTGACCATGTATATTAATATTAGCTCAGTATATTTTTTTAAAGGTAAAAAATACATTTTGTGCTCCAAGTTCTTATGAAAACCAAAAAAATTCAAAAACAAAATCACATGACATGCTCATCTCATGGTCATTGCACAAAATGACCTTGATTTCTGAACTAAAAATTTAATGACCTGTATCATTGTCAAGTGCCACTGAAATATATATATATATATATATGTAGAGATAGATATATATATATATATATATATATATATATATATATATATATATATATATATATATATAAATGCAGTTTTTGGTTCACTTGCTACCCTTTGTGAGAAAAGTGAGCGATTCCCCCTTAATAAATACTACTGGTGTGTGGGAGTTCTGGCTCAGTTGTTCCTTGGTGTGTTTGCTCATTGTTAAGGCTGCATTTATTGTATAGCAAAGATATCAAAAAATATTCTTCCCTGCCAGCCCTGGACATGTGACAGTGATCAATCTGTCTGTTGTATTCTGATAGTAGAGGTCAATGACTAGCCCTCTGAGGATGTGGTGAAGCGTGTGAAGGAGGCAATAGTATATGCAAATAATGAGTTATGTTCCTGAGCTTATTTTTTTCTCAAGAAGCTGTGGATGAATATGAAAATGAGGAGCAGTTGAAGTGTAGCCACAGCTATCAGAGGACACAGATATAAGCAGCATAAAAATAAATTAAAACATTTAAATTTGTTTGTGTCTATGTAAGATCAATTTTATCAGTTGCTGAACATGGTGACAAGATTTCCTCTGGTGGGCTGTATAAAATTTATAAAATTTGAATTCATGTTTAAGCATATATTTTAGGTGATAGGACTTCCTGAGATTGCCCTGTGTTATTCCAGAAAGTTGGAATCCTTTTCCAATGCCAAGCAATCCTGGAAGTAAAGTGATTTAAGCTAACAATGGTAAGAGGGATCTTCCTAGTTTGGACAGCTGTGATATCAACAAATTAAGACCAATTTCTTTTCATAACGGCATGTTTAGCCACCAAGGTAGCTTGACAATGGGTCAACATAAGCCTGTTAGGTTCCGTTAATGCCAATGATTTAAGTTTAAATGATGCGAGTCTTTTGATTGTGGCCATCATAGCAATGCTTTCCTTCTGCTGCGGTGACAGTAGTGTTAAATCTACATAAAAGTATGACATTGTTTCACTGTATAGTAAACATATTCTATTATTTTTGTTTCTCTTTTGACAGGTTTATTTTGATAACTTCAACTATCATAGCCATAGGTGGAATAACCATCAGACAATGTCATGATGGCACATTTCTGGCAGAAGTTTCCACTGCAGGAAACTCTAATGCCTGTCAGTTGTTTTTTTTTTTAGCTCCAGTAATGGCCCCTGTCACTTCATTGGATCTTAATGGGGCAAGAACTGATACAAATATATCTGGAGCCATTGTTTTCATCAACTGAATGATTGCCTACAAGAGAACCACCAGCTGTGGTTGTAGAACCATTGGTAGAGGAGCCTGGGACAACTGATTCCATAATAGCTGTTCCACAGCATCATATTAACTGCAGCATTGTTGCCAGCACAGGACTGCACCATGCTTAATCTTCTCCAATTGCTATTTGATCACCACCAAGATTTTTTAGTCTTGCAAGTGGTTCTTACTCTTTCGCAATATTTGATCAGTCTTATATTTTGACCACCATATTTTTGATACACCTACAGGTCAAAATGAACACCTATTCCACACCTGAGGCGTTTCACTGCCGTCTCAGGAAACTGTTTTCCACAGCATCATGTTGACAGCAGCATTGTTGCCTGTACAGGATTGCATCATGTTTAATCTTCTCCAGCTACATGTCAATCACCATTGAGTGATTTTTTAATTTTGCAAGAGGTTCTTACTTTTTCTCATAGTAGTATTTGATTATTATATTTCAACCACAACATTCTTCACATAACTGTAGGTCACCATGAATGCCTACTCTACACCTAACGCAGGGACGAGGTCCTAGACTTCTTTTATGCATAGTAATTTCCTCCAAAGGCTTTAACACACCTGAGGCAGCCACAACACTTATTCTTTCTTTGCAGAGACATTCTATAACAAAATAATTTGTATCTAATTAGTTGAGAAACAAGTAGTGTGGCTAACAGCCTACATATAAGATTAAAAATGTATCTCTGACCAGGCAAAATAATAGAGAGTTAAAGAAACAATTGACATTTTATATATATATAAGTGTGTAATCCAATGCATCCCTGCATGAATTTATCAAATGAGTCAGAAAATCCATCAGGACACTTCCAAGAAGCAGTGCTTCAGGAAACAATATTTCTGGAAACACCAGATGTAGGTTCATCAATAAATACAAGGCACAATGACTTCTGCCTCATATGGGCCGGTCTTTCTACTTTACATCCCACCAAAGATAATGCTGATCACATCTCCAAATACAAACCCTATTTTGATACCATAAGTATCCCAGACATTACCTTCTCCACTGTGGTCAAAGACGTACCTAAACAAGAAACATTCAATGACCTCTCCCTCAAAGTTTTTGTACTTGAAGAAAAAGAAAGTGGGAGATAAACAATTTGTGATCTATTCCATGCTCATTTCCAAATCAGCTTCACAATATAGCATTGATTTTACTTTATTACCAACATCAATTCACACATATTAAGGATTTTAGCTGATTATGCTGATCACAATAAACACAACATAACAATTGTAGATATTTTTTCTATCGATGTTAATAATGCTTTCCTCAATCTACAATACTACACAAACTCATCAGGATGCTGTCAAGAACTACAAACTCTAATGCCATGCTAGGAAACATTAGTTTGAAAAACCTACAAAAACTATTCAGACATTTCATATTGTCTTTGACTCAGAAGCAATCCTGACTCCTGTGGAGGGACCTGCACCTGATCCAGCCCATTCTTTCACCAAAGTGAAACAAAAACACGTACCCAATTTTGTTCTAGTGATACTGCATAATCTATGAGGGCATGATTGACATTTCATTGTCACTGCACTCTGTCATCCTTATGTCAAACAACTTCTCACCAACATCAGAAACCAAATAAAATGCATATTCTCACAATCTTGAAAAATACATGGTCCATTAGATTCATCTGCAGTTTTCACTTCATGTCAGCATCTCTGGACAAATTCGCACAACAATGCCCATCCTCTACTCACCTTGATGAAACCAATCCTGAAAAATCAAACTTGCTCAAAAAGAATTTATCCTTATGAGTACATCAATGCATAGTCATGATTCAATGAAGCTTCACTGAAACATGCTTTTTATTCCCACTTACATTTCTCTGACATCACTGACAGTGAATACCAACAAGCCATAGAGGTATGGAATGCTTTCTCATGCAAAACTCTTGGAGATTATCATAATGTCTATCTCAAAAAAGATGTGCTACCGCTCATAGACATCTTCAACACTTCAATACAGCAGCTTAGACCATTACCAACTCAATACACTCTGGTATTTCTCAGTGCCAGGGCTCCTCAAAACAAGTCAAGCCCATTTCAAGCTGTTTGCTGATCCAGACAGGCTTATGTTAACAAAACTGATGGTATGAGGAGGAATCTCCTTTGTAACCAAAATTCATGTGTCAACAACAACAAATACATGATCCATTATGATTCCATGAAGCCATCTATGTACATTTTTTATCTCAACACCAACCACATCCCACAGGAGGATTTCAATGGATCACCGGAGAACAGTTCCTTCAAGAAAGAATAAAAGGATCTGTTGACCATTATGGATATTTCATCAAAGTTAATAATGTTTATCCAGAACATCTCCATGAGCTCATAAAGATTATCCCATCTGTGCTGAACAACTTCTTGTCACCCACAACATGCTGTCTAGGGAACAACTTGAGCAAAAGAAAACAAATTTGGGCTGGGAGACACCAAAGTGAACAACCTTGTGCCCAATCTCATGATCAAACAGAGGTACCAAATGCATCATTGTCATCCCAAAGAAGCACTCCAACATGGACTCATGCTTGATTAAATTCATCATGCTCTCATGGTTCAACAATCCATGTGGATGAAAACCTACATTGTAATACAAAACAATGGGCAGAAGCCAGCAATCTTCTAAAAAAAAATTTCTTCAACCTCATGTCTTTGGAAAAACCATGGAAACAAATGAAATAGATAGAAAACCAAAATTATTAACACTTGATAACAAGATAAACTGGTTGCCAATGTTGCCATTCTCAACATTCAAATTTTCAATGACAATGCCCAAAAACATGATAAACTAGTTGCCATCAATGTTTTTGTCCATATGAAAATATTGAATGAAGAACACCATCAAATCCAGAAAAACTCAGTAAACCCATCAATGTCTGTGCAGCCATTCTTGATCTCTCCATAATACTCATGTATACATTTCAATATGAATTTATCTAAAACAAATAGGGAGATTGGCCAGGATATATACAACTACAAACAACTTTTCAATCTCAGCTATTATCCCACACACAGTCCTTTCCACTCCAACAACAACAAAAGAGTAATAGTAAGTTCAAAGACGAAACCAATGGTGAACCTATTGCAGAGATCATTAGACTTTGATCCAACATTGCTGTCATTGATAGAACCTTCAAGAAAAAAGCTAAAGCTACAATCCATCAGTACAGACAGACAGTGCTAGGACTAAGAAATCTACACTATTACACAATGAGAACATTCCAATTACAGTGACATAACTCATTGACAAAAGGACTATATCCCTTTGATGATAAACAACACTCCATCAAATGCATTCACACATTCGACATCAGATGCACCTATACACACAAAATGATAATACACATAACATCAATAAAAAAAAACATGCAAAACCACCAAAGTATAAATTGGTTGTTCTGGATAACTTCTTTATGCAGGGAAAAATGAGCCAGAAACTGCATTTACAAAAAACAATTGAACCACCAGAACCCTCATATTTATAGAAGAGAAAAACTAAGCCAGAAAGCCAATAACACTTTAGTAGCATATATAAATGGAGGGAAAGAAGTGAGTCAAAAACCCCATTTAATCATACTAACAGCATAAAATGTTAGTTTTGTTAAGGTAACAACCCTGTGACTTTTATGATCCTTGAACTGAAAGCAGTAGTAGTATATCTATGATTTAATAGCTCAACAGCAAAAAAACTGGCCATACAATACCAACTAAACATCAAGTTAAAACAAACCTCCAATATAAAGAATTGTAGAGAAATCAGGAATATAAAGCATTTCAAATAAACAAAAATATAGTGCAATAAAGAATTAATATTAAATAAAATGTAAAGATGTTAAAATTTTATAAAGTGTTAATGTGACCTCATCTCTGTGATTTGTTGTTTAGGAGGGATGTCATTCTCTAAAGTTGGTTTGATATGCTGAAGCTTTTTTATGAGATTTTATTCCACATATTTTGGCAAGTAGGTAGAACATGACAATTTATGTAATATATGAGGTCAGTATATTGAATCTTCCATTCAGGAATGGGTCACTGTAGGACAGCTATGGCTCATTATGCATCCTTTCATTGCCCTTAATAACAATGTGACGACTGAAAGCCTAAAGTACAGAATAATTTAAATGATTGCAAGAGGAATTCATACCTCTATAAGATCTGGATAATATTTGGTTATCAAATTTTAGGCTTTGCAAGGCTTTCATTCTGGCAAAGGAATCTGAATGGGGGGGGTGGAGTCAAATCTTTGGTAAAGTATTTTTAGCAATTCAAAAGTTATAATATAGATAAGGACACAGATCACAGTTAGATTGTTTTTGCTTTTTTGTTTCAACTTTCATCTCAAGGCAGTGGGCATGGCTATGATATCCTGCGCAATTTCTAAACATAATGCATAAATCAGCATAATTTCAATTAAAAATGATGTTGCTTCTGACACATTTTCCTTACCATGACCTTGCTCTTCAGCCAGGGAATGTGGCTATGATATGCAGCCCATCATTTAGTCATGATATATATCTGTGCAAAGTTTAAATATTCAAGTATATGAATCAATTTACTAACAATTTTCCTTTGCTGCGACTGTGACCTTGAGGCAGAGGGTCTTGCTACAGTACACAACACTTATGATCTATACTGGGGAATAGGTTCATGGAAAAATCTTTCCAAACAGTAATAAAGTTATGACCTGGAGAAGCAAATGTTAATGGATGAACAAATGGACTTTTGAACTGTTTTTATTTTTGCTTGTAAGAGTTTATCTTTCTAAAGTTTTCCCCCAAGATTTCCATTATAAGCATCAATATATAGCTACAATTGTGTGGTCATTCCATTGAACTATATCCATATAAACCAGGACATAATATATGTCCAACTTACCATGGCTATATTAAGATCATTCCCCCCCTTTGGGTTACAAAGTGAACCACAAAAACACCATTTCTGTAGGCAATGTCCTCAGTAACATCATAACAATAAAAATTTGCATATTGGTTTCTGAGATATCCAAAATCCAAAATACATTTTACATCAGCTGTGGATTCAATAAATGAACTTTATCACAATGTTCCACCAAAGAAAATCTATGACTTCTTGAGGGTATGTTTTATATAAGAAATCTGATGTTAAATTTTAAGATTTGATATTTGTTACCTTTATCTTTCATTTATATACATTTTACAGAATTTTAATAGCTTACCTTTCTTCTGTAGTACTTAATGTATTGTGTTACTTGGATGGATTTAGTTTCAAAAAGATTTATGTTAAATTCTTTAGATTTACATTTCAGAAATTTTAATTTTTATGACACCATATAGCCATTACTGTGCTGATCTTCCATTAAATGCTAATGCATTCATGTCTGCAATTGCCACAGTGGTAATGCCTTTTTTATTGCCACTTTAGCAAAATCAATTTTTCTTAAGCTGAAAAATTTCAATATCCCATTATCAGATATGTAATAAATACACTTACTATCAGGACCAGTCATCATAAAAATATTGTTTAAACTGGATCAATGATACTCAAAAATAATAAATTAGAATGGTGTTTACAACCTGAATCCTCACTTTGTTCCTCTTGTCGTCTTTCCTGTGCTGTTCTCCAGATGCTGTCAATCTGTTCAAAGATCAACCAGGAGAAAGGCATCTTAGCATTGAACATTCGACCTTCACATCCTGTTGACTTGACAACAACCTCATTCAGCTCTTGTTTTCCACCAGGGGACAGAAGGTCAGAGTACCCTAACTGAAGAGCACCTGGGGTGCTTAGAATTTGAAGCCACAACTTGGCTATCCAGTCCCCAGTAGAGATATAATCCTTCAAAATGTCCAGATTTTGGTTGGTGTCAATGTGGGCAATAATACCAGCAAGTACTGGGGAGATTTTGGTTTCTAGGTACTGGGTACAAGCTCGTCTGAGGATTTTGAAAATAAAATTTCATAATTAGAAATATGCCAGACAGTGCATCATTTTTGGAGTAATAGTGATTTATACTTAGAAGAAGAATTAAACATTTTGGCAACTTATAATTCACTAATTGCACTAATTATACTGGCCACCAAGTATACCTATATTCACAGCTATCAAAAGCTTGGCATGGACTATGAACAATCTCTATCATTGCCTGTAAAGAGGGAAGGATATGGCCCTTTCATTTGTTTATAACAGTATAAAAGACAGCAAATAATTGATTCTACTAAATAACCATGAAGCTTTTGATACAATTCATATACAGATTCCAAAGTCATAAAGGGAGACACTTTACATTGAATACTGTATAGAATCACTTTCAAGTCATCTTTACTATGTACCAAGACTGCCAGTGCATACTCACTGAACACAATGGAGGAATGATTGGCTGCTTGCCATACTAATCACAAAATGATTAAAAAGTTGGACCACATCTATGTCACTGGATTATAAATTTTGATGGGATTTATTTTCATTTTCCACATTTGATACGGCTAGATTACCTGATTTTCTCCACTGCTCAAAACACCACTATATTGTATAAGCTAGTTAGAGTTATTAGTGTTCATGGAATTCACATTAGTTACCCATGCCTCTATGACATGAATTGTAGTTTGCAAAACGTTTTCATTATACCATAGAGAAAAGGTCACTGTTTTTCTATTTTAAAAGTTAAATCCGAAATGGATACAATAGCTAATAGGTGTATGAACATGAGCATTATTTTGGTATGCAATGCAAGTTTATCCTAATATGTTACCCTCACTGTAAGTTTGTAGCAAAAGGTGAAATTAAATCTGGCACACAATATTAAATCCTGGAAAGAGGTCACAATAACCAATTTATGTTGCATAATACACATTTCAAGATGCATACACTGTAAGCATGATGTCATGATGTTTTGCACTGTAAATAGTACTACCCATGAGAATGAATAAACATATTTTGAAACCAATTGTGAATAAATTCTGGAAAGTTCATCACTGTTCCAATTTTGGACTGAAACACCTATTTACTCGCAGATACATCTCTGTGTAAGTTTGTGGCATTATTTGACACTGGTACTGATATTTTAACATGGGCATAATACATCCTAAAAATGATCAGGCATCCAAATTTGGTTAATAACACATGTTCATCTAACTATATGTCTATAGTGCAAGTTTGATGTCAGTAGGTGAAGCAGCTCTGAGTTACAGATAAGCAAGTAGGATGAATGTGAAGAACGCAAATGGATGTACAAAGCGAATTCCATATACTGCCATCTCCTCAAAATGGCTACATTAAAGTTCATAAAATTATATCATTTTTGCTTATTGCTGTTCTTTAATACTCTGCATGTGTACCTATTTCACATATATTTCTAACTGTCAGACTCTCATATGGACTTTCTACTTCCATATTTATATGAGGTACTGATAAGACCATTTATTGTTGACTTGTGTTAAGATTTGGAATATAGGTGTTCAGTATGTTAAAATTTATTTTATCTTTAGTTCTCTCATAATTTTCATATATCTTCCTTCTGAAGACACCAAAAGACGAGTACCTGCATGTCAAACCCATAATCAAAGCATTAGTGAAAAATGTGACCCTGACCTCGTGGTGAAAAGAATTAGCTAACATATGGTAGAATTGTTTAAGCTTCAAAATAATTTTCCAAACTGTGAAAAAATCCACCAAGAGATTTAAAAATATGAGGAAATGAAATGAGTCCCTTGAAAAGATTGATATTCAACTGTCTGAAAAGAATTACAAAGCTATTCTATAGTGATGTTATTTTCAAATTAGCTGCTGCAGCAGCCGTAATGAAGGTAACACTAGCACAATTTTATTGTAGGACAAATATGGCAATTTAATCATCTTTTCTGGTGAATTATTGACAATATTTACAATATATTCATTGTCAAAACAATATTTGGGGTCAGATCAGCATCATTTTCATTTAGGATCAACCATATGCCCTAAGAAGTCTTTTAGTTAAAACCCTTATGTTGATGGAAACATCAGTTCTGGTGAAGTTGTGATTTTCAGATGGTCACAATGGTGGTCACATTAGATGGCATATCAACATTATTTTTGTTTTGCACCAACTAGTCTTTTGGTAAAAACGCCATGTTGATCTAAAAATTAATATAGGTGAGATAGTAACAAGAAAGCTTCACAATGGTTGCCATGGTGGCCATATTTGGACTGGCACCATGTTCATTTTAGACCTGTTAGATTATTAATTACTTTTCTTGTGAAAACCCACACCAATATGACTTTCCATTTAGTAGAAGTAGCAATGCAAAAAATTACAATATTGTTGCCACAGTGGCAATACTAGGTGTCAGATCAGCAAAATTTTCATTGTTAGTACTGAGCAGAAATCATAATAAGTCTTATGGTGCAAATAAATGTTAGTATGGTTTTCTATCTATGAGGAGCAGCAAAAACATTTTCAAGATTATACATGTAGTTGTCAAACTGGACATCAGATAAATATGATTTTGATTGACACCACAAAAAAAAACACCATTCTGATATGACTTTCCATTCAGGTAAAAAGTACCAATTACAAAATTCTTAAGATGGCTGCTGCTGGTGGTCATAGTGGATGTCATTCAATACCATTTTAATTTAGGATCAGTTAAACATCAAAAGAAGTCTTTCAGTGAAAATCCAATGTTGATATAACCATCAATTGAGGTAGCGGTAACAATAAAATTGTCAAGACAGCAACTATGATGGCTATATTGGATATCTGAGAGGCATCATTTTCATTGAATGCCAACTGGACATCATAAAAGCTATTCTAATGAAATCCCCCAAGACAAAATGACTTTCTTTTCAGAAGTAGTAGTCATAGGGTGATTTTCAACATTGCTGCCTTCACCATGCTGTATGTAGGACATGCTCCATTTTCATTTAAGAATCACTGTCAAGACACCAAAAGAAGTCTTTAGTGAAAACCTCATGTTGATATGCCAATCCATTCAGAAGGAGTACTGATGATAAGGTTTTCAAGGTGGCCACTGTGGTGGCCATACTGGATGGCTTAGCAAAACCATTTTCATTTAGAATGAACTGGAAAACACAAGGTTTTCTGGTGAAAACCCTATGAGGATTTTACAATTTACGAGGTGAAGTGATAATAGCTTTTTGTGGTAAACCTTTACTTCTTATAAACAGACTGCTTTTACTTCATTTGCATGGAATCATTATTTGACACCTAAATCTGATTTGCACACAAGAATTTTGATCACCTATGCACCATTTACATGGACACATGTTTCAACAGCCACAGTAAACATTATCCATTAATAGCTGGTTTTCCTAATACCACCTTCAGGAAGAAACTGTTTTAGAAACTACATGCACTGAGCTAAATGACCATTATGTCACAATATATGGTTGCTATTTAAGATACAGTTATAATATGTCTTTTTCACATTTGGGCATGGTAAAACTAATTTTAATGGTGTAATACTTATTTGTTGCTATTTCATAGCTGCTACTTTTTCTGATGGAAAATATTCTAACTTGTGACAAGAATTCATTCTCTAATTAGGGTTAACTAGAAGATTTCAGAACACTGGATTGCCCCTGGGACACCCCACAGACATGCTACCCATGTGTAGTGTCCTTTATTCTTTTTCAAGGATTCACCCTTATTATTATTATTTTTATGATTTTATTTAAAGAGGGTAACTCAATTAGCTAAGAACTACTCTACCTTATCTACTAATCTAACTTACTGGGACATCAGTGCATCTTCAATGAAATGGAGTATTCCTTAGAGTTCATTTTTACTTGCCAGGTGTTCCATTATCTGACCTTCCACCAAACTAACAAACTGGTATGTAACAGTAACCGGTATGGTATTAATCATAATGAGAACGTAGATGGGGGAGGGTGAAATTAATTTTATTGCCAGGTTCCCTCCTCTTACCCTACAAGTAGGATACCACTACTGGATGAAATCTGCACATGGGATAACTATATGATGAGTGTGCCCAACAAGAAAATGGCTTTGATGAGCTAAGGAGTAATGATAAAAGGAAGAGATAGTAGCATGCGAGCATCAAAATCACTTTTATCTCATCATCCAAAGATGAATGGGTTAGATAAGTCCATGCAACAGCGATGTCTCAAACCGCATCTTGCTTTAATTTTTATGATGAATAGATTCCTATCAGTAAGGAACTGGTAAACTCTTTTCATGATTAATGCAATTCATCCAGAAATGGTAGAAGCTGAAATATCAGTTGAACCTTTAATACGAAGAAAAAGATGTTGCTCACCCTTCTTCTACCTTTAGAGGGTGACAAACAAAAATGTCAAGTCCTAACTGACCAATAAAGTCTATATGGATGATCCTCAGTGCAGAAGAGTCTCCATTAGGCATTATACAGCTTAGATGTTAATCTTTGCTTGGACTGAATGATACACCTGGCAACTTTTCTTTGCACAGAGATTGTTCAAGATGAGGGAAGCATGATGGTGGAAAATCTGCAGGTTGCTGTGTTGGAACAAGGCCTTGTGCTGTGACAGGAGTCCATTCTCTGAGGCAAGATCCATGAATAATCCATCTGCAGATCAAGAATATCAATGAACCATGACCACTAAGGCCACAGAAAAGCAATCAAAATGAACAGAGAAATGGAGTGCCTGACTTTGTACAGTACCTGTGGAACCACCATGAAAGGTGGGAAGGTAGAAGCAAACAAAATATCCCACTTCAGGATAAAAGGTTTCACTACTTAGGCCCTTTAGACAGGGGTTGGGTAAACATAGAAAATTAGCTTATTAAGCTTGGATGCAAACAAGTCAAACTAAAAGAGTCACCCAATGTTGGAACAGGAAGACTTAATATTGATTGGTGGTGTGACTATTCAATGAGGACTATCTTCCCTTTTCTGACACAATGTGTGCAAAATATTACTTTTTCTGGAAATGTGGCAAACTTGGAGAGTAAATGTTTCTGAAGTTGTCCAGTAAAGGAGGTTCTAAAAAAAAGGTGCAAGTGTGCCTTGTCATCTCTGAAAGTATACCAATGTGTTGTTGGAGGAGACCATTGTGCAGCAACCTCTTCTTTTATTGATACATACCTTAAGGGCAAAGAACACTTTCTCATGTTCAAATTGTTGATGTGGAGAATAGATTCTTCCCAGGACAATTAATCCTGAAGAATCACTTCTTCTGGCTCTAGATAATCACCACACCATGAATACAAGATATTTATGAACATTTAGAAGTGAGGTTCAAATGGTATGGGATGAATGGGGACATCGACCAGAAACCAGTTCAAATTTGTCCACCAAATCATATTATCATGGAAATTCTGAAATTTTATTGTTCAGAGGGTCCCTGTACAGCCTCACCACAACTGAAGTAGAAACTGGAGATAAAGGAAGTGCAGTCTACAGAGGGAAATCAGGTCCATTGTAGATCCCCAACAGAGAGATATACAATGGCTTCAGAGATGCAGCAAAACTAAATAAATCCCTTTGAATGAGGGCCTCAAGGTAGATTAGTTCTTAGCTAATTGAGTTACCCTCTTTAAATAAAGTAATAATAATAATAATAATAATAATAATAATAATAATAATAAGCTGATAGTGTGGTCTTTACTTTCACTGCTTCCAACAGGATAAGAACTATGTCTGCTCTATTTCCCAAATACATGAACTAATCCCCTGTTCATGATTAAATTCATTCCCATGTTGAAAAAATCTTGAGATGGGTTGAACTCAGATTTCTCTTGTATGGCAGAAGGCCCAACCTGGTCATTATGGACCAACAGCAAGAAAAATTTAGTATCAGGGACTCTGGCCAGCCATTGTTCAACAGATCATCAAAAACGACTGCCTATGTGAAGTAAAGATAAGGATGTGCATATACACATCCTGAAGATCGATAGAGACTACCCAATCACTAGGTCTTTTGGCATTCCTGACTGAGGCTGTGGTCTCCATTTTGAATGGCTCCACCTGCAGAAATCTGCTTAGGGAGGAAAGGTTAATAATTAGAAAAGACTTTCCACCATTCTTCAGAACCAGAAAAATTCTAGAGCAGGCTGTATTTGGTCATTTAATACCCTTTCTAATGCAATCTTTTGAAGAAGTAAATGAACCTTTTCTTTGAAGTGCATCTAATTTGACTTGTAATAGAAAATGATAAACATTATTTGAGGGGGATTCCAAAAGTGAAGTAGGTATCCATCTTTTATGATAGAAAGGAACTGGCCATTGACCGTTATGCCAGACCAAGCACCTGATTATCAACTGCCAGGTTGAAAGAGTCTGCAAACTTCCTCCCTGGAATTTTGCATTGCATTCTATTAGGGACTAACTGCTCTGAAATGTGCCTTGATTGTCATTGTACAGCTTTACAGAATTTTACTGATGGGTTTTGCGGGTCGTTTGATTCTTGGCTATTTTCAACCTGGAGTGGATGCAAGGGACCAGTGTGGTTGGTCTCTCAAATCCAGAGTCAGAAGGGATTTGCCCTCCAAAGAGAGTCTCTATCTTTGGGAGGGGCACTCCCAGAAGGTTCCTACTTCACTCCAGTAAGACGATGTATGTGTTGAGAGCAACAACAAGGTCAGAGACAAAGGCTATGCATGTCCAGAAGTTTTTGTCATAGTTTCAAACAAACAATAACAAGCCACTGGAGAGAGTTTCCTCTTCCATCTGACTGTGTGAGGCTGCTGAAAAGAGGTCAGCATGAGAGACAATGGTACTCAGTAACAAAGCCTTTTGTTTTAAGGATTATGGTGTTGTGATTTTGACTCAAAGGTCAAAACAGTGATCAAAATAGTCATCAAAATATTTTTCTTAGCTTCACAATAAATCAAGACCTGCAAAGAATGAAGAGATGCACTCAGAGTTTAAGAAATATATGCAGATCAAAAATGAACAGAAAGCCTCTACAAACTGCTGCAGCATCCACCAGTAAAGTTACTGTTATGTCATGCTCCCATTAATGTGGGCTCAGTAATAGCATAAAGCCAAGTTTACACTTTTTCAAACTCTTTCTAAGACTTAGACACACTACTAATTTCATAAAAGATGAACATGTCTGGATAGCTGCTAATGATAACAAAGGGTTTCTGTTAAAAATATCCACTTATTACACAATATTATCATGATAAATTTACCTGTATCAGACTTTTTATAAGTTAATGTAGAAAATACTACATATGACATATTTGTAGAAATCACAACAGCTTAATGTGTAATGTTATCCTGAAGAATTTTTACTGCTTCTCTGATCAATTTTCACTGCAAATCTCCTGAAAATATATATCTTACAAACAATTCTTAATTTCTATGGCAACTCCATTAAGAAATGTTAACTATTTTCAACTTGATTTCTGCTTCAGATGTGCTTAAAACTACCCCATAATTTCTACCTTAAATTCAATGAAAGATACCATTTTTACACTCAAAATAATTTCTTCACAAAAGAAGTTGAATTTTTGGGCATAAACCTTCTTTACATGATGATCAGCTTAAATTTTGTAGATATGAGACTTTAGAAATACAAAAAAAAAATAAGGTTAAATACTATGTTATATATTGATATACCTGAAGGTGCCAGCCTTATTAATATTTTCAGGTTTAGCAGCATCATTAGACAACCACTTTTCTGCTCTGTCAGCCTTTTTCTCCTTTTCTTTGAGAAGGACAGCAATTTGGCAGCTCAGTCCATTGAGGAATGTGGATAAACCTGTAGGCAAAGTAAAATGATCATTAGAGGACAACATTATAGCTGGTCTGTACAGGGATTGTGACCAGTAACATTTAATGAACTCAGACTACTGCTATATTATCCTAGCAGATTAGTTTCTTTTAAAATGTTTCTTTATAATAAAGATTTCATATATCAAGATTCATATATTCAAAATGCATCTCTTCACCAACATAACTTTTTTGTTATGTGACACAATTGAGATGAAACAATCACCTAGTTTTTATATGATTCTATCATCAAATGTTACAGCAAATTTTAATTAAAATGTGAGATATATGCCACAGTGATCAACTTCTGTTGTGGTTTTAATCAATCTGCATCACCTCACCACTCACCAAGTTTCAATGATACAGACATAACAGTATGTGTATAACACTATATGCCAAATGCAAAAGCATTCACACAAACTAGTGATCTGTAAGACACAACTTGTTTTAAGTCTGTGGTACTAACAGCAATACTAAACTTCATCCCAATTTGATGATTTCTATCAGTAACAGAACCTGCAAAATAACTTTGATCATCAAATCAAAGCTAGTGATGCATGAAATGTGGGTCACATTGAAATATTTTGTGATGGGGCTGTCACACAAACCATAATGCATCCCGTCAACAACTTCTATGATTCTAGGTATAACAAGGCAGTTCCTATCTCTAGTTTTGTACTCTGCAAAGGGCATGATTTTTCGAAACAAAATTTTTTCCCTGAATATTCTCATTGGTAATCCTTTTGTTTTATTCTTTTTCAAACTGGTTTGGTTTAGTTTTGTGGGTTTAATGCCATTTACTCAGCACACCATAGCTTATAAATGGCAGCTAGTATATCTGGTGGAGGAAGAACCTAGGAAAATCCCAGAAGAGCCATTGTTCTAAGGGAAGCTACTGGCAAGCTTCCCACATACCCATGTAGACTGAACAGAGACTCCAACTCATGCAGACAGAGGGGAGAAGTGTAAGCAATCTATAAAGGCTAGAACCTTAAAACACTCAGTCTTCCAGGACCCCTTTTTTAAAATATTCCCTGTACATCATAGATACAGTTAAAATAATTTTGAATTCTCCTGATTTGTAAATTGGGTTGGAACATACCAGTCTGCCTTGCTACATGCTGTACATCTCTCTAAAAATTGCTAGCTTTGCCTGGTCATTATTTTCCGTAAAGTATTCGGCCTCACACATATACATAGCATGTTACTCTGTCATTGGCAAAAACAGGTACTCTTCAAAGAAAAGGAAACTTTTTTATCAGTCACATGATGTGTCACCTGAAGTATCCTATATAAACAATCCTTCCACATGAGGTGTCTCATAGTTATTCTGGCATTGTAACAGAGCAGTAAGTTCAATAGCATGTATGTATATTTGGTATTGAGGTGGTACTATAGCCAGCTCAGGACATAGTCCAATCTGTACTTGTTATTTGTCATAGTTTCTTTTTGTAATGGCTACTGAATAGGATGACTCGAAGCTGATTCAGAATTTTTGGGACATGGGTCTGAGGATATTGCAGCCTTTTGCAAAGTTGAGGCAAGTTCCTCGAAGAGAGGAGAGTTAAGAAGCCACAAAAACAGCAAAACAAAAAAGAGAAAAAATTGAAGTCTGTTGTGACCCAAGCTCAGAAAGTAGCAAAACACAAGCCTATTATAGTGACAAACAAGCAAAAAATATCGGTTAGTTGAAAATGTCTAGACTCAGAACATAACTAACCTGTCTGAAATAAATATTGAGCTTTAGAAGAAAAACTTGGGCCCAAAATGAAATGCAGCCTGTAATCTTCATAATACTTGTTGATACCTAAAATTGTAGATACTGCTTTCAACAATGATGATGACATCATGTTCTTTGCCATTTTTGCAGCTCAATCTCAAGGTGAAAAGTAGTCCAATATACAGTATTTATATAATGACACTGTTTCAATAGGTTTTCTCCCATTAATATCAATACTCATAATGTCTCAGAAAGAAAACCATTTTAAAAGACAATTATTTTTATTTCTTGCTAGATTAATTTCCATTCCTGTTTCAATACAGAATTCATCTCTGGCATTAATTTGTTGTTGCAATAACCTTACAGTTTTAGCACCATCTGCATACAATAAGGCAAAGATCTCTGCTATACACTCTGTGATGAAAATATTCTTATCCCACTATGTAAGTAACTATTGAACTAAATCATAAAATATGAAGGTATAAAATTCTGCTTTAGTAAACTTCATTATTATATAAATCTGAATGTAAAACACAAAATATATTGAAAAACCATTAATATTCAACACTCACATTTACTAGTCTATGTGTGTAACTTTTGCTGAATGATGATGAATTGGAATTCTGCAATAACCATGATCATGTGCCCAGAGTGCTGTAGCATATTACTCTCATATTCATCTTTTACAATTGGTAAAGTGGTGTTGATTTGTCCTTTTTTTATCTGACATTTTTCGGATTTTTTTAAAATATCCATCTCCTCTAACTTTTTCATCATATAACATCCACAACTCACATCGTAAAGGGTTTCTCATAACTTTTAGTGACATTTTGCTTAAAAGTACAGACTGGTCTGCTAACTAACACATTATCAATATAATGAATCTGTGAGTTCACATCTAAAAAGACCTGCCTATATTTTTGGAAATGGGTCATATATAATTGTTATAAATAATAAATAAGGAAAGTGTTTTTGCACTATGCTCATGCATGAGTCATCTTTTTAAGAATATTCTCAAATTTTTTATAGTAGTAGAATTAAAGAGATGATAATAAAAATGTCTCTTTATGCTTTATTTTTGCTTTAATGTACCAAGAACAGCATAATCCATACACAGGTGAGTGTAAAATATAATTAGGTGAATAAAAATGTAATAATTATGCCAAGAGCATAATGGTAGGTAAGTATGGAGGAGGTCTCAGAAAAGTTCTACAGTAGGAGAAAATCTTCTTATTCACAGGTCAGACAGTTGTAACAAGCAACTGGGAGAAGAAGCTGGTTAATTTTGTTCACTGCTTTGATGAATGTCAAAACATTCTCCTGACTGGACAGATGGGAAGAAGCATGAGAACCAAGTGGAGGAGGAGGAACTATCAGCACTGATCTTCTGAGAACTTATTGTAATCTACTATGATGGAAAAGATACTTTAGTTCTTAGTCTGCTGTAGAGGTGAGACAGGACTGTCCTTCACAGTATCCCTTTACAGAGAGGCGGGACATACAAATTCCCATCATTGCAAACCTGCTAATGGGTTGGGGTGATGGGACTAATACTACTAATTATCCTACTAGGCTACTGGAATTGTTGATCCCTTCTACAAGTGGAGATACTGAGCCTACCTCCTTTATTTTAGACAAGGCAGCAGACCAGGTCATGTCCAATCAAACTTGACAACAAGGACAGGATTTCAATCATGAAATGATGGGATATCCATGACCAGTGTTGTAGCAAGGATACTTAGTGCCTGGTGACAAAATATGAACTTTGCACCACTGGTACTTAGTGGCCAGGGATAAAACATAAACTTGGCACCACCTTAGAGTGCATCTGAGATAACGAATAGTTGTATTTTCCTCATTTTGGCACCTCTGGCACATGGCACCTGGGAACAACTGTCCCCCCTGCCCTCACCAAGCTATGTTACTGTCCATGGCATTGGCAGGAAAGAAGATTTGTACCCAAGAATGTGGTTTCACACATCAGATTAGGATTAAACAGGAACAGAGAAGAGGTGGAATGATGTTCTGATCCCTCTTACAAGTCAAGCAAGTGTAACCCAACTTACTCCACTGGGTTTAAATAGTAACTTAGGAACAAAGGGATGGTATTGACCTGATCCCTGTTCGTAATGGATAACCAACAGGTCAGTCAAATGATGAAGATATTATGGACTTGCCCAAATTGGATCTATCCAATGGAGGTTGCTGCTGTTTCCTCTCAGGATTCACTGATCTTTGTCAAAGGGACACCAGTCTTGACAAGACACTGCTGATTTCAAACCAGGAGACTAAACTTGCTGACACATATTTTTCCTTTTTGGGATAGGTATCAAGAATCAATCCTTCACTGGCATATCATAAAATACTTATCCTAGCATGGGAACTATGAAGGGGAACACAATTTACTAAAGCACCACTTGCAAAATGCAAAAACCCTTTAAAGTTAACAAGTGGAATACAAAAACACCTGAATAAGTAAGAACTGAGAAGATAAACTCTCAAACTGCACAACAATGTATGTAATAGGAGATGTTTAAAGACAACAACTAAGATGAACTTCAATGTGCAACATAGCACACGTACTATAGATATAGTGGGATTATTTGGTTTAAAATTCTGGACCTCCAATACTAATTGAAGAAGGGAATAATTTAGCTTGGACTGGGTACTAAAGTCCCAGAAAAGTAAAACAATGCAATATCGGTAGGTATGGTGTTAATGTTTTTAAACTGTCTGGAACTTGTCAACATCATAAGGCTTGCATTCTGCAATCTTTTTCCTAAAACAATGCACTCACCTTCATTAGATTTGGAATGCAACAAGTGAAGCATTAATTCAATCCTTCTTGTTGACCTCTCCATGGTTTCTTCTTTGTCTCTGACCAAGGCTAAAGCTGGTTGGACACAAGAGAGAATCAGACTGCGAATATTTAGTTTGCTGTTAACTCTCTGAGGGAAATTATTCACATGAGCCTTCTCACTCTGCAATACCTTTTGTTGAGCTTGGGTCTGAATAGCTCTAAAATATGGAAGAAATGTAAAGACTAAGGTATCTAAATTATCATTCTTAAAATTTTAATTGAAATAGCCAACATTTCAAATATTATTCACCATGTTTCACATACTTATGCTTAACATGGTAACATTCAAAATAGATTTATAATCCTTGAACAGATTTTGTGACAAAAATACAAACAACAAACAAACACAGTCTCAAATGCATGATGAAAAAGATATTCGAGATGCATTAACATCATCATCAGTAATAAGATGAAGTTTTAACAAATTCTGTAGAAAAAAAATCTCAGTCATGGTCAACATTCTCAAAGTAAAAATATTAATTGTGAAGTACCACAGGGCTCTATCCTTAGACCTCTGTTACTCATTCTATTTATCAACGACTTGTCTCTTAAGACAGGAACTTCAATTTCTTCCACTGACCTCAATACATATGATACTACACTGAGATGGGTAAAACCAAAATAGTACTTGAAAATAGCTTACAAGATGCTCTCAAAAGACTTCAAGTATGGTGCAAGAAAAACAGTATGATCATAAATACAGACAAAACAAAAGCCTACTAGTTACAATGCAACAAAAATGAGCAAGGCTAGATAGAGACAAACTCCAGGTTCTATTTGACAATGTGAGCCTTACTTAGTATGACCTCTCAGGATGAAATTCTTGGTGTATTCAAAGGTAACAACCTTACTTGGCCAATTCACATCATACAAGTTTCAAAAAAGGTTAATTCTTATCTTTGGCTATTGAGGAAAATCAAAATATACATTCCTCTTCGGTATAAGGTCATCTTTTATAAAAGTTATATTCAGCCATATCTGGACTACTGTAATGTAATTTGGGGTAATACATCTAATTTAAATATAACACTTTTAAGACTCCATCAGAGGGCTTGCCATTTAATTCCAGAAATATCTCAGTGAACTTGATACTAAGAAAGCTACAGGACTTGATCAGATTGGTCCACAACTCATTAAATCTTCTGCCTCTGCTATTGTAGATAGCTTAACATTCATAATCAATTTAAGTATTGCAACATCATCTGTTCCCAAAATATGGAAAACTGCAAAAGTAACTCCTATTCACAAATCTGGTCCTAAGGATGATGCTGATAACTACCGGCCAATCTCAATACTACCAAACTTGTCAAAATTGATTGAAAAGCATGTCCATGATTGTTCATATCATATTTAATCAAACACTTTCTGTTATACCCTAATCAATCAGGCTTTAGACAGAAACACTCATGTGAGACTGCCTTGATCTCCCTAACTGATAGATGGCTTCAAGCACTTGATCAAGGTAGAATAATAGGTTCTGTATTTGTAGATTTCAGGAAAGCTTTTGACATGGTAGATCATGAAATCCTTTTGAAGAAACTGAAAATCTACCAATGTGATGAAAGCACAGTTAGATGGTTTACTTCATACTTAAGTGAGAGAACACAACATGTTTATATTAATAATGTTCAGTCTAAACCTGAAACAATTAGATGTGGAGTACCACAAGGCTCAATTCTGGGTCCATTACTGTTTATTTTATTTTTTAATGACCTACCACTTGTACTAAAGGACTCAATATCATCTACAGATCTCTATGCAGATGACACAACATTGTCAGACATCCAAAACACAAAACAAGAACTCAAAAAATTTCTTTACAGAATGCCTTAAACAAACTAGAATACTGGTGCACATGCAATGGCATGGTGGTTAATACTGGGTAGATTAGTTCTTAGCTAATTGAGTTACCCTCTTTAAATAAAGTCATAATAATCAATGTATAGACAATTTCTAGGATGGAATGAATGATAAATATTTTAACAATGCATGACAGAATATTTCTTAGAAAGGCAGATTGATGTATAAAGTATCCACAAAAGCCATTCCTGTCTATCTATCTGTCACCAAATAGATGCTGATGGTACTCCAAATTTAAGATCCATAAGAAGTAAAAATTACATTATACCAAGGCCAAAAAAAGAATTGTTTAAAAAATGTTTTCAATATACTGGTCTGCCGGTATGGAACAACATTCTCGAAGACATAAGGCAGGTTCCCAGCATTTCATCTTTTCATAATCAGTGTCTCAAATGGATGAAATCTTTAGAAAATTTAACAGTTCTAGTACAATAAATACAGCCTTTTTTTTATATAAGTTTGCATCATTTAACAGTTCTAGTACAATAAATACAGCCTTTTTTATATAAGTTTGCATCATTTTCAGTCAAAGTTTTCAATGCAAGATGATATTTTATATTTTATATATGTTTATGTTATGTATTCACAGATGCCTTTGCATGTGTTCCAGGGTTTATACGTTGATTTTTAAAATCACTTAACTATATAGTGTCAAGCCAGATTCTTCACATCATGCTGTATATACTGTATATATTGTTAATAACATATAGAAGGCCACCAGGTAGATTAGTTCTTTAACAAATTGAGTTACCTTTTTTTCTCTAAATAAAGCCATTTTTATTATTATTATTATTATTATTATTATTATTATTATTATTATTATTATTATTATTATAAACATATTATTATTATAAACTATAAATAAAAAAGAGAAAGCAAAATCACAAGACCAATAGCAAACAGTCCCACCTTTGAGCTTCCAAGGCATTCCTATCAATTTCAGAGTCATCTGATTCCATGGAAACAGCTGACAACAAGGCTCTATTTTCTCTGTTAACTGCATCTTCCATCAGTGTGCCTACTGACTTGCCAAGCATTTCAGAGATCAAGGGCATCTCTTCATCTTGTGTCCTCAGGTCATCAATGTGGACAGAATGCCACTGTCCACACTACAATGAGAAAAAAGCATAAAGGATATTCAATTTTTTATTTAAAAATTAAAAGAAAGTTTCATGGCTGTATTTTCTGACTGCAGCCCACATTTCATAAATGAAGTGACTATGACTGATGGTCCAGGTTTCCACTGCAAGGATCCCTGTGCAGTTTCCAGCTTGCTAGAAGGGGAACTGGAGAGGACAAACTGATCCACTGCAGTGTTCAAGGTCCCCAGAACATACAGAACAATGTGGCCTTGATTTTCAGTGCCTCCAATAGGGTCAAAATAATGTCTACTTAGTAATGGAACATTGACTAAACCTCTGGTGCTGTGAAAATTCATTACCATGTATACAAAATCTTGAGATGAAACCAGTTTATCTTAAGCTAGGTGAGATAAAGGACAAGTCTGGTCACCAAAGACTAACCAAGAGCCATATTTTGTCTGAGGGACTCTAATTTGCCATTGTGGATCAACTAGTCACTGCAAGGATTGGGATCCCCAGTGATCTTAGGTTAATGGCAACTACTCACATGACAGGTAAGTGCTTTTGGAGTAGAAAATTGGAGATGCATCACTGCACACCCTCTGTAATTGTACCCTTCTGAAGTAGGGAGTACACCTGTTCTTTGAACTGCACCATATTCTGCTGGTGAAACCACATCTGGATTTTTACCAGGAACTGAAGCCAATAACCTCAGCATACAATTGAGAGGAATCAACTATCACCTATTATACCTGTCCATGCCTCAAAAAGAGAAATAATCTGGCACTGATGGGAGTTAATGGAAAACAAACAAATCAGAATATGAAAGTCTTTTGAGTGCTTTGGTCTACCATCCTTTTCTTCAGACAAAAGGATGGACCCACAAATATCCACTCATTACTTCTTTGGCAACCTGTGCAAGAACATGACTGACAAGGAGATATCATATCAGGGTTGCTTTCTGAACTGAAGCTGCATCACTTTGAAGAAGTTAGTGAAAGGCCTCTCGGGATGGTCAGAGTGACTTTGTTTCCTGGCCAGTCTTGATGAACAAGGAGTGGATATAAGGGATGAGTGTTGTTGATCCCTAAAGGCCTGAAAAGCCTCAGAAAGAACAAGGAGATTAGCCAACAGAAGGTTAATACTGTTCTTCAGCAAGATTTTGGAAGTGACCAAAACTGTATCCTTGCAGAGGTGGGGATGCTCCACTGACAAAGAATGTCAAGATGTCTTGACCACCACATACAGAATCGGTGGTTGAGTATCCTCCTATAGTAGAGAGGAAACTAAAAGAAACAGTGAAAACAAAATTAGTATATGAGGCTATAGTAACTAGTGGCTGAGTCTTTAACTTCAATGCTTCCAGTGTCTCTTTTGACAGGTGAGTTCAGGACTCTTGGGCCCCATGTTACTGCTTATTGACGATCTGGTGGATGAGGAGAACCTAACCCCACAATTCCTGACATGAAAAGAGGGAACTGGCCCTGGCCCTGAAAGTGATCAAGAGGCTGAGAGTGCCTCTTGACCCTCCTTTACAATTTAGAAAATGGCCTGCCCACCTCCCTCTATTCAATCTCCAGTATGAGAGTGGATGAAGTTTGATCATGAGCTGGAACACTGACATCCTTACTATGAGGCAAAGGGTTTAAAAAATATGGATGCATGGAAAGGAAGGAACAATCACTTCCCTACAATGGATGACGACACATCCCCTAGGGACTGAGTGGAATAATAGGAAATGGGGGAAATAATGATCTAATTTGCTTCCATAGTCTAGCACCCATTCACTTACTCCCAGTTCTTAGTGGGAATAAAAGTTAGTGTGTGGCATGGTCTTGACTCGATTTCCATCCCCAGACCAAAAGGGCTCCCAAGACTGGTGACTGGTACTAAAATCAGTCTGCTTGTCAACTGATGACCAGAATAGATTTGTTACTAGTCATTAACCAGTCAGGTGACTTTTATCCTTAGAAGCTTCTTCTGCAGATCAAAAGACTTAGATTGTAGATATTCTCTTATTGAGAGGCTTGATCCCATTGCCAATAAAGGATTCAAGTTTAAAGGATGCTGCAAATCCCTTGTGAGGCATGTGTGCACAAGTATCTTTGCCTTATATATATATATATATATATATATATATATATATATATATATATATATATATATATATATATGAAGAAGGTGCTGCTGAGGGTAGAATGACCAACTTTCTGATTGTTTTCTTCCTCCCTTGTGGGGGGCACCACCAGCCTTATGAATCTTTGATCAGACCAATCCAGTCCCACTCTGAGATCTGAAGGTCTCAGCAATGGATATCTTGTCCCCAACTGTGCAAGGGATCCCAAGTTCTGCTCTGAGCCTTAAAAGACCCAGCAATGGATACCATACCATCTCCATTAGGATGAGCCTGATGGACCTTATAAATCTCTGAAGAGGCTGTTCTTAAGCCTGAGGAACTCATGATGGACACCTGACTCCTTTTGGAGAGTCCTGTGGGCCTGATGAGTCTCTGATGAGACTGATAGAAGCCTGCCCTGAGGGACTCAGCAATGGATACCTTACTATCTCCCTTGGAAGGGACTGTACGGACCTTAAGAGTCACTAAAGAGGTTGATCCAATCCTGCTCTGGGTCCAGCAATGGTCCTTGACCAACTTCCTTGGAAGGGACTCAGTGGGACTTTAGTGTTTTCAAGAAGACTGAACCAATCCTTCATTGAAATGTAAGAATTTGAAACAACCTAAAAGTTATGAAGATGAGGTATAAGGTTCCTTTTTGCTTTCTTTGAGTGTAGGTCTATGACAGTAACAGTCCTTTAAGGTCCAAGAACTCAACCAAAGACAACAAAAAGGACAGATAATATCCTTACAAAACTTGTACATGCCAAGCAATTGGGGTGTAAATCCCAGGAAGCTTCTTGTGTCCACATATATCAACGCTTTGTCTTACTCTTAGGAATTGCTGTAATGTAAAAACTCTTCAAAATCCTGCATAACAAAAAAAATGTGTATGAATTTGGGTGTGTACAAAGAACAAATGAAGGACCATCTAAATTTGTTCTTAATGGACTTGTGTTGTTTATATAATGATTTGAAAATAAAAAGTCAAACTTGTATCAAATAATGATAAAATATGCATGCATGTTGTGAGCCAAAATTGTTTGATGACCTTGAAAATTACATCATATTCATCTGCACCTAAAATGGTTTTGAAATCCTTTAATCATCTAATTAAGCAATTAGTGTATTTAATGTAATACCTGCATGTACCTTAGGAACTGCACAACCTTTTTATTTTTTAAAAACTTACACAACCCGATTATAATCAATACAGTGTGACTCTGCTACAGCATGCTCCATTATAACATGAATTCAGATATAACATGGTCATGGTGTGGCTCCCAAAATTTCATATACATGTACTTTTCTTGTGCATGAAAAAAATTCTTTCTTAAAAATACAAAAAAACAAAAAAGTTTATTATTATCATTTTAGGTCATATATTGCATATGATAAATACAAGATGATTGTGGCATGGCTCCTGAAATATTATATGCATTTTTCTCATACACAAAAATATAAGTGTTTTATTCTTCAAAGTACAAAAAATAATGTGTATAAAGTTTATTCTGGAATCATACAGGGCTTTGCAAATGTAAATTGTGATATTTTTCTTCTTTATTGGCAGCAAAATATACAATCTGGTGATTTTGTTTTAATTGGCAACATTTTTGGCTGTTTAAACTTGCATATACAACCACTGGTTTAGAGTGGAGAACTTATTGGGCCCCACGAAAGGTAGCCACAAAGTTGATACAAAATGCATTGAAATTTATCTATTGTTACATAAATTCTTTGTCCATATTGACAAGCCATCTTAACAGTTCATTGTTATATCATAAACCATTTATATTGACATCCAGTATGAGTTATGTATGTTTGGAGATGTCCAGAATTATTTCAAATTTACATTTCTGGTAGCAGAGATCAACCTGATGAGGCATTATCTCATAATCTGTCTTTTGTTGGAGTGTTGGCCACTGGCTGGTAGTTAATGTATTTACATAGACTAAAATTTGTATGTGGATGTTAAGTAAAATATGTCTTTTTTTATACTCAGAAATTAATCCTTCAGAACATTCACATTTTCTGTAGTAATCCCTGTCATCAGACCAGAATGCTTGCAACTTTATCATCGACTGACCCTGTCTTTAAATTTCTTCATCACTCCAGAACCACAAATGTAAAAAAACCCCCAAAACTAAAATATAAAACAAAAAAAAACACAACCAGGCTCTTACTTGTCTATTCAATATAAGGGAGGAACAATAACTATAATGGACCATACAACAGCCAATTCATTTTTTTTTAAAAATGTACCCAAATAAAATTTCAAAGAAAACATTACCTTTGAAGCACCAACTCTTCTGAAAACGTACTAAGCAAATGGGAAAACAAATCAATCATAAAATGCTGCCACAATAAGAACTGGACATTTGTTTGGTTCTCCAAAGCTGTCCTTTAGAAGTGACTTCAATAATGCATGCACCTTCATCAAAGAAAGCCAACTACAATCTTCAATAAAAACAAAAAACCTTTCTTCAAAGGAAGTCAATACCAAACGTATATAAAGCAAAGGAATCTGATGGATTGTTTCATTTTCCAATGTGACTGCAACACTTTTACTGTGCAGTGAAAGTTTCCTTTTTACAGGAAAAAGTTTATGCTGACGAACTCTACCGATGGCGCTTAAAGTGCAAACTTTTGCCGACTTGGGATGTACTGAAAGGTCAATTGGGATGTACTGAAAGGTAAATTCATTACGTGATTGTGCTATTTTTTCCCACTGAATTCAGACCTTTTTGACCAGTGATAATATTACTGAATATTTTAAATTTCTATGTTCATATATTTGATGGAATTAATTGTATTGTAGATTCAATGTATTTGATGTGATTTGTGGGTGACTACATGGTGTTAATACTTTATTCACTGCTATAAATCAGGTGTGGTGTGGTGTTTATAATTTTTAATGTAGCTTTAACAATTTTTCAGTCATATCGCTACAATGTCTGCAGTGTGGTAGTTTATAGTGATGTCTAGCATTGGGGCATCATGCCCACCCAGTCACATTATCCTGACACCAGGCCAACTAGGCCTAAAACTAACCTCTTAATGCTGAGCATCAAGCGAGGCAGCTGTTAGTACCATTTTTGTAAGTCTTTGGTATGACTCGACTGGGGATCGAACCCACAACCTCCCACTTATGAGGTGGACGCTCTAACCACAAGGCTACCTATGGCGCTTAAAGTGCACACTTTTGCCAACTTGGGATGTACTGAAAAGTAAATGTGCTTCATCATTCATTATGTGATTGTGTTATATTTTCCCACTGAATTCAAAAATATAAAACCTTTGATAATATTATTGAATATTTTAAATCTCTATATGTTCATATATTCGATGGAATTAATTGATTTGAAGATTCAATATATTTGATGTGATTTGTGGGTGACTACACCGTGTTGATACTTTATTCACTGCTATACATCAGACATGTATATATAAACAGTATACACATATATGTACTAATGAATGGTTCTCTGAATAAAGTAAAATATTATAAATGCCTTCTCTGTTTTCACTACAGGTGTATTTCTCATTTAATATGGATTGATTTAAGATGTTAACTGTGCCAATGAATCACTCTTTTTTGCACCTGCATTTATTACCACCCTAACCCACCCCTGCACATTTTTTTGGGTACATGCATAATTTTCTTCAGCTAACTGACCTGGTTGCTTTTTACACAGTTCGGTCTATAACACGGTTGGTTTCCATGCCTCCCAACTATCGTGTTATAGTAGGGTAACACTTTAATTATACAGCTCTCCTCTCCTAATGTTTGCATTAATTTCCAGTAGCCATTGTAAACATACATCAACATGCAGAAAATTAAGTCTGACTAAAAGTATCTTTCCAACAAAATGTTGGCTCCTTTTCTAGTTAAAGTGTTGCAATGTTTGTCTTTATATTTAAACTTTAATCATTCTAAAATTAAGAATTTAAACTTTTTAACTGGCATTATAGAGGCAGTGTTGTGTTGACATACTGTTTAATTAACCAAGCTATCAACCTATCTACTATGACAATGGCATAAAATACACAAAACAATGAAAAAAATTATTCTTTTTTCTGATGTAAAAGTAGTAATATAGTCATTGCCAAAAATGATAAGAATAATGTTCTTTACCTATTATTTTTTAAATATAACTTTTCTTTAGATCTGCATAAGAAGCTATCATCACCTCCATACAGGGAATGCAGATGTAACTGGTTGAAAGTCACATGCTTGGAGTAACAACCAATAGTGCATGTATGTAAACGGATTTACCTTGATTAGTCAATAGAGTTGAAATGTCCCATGAAAAGTCTTCTGAATACAGTCTACTCATTTAATTCACATAAAAACAATTCAGAGTAAACCTGCTAAGAGTAACCTATGACAACATAACCTATCACAAAAAGCAATATATAAAGTTTACTGCTGAAGAAACAACTTTATTTCTATATCTAACTGCATGTCAGAAGCAGCCTTCTAATTAAAGTAGGTCACGATGAATATAGCAAGGAAGAATCAATATAGAAATCAGCAGAAATATTTAACCCATTTTAGTAAAGCATGAAATGTAGGTTACAGTCACTTTCTTTGATTACGTGGGTGTAGTTGCAACAGAGATGTATCCAATTATCAAATTTCATGGTTAGAAAAAAAAACAACACTCAATAAATATGCTTTAAAAATGGAATTTCTACAAAGTCATTGCAGCATGTGACATCCTATTGCAATAAGTATATAGAATTTATCAAGACTGGTCCACTTACCAAATTTATGATTCTAGATTACAGCATAAGCATCTGGAATGCCATTGTCTTATGTGGTCATGAGCTAAATGCAAGAACTCCACTAAAGCCAGTAAAACATGAAATGAAGGTTAAAGTGACATTTCTGTATAGACATGATACTAACAGAGTTGTACACAATCATCAACATAACTTATTCAAGCATGAACAGTAAACAAAAAATGGAAACAAAGTTAATGAAGAATGAAATATGGGTCACAGGTAACTACTTGTAAAATAATAGTGTTATACTCACTGAATTTGCATTCTCTCACCTATGTTCATGATTCCAGTAAAAGAGTCAAATGTCATTTTTTGTGGTAAGGGTGATACTAATACAGATCCATAGAGTCATCTAGTTTGATTATTCTTCCATAAACAGTGCTTGAGACTGAATAAAGTCAGTGAAACATTACATATGGGTCACAATTACCTACTTTTGTGATGAGAGTACCAATCAAGATGCATCCCTGTACCAAATTCCATGATCCCAGTTACAACAGCATGTATATATGCTACCAAAAACTCACAAAATCTTTAACTTAGTAAAATGTGAAATGCAGAGGGATAGATTTATATGAGCTTCTTAAAAATTTAATTATTCTTAAATTAAAGAAAAATCAAAATGCAAAATTAAGTTAAAAAATTACCAAGAGAGAGCCTTTAGATTGTTTAGAAAATATGAAAAGCAATAAATGTCCTGGATTCATAGCAGAATTTTCAAAAAGTCTTCTTGACTGATACCTAGGAAATTTGTAGAGCAACGATGAAACACTGGATCTTTCTCAACAGTTGTGCAACAAGAAATTATAATCTGTAAACTTAAGGAAGATGAAAAAAAGAGTATTTAAAGAACTTGTGCCATATATAATAACTTTACATTTAGTTCTTTTTTTTCTGCATCCAACTTACCTAACATCTGGAGTATACTGCATCATATGCTTCACTCAATGTCTGTGGGATTCCTACTCCCATTTTTAGAAAAAAGGTAAAGGTAAATAAAGTGTAGAAACCTAAAAACATGGTCAATTGTTTTAAAAAATATAAACCACATTCATCATATCCGAAACTTTCTCTGGCAGTACATCAACACAAAGGTTCTTCTTTGAATTTAAGTTAAAAAAGTAAGACTCACTGGGCAGAAACTGACATACCAGTTCTCAAAAAGGACATCTTCCATAGTCAGTGGATATAGACATGAACATGATATGCAATCTGGTCCAAGTTCACCATTCAGGAGGTATATACCAATTAGGTTATGTGTGTTTGATAGACAATCAGCACATTGAAACAAAGAGGTCTAAACCAAGAAGACTAGAAAAAGAAAGCTATGCACTAGCAGAATTATTCTTTGCAGCCGACATAGTTTCTTTTTAAACTTTTCTAAATCTACTTAGTATTCTTTAATTACTACTATAAGAATAAATTATCAGGTATAGAATCAAATATCCAGGATATAATCTGCATTATCTGCATTACATAAATGTACACAAAGTAAAAGATGTCACTATGGATCATAGATTTCTAGGGAAATAGAAACATCTCTCAGTATCTGCAAGAAGTCTATACAGACTGGTTGAGACATAATGCTTCTATAGGTTTAATTCATGCAGAGACAGCCATGTAGAGTTTTACAAACAACGTTTTTTTATATTTATTTGTTTGTTTTGTCTATGTTTTGTATATGCCTTTAAAAAAGACTCATTAAGAGTCGAAAGTTACAAGAAAGATATATATACATACATACATTTTTTTTTTACTTTGCTTAGTATAAAACAGAGCTGTTGTCTGATATATAAAACAATTAATTTTCTAATTTTTTTATTATTTCTTCTTGTGTTGTACTATATCTTTGTACAGTTCACCTGTCCATCAGTCCATCTAGGTATACATAGGCACCAACTAAATTAGTGGTTTTAGTTCATAGGTGACTTGTCCATCATTCCATATAGCTTATATTGCGTAAACATTCAATAAATATTTAACAATAATCCTGAAAGCTGTTTCTTGATAGCAACACTAATGCTAGCACTGAAAAATCCAGTGAAACATCCTCTAGCAAATTATGGTGTTTACATAAAGCTGACACTCAACTGGAATTTAATAAAACATCATCTTTCATATCAGGTATCTAGAATGATAAAGAAAAAAGTGGTTACTGATACTCACCTGGAATCCAGTAAAACATCCCCCTGCAATCCTAGGCAGCTGTATGATGAAGACCACATGACAAGGAGCTTTGTGTTCTTCCTTTGTTTTTTGGTGTTCATCCATGATACAATATCTGGCACAAGCCACCAAGTTGGCATTAGTGTCACCTGAATCACACTGGATCAAAAAGAGCAATTGCTCTCCAGGTTTTGACTCCATGAATGACCTGAATAGTTGAGAAAATATCAATTGTGTTGCCAGTACTAAACCATGAAAATTCTATCTTCAAATATCTGACTCAAAGAAAAGAAAATTAACATCACAAAAAGTTCATAATTATACTAGCTAGAGGGATTCTATTTTTGAAAGCATCTTCTGTCTCTCCTGTGACAATGTCATTTTGTGACATTAGTATTTGATAGAGGAAAATGAAAATAAGCAAGTTTGTTAGGAGTGTGATATTAAAAATACCCTCTAATTTTCAAGTGGGCCAACATTTTTTGCCAAGAAGAATAAGTCATTATATGAAAGAATATTTTAGCATTGTCAGAACAGATTTGACTTAAATGTAGTGCTAGTGATTTTAAGCAGATTTCCAAAATCACTAGTTCATATTTTTTTGGGCAGTGGATTGTGTGTAATGTATCTTGTGAATAATTTGTAATGCAAACTATCTTTGAAATTAAAATGAGAAGGAACACAGAGTATAGATGCCATCAGGATTAATACAGTCAACACTGACTCTACATGGCATAAAGTGGTAGCCTTCTTCCAAAGATTGACTTGGCAACAGTTTATCCTTATGAGACTCATAAGTAAGGTCTCATCTAAAACAGCAAAATATGAAGTTTTAAAATAATTTTTATTCTGTATTTTTGTACAAAATTCCAATCAAAACAAGTGCAAATTCTAAGAACAAATTTTACTTAGTAACACATGAGTACTAATATTGGCATGTGATATCCCACCAGTATACATGTACAATCATTTCAGACAAAACAATTTTGTGGGGTTTGGTTTGATTTGGAACTTTATGATACAGTAACACATGTAGGCTATTTAGTGCTAAGGCAACTGCAGCAAAGTACCATGCCCAAGGACACAACACGGCAGCTGAGTCAGCTTGGTCTGATGGTAGAATTTTAAACAGTTTTTAAAATTTTAGTAACACTGGTAGTTTTCCTCCTGACCTTCAAGCTACCAACTCTGAAATCCACTGGGATTTTTATTCAAGTAACTGAAAACATCTATCTCATGTGTCCTTGAAATTGGTCATAAAAGGTTCAGTTATTGTATAGAAATGAAATGCAATACAACTTAATTTTACTAGCACAGACCATGTAGTTCAAGCTACTGACCCCCAAATTGGTAGGGCTCATTCTTGGTCAAAGGATTTTACTCAACACATACAAAGTTTTGTTGAAACTGTTTAAAGATAACTTTGAGTCCTGAAATGAATAAAATGCAAAACAGGCCAGATCTATTTTATGAACAGCAACCTTGATTTTGAAGATACAGGCCCACACTCCCATCAATAGAGGTCTTTCGTTTGGCAGAGGATAACACATGCACAGAATTTTGTACAAATGCATTTGCAGTGCTCAAGTTATTGCCTGAAAATGGCCAAATCTATTTTTTAATAAAAGCAACCTTGATCCTGGAGCAATTAATACTTCCCCCAATTACAAAAAAGATTCTTTCTTTGGTTGAACGGAACAAATGTGTAAAATTTTGCTGATTTCAGTTATCTAGAATTTAAATTATCATTCTGAACTAAAGTGTATAGACAAAATCTATTTTGAGTAACAGAGACCCTTGACCTTGACACTACTGATCATATGATCAATGGGGTTCTTTCCTGGACTGTAGGAAACATAATTAATACATTTCTTTTAATTATGTCCAATAGAATGCATGTTATCATCTGGAAATGAAGTGAATTGGTACAATCTATAGACTGGTATGAGCGGTTGTTCTTACAGGGATTAAATAAAAGTTGATGAAGTTTATCCTAGTTTTTGTGATGCAGTCATTCATAGAAATGTCTAAATGCATATTTTGCCAAGACATTAAAGTCACTGGTTGCATTCAGCAGGTGGCTGCTCATAACACAGTATTTATATATTAAAATCAATCCATGCATTATGATTGTGGTCAGAAATGACAGGTGGTCACTCATAGCATGACAATTTTTACTATACTTGCAATGAAATCATGGCATAAATATTTTACATACTGGACCATACAAAAATTGAGCTTTGAAAAAGACAATTGTCACACAAAATAAATGTTTTTGATAAAAATGAATCTTATTTGGTGGTATATGAACAGTTAGTCTATTTCCCTGCTTTGGTGACTCCTTGTGTCACACAAAAGTGTTCTACACCACTCTGGGAATCAGAATAATCAATAAAACAAAAAGCAGTAATGTAATACACAAATGTTTTTATGTACCTGTGTTGGTTATTAAAATCAATTAGAAAAAAATGTTGATGATTTCTCTGATGTTGGACATTTTGAAAATAAGTGTAGTTTATACTAAATAACAACTTTATCAGAAAAAGCACATTATTGACGATTATTCTTGACTCCAACCACATAAAACTGAGGTTTTTGGGATATTTAGTGGATCTTTTTGGAGGTCCCTCAGTAACTCGTGCCCTTACTTATAGTGTGGTCTTTGTTTTTGGACCCTTTGTGTGCAAGTTATCAAGGAACAGGTGTAATTGTGAACAAATGTTTGTGTGCAAATGAGATATCTGCATCCCCTTGAAACATAATTGTGTTTGTTCTAGTAAACAGTACATTGTCAGTATGTATGGCAACTGTACATGTATTTAACCTCAACCACTTAGTTCATCGTAGAGGGACCTATGACAAAGCTTGTTGATACATCAGTTCCATACCATATAGTTTTGTGGGCTGATGTATATGACTATGACAAAACAAACTTATTTTTCATTCCAGAATTATGTATGTATTATAATTTTGCTGAAATTATGTACTCTAAAGAATTTTATTAAGGATGCAATGTATAGCCTATTATTAAAAAATTTAGTATTCACAAAACACTCCCAATAGCTTGAAATCTCAACTTTTATTTTCCACAATTTTCTTTTGTACTTGTATGCAAGCATTATATTCAAGATTTAAATATTCCATATTTACAAATATAATTTCCGTCTCGTGGGTTGGTGTTTTTTCTGCAGATTTCCCGGTTTCTTCCTCCACCATTAATACCATGTATAGCCTATCATGTGCTGAAAAATGTCTTTAAGCCCCACAACAACAACAAATATAATTTCACATGTAAATATCGTATTAAAAATAACTCATGACCAAATAACTTGTGAACCTGCTTATAATGCTTATAGATCCCATTTTTTAAAGCTAGAAAGTACCGATAACTTGACCAATTTTTGTTGAACATGAAGAAAATTGTGATCAAAATTGGTAAATGAAACCTTGATATATTGCTTGTTTTATTACTGAAAATGGTTAATATGACCTGGAAATTTTAATCAACATTATGAAATTATAAATTCTTAATAAGAAATCCTGCATTTTGTTAAATTTTCTTTCCAAACTACAGTCTTGGCTCACTGTAAATAACAGTATGCAACAAAATTTTGAATAATGAAAAGAGCACTAATGCCTACTCAAGGCAGCACTATAATAAATGAATATGAATTAAATAAGATTTTTTATCAAGTGAAATGCATGTTTTAATTATATCTTTTAATTTCGTTTAAGTGTCCTGATCATTAATGCAATATGCAATGTTGTAAATGTGAAATATGTTGATCTACCATAATAGCTATGACTGAAATTGTTTTTGTGAGAACCTTAGTGCTGACAATGTTTTGATACCTAATTTGTGTAAGTATTTGATGCAATTAGATTAGTATTTTTTGTATTGTCACACTGAATTAAAAGCTGACTTTGTGTTACCAGGTTAATTTGTCTTTTGTGTCAAATAAAGGGGGTGGAATAAATGAAAAGTTAAAAGGTATGAAACTTCAAACTGTGTAAAAATTAGCAGCCCCTAGTCAAATGACAGGTCATTAAACACTGTTACAGTTTGTTTTTTTGTGAATGTATTATTAAAAAACTATTAGCTTAAATTAGTAGATAACAAGACAACCAAGTAAAATGTATACTTTATAACATAAAATTCTGTTTCACAGATATAATTTATTACTGAAAATCTAATTTTAGAGTTTGTAGTTAATTTGTAATTATAGAACTGGCACTGAGAATTTCTCAATGATGAGAAATTTCACTATTACTTGCAAAGAAATCATTGCATCAATATTTTACTAATAGAAGAGAAACATTTGACTTTCAACAATGATGGCTATTTCACAAACCAAATGTTTCATTTTTAATTTTTTTAAAAAAAAATAAAAGTTATGTTGTTTGATTGTGAATTTAAATCAATAAGTGGTCTGGTTCCCTGATTAGTATGCTCCTTTCATTGCATTCCACTATAGTAGAGAGCAAATCAAGGAGCATAAAGATCAGGAAACCAGGCTACTCAACAAAAACATAAAGCAGTGATGTAATACCCAATATTTTCACAAACATGCAAAGGGTGTTAAAACCAGTTTGAATAATGGTAACTATCTCTCAATGATTGGTCATCTTGAAAATAAAGGCAATTTTTAGATAAAAAACAAAAAACATGGTTAGAAAAAGCAGTTTATTAACAACTATTTCCAGCACGATTTTAAAACGAGTATTCAGCCATTAAACAGGCCAGTTTGCTCCCCTGCCCTTTTGCAGTTTTTTTCTCTGTCCAGCAAGGATGGCATCATTTCATATTGTTATGGTGGTCCCTCAATAACTAGCACCCTGGCTTTTAGTGTGGTTGATGTCTTTGGACCCTGTTGTGCATGAGTTCTTGAGTGAGATGTGTACTTTAATGAATTGTCTCTTCAAACATTCATAAAAAATATATCCTTTTTAAAATATTAGTGACTTACCAAAAACAGCAGTCTCTGCAACTATTTTTTATTATAATTTATATAATTTACTAGATGTATGGAGAATTAATTTTTGACAAACATTTTTTATATATCTGACATTAGGTCAAATATCATTTACCTCAGTTATATAAATGAAAGAATAAAAGATCATTTTAGAAAATGTTATCAATTATCATTTTGATTAAAAAAGCAGATTAAACAGGTTTACTGTGATGATCAACGCTACATATTAAAGCAATAATTAACTGCTTTTTAGAATAAATTCAGCTCTCCGAAGTTAAATGAAAATGACCATTTCAGCTGTGGGTAAATTTCTAGGTAAATAGTATGTTTTATCAGATCAATCATGCCACATTACTAAAAATAAAACATTTACTGGCTATAATATAGGTTGTGTGGCATGGGTAAGTTTAGAACCAATAATCCAAGGATTGCTTGTTCAGCCCATGTATACTGTTTTGATGTGTCCTTGACAAAAGTACCTAATACCTATTTCTGTGGCATGATATAGCTAATAATGCTTAGAAATTTTACTTTTAAGTAGATGTACTTATAGGACATGAAAAGGAAACAAGGCAGTTGTAAAATGATGGACCCCTGTTGGTATGAGACAACTGACTTGGCTGATATCTGCTGAACAGCCAAGAGCAGTTGTCAAGAAATTTGACTAAGTAAAAAAAAGTATTATGTATAAATTTACTCCAATGCATTTGATTGGAAATGTTATCACAAAAACTAACAAAGCTTCTCTATTGTGTTTTTGATTACATCGTCATTTGCTCATAACTCAAAGGCCTTTATTCAAAACTGTCAAAGTTGGTTGAATTATGCTCAGCAATTTTTTAAAATCAAGTTGTTTAAATTTTTTTGTAATTTTATTAAATGCAGTACATCTGATGACAGGTCAGATCCATCTGGCAGCCCTCATGGAATATAATGAATAAAGGTGATTTTCTTCCCCTTCTAAAATTTTCCTATATAATGTACATTACAAATATGAGGTGGTTTTATTTCATTTCGAAGTTTTGTGTTTATATCCTGATTGCTAACAAAACTGCATACTGAAAAGAGATGACCTTAAAATATTCCAACCTATTCTTAAATTTTCTCACTAATTAGTCAATCTGTATATTTACTCACCAAATTGAAAATGATGATGTAACTGTTTTATCATTTTTTCTGCCACAAATCTGTATTTTATGATATAATATAAGAAAAGAGTATAAACATACTTCCAGGAGTCAGCTATGAATATTCACAATGTACAAATCAAGTTTAAAAATGACTTAAACTTTAACTTCAAAATTAAAATTGTTATTAGGTTCACATTACATGTAAACAGAAAAACCATTAAAAAGAAATATGCTGAATGCATAGCAATTTGCTCACGTATAAATTCAAAGAAACAATGTGATTTGAGAAGAATCAGAAGATTTAATGAGGATAACTCAAGTGGAATACAGATGTATATAGTCTCCCCCTGAGGACCACAACTACTTTCTAACAGTCTTACTAACAAAATGTGTATTTTAATATAGAATTTCAAGTTACTGAACTTCAGTGTCCATTCATCAGCCAGAAGGAAAATTCTAGATCATAACAAGTTACTAATATTACTAAAAGCTGCAAGCAAATTGTCAGAACATTGTTGGTTATATTTAAAAAGTAGAGGAAATGGAAAGTTTGACTGCCCTGGATGAGGATAGCTCAGATATTCTGATGTCATCCATAAAGATAGTTATAGAAAGTAATGAAATGCTTCTTGAGCTGATTAATGGACAAATGTACAATACAACCTCCCAAAAATATTCAGTTAGAAACCATCAATAGTTTCTGTATGAACAGTACATCTTGTTCATGTACTTGATTACAACTACTGTTGTACCTAATTTCTCTTACTGCAGTTAAATATCATTTTAAATGTCAATAGTATGATGAAATTAGAAAACAGACATGTCAGTGGACAGAATAGCTCAACTATTCCAAGTGATACAATATGGACAAGTATAACATGGTCACTACAGTGACTACTCTCTCCACCAACCATTAAAACCCTCAGAAGTTGCATACACATTTTGAAATCGTTGTGACTAACTTAAAGTACTGGAATTCACTAGTTTAGTAACCATCCTTGGGACAGTTTGAGGAGTTAAAGTAAAACTGCTGTAGATCAAGGAAATTGTATACACACCATGTGTCACCAACATAGCTGAAGATACACCAATACAGCTAAAGATCAATTCAAAAGTCTTGAATACTGTACCTGATTTGGCGACAGAACTGCTGCTCAGTGTCAAAGGACTGTAGAGTTTCCAGTGCAATATTGCTGTGTGGAATTTCTGTTGCCTGCTGAATTTCTAACTTGATTGCAGCTGATAGTAGTTTAGAATGAGTTGTTATCTGAAATAAGGATGACATTTATTGTTGCAATTTTATAGGGTCAGTTAATTTTAGTACTTTAATACATCAATAAAACAAGGTTTTATTCATAAACAATAATCCTTCACTATCAGCAACATATCTGGGGTAGCTGATGATATACATATTTGTAAAGTTATTCTTTATTGTAATAATTAGCATATCACCAAATAAATTTTGACAGAATACGAAATATAGTATTTTGAGGTTAAACTAATTTTAATATCATAACATTAGCCTGTTATTTATTCAATTTCTGAATCTTTTCCTGGTGCCAGTCCTCAGCCCAATGAGATTATTCCTTCCTCCAATTAGAAACTGGATAAAATAAACAAAAGTCCCTTTAAGTCACTGATTCTCTAATGGCCCAAAAAACTGCCAAAATTTCAAGATCATTTTTTTTTAAATTGCTGAGTGTTGAAACCTTATCTAATATTTCTTAGCAATAATAAGATTTTCATTTTAGTCACTGTAGCAGCCACACTGGAACTGGTTACAAGATCTTCACCATTTTCACTGAGGACCAGCTAGATATCTATAAAAGTCTTATGGTAAAATCCTATGTTTGACTTGGTTTTGTGGTTTTAACACCATTTTTCAGCACAAAAGAGGCTATACATGATGGTCAGTGTATTTGGTGGAGGAAAATGTTTTGAAGATCCTAGGAAGAACCAATGAGCCAAGGGAAGTTACTGGCAAGCTTTTTTATGTTCTTGATGGTGAACAAGTTCTCTCAAGATTTTAAAGCACATAAATAATTCTTCTGATAAAAATATTTATACAGTTATAACAATTGGATTTTTCTCTTAAATCTGTCCATAGTTTATGTATACCAAAAATGTAAAATGGTTAAAAATGCTGTTAAATGTAACATACACATTAATGCTTAACAAGCCTATGAATATATCGCAGAAAAAGTAATAGGTGTTCTATTTACAGTGCACTGCACTGAGTAACTTTGCTATATGTGCATCAAAGGGCTCAAAAGCCATACACTCTATAAGGGAATGGGTTACGAATGAAATTAATGTGCATAATATGTTGTTAAATGAATACTTTATTTTGTGATCTGGAAGGTTTAAGGCCAAGTCAGGAAGGTTTCTGAGGTGACTTAAATAGGTACTGCATGACAGTGTTTGACTCTTTAAATATAAATTGGTCAACCATTGGTGGAGGTGAAATAAATGGGATACTGAACCAAAACATTTCATAGAAACATTTATGTAATTTGATTTTTGTTTACTTTAATTGTTATGGCATTGTTCATAATGTTTTAGAGGTATATTTAAATGTAATTCATATGTATCTTGGTTCATGTCAAAATGATAAAACATAATTTCTGCCAAGCCACTAGACAAGAAATACAAGGCTCATAAATACATCTTAACCATTTACCTCATACAAGCACCTTTGGATACCTCCACCCCATTTACATGGAAGCTTTTTTGGACAAATCAAGCTGATTTGCATTGTAAGCGCCTTTTGATGCCTCTACACCATTCTCATGGAAACGCCTTTCGATGCCTGCTGTAGACATCAGCCATGTTGAGTGGATTTTTGTAGCGCCAAGTTCAGGGAAAACCCACTACTAGATACTACATTCGTTGATGTGAATGACCATTATGTCAGATCACATGGTCAATGTTTTTGATCTGGTTGAAATCTACTATTTAAAGTAAGTAGGTCATATTCTCCACTCTTCAAAATGGTGGTCGCAGATTTTGTTCAGTACTTACTCGAGTTTTCACGATTAGAATCACAATTATGAAAGCTTCAATAACTTAGGTAAAGGCTCTGATACTGATGTAGGAAACCATTAGTTTTTATAAATTATCAAATTCAGCTGATTTTGTGATGTAGATGCAGACAAAGAACTTGTAATTTTGAGTATGAGAAATGGCAGCTACGGTTGGTCATGTCACTTCACTGACTTTACAGTGAACGAGTGCTCTCAAGATTTTTAAGCATATAAAAAATTCTTCTCTGAAAAATAATTATACAGCTATAATGACCGTATTTTACTCTTAAATCTTTCCATACATAATATATGTGTACCAAAACGTAATATGGTTAAAACTGCTGTTAAACGTAACATACACTTCACTGCTTAACAAGCCTATGTGTATGAAATAGAATAAGTAAAAGGTGTTCTATTTATAGTGCACTGCACTGGAAAACTTTGCTACATGTGTATCGAAGGGCTAAAAAGCCATACATTCTATGAGGGAAAAGGTTAAATCTAATCTTGGAACTTCCTCCTCATGGTAAACTTAGCTTGGAGGAATGTTGGAGTGCAGTCAGCAGTCATAAAATTTAGCTGCAGGAAAACTGAAGTTTTAACTTTATTGCTGGCAGAGTGTGCTTGTGCTGTTACTGTCACATTCTTATGCTGAAATAGAGAGAACTTTTTCCAGTTGTTGCAAAATATGAAATGATTCAAGGAGTGAGGGGTAAGTACTGTAGTTATAAAGAAAGAATAGGATGGACAGATTTTCTACTGCACCAATTATTGAAAATTCTCTACCTGACATCTTAAACCTTAATTTATTTCTAACCTAAGAGGTACAGTTGGCAACCTTGCTTGAAAACTGGTCCTGGTGGATAGGTGAGAAGATGGCCAAGATGTTTCTCTTGTTCAAAATGTGGTAGACTCTTAGTGTGACCTCCTCAAAAGCTGTCCAGCTTAGAAGATTTCAATCTAGGAAAAGAACATGAGTGCTTCCTTGATTTCTGAAATATCCTATAACTGAGATATTATCTGGTGTGAATATGATGCACCAATGTCTTATCTGGTTGATGCACCCTTGATATTGTATGAAGAAAACAGCCAACATTTCTAGATTGTTGATATGAAGGGAGGCTTTTTCCAGCAAAAAAAATAGATCCTGCTGGACTACTCCCATGAGATCCACTAAGCCCACCAGCCTTAATCTGAGGTGGTGGCGTAAATGAAGGAGTACTAACACATTATTGTACAAGAAAGGAGTGAGTTCATAAAGCACTCAGAGCTCCATTCAGGGGTCAGTCCTGATTATTTTTACGCAACTCCAATGGTGATGAAACTTGGAGACTATATAAATTTGAGTTGACAGGGTGATTTATGAGGTCTCCAGCTTGTTAGAAGCAAGAACTGGAGGAACTGCATATTAAGCCTTCCTAGCAGAACTTAATCTGCTGCCATGGTCAGTGTCCCAGGAGAGGCAGAGATGATGAAACAATGAAAATTTTTTCTTCTAGTCTTCCATATAAAGAAAGTATTTGTCAGTCTGGAGAAAAATCAACTGTTCCTTTAGAGGTAAGAAAATTGATCCCCACATCAATGAAAGTGAGAAGTGATTCGATCTGACTTCTCCTGATTAAGGATTAGGTCAAGTCGAGTCACAATCTCCCAACATAGAGACAGATCCCACAGAAGGCATATCTGAGGACACTGTATATCAGCACTGGAGGATGGAAATCCCTAAGGGCCTTATTTGAACTGCTATTACACTCATCATCCTTCTGAAGATTCAGGAAGCAGAATGTAATACTAAAGAAAGAGTCTGAAATTGAAAAGTCTCCTGTCCCAGACAAAACTGCAGGAATTTACTGTGGGCTGGTAAGATGGGAATGTGTAAATAAGCAACCTCAAGATCTATGGAGACCACCCAGTTGTTCAGCCTGAGAGAATTCCTGACTGCGGTGGGTGCCTCCATTTTAAACTAGTCTTCAAAAGGGAATTTGTTCAAAGGAACATTATTGATTGATGAGTCAAAACTTTACCTTTTTCTTTGAAATGCAGACAATCTGGGAATAAAACCTAAACTTTGTATGTTCTTCAACCTCTCTGCTGTGTCCTTCCTTCTTCATGTTGGGAATGGTGGAACAAACTGGAGGTCCTTGAAAGAAGCAAATGGTCCCTGAAGTGTAACTGGAAAGAACTTGAATATCATTCAAACATGTCACAGACATTGACAGTGCATGTCTTGACAACAGCCTCTAACAATCTCTGTAATGCAACCTGGTGACAATAATGATTTCTTCAACAGATAGAATGAGGAAGTCAGAAGAACAGTTTTTATATGAGGCTATGTAACAAGTTTATATGCTTTCAGTTGCAAAACCTTAGAAGCTTTGACAGGGAGATGGATCTAGGTCCCTGCAGAAATCCCGACCTTATATGCACTGGAGTCAAAGGTGGAAGGGTCCAGCCAAGTCAATAGATCATGATGTTGCTGAATGCACAGCAAAATCATCTATGGTGGCATGGTCACAAAAAGAAACATGACTGACTCACCACTGTATTCAGAGTATGACTGTTCTATGGGGGTTGAATGGGATCATCAAGGGAGGGGTTCCCATGGAACAGTCCTTATAAGTGGAAGCCTGTTACACATAGGAGTTGAATGGATGTATAATGAAAGAAGGAGTTAACAAACCAGACCCATTAACTCAACCTGTGGACACACTTGGTACCCAGTATGATGACTAGTGTAGTCTGATGCCCAGCTCCAGCTACATCACTTGGTGCTCAGTAACCAGCCCTCAGTGTTCAGCAACCAGCAGTGTTCTGTGATCAGTGAACCAAGTCAGAAAAGGGAAGATTGGCAACACACCCCATGATTAGTGGCTAGTACCACATACCTAGTGACCAGTGCTTGTGGCCCTGTAATAGACACTCAGTCATTATCACTTGCTCTATCACCTCGTGACTGGCACCATGTGCACAATTAGACAGACCTTCTATGATTGTCACTTGACACATTTCCTGGTAATCTGGTACTTAGATGATATAGACATTGAAGAATCTTTGTTCATAGCTCTGACTGATGAACAAGATCTCCTATACTTAATTTGAGGACTACTGAGTTATGATAGTATTTCTCTTGTGTCAAAAAGAAAGAACTCACTATTCCAGGTGGCAACTTCCTTTGCATGGAAAGGGATGAAAATACTTCCCTCTTGGGATCTTGACACATTCCTATCCAGTGTTTAAGATGCTCATTGGTGAAACTGGGCAACTTCCTAACTGTGGAAACATGTGTCTTCCTTACAAGGTGTAGCAGACCCCTCCTGGGAACAGCTGGAGCACACCTGCGATGAAGAATCAGCAGCAAGACCATTCTTAACCTGGAAGGCATTGTGACTACATTAAGTCACAAACCTTGTCAGGCCAAGGCCATCAAATGAGGCAACCATCCCTTTTTTCTGCATAAATTTACCAACCCCTTGAAGGAAGAAAATATTTACTCATGCAGACACTAGTTATTGTAAGAAAGATTAAATTCAAAAAGCACTGTTTTATAAGAGCTCAACATAAAATCTTCAACATCAACAAAATTGGACATAAATAACGAAATATAAAACAAGGTCTGAGGATAAGCATAAAAAAGTTCAAAAAAGAAAAATTATTATTGAAACTAGACTGAGGTATCAATCTAGGATAACATGGTTTTTTAATCTAGACCTCACTTTACTAATTGGTGGATGGAGTAAGCTTCTTTGACTGGCATCTAGCAGAAAGAAAAGATATACCAATACAGCAGATAATGTAATGTTGCTATTTATGGAAATGTTTGAACTGTAACAATCCAATTACTGCTAACATGTCAAACAATAGAATTATGCACATCAAGTTAATTGAATGTCATATGAGGATATGAAATTCCAGAATTTCAATATCACATATTTCAAATTTAGAAAGGGTGTTTGAAAGCCATAAAGACACAACTGAGAATTTACAGAATTATGGTTACTCTGCTCCACAAAAGTGAATGTTCATCTATTCTTGCACAGTTTCTACTTATGTAACATTTGCTGTACTCAAACATCAGAACTTCATGTGTTTATTCAGTAGAAACCTACATTTTGTAAATGTGTGGTATATGACAGATATATTAAGTGCTATAATTAAGTGCTATAGATTTGTTTAAGAATAATGAAACACACAGTTTAATCTGTGCAAAATATTTTCTGGAGCAATCAGGAAAGACTGAATCTTAGCACTTTACCCCCAATGCATGGGCAAATATTTGCAAACAAAAAACTGTTTATTATCCCAATAATATGCCCAATAATATGCTTTTATTACCTGTGCAAACAGCTCTTCTGTTTTCTCTATCTTAAGCTTGAAATGCAAATACTGAGCCAAGTTTTCATGACACTGTTCTCTCATGTATATCTCAGAAAACAGTTCTTGTTGTTTTTCTGGCAGACGACTTTTCTCTAGTCGAATCACAGCATCTGGGGTGGCACACCATAGCAAAAGTTTCTTAGCTTCATCTAAAATCTACATGAAGACAATATTAAAATATTATAGAATAAGATAAAAGCCTATACAGTGGTTTGACAAAATAGTGAAACTCAAACTTTAACTGGGATTTTTTTTTGCATCCTATAAACAATATGCCATCCATACTAAAGTAATTGCTTTAATGTAATAAATCATTATCAGGGTGACGCACTTTGATAATAAAGTGAAAGAACACTGAGAACATTAAGTATTTGAGGTAAACTGTTTATCTTAAAATAAATCCAATTCTCCTCTTAATCGAGATGAATATTCAATTATTTGTGTAATTATCAATGAAAATATCAAAGCAAACAAATTTAACCAGAAATTAATGTTTTAATGCATTTTGATTTATCAGCTTTGCTTCAAATGCAATATTGCTAATTGATGACAATAATTTGATGAATACAAAGATCATGTAAATTCTTCCTATATAGTGTTAATATATAGAGATCAATACATTAAAGTGTCCAACACTTTTTATAACCAATGTCTTCGAGATTTGAAATTTTACTAAGAAAATGCAAAATTCAGGATTATGGATATATTTTGAACAAGTCACACTGATGAAATATTGGACTGAAAAAAATCAAAGTATGAGTAGCAGAGAGAATATAACTGCATTGTCTACATGGTATCAGTGATCTATTATTGTGAGTGTCAGCCTCTGCAAAGACAGAATCATACATGATTTACAATGATCAAGGTCAGTAGCTCCACAAAGTTTTGTGACCTAAACATAAACAAGTCTCATTGGCAAGATGTCAATTTGCTAAATAAGAAGTCTCAGAGTGACAACTCTGTCTTGTTGCAAGTTTGATTCAGCTAATGCCCCTTATATGCAAATACTTCAACCATTTCACACCCTGATCAGATACCTTATCATTTTAGTACTAGCATAACAGATGTACATTGATGCTAAATAGCTCCTCTGAGTGGCCATGTTGGAAATCTGATCTGCTTATTTTTATCTAGGAATAACAAAATATTGCAAAAACGTATTTTAGTGAGAAAATAGAGTCATCCATTTTAAATTCTTTTATATATCATAAAAATATTAGAGATTTTCAAGACAGCCTCTATGCCAACCATTTTGGGTTTAGTCCTGTCACAAAACATAAACATTAAGTAAACATCAGTTAAAATTTTGCATGTGTATAATTCATTTACTTTAGGAAATTCAACCTTCATTTTTAAACACACTACCTTCAGAAAGATTAGAAACAATATTTTCATTATGGACATGTTTGAGATCAAATCTGCATTTTAAAACAAGTCTTTTAGAGAAAATTGTACTTCAATGTTATTATAAATTCAGGATGAGTTCAGGATAAAAGATTTTTGAGACTGCCACTGTACTGTCTATTTAGGAGGTCAAATACGTACCATTTACTTAGGACTATCTACAAGTCCTAAGATATTTCAATGAAACCCCATGTTGATATGACCATTTCTTAGGGAGGAATAGTGATCACAATAATAGCCACCTTGGACCATATTGCAGGTCAAAAGGGGCAATATTTTCATTTTGGACCAACTAAATATTAAGATAAAACTTACTCATTCCTTGCCTTTGAGTAACATAATACCTGTTACATGATTGCTGAGGCCATGCATGCATATCATGTTTTAAATGATTCATTTTTGTCACAATTTTAATTTAATAATTTTAAACAGCTACTGAAATCTCCTTTGTCAAGAAACAAACCAAAACAAATGAAACTATGCTTGTTACACTGAATTATTGACTGAATGATGTAAACTACTGGTACACTCATGGTCAAGTGAGTAAAATCTTTGGTATCAAGTCATAAAATATAGTTATAATGAACAGGTCATTGTGGTTTACAGCCTGAAAACCTGAAATAAAATATACTGTAAAAGATTTTCAACCTGGCATAGCTATGCTGGCACTAAAATTCAACAAATCTCTAAAAAAAGTATGATGCTGATTCATTTTAGTAACAAACATCTTGTGACTGAAAACTTGAAAGTTTGTCCATTAGTTCAATTTACCTTAGAGATACTATCAACTAGGAGTGCAGTGTATTTTAAGCTTAATATGAGTGATATAAGAAACTATACATCTTTATAACAGATTTTGCATAAATGCTCCATTAGCATTAAAATAATATAAATTTGGAAAGAAACAAATTTTAACAAAAAGGAATATTTTTAAAGAAAAAAATGCAGTGAACGTTACATATAACAAAACCTAATACAGCAAGAAATAACATATACATGCATATTTTATTCCCCAGAAAACTGAAGCATAAAGTTTATCTTTTTAAATAAATCCGTATACCATGAGCTAGATTTGCAGGGCCCACGGAATTCACAATATACAATGTTTACTGAAATCACTAGTTCGATGGGTAAAGATTTAAAATTGTATTGAGAGCATCATCTGGCACAGAAAATTCCAATGTGCAGCTATTTTTGTTAAAGCAAACTAAAGTTTTTATCCACTTGCAAGATTCTGTTTCCAGACTAGCTGACCATAATAACAGACTACGACAATTGCATCAATAGGAGAAAAGGAAGCTAAAGTATATTTTCATGCAGGAGAACTTACCTGTGTGGAAGAATCAGAGGAATCCCCAGTATCTTTCTTCAGTCTCTGTGAGAGATGCAGTATAATTGAGCAGCAAGTGTCAGCATGAAATCCCATGAAGACTTCTTCTACAGACCAAGTTGTTTTGTGTTTTCCAGGCCTGCATTACATACAATAATCAGTTTCAAGTCTTAATAATATAAATAGAAACAAATATATACAACACTCTTACTAGATAATATTCTTTACAAACTGATCTACAAATTTTGAAACAATTACTATGTGAACTGCCAAGGAATCCTCAGAAAATACATCTGAATTCTTAGAATGCTTTAAAACTATGGACATGTCGCAGGATTCCTAGGAAACTTTATAGTATTGGTTACAAAAAAACTTAGAAGTCCAAGGTCAACCTTGGAAATTGGGAAATAAAAACCTTGGACATTGCAATAAAAAATTGTGTCCCTGGACTATTAACTTGGAAAGTCAGCAACCAATACTCTGAGCTTTTTATTAGGAACATTTGTCCAAGGTTTCCTAGTAAACTTCTGAACATGTACAACTGGGTAGTGCATACCATCCACAAAAGTTGGTACCTGTAGATGGTATAGATGATTATTATCAACATTTTTCTTCTTTCTTTGATATGACCTTGGCATTTGGCCTTTAAGCTTCAGATTGATAGGTTACTTCCTTAACCTATGTGCAAGCTATCTACAATGTTTGGTAATTATAAATGGTGGAAACTCAAGTCATAATGCACAAAGCAGACTTCTTTGTTCAGTCTTGATGACACTGATCTTTGAGCTTTCCTCTCAAAATTGATTGATTTCTTTCTTTCCCAAGTGCTAACCATCTTAAGAGTTTGTTAACTATAGATCAAGTTATTGCATGGAAATGTGTCTCTGTGTGTATTGAATTTTTAACATAGCTTTAGCACCTTTGCAGTTATATGTCTGCAGTGTGGCAGTTTGTAGTGATGTCTTGCACAGGAGCATCATGCCACAACATGTAGCATCATGTCCCATCCAGTTCCGTTATCCTGACACCAGGCCGACTAGTCATATCACTAACCTCTTAATGCTGTGTGCCAAATTAGGCAGCTGCTAGTACCATTTTTAGTCTTTGGTATGACTCAATCAGGGTTTGCACATGCGACCTCCTATATCAGAAGTGGACACTCTAACTACTTAGGCCTCTGGAGTAGTCAACTATTGCAAGGAAATGAAATTACAGATAGCTGGATGACCTGACAGCATAACATGATATGGCAAGCATATCAGGATCAGAATGAGTATGTTACTCATAAATAAAAGTATGCATTGTTGATGATAGCAAGCCTGAAATTATGTGATTATGTGATTATGATTTTTAACATAGCTTTTAACAATTTTTCTGTCATATCTCTATGATGTCAGCAGTGTGGCAGCTTATAGTGATGTCTGGCACTGGCGCATCCTGCCGCAGACATGTAGCATGATGTTCCACCCAGTCACATTATCCTGACACCAGGCTGACCAGTCCTAACACTAACCTCTTAATGTTGTGCGTCAAGCAAGGCAGCTGTTAGTACCATTTTTGTAAGTCTTTGGTATGACTTGACCGGCGATAGAACCCACAACCTCCTGTATCAGAGTTGGATGCTCCAACCACTATGCCACCTGAGTGGTTATTACTGTCTGGAATTATGTAATTTTACAAAATAACTGCATGATGATTCATAGTGGGTTTTTTTATACCATTGAAATTTAAACATATTTGTAATCTTTTCTACCCTACACAAAATCTTGGTACATACACAAGAATGGGTCTTTTTTCTTCACTGAAATTCTTTGCCCATTTCTCAAGCTCCTCAGCCAGAAGATGATGTTCCTCAGTAAGGATTGTATTCGCTGTCAGAAAATGTTTCTCAAGTCTGTTGATTAGGGGAATAGGAAATTTTTTGTAAACCACATCCTTTTCTGCTACAACCACCAATCTGAGCAAGAAAATGAAAATAAAGATCTCCTGTATTACACATGCATATTTAAAAGGAAACAGCTGTGGCTTTGTATATAGAATAAAAAGGTGAGAATTACTGTAAATGAGTAATTTCCTGCATGGATTAAATTTTTCAATCTGTAACAACCTAATCACAAAATTGCATAATTAAGCCCACAAAAGTTACTCCATATATGAACTATCAACACTATTAAAAGCATCTTTTCCAAGAATAATAGCAACCTTTGAATAAGGGCATCATGCAAGCCATCATGTCTTTAATAGGTTTCTATCTGGGCGTTAGTAGGGCATATTTAACTCTGGAGATTATTGACCAGTGAGTCAATGGTTAAAGTTTAAGGAATATTGTCCTTAACTAAACATACTGTGCAGAAACCATTACTTTCTTATTTGGACTTACTATGACCCAGAACTTGGAATTTATATTAAAAATATTTATTGGTTTATATCTGAGAAAATTGCTAAAATTGCAGGCCATACACAAAGTTTGGTCTATAAACTTGTTCTGGTTATTGAACAAACCAATTTATCACATCACAATGACCATGAAAATTTACCTTTTGGTCCCAAAATCCTCAAGTGGAAACACACTATAGGCATTGGTTAGTGTATATTGTTGAGAAATATTGGTATTATGCAGAAACTATTTTCTTATCCTCAGCCATAATTAACTTGACCTTTGACCTTTAGTACCCAAAATCAATAGGCTACTTTTTTTTAACCTATAGTGCAAACCTCACATAAATTGGTAAAAGAATATTGTTTAAGAACATTAAAGTTTTTTTTACATAAACCAACGTACCATACAGGCCTTTTGGCATTTTACCCGATGTCAATATAAACACCTTTTGGCAACTCTGTAAACAGCAGCCATTTTGAGTGGGTTTTCATAGAGCCACCTTCGGGGAAAACCCCCTATTAGATACTACATTCATTGGTGAGAATTATCATTACATCTGATCCATTGGTCACTGTTGATGCTTTGATTGCAATCTGCTAAGTAAGTAGGTTGTAACTGGGTCGTATTCTCCATTCAACAAAATGGAGGTCTCTGATATTGTTCAGTACTTGAATCAGTAGAATCACAACTATGAAAGCTTCACTAACTTATGTAAAGGCTCTGAGACTGAGGTAGGAAGCCCTTAGTTTTTATAAATTAACAAATTCAACTGATTTAGTGATATAGATGCAGACAAAGAAATTGTAAATTTTGAGTTTGAAAAATTGCTGCTACGGTTAATTTCGCTTTTATTTGATAGTGAATGAGTTCTCTCAAGATTTAAAAGCACATACAAAATTCTTTTATTAAAAATAATTATGCAGCTATAATGACCATATTTTACTCTTAAATCTTTCCATACATAATATGTGTATCAAAAACGTAAAATGGTTAAAATTGCTGTTAAATGTAACATACATTTCACTGCTTAACAGGCCTATGTGTAGTGGACTGCACTGGGTAACTTTGCTACAAGCGTATCGAAGGGCGAACAAGTCGTACACAAAGAGGGATAAAACAATTTTTCATTTTTTAAGCCAGTGACCTTGACCTTTTATCTTTTGACCTTAAATCTGTAGACTTCTTTCTTATCCCAAGAGCAAACCATCCATAACATTGTTCAGTTTGTGCTGTACAACTGTTATTGTGTGGAAAGTATTGTTCTTCCTCTAGCCACAATGATTTCGACCTTTGACCTTACTCTATGCGGACCCAATCCAAACAGTTTGATAATGGTAGATGTGTAAAATTAAAGGTGTGTGCAAAAATGAAAAATGAACACAGGAACAGAGAACAGATGTACAAATGATTGGATGGCATCATAAAAATATATGATCCACCTTTTAGCATGTGTAGCTAAAGTCCCCAATCTAAGCCTTCAAAAGTGCAGATTTATTTTATAATAACCAAGGAATATTGAATTTCTCTAAAATATAGATATCTGTTAGAATACTAAATGGAAACATAATTTAGATTATGAAAGTACTAGTGTACTATTCTTTAAACATGCATTTAAACCTTATATGCTTAAGTGAATTAGTATGCTGTTTTCATTTGCACAAATTTTCTGCCTTTTTCAAATCTGCCTTATGAAAATTTCTCTTGGAGTCTTCTGGAAGTGGCCTAATACTAAGAAAATGCACTAGCAGGGATTACTGTGTCCCTTATGAATATTTAGCTTTATTTCCCTTGTGGAGAAAAAAAGAGGTAGGGAAGTTAATAGGAAACAATTTAATAGAATATAAAAGTATTCACAGGTCAAACTCAATTTTTAACCTAATAAATAGGAAATATTCAATGTAAACTTCTTAATCAGCAAATTCCACTCTATATCCAAGTGCTTTTCTTAATTGTTATTATCAGCACCTTTATATTTATACACTTAATTATCACAGAGGTGATAAAAAGGTAAAGATAATCAGAGATAAATAACACCACAGATACCTAATTCATTGGACAATACCAAAGACATAATTGACAAAAATATTTTCTGCTACCAATAGCTTTAACAAATATTCTTGCACTGATTTGAATGGAACAAAATGAATACAGCCAATATAAAAGTCGAAAATTTTTTTATCTTGAAATAGAATTTAAAAAATGTACTCATGCTTGATGGGAAATCAAAGATTCCACCCCAACCCTAAATTTAAATGGTTGGTCCTTATTATGCTAACACTTGAGACTGATTAACACAGATATAGTTTGGCAAAATATGTAAAGAATATAAAAAAATGAATCCTTCACTAAGGTGTTTCATGATGTCAAACTCCATTAACCAGGAGTTCACACAAGTTATATGACATTTTGCCTAAAAGAGTGAATCATACTTCCACCATATTCCAACTGCTTACTGCAACAATATATGAAGTAAAATCTGACCTAACATCTTCAAATAAGCATTAATGCTGATCACAAACGAGCCAATGATCTTTAATAAAGATGGTTTAGGTAAGCATTATCATCCAAGGCAATGAAAAATAAAAACTTCGCTTTCTTCAACATGCAAGTTGATTGATTTCACCCAGCTTCAAAAGAGTTGGCTAGTTTCAAGTTTTATACTTGACCTATAGCAAATTAGTCTTATGGGATAACTCACAAATTAATCTTACTGCAATATCAATCTAACTACTTTGAGTAAAGTAAATAAGCTGTGCAAGGGTGATTGTTAATCTCTGACCTACTTTTTTAATGCCTCTATGATAATCAAATGTAAAGAATGCCATGAACATTAGGCATGACTGTTTACTGTTTAATACAGACTATGGGTATATGTTGTGGTATAAGGTCCCCTCATCTATTTTAAAACCTAATGGAACTGAAAATCATATATTTTGAAACACAACCATATTAAGGTTGTGCATGTCAAAAATCATTTTTCTGTTGACATCTTGTGTTTTGGCTGGTATACTAGGATGAGCAGTACTGATTGCTACTCCTGCTGTGGAAAAGGTTATTAGGCTATGTTACATAAGTAAATTAGATAATAGGCTCATTTGCATAAGAAAAGTACACAATGTGGAACATCACAATTCATTGGATGTTAGATAAATCAAAGATGTGTTATGAGAAAATATTAACTATTACACTTTATTACCTTGCAATAGACAATGGAATTCATCTTTGATAAAGATTACTGACTAGTTCATGAACGGCAGCAAACGTACTTTGAGTTGGATTTTAAACCATACATTTAATAATGAAATAACAAAGCAAGATTAGTTTGGTAGTTGGGACGGTGAAGTTAAGAGCATTATGGAAGTTAAATCCCATTTTGAAGTTACAATATCATAGCACATAGGTCATATACCATCAGGAATGCCAAGATCTGACATGATGACTAGATGACCGATGCACATTTGACTCACCCTCACTACATAGCAATATTGACTATAAAAAAAAATTCAACAAAACCATTGAATTACTATGAACAAGAGTTGACTATCATCTCATCACTATTGTGACTATTTATACCCCACCATTGTGTTATACTTGTCTTTCAATCTGCAAAATCATATATACATGGGACAATTTGAAAGGGAAATCAGGAGTTTTTTGTTTGTTTTCATCCAACAAATTTTGAAAACTAAATACCGTTGACTAAATTTTTCTCAATTTTTAATGATTTTAGTAAGGAGGACAAATGTTCATAAATTTCAACATGTAACAAAATGAAAATCTGAGATTACTTTTTGTTATGCTGAAAAATGCTGGCAGTACATATTTCATATACTGGAAATAAAGATTGCTAATGCTAAAATATTTACTGTTATCCTAAATTCTTCCAAAAAAGCACTAAAAAGCTTCTGCAAGTATCTGCCACATCTGAATATATTAAAAGATATATCCATACAATCTTCTATTTATGCTGCACATGCACATACACATACACACCCATGCTATTAGTTGACAAAAAGAATGGTGTCTTCATCTGTGTTATCCATTTGATGACATTCAATGACGACCCAGGAAATAATTATCTGATACATGCATTTTATAAGAACTAAAGAAGTATACCTGAAGTTCGTATGCACTTTGCATTTGACTCTATGGGTTCCCAGTCCAAGATCCACATACCTTTCTCCTCCCAAATAGACATAATACTGAAAGAAAGCAAAAGTAAAGAGTTCTTAAGCAAGAATTTCAGTTAAGATAAAAAAAATTAAATATCTGCTATAATAAATACAATAAGTGAGAGTTAAAAATTGAATAAAGTTTTGATTATCATTTTCTCCTTTTTACTGAACACACACACAAGCAAACACACATACAAAGTAACATGCCAGAACTGATGCAACTTTGCCGGCATCACAAATGTAACTCACCAATTAATCCATAAGAAATTAACTGTTTTATACTTTTCTTCATCTGAAATATACATGTATAGCTTTCATATCTCAACAAATGTTTTGAGATATTCTTTTCATGATACAAATTCATCATTCATTTAAATTATTATATACACAAGAAAATATAGTTGAAACAACTGATCTTGAATATAATGCCAGTGATGACTATACAATTTTTTCTTGAAATGCAACTTCACAGAAATAGGTTCATTGAAGTAGAAAAATCCATGATGTGACTTTTGACTTTAACCCCAAGATGCAGTAAGACAGTTTATCGAACTCCTTCACAAGACAGCTCAGATATAAAAAGGTTACAATTTTGATCAAGATCAATTTCTTTTTGTAAAATGTATGTTTTTTTTTACAAACCAGTGCAAACTAATTAGGACCAACAAAATCTCAAAATGATGTCCTACTTCAGTGAAAACAACATGTCTAAATAATCAACCATTCAGACATAGTAAAGGTGAAATAAATTAATTTTTTTTTAAAATAAGGAGCAACAAATAATAAGTAGCCAAATTTAAATAGCAAATCTTCAGATAATGACCATTAATATTTCTCAAAGTTTCATGGTGGTCGAGTGAAATCTGCAAGATTAATAGCTTTCAGAGATGTCACTATACACTACATTTGCTCGCATTAATTCTGTCATACACTATATTAAGCTATAATGCAAAAAAGTGAAACAACACACTAATGAGCTTGTATCTGAAAATGTAAAGATAAGCAAGATTTATAACTGAGTGTGACATCACACACCATGCTAACATAAGAATGTACTTAAATGCAAAACAAATTGTCAAAATTCTGGATCACTTGGATAGTTTTGCAGAAATGCCTGCCAATGCTGTTGACAGTATGGTTTTGGGAAAATAATTATTTTCAAGATTTCTCCCGTCTTTCATCCCAATTTCATGGCACATCAACATCATTTGCCAAATAGTGTGTTCATTTGTTGGTTTTACTTTATGTCATTACAAAATATTTACACAATTTTATCTAAAAAAAGAAACACCTAACAGAACTTGATAACCTCTCAAAGTAGGTATCCTGACAAATTCTATGTCAAACAGTGATATGAAATGGAATGAATAATTGTTTACTAAGCTCTACTTATAAACATACAGTCACAAGATCTATGACAAAGCTGAATGTTCTGGAAAACTGATCATTTCTAATAGAAAAATCACTTATTCATAAACAAGGGGTCAGTCTTTGAACTTAAATTTTAGTAAACATGTTGTTTACAAATGACCATTATCTTCAAGTACAATTGACAGTCATGTACAAAAGTTAAATACACAATACAGATATACATTAAATGTACTGTTATTACAGGTATCAAGACCATACCATCTATAGTCTGAATATACTTCCCTGCTTGTTTGTATCCCCCTACTGATTTAAAAAATGAAACACACAAATGAGATAAAAGACACACAGAATTTAGTAAGATTATTAACTGATTTATAATTTCAAACCTGATTATGACCGGAGAAGCCCTAATACCATTATCGTCTACAAGTTTCATTCCAAACAGAACTATTCTGCATAAAAAACGACCATGCTCATCATTCATTTCCACTTCCTGGACAAGTGCATTTTCAACAAAAGGGTGGGTGCACAACTACTTATATCTGTACATGGAAAATGAGCTGCTTCCGATATTAATAATGATGAATCAAAGAAAGAATGAAAATGAGAAATATAAAGATTTAACAGTGTAATTTAGTAGAACATGTGCGCAGGAATATAACTCTAAATTCTCAAACTTACTGTAATTTACAGAATAGGATGAACTACGTCACATTGTTGTTTGATGAAAATAGACTCACCAATAGTGTATACAATATTGTGCCCAGTTATTATGGAAACTCTGTTAAGCATGAAATGAACAGATAATACCAGTGTTAGGATCATTCTAGTCAGTCAGGTTAGAAATTATAAATCAATGAATGAACTAAGTGTGAACTTTTTATCACATTAAAGATTTTCATTACTGAAACTGGTGGTGGTAGGGTTTACAAACAAATTGAGATTTATGCAAAAACTATAGGTTCAAAATGTGGTCACTATGGAGAAATATGCAAAGAAGACAACTGAGAAAATAACTTGCAAAACTTGCATGGTGGAGATGATGACTGGTTAATAGGGCATAACCAACTTTTGATCCGGAAATCGGAATCCACCGGATAGTATGAACTTCCAATCAATCAGAGTCGGACAAGTCAGGTATGACCGATTTGGATAATATAAATAATAAAGTTGAATAATGTCATTTCACAGTTGCAATGGAGTTACTGATTGTAGCGCTTAAAATTACCTCCCTTAGTTCCAATGTGCCTGCCCACAAAAAATTTCCAGTTTTGGATAGTTCAGAATCTTAGCTGTACTACAGATCATTATGGTTAAACCAATGAATAAATGATATCTTTCTAACATATTTTGTTCATACTTTGTTTATTATTTATAATGTTTCAGTGTATTTTACAAAAATAAAAAAATTTCATGGATTCTTTGTGGTTTTGAATTTTGTTGCATTTTTTTATAGTCCTGCCATATCCTTCCCCTTGTGATGTTGGTGTGATGTACAAAACGTGTGTAACATGGTTTAAAAAGTTAATTTGAAAAACCTTTTAATTTAACATTTCTGATTAATTCAATTGAATCCGGAATCAGAAAAATTTCATGCCCAAAATCCAGAATCGGAAATTGATAGAGAAATGCTAATCAGTTGACACAAAAAAATGTAAATTGGTTGAGTTTACTGGAAAAGGCAAAACAAACACACTACTTACATGTTAAACACTTCATTTAACTCAAACTAATTCAAAATAATGAGAATTACCTTTAATAATTTCAATACTGTTTTGTTTAGGAAAGTCCTTGATCAGCTGTTTATAGATCTGACCAATAAAACACCTTCAATCAATCCTCATTTAATTTAGGTAATCAAAGTGGTTTCACAGCTTGACAGTTGACTACTCAACTGACAGCTTTCGATTACAGGCACAAATTTACTTGAAGTTTTTAATTTATTGTATTCTTTAATAAATCTGCTTAGTTTCTGGAAATTATGTGTACTAAGTTTACACAAATTTCATTAATCATAGTGTCATGAAAACTAAATGATACAATGAGTTAAGTTAATTATTGCAAGCTTCCTTTGCATTTGGCCACATGAGCTAAATAACTGTTTACAGTCTTTATTATAACCTCTTGATGAATTAAGCCCACAAGCCATATTTGTATAAAAACATATGTAAAAATACCTATCCTCTGGACATGTGCCATATGAAGCAAATTGAATGACAGAATGGGGTCTGTCTCATAAGCCCACTTTGAAACCAGGATAATTAAGAATTTATTTTCCACTCTTTTCTGCCTTGATGTTTTATGAAATTAAGTTAATGTTTCAACTCACCTGGTTGAGAGCATCATAAAGACTTTCATACAAGTTTTCCAGGTTCAGCAATACAACTGTGTTACCTGTCTCCATGCACACCTTGATGCGGTTGATGTTCCTACACACCTGTGTTAAATAAAAAACTGATTAAATGCAATGAAAATGGGGTATATCATCAATAATATCAATTTGCAATTAACCTTTGAGATAAACTGATGATCAACTTAAGTTAAAAAAGAACTTGCAATGTTATTGATATGGAGCTGAGACTGGTAAGAAAACTGCACTTGTAGTTTATTTTGTGTCACATTGTGATTATTTACTCATGCATTCAAAATGAAATACTCCCCAATTCAGAAAATTTTACCAATACCACCTTAGATTATGTGTTAAGAGCAAAAAAGAACAGAACGTAAACCCTTGTAAGCTCTGGTTGTGCATATAACTTGTGTGCTGTAAATCATTGGGTTTGCCAAAAAGTTACAGATGGCAGTAAACTTGCTGCAAACAAAATTAAATCTACTTATTTTACTTAAATCTGGTTTAAAAAATGTGCTTCTTAGCTGAGTCTGATTACAAAATCAAGCAAATTTCAGCATGAAAATTTTTATACTTCCTTTCCTGTTGTTCCATGTTTGCAGAAGGACGTGCTGTTAATGGACCAGGTATTCTTTTAATGGATGTCCCAACATAATATATATCCAATTCATTCTCCAGGATGTCTAGAGTTTTATTACTGTATGATCCACTTATCTCCATTTTTTCAACCCACATTACCAAACTAATAAAACCCTTATCTCAATTTGTTTGAACTGCAACTTGTATTTGCAAACATGCCAGTTCATGGTGCCTATTGATTTATAGGACCAAAAAAATAAAATAGCTCCATTAAATCATTATATACCTGCCTTGTGTTTAACAGTCTCCTAGGTAGGCACTAGTTGGGCAAGACTGACCTTGGGTGATTATTGAGCAACTGATCCCAATGACCTCAGTTTCTGGTCAAGGTATATGAACTTGAGCTAAATTAAACCATTATTAGAATGAACATTACTGAGACCCCTCACCTTTAGAATCTACATATTTCTTTATTACCCAAATTGCAAGCAATTCATAAATTTGTATCAAAGAACCTAATCTTGAACAAGAATTATTCTGCAGACCTCACATTTCTTTACAGTTTCACACATGAGCTTTACACCATTGTAATGGGTTCAAAATTTAAAGAAAAGCTATCCCAAATTTTCTGAACCAGTTAGTTTGGCACAGTTTTTTGTGATGTCAAACATCATCTCTGTCTCTGTTCACTTTTGCAATAAAATATAAATAGTATAATTTCATAGTTTCACCCACCTGTGTGTATTCCTGGTCACTTGGGAAACTACTTCCAAATATGGTAATGATTTTATTTCCAGTTGGCATAAGCTGTTGCAAAATTGCAAGGGCTCCATAGTTTTCCATAGTCAACAGCAATAAGTAGCGACTCTCACTGAAATGAGATAAATATGGTAGATATTCTAACTGATCTTCTAAGCATATATTTCAAGCTTTTGTCAAAATCAGGTCCGAAATATGATTTTCAGTGTGCAAACAATCTTAATCAGTTTAAAGTTTCTTTGACTAAAAGATGGTTGATAATCCAACATTTCCACTTTGATTATATTCAAATCAGAAACTAACTACCTTAGCAGCAATAAGAAAATGTTAATGGACTGACAATGGAAAACACAGAATGCAAGACAGAAACTGGGCCATACAACTTGGATGACTACTCATAATTATTGCTTCTTATTGCTTAATTATTGTCCGTCTGAAGACTACACAATAATGACACTGTTACTGTATCTGTTTTTATTAACTACTCACTCATGAGGTGGTCATGGTTTTGGTAGCATAGTTTTTATGGTTGTGATTTAGTGTGCACAGTTATTGAAGTATACCTCAGCCCTAAGAATTGATCACACCACAATACATCTTTAACAGTGCAAAATTTTGTAGAATAATTTCACAGTGCATTTTGTTGTTGTCAGTATGACACGTGAACATTAAGTTTGATTTATAGGTTAGATTCACCTTAGAGACTATCAGAATGCAATGCTAATGCAAGGTCAACAGTGGTAAAATGACAAGAGTTTGCCCAAACCTATGAAAATTTTAGGAAGTTTAGGGCCATTTTAAAACAGGTTTTATAAATTGATATTTTCCAAAATAGTTATTAAAAAAGGCAGACTAGAGAGAATTATTCTAATTTTGATGGGAGTGATAGAAATAGTTGGAGGGTAAAAAAGAAATTATGATTGGCTAAGATAAATGAGGAAGCATGTGTTCCCAGATCAAATTCAGGGTTTTAAATAAATCTCCCTATCATTATTAGTCAGTCCAAGTTTTTCTGCCAAATGGGAAAGTCTTAGGAGCTCAATATCAGTACAGAGTACTCTTCTTGTTAAATCATCCAAGGGACAGGGGGTCTGGAACTTTTAGATACCCTGATCCTGAGAAGAGACAAAGGGAATCCTCTGATGATAAGTGAGTGAGGGCTTGGGAAGGCAAGGTTACTTTTAATTACCAACAATGTGTTCATTGATGTTTATTTGCAATTAATTGTTTATTAGTTTCAAATTCATGCTTTTAATTTTTCCTTGAGTTCATAAATAATCATGCATGTTGTATGATTCATGTATTGTAAAGTGTCATACAATACTTCATTATATGAAAATATTCAGATTTATTGGTTTGTATGTAATATAAATTATATAGTGTAAGAGTTAATACATTACTTCTGATATAAATTGTGTGAATATAAAGTTATCTGTCTTAATTCTTTACCTTCAGATAACACATATATGAGCTGCTAAAAATAACATTGTGTCCCCAGAGACATATATACAAGTTGCTAATAATACTCTCTTTGTCCCTTCTGGCTAATACAAGCTGTTCTAGCCAAGAGTTGGCAAACCCTTGAAGTGCATATAAACATTTCTTATTAAAGTTTTCCATTGGATAAAATTGCAACCATCAGTATTTTTAACAATATTTAACCAATGAAAAAAACCTTACATAAAATGATGAAAGTGTTTTATTAATAGTTTTACAGCCTATAAGCAAGAATTTCCACTGAAAACAAGCTCAGTTGTGACTGTGAAATAAAATGACAACATTCATGTATTCAGATTTTTCCGACTAAAGTACTGATGGATTTGAAAGTGATGACATTGCAAATTACATTGACTTTAATGATCAGATTAAAGACAAGGATCAGACACTAGTTAAAGTCCAGTTTTGACACCTAACATTTAGATTTATCTTAATATGAGGACAAACACACACGGACCTTGTATTATTGGAACATGTGGGGTCAGTATTTGGACAGTTTTACTACAGATTCAGAGCCAACATTTTACTTCAGTGAAAATTCAAGGGAGAACAAGGGAGAAAGATTTCTTTTTACAATCTTTTTTCAAAGAAATATTCCAATCTTTGATAGCTGAACAAACAGATATGCCAAAAAACAAAGTAGTGAGAGGTACAATCCATAGTGGTCACCTGCTTACAGAAATGAAGTCATTTCATGGACTACATGTTGTCTATTATAATGCAAATTCCAAAATAACCTTTGGTTAGTGTTTAAAATCTTATTTTTCATTAAATTACATAATATGCATGGGACAAGACTGACATAGAAAATGCAGACTGTGTACTAAAGTAGCTCTCACTCAGGTAGTGATTTATGATGCTTTTGGGGTTTAGCCTACAAACATCTTAGCTTGCTTTATTTGGAGAGCACTTAGCACTAACAGAAGGTAAAGAGTCACATTATTTGTATCATTTACACTGAGGTTTGATTATCTATGTCTGAAAATGTATGTCAATGAATTGCTAATTAGCAAAGTAACATAGTTAAAACAAGGGGTGGAGACCATTAATTTATGTGTAATTAACCCTGGTAGTTCGGGAGCCATATATTTATGGATGATGACACCTGGCTGTGTATGCGGGAACCATATATTTATGGTCAAACGTCACCCAACTCTGTGTGCAGATACCATATTTTTATGGCACAGGACAAGGACGTCTACGTACGTTCAATGTAGGCCAAGCATTACTTGTGTGCTAATAATAGCTGGAAGATAGCACATGTAATAGTCCAATAGATCATGGCTCTGCATCATTGTAACAAAAAAATCAGTGAAACAAATATTACAACAGACTTATTTAACCGGTAAGGTCTGTTGTCAACATTGGCCATTAATGTAAACAATATGGTGGATGTTAAGCAGTTAGTCTCTTAGCTGTCTCGTGGCTAGTTGCCGCTGATTACCGTATATATGTAGGGGATGTCCAAAATAGAATATAGTTCATTAGGGCTTTGTGTGGAAGTGTAGAGGTATAAATAGCAAAATGCAGTTTTCCAAGTTTGAAAATTAATTTTCTGCATGAATATACCATGTGATGAGATTAAAGTGCTTTGACACAATCACATATTGATATACAAGTGCTATGATATGACCATCCCATTCAGTAACAACATCAAATTCCATTAAATCGAGTTTTAACTAGTAGCCAAGTTCATCAACGAGTCTGTCATGTACAGAGCCTTTTCTTATATTGGGGGATACATTGTATCAAGAGCGAGAGCTGTACAAGCTGAAAAGGGACAAACCATCATTTTTTAAGAGGTGTCATGTTTTGACAACTAGGTATTCCCTTCCCTACCTATCTGAATCTTTAATTATTGTTTTTCTTGTTTTCTTTTTGTTTCAAAAGAAAAAGCAAAGCATAATACTCTTCTTGTATTATTTAGTCTCTCTCTCTCTTTCTCTCTCTCTCTCAGTAATTAAGTTGAGAGAGAGAGAGAGAGAGAGAGAGAGAGAGAGAGAGAGAGAGACTTCTCGATTAACCAGCTCTTATGACAGCCATGTGAAATGTATGCAACTTGGGAATTTAATAATCAAGTCCTTCGTTCAAGAGAACTTTCTACCTGGTGGAAATCTTTTTCTTTTTTTTCTCTTGTCAGTTTTGTTGTTTCCATTTTACAGAGCTAGTTTTAGAGGTAGGAAAATGAGCATATAAAGCTTACTCTTTTTTTGTTATAAGTTAACATTGTTGCTGAGAAATCCATTCTATTTCAAATATTTCTGACAGGCTGCAGTTAATAATCATTGAAAACCTCACAACTCTTGCTCTATAATGCGTAATCAATGAGAAATAAGAAATAATTATGTCAATTTTCGGTAAAAAACTTTCATGTCTCTCAAATAGTTCCAATCTCACTATCATACAGGTGTGCTGGACACAGCTCTCATCCAGTTATACAAATAGCTTGTCCCTGGTCATACTGTTTATTTCTGCTTCACTTGGTAAAGATGAAACAGCTCACTTGGCTGGGTAACACATTGTCAGCTGCTGATGTTTTGTTACCATATATAACAAAATTAAAAGTACACTATTGTGTTTTGAAAAGGTCAAAACTAATGGCTATGATAATATTTCTCTACCTGATGATATTTTGTCACTAACAATTGTACTCATACTAGACAAACATCACAAAGATGTATTTAAGAAAAAAAATAAGATTATAAAACAAAGATATTCTAAAATTAAAAGTGATGTCATATAAAGAAGGCATTGAATTATAAAACCTATTAAAGAAATCCAAGACATAATGTATCTATTCCATACTAATGACACACATTTAGCTTGCATCTTAATACAGTAGAAACTGTCTTGAAAGACCACCTCTATTACCAAAAATTATGGTCTCTCAAGACATGTGGTCTCTCATAACATGCTATATAATCATTAAATTTGTGCATTGAGAATTTGGTCTCTCAAGACAGGTGGTCTCACATAGCAGTGATCTTTCAAGACAGGTTTTACTGTAGATAGTAAGGGATATATATATATATATATATATATATATATATATATATATATATATATATATATATATATATATATATATATATATATATATATTTATGAGGAGCCATAGCAGACAAAAGCTGTTCCAATGAGAAAATTGCAGTTGAAATTTCAGTGTCATATGTCAAGAAATCTAATACCATGTGTTGGATCAAATTGCATGTCCTTAAAGTTCCATGTGATAAATATTTTTTCCTTCATAAGTAAAGCTTGATAATGCTGATTTCTTTGAAAAATAAATGCTGCATTTAGTTGAATAAAAGATTCTGCCAACAATATTTTTTTAAAATGTTTTTTAAATTTTTCAAACACTAACATTATTTTTGGTTGCTATAGCAACCAAAGTAAATCTATAATTACATGTCTTTCCAGTATGATTAGTATTGGTTCCTTAGCAATGAACTATGTGAATAAAATTATATTTTATACTGAGAAAATTTATGAATAATAACTAAACAAGTATTGCATCAGCTAAATATTGTAACATACTGAAATATAGGTACATGTTTAAAAGTTAACTTTAATTTATCTAGCATAGGCCTAAAATTAATGAACTGAGACTATGTGATACATAGAAGAAACAAAACTGTTCATGTACACATTCAAAATAAAAACATTTGATGGAAAAGTTTACACTTTATTTGTATTTTTGTAAAACAAAAATACTTTTTCACCCATTTTCTCTATTTGGTTGCTATGGTAACCATGAACACACATCATTTTCACTGACATTTTTTTGTGTTTCCAATTTGCCTGTATATGTACATTACTGTATAAAATTTCACAGCAATCTGATGATAAAAAACTAATTATGAAGTTGTTATATGGATTTAGCCCAAAAAGTTTGTATTGTTCTGAAACAATTCAGCATACACAGACAGAGCAGTTAAAAATAAATCAGCACTGGTTTCAAGATCATGCAAATGCAAAAACAACACAGCACTAACAGGGTTAAATATGCAATATATTTTCATGTTTAAACCATCATTTATGTTAATAATTCCTTTATAATGTTTTTGTTGTTCTTATTTGTATTGGTTATTTATTATGTCAAATTTTTCTATAACAAAAATGATTATTTTGCACACTAAAATATGTTATTGTTTCAACCATGTTATTATTATTTTTAAATTAATTATGTAACAATATTCATTCTATAACATTCATATAAAATCCACAGGATCGTTCTTCAAGATGAAAAGGTACTCATACAAATATTAAACATGGGTTTCAAAGAACATTGGTTGAAATAAGTTTTTGAAATATGTAATGATTCAATGGATCACCAATATATTTTCAAATTTGTTCATTTTCTAGACCACTGTTGTCACTATGAAAATTTATAATATACTGTGATGAGATTTATGGATATAAAAATATCAAACAATACTTGAACCATGACATAAAAGTTCATTTATTGTATATAGTTGCAAAAAGAAGTTTCAAATTCATGCATATGAAGATCATAGAATACTATAAGGTGTTTCTTGTTGGATTACTATTTGTAGGAAGCCTAGAAGTAATAAATAATAAACATGTTATGATAATTAATAAATTTGAGAGGAAATCTAATATTTGTAAGTTATAATATTCCCAAAAAATAATTTCAACCTGAAATTATTAATTTTTTTAAAAAATTCTTAAATTTACTTTTTTTGGTTGCCATAGCAACCATAATAAGTCATTGTATTTGAATAAAAAAAACATGTACAGAATCAGGAAACATCCCAGCATTATCTGACCAAATTTCATATAATTCTGTTTAATATAACTGGTTATAAAGCTGTGATCCTAGTGTTAGTAAAAACTTTCTATAAACTCTCAAAACAATTCAGCATAGGCAGGTTAAGCAGTTACAAACAATTCAGCATCTCAGTGGATGTCATGTGAAAAAAATTCAGCACTACCAGGGTTAAGTTGTAAATTCTCTTCAGTTGAGAATCAATGGGTGTACTGTGATGGTTTATCTAAAGAGATCTAATTATGACATGGTCTCAGTAGGAATGCAAGAACAGTTAGAAAGACATAAATTCACAATTAATAGGGTTGTGAACATGTATTAAGTACTAAAAGACAATAGCTAATTTTGCAGAAATTCTGACACATGAAATTTGATTGGTAATGTTGGTCAATCCCAGGAGAAGAAATATGTGATATGTATTTAGGTTGGGTACTATATTTATATTTTTAAAGGAAAAGAAGATAGTTCTTTAGCTGCATTACACATTGGGAAAAAAAACAGTCTGCAACCAACAGCTTGATGATCAAAGAGGTTAGAGGACGAGAGAGAAAAAAAGAATCACTGAAATGCCAAACTATCACCAAAAGTGATTTGGAAAAGACCCGGAAGCACCAGATAATGCTGTCATGCCAGCAATCAAAGTTTGTTTAGTTGCTCAGTCATACAATGAAATTTTTTCCATCACTATAACAGAATGGCTCACTGAATTTTGTATTATTGTGTAAATCATTCAAGTGTCATGTTTAATTTCATTTTGTTTATGTAACTGATTAAATTGTTATATTTTACATATGGGGGCTTGTGTTATTCTATTCTATATCTCTGTTCAGATCTCTATTATTCCATCCATTAATTTCATATTTTATTTTATTGTTTACTTGATTCAGACTGTAACACTGAGTTCAATCATCTACTAGATAATGACAATCAAAAATCATTAGGAGAGGGAAGATCACACACTACCAACACCTCCTTATAACTTCATTTTAAATTTATTATTTTTTTGTTGATATCAGTGTGTGCATTTGTTATAAAGCCTCAAGCCATCATATTTTCTTTATCATTCTATCATCTGACAACTTGCTTCTTTATTAACAATTGTTTTAAAATGGATTTTGTTTATCAGCTAAGTAATTACATGAGATTTGTTTCATTCAAAGAACAATAGTGGTTCAGAATCCTTATTGATAGGATGGAATCCACAAGAACATCAGCACAAAACCCTTAGACATAAGTTATTCATGTGGATTTTATCCAATTCTATGACACAAAAAATATTTTGTAACCATCAAAGTAAAACAATCTAACTTGAGATGAAATATTTCAGCTTATGGGAGCAAAGTTACCCTACCACCTCACAGCAAAAAGAGTATTGCCACACCCCCCTGGATAGGACCGAAAGAGGGAGTTTTTGTTTCCTACATTCTCTCCTACTACCTTTCTAACTTCCCCTGCTACTTTATTTCTTTAACGAAACTACCACAGGTAAAATTTCTATTTAGCATGTACTTACACTGACTTCTGTTTTGTTGACTTCTGTGTTGTGTCTATGTCAAGACAGGTCTTAATTATATCTGCAGTAATACAGCTAGGGTCTGCCTCACACTGTAATCATAATGAAAAGATAGCAAAATGTATTATGAAATGACAATTATATCCTCAAATTTTTATTTAACATTAAATTCTGCTTGATTAGCCATTTCAATACATCTACAAAATGACCACCTGCTGAAGGGGACCAATTACAAACAGTCCTTAATTAAACATTTATAATGAATTAATAATAATAATAATAATAATAATAATAATAATAATAATAATAATAATAATAATAATAATAATAATAATAATAATGACTTTATTTTAAAGAGGCTGACACAATCAATTGCATGAAATTAATCCTCCTTGTGACATACAATTATATGCATATTTATGGAGTAAATGTACATAGATGCACACAATTTATTTAGAAAAAGACATTGATAAAAAGCTATATTCAGATATTGACACAATAAACAATTTTCAAGGAACATGCTCCAATCAGGTACATTGTGTATATACAGTGCCAAAATTGGGAGACAACAAAGTGGAAATTTTCAGAATTTATACTTTAAGCTGAAATGTATTTGTGAAAACAATGAGGTTTCAATTTTGATCCATTCAAAAAGATCAAAATTAAATGCATTTATATTTATACTTTCTCTAATATCCTTTGGGATTCTGTTAAAAATTAGTAACCCCAAATACTGAAATTTTCCTAAATATTTGGTTTTGGAATAACATGGTTAGCTGAAATTGATCCTAATTTAGTAGTGTTGCCTTGCTTTTATCATGAACTAGTTCATTGAGATATAAAGAGGCTATATTGTTGAAACTTTGTGCATAAATATAGCCTTTCTCTAAAATATTTGTTCACCTATGTACAGAATTGTGATACAATTTATTGCATTTAGGATATTTCTATCATTATCTAGGATGAATCTGCAAGCTCTATTTTGCTTGCAGAATAATTTGCAAATGTAAACTTGCTAAAAATGTAAGACTGCAAAAGTGTTATTATTATTATTATTATTATTATTCTTTGCAGTGCATGCTCAGCCATTTAACAGCATCATCATCAGCTACAGGCAGAGCCTGCAGTTGACTGGGGAACTTTGTTGTTGTTGTTGTTGTCCTGGAGCTTAATGACATTTTTCACCACATGATAGGCTATACATGGTGGACAGTATTAATGGTGGAGGAAGAAACCGCAAAATCTTCGGAAAGAACCACGACCCACAAGAAGCTACTGGCAAGCTTTCTCACATATCCACATTTGCCAAATCTTAGACATAAACCCACTCAGACAGAGGTGAGATGGCAATGATCTGTAATGGAGAGCACTTTAGACCACTCGGCCACTTGGAGCACCAGGGGGGAACTTTGTCAGTGGAAGCTACTGGCAAGCTTTCTCACATATCCATATTCACCAAATCTTAGACTCGAACTCATGCAGACAGAGGTGAGATGGCAGTGATCTGTAACAGAGAGCACTTTAGACCACTCGGCCACTTGGAGCACCAGGGGGGAACTTTGTCAGTGGACAGTTGTTTACAATGTATCACATGGCTTGAAGAGCTCCACAGCAACATTAAGAGTTAGTGGCCTGGCTCCATTGGACAAGGTTGACTGCACAACAACCCTGTCCTGTCCAAAAGCAGTTCAGTGTGGTCCACAGATGATGTGGAGTGTTGAAGCCAGGAGTGAAGACAGATCTGGCTCAGTTATGAGGGAGTGTCCATGTACAGTGAAAGTTTGTCACTGGCACAGACCTAAGTCAACATTTTTGTGGTTGCTTTCTGTCAATGCAGATGTGGAGGAGGAATAATGCTAAGTACTAACAGCCATGCTAAAGGAGAGATTATGCACATTGTTGTGTTGAGCTGGACATCAATTAACTTAGTATGGGATGATCAAGCCCAGACAGGAGCGCAATACTCGGCTGTCAAAAAACAGAGGGCCAGTGATGATGTCTTGAGTGTCTCAGCAGTAGCACATTGAGCCAGCCAGTTTTCGGAATAAGATGTTTCGAGTGCTAAGTTTTACTGCAGTTTTCTTTAGGTCATTGACCAAATTATTATTCAGGTAAACATGTTGATTTGGGTCAGGGTTTGGAGAAACCAAAGTGAATTTATTGGGCAATATGTTTTAAATAAACAAGGCTCATTAAATCATTCAAGAAGGTTATTTTCCATTAGGTAATAGTTGTTTTAAGAAAATGCTAATTTGTGACCTTAAGTCCAACAGAAAACTATATTATCTTGTAACTGTCAGAATTCTACCAGTTGTGCTCTAATATCTAGCACTATTAGTTATGTCACAATATGACCAGTTTGAGCTGAATTTTATTTCCTTCAAATTATTGAATTAATGTGATTATTTTCTCTTGAATACAATTTTATTTTCTTCAAATTATTGAATTAAGTGATTATTTTCTCAGAAAATACAAAAGTGCTCTGACAAAATTCTTGGATAAAGATATTCCCTGGAATGTATTCTTAAGTAAAGCCTTGAATAATATTTCTGTGATTCAACAAGAGTCTGTTGACACATCAGCACTTCATTGACTATAACAGATATGTTATCGCCTTTTGGATGTCACCAGGACTTGAACTCAATTTCATTCAGGACTTTTTTTTACTAGGACTTGTGTTTTTAATTCATGGATTAAAATTTGGATTTAATTTCCTATACCAAGTTCTTTTTTCTCATGTTTCTCTTTGTATTCTAGGGAAAAATTGTACAAAGCTTGCTGTCTTCACTCTTTTCAGTACTTATTTTAAGAGCATAGACTCATAATGTACAAATAGGCCACAAAAAAATTCTGGCCAGGAAGAAAATTAACTTAATTTTGGACAATGCCAAGTCCAACATACAATGTTACAATATTGATAGCATATAATGAAATTTAAAAAATAACAAACATTGCAAATTAAATATAAATAAACACCTCTACTCATAAAAAAATAAAGATTTCTGCAATAAAGCTATCTTTTATCTGTTAGTCAAATGACAATGTGACAAAAATTTACAACAGATGAAATTTTATGAATAACACAAAGTATTCATGAAGCAATACAATATTTCTATACAAGTGAAAGAGCATCTGCTGTTACAATGTCTTTGAACTTGATGTGCCTCCTGTCAGTATTGGACTTCTGTAACATCAAACTCTACCTTAATAATCTCTGATTTTTGTTTTTTTATCTTCCCAATAAGGTAAGGGGTTGTGATCACTAAACACAATAAATGAAAGAGGCACTCAACTATTATAGAATTCAAAGTGTTGCAAAGCCAATATGAAAGTAGAATACTCTTTCTCAGTTGTGGAATAATTTCTCTGGTGCTTATTTAATTTTCTAGAAAAAAAGCACACCATTTTTGTCTTCTTGCCTCTGTACTGCACTAATTCCTACATCACTTGCATCAATGGACATTTGAAATAATTGATTAAAATTTGGAGCTAACAGAACTGGTGCACTCTTAAGCATAGCCTTTAACTTATCAAAAGCCTACTGACATTTTTCAGACCAATGAAACTTGGTGTTTTTGCTCAACAAATCTGTCAGGGGTTCAGCAATTGTGGAAAAGCTGGAACAAAATTTCTGATAGCATCCAGCCATACCCAAAGATCATATAAGTTGCTTTTTACTCATAGGCACACACACACACACACACACACACACACACACACACACACACACACACACACACACACACACACACACATATATATATACTCTCACATTTAACTTCTCCATGTCCCATGATATGTCCTAAAGAGGTAACGTGAGTCTGTCAAGAGTTTCCGAACTGTCTCTAAGTGATCTTTCCAGATGTAATTGTAGATAATGACATTATCAATGTAAGCAAAAGCATCACAATTATCTAGACCATATGTAATCATGTTCATTAAATGTTGAAAAGTACCAATCAAACCTTTAATCCTAAATGGCATCACTTTATATTGATAAAGTTCATCTGGAGTCATGAATACAAAAATTGTTTTTGCCCATTACCAGAATCCATTCAGAAAGTCAAATTTGGTGACATATTTTACATTTCCAATCTTATTAATGCAGTCAGAAATGTTTTGCAATGGAAATTAATCTCTTTTGGCCAAACTGTTTACCTCTTTAGAGCCTGATCACATGCAGAATTTTTCAGTGAATATGAATTTCTTTTTTCAAACTTTCCAGTTGGAGAGGGTTCATCCTATCAGGGTACTGTTTCACAGGTGTGGAATCTAGAAACTCAATGCCATGATAGACTTTGCTTGTAGTTGTTGGAACAGTCAATTTTCTATTATGACTATATAGTCTTAAATAGCTAATGGGAAAGAGTAAGAAGCAACAGCAACAGGTATTGTGAATAGAAACCAAAATAATCCTTGTTATAGACATAAGCCCTAATAAGTTCTGAATAAACTTTAGTGCAAATTCAAATTAAAACAAGTGCTGAAAGTGTTGATGTGCCTGTGGTGACCCATGACACATTGATGTACCAACCGTTTATTGTAACACAAAAACACAATCCAAGAATATATTCTTGTTTTAAATTTCAGTGTAAATTCAATTCTATTTCCAATAAAGTTATTTTTGAACAGCACTCTGTATTTCCAGTGAATGAATAATTTTGAATAAAATAATTTCAAGTAAATTCCAACTCAAATGCAATACTGTACACAACAACAATTATGCCTCAAGATCTTAGAGTATGAATTAATATTTATTGCAGTGACAAGATTGTATAGTCCTCTGTCTGACCTCAGGTCACAACACTGTCTAAAAATACCTATTACCCAATGGATAATAACCTTCTGGAAGGTTCATAATGTTTACAAAATAAAATCTTAGTCATAATGAGAAGTATCCTATTAAAATTATAAAAAATGTGTAGTAAATAACTGACAGTGCCAGCAATTCATAAGGAATTTCCAATTTTAAAGACTCAGATTGACATACACATATTTACTAAAAAACCAAAATCAATAATTCAAGCAGGGTTGAAAATGAACTTATTTTGGACAAGTCCAACATACAGTGTCACAATATCAATAGACTATAATGAAAATTAAAAGAAAATTAAAAGCTCACTAACACTGTAAATAAAATGTACATAACATTATGTTTTATAATATTCTATGTATGACATGTGTCAAACATAAAATTAAAAGATCATAGATACCTATATATTTGTAATATTTATGTTATATTAAGTAGTGACAGACACAGGCTTTAGTAAAACAAGACAATGTTTTGAACTATTTTATCACTAATAATGAAAAACACACTGTTAATATCATTAAAATTGTAAGAAGATTTCTTGGGAATTTTGGTATATTCCTTACTGACAGAAGCTAATTACATACCAGTATGGTGAAATAATACTGTGGTAAGTACCACCATAAAAAAATACAGCAGCAAATTAGTATACAGAACACTTCTGGTAACCAGCTTGGTTCTAAATATGCCAAAGGTTATTATTACCAACCTCTTCATTTTTATTCACTGTGGTCAGTTTCTCAGCAAATGCTTTTATAGGGTCAATTGTGTCCAGTCCCCCAAAATTCCTATTTATGGAATAACGAAGTTGGTTCCAAGTTGGAGGTTTGTTGGTGTGCTCAACAAAAGAGTAGATCATCTTCATTAGGCTGAAACATATAAATACTTAATGAGGAGTGATCTATTTGAACTTTTCATCAACTGTTGCTTAAATGTAGTATGTGACAGTAATTGTATGCAAGTATTCCATGATTCATTCCTTTATCTCAAACAGCAGAAATGAAAGTGACACAAAACACAAAATACTGACCTATAATGTTGGCCATGAACACAGCACACCAATGCTCGTATGTGATAACAATTTCCAGTAATGATATATAAGCATATCTATTTCATTACTTTATCTCAAGTGGCTTTAAAGCTACAGAAGAAAGAAAAATGTGAAAGTAACTCAAAAGTAATAGATCATGACAGTCATTGCAAATACAGGGAAACCAATCTATATAGTGCAAACCTTTTATTGACGACATAGAAGAACTCTAAAATCTCAAATAAGCATGTTAATATGGTTACAGACCACAACTAATGTATTATAATGAGGGAAAGTGTATAAAAATTTTACAGTATACAAGGGTCTGCTGCACCCTCCTTCCTCAAAAGGCAACTAATGAGGCAATCTTATAGGCCTGAGATTTATATTATAAGAAGAATAGTTAAACTTGTCTTGAAAGACCACTGCTATGTGAGACAACCTGTCCTGAGAGACCATATTCTCAATGAACAAATTTAATAATTATATATCATTCTGACCTGTTATGAGAGACCATCTGTCTTGAGAGACCACAATTGTATGGCAGAAAGGTTGGTCTTTAAAGACAGGTTTTACTGTACTGACATTATGTAGAGAGGGTAACTGAATTAGATTCATCTGTTATGTACTATATATATATATATATATATATATATATATATATATATATATATATATATATATATATATATATATATATATATACACACACAACCTGAAAATAATTTGGCTTAACACTAAAGGACAGAATTATTCTGAAAATCCAAAAAAGTTTCCAGATTGAATTATATAAGCATCAACAACATAAAAAATAAATAAGATAATGTACTGAAAAATTCATCTACAGAAAAGATTATCAGCAGAAATAAGCAACATGTATTTATATTACTTAGACCTGTTTATGAATCTTAAGATTTCATCCATTTAAGACACTGACTATGAAAAAAAGAATTTGCATTATTTCATTGGAAATATAGTTTAAAAATATGGACCTGTACATGAAAGCTCTTTTAAAACAATTCCTTCTTTGGCCTTGGTATGAAGTATTTTTTTTTACCTTTTTACAGACCACAGATTTGAAGTACAGCATCTCTTTGGTGAAAGATATTGCATAGGTAGGCAGGAATAACTTTTCTAGATACTTATTATACATAAATGTAGTCTTTCTAAACAATATTATTTCATACATTGGTTAAATTTTTATATAATTCATTGCATCCTGAAAATTGTTTCTGCACAAACAATTAGGATTAAATGGTATTACCATGATTTGGAGTCTTAATAGTTTTGTTGGAATCAAAGGTATTACTCCAAATTACAGTACAATAGTCCAAATATGGCTGAACAGAACTTTTATAAAGGGTGACCATTTAGTGAAAAGGAATGAATGTTCTGATGAACAAACATTTTTTAAAACATGCTTAACATGAATAAACCAGGTTAGATTGCTATCTACAAATACATGAAGTCTCTTATCATGAGTATATTAAGGTTAACACACTGCTATGTAGCCTTTCTCTTAACATTTTTTAAAACTTGTAGTGCTTTTGTTTTTCTCTATTTAAAATCATACTATTTTCCTTGTTCCATACAAGTTATTTTCAATTTCAGTTTCTGTTTTGACTTGACTCTCATATTGTTGTTTTATTTGCATCAAGGCCTGCAGAAGAAACTGAATTTTCTATCTTAATGGGTGTAATAATTAATAAGTAGAATGAATAATAGAGGTCTGAGGATAGAGCCACAATTAACATTTGTACTTTTCCCCTTACCTTCACTTTTAGAGATACTTTTCTCCTCTATCATTTAAGAACAAGACCTATATAGGAAGTTTTCATTATATTGATATGCCTTGAGTTTTTCAAGCAATATTTCAAGTCTACAAGCTTGATAGCTCTATAAAAATGAACCATAATGGTGCCTACCATTTTGTCTTTAACCATACCATTTCTTTTTTATCTAATACTTTCAACTATTTATCAATTATAGTTATTAGTGTAGTGTTACTTGAATGATTCTGTAAAAATTAGACTGATTATCATGAAATAAGATATCTTAGATGTTTGGGGACCACTCTAGTAGCTTAAGTGGTTAGAACATATGATTCAGATGAAGCAGCTTGTGGGTTTGAGTCCTGGTCAAGTCATACCAAAAACTTGTAAAAATAACACAAGCAGCTGCTTCATTTGTGCTCAGCATTAAGAGGCTAGTGGTAGGAATGGTTGGTCTTAAGTCAGGACAATGTGACTGGGTGGGACATGATGCAACATATCTGCAGCATGATGCCCATGTGCTAAACATCAACATACACTGCTACACTGCAGATATCATAGCAAAATCACTCAAAAATTATTAAAGCTATGTTAAAAATCCAAGTCACACACATGCATGCATAAATGCATGTGCACGTGCACACACACTGATGTTCAGAAATTTTATGTACTATTCAAAATTATGATTTCTGAAAACATTTAAAGTACTTAAAAATTGAAGGGTCTGGCTATTTAGATTAATGATTGCAGCCTGCAGCCTTAATTGATTTTACTGCCAAGATAGCATCTGAACTGTTCAGTTAAAATGAATCAGATATATGTAGTTTAAAGCTTGAAACTATGGTTGTTTTTAGGCCTGATCAGACTGGTCCAAAAAAGTCAAGAGTATTATGATCAACAACAATGTTTAAGGTCAATTATGGATAATTTAAATCTAACGATGACTTCAATATGGTTAATAGGTCTGAATTTATCACTTTAAGAAAGACATCATTGGACCGCTGGAAAATATTTTGAAAAAGTATTTTCACATTCAGCATTGCTTCTATTTTATCTTTCTTTCACAAATCAGTCACTGTACAGTTTATTTAAGTAAACAAAAACTCAATGATACATGACTATGAATAAAATTCAGATTTGAAAAAAGATATAAACCTATAAAAATCTCGGAGACCAAAGAATTCTCTAAATTTGCTGGAAGCTTCTTCAAAGACATCGAGGTATGATTTTGCCAGGGATTTAATGTATGGCTTCACATGGTTGTAAACATGTTCCTTGCTAAAGCTAATCCCTCTGAAATAACAAAAAAAATGATAAATTGTCTAAGGAATCAAAAACAATATAAATGAACAACAATTCTGAGTCTTCTAATTTTACAACAGGGTATATTCTAAAACTCAAATTTCAAGAGGGTAAGCTCCATTCTATATAAAGAAATTATTGTCCCTATAAAAATGATAGGAATTTAAAAAACACATACAATTATGGCTGTGAAATACAGTGTGACCCTGCCATAACACTCCATTATAACCTTAATTCAGATATAATGGTCGTGGCATGGCTCCAAAAATTTCATTTACCTTATTACCAGTATTTTTCTCATAAATAAAAAAAAATTAAGTACAAAAAGTAAATGTTTTCTTATCATTTCGGAAAAGAGATTGCTTATAAATTTGAATATAAGACGTTTGTGGCGTGGCTCCCAAAATATCATATACATGTATTATTCTCGTACATGGAAAACAATTCTTCTTAAAAGTGCAAAAAAATAATGTGTAAAAAGTTTATTCAAAAAAATAATGTGTAAAAAGTTTATTATCATTTTGGGGAGGAAATCACGTATGGATTATAATATAAAACAATCATGGCATGGCTCCCCAAATTTTGTTTACCTTATTACCAGCTCCTTATTATTGGCTCCCAAAATATCATATACATGTATTATTCTCATACACAGGAAAGTGCAAAAAATAACGTGTACAAAGTTTATTATCATTTTGGGGAGGAAATCATATATGGATTCTAATATAAAGTAATGGTAGCATGGCTCCTAAAATGTTATTTTTAACAAATTTCTTACAAATTTGTGCCAAAATAAAAATTGGAAATATGAGTATCTGAACCCATGTCTGGCCTTTTGAGAACATTGATCTTTGTTTAATGTTTAAAGATGACAGCTCATAATTATTAATGTTCTTATTTCCAGTCCATGAGCAATGAAGCCATCAAGTCTCTGCATTCCCTATACAATCATTGCTCAAACAATATCTGACATATATTCAATAAACTGCATTCACAACTAAGCAGTAAACAATGCAGACGTTGATAAAAGATTCTCACCTGAATTTATAAATCAATTAATTTAAGTACATTGCTCTTCATCAAAGTCAATTGCCTGGCTAAACTTATTCAAATTATGGGTCAACGATTTATAAAACATCAAACAAATGCAAGCCGTTAACATGTGCACATGGCTTGGCTTGTTTTATGCAATCAGTTGACCAGTGATTAATGTCATCCATTCCCTACAAATATTGCTGTAGTCAGAAAGCAGCTGAAAGTTACTGAGTTTTTCAAACAATAATAAAGTATTACAAATCACTGATGAGAAAATTTAGCAGTGTGAAATTTATACAGACACTATTATTTAACCTTTGGATGTACTGTTTTATCATTCATTACATACTATTTGCTATTTATTTTTTTTTCCATTGAATTCAGTCGCATACTGATCTGTGACAAATTTACTGAATATTTTAAATATGTGTGTGGATATTTTCAATGGAAATATTTGTATTGTGGATTCAATGTATATGATGCAATTCACGGGTGAGTACATGGTGTTGATACTCTATTCATGCTCTAGAATAAATATGTATATATAGACTATACACATGTAAGCACCAATGTGTGGTTCTCTGAATAAATTAATATATTATATATGCAATAATATATTATATATGCAATAACACTAAAAAAATGAAGTTGGCCCAAGTCTCATGCATATCAAATGTCAAGTATCATCATATATTTGATTGAAATCAGATAACTACGGGATTTATTGTGCAGGAAAGAAAATAGGTGCATCTAATGATCATGGGATTTAACTCTGCTAATACAAAAAAAGCTGACAGACAAATGAACCCAAGGACTTATCAGTATCAAGTTACAAAGTAAACTTGGACAAAATACAATATTAATTATGTTAAAGTGTGGAAATAGAAATGGAACAGATAGAGAACAGATAGACTCAAGTTAATGTGACCATTTTCAAGAAAACTGGAATGCAATTTGACAAAGTTCTAAAATAATGAATATTTTCCTAGGTTTAACTATGACATGTACAGGATTAAATTTTTAAAATGTAGATAAAGATAAACACAAAGATTATGGCATTCCTTTCACGATAACAATCAATTTATAGCCTGTATGATAACAATTCAATTATAGCCTGTATGATGCTCCTTGACTTCCAAAACTATTTTTAACATGTTTTAAAGTACAGGAAAAATTTAAAAAATGTGTCACCTTACTGAGTTGAATTATAAGCACACACTTGGGCAGAACATTTCAAATATTAAAAAGAGAAGATAAAAATTTTGCATTTTGTTATCTTTATTTTATTTATCTATTTAATACATCTGTCTATCCATAAATCAATAGGAACAGCCAGTAAGAGGGATTACCCTGCTTAATAACAGTAACCATGTCCTAAAGTGTGGGTGAATTGGTGCAATAAATACTGCTAATACAACAATTACATGGAACTCAAGACAAATTAATTGTAAGTGATAATGAATTACAGTTTGTCCCTGTGTTGTTAACACTTGTTAAATCCTCTGTAGTGATTGTCTATGAATTTCTTCAATATTGGGCAAATATTTTAACAACTGCACAATTCCAAAAAAGTAATATTGCAATGTTTGAGAATAATTTAAATGTTAAGCGAGGTTTTAGTTGTCTAGATATTCATGAACTGGAGTAAAAGAAATGTATGGGCAGCCAATGGGACAACAAATGGACACAAATATTTTTTCATGTATCTTCAAATCCACCAAACTAATGAAAACATTTCTTGAATAAAAGACAAAACTAACAAACAGATTTCTTGAAAATATGTACACTGTTTAAGGCAAAGCACTGACATCATCTTTCTAACAGGGAATATTTGAAGGTTACATTTGGTGACTTTGCTTTTGCACTTACTTTAGGGGGGCTTTTTAGCATTCTTCTTGCCAATTTTTGTACTAACAAACTTCCAATAGTGTGATCTATTAAGGGCATATTTATCAGAGCGGTGATTAAAATATAAGGCAGTAAGATATAAACAACTGCCATTCCACAGACAACTTCACTGACTGACAACAGGTAGATTGATTTTGTTTTTTGAAAGTTTTTTTTTTATGCTGTTGGAAACTTCTGCAGACTAATTTGAATGAGTGAAATACACAAGTGGAACATCTAAACTAATTTTAAGTTTGTAAAAAAAACCAAATGTGATTTGCAAAAACAAAAGTTTTTATGTTTCCATTAAATGAGAATGTTTAACCCATCATTAAAATGTATTATCAGCTAGATTTTGTGATCAGTGGCCAAGATTCCATTAGTCAGATTGTACAAAGTCTTACATACAATGCTAAGAGCAATTATTTTGGCAGCTGGAACAAAAAAATTGCAGCAGTGTCACTGGGGGAGAATGAATCAGTCTTAAGGCGAAATATCGAAACATTTAATAGATGATCCATCTGCTAACTGAACAAAGCCCGAAAACTAAATTTCATAACTCTGGATTGACAGTCAGAAGTGTGACTGCAAGGGAGAGCATTTCATATTCAGCACATATTACAAACACTACACTGACATTAGTCATTCTGGAGAATACAAAATCCATCAACATGGTAAGTTAATTAACACCATACTGCATCAGGGCAGATGCAGAAAGACCATGGAAGTCTGAACAAAATACCATTCAGTCTCTAATGTGTGCAAAAACGAACACTAATGATATCTGCATCACCTTCATTTCCTCCATTAAGTATTGAGAGCAGCAATGTCAGAAACTATACGTTAATAATGTATTTCACTGTCCACTGGATCAACAGAAATCCTGTGTATATTTTCCATTTAATATTTGGTTGTGATTATATACATGTGGAGGTGTGGATGGGGATGGGTGATGATATATGACAATGCCAAATGCCAAATCTACCAGCTATTTTTCTTTGGAAGTGTGTTAAATGCTTCAAAGAAAACATGTTTTATTTTCCTTCATTTAAATTTGAACTTTAGGTCATTTTTATTGGCTTATACAAGCAGATAACTTGTTTTTAATTGTATATCACTTATCTTTGTCATATGTACTTACCACACTCCTTCTCTTTTTGAGTCTAAACTAAATATTCATTAAGAAATTAAAATATTCTGACTTGCATATACTTGAAAAATGCATATATTATGCATATATGCATATCTAAGCAAGAGAAATCTTCTCTGTATAAATATGGTGTAAGTGACAACAATATTAATTAATGTTTTACCTACACTTCACTTATAAGTGACATACAAATGATTTATAGTTCTAAAAGCCTTTATCAGTTGAATATAAGCCAACTGTAAGTTCATGAAAATTGTCATTTTTTCACTAACAGTTTACTATAAAAATACAGTCTCAAGTCCATGGTTTAATGCATAATACAATCCATTTTCAACAATGTTATGACTCTTTTCCCCCACATATTCATAATTTCCCATTAGATATATCAATTTCAATCAGTCATATTGGCAAAACACATACAAAAAAAGGAATATCATGTTTTCTTAAAATATTTTAAGAATTAAGAAACAAAACATATTAAAAAAAAGTTCCAAAGTTGACAGATCAAGGCAAGAATAAAGCATATTTATGTGTTTAAACTGAAAAATGGGACAATAGAAAATTGAATACACACCCTATAAACAAGAACTTTTCTGAATTCAACAATAAATTATCTTCTATAATCGCATTTAAAACAATATTATTTGGCACTAAATATTACCCACCATTAAGTGAAGTGTTCATTAATGTTGTTTACCATGGGCATTTACTTAGTATATTACTTCAATTTTCATGTTAGTCTGAACAACCTGTATTGTACTATAATTTGATTTTTGCTGTATAAACATTGTTAGTGTTTGATAAAATAAAAGTTTTGATTTAATTTTGTATTTTACTTTTCAATAATTAAGATGTCAATCCCAACTAATATTTCCCAGGTTATCTGATGGTGACATTAACCATTCACTTAAAAGCACTAACTTGTTTTTGAAAGTTTACAATCCTTTTGATTGCACCACAAATTCAATACTTGTGCAGAGTAATCAAGAATATATGGTAAGTGTAATAAGTGAATGACTCACCTTTTATTTACAAGTGAAGTATACTTTATTTGTATGTGAAATGCATAATTTGCATATAAAATCCTAATGCTTCACCTATTTGTCAGATGAATGTCAAGTGAAACAGTCACTTATAAGTCCTTTCTAAGTACATGTAATAAAGTACAAGTCATGTACAGGTTTGTCCCATAAGGGTTAGTAAGTCTGTAAGGATCAGGTCTTATATGACTCTTTCAATATTGACATTTCTCTAACAAGGCATAACAGTTCCATGACTATTCTTTCATTAAATTACATGACTCAAGTTATTGTCTCTTACACCTTTTAGACATATGTAAAGTAGTTTTATAAAGTTGCAAAATAGCCAGCTTGTTTCAAAATGTAGTTAATGCATAAACTATATTGTAGTTATTAAAACATAACTAAGCTAAACATGAAAACCTAGTCTGATAATTTATTCCGAATTATGACCTTTTATGAAAGGGGGACCTGATCATCAGTATGGCTTCTGGATTCAAATAACAAAATTAGTAGAAGTGAAAAAAGTGGAAATTTCTCAGAAGTAAAGAAAAAGATTTCTTTCATTTTTTTGTGATGGTTAACCATATTTGGAAAATCTCCATTAAAAGAAAAGAAAAGACTTTGCCTCTAAGTGATTTTAAGATTATAATACAATTGGTGTAAAATTCATAAGGCATATCTAGTCCTATATCTAACAAGCAGATCTTTAACTTCAGAACTCAGCAAAAAAAGTCTGACAATAGCATTTTTAAAATCAAATTAAAAAATACATCTGGAGTGATTTTTTTTCTTTCTTTTCTGGCATATTTCAAAATAAACTGATCAATATTAAAGCAAAAACTAACAATCTACTTCATATTTTAAAGAATCACACTAACTTTGCAGTGTTTTGGAGTTCAACAAGTTTGGGCATTTCTCTCTGTACTAGAATTCCACGATTCATCTTAGCAGGGTCCAAAGCCCAGTTTGAGATCCCAATAAAGGCAACCTGTAAAGAGGAGAAAACATTCAATTTATTGTCATAATATTTACAGCCCAGAAGGAAATTTTGAGATCTGGTAATATCATTGATGATGCTTGTATGGCAAGGGTGGCTGAGATGACTTTTTAAATAATGTGATTAGGTAATTATTTTTAGAGAAATAAAATTTACTTAAAAATTTGCTTTCTCCTTCATAATATGCTAGAAAATATGTCAGAAGAATAGGTAATGCTGAGCATCTGACTTATACAATGAATCTCCCCACTAGCAGGTACCTTATTGACTCACCGTTTGACATTTAATTACAGATCACCTGCTAAGAAGGACAACATATTTGGAGACTGAATTGGGATGGCCTCTCAGAATAGGTTTGCCTTGAAATGAGATTCTGAGGTTGTGCCAAATTATTTGAGGCATTACCGCACTCTAGGAAAGATCAAATTCTAATATTATTCCATATTATTATCATAATGTCTGAATTGAGTTCACTGGAATGTACTTTTATCAGTGACATTCAAATTCCATTTTGGAGCTGAAAATCTACACATAATAATTATCTGTTTACATGTTAGTAAAAAATATATGTGACCAAATTTACTACTGTACAGGTAATACTGTCTGAGAAAGGGACTAAAGTCATAGTCCTACATATGTCACCACCAACAGCATCTCCAAAGTAATCAAATATGTTCCTTATACTCTGCAGGTAAGGTGAGATAATTTACCTTTTTGTATGGCTCTGGTTCCTCATCTCCCTGGCAACCATCCTCAAGAAGTGGATGCAGTGTCTTTAGAGGCATTCTGGGACTGTCCTCTGCAAGCCCAACTTCATCCAAAACAACCACAGACACAAATCTATCCAAATTCTTGTCCTTCTGAAACTCTGCACATTGATGGAAAGTTCCCACAATTCCTTCTGGTGTTGATAAAGGGCTGCACTGAAAGGACACCATCTGGATCTGGAATGGAAGGATTAAATTTAATAAATTCTGAACATTACCAATTATTCAGTGAGAAGACATTCAAAACTTGTATATTTTAACACATAAATCACATGGAATATATCACATATTTAAGTATTCAAAGCTGAATCAAACTCTACTCACAAATATGGCATCCAAGGAGGTAACAATCTCAGACAATCAGATGCAATTAATATGCATAACTCTCACTTATTACAACTCTCAGTCATGAGCTTGTTGATATAAGCCCATTATTCCAGAAGAACTTGGCTTCCAGAATGGTAACAAACTCAGTCAATCTGATACTAAACCATTCTAATAATATCTGCATATCTTGCTCATATTTGAACCTGTCTGAAATTCTGATGGTATATATTCCAAAATAGTCCAAATCTGACCAAACTATAAACTCAATAGGCTTTACAAATAAATAAGATAAAACAAATAGGGCATAAGACTCTGGATAATATGATCAAGCAATGTGAAAACTAGCACTAAGAGTGTTAATTTGTAATGACCACAATTGGTGTCTGTGTTAACATTTTAAAGAGAATAAACATGTTTTGTCTGTTATAAGAAGTTAGGTGGTCTACTATAGATTTTTATGTCAGCAAGGGTTTGATAGAATATTGCATGTTTTTGCCAACCTCTAGGTAAAGTGACAACCCTTTGTTCCTACCACAAAGTTCCATAAGGGATGCACTCTGATCTACCACAATAAGACACTAAAGAAAATAACATGGCAATTTCTGTTCACTTGACTTAAGTAAAAGTTCCACTACTAGATTACCTGTTAAGTATTCACTTCCTATAACTTATTTTAACAGATAATGGGTATTAATTAATTCAATCAAAAAAATTTTTTAAAAATGTTACTAAGTAATAAAATTACTTAATTTTCAAACATGACTTACTTATTTTTTTATTTGAAAATCATTTGAAATGGTAAAAGAAATTTCTACAACCTGATTAGTAGTACTGACTTAACTCAATTTTACAAAGTTACTTTGAACACAGATAAACTTAATTGAATAAAATGAATGACAAGAGACTATTAATAAGTAATTTACTTTCTTTTACGACATTAATTATATGATTTGCTTGAAAATGACAGACTACATGAAGGAATTATAAAGATAATAATAGATTGAACTACTAAAAAATAATGGTCAAATGATTACAACAATATAAATAATTACATGCCTCAAAATAGCTTCAACTATGTTCATAACTTAGGAGTCTAACTCCAGGATATATGTAAATACCAAAGGCATAAATTGGCAGGTTCTCACTTTTAACATGGCATATCACTTACAGAACTGCAGCATTGTAAGTGCAGTACATGCTGTACTTGTGCTGGTCAAATACTGCATCCATGCTGCAATACTGCTTTACATTTGGAGCATAAACACTTACCAGCAATGAAAATGCATGATGCAGTCACTTTAAACTAATTTAAAAGTATCACAGTTCTGCTTTCCAGAATGAACTGCTGTCATGCTGAATTTGTAAGCTGTTGTCACACTGTACTGACTGATAATTTCACAACAAATCAATATCCTAGAATGTATTGTTATACTACTAAAAGTATAGGTACTACAATCATTCCGAATTTCTATGCATATGCATGACAGAAAAAAAAAGCAAAACTGAATTTATGCTGCAAACACTTGCTAATATCAATAGGAAATAAATATATTTGCAACATGAGGTAGTTGTTTTCATTTTGACATAAAACTTTAAGGATACTACAACAGAAAAGTATGATTTAACTAACAGTAGTTTATTTTTATAAAAACTAGCAAATTTAGTTTAATATCAATTATTAGCTTTTATTTTAAAAATCAATTTGTGTTTGTTAACCATCTAAAGAAATAAATCTTCAGGCACTGACATGACAAAAACTATCAAAGTTGTCATGTGACTTCCTGATTTACGTTTGTGAAATAATTGTCAGTTTTCTGTCTTGAAAAAAACCCTGATATATCCTAAACTCTGGATCTAGATATTTCATTGAGAGGTATCATGACAAAAACATTCCTCAAATCAGCTGTAGTGATCTTGAAAGATTTCTCAGGACATTTTTCGCTGCAAGTTTCCTGATGGATGTGAGTACAAATATATTTTTAATATGCAAAAAACAGTACAAGCTGGGATTTTTTGTATTCAGACTTTTTTCTTACTATTTCCTTCTAAAGTGTTTCAAATTCTGTCATCTCAATTTGTTAATAAGGCATTTAGATTTGTATAGCAGCAAAAAACATATTTAGAAACTAATCGGTATTAATAGCAAATAAATGCAACATGAACCTGAGCAAATTAAGAAACTGATTATATATCACTAAATTTGTGTGAAATATACATTTTTACTCCTATTCTGAATACCCTAATTGAACATAAAGATTTTTTTTTAATGTCCAGTAATTCCATTCTATTACACCTTATGACTGATTATGTATTATAGTTGCATATTGCACTCCTTAGCATTCTGTGCCTGTTTGTGGCCCCAGGCTGGGAAGCAGTCTTTTTAACAAGGTGCTTGGCCCCAAGCTGGGCCTTCACCTGGAGGAAGAAACCAGGAAATCCCTGGAAAGAACCACCTATCCATGAGAAGTTACTGGCAAGCTTTCTCACATATTCACATTCACCAAATCATAGACTCGAACCCACACAGACAGAGGAGAGATGGTAGTGATGCATAACAGAGATCGATTTAGACCACTCCGACACTTGAGGCCCCTATTACACTTAACACTATTTCCAGATTTATACATTTCTGAATGATTTTATTTGCTGTATTATACACATTTCCATAAAATATTACTTAAATAATGGGTATTTTGTTACTCAAAAATAAATCATTGTTTATAAAATTCTTTCCATCAGCTTCTGATCAGACATGTTGTATACATCTACCCATGCTGTTCTTACTATAAGTGCTCTTCTTCTTGCTGTGAATAGTGTGAAACAGTAATATTATTATTATTATTATTCTTATTATTATTATTCTTCTTATTATTATTATTATTATTATTATTATTATTATTAGAAAAAAAGAGAGAGAGAGAGAAAGAAAGAGAGAGAGAGAGAGAGAGAGAGAGAGAGAGAGAGAGAGAAAGAAAGAAAGAGAGAGAGAGAGAGTTTTACTGATTATTATTCTGACAGCTTTCTTTAACAAATCAAGCAACATGAAGTTTGCTTAAAATAATAAAAATAATAAAGTCACATAACATGAAATGTGATTTTTTTACATATACCATTTAACCGTGGCCAAATTCTTATTATTTACCTGTTTTCAAAACAACATAAACATTTAATTTAGTTAAACATTCCAGATTTACTTAAAAGTCTTAAAAATATATCAAAAGTATAATTTATGACCATCCTTTATATATGACATACACTTTATATTTATCCATCCATTTTGGAAGAACTGAGACAATCTGTAAAATGTTCAGTTATTTACATACTTAAAGAAAAGAAACTAAATTACTCACTTTGTTGTAGCTATACAAAGAAAGTGTCCTGACCTATGGCTTATTTCCATGCTTGCCATATATAAGAATGTTTAACTCGACACAATACTAGTAATTTTGAGAGAGGGGTTGTGTATTTATTTTTTTATGACTTTATACATCACACCATACAATAATATTGCTATTATTTAGACTCAACAAAACTCTAGAGGAAATAATTTTGTACATACTTTACATGTATGTGTCATTTTAAAGTAAAATAATTGCTTAATTGATAAATTGTGATAACACTTTCCAGGGAATATGGTTTAATCATTCAACACATATTTCATGTTCCTTTCCTCTGAAGAAAACTAAAATTAAGGTAGGCATAATATTAATGTTGCTGTCAAAAGACAGTGGTGGATAGAAGTGAAATGAATGGAAAAAGATAGTAATAATATTTATAAGACTTGGATAGAAAATAATGCTCGAAAGTCAAATACACCACTCCCTCGATAACTCGCGCATGGATAACTCGTGAACCTGCTTATAATGCGGTGTCTGGCATGGCTCCTGATTTTTTTTTCAAAGAAAATATATTTTAAAATGTGTTGAACGTGAAAAAAGTTGTGATAAGAAATGGAAAATTGGTAAATTAAACCTTAATATATAGCTCATTTTTTTTCATCGAAAATGGTGATTATTGCCCGTAAAGATAGAATCCATATTGTGAAATTTGCAATTTCTAATAAGATATCACATATTATGTTAGGTTTTTTTAAATAGAGAAATAGTTGTCAATACACTGTAAATAAACAGCACTCAATGAAAAATTCTGGTAAATGCTAACATGTGGCAACAGATAATGAAATAAACACCAATTAAATGTCTTGCTAGGTGAAATTCACATTATAATCCTTTAATTTCGTCTCAACACTATAATCACAACATACATATTCTCTTATATGAAAACATGAAAAGAGTCAATTGATGGTCACATTGAAACCCGTGAGTAATTCTGTGAGAACATAATTACATGCCAGCTTTGTTTCGATCAACAACTTGGGGAAGTGTTTGTTGCAATAAAAAAAGAATCAATTAAAAGAGACCTGTGTTGTTTTATCACTTTGAATATGTCTTTTGTATCAAATCAATCAAGTAAAAAAAACTAAAGTTCAATAACACGCCAATAGGAGCATACATTCTTGTATTCATTACCGTTATCAAATTTCGTTTTACTTGACCAATCAAAAATGTTTTCACATTTTATGTATTAACATCATTCAAGTATATAATATTAGTAATATATCCTAATCATTTGTAAATGTGACCATGGAGAGCAAAGGAATTATGCAAAAGGCATACTTAGTGACTGAAAAGCTGTGCATCATAGATAGTGTTCATAATGACGAAGCAATATCAAAAATTTGCAATGAACTAAAAATTGCTGAGTTGACATTTAGAGATTGGCTTAAGGATGAGCCAAAATTTAGAAATTACTCACATGATGCTGATTCAGATGAAGGGATGAAACGAAAATGAGCACGGACTGCAAGCGATAACGAATTAGATGATGCTGTGTACGCATGGTTCACACTGCAACGTGTCACAAACCGCAAGTGTTATCGTGTTCTAATTTATATTGTTTTAACTTTTTATACTCGTTAAATTTGTGTTGGTAATGCTTAACCCTTATGAATTTTTTTTTCTTTTTTTTACTTCTACCGCAATAAAAATCTAAACATCGTTCGATCGACATTGTTTTTTCGAAATGTTTCGATCTTTTGTATTTAAAAAAAGTATACTTTGGATGAAACAATAAAACTAGAATGCATACCATTCACAGCAAAAATTAGTGATGTAGTACACAACATGAGTCGTACATGTGCTAAGCGAATGGAAACCACGTGGAATAATGTTTTGATGATCAATATACTGCAAGTTATCCAGAAATTAATGTTACTTTGTGAGGAAAAAACTAAACAAAGTACACCGGTATAAAGAGATATTTATTCACTGTTAATCTTAGCCCGATTATTAATTTAGTATTCAACAATGTAACATGCCAAGCCACCCCCGCTGCCCCTTTTGCCTATAAGTCGATCCCTTTGTTAGTTTTGTTGTTTGTTATAGGTCCCTCGATAACTCGTGCCCTCGCTTATATCACGGGCGATGTTTTTGGACCCTGATGTCCGCGAGTTATCGAGGGAGTGGTGTACATCAGTTATTAATATGCTCCACAGGAGCAAATATATAGCTTATTACAACTGAAAGTTAAAAGATCAAACTGTTACAATATTATCAATAAATAAATATATTAAAGCTATTAGAAATGGGTACATCACAATAGGCCCTGCTCACTGCAAATTGTTGGCAGTGCCTTAAATAGACAAATTTGTTTTGGGAAACCAAAGTAAGGAGAAAATGAATATTAAAGGGTCATAGCAGAAATGTGGAAATTAATCCATTTGACCAACAATTTTAAAGTTCATTTACCAGAATGCTAGGAGTATTGTCAATAAATCAAATGATTGCTCAGCAATCTGTGGTTCCTAAGTTGTTATGGGAACCTGGCTATATTCAACATTGCCAAATTTTCAATTGAGAAATTAACTTGTTGTTTTAGAAATGACAGACATATAGGATGTTCAAATATAAAGAATGATGAAGGTAGTTTTTTTCTGTGAAGAACAGTTATAACTTGAGAGATAGGCCTGACCTTGAAACAAATTTTAAAAAATATGTGGGTTGAAATCATCTTACCATACTGAAAGTTATGTGTTACAACAGTATATTTCCTACTGGAAATTTCCGTTAAAAATTCTGAATTTGAACATTATTTTAAATTTAGTTATGTAAAATCTGGATCAGTCTTCAGCAATTTAATTTTCAGGCATTTTAATTGGCCTGAAATAATTTGAATAAATGATAACAGTCAACCACACTTCTCACCTCATTGTGTTTTAGTTTAGATTATATCAAATGCAACAAAATTTTGCGAGTGAACACTGCTTACCTCCGTTTGACAGTAATCTTACCAAAGCAGTCAAGCTGTACAGTTGGATTATAACTGTTCACTGGACCAAGTGCAGAGAGAACTTTCTCCATGCACCCTTGATTTCAACCACAAATTGATAAAATGTTATTTTAGTTTAGGAAAATGTGTATCGATCTGTCATAGAAAAAAGTTTGTTTATAACTATTTAAACACTCATTTTAGTGACATTAAATATCTTTTACAGTATATAATCTTTGTTTCCTTTTTAATCACCTGATGATGTAAATAAAGCTTTGGCAACTTTTACATAAACTTAAATTCAGCTGCATGCAAATGTGTACTAATGGTATATCCGATCCATAATGGAACAGTGTGAAGGATTAATGTCCACCAGTACATACACACACAGTATCAATAAAGGTTTAATATGAATGGCATATCCATTCTTCCCATTCCAAAATCTTTAATTCCTTCATATTTTTTAACCCAAACTATGACCATAAACATTAGTTCTACTCATGAATTAACTACATCTTATTTTTCTCTTCATCTCTGCCACCATTTAACAACTATTTATCATTTGACTGGTTTCATGTTATTTACAATCTGGTAAACTATATTCTATGTACCAATTAAGGTACTGGTGCTGAAGAAACTGTGTCCATAATGTTCATTTATAATTTTATTCTTAAAAAGTTTGACTTTCCAGGTTTCATCATTTCAGAATGAAGAATTTTCACTAAAAGTTTTAATAATATCCCTGAATCTCTGCTGGATGTTACTGGAATTACAGTGAGCAAAATGATTAAAATGTACCTGCATTTATTATGTACTATGTATTACGTTTTATGATGACTGGGCTTTTTTGTTCACAAAATTTTGAGTGATATCTATAACTAATGCTAAAGTGTCAGCTATACCCTGACTACTTAATATACAATCAAAATATATTCTGTGAAATATCATAATCTTTCAAGGACTTATCTTTTGACAAGTTTAATGATGACTGAAATTAAAGCTTGTAATTTGAATTTTGTAGAGAGGCACAAAGGAATAAAGTTTTTATGCTTTTTTTAAATGGCAAACAGTAATATATAAAATTCAGTACATAACAAATATGCACTAAAGTAGCAGGCTAGATTACATTTTTAAAAAATCTCCATACTGGTAATTTATATACCTGTTTGAATTCTTTGAACAGATCTGTGTGGGCTGCATTGCCCTGCATGGCATCTGCTACAATGGTTTTGGCCAGGGATTTGGAGCTGCCAGGTTTTCCCACCAGGAACAGAGGGATCCGTAGCTCTGTACAGATCACCATCATGAACACATTCTCCTTCAAGGCAGTGTTTCTGGCGATGTTGTTTTCAAGCTGAATTTTTTCTAGGAATACATCTTGGCATCTGTGAGTAAATTACTTTCATAAATATTCCATACAATTACATTTGCAAAATGGACCAGTACCAAGTTGGTCACTACCTAAGCTAATACATGTACATACTAAGTGGACACAAACAAATGTAATTAATCACATGTTCAGTTTAAGTATATTTTAGTCACATGTATATTTTTTGCAGAAATACTCATTATGATTTGTCACATAAAAAACACATATACTTGAAACAGATTGAATGACATTGATATTAAGGCCATCTCCTATACCTGCAAAAATGTGTAGAAAAGCAACCCATGCAGACAGAGGTGAGATGGCAGTACTCCATAACGGAAAGTGCTTTAGACCACGAGGACACTTGGGTGCCCCTCATGCTTGTTAAAATCAGTATCAAAAGATGAAACTTTCCTGAACATGGATTATTAAAAAAGTGTGGAAATATAAGGAATTACATCAACCTGGATATATGCATGTTAAATTTTGATGGTTATATAAATCTACAGTAATCATTATAGGCTAAGATAATTAAGGGTTGGGTTTCCCAGGTAAAAATTCATGTTTTATAACCGTTCCACATATATGTAATTTTGATTTTTAATGTAGCCTTAAAATGTTTCAGTCATACTGTTATGTTGTCTGCAGTGTGGCAGTTTATAGTGATGTCTAGCACTGGGGCATTGTGCCAAAGACATGTAGCACAATATTACACCCAGTCATGTTATCCTGACACCAGGCCAACCAGTCCTAACACAAACCTCTAACCTTTTAATGATGAGCACCTAGCAAGGTAATTGTTAGTACCATTTTTGTAAGTCTGTAGTGTGACTTGGCCAGAGTTCAAACCCATGACCCCCACATCAGAGGTAGATACTCTAACCACCAGGCCATCAAAGTGGTCAAAATATTCCACATTGCAAAATTAAGCAGTTTTGTGACAGGTAAAGTCTTAGCTCCAAGTCCAAGTTGTTGTTGTTGTTGTTGTTGTTGGGCTTAACGCCATTTTTCAGCACACGATAGGCTATTCATGGCGGCCAGTATTAATTGTGGAGGAAGAAACTGGGAAATCACCGGAAAGAACCACCAACTTACGAGAAGCTACTGGCAAGCTTTCTCACATATCCACATTCGCCAAATCCTAGACTCAAACACACGCAGACAGAGGCGAGATGGCAGTGATCCGTAACGGACAGCGCTTTTAGACCACTGGGCCACTCGGGGCCTCCCAAGTCCAAGTAGAATAGCAAGTATAGTATTTTGTCTCATTAAACAATAGTGAAAGGGACATGAATTGAAGTCTAAAGAGATAATTCTCTTTCTCCAACATTTATAGATCACTTTCATTTGCCTGTTTTTATCTTGCATTTGATGTACTGAACAAGCAACTGCAGATCATTTTAAAAAATATTATTTTGTCAATCAATCAGCATTAAATTATTCAAAAGTTTAAAGAAACAAGAATGTCAAAAGAAAATATTCAGAACTTTCAAATACCCTCATTCACTGGTTAAACAGTTTAAAAGTTTAAGAACTATCAAGAAAAACAATGTTTATTTCTCAACAATATATAAAAACTTAGCAATGTGACCTTGAGACCTCCGCATCAGAATTGATGTTTTCTTTGTCCAATGACAATGACTCCAGGATAATAAAACAATAATACCAGGACAAAAAGTTCTAACCATTGACCATCCATCCATCAGTGAATTTAATAAACCTAACAACTAATCTAATATCACCTTGCTGCAAGCATATGGAACTTGTAAAATTAAATAAATCTGATGTCCCCTAGTTTTCTCTAAACAGTAGAGGATAGCTAATTTATCTTACCTGGTAATCTCCTGATGAATCTGATCTGCTCCATTCACAAGACGACATGGACTCTTAAAGTATCTTGCTATATATCTCCTGTATTTTCTTCTTCTTTTCAGGCAAGCATGGTAACATACGCCCAAGGAAAGGACCAGGGAACGAGTTATATCATTAAGGACTTGGTCCTTTTGAAAAATAAATAAAATAATGTTAAGCAATTTGTTGTTCTAAATATATTATTGTCTCTCTTAAATCTACTCCTAAAAATCTTTTAAAAAAAAAAAAAAAAAATTTTTAGAGAAAAGGACAAGCATAATGGCTGGTCAACATGCTGATGAAGAGTATAATATGTATTAAGTTTCTCAGCAGTACACTATAGACTGCAAGAGCACTTGCATTAAAAAGAATTGTCAATATACTGTATCTAGCGGTTAAGTAGAAACAGGCAAAAATTATTTAAGATGGCCACCTTAATAACCATACTGGATGTTCAAGGATCATTGTTTTCATTTTGGACCAACAAGACATCATACGAAGACTTCTGGTGTACACCCTATGCTGATATAATTTTCTGTAAGTTCATCAAGATTGGTGCCACCATGGCCTTTTTGGACATCATATCAATACAATTTTCATGTTAAACAAACTAGGCTTCATAAGGAGTCTTTTAGGCCATTCAGGTGGCGCTCACCAGTTATTATGTACTTTTGAGAGAGTGATGTATGTAAGGTGAAGTTGTTTGCATTTTAAACATGCACAGTGCAGAGAATGTTGGCATACCTATATACTACTTTCTTGTAATGTAGATGAAATTTCTTTGGATATTGTATTTTTGGAAATTTTAAATGATCTTGGGACACTGCTAACTAAAATGACTGCTCCCTTGTGCTCCAAAAATCAACCTAAATTTGTCTAAAGTACACTATTCTTGGCAGCTATTAAAATATGGAAAATGAATTTTGCCAAACTGGATAATACCAGCTTCTAAAAGTGCAATGACTGAATTACCAAATACATAAAATGTCAAATAAGTTATCAGCTCTTTTTTTTCCAATTTACCTCTGAAGTTCGAGAAGTGAAAATGAGCAAGTAGAGCTAGCACGTTTTTGAAAGGTGCACATCTGGAGTAAGGCCAAGCTGTATATTCTCTAACCCATATTACACCCATCAATCATACATCAAAATAAAGGGAATTAAAGGTTCTTTGAACAACACCTAAGATATACAAAGTCTCTTTTAAATAACCAGTATAACTAGTGAGGCAACCCGGGGAAACTCTTTTTCTTTAAAATTTTAACCCTATGCTAAATACGAAACTGTAGAGCGCCACCTTCAGGCAGAGTATTGAATAACAAGATTCTCAAGATGGATGATGTGGCAGTCATGCTGATGTCCAAGTGGAATCATTTTCATACAAAACCAAAAGATATCGTTAGAAGTCTTTCATAGAAAACCCATACTGATCTGACCATCCATTCAAAAGTAGAAGCAATAGGAAGATTTTTTTTTTAAGCTGGCTATCTTGTCCTCTATACTGGACATTTGATATGTCCTGTTTTTATTCAGGATCAACTAGACATCAAAGTAAGTCTTTTAGTGAAAACAACAATCTCATCCATTCAGGAGCAGTGATAACAAAATTTTCAAGATGTTTTCTGTGTTGGTCATACTGCATGTTTTTAGAAAGCACCATTTTCATTTATGACCAACTAGACCTTATATGGCTATCCTCCAATTAGTTTCTTTGGAATAAATTTGTGCTAATGAATGGACAAATGTCCAAGATGGACACCATGCTATCCCATGCAATATTTTCAAGCATGAAAATAAAAATTCAAATAAAATTAGATCACAATATGCTATTAACTTTCAGGCCATTTGGATTTAGGTTCTGCAAATGCAAAGAATTTGTCATGAGTGCAGCAGTCAGGAACATTTTAAAATTCTGACAGTTAACCATTCTAATTTTGATAGAGTAAACTGCTAACCATTCTAATAATGATAGAGTAAAAACAAATATCAGACTGAAACAGAACAAAAATCAGAACTCCTTAACTTTCCTGGAGCATAATAAGCATCTGCATAAATATAATTGTTGTAATACCATATTATAACATCTGTGTATTGAGTTCTCAATCTTATGGCAGCTGAGAGGAGTGATTCCATGGAATATATATCTTCCTGAAACTTCAGACACAGACCAAAAACATGATGTACTGTTTGTTAATCTCTTACATTAATTTCTGTGATCAACAGATTTTGAGAAAAATAAATGGGTATTAAAATATTTTAATTGTTTAAACAATGTTCTAAGCATACACCTTGTCAAAAAGTTGTTTGAATTGTACAGCCTATGTGATAATATTAATCTAAAGTTATTGTAACATTATAATTTTTGTGCCATACCACGTATGTTTTAATGCCCAAATGTTTGGGCCAGAAGTAATGTTTTCTCATGCATATGACTAATATGGCATATACCTTTTACTAGAATGAGACAGAATGGAAAATACATAGATCAGAGCATGGTAGAGCATATGCTAATAACAGTCCAGTAATATATGTCAGTGGAGCATGGTGACTTTTAAGAACACCCCTTCTGTAGCAGGAAAATGACCTTATAAGAGGGGTGGCCTTTCAAGAGGGGGATCACAAATCACAAAGATGTGAGTTAAAACTACAAAAAACATAACTAATTTTTAAATATGAAATATTTTCATTTAATATGATAAAACTAATATTAGTGTTATCTTTAGAGAATTATTAATAATCATCAATCATGGTGCAGAACCATTCTCAGTAAAACCTGGTCACAAACATTTGGTTGTAACTATCCCTCTATGTCACTCAATAATGTTTTCCCACTCACTACAGCTAAATATGCAAACTGATAGTCTGAATCTATCTGGCATCAAATTTCTCAGCAAACTTGATCAAATGATTTCCCTCATTTGGTATTGCCAAATTGCTTTCAAGAATGTCTGACAATTTTCACTTTTTGCAAGAACTTATTTCTTTTTTAGTAACTTGCAGTTATCACAGGAGATGCTCAAAAGAAATGAGCTTGTGACATGATCAACTTTTATTTTTGTCATTAGTCTGGTATCTGGTTAAGTACATTTTGTAATCTAAGAGAGAAAAGCCACAAAGGCTAACATACCATTTTACTATCTAGCAACTGAATGTCATGCTGACTTGAGTTGAATAATACTGTTTTCCAAGTGGCTAGCTTTTGTCATCTTGATATCATCAGTGGTAATAATAGCCAGTAATTATCAAAGTGACAAAACCTAACATCTGAGAAAAAAAGTAGCAATGTAATTAGATTATGTACTTCTTTTAATAGATTAAATTACTTTATCAGCATGTGTTGAGTTGATAAATCAACAAATATAAGTAACATTTCTATTTGTAAATAACCATTATGTAGCTGATCCAGATGGGTAAATATTTGCAGTATATGTGAATCACTGGCCACATCAGAGAGGTGGCTATCATTTGGAGTACATGTACTTGGAACTCATCATATGATTCTGGCCATATAATGGATGGCTGATGGTCATGAGGGAAGGGGGCCACTGAAAATGCAAATAATGTTGAAACACATTCAATAAACAATGTTTGAATGAGACATACATGTATTCGGTGCATGCATAAATGAAGGATGAATGAGCATAAAATAATTTTTCATAAAATGTAAGGCTAAGGGAAGTATGTTCATCTTGAAACATTTTACTGACTGAAATTTGTTTTGTATATCATACTGAAACCTGAAACTCTACAACTAGGGGAAAAATCCTAATCTGCATCTTTCTTTTGTCTGGATAGCTTATTTTTAAAAGATGATGAGAAAAAAAAACTGAAAATAATGTTCAAGGACCAGATTGGAAGAAGTGCATGATGCATACAGATGTATCACACACAGATATATTCTCCAATATTTACCCTTTTTGCCTCCTCCTTTTCTTTAACCTCCACTTTCATTGCCTCTTTCTCCACTTCCACTTCCACTTCATGATGATGATGAACCTCCTCCTCAATATATTCCTCCACCTTTACTTCCTCATCCTTCTGCACTTCCCAATGACCATATATCACCCCTTCCACTTCCTCCTTCACCTCCACTACTTCATCATTCTCCTCCTCTTGCCACTGATAATCTATCTCTTCCTCATCAGTCTCCTCCTCTTGCCACTGATAATCTATCTCTTCCACTTCCTCATCATTCTCCTCTTCTTCTTCATCTTCTATATCTTTCTCCTCTTCATCTGTCATCTCTTCCTCCTCCTCCTCCTCTCCCTCCTCCATCTCTTCCTCTAAATTCTCTTGATTCAGTTTTTCTTGGATCATATGATCTATGCGATTCAACAGATTTCTCTCTTTTTGCCTTTGTGCATAGAACCAGCTCATTACAGAAAGAACACGCTCCACATCACGCAGAGAAACAAAGCTACACTCATCCTGAAGAAAAAGAAAACTGATGACCTAAATAATCACTTGATCTCTATATAGGCAAAATACAGTTTTCAACAGGCACCCAGAAAATGAAAATCAACACCTAGCACCTACAGAAAAAGTCTTATTTTATAATTAATTCTATATCTTATTTAAAAGTTAGACTTATGATAAATTGGTACATACAATAATATACATAATCATCCACAAATACTCAAATTGTTGACATGTTCATAAATAAATTAACAAGCAAAATTGATTTAGAAGAATACCAAACATTTTACAACAAAGAATTGATCTTACCAGTATGATACAGCTATGTTTAACATAAGAACATCAGACTATTCCACTTACCTAGTTTCTTCCTCAGCATACATTCATTTCCTGAACAAATGAAATATAGTAGAACCTGTCTTGAAAGACCACCCCTTCGGCCCAAAAATAACTGTCTCTCAAGACAAGAGGTTTTTCAACACAGGTCATAACACTATATAACCAATAAATCTGTGCAAGGAGAACCTGGTCTCAAGACAGGTTGTCCTTCATAGAAGTGGTCTCTCAAGACAGGTATTACTGGATCTTTATTTTCAACATTGGCTCACTGCTGTAAAGTTCTAGAAATTTCCCTCAAGGCTGATCCAATAGATCAGTTTGCTATATCCTTTTATTAGTCCATTCAGGCAGAACCCTTAACAGTTTCTGCTGAATTACAGCTGATATTAACCAAATAAATGCTTCTATTCAAACACTAATTTACTAAAGTGATGATCAGTGAACATCATGGACTAAAGTAAAACTGGACAATTTAGTAATACTTTATTTTGAAATTTTTAGAAAATCAGGTGTTAAATATAAGAAATCAGGGGGTGGGGTGCAATTTGCATGATCTATCTACCATTTGGTTTCAAAAGTTTTTTTACTTTTGATAATTTGATCTAAAAATCAGTGATCTGGCATCATGTAAGAAAAGAAGTATAAAATTTTCAAAATGAGGTCAGATCAGTACCATTTTCAACATGACATCATCAATCATTTGGTGAATTTACCTATGCTGATTCAACCATCTGTCCAGAAGAAGTAACAAGAAGATTCTGATGATAGCAACTGTGATGATAATATTGGATGACACCATTATAGCCATACTTAATGCTTTAATTTACCACCAAGTAAACCATGGGATGAATGTGTTTTTAAAATTTCATAACAATCCTCGTTTCTTAAGATGACAAACTTGTGCAAATGGACTAACAATAGATGGCAGATAAGCTTATAATAATATGTTGTCTTTTGTAAAAATTTCAAATTTATATAACATCATATACATAGCTACCATATTTAATGTTATTTTTTGTACACAAAAAATAATTTTAATTTCGGTGTACAAAAAATTATATGTAAAATAAATAATTATCATTTTGTGGTAATGAGCCTGTACGAAAAATAAAAGGATCATACCAGAACAAGGTTGACGGAGCACATGACAACCGACAACTTAACCTACAAAACAGATGTACAAATTCTGTCTCATTCTGCTCTAAAAAAATCTGATTGTTGTTATGTGTGTGTGTGTGTGTGTGAGAGAGAGAGAGAGAGAGAGAGAGAGAGAGAGAGAGAGAGAGAGAGAGAGAGAGAGAGAGAGAGAGAGTATTGTTGAGGAATCAGTTATCTGTCAGTTACTTATACACTACAAGGGCACTTATATTGCATTGGCAATTAAAACCTGAACAAATAAATCAGTTTTGTTGTACCAGTAATTATGGGATCCATTGTCAGTAGACACATTGCTATGCAGACCCAATATACATGCTAATTAAAAACTCCTTGACCTTTAGCTTGGTCTTTTCCAGCAAATACTGGATTGAAGATCTCTACAGATCAAATTAAGGAGGCTCTGTGTAGGGAAATGAGGCTATCCATTGGGTATTGAAAATGTGTAAGACAAGCCCATTAACTCAAGAACAATATTACTCTACTGATATATGTGCTGAAGCCATTGAAAAAAATGGAAATTGAGATACTATTTTTACTGTAAATAAACTCAAATGGTTTCAGAGCTCATTTTCAAATGTGCACATTTCTTGGCTACACAATGAGGTAATACAGAGTGCACATTAACCATGTTGTACAGCTGTTAATGAATAGTGGTCTAAATTGTAATGACAACAACAGAAAAAACATAAATCCTTATATTTTCTCCCTGCTACAAAAGACAAAAAAGGGCAATATAATGAATGTGAATAGATTTTCAGTTAGCAAAACAGTTGCCATTTTCCAATATGTTGAGCAAAGGGCTTTCTACATACTTATAATTGGTGACTATTTCTTTACCAGTGGTTCTTTATTTTTTTTTCATTATTAGATGCCTCAGTTACACAAAGATATCAGATAATTGGGTTTGTGTTTCATAAGGAAACAAATATTTATATTCTCATGTCGGATTATACATTATGGAAAGGGACAATTCTGCAGTTAGCTACTGTTAAATTGGGCTAATTATAGTTACCTGGATTTTGGTCCTTAGCAACCACACATGTTGGTTATACTGAAAGGCACTTAAGCTGAATTTGGTTAAGCATACATTTATCATTATGTGCCTTCACTACTTTGAGTTAAGAGATTTTAGCCCTCAGCAGAGACTTGATTTGATTAAATAGAAAAATCAAAGCTGTTATGTATATATATGAATCAATTTAAGAGTCCCTGACTTGTTACTTTCAAATTTAGATGGAAAATGACAAGGATTTTATATTTTATATTTGTATGACTAATGAATCAAAAAGACTAGTTGACCAATGGTCTGTGGTCTTCACTTTAGCATGTACTGAGATGTAATTTTTGTTGTATAAGACAACATCAAAGGGCTTCCAAACTTGTTTTAAAATGCAAGTTGTGTTTTGTTATGTTGACTGACTTAATAAGGAGAACTGATTAGTGATAATATTTAAAATCATGGTCTGTAAAGTCCTTTGATCATTTGTTAATAAACACCAGTAGATATTGTAATGACAATAAGAGCTTATGCACATGGGCACATAGACACTTTTGCAAAAGTTGGGGTGGGGGGGTCAGTCAGTCACGACCGGGAGAGTTAGTATAGTAAGCAGAAACTAACGCTAATTTTACAAAGTGTTTTGAACAGAATCTTGTGACATATATACATACACACACACACACACACATATATATTATATATATATATATATATTTAATTGAACAGTCACCAACGTAGGTTTTGCCAATGACATTGATCGACTAGCAGGAAATAAGCAAGAACTAGTTAGCTTAGTAGAGAGCCATGACAAAACCTCTGCAACCTCCGGTATGTTAATAAGTGAAGAGAAGAACAAACTGATAATCAACAACACCAAGGGCATCAGTAATGACATCAGGATAAAAGGTATGAAGCTAGAAACATTTTACAGCTTCAAGTAATGGGGGCAATTGTAAAAGATGAAGGATTGAAGCCTGAAGTACTCTCCAAGACTTCACAGACAAAACTGAAGCCCATCTGGAACAAGAACATTGCACTCTGTTCAAATGTCAGACTGATGTACTCACTGGTGATCATATTTCTCTATGCCTGTGAATCAATGACCCATAACACCTGACTCAGAGAAAAGGATACAGGCCAGAGATGAGATGTTTCCAAAAGATCCTCAGTGTCTCATATAAAGACTATGTCACCAATGAAGAAATATGGGAAAGGACCATTGGACCATTGACAAAGACCTCCTGACTACAGTGAAAAAACATAAACTGCAGTGATATGGGCATGTCTCATGATCATCAGGACTGGTCAAGATAATCCTGCTAGGCATTTTACAAGGAAGAAAAAAGAAAGGCAGACAGAGAAAGAAGTTGGAAGACAACATTTAAGTGTAGACAGGCTTGATATTGAGCAACTAACTAACAAAGATTGAAAATTGAGAGGAATGGAGGAAGCTGGTTGTTCGGTTTTGTGTGGTGCCCCAATGGTCTACCAGACTATGGGACTGATGATGATGAACCATTTAAATTAAATCAAGAATGAACTTTTGCATTAGTAGTGACAGTTACAACAACATGATTATTTTATTAGTACTCTAGTACATTTGCTTTTCTTGCAGACTGGTATGAATTATCTAAAAAAAAATTAAAAATCATATGGCTCATATCTTGTTTATAAGGCTAATAAATCATTGAAAAAGCTAGTTAATTAAATTGTGTCATACATAAATTCCATCATACAAAGTGAGATTTTATGTCCTTTGACTTTTGTCCTAAATGTTTCTCCTAAGAGTGAAAAATTCAAAATGTGACTTTTTGTCATGTAATTTTCTGTCCTACATTCTGTATTCTAATCAACAATGTATACTTCTGTTCTTTTAGATCTGTCATATCAAAGGTGAGTAACTGTGCCAGACTGCTTGGTCACAATTGCAAGTAAGTCTGCTACCCTAGTGCAGGTCAACTGTTTAGTTAAGCAATGGATAATCTCTAAATATGCATTTAAATGCTGACTAGAGGCAACTTATGGTAAAAGAAAATCTATGCATAAATGCATATCATGCAAAGAAACAATATACAAATAAGCTAAGAATTTAAAGACTGGCGTGAAGAGAGGATATATGCAACAAGATTTTATGTAAATAAATGAATTATGCAAATAACTGATTTACAAATAGTCTGACTTGTATACACACACAAAAACACATACACACATGCATAAAAACCTTCTAGCATTCTGTGTTACCTGCTGCTTTCTCATGAAACCTTGTGAAGCAGTCAGTATTCTACTCACTACTTGAATTAAACCAGGTATGTCAGGGAGTTTTTCCTCCAAAATCTGAAGTAGAGAATAAATAATAAGTTTTTTTAAATTAGTTTTAAGTAAATTATTTCTATATTTATACAAACTCAAGAGGCTCAACTGGATCTGAGACAAATCACCTGACTGGCATCTTTCTTACAACCAAATGCACAGGCAATTCATCAAGAAATCTGGTTTACTGTAATACTTCTGACATGAAATTTTTTAAAAAATTTTGAGTCATAACAGCTGTATTAAAAAATGGATCAGCATAATTTATGCCAATTTAAAAGGCATTCTGCTATGACATTTCTGTGAAATCTGATCAACTTCAATATCAGTTGCTCAACATGAGTTTGATGTTGAAAGTAATGATCTTAAGGAATGTACAAAAATTGCATGAATTTCACCTGCCAAGACAAAGTTAAGCTCTTATGCAATGAACTTTTTTGATAATAAGTGTATCTGACCCCTGCATGTGTACACAAAGTAACCCAAGATTCCTGGAGGAATCAAAACTGGAGGGAAAAGGTTACCATGTAAAAATGTGGAAAAAACAAGTGGATAAAATAACACCATTAGATATAATTAATATTGAAGCCAGGTCGCAATTGTGGTTTAAAAAACACTACAACAGGCAAATTTTCTATGGTGATTGGCACACGTCTGATCGATGTCATTGAAAAAAATGAGCTATCTGTGCTTGTTTTGCACATAACATACCAAGGACAAAGTCAAACGCACAAGAAATTGCATCATTCTAATAACTCTTCATCCTACCAGTGAAAGCATGCACATCAAATGGACATTACTTTTATTTCAGCACAAAAAAGAAACCAAAACAATAGTCATGGGTAAGCTATTGCTGCTATTAAAAAGATGTTAAATTATAGCTAGAGCGATATATTCAGTTAGCAATTTGCATAAAATTAAATGATAAACTATGAATTCAGAGAAAACAAATAACATATAATACTTTAAATGAAGATCTGAAAAATGTATTTGATTTTCCCCCAAGATAAAACTACCATTTGAAATATGTTATCACTTTCTTTATTAGAATTAATATGAACTCCATAAGATTATCAGAATACTGATGTATGATAGTGTGCTGAATTAAATTATAACACTGACAGAGCTCCAGTTTCATTTTGTAGTATACATGTGTTATTTAGCACTAACAGTATGTAGTATAAAATGGATAAAATGGATAAAGGTGAATTTTGTTAGAAATTTAACAAAATCATTAAAATACTCAGAGCAATAAATATAGAGTGAAAAAATATTACTGCATGGGTCCTGATTTTCCTTTTTTTTTAAAAAATGTTATTATTTCTGAATAAAACAAAAGCAAACTGTTTAAGTTTTGCACAAAGGAATATCAGCTGCTCTGAAAATATTTCACTATTAAATCAGTAATGGAAGATAAACAGTCATACATTATTTCATTGTAACTGTATACAGAATAGCACCATTATGATCATGTGTAAAATTGGGGTCCGGTTTCTTTAAATGCAGTTTTGACTCAAGGTACCTGGGAAATAAAGAGAAATATCATATTTCAAAAAATTTTAAATATCACATGGTCTTGATCAAGCCATAATTTGGCCTAAATCAGCACATGGTTTCAATCAGCCTGCATCCTTATGACCAGGTGAGCAAAAATATCAAAAAACAACTTCTAGATAAACTTACATATCTCCTGACCATCTGTCTGATATAGAGATTTTCGGTATGGGTTTTCAGCTGACCAAAGTCCCACACAAGGGGAAGCAGACTCTGAGGTAAGGGCTGAACTCTGTACACAAGTCGCCTCATGGGAACTCGACCTTTATGCATCAAACAAAAGAGTGACAATTAAATCATTTGGTGCAAACTCTAATCTTGTTTGCAAACTTGACAAAATATTTTGACAATGCACAGCTGACTCATCCAAGCTGTTTTAAGAAGCATTTAGCTCAGCATCTGCAGAAACAATCATCTGTGTGATTTTGAATGACTTGGTACTAATCTTCTTTAAAACAAAGCACTTTGAATGTTCTTGTCTGTAATGTAAATAGGTTCAATATTAGTATGAACCCTGTGTAAACTCATCTGTAACACACTTTGTACATATTGTATTGTAGCAGTAGATAAATTATCTAGTCTGTAAAAAATTACATCATATATGTATAATTGTAGAAGGCCTCATTAAATATTGGTCAGGAGCTAGTTCTTTAAATAGTCATGCTGATGATAATGATGAAAATTATTATCTATATTATTATTATTATTATTATTATTATTATTATCATTATTATTATTATTATTATTGACATGCCATTTTCTATTGAAAATCTAACAAAAAGGAACTTGATATGCAGTGCTATTTCCTAAATGGGTACATGGATGTATGTATGTATGTATGTATGTATGTATGTATGTATGTATGTATGTATGTATGTATGTATGTATGTATGTATGTATGTATGTATGTATGCATGCATGCATGGATGGATGGATGGTTGTGTATGTGTGTTTGCATGTATGTATGTATGTATGTATGTATGTATGTATGTATGTATGTATGTATGTATGTATGTATGTATGTATGTATGTATGTATGTATGTATGTATGTATGTATGTATGTATGTATGTATGTATGTATGTATGTATGTATGTATGTATGTATGTATGTATGTATGTATGCATGCATACATGTATAAAATGTCCTCCCCTCTGCCATTTCTAGCATCCTCCCTCATCTTTCAAATCACTAAATTACTGAGAATATTTGGATGAATAGGTTGTTGATTGTTTTTAAAAGGATGATATCCTAAATTTTGTGACCAAAAGCATGTTCTTTGGTTGAAAAATACTTCTACCCACCCAATAATTACAATTGAATATCTGTTGCTATTGCATAGCTCAAACAAACACATGGAATACTCTGTCATACAAACCTGTCAAATTTACAGTTTGGGCACAACATGCTGTCAATATTGAACATAGGTTATACTCACTGAACTATAGACATTTTATATTTTAAGGAAAAATGTATTCCAGCATGATACCCATGCTGCATGGAAAGCAAGAAGTCATAGTGCATTGATGTGTTATGACATAAAATAGTCAGTCCAAGAGATAAAAGTGTATGGGAGTACTTGTCTCCATGGGACCCCACCAAGCATTTTCAGCTGAAGGGGGAAAATTGGAAATATCAACAGTGAGGCCAAATCTTAGAACAGTGAATAGTGTTCAATTGTGGTTACATTTAGTGTTATATGTATTGGTAACTATTGATTGGAAAAATTGTGTAAAATCATGAAGCCAAACTAAGGAAAGCTATTTGGACCATGATACCATTGGAAAAATTGACTTGGGTGAGTTCTCAATGCAGTGTAATGATTGAACTGTACCATTAAAAGAGCTGAATAGCAGGACTTGAATCAGGAGATTACTGTAGTTGAAATTCACATGGGCCGCTTTTTGAGCAACTATAACTTAGTGAGAAAATGCCTTCAATTTGTTGGGTTAACAAGTGATGGTTACTGGAAGAGAAATGAGGTAGATTTCATGAGATGAATGAGTTACTGAGACACATGATGCAGCAAAGACATGGATCCCATGGATATGGATTTGCATGGATATGGATTTGCATGGAGCCTATCAGTAAAGGACTGGTAAGCTGTCTTGATAGTTAATGCAATCCACCTTGAAATGGTCAAAGCTGAAATATCCTTTATTGAATAGAAAAAGACATTTCCAATCCTCCCTTCTCCCTGTTCAGGCTGCCAAGTAACAAATAAAAATAAATGGACTTGAAATTCTATCTTGGTGATCCCCAGCACATATCTGGCTGAGACTGTGGTTATTATACAGTAGTGAGGAAACCAAAGAAAGCTGGGTTTTAGCTTTGAGGGCCTCAAGGTAGATTAGTTCTTAGCTAATTATGTTACCCTCTTTAAATAAAGTTGTTGTTGCTGTTTTAGGGTTTAACACCATTTTTCAGCACAAGATAGGCTATATATGGCTGCCAGTATTAATGGTAGAGGAAAAACCTTTAAATAAAGTAATAATAATAATGATGATGATGATGATGATGATAATAATAATAATAATAAAAGCTTAAAAAAATCTGACTGGCAAATGTGAGAAATTATCATGGCAATAGCCCATATTCCAGTGATCAAAATTAATCAGAAACAAAGCTTCTAGAGTGCCAAGAGACTCAGTAAATAGATGCAAGATCACCTCATTCGTATTCATGGGTCTCAATTTTAACAATCTGATCTGAGATCTTGATTATGTCAGCTAATATTCCAAATCTTATCAAAATCGGACAATAAACATATGCCCTCCAGAGTATCAAGTTTGATCTACACATATGAATGAACTCCAGAATGGTAAAAGGATTTATTTATCATAAATAAATGAGTGATCTCATCCTTTATCCAATTCAAATCAGATCATGAACATAACAGGCCCATAAGTCCAGTTTGAACAAAATCAGATCAGAAAAACTGCTTCCAGAGCAGTAATAAGCTTGGCCAGATGAACTGGGCTCATTACTGAACTGATACTGAGATAATGGGGATATAAACTAATACATCAAGTTTGATCAAATCAGTAAAAAATATGGCACTCTGAGTGAATAACAAGCACAGCCAATCAAATGCAAGATCAGCTGTTTAATATACATAACTTGCGGACATCGGGGTCCAAAAACATTAACCACAATATAAGCGAGGGCGCGAGTTATTGAGGGACCTATAACAAACAACAAAACTAACAAAGGGATCGACGTATTGGCAAAAGGGGGATGGGGGTGGCTTGGCATGTTACAGTGTTGAATACTCAATTAATAATCATGCTAAGATTAACAGTGAAAATATATTTCTTCATATTGGTGTACTTTGTTTAATTTTTTCATCACAGAGTAACATTAATTTCAGGATAACTTGTAGTATATTGATCATCAAAACATTATTCCATGTGGTTTCCATTCGCTTAGCACATGTACAACTTCACGTTGTGTACGTCACTAATTTTTGCTGTGAATGGTATACGTTCTAGTTTTATTGTTTGATCCAAAGTAGACATTTTTTTTTAAATACGAAAGATCGACACATTTCGAAAAAGCAATGTTAATCGAATGATGTTTAGATATTTATTGCGGTAGACGTAAAATGGAAAACAAAAAAAAAATAAATTCACAAGGGTTAACCATTACCAACATGAAATTAATGGGTCTAAAAATTTAAAACGACCTTAATTAGAACACGATAACACTTGTGGTTTGTGACACGTTGTTGTGTGAACAATGCGTACACAGTATCTTCTAATTCATTATCGCTTGCAGTCCGTGCTCGTTTTCATTTCATCCCTTCATCTGAATCAACATCATGAGAGTAATTTCAAAGTTTCGGCTCATCCTTAAGCCAACCTCTAAATGTCGACTCGGCAATTTTTAGTTTATTGCAAATTTTTTATCTCGCTTCGTCATTAGATACACCATCTATGATGAACAGCTTGTCAGTCACTAAGTATGCCTTTTGCTTAATTCCTTTGCTCTCCATTGTCACATTTACAAATGATTATGATACATTACTGATATTATATACTTTAATGATGTTAATACCTAAAAGGTGAAAATATTTTCGATTGGTCAAGTAAAATGAAATTTGATGACTGTAACGTTTGCTCATACTGGCATGCCTTTGAACTTTATTTTATTGTACTTACCTTGTTTGATTTGATACAAAAGACAAATTCAAAGTGATAAAACAACACATTTTTTTTCAAATTGATTCTTTTATTGCAACAAACACTTCCCCAAGCTGTTGATCGAAACAAAGCTGGCAAGTAATTATGTTCTCACAGAATTACTCACGGTCGACTGATTCTTTTCATGTTTTCATATAAGAGATTATGTAGGTTGCGATTATAGTGTTGAGACCAAATTAAAGGATTATAATGTGAATTTCACCTAGCAAGACATTTAATTGGTATTTATTTCATTCTCTGTTGCTGCATGTTAGCAATAACAGAAGTTTTTCATTGTTTATTTACAGTATATTGACAACTATTTTTCTATTAAAAAACTAACATAATATGTGATATCTTATTAGAAATTGCAAATTTCACAATATGGATTCTATCTTTATGGGCAGTAATCGCCATTTTTGATGATAAAAACGAGCTATATATCAAGGTTTAATTTATCAATTTACCATTTCTTATCATGACTTTTTTCATGTTCAACACATTTAAAATATATTTTTCATGTTCAACACATTTAAAATATATTTTCTTTGAAAAAATCGGGTGCCATGCCTGACACTATAAGTGGTTCGCAAGTTACCCGGGCGCGAGTTATCGAAGGAGTGACATACTTAGATTGCTTTTATTATCAAACTTGTTTCAGATCTGAATGACATAAGCTCATATTCCAAGTTTGATCAAAATCATACATGGTCTCCACATTGGTAACAAGCACTTGTTGATGGACAATGCCAGATGGGCAATGGATGGATACAGGGTCATACCCTAAGTTCAATCGGCTGTACTGCACGTTACAAAATATCATACCATGAATCATTATTAGAAATCAGGATTTTCCTTGACAATCAGAAATTATCACATGTATGCATGTGAGTAATTACCAAGTCTATCTGTAGTTTTGTCAGCATCCACATGATATCCAAGACCAGCCTTTTCAAGACACTTGATTAAATCCTCAGAGTGCCTGAAATAGAAAAGAACTAATGGAGCATAACTTAAGCTTCATATGTAAATACTAAATAAAAATCAATATATCTCTGGCCAATGCACCACTTCACTAACTTGCTTGTGCAGTGCTCCTCCTCCTTATCATGTGTAAGTAAAATGTTTGTGTGGTGCTCAACTGCCATAATGAGAGACAGCAACATGATTGTACAGTGCTCCACTTCCATCATGGGAGGGAGCAGGATGCTTACATGGTGCTCCACCTCCCCAGTGAGAGGAAGCAACATGGTACATGGGGAATGAGTAAGGGGTGCACCACCTCCCTCTCTGGAGGTAGCAACACACTGCCCTAAACACGATGAGCATTAGATATCTTCTCAATTTCAAGGGGAAGCAATCAACTCCTCAAATGTTCAGTCATACCTCTAGTGGGCCCTCACATGCCACCAAAGATGGTACCATATAAATACTGGGCTTGGAGTGCTCTTCTGAACTGAAGAGCTAAGCCTCTCACAGTTGTTTTCTTTTAATCTTCCTCTGTGAAAATGCGTGTTTGTAACAAGCTTGCAGCAAGCTTATGACAAGCTAGCTGAAGTTATGCAAGCTAGTAAGATGCTTGTACAAGCTTGCAAAAAGAATCTTTTAAGTCTGCAAGCTTGCAAAATATAAAGTTTAAGCTTGTGTAAGCTTGCAAAAAGAATTGTTCCAAGTCTCCAAGCTTATAAGCTTGGAAAATTTAAAGTTCAAGCTTGCATGAAGAATTTTTTAAAGTCTGCAACCTTGCAAAATCTAAAATACTTGATGTAAGCTTGAAATGATCAGTCGTGAAAGTTCAGAGTTGGCAGTTCTGCATGAGATATGTACTTCGTGAAATGGTGAAAAATGTATGTTGTGACTAGATCATGCTGAGTTTAAGAAACTATACCTTGTCAAATTAAAAGATGTCACTGGTAATCTAGTTTTTATTTATAGCATCTGATAATGCATTTGAGGTAAATAAGATTCATTTTCAGTCTTTCAAAATGCTAAGAGCTTGAATTACTTGTACTTAACTGTTACATAAATAAAATATATTATTCCAACATTTCTCTAAGTTTAAATTAACTATGAACATTAATATTTCAAAAGAAACTGAATTATTTTTGACCAAGGCAAAATATGAAATGTTACTTTTTCTATAAAAATCTTTTTCTCATTTTTAAATTTTTATAAATATTCTACATGTTAGAGAAACATTTGAGTTTTATTTACATACATGAAATTCTGTAAGTGATTGTACACTCAATTAGCTAAGCAGCCTTTTGTCAGGGAATGGAAGACTGGATTAAGATTTCCATTTAGTAAAATCCTATAAAATTAATTGTAATTGCTGATTGCAAAGTTATTTACAGACCAACTTAATACAGCAAGATATTTGATATTAAGTACTTGTAAATGCTATTTACCAACAGTGTAAGCACCATCAAATATAGTCTCAGTCTATCTTGTAATATTAACTTCTGGCATTAAGTTTTTGAAAGAATTGTCACATATTTATTTCAATGATAATCTGCTGCCAGGAGATAAAAATAATTGTCAGTTATTTACTTACTAAAAAAAATTTTAAAACATTTACAATTTTTGTTTTTCTTTGAGAGAGAGAGAGAGAGAGAGAGAGAGAGAGAGAGAGAGAGAGAGAGAGAGAGAGAGATGCATCTCATTCTGCCAACATTCTATAAAGAATTGAACTTTGTGTATTTTGCTTGTTTAAAAAGAAACCAAATAAAATCATTTAAAATGAAATGTGGTTTAATTCGGTATTGAGTCATTTAAGGTGGTTATTTCCCCTGTTTATGGTCAGCAGACTGTTTTACAAACTTAAAATAGATGCACAGTATATTCGAGAATCAGGAACACAAAACAACTATAGAAGCCTTGCATTAAAAATTTTCGGTGCAATTTTCAAGGCTGAACCGTCACAATTTAGCTTGTTAATTCGGTAAATTTCATTGCCCACAGAACCGTTACATGTGCAGTAACAAATCTAAGCTTGCCACATGCTTGCATAACAAGCTTGCAGCAAGTTTCCCTATTACTAGCTTGTGCAAGCTTACAGTTGGGCAAGTTTGCTGCGGTTTCAAGTTTAATCCTGCCGCAAGCTTACATAACAAGCTTGCTGCAACCTTAAAAATAAGCTTTCGATTTTGGTTTGGGAAACCCCAAAATTCTGATGATAAGTGGGAAGGAAATTATTCATTTCCTCTGCTGCACATATTTTTGACTTGAGCCAGCTTGATTCCAGGTTTAGCCTAATTCTTAGAGTTTTAAAGAAATTGGAGGAGGGGGAGGGAAGGTGGTGATGGTAGCACCAATCTGTAGTACTCAGCATGGTTCCCAAACTATTATTTTTTTTGTTTAATCAAACATAGTGCCCAGTACATCAGAGATTTTGTTTCTTTCACAGGATCCCACCAAAATGCACACATAACTAAATGGTAAACATTAAAAAAATATTGCACTAAAACCTGTCTTGAAAGACTATTACTATGTGAGACCACCTGTCTTGATAGGCCACATTCTTAATGTACAAATTTATTAATTATATAGCATTGTGACCTGTTATGAGACAGACCACCTTTCTTGAGAGATCATAATTTTTTGGCAAAAGAGATGGTTTTTGAAGGCAGGTTCTACTGTACTCACTTTCTGTATGGGTTGCAAGCAGCTACAAATCTGAGATTCTGACACTTGTCTAGTACTTTCCCTTCTAAAGACTTGTCACACATGATCTCTTTGATGATTCCTATTGACTCAGTTGTATTTGCTTCATCAAAGAAAAGCACAGTATACATGTTGGCCCCATAAGTTTTGGCATTTTCTTGAGCAATCTCTTCAGCCTTCTCAACCTTTATCTTTATTTCAGCCTTGGTTGTGCCTCCATGCACCTATTAAAAGTATCAAAGAGAAACAAATGCATTCAATTTATGGAACCTTTAATAATTAAAATGAAATGAAAACTATCAACAGAGAGAGAATATTAAACAAATAAAAAAAACTTAAGTAGCAGGGTTGATGAAAGAAGAACCTATTGTATATGTGAGCAGGGTTGATCCCATATGTGGTTATGTGTAGCTGTTGGTGTGCCTGGCTAACAATTTTCAAACATGCATGTCAGCCAACTGATGTTTGCCAGTATTTACACTTGCACATGGAGGTCTCCAAACAGAAAAAAAAAAGCGTGCACAATTAATAAATCATTAACTGCAATATAGGGTGCCCCACACAGTTATAGTATAACAGTACCAATTGCACAAGTCCAGGTAGGTGGAGCTTAAGGTCTAGGGAACATTGTATTCAGAAATAAACAACAACACTAGCTGTGATTGGTAGATTATGTAAGAGTTGTACTTTCTGTTAGGCTTAAAAAAAGTTGAGCCTCTTGGCAACATGTGAGATTATGTTAATTCCTATCTAAATCATAATTTTTATTTTTTATGATTTTTTTTGAAAATGTGGTACACATGACTGAAAATGTGTCTGTTGTGACAAGATAACTCGTACCTCTGTCTAGTTCCAGCAGAGTTATCTCTCTTAAATCCAATGAAGTACCTCATTCTTTCATCATCAAATTGACAATCTAACACTGTTCTCTAGAAAAGTGTGTGACATGCATGCTAAATTAGGATAGAAAACATATTTATTTCTCCAAACATTAGCATCAAGGAATATGGAAAAAGAATTGGTACTGTGATACCTAAAGGTAATACCAGTTTTACAATGTGTCCATAGTAACAAGTATACTTAGACACTATTTTTAAACCCTCATAATATCATTTGGTTAAACAGTGGCTATTGAGAAGTTTTGGTCTAATATTGACAGAATTTTACATAGAAAAAGTATAAAATCTTCAGAAAAAAAATCACATGCTGGCTTTGGAGAGGGGCATTTGATAAAGACGGCTATGGCAGACAGAGAGTTTTATGGCCAGATGGCTCAGTATCGGTGGAGTCTGCTCATAGATTGTCATACATGCAACAAAATAATTTATTTAAATACAGTATACCACGAATGGATGATTGTGGTCACTTATTAGATGATTCATAATAAATCATGTATAAATAGTAAGCATTTATTTCTAGAACAACATGCCATAAACCAGGATAGAGAACACTGTAGGGCTCAAGGAAGGTGATCCAATTGTCACAGATCACTTTGTGTCATATAGGAAATGCTGGATTAAGTGATCTTTAGTAAATTATTATATATATGGTCTTCTTTTCCCCTTTTCATTTTAACATTTGGCAACAATAGCCCTTTCTTGTAATTTTTTTTCTATTGAAATTCTTCATATAATTTATAAAGATAAGTTCTTTTCTCACATCTTTTTCTTTTAAATGCAAAAGGTAGCTGAACCAATATGATATGCTGCAGTTTAAAGGTTTTGAAATGCAAACATATGTCAACTTCATTTAAAAGCAATCAGCTGAATGAAACCAAGCCATCAAAACTATTACAGCATGATGCATTTAGAACTTAGTGAAATATTCATGTACAATGATGATAATGGAGCAATTTGCTTGTTTTGCTGAGATGCAAAAGAATTTGCAACATCATTTAAAAAATCCAGTTTCCATTCAGCATTCAACATTTTTCCAGTTGCAAATTCTACATCAGTATTATGGGTAGTTTGATTGATTGTACTTTGTATCAATTCCTATTGAGTATCTAGGATATTTTCAATAGTTGTGTGACAAAATTTGGTTTACTAATGACCTTGATATAGACAGATAACACTCCTGTAATGGGAACTGTTCAAAGAGTTTACATGGACATTGTAACTCTGCAACAAGACTATTCCATTATGACAATTTCATCTATTCAGAGTAATAAATATAAATCAACAACATAAAGTCAAATGCTACAATTTACGGCATAAATTTTTTATGATATTCTTGAACACAAACATAAGCAAAAAGATTTCCATCTTTTCTGTCAGCCATCTGAAACCTTTACTTTTTGTATACATGGGGCAATCCATCTGCAAGGTTTGCTGAAGGTATGAGGTGAAGCAAAACTAAAGTTTCTGAAAAAATGTCAAACTGGTAATGGGCAGAGAAGACTGATGGACTGACATACACAGCTTCATGATATTATCTGCCATGGAAGGAAACCCAATTAACCTACAATTATGGTCTTTAAAAGTATCATATTCTTCACATCAATTCCAGGTAGTGTCTGAAGTACACATAGAAATTTAACTACATAATGTCCATCAAGACACATAATTAAAATGCTTTACATACCTTCATAAGTATCATATTCTTCACATCAGTTCCAGGTGGGGTCTGAAGTGCACACAGAAATTTCACCAGTCTGGTTTTACCACAGCCTGTCTCTCCCATTATAATCACAGGAATGTCACACCTGGAAATAAATTAACATGTACTCTGTAAACATAAAAAATGCATGTAATGATGAAGAATTTTACCTAATTTGCCATAACATTTCATCTGAAACACTCCACTGCTTGCAAGTTTGACTCGAAACCCACCTTTCCAATCACTGAATAACTAACCTTGAAGCAGCTATTAGTTGCTTGATCATTCATCAGATTTTCTAGATATGGTTTATTTTTAAAGTATTCAGAAATGAAGTGAAATATTAGTCTATCCGTGAAGTGAAATATTAGTCTATCCATGTCACTTAGAAGTGACATGCAAGTTACTTCTAGATAAGCCTTTATAAGCTGAGTGAAAGTAAAGTCAGTTTATGCTTAAAAATTTACTGCAAGATATAATTTTTAAGTCTGATGTTTACTGCAAAATAGAATCAACATCCAACAAAAAGGTACTAATATGGTTTATTTCAAAACTTTACAGTCAGATTGATCAAATCCAATTAGTTATTAATAAAATAAAAAGAAATTAATGTTCAGTTTTAAATGCTTGAAGACTTGAAAAGAAATCTTAACAAAAACCATCCAACTTTGAAGGACCTTATTTATAAAAGCTAAAATAATATTATATGTGTGAATGTGAGAGTACATGATTGCAAACTGGGGACATGAATAAGAATATATACAGTGATAGATTTCCACTATGAATAATGTCATAATCATCTCTACTGATTTAGGCTGAAACTACCAATTTAAAGGTCATCTACTACAAATAAAGTTATACTTGAAATAAACTGATTCTGAAAATTGAACAAATAATTTTTATGAAATGAATAAGAAATAAAACCAAAAAAGAAATAAAACCAAACACCTTCGTTTTATGCATTTTATCAAAACATCAGAGAAACCAGCAGGAACAAGTTGACTGGGGAACAAAAATATGTTTCAACAGAACAATGATCACTATGATGATGCATGACTGTTACGAGAATATGCTCTTAAAATAAGTAATAGAAAAGAGTGAAGACAACAAGCTTTGTAATTTAACAAATAATTTATTTCCCTAGAATACAAAGTAAAAAATAAGAAAAAAGAACTCACTGTTTTGTGAATTAAATTAAAAATAATCTAAGAATTAAAAACAAAAGTCCTAGTAATAAAAATTCTTGAATGAAACTGAATTCAAGTCCCGATGAAATCTGAAATTGAAGGCGATGACATCTGCAATATCCTACAAAGTGCACATGTGTCAACAGTCTCTTGTTGAATCACAGAAAATAGTATTCCAGTTTTAAATTCGATTTAAATTCCAATAAATTTCTTTATCCCAAAATTTTGTCAGAGCACTTTGTTTTTCCAGGGAAAATAATCACCTGAATTCAATAATTTGAAGAAAATAAATTTCAGCTCAAACTGGTCACAACATAATACAACTTAATGTGTCAAGTGTTTTAAGCCCAATTGAATAAACCTTTATTAAAACATCAGTTATATGACTAATTAAGATATATACTTAAAATCACATAATCTAGGTATGACCTTGACTCAATTCAATGATTCTTTAACTTTGAGAAAGATATAAAAATGAAATATAAAAAAAATGTTGTTTATCAAAACTGTCATTGATTTTTGAACAAGGTTAGCAACTAGATACAATGTTTCTATTATTAGTTGTTTATACAGATAAAAAAAAATTAAAAAGTAAATCAGGTCAAACAGAATGGAACTAAACTTTTGGACAAGGTCAAGTCCAGTAAACAATGTTACATTACAATAACATATAATGGAATAAAATCATTTTTAAAACTAACAGACCAACATCCATAACAATGACAGAATAATTGGATTAAAACTGTTAAAGAGCAGCTAACATGTGTACACTGCAAGCTGTTAAATGATTAAATTATTGCTGTAAATTGGAAAGTGTACAGCGAAATTGCAAGATGTTTAAGTAATGAAGGGATGAAAAGTGGTCTATGGTGTCATCTCAGCTGTTGCTGAAAATTGGCTGACAGTTTCTTGGTGGAAAGATAAAATCAAGAGACCAACCACAAACAAATCATTATGGCAAAAACACCTAAGTACTTTGGCATTTTATCTTTCTTTAATTTGATACTTATTATTCAAAATACTTTGAGAGTGATGTAAAGGATAGCTCTCATATTTGTTTGATTTAATTCATGTCAATACCAAAATGTGCACTTTCTCCCATTTCTAAGTAACCAATGTTTATTCCATGCTTAGATATAAGAGTTTAAGAGACTGCAGGTGAGTATCAATGGTCCCAAGTTTGCATTTTGTGTTTCAAAGGTAAGCAACTTTGTATTTCATAAACTAAATGAAGTTTCCATGCGCATAAATTAAGTTAATGTCCTGGATATAATATACAAGTTACAATATATTGTAAGATAGTTATTTTAAAATTTGGATAAATTGTTCATGAAAGCATATAAACATCATGTATTTTTTCAATTACAACTTAGCTACAAAACTTTTATCGGAATCACAAAAATAAAAAGGCACTTCTAAACGTAGCTCTGGAATACATATGAAGTCAAACAGGACGCTCATCTTCATATTAAATTTAGCTTTGAAGGAATTTTGCAGAGCAGTCAGCAGCCTTATAAACCCAACACAGGAAAACTTAGAACTTCTTTTCAGGCTGAGTTCAGTTGTTTTAATTACATAAGACTAATTTATAGTCTTCCTGTTATCACCTGTTATTTATTACTTGTTAATAAATTTTAATTTATGTGTCAGTTTACATTTGTTATTTGCTTACATTCTTTTTCTAATTTATCTGGTTTTATATAATATGCCAGTATTTTCATTCTTGTTACATTTGTATATATAGTAATTTATTGCATATATATATATATATATATATATATATATATATATATATATATATATATATATATATATATATATATATATATATATATATATATATATATATATTATACAATAGTTATTAATATAAAATAACAATTGCAATTTAATGGGCAGAGAAAATAATGTAATACACAGCTTTTCTCAGCAAACTATCTTATTGTTTTGAAGCCATATTACAAATTTTACAAATAATAATTATACTGCATTAAAGGTCAACTTTTCCTCTAAAACTTTTCTATACATGACAAATATGTACAAGAGGAAAACTATTAAAATTTATGTGAAAATAAGCTTACTACACTGTCTCATATTTTGTAGTCTGTCCTATTGGTTTGGGACAATGTAGGTAACAGTTGTTCTATTTATAGCATACTGCACTGAGTAACTTTGTACATGTGTTGTGACAGCCTACAGAGCAGAAAATGCTATGAGGGAAAGGGTTTAAGACAGAATCTGTTTGAGAAAAGCCAAATTAATGTACAGGATAGCCAATAATAGTGATCCTGAATATTTACAATCACTATTCAAGTTTAGGCTACCAGGAAATACTCCTCACATGCAATCAATATCTACTAAACATAAATAAAAGTTCCCAAACCAAATAAGGAATTATTTTTAAAAAGTTTCCAATACTCTGGAACTTTGTTCTGGAATAGTATTACAGTTGAGATTGAGAAATGCCCACTCTATTTCCTTTTTCTAAACCCAGTATATCCAGTGGTTTCAGAAATGCAGCTAAAATAAATAAATTCCTTTGAATGAAAGCCTCAAGGTAGATTAGTTCCTAGCTAATTGAGTTACCCTCTTTAAAAAAAGTAATAATAATAATAATAATAATAATAATAATAATAATAATAATAATAACTCAACAAAAGAAAACTGCAAAGGGGTCAACGTAAGGTGCTGCATCCAATGAATCCATATCTAGTCACAAAATTGTTAACATTTATAGTGATCCTAATAATAGCAAACAAGGTTTTTAAAACAAGATGTCCAGAACATTGTTGTGCATGGTTTTGTACCATTTTAGCCTTGACAGATGGTTTGTGACAGAAAATTCTCTAAGATATTTACACTATTAACTGTCACAAATCAAGGCTAAAATGGTACAAAACCAAGCACAACAATGTTCTGGAGACAGAGACAGCTGTCATACTAATTTTGGTAATTCTTATGGGATTTTTTGAGGAAGTTGTCTCCTCAGAGGTGTTATTGTATGTACAAAAGTGTCACCCATCTCATTAGTATTTGAGTAATGCTGATGTAAATATATCTGAGAGTGGTTGTTTGAATTGATCTCTTAAAATAAATGAAAGCTGTAAATGATATATACAGCCCAATTTAGAAAAGATCTTGTCAGAACTTTTAACAACAAAAGATTTCATGCTCAGTGACAGTTTGGGTCAGACGTATATTAGGTGCCAGAACCAGGCATGACACATAAACACAAGAGAGGTCATAAAAGGAGTAATTATGGTACAAGACAGCAGCTACCCCATATCAGGCAATCCGGATTCAAAACTAAATCAGGTTGGTGCTTCCATCTCATCCTGCTGACTAGATGAATGGAAAAAAACTGATAGATGACCCTTTTGACATTACAAAAATCTTTAAATCGCAAGATTTAAGTTTTGGACATCAATAATTTATTCCAAAACCTATCAAATTTTCACCAACTGAGTGTGAACTAGTCATGAACTGGTGTTTTTTTTTTACTGCATCTTAGGTTTTTATTTGGATAATTGCAGGAGAGAGAATTAGTGCAATTGCAGTAACAGTTAAATCCAGGAATATTTGTGTTTAATTCATCATCCATGAAATATCCTTGACCATGAAACTTTGACAATATTTTTCTGTTTCAAAAAAATGCAAGAACTATATTGTAATCTGAAAACTTGCTAAGCAACATCCTGGTTCCTTTGTTCCATAGATATTCAAGAGAACAGGTTTGCTCATCAGTGATGAAATGTATCAAATTTCAAAGAGTAAAGGACTAATATCTTCTAAGTCACTAATATTAAGATTCAATAATTAATAGTATTCAATAATTAATAGTATTCAATAATTAATAGTATTCAATAATTAATAGTATTCAATAATTAATAGTATTCAATAATTAATAGTATTTTCTTTTTAAGCAATTTGATATCAGGCACTATATCTTTGATTATAGTTTGTGTAATAAGCTGTAGAATAAGACAATACCTATGATTTATGAAAATGATTTATGAAAATATTAAGTTAGTGTACGTGAAATTGAATGTGCACATTATCAGTTTTACTTAAGAAGATTTTTGAAACCTGTTCAAAACAAACGATTTTAGGTAATCTAAGATGGCTACACAACAGGACTAAAATTTCATGGTCTACAAGATCAAAAGCTTTATGAATATCAACCATAATAGTGCCTACCATTTCTCCTTGATTTAATGCTTTCAGCCATTTATCAGTCAAAGATACAAGTGCAGTTTCACAGGAGTGATTCTGTCAAAAGCCAGACTGATTATCATGAATAAGATCATAAGTATTCAAAAAGCTGAGAAAAGAATCATGTACATGTTTTTCTAGTAATTTGGAGAGACAAGGAAGGATAGAGATAGGTATGTGGTTATTAAAATTATCTTTTATTCCCACTTTTTGCAGTGGTGTAACCTTGGAAATTTTCCATATCTGGAAATTTATTAGACCTAATATTTTCATTGCAAATGAAATCTATACTCTCTAGCTTTAGTAGCCTTGGTGAAATCATATCAATCTTGTAACTTTACAATCATCCATTTTTTTAAATATATTTCAATACAAATTTTAGGACTCATTTCAGGAATTTCAAACTTTATATTGTTTAGTAGGTTTTTTTTTAGCACAAAACATTTTGATCATCAGATGAAGTTTTGAATCCTTTAAGTTTTTCAGTAATTTGAACAAAAAAATCATTACAAATATTTTTGAGATGTCAGTTGGATTATTGGTTAAAAAATGCCCTTATGACTGATGGATAAAAATTTCAGTTTTACTCTTATATTTTCCTACACCAAACTTTATAAACACTTTCCAGACAGCTTATATGTTATTTTGGTTTTCATCTAGCACTTTTTTGTAGTGCACTTGTTTAGCTTTGACATATCATTTTATAACTTTATTCCTCCAAACTCTATATTCAGCTTGATTTAAGTTAACAGTATCAAAGTTTTGAAAAGATCTATAAGTAATGGATTTATGGACATTATGTTTGTTTCTGATTTGCCACCGACTTTGTTAGAAATATTGCAAATTGGTCACTTATACCAATCTTTGAAACCATTACTTCCAAAACATTTTCATTGTATGGTGGTATACATATGGTCTATAAGAGTTTTATAAATGTTACTCTGGTGGGTTCATTTACTAATTGCTCCATACCTAACAATGCAATAAAATTCATCCAATTCACTTTCATTCATTTTTTGAGAAGGTCTCTATTTATATCACTTAGAATATAAAAATTATATGAAATTCTTTCTCTTCATTTAAAATGTTATCTATTTGAAGTTCCAAATATTCACACCAATCAGTATGTGATGATGGGGTTCTGTACACAAAACCTACTAAGTAGGGCTTAGCTTTTTCTGGAGTGATCTGTAGCCAAATGGATTCTATTTCCACTATTTCTAGGTTTTTCCTTCTTTTATTAACAGTACTAGTTCTAACATACACAAGTAGCCCACCTCCCCCTGTTTTCCTATCCCTATAATAAGGTTTGTCATAGCCATTGATATACAAGAAATTTTCACACTGATTTTCTGACTACATTTTTTCCAAAAAATCCAAATAAATGCATATTATTATTTGGAGAGATTAACAGTAATTTCACTTGATCAGTCTTTCCATGAATACCCTGAATATTTAAAAAAAAACTCTATGTAAACCCACACTAGAAACTTGTAAATTAATTATATTTACATCACTGCTAATAGATACACTCAAAAAGACTTTACCATCATTAAAACCACATCAGCGGTCTTGCTAGGATTTTAAAATTAGGAGTCCAGAACTCCTAATTTAGTAAAATTAGGAGTCCCACAAGCAGAAGTTGCAGTCCCACCAGCAAAAGTTGCAGTCCCCACTAAGCCAGGCATCACATACTTTCTTACACTTGGCTACTGTCGCATCCAAACTATCAGTTCTAGCAACTTTAGCACAGTTCTGAATCACATTGAAATCCTCATCATTTTTCAGTATAACCCAAAATATTTGTCTGAATTTGCAAACAGCATTTTGTCCAAGTCTCTTGATTTTGAGTTTGCAGGCAACATTTATATGGTAACAACCCTAAATGAAATCTATAATAGTGATGAAGCTGGGTGATGCCAATGTTGTAAATTGTGATTTTGCTTTACATATTGGTGACAAAATATACCATCTGGTGATAGTTTTGGTGTCAACATTTTTGGCTAATAAAAACAGTATATACAGACATGGCTTTTGACTGGAGAAATTCAAAGGCACTATGACAAGAAGCTGTAAACTTGGATATAAAATTGCACTGGAATCAATTCTTAAATAAACAAATCCTTATTTCATATTGACAAACCACCCTAACAGGGAATTGTTATATTCTAATCCAGTTATGCTGATATCTGGCCTTGATACAGTAATATAACAAAAATAGCCATACAACTGACTATAGCTACAAGGGTGAAATGTGACTACAATCAACCACATGATAGCAATTTTAAAAAAATTTACACCCCCCCAAAAAATATAGTTTTGCTGCAAATTCAGTGAAAACGGATTACCTCTGAAGCACCAATATATACTAAGGAAATTTTTTTTTAAAAAATTGTCTCAATGTTCTAAAATTATTTGATGTTGCCACAGCCATAACAAACAGATATTTGTTTGGTTGTTCAAAGGGAACCACATAAAACTACATAAAACCTTCATCAATATAAGCTGGGTGCCCTTTAATCAAAGATGTCCGCAACAAATAAAATAAAATCATTGCTAGTTTTTATAGTGATTAGAACATATTTATTCTGCTACAAAACTTTGGTCTTTGCAAAAGAAACATGCATATTGAGGATTCCCGTGTCAGCAATTTTAAGCATCCTAAATAAAAAATTTGAGATCAAATACACATAATTAAGCGTTTCAGAGATCCCAGTACATTCACAATAACCATTGCTATGACTCTGTGTGTGTGTGTGTGTGTGTGTGTGTGTGTGTGTGTGTGTGTGTGTGTGTGTGTGTGTGTGAGTCATATCGCTATGATGTCTGCAGTGATTGCTGTATAAAACATTAGTTTTTCTACAATAACATTTTCTACTTTATATTCACTGACCATTACACCTGATTAGGTACAAGTATCAAGTAAATTTCCACAATCAGAACAATATTCAGCAAGGGGATCAAAATCTGCTTTGACAAGGGATGCTGGTGTATATGACTGTCCTTGATAGAAAGATTGATCCTCCAGGTGAATAGAATCTATCTGTGGAGCTCAGATGACCTCATTGTATTCTATCTAATCCTGGGGTGCACAATATGTTGATTGTGAAGGTAGTGTTTATTAGATTTTAAAAAATAGAGGTCAGTCTATATATGTTTGGCATTTTTGTGGCAGGTAGATCATTTTGGTTTGGTCACTTTATAAGTAGTCTGCATGCTAAAAAAGTGTGTGCACCCCTGACCTAATCCATTAAACTTTGTGTCCAAAGCCACCCCACTCTTAGCACTGAACTGTCTGTCTGTGCCTGCATTCCTGTGCTGAATGATTGATCTCACCACCATAATTACATTCATGAGTGTACTGACTGTATTAATATGGCTGACCATAGTGTTTGTAGCTCTTCTGACCTACATTGGGTTTATAAGGACTGTTAAAGTTAAATGTAATGTACAGACCTGACAACATGAATGACTGCATTTATATTTTTTATCAGCTTTTCAACCCCTTTGGTAGACAGGTGGATATTATCTCCTTTTCTAAATAAATGCTGCATCACTTGTCCATCCTTGGCCAGTAAACTCTTTTAACTGTAAACAATATCACACTCCCATTCAATTGCAAGTATTTGGATGACCTCATTGATATATAACATCATCACAATCTCCCCTGAGTACCATTTCACACAATGCAACATGACAGCTTTGAGTTTGCTTATGGATGTGTGTAAGTAATTGGTCATATAGTTCTTTAAAAAAGTTCTAAATCAGTCCCTTCACTGGTATTGTTCCCTCCAATAAAGAGGACTATTTCAGTAAACTTGGAGAGATCATATATTTTGTTATCTTCCAGTATTGTCTGTATTTTGTCACCTGAAATGGCATGCTTTCTAAATCAGTACCTTATCCCTCTGTTGTTAATTCTAAAAACACCTCTCCCTGGATAGCTCACACACAATTGGGTCCACAAAGATAGACCGTACTATAAGTAAGGGCTCAAGTTACCGAATGACCTCACGAAATAAAAAAATTGCTTATACAGTACATCAGGAAAGATGAAGGGGTGATAGGGAACTGGTATGTTTAATGACTGAATCTAAGTTTTACAATCACATCAATAATAATTGTTAATAATGTACTTTTCCTATTGAAGTTTTTCATTATTCTGTATAAATAACACTTTATTTTCAAAATGTCAAACATGTGAAACATCGTTCCAACTGGATTGAACAACCACCTTGTGTATGCAAAAACATATGTATTACATCAGTGCTTTTTGTTTTGTTGATTAGTCTGATTCCTGGCAATGTATGTACACCATTCCCTCGATAACTCGTGGACATCGGGGTCCAAAAACATTGACCGCGATATAAGCGAGGGCGCGAGTTATCAAGGGACCTATAACAAACAACAAATCTAACAAAGGGATTGACATATAGGCAAAATGGGGTGCGAGTGGCTTGGCATGTTAGTGTTGAATAATCAATAAACGTGCTAAGATTAACAGTGAATAAATATATCTTTATATCGTTATACTTTATTTTTTTTCTTCACAGAGTAACATTAATTTCGGGATAACTTGCAGTATATTGATCAACAAAACATTATTCCACGTGATTTCCATTTGCTTAACACATGTACAGCTTCATGTTGTGTACTACATCACCAATTTTTGCTGTGAATGGTATACATTCTAATTTTATTATTTGATCCAAAGTAGACGTCTTTTTAAATACAAAAGATCAACTCATTTCGAAAAAACAATGTCGATCAAATGATGTGTAGATTTTAATTGCGGTAGAAGTAAAATGGAAGAACAAAATATATTCACAAGGGTTAACCATTACCAACATGAATTTAATGGGTCTAAAACTTTAAAACTACATAAATTAGAACACAATAACACTTTCAGTTTGTGACACGTTGCTGCGTGAACCATGCATATACAGCATCATCTAATTCGTTATCAAACATCACACTGAGGTTACTGGCATATATAGATTTTTAATACTTGACACAACAGCATATACAACATATACTACAATTTCACTGCATTATCCAGTTAGTGATCCAATATCACTATTGATCCAATAGTAATATTGGATTAAAACAACAAGGACTGTTGATAAATTACATGAATATACAATAAAGTTGCATATAGCATCACACACATAGGCAAAATTATCTTTGTTGATATCATCAGGTCTCTTATATTCCACCTAAACATGTACGTTTTTATATACATTTTTGACAATGGTCGTATACTGGAGCTCTTAATGTATATAATATGCACACAAGACTATTATTTATTTTAAAACAAAATTCAACAAAATACCAACCATATGGTTGAAAATCTGTCTGTACTTAGTTTGCTTATTTCCTCTTGTTCACACAAGTGAGATAATTGGCAGATGGGTATTATCTGTGCAAATTTAAAGGCTTTTGAACTAGGAAGCTTTCTGTCAAATCTGGTAAAATTTCCACTCAACACTTTTGATTACAGATTGTTTAAAGATTTTATAATTTTAGTACTGACATGTATTGATTTTTACAGTAGATCAGTATCATTGTAAGAACCTAAATATATTAAGGTCAGGATGTTTACTGCCAAATTGATCTGATGCTGTTCCTGAGGTTTTCAAAAAAAATAAAATAGCAAATGCTAATGACTGACCATAAGCTCACTCAACCTTTTGACATAAAATTACAGTGTTTTAAGGTCAGAAGCATTTATTTCACAAAATCATACCTGAATCTCATATAGATTGCTAGGATCTTCTTCACATTGTCAGTTGTCAATTCGTATGTATCATCTGGGTCATGAGGTGAATCATTTCCCATTACACGACACAGCCTCTCTATCTTTTCACTTCTGAAATCAGAAATTAAAGTCAATGCTAAATGAATGTGTCTGAGTGAAGATCATTATATTATCAATAAAATAGAATTATATGTTTCTAAAATCTAAACAAAGAAAGAATTATTTTCAGTTTACTAGACATTCATACATGAACACTGGAATCAATGACAGATAAGGAAAAATGAATTCCAATCTGCAATCTGTGAAATTTCATCTCCTGCCTACCAAGAATAATGGAATTTAACTATGGCTCAAAGACTATTAAGTTATTGGGGTGACAGTGCCTAAGACTTTGATGATAAAACATACAGAGCCCATATGAATCAATAAGGAATGATTGATAACTGGAGTCCTGATGCATGTATTTGAACCCCAATACTATCTGTTCCCCAGTGAATCAGATATCAGTTGGTATGCTCACTTAAAGCCAGAGGGCATAATTCTCCAGGTTCTTTGAAGACTCAGGATATTTCAACCCTGCACATCAACAATATAGAAATGCAAGGAAGCATCAACAAGTATGGGGTCAATGTGTCATGGACGTTATCCAAGTGCATCTCAGAAGTCAGGAACACATGCTCCTTCTTTTGCATGGAGATATGGAACCTCCTCCTTAAGAAAAATACCCACTGAGTTCACTGATTTCAAGGGAAGAAGAACCTGTTAGAATAAAGTCTGTCCAGGTCAAAACACTATTCATGGAACTGGTCTACATCAGACTTCCTTTCTGGGCATGTTTGTAAACACTCAACAATAGACTTCCCTTTTACATCTCTCTAGCCAGCTCCAGCCAGGCATGGGCTTTGGATGCATGCAGCTTCCAGTGGGATCATCAATTCATATAGGCCTTTCCACCTTTTGGACTGCTGCCTCAAGTCTCGCAAAAGTCAGAACTTCCACAGTTCACATCATTCTCATAACTTCACTGTGGCCTCAATGATCATTGTTCAATTGTTGCTACTTCATGGGTCAACCTTAATCACTCCTCCTTGGAGAACTCTTGATGGCAACTCTTCTGCATTTCCATACTGACTTTCTCCTCCTGTTACCATCTTTGACACCGGCATGTGACCCTCCAGAAAGCAGGACTGAACATTCAAGTTGATCACCTCCCCCTAAAGGGAAATATTGGTCACTCTTCACATTTAAAGGTTGCCTGTGCTCCCTCCCAAAAGAGAGGTGTTTTGCTCACCTTGTTTCCCGAGTAACATGTTACCCACTCCCATCATGCAGGCAGTGCACCACACAACAGCATAGGAATCTTTTATCTGGGATTTATAATTGCAGCAACATTATGTGGCCCAGAAAAACACAATTATATAACATAGGCCTCTTCATCAATGGTTAGTACATTCCATTTTCTGTTTGTGACTAGTTGTAATCAGCCATTCCACCTGACAAATTCAGCTACACAATAGCAATGGGTAATGTACTGCTACTATTAAAATATAGTTTGGGGAGGGGTCAAAACTAATTTTTATTTATGCAATACTTACCCATCACTATTGATGAATTTCCTCCTCCCAACCTGTCCTGGCAGAATTGTCATCTGTGAAAAAGATGCCATTTCTACACATAACTCAAACCAGGCTGATTGCATGAAACTGATAGTTTCCCAATTTTTGCAAGGATAAATTCACATTAAATGGATGCTGGTTTTTGGACACAAAAATACCATCAGCTATACAACAGTAATGGGTAAATGGTACATAATTAAAGTTAGTTTGCCCATTTCAAAAACTACATTTTTAAAATCAATTCATGCTTAGCTAAATAACCTAGATTTGTAAACAGTTGCCAGCCTGAAAAGAGACAAATGTCACTACAAGCACTACAATACCATTACTGGCAGCATCACTTGCATTGTGACAAGCACATTAAGAGTTCATAATATAATGTAATATAAAAATTCTATACTGCACAGAGTACAATTTTTGATGCATGACTTTAAACTATTTTGCGGAAGTTCATGTGCATCACTGCTCTCCAAGTATACAAATTAGTACAAATTTTGCACATTTAAGACATTCACATGCCCTGGCAGCATCTTTGTATGGAAAGAATCTAATGACTCATTTAAAATTAAACACTCAAGTTATGTAAAAAGAAACTTGTATGAAAATCAAATTTCAGAAGGGTTCACAAGAATGGCTCCTTTTGCAAAAGCTGTGAGCAGTGGGGTAATTTTTCAAAGATAAAAAACTGCAAAGTGGTATAAGTATTTTTTAAACAAAGAACACAATTCTGATCAAAATATTTAGGATCTCCTTTTAAAAAAAAAGAACAAACAATCCTCTACTAATATAAATATTCTGTATTATATAAAAGATAATAATACAGTGTGACCCTGGTATAACATGGTAGTTGGGAGCCATATAACCCGACCATGTTATAGATTAAACAATGTTATAAGCAACAAGGTCAGTTAGGTAATAAATGCAGGCACAAAAATACACCTGTAGTGAAAAAAGAGAAGGTATATATATTATTTTACTTTATTCAGAGAACCACACATTGGTACATCATGTACAGTACATGTATACTGTTTATATATACATGTCAAATTGCATAGCAATGAATAAAGTATCAACACAGTGTATTCACATCACATACATTGAATCAACAATACAAGTAATTCCATGGAAAATATGCACACAGATTTAAAATATTCAGTGATTTTGTCACAGGTTATATAGGTTTGAATTCAGTGGAAAAAATAGAACAATCACATAATGAATAATGAAGGACACTTACTTTTCAGTACATCCCAAGTCGGTAAAAGTTTGTGCTTTAAGCACCATCAGTAGATTTGGAAAGCATAAACTTTTTTCTGTAAAAAGGAAACTTTCACAGCACAGTAAAAGTGTTCCAGTCTTATTGAAAGATAAAACAATCCATCAGATTTTTTTTCCTTTGCTTTAATTTAAGTTCGATACCAACTTCCTTTGAAGAAAGGTTCTTTGTTTAAATTGAAAATCTTATTCAGCTTTCCTTAATGATGGGTGCATGCATTATTGAAGTCACTGCTAAAAGACAGCTTCAGAGAAACAAACAAATACCTATTTCTACGAGAAAAATATATGCATATGAAATTTCGAGAACCACACCATGACCATGTTATATATGAATTTGTGTGTTATAATGGAGCTTGCTATAGTGGGGTCACACTGATCTCATCAATGAGGAAGGGATATTAGAAAGGAAAGATGGGACAGCATAAAAAGGCAAATACGTTAGGAGCATACATTTATTTATATCTTGTTTATATCTTATTCAAGTACCATATATGAAAAATCATTAAAATTTCATTTGATGAAATTCAATATAAAGATTTTATTTTAGACACATGGAATAAACATCATTGCTGACACATGGAATAAACATCATTACTGACACATGGAATAAACATCATTGCTGACACATGGAATAAACATTACTGACACATGGAATAAACATCATTACTGACACATGGAATAACATCATTAAATAATTTTTAATAAAAATTAACATTACAAAGAAGATTATCTTAACTGGAGTCAGTCAAAGGTACTATAAATGAAAATCTATGAAATAATAATTAAAAAAACTGGATCATAATTGACTTTTATAATAGCCATATAAAATGCATTCCAGTTGTAATTGTGACAGCATTTTTGTTATCACATCACTGAAAAAATTGATCCCTCCAAGAACCAACATTTAAACCTGAAATGTTCTGAAAAAAAATTATATTTCATAATTGACAGGCTTAGAGTGATAAAAATTATCGGAAATTCTGTGAAGTAAAACTAGAATAACTGGGATATAAAATTAATACAAGTATCTTGAAATAATTACCAACAATAACTTTATACAATGAAGCCAAAAAAATAAATGGATAAATTATTTTGTTTGCCTCAAACTTTTTAAATGGTTACCTTGTTAGTATGTTCCCTTCAGCATCTTTGACAGATAGAAAAAAAATAGATAAAAACCTTTCTTAATGGTGTTATTCTTATTTCCTGCTAAGGCAAATTTCCTATACAAATATGCATGTAACAGTCATTTTGCCTTAAGCAATATTTGCATTGACTGTTTCAAGTAGGCAACCAAAAACTTCTTTCGTTTTAAAGCAAAGCATTCTCTAGATAAAGGCATATTGTGTGAATTGACGTTTATGCATTTCATGTCTCGACTGTACTTACCATACTCCAGTCACAATGTCAGTCAAACTCAAAGGTGTTAACATGTCAGCTTCAAAAGCAGGAAATTATCTAAGCTGGATGGTGGGTAAAGTAGTTATATTTTCACAGCAAAAATGAAAGTTACTTTTTGTGCCAGTGTGACAGGTGTAAATAAATATTAGAGGACTTCATCTTTATGTATTTAATGCTGATTAGTATTACAATTAACAAGTGTTGTTTAAATATCAAAATTCCATATTTTTTAGAGAACAGTGATCCTTGGTTATATCTTTATGCTGAACTTGAGCAATGAAGACATTTCTGTAAGGTATTTTTTTGCATATAGCCTTGAACTAAAGTTCAAAGGTTGCTATAATTGTCCTCTACTTTGGTTAAATCTTGATAATAAGTACACTGGTTCAAGGAATGGTATATGCCCATGTATATTATCAAAAATTGTTCAACTACACTATTAAAATATTTTAATGACTTCACATTGCAACTATGGGATGCAGAGCTCATTTACAAATGGCAGACATGTTGTTACATACAATGGATAATAGTAGATTAAACTGTGCAGTTGCTTTAATCCTGTGATTTGCTTCATATTTATTTTTCAGAATCATTTTCTCTTCTGTATTAGTGATAATTTTGGTAATAAAGACTTAATTGGGGTAGTACTGGGTATCTGAATCTGAACTGTCAAACGGCATCATTCTGCTGCAGAGTTAAAGTAGTTCAGGAGGATCAGTGTTTACAAACTTTTATTAATGCATAGATGGGTAATGTACAATGAACAACAAGCCATCCTCTGTTCTCCTGAACCGTGGAGGTAAAAAGTGTCATAGAGTTCTCTTGTGTGTCTGACAATGACAGAAAGAGAAGGTTAGCAAGTAACCTGAAATTTTATTGACAAGTAACATAAATTCATACTGAAACCAATCAAAAATGGAGATAATGGAGTCTTATAAAAAAAGGTAATTTCTTAGGCAACTGTCTTCTATCAAGTTAGGACCAATATAAATTACAGGTAAAACCTGTCATAACATGATTCATTATAATGCAATTCCACTTATAATGTGATGGCAGCATGGCTCCCATATTTTAATTTAAGGTGACATCTCTTAACATCCTAAATACATGCTCTCAAAAATGCCAATTATTTGTATCCCTAGCAGATTATGATTGAGAGATTAATTAAAACTGATGACATTGAAATTTTCATGCACAATGTCTATTGGATAGTTTTCTGACAAATTTATTAATGCGATTCAGCTTATATCAAGATGTTATTCTTTGCATCCTGAGCATCATGTTATAATGGGTTTTACCTGTATGCTGAAGAAAAAAAAATGAAAAAAATTTACAAACCTTTCTAGGGAATCAAAATCTTCTTGAATTGGTACCCTGTTACGGATCAGACTGATAAGCAGATCTCGATTCATAATAGAAGGTTCAAGCAATTCACTTGTCTGCAAATCTATCAGGTTTCCTGTGCTGAATTCAATGTAAAATCCAAGGAATGTGATGGTCTGTCCATCAGGATTAAAAAATAGATAAGGATGTGGGCTGTAAATGAAACAAAATTACAAATACCTGTTATATTAATCCACATGTGAAGCAAGTTTTGCATGTATTGCTCATATATGAATACCATGGTTTGTCAAAACAATGATAGGTCCTAGTAGGTATGAGACTGCTCACTTGGCTGATATGGACGCAAGAGCCAAATGCAGTTAGCCTAAATAAAATTGCACCCAAAGCAACAGGAGTTAAGTGTCTTGCACAGAGATACACTACAACAGTGGACACTGGCTGGTCTGAACAGGATTTCAACCCACCGCCCACTGATTTTGAGCCAAAGCTAATGACTGAGCTACCATTTACATCATTTAGAGAAATAAAACATTATTTACAGCCTCCTCCACCCCACAAAAAGCTACAGACAACATTGCTTGTTAGCGTAATAGTACAATTTGTCTACTTCATTGAGGTCATTACTTGTATAAAGCAATCTTTACTATGCTAAAGGGACCTGTATAAGATGCATTAATGTACATTATCATTAGTGAAGGATTGAAAGCAAGTTTGACAAGCTTATAGATATGCCTGAAATTTCAAATATGACATAAGGATGGAAACTGAATTATACTAATTTAGTTTTGGTCAGGCTCAGTGGCTCTCCTTGAGATGAATTCACACCAATAAGAAATACTGACATATGTCCTTGACCTTAAAAATAGGATCCCTAATGTAATATTTGATCTTATAATAATAATAATAATAATAATAATAATAATAATAATAATAATAATAATAATAATAATAATAATAATAAAAAGTTCGCTTACCAAATGGTACATCCATTTTTTCAGCTGAAATTAGAGCAATAGACCTTGCTTTGCAATGTATTGCAAAGCAAGAGTATTTCAAATAGCATAATATTCTCCGACTCACTATCAGTACTTCAGTCACTACATAACAGAAAACTGGAGAATCCATTATTAGCAAATATTCTCCTTAAGCATACTGAGCTGAGTACCTCCCACAATATAGTATACTGTTGGTTACCCACGCCATGTAGGATTAAAGGTAATGATAAAGCAGATCGTGCTGCTAAAAAGGCCCTATTACTAGAACCAACTGATTTTAAAGCACCCTATACTGATTTTAAACGTTGTATCAAAGACTGTTTACGCCAGAAATGGCAGGCATCATGGAATGATGCCGTGAATAACAAACTTCATGCCATCAAGCCAACCTTAGGTGAATGGACCCCTTCCTACAGATCCGTCCGTAGAGAGGAGGTAGTCATTGCAAGAATTCGACTCGGTCATACTTATTTAACACACTCCTACATATTAAAAGGAGAAGACCCACCAGAGTGCATAACTTGTAATGAACCATTCACCGTTAAGCACTTTATGCTGGAATGCTTCGATCTTGAACCTACGCGTAATCATTACTACGTTGTGCAAGACATGAGGGAGCTCTTTGATACAGTTAACATTACCAACATTATAGACTTCCTTAAGGAAGCAAACATTTATAGTAAGTTATAGCTTTTGTTTTATCACCTTGTTTAGTTTTGTGTTATATTTATGCAGTCGATAGATTTATTTGCCAATCATACGTTTTTGTTATCATACATTTGCACACCCCGTTGATCGGGAAACTTTTAATTATTTACAATCGTTCACACTTTTATCGGTTTACTTTTTGACTCTTTGGTCTCCAATCGCTGGTCGATAGAATTATTTTACCATTTGTGAATGAGGGAGGATATAAAATAATGTTTGGCGCTAAATAGCCACATAGTGCTGATGCGCCGTAAAATATCAATCAATCAATCAATCAATCAATCATAATAATAATAATAATAATAATAATAATAATGATAATAATAATAATAATAATAATAATAATAATAATAATAACTTTAAGCAGGGTGACACAATTAGTTGCTTGTAACTAATTCACATTGCAGCCTTCAATTTTATATTATTATGTATATCTATTATGTGTACTATTTTCATAATAATAATAATTTTAGTATAGGTTATTTAGTTAATAATATTTTATATACTAAATTTCCCCAACTAATATAGTACTTTAAAGATGAGGACAGGACAGAAATTCTGGTGAAAGGCTAAGCTGATCTAACATCCTGATTAGTCAGTGTAAATCAGCTGATCCTATTTATTGATAACATAGCTTTGAAATGCCAAGATGATTCAGTCAAAGCTTTGTATTGCATTTTCTGTTAATACTAGCATTCTATACAAGAGAATTAATACTTAAAATTAGGCATTACATTTATTGCTAACAGTCTTGGAAGAGTTATATTGAGAGGACTGAATCAATCATTCATTAGAATGATAGTCAATTCATTTAAGGAACTCTAAAATGAATATAGTTACCTGCTAAAGCCATTTACAGCCAATGAAACTAAGAACAAATACCATTCTATAGTATAAAAGGTTATGACTCCTTAGAATTCAACCTTACCACTTTAACATTTAGCAGATCATGTTACTCTAGTCTAAAAGTCATTCCTCTGATGAAGCTCTTGTGCCAAGCTAAGGAGTCCTTAGTTTTTATGCTACAGAAAGGTATATAATCTTAGTTTCATTTAAAGACATCTTGGCCTTACATCATAATGATTTCTTCTGTACCACTCATACATTAGTACATTACTGACTATCAATGCAAATACATTTGGAACTCATTCAGATTACTCTAAATTCTGGAATTGATAGAACATTTAAGATTTTAGTAATTCATTCACTATCCTCTAAGATATTTTCAATTCTTTCACTTTGTATATTAGGAAAATAAATTATATTTTTCAATTATGGAAAACTTGTTGGTTTTACTCTTTCTTTTTACTGGTTTTAGGACCATTGAGTCATAACAATATGCACAAGTTCTGTTATATTTCATCAATTTCAACTCAACAAACACTAATAACACAAGCAATTTTAAATTGTTTTGATGGTAAAATTGTAGTTGCAACAGGGCAAAAATATTCCATTTTTAGGGTCTGATTATTGATTACAATGATCAGAACATAAATCAATAGTAATGATCCAGTGTGACATGAGGTGACTGCAGCTACCACTGATCTAACAGCGTTTGACAAACACAAAAACAGCTCTTTTTATTACTGCTTACCCATACCCCTGTACATAGCATGTGAAGCACTTATGCTCATCTTGTATCATAATGCTTTCTAGCTGGACCAAATTTTCCTATTCAGCCTTTATTGGCAGAGTGTCCATTCACTTACATCATGTGGTGTTTACAATCCCAAACAAGGCTTTGTACTAATGACCATTTTAGCAAGACATTTTAATGAATAAGTGACTAAACATCAAAACAAATTTTCTGGATGATTAGGTTTCTATCCTTTTTAAAAGCATTTGCATTATTCCTTGATAGTTATGTCAGTAACTTAGCATTTTTCACTAAAATATTTGTTCACGGCTGATCAAAAATAAATTCTGATTTCTGATTGATACCATCATATGGCTCCTCACCCACTATGAAAAGAGTAACCATGGATGTTTGAATGAGAGTGCACAGGTGATGAAACATGGATCTACTGTACTTAACTCACCCCATGAGAAAATAATGAAGTTTGGATTGCAAAATAACAAAGACCACATATTACTCAATGTAGTCTGTCAAAAGTTTTACACACTTTATTTTTGGCTGCAAAAGGTCCAAGTGTGTCTGACTCTGATAGTGTCACTGGACATTTGTAAGCCTCAAAAATGATACAAAATTGTGCAATATTCTCAAGCCATCAACCCATGCACTGATACTCAAGATATCTATCTACACCACAACAATGCATCAGCACATTAATTTGTCATCTACACTGACTTCCTGAAGGAGCATAGCATCCAAACTCCTACATCCTCTACATGGCCCTTATTTAGCTCCAAGTGAGTTTTGGCTGAACCCTTTATGAATGACTATGAGAAGCTGATGATAATTTTACAGTGTATGAAAAAAGGTGAATACAAAATGGTATTTTATAACTGATTTTTCCGAATGAGAAAGTGCATAAATGTGCACAAGGAGTATTTATGTGGATACACTGATATACTGTTCATTCATAGAGAACTCAATTGCACAAGACACTAATATTCAGAACTTTTAACAACCCTTGTATCCACTCTCTGTGTGCTTGTCTACTGAAATATGAAGCACATGTATTTGTTTTATATGGCATTGGTAAAATAGTTTGTCCTGAGACAGTGTGCTTGAATGCTACCCAGATTACTGGGAATTAATGTAATTTTCAGTATCTTGTATGAAGAGTTTAGATGTCATCTGATGCTTTGTTAACAAATAAAAAAAATGTTTTGAAAATCTACACTTATTCTTCAATCAACACTTCTTCTGTTATCTTGTCATCAACATTGGCAAGAATAAGGAACAATGGATCCATGTGAGTTCTTGTAATTACAATGCATTCTAGTGTCCATTAACTATGGAACAATGGTCTCTACAGATCACAGATATATCTTCATTTCCCTATGGGCAGCTTCATTTTGCTAATGAATTTTATTTCATCTTTAAGAATGCTTACCTCATTTTGTCTTTAACTAGAATTACTTTGGCAGTAAATATCAGGTTGTTCTGGTCATTTTTCAGTAGTGTGTAATAATTTGCATAGTCATGCTTGATTCTTAGCAAAATATGACCATGGCTATCATAAGCAAAAATCAAAATAAACTGTTTATTAAAAATTGGTGATTGACTGACAGGTAACTGAATCATCATGTAGCCTCTCACTTCAACAGCTACAAATACAGCTCTGAATATACATGATCTTACATACTAATACAATATTGTTTCATCCACCTGTCTCTCTTTCACACACACACACACACACACACACACACACACACTGTCTGCTTGAATTTTTTATATTTGTTGTAATTATATTATTGATGTAACAGCTGCTGTAAGAATACAAGCATGCACATAACTTAGACCATCATCACACTGGCAAGACACTAAAAGGTACAAAGAAATTCTGGTCTGAAAACACATAATCTTGCTCATTGTTACATTTTTCTCTCTCTCTCTCTCATAATATTAAAATCATTTTGAATTTTTTCTTTTTTAATGATAACAGATTCATGAGGTTAGTGTTGCTGCAAGAATACAAATTGCACTTAACCCTGGCCATCTTCACATGTCAAACCAGTTGAATGGAGGGAGTATCCACAATACCCAGATTTCTTTATTATTAATCATTTATTATTAATCATTCACAATTTTATTACTGATTGCTCATAAATGAATTTTCAAAAGGAATCCTGACTTTTAGAGCAAACTGAGACAACTGTCCAATTTACTTTCTCAAGCTGGTATCACAGGTCCGATACTAGTTCTTTTTCTTGCTCATCCATTTATCTTTTGTGCAGGGTCAGTATTTCAAAATAATTATAACTTTCCTTTTTACATATAATTATTCATAACTTGAAAAGAATAATTATTCTGGCATGAAAAATTAAATGAATTTTGCTATGCTGCACTGCTTAATTTCAAATGGCTTCAAAGTTCTCATTTAATTTGAAATAATGCAGCAAATAACACAAGTACATATGCAATGAAAGTATAAATAAGATAAAAAATAAAAATAAAAATTGTAAAAGATATTCAAAAAGCTGCAACTGAACACTGGCGAAGAACTAAAAATCTGTTCTTCTCTCTCTCTCTCTCTCACTCACTCTCTCTCTCTCTCACTCACTCACTCACTCACTCACTCACTCACTCACTCACTCACTCACTCACTCACTCACTCACTCACTCACTCACTCACTCACTCACATGTCAGAGATGCCTAAATAAATTATCAATGAAAATATCCCAATCCTTTTTCTACAGCCAAATGATGTATACAGGACAACACAATTGCCTCATAACAGCTACACCAGATAAGGCATTATGATCTAAATTTAATGTGCACAAGTCTCTTATGATAATTGCTTGTGTTTATGATTTAGGGACCCACTATTTCATTTTCTGGGGTTTGATTGGGAGATGCAGTTACTCAGTTGGAAAACTGTCAGATTTGTAATCTAAAGGTCAGAGGTTTGATCCTTCCTAGGCCACTGCACAGGCTGGTTTCTCTGTGTGTCTTTGGGAAAGTGAATCAACATCCATGGCATGAATTTAATAAATTAAAAATGTTTATGGTTGGGCTCAAACAGCTACTGTCTCATATATTATTACTAACAATGAAACAGTTTTATCATTGGTTTGCATACAACAAGTGCTGACTATTTACTATATATAAGCAACTATGGTTTGGTTAGGTTCCTTTGGGTAATGTATATAGATATGTATATGTATGTGTGTGTGTGAATATATATATATATATATATATATATATATATATATATATATATATATATATATATATATATATATATACCCAAAATATTTGACTATGGGTTCTTTATTATATTATAAATTTTTATTTAAAAAAGAAATAGATTTTATGCACATAGTTGAATAATAATGCTACATAATATGTTTGATGTAATGAAAAAAATGCAATGGGAAATTATTTCTACCATCATTCTCTTTTAATTGACCTTTTAGTCAAAACTAGCATTCTTGTTATATTTTGGGGGGTACTGAATATCAGTCCTTAATGTGCCTCTTCTACAATTAGCTGCTCTAATCCAAATATTCTGATTATAATCTGTGCTAAAGAATGCCTCCAAATGCAATTAGAAACAGAAAGAGGAACAAAAATATAATCATCCATACAAATACCAATTAATGTTTGAACATCAATTTAGTTTGAAGAAACACAAAACAGCAATTTTTCATTGTTTCTGTTAAGGATTTTGTTTCTGTTGCAGTTGATGTATAGTTGATATGGCATAACCATAACAAATACTCATACAAACACTTCGATTTATCACTAATGTGAAGGCCAAAAGTTGTCCCTCATTGAACTCTATCCTTTTCCAGTTGGTTTCCAGTATGCTGCCAGTTCATTTCCTCCATCAATCTAAAAATATGTGGATCAGTGCATATGAATATATAATCCATTGCATAGCTGATGCACATAGGCATTTAAGATGTAATAATGGTATTTTTAAAACCCAGTAAAATTTCTGTATTAAACTGATGTAATTAAGGATTAATTAAACCAGGAGCTGAGTAATGTCAACTCTAACAAACAGTAATCCTCAGATTTTGATTACCATACATACATAAGAACCCATACACATGTTTACAAACAACCTATCAGGCTGGAAGTAGCATGAAAATTCAATGCACCTGCTCTCCCATGTTCTCTTCATTTGGTACTGATCCAGAACCTCTTCTCCCTCCTTATTACTGTCATCCCGCTTCTTCTCATAAACTTCCTCTTTATCAACTGTGGGAGACTCCTCACTCATCTGCAGGGATCTTGTAGAGAAGTCCTAAATATATAAAAAAAATTCCTTCATTATTGTTTTTCAAAGTAATGACCCAAAAGGTTATGGATCTAGCAAACACTCATACTAAAAGAACATACTAGTAATACAGTGTATGAAATTATGATGAAGTCTCTAACCTGATTCTCTCAGATCTCAAACCCCACTTATGAATAATACTACCAGTAATTTTTGTTACAAAAATGTTGGAGGAAAAAGTTAGGTTACAAGTGTATAGGAAAAAATCTTTTCTGGTCCCAGCATTGAAAGCTGCTGAATGTTTTCAATGCAGATAAAAAATATAGGATTGGGACATTCTGTGCAATGATTTGGAAAGATGGATTCATTCCAGGTGTGTGGGTGTTAAAAATATTAATTAAAATTAATATACTGTAAAGAAGAATGTGGCCTTTGTAATGAATAGGTCATGAGGCTGTGCAGAATGACATGTAGAACCTTTCAGTTATTTCCAGAGGAATCTAATGAATATAGGCTTTATAGAACTTGATATATGAGAGTGGTAATATTGCTGGTGCATAAAGAGCTTGTGCATGTACATGGCCAAATTGGACAAAGGATCATAATTTTGTGTGGGCCTAAATCATAGTGAATGGAACCTATCAACATATGTATCCTCCAAAATAACAAACCTCTTTGAAAATTATATTTCCTCTGCAAAGAAAAGTTTGATGCAATGAGCTCTGAAGAGAACACATTTCCAAACTTTAAATATTTAAATTGTCTGGAAAATAAGAAGGATATTGATGTAAAATGTGAAATTATACAATCATTTCTAACTACTACAGTTGAAAAAAATGTTCCTTCAAAAATTAAGTAGATCAGTAGAAAACAAGTACAGCTCATGCATGTTTTCAATTCTTCATGCATCATAGTGGGGATGGAAAGAAAGGTGAAAATTATTTTAAAAACCCTCCACCATATCTCTACATCTGAGTTGCTGTGGCTTCTCTGGGGCTGAATTGCTTTGCACAGAATGCTTTCTTATGGATTGCATCCAATGACCAATGCAAAGTATACATGGTCTTGATAAAATAGGAGTTCTGTTGATGACAACTGTAAGCATCCACAAAAGAGGTTAATAAAGAGACTGAAGAAGAGAGGGAGAGAGATTTATCTGTTTTTACCTCTTTTGGTAGCAATTTGCTTACATTTCGATACAGAAAATAACAAGATTATTCACTTAATTACAACATGCATGAAAACCCACTGGATAGGAGAGTTTTCCTCTTTAGATGAGAGGTGTCTCCTGTCACTCACTGAAATTTCCCTGGTACACAAATTATATTGAAAAGTCTTATTATTTTTCTTTTTTTCCCCCACCTTGCTTCAAGTGTAATATATTTAGGGTAATACTGCCTTTTGTAATGTACCTGTAAGCAGGGCAATTTTGTTATTAATTTCAAGCAACATAAAACAGTTAACACCCATTAGATTCTGTTGGCAGTTTTAGATTACTTAAGTGTCTGAAGTTTGTCAATACTGATTACACTGTGTGGTCTGCTGTAATGCCAAAATGACTAAAAACATAAATTGATTGTGATTTGAATACTAAAGTGCTCAATCAACATAAAACAGGGTTAGTTTTGCTTCAGTGTTTAAAGTTTGCCAATATGTCTAGCATGATTTATCTCCCAGTGTTAAAATGCCAAGATCTAAGCAATTGACATATCAATAAAATTTAAATTATGGATGGAAAAGGAAATTTCATTGATTGTAATAAAGTTCAAAGGACATGAATATATATTCTGCCCCTTCCCACAAAGCTGATTTAAAAATCTGCTACAGTGGTAACAATGACATTATGCATCATACAGTATATTACAGCATATATAACCTAACAAATGCACTGTCTCAGTGATAGTGTATTTGTTGTCATGTTATATATGGTTGTGGATGTGGAGTCTGCATCAATTGTGCATAGAGATAAATGTACTGACCATTGGAAATACAAAAATTATTATTTTACCAATAGAAATGAGACCATTCCATTTGCTTATAGGCTATGGTGTTTCCTAATTGATGAATACATTATGAAGAAATTTGCTTCATGATATAAAAAAACCAAATGATTTCAGCTCCCTTTCTGCAGAACTATCTTCTATAAAACATAATTTCATGGATTAAGTCTTTTACAATTAAACACTAGAACACATTACCAACAGAAATAATAAAAAACCAGTCTATAAAAAAATCTCAAAATTTATCTGAAACCTGGATAAAAATATCACTTCAATGTATTCTAAAACTTGTGATTAGGAAGGCCAATTTCAGCATACTCTACTGGGAACTAAACATAGAAGTTTCGATTTCAATTATGGATTTTTCAATATTTTTTTAACAATAAGTTACAAGCAAACAAGTAAAAAGAGCTTACGTTTTTCTATTAGAATGTCAACAATATATGGCCCTAAGACAACATGTTCCTTACAATTTACCATTTCATTCAACCTTCAGTAGCCTAAGGGACCCCACAAGTTTATGCATAGATCATGTGACTGGTCAATACACAACAAGTGATGGTCAGTCTATATTTTTAGCTACTAACAAAGTTTTTGTACTTTTTCAGGAGTTCAGGGTTTTTCTCTGCAATTTTCACTACTCGTGTAAAAGACAATTGGACTCAGATTAGGGTAGTTACCTTTATATTGCACCACATTTACTGTGACTCCTTCCTATAGCAAATTTTAATAAAACAGCACAGATACCATAATGGCAAATGATGTGCTGCCTGCAAGAATGAAAACCACCCTTGTGCTGAAGATGAATTTTTCTAAAACATAGTGCATTGCTAAAGATGAACAATAAAGTATTTTATTCTTGTAGGAAACTTATTGCAACTATATCTAGTCTCACTGTGGTTCATAACATCAAGACTGATCAAACAGTCAGAGCTCATGGGACTAAAGTGCAGTCATTTCAATAAGGACTAGTTCCACCGTCATCACCTCAAGTGATGTCATAAGATCAATAAAAGGTTTTGTTCTTTTAGAAACCCACAACAACTATGTTTAGGATTGATATGGTTCATGGCATTGAAGTTGTGCATACTAGAGCTCATGGGACTGAAAAATAGTCTGTTTTGATCTTCAGGACTAGTTTTGTCCTAACAGACTCAAACAACATCATGTTATGTAACATTAACATGACTGCTTATGGACCAAAGAGAAAACCACAAATTAACAGTTGAGACTGCAACAACCTACTTTCCTACAAAACCTCTCAAGTAATGTGGTTTCTCCTCAAAGCACAAGTGTCGAGTGTAACATCTTCTAAAAAGTCCACACTCAAGCAGGAATTTCAAACATTACAATCTGATGATAGTGATGAGAAATCCAACCTACCATATTTGGGAAACACCAGTGGATGAGTTAAAATAGAAGGGCACTTTACGGAAAGCATTGCAAATCAACTTGTTGATGGATCTTCAATTGATTTTATGGCCAAGTTGTCACAGTTTCTATCAACACCTGGACTATAGTACAGGGCTTGCAACTTCTGACAGAATGACATAGTGTGAAAGGTAAATCTGAAAATTTTTGGTTCCAGATTTCAGACCATAATAGGTTTCCTGACATCCCAGTGCAAAAAGTTCAGGGGCATACCTTTTTCATCACAAATAAAGAGAATGGCAGGCCTCTAGATGTGTCTTAATGTACTTTGGCAAGCAACTTATTTTGTTCCCTTGATAAAGAGAGTAGCAGACCTCAAGAAGTGTCCTAATGTGGTACTTTGGCAAGTTACATGTTTTGCCTTCTCACCTACAGTTTATGTACAAGTTTTTTTTCACAAAACAATCAATCCAGTTGTCCAGTTCATGTTCCAGCAATCAAATCTACTCTACAACAATATTAGCAATATCAACAACAAAAACAAAAAAAGCCCAAACGTCAAAGAGGAAACAGACCAAATGGGGACAGAAGTCACCTCGGCCATGGAGGCAGCTACCAATGATGCCTTTTCTGCATGTATTTGCATGGATACCTTTGTCCTTACATGTCAGAAATAGGAAGTTTCCTTACAGTGCTATGATCAGTCCTATACTATTCACTGCTGTCAAAACAACATCATATTTACACAAAGAGGAAATATTAATAAAGTCACTTCCAACACTTGTATTTTAAGGAGTTTACTGGAATATAAAACTGAATGTGACTAGTTTCAAATTAAAATTTTTCACGGCAAAATAATAAAGTGCCTTAAGTGAATTTTGAAACAATGAATCAATCCCTAGTCAGATTATCCAACATATTTTTCTTTGGCATATTTATAAGAGTCAAGACCGATTCTTAACTGCAAGCACTTTAAGCAATGTACAGACAATTAAACAACATTTTGAGATGGAAACTTTAAACTCTGATATCAATCAAATGAAGAAGGCTGTTTGCCTTAAAAGATGCAGATTATTCAATTCCCATTCATGATTCACACAGACCATAGGATTTCTTGGGATAACAGTTTATGGATTTGCTTGCCTTCCAAACAGCTTGTCCTCTGCTCTTCATGCATTCATTAAAGTCAATTTTTGCATACTTGCACAAAGCTGGCCATTAGTAATGGCATGTACATTATAAAAATCAGTTTAGTTCAACCATATACATTCAATGAGTGTAAAAAATGTGCAAGACACTGCATCTGTTAGATAACTTGGGATTCATTATTCAAATTACTGTGTAATAGGCTTTATTCTTAATTATGTTTACATTATAATGACCAACCAAAACAGGCTGATAGCTTGCTATCTGACTACCACCAAAATCTGAGGCAATTTTCCTTTCCAGTTCAGGATTTTGCTAGCTGGGTTGATTGGGTCATACCTACTGCCCAAAACATTCAAAGCTGTTTCTTCCACAAATCCCACCATAATGTATTCATTCAAAAAGCTCCACTTGGAAGTGTTTCAGATATCAGGAAGGTTATCAAAAACAGAAACTTATTACAACAGTTATTTCTGATATGCCATGCTCTACTTGGAGATGGTCAACACATTTACAATACCTGACATATCTCTTGCAAACAGTCCATTGTTCTCAGAAATCTGTAGTTTGGGAATTCTTATGTTCCATATTAACTATACATCTTGGGACAAGAATAAATAAATGATTTTTTTTTCTTTTGCATGTTGTGTTACCTAGATCATTATGTCCCAGTTTACTGACACAAAACAAATTTAATGAATCTAACCTTGTACCATTCTTAAATATTTTTTTGTATTGTTCTTCAGAAGCAATTTACATGGAAAAGAAGTGTATCCACTATCCAAAAGTCTTATGATCCTGTGATGTAGTGTTTATTGATTATGTGGAGTAAAAACAATGGCATAACTTTGGATGGCATGAAGATGTATAAATTAATCATGTTTTGTTCTCCTCAAATTTTCAACATGTTATCAAACTAATAATTGGATTAAACAAATGACAAACAAGAGAGAGAGAGAGAGAGAGAGAGAGAGAGAGAGAGAGAGAGAGAGAGAGAGAGAGAAAGAAAGATAAAGAAATGATGATTGCTTCAATGTACCAGCAATTCATGCAAAACATAGTGTATGGTGCAAAATAACCAAGAGTGTATTATATCCAGGTTAGGATTGTAACAATATTTCACAAAAATGTATTTACATAAATACATTTAATGTCAATGCAAATGATAATTTTGCTAGTAAGGGTTACAAAAGTATACTTAAAGATAAATAATGATTTGTATGATATTGTACCCTTCAGAAATCAATACCTGTTTGTATTGTTATGAATATGTAATTAAACTGCTTGTGTGTTAGTTAAAATTCTTTTTTTTTATTTTATTTTTTGTTTCATTACATTTTATTGTAATGATTATTTTCACAGGATTCAATATTTTTTTCTCTTTGTACAGAACTGAAAAGTATTTCATTAGCCTTAATATTAGCTGACCTCATTTAGACACTTGGTTACATGAAGTTTAAATGATTGGTCAGTATCAAGGTCATACATAAATTACTTGTGTGATCACCTTGTCTCATAATATTTTTTTTTTTATTGTTGGATCTTAAATAAGACTATCCAGACAGGTGTCAATTGCCTTGTGTATAGTGATCGTGTGACCTATCATAAGTGTTAAAATGATGATTTAGTGGGGTTTAATACTCAATACCACTGTTTTCTAATTCATTTATAAAAGTACCTTCAAGATATCAGAAGTATTTTTGTTGTTGTTGACAATTTGGAGTTATTCATTACTTAAGAATAATTTTCATTCTCTGGAAAATAAGTGCTTTGTCATCAAAGCTTTGAACAGAGACATTCAGTGAAAATTATTCAGAATGCTAAAACCAGAATATTTTTTTGTGATTCATAAAATTCAAAATGGAACTTTTGACATCAATACTTCATTTGTCTGACATCATCATCTGCCATCTTTGAACTTCACCAAGATTCAAACTTGAGTTATTCAGGACATTTTAGTGATGGGACTTGTGTGTTTCAATTCTAAGAGTTTTGTTTTTGGATAATATTCTCAAACTGTAAGTCCTTTTTACATATTTTGTACTGTGTTTTGTAGAGAAATTATTTTTTAAAAATTTTACAAAGCTTGTTAGCTTCACTCTTTTCTTGTTACTCTGAATGAGGTGATATTTGTAACAGTATCAATTATGATAGCATGGTGGTAAACAATAAAAGCTAATGTGATGATGAAACACACTAACATTTGTTTTAACTTGGGCTATCAAATAAAAAGGTTATTTTTTTTTACAAAGTAGGCCAAGCCCAGAAGCAGACTTTGGTTTCATTAAGTATGTTGAGTTTTATATATAAAGAAGAGTGACCAAGGGAAGCTAAACTTGGTTTCTTGAAAATGGCATGGAATTCAAAAATAAACTAACACAACAGAACAGTTGGGGCTCTGTCTGTCATACTATGAGCATACATTCTGTGAAATCTATTAAAGTATATGCTGTTAGGACCAATTGGCACAAAGCAAGTATCAAAGTTATAACTCAATCAAACAGTTGGAAACAAAGATAGTGCTGCCATTACATGCTAAGGACTTTGTGCTGGCAGATTACAAAACAAATATTACTTTTGGACCTGGCTTACAAAACAAGCTAATATTGATTAAATCAGAATGCATATTGTGTCAAACATACATAGGGTAAAGCAAAACACAAAATATAATACAAATATGAGTTGTTCAGACTTGCATGAAAGTGGAACCAATATACTTACTAGTAAACAGGGTAAACAACATTGGTGGAAACTTAACTCATTGATGACTAACATTTAATTTAACATTTTAATTAATAAAATATAAAAAACCATAGATATAAATATTGTGTAATGAATACCATTAAAAAAATGTTTGCAGTTAGGAAGAAAGGTGTGAAAAGCACTGACCAATTTTTAATCTTATTCATTGTAATAATAAAGTGTGAGTGGATTTTGGGATGTGGTAATTTTGAATGTTTTATTTTTAAATCCTGAAATTGATAGCTTTATCATTTTACCACCTAATTATCGATATTATGATTGAAAAGGTGTCCCAAACTTACAACCCCAAAATTAATGATCTGTCCCAGGATATACAGTGCACAAACAGTTACTTAAGAAATTGACATATGGTGTCTCAATATATACTATAAATATGGAAAGCAGGGAAAGAGCACAGATCTAGTTTTGTCCCATGATTCTAATCATTCTCAGCACCCATTGCTCAAATGTTTCAGGAGATGAGCGTTTAACATGAGACCTAATTTGCGATATAATCAAAACTGAGGGTATAATGAACAAGTAACAAAGATACTAAATTCACTTCAGCATGAAAATTAGGGCACAGTGACCAAGTTTATACTGCATCCACATACCAATTTTTATGTGTGTTATTTAGTGAGACAATTGTAGTAAAGTGCCTTTAAAAAAGAAATTGATTGCCAAACTTGACTGATGCAATGGTAGGATTTGAATCTGCAATATTAAGGATGTAACTGATATATTAAAAAAAAAGAAGAATAACATGAACACAGAAATGTACTATAAATTGATCCATACCCTGATCCATTAAAATGAAATTTTAGAGGCACATAAAACAAGTAGTACCCTAGACATCTGGACCAGGAACCTCAGCACAAACTTAGAGAAACCAGGGAGATCTTCTGCCACATCAGGACTGCAAAAAACTGATTTCTCGAAGTCCAAGAGCTGCGTGTTAAAGAACCATACAAAGTGATGAAGCTCTGCCCATGATGGATCTGAGACTCCACAATGCCTAAAACAAAACAAAAATATCTCAAAGTAAATAAAGAAGAAATAAATAGTAAGCAGAAAGTGTGGTCAGAAATAATAACTGAGAGACAGAAATAATATTTTGCATTTATATTTCATGTATGTAACATATGAAACTAATATATGTTGCATTAAAAAAATATTTGGAAAATTTCAATCTTGCTAAGCATATACCATCTATCTGATCCAGTAAAACATGAAATAATATATCTAATATTTAAATGTAAAATTTCACCTGCATGTCCCTTTCTATTAATATTCTGGTAATAGAAAATCATCACTTATTCACGCTAGGCTAAGAAATAAAACTGCAGTGATTTAAACAGTTATTTGTTTTAAATTTTTCTTACTGATAGAACATTGTGCACATGTAGAGAGGAGAATTAGATTGCCATTGCCATTATATTTTTAATTGTAAGAAACAAATAGTACCAAGACTGAGACAAATGCATTACCTACACTAATTACTGATACCCATAATTACTAATGTCTTGCTGTTTGGATCACATGAGACATCAAATGATATAAACACCTGCATCTTTAAAATCTTTCAAACTTACAATAAAGATATTCAAAGATTTCAATAATTGTCCAAGACAATTAATTAACTCTATTGCCCTTTTTACAAACTCAATTGTGCAAGCTCTTAAAAAGTGTTTAAACAGATGTGTAGAATTAAAGTATTGATAATCAAATGACACAGCATGTCAGTTTTATAAAACATAAAATTAACAGTAACTGATGAACTGAATGATGTACTTGTATTTGACAGATTTTTGCAAAAGTAACATTTGACAAGCAAATGTGGGAAAAAAATGGTCATTATCTAATACCAGAAAATCAGCATTTTAATATTAGATAATTACTTTCTAACATTCTTGCCTGTCGTAAAGTTACATACACTTTAACAGTGGAGTTTGCAAAAACTGGAACTTTGTGATGACACTGCAACCGCTACCAAACACAACATCAGCAACAGCATCATCATCATTATATCTTGCAATTTTTCTCTAAAAATGCAAAACAAATATCTATTTCTAATGCTATTATCATCTAGAGATCATAAATCCATTATCCTCAACCTTCTTCAAACTTATGCAAATGATATTGTTACAATAGTCCAAGGAAATTGGCGAATTATGCCCTTTGGCCCTTACTGAGCATCCCGACTGCAATCTGACACATCAGCAAACAGACAGAAGTGGGGTATGGGTGTGTGCATGAGAACCCCCACCTGAGGAATCTGTCTTAATTTATCCATCAAAGCAAATGGTGGTGAAAATCCAGTGCTACAGGGACAGGTATTTAAAGATAATCTCTGTGTGGTTTCCACCTTAAAAGAAGGTGGAACTGTAGACAATGCACATGGAGACATCCAAAGAAACCAATCGGCAGTGTCATTCAGGGTTCTGAGTAGGGACTGACAAAGGCAAGCAGATAACAGGGTTATGCTCACGGCATCTCTAAGAAAGCCAGGATTTGATCTACCTCATCCTGGGGAACTCAGATCAAGTAGGTTCGTGAAGAAGTTAATCCCCACAAAAAAAAGTCCAATAATGGAACAAGTTCCAACTTCTTGATGTTATGTAAGAGAGCCAATTGAGTTATGGTGGACCAAAAATAGAACAGATCTTGATGAAGAAACTAAACTTGGAGATGGTGAATCAGCAAGTCTTCGAAATATTGGAGAATTGATGTTCCTAGTATTCTGAGGTAGGCTGTTACCACTCACATGATAAAGGAGAAGACTGTGTGCAGAAGAGATTCCAAACAGCAGAACCCAGAAATTGAAACCTTTCTGGTATAGGCAAAAATGGAGATATTTGAAATATCTGAAGTGTGGAGGGAAGCATAATCAGTATGTGCAAGAGAGCATACTGAAAGTTAATGGAGACATCCCAAATGAATAGATGAAGAGCATTCCAGATTGAGGAGGTTGCCTCCATCTTGAAGGATTCCTCCAAGAGAAAGTGATTGAGCAGGGAGAGATCGGTTATAATTCAAACTTTCTCACATTTCTTGGTGATCAGGAAGATTGGGGAGTAGGAAGGAAACTGTCCCTTTTTGCAAAGGCATGAGCACCTCTTCCCTCAGTTTCAGCAGATCAGTATGGGGAAAGAAATTGGGGTCCTTGATAGAGGGGGCTGTTTTCTAACTGGAGTTGATAACCCTTGTTATGATGGAGAGGACCCACCTGATATCCATGATGCTTGATGAAGCCGATGAGAAGAGGCTGAAGAAGAGCACATACTTGGATGTGCAGGAATGGGAGGAGAGATGTTAATTGCTGGGGCTTTCCTTCCCTCAGCCTTTTCTGCAGTAGGAAAGGAAGAATAGTTAGAGAACTTCCTCTTGGATTTATGGTGACCTGGGCACCATGGACCTGATGAGTGAGGAAATGGTCTAACTGGGATTGGGGATAGGACTGTGGTTGCAACTGCTTGAAAATTTGCTTTTGGCCCCTAAGGACGACTTGCCTGATCTCTGGTCTTGTTTCCTCATCAATTAAGATGGACCAGGGAGTATTAAGATCAATATTGTTGAGCCAGCAAGTCTTGAGAATCCATGACAGGAATAAGGCTCCCTCTCCAAGTGTCTTGGCTTCAAGAAGATCAGCCCTTAGAAGGTCCATATTTTGACCTTGACACTGCAGTGAGTGATTTTTGAGCTCAAAATGGTGTAAAATATGAGACAGATTTATATGCTGGATGGACAAATAATAGATGGCATAACACTCACTTTCAGTGGCATTTCAAAATTGAAATTATATGTACAAAGGGCAGAATACTGAGCCTAATTAAAATTCAGACAATTTCAAAGTTCAAAGCAATTTTCATTTATATTAATTAATCAATTTTGCCCCATTGGATCATATGCTACAAAACTATATACATTTATCCATATCATGGTTACGATAAATTGAATAAAATAAGGGTAAAAAAGTGAAATTAAGAAGTAATTTATTTAATTTATTAACTCTGTCTGCACAAACACTGATGGACTAAGTACCCTTATACTGCAATATGGAACATGTAAGAAATTTGACATAGTAGTTAGTAAACTACGGATTTAACAAAGAAAGTTTATGTTAGTGAAAAATCCTATTTAGGGGCATATGTATCCAGAAGATAATATCTGTGAGCTCTGGAAAATTGTACATATCCGAGTCACAAAGACCAGTTTCCCAACATATTCAAGCTGACAGAGCTAGTTATGCATATGCCCCTTCAAAAAGAAGCACAGAACAATATTGATACAAAGACAAGGAGCAGAGGATGCTCAAAAATAAACAGATTAATATTTAACCAACTAGAGGTGACATATCTGTCAAAGATACTGTTTTCAGCAGAGCTGAAAGAAGGTGGAGCAGGAAGAAAGAGAGACATATATTGAAGTTTAGATAAATATTGACCTATGACTGTTTCTTTGTCCGTCTCCTTTTTTTTTTTATAAAGAGGGAGTTCTCCCTTAAGATAAAATACTGTCTTCATCTCTCCTTAAATTCTACACGAGGAACAAATATGGAATTTCTCTTTTTTTATGCAGAGATATTTAACTAGTGAATGAAGATGCTAATGGAATAAATGAAATAAATTAGCATAGAATGAGTTATGAGGCAATTTCAAACTGCTCAAGTTTATCACCTTGTGTAAGTTTTTTAAAAAAATGTTGAATAGGACTGAGTGTAGTCAGTAGTTTTCTTTCTTCGCAAACAAATACAAGCACATGTGACTGCTAGAGTCTTTTGCATCTGCAGGAACAAAATGTGATAGATTTTATGCCTGAATTTGTTATAAATGAGCTTTTCTTTGCATGAGGAAATTGTATTATTTCTTCTGTTTTGAAGACATCATCATAATCTCTTCCACATGTAACTGAGACACAAAATCATTAATAAGATGTTTTCAAATCATTCATTTTATACAAAACTAAGGGAGTTAAATGGAGCCACCATTAACTGGCCTAAAATGTTGGTTAAAACTCTCTGCAGCCAACAGGTAGTCAGTTTGAAAGTATTGTTGTTATCTTCTCATCTATGAGAAATGCATATAAATATATGATAACTAGTAAAATGATAAATAAGACCAGAATGTCAACATACATGAAAGGGTACCAACTACCTTCCAAAGATGGTAAGACCATCACGTTCATATGTGTATCAATATGTAACATATTGCAAGCTGCCTATCATGAATCATATTGATACATGGCACAGGTATGTCATTTCACCTGTAATAATACTTTGTTACATTTAGAAATACCATTATAAAAATGTTGTTATGGTATCCAGCTCTAGTAAATAGGTACTGTGTAAATACTCTGAGATTCCTGAATCAAGGAACATGTGCTTATATATATACTTAAAATAATAGCTTATTGTCTCCAAAATACTGAAGAAAAATTATGAAACCATTAAAAAATGAAATCCCTTTTGTGAAAATAAAACTTCTTATTTGGTTTTGAAAGGGTTTCAGTTTATTAAGGTGTTGCACATGTAATAAACTGATAAAATGCTATTCTAATAGGCACTTATGTGGCTTGAATGACAGAGAGTGGAGACAAGATGTAATTCTGATAGGAAATCTTTGTATGTACAAGTGCACAAACTGAAAGTGCATGCTTTGTTTTAACATTTAATAAAAATTTATTTTCTCTTTTGAAAATCACTTAAGTGACTGACTTGTAGAATATTAGCTAAAATACTTTTGATGTGAGTTTCAGATATTTTAGTTAGATCTTAAATGTAAAATTGAATTTGGAATTTAAATCTGCTTCAGTTTCCAACCCTAAACTAAACTAAGAGACAGAAAAAAGCAACATTAACAAGTTTCGTTAAATTCAACATTTAAATTAATTATCTAATTTATAAAATGAAACATTAAAAGGAACTTAAGAATTGTGAATAAAATTGCAAATAATCCCAAATACTCTCTCACAAGTCAACAAGTATATAATGTTCTAAATGAATTCCAATCTTGAATGTACTGATGTACCAATAGTCTTGAATGCACTGATGTACCAACAATCATGCTGTATCACAATGACAGACTCCAGAATGTCTTTGAATGAATTCACAATAATCCCCAAATAGTGTTTTAGTCCTAACTGTCAATGAGTACTTTGTAAGTCCCATGAATACTTCAAATAAATAGCCTCTCTCACATTACAACTGAACAACACAACTAAAATTGATTCCACAATGGCTGATGTTAAGATAGGAATGAATAATTTTGTTTACTTCATGAGCATATAAAAAATCGTAGGACACAATAAGATGACCAGGATTTTGGTCATTTCCAATGGAATCAAATTTATAAACAAGGTCAGGCTCAGTTCCACAAGAAAAACCAATTTCCTGAAATAAAATCCAAGTTAACATCTTGTTTACAAATGATTATTATCTTAAAGTATAATCTACAATCATGAACAAAACTTAGTTTAATATAATTTTTGCTTACAAATAACCATTACAATCTACAATAATGGACAAAAGTGAAACACAATTATTGATATCCATAACAATTGGTTTTGGTTTACTGGAAGGAAAAAAAGATGATTATAAAGCAGCAACAAAATCAACCACAAATCAATTATAAAAATTATATGTATATATCAAACACATAATAAAACAGATCTTTATTGCCCACAATTTGAAAAAAATAAAAATATCTCCAGACTCACCTAAGGAGAACCTTCAGGCAATCATCAGGTGTCCCAAAAGAAGTGCTGGGGTCAACATTATAAATATTTTGTTGACCAAGTTGACTTAGATACTGATAGGGCCTCTGAAAAATGGGTCCATTAAACTCATTTGTATCAAATAGTTGATCCTCTTCTTCATAATCTGCAAAAAACGATAATGGAACATTTAACACACTCATGCAAAAATACATTATTCACCTGACTAAACTTAGCCCTACATCAGATTTTTTTCCAACCACAAGTCTTATTTTTGACATAGGTATTGTTCTTTACTGTTTTTTTAATGCAAACTGATGAACACCATTGTTGGATATATGTTTCTTCTTCTGGAATATAATTTTTTGCTTTTTATCACATGGCAACATTTCAGAAATGATATCATCCTGAGGCAAGCATAGGAAGGCATTGCTCAAGGACACATATGATAGCCAATCCAGGCTGATCAAAGCGTGAGAATCATGCCCATATCAATATGGATGTGTTCAATGTAATAACCCTTGAGACATCACAGCTCCGTTTTGATATGAATAGATTATTAAGTTCCACTCATTTGACCAATAGCGTAGGATATGCTATATATGCCCTTCCAGTGACTGAGTGGATTACAACTTTGGCCTTTAAGAAATTGTAATATCAAGACTCTACTTCTTAGTCATAATTTTGGTTGGCTAATACAGTGTGACCCTGCTATAACATACTCTGTTATAACAAGAATTAAGATATAACATGATCAATGTGTTGCTCCTGAAGTTTTATACACATGCAATTTTCTCATATATGAAAAATTTTAAAGTACGAAAAATAATGTATCAAAAGTTTATTTTCATTTTGGGTAAGAGATCATGTATGAATTCTAATATAAGATGATCATGGCATGGCTCCTAAAATTTAATATACATGTATTTTTCTCTTCCCTAGAAATTTTTTTTTTAAAAGTATGAAAAATAACATGTCAAAAGTATTCAGTGATGACATTGGAATTCACCAATGTTTCAAATTGATTTTTTTTTACTGGTGATCGTTGGCTGTTTAAACTTGTATCATGGGTTTTTGAGTGAAGAAATCAAGTCACAATGAAAGGGAGCCACAAACTTCATATGAAATGCACTGTAATCTATCCATTGTTACATAAACAAATTCTCTGACAAAGAGCCTAAATAGATGTTTAATGTAATTAAATAATGTTTGCACAAAGAATGGATTCCCAGTCAAAGCCTATTGTGGGTCAGTTCAAGGTCAGTTTAGCAGACACACTAGTTGGATTGGCTAGCAGCCAATCATAGACAGGGTGGCTAGCAGCCAATCAGAGACAGGGTGGCTAGTAGCCAATCAGAGACAGGGGTCTGCAATGCTGAAGTAGCTGACAGCAGTCATTCACTTTACAAGTGATCAGCGCTGAGAGTGGACAGTTTTTTGTTGCTTGTATTATATTATCTTCTTAGTTCAAGAACTGTTTGCTGTTGGAACTTTACATTCTTTCAAAACTCAGTCATAAGCTATACTGAAAATATGCAGATCTAGTTCAAATTTCTAGGCATGATGCTAGAATTTGATTTATTAAGATTACAGCACAACAACAACTGTCAACTCACAGACATAAAAGTGGATGTCGTTTAGCATCTTTGGCTGCAAAATCTATATTTCTGCTGAGCAATTGCTAAGTTAAAAAACTGTTTGACATGTGTATATCACCCCATTCTTCTGTGGGTAAGTGTGGACTTTGGTATGTCATGGAGAAACCACAGCAGCTTTCTTCTTCTCTGCATACATGCCATGGTCATAGATTTAAAAAAAATCACAGACAACAATGGGATGCTCTGTCACCAAAAAATTGGTCAGTGGGGGAAACTTTTTAAAAATATGTGAAATTAACATTATTGTGCTGCCATCTCTAAAGAAAGCACAGCTCATGCAGATCTATGAAAAAAAATTTGAAGGTAATTCAAGATGGCAGCCTAACATGAGCTATTAGGCCCCTGGATTCTGATTCACCAGCATTGGAGAGTTTTCAGCAGCTCGGGATGACGTCAACACTGATAGAACCTCCATCTTACCTAGACAAGACTGGGCTTGTTATTTCTGCCAGCCAGCCAGCGACCAGTCTTTGGCAATTTACATCTGCAGCTAACTCAGGCCAACCATTGTTATGTTCAGCTTTGAGAACCAGTCCACGCAGTGTGCAACTGTGAGGAATAGGAATGTCTTGTTTCATGTCCACGGAAAGGAGAGCTCCTAGTACTGGAGATATTTATCAACAACAACAATTTATGCACAATGTTTCTGAGAAGGATACCATTCTATTGGAAGCAGTATCATCTCTCAAAGTGGCTACGATAAAAATGCAAACCCAGTTAAATATGTCCAACAATATGGGTTATCTGTCTACTGAGACACAGGCACATACCCTTTCAACAATGATGTCGGCAACAGAAACCAGGTCTAGCATCGCTTCAGCTGTCACAGAGTTTTTTGCCTATGGCATGCCTATTTCTACCCTTCCCTACCCCGTCAGCTCACAATTGTGGAAAGAGAATAATGCAGGTGATTTATCTTAATTTCTAATGTCACATGAATTTGGAGATCAAACATCCATTCAGTCAGGTCAGTGGGAAAGTTTCCTGATAAAATTTTGAATATCACACAGCTCTATGACCATAGGCTGTCTAAGAACTTGACTATTGGAGTTTTGATCACAATTCAGACTTCATTCACCACGCTGTGCAGACAGCAATTAGCCAACAAAGACAAACTCCATCAGTGAATAGTCAGAGTACAGTAGATATACAAGGTTGGAGAAGGATAGTAACTTAGAGAAGAAATTTGTAATAGTTTCAATGGAACAATGGGCTCTTTCGGAGCAGACTGTAGTAAAGCGCCCATGTGCTTGTCTTACAAAAACTACATCCACAGCTCAAGTGCAACCTGATGGCAAAGCAAGTGATGCCACCTTCAAAACCTCTATGACTAAATCAGGATACAGCATTAGAAACATTTCAGTCAACTACACCCATCAATATCACTGGACTCCAAGAAGAATTGCAACACCATCCTGATAAGGACTCTGTAAACTATCTTATAAATGGTCTCTGCTATGGTTTTCATACGGGACTTTCTCATCAGCCTACATCTTCATTTGAGTATAAAAATTTGGTATCAGTGACATCACAACCTGATGTGGTTGATGTATTGCTTGAGAATGAGCTCTCCAACAGCTACCTCATAGGCCCCTTGGAAAGCCCACCATTTCCTGTATTCTGGATTAGCCCCATGGGTGTACTACAAGCAAATCTTTGGGCAAGTACAGACTTAGGGCAGATCTGTCAGCACCACACATTTCACTTTAACATGAAACCTCACTCTAACCTCATGCAGCTGACATCTGGTCTGAATACTGTACATGTCAACAGTCATACTACCAGGACTAGCTACAATCAAACAACTTCTGAAGGCAGGTAATACCTATCATTGATCAAACAATGGCTAATTCCTTGTTATTTTTTTTAAATGTACCCAGAAAAAATAATTTTGCTGAAACTTCAAAGAAAACTGATTACCTTTGAAGCATTGATCATTTTGTATAAATACAATTGTTCTCAATCAATGTTCTGCCATTCTTTTATGTTGCTACATCAATAATTGAGGTATATTTGTTTGGTCCTCCAGCAGTAACTTAAATAACACATCCACCCTACATCTAAGAAAGACCACTACAAACTTCAATAAAAATAAAGAACCTTTCATAAAAGGAAGTCAGGGCCAAACCTGAAGAAAAACAAAAGAATCTGATGGACTGTTGCATTTTACAAAGTGACTGGAACATATTTATTGTGCCATGAATGTTTTCTTTTTTCAGGTAAAAAGTTTTTATTTATGAATACTACCAATGGAGGCATAAAAACTAATTAAATTTTTGATCTTTTGAAATGATAAATATCTGGCTGTCTAGTTAACTAAAGATGGGATATCGTGCAAAGATGTTTGATAAACTTTTTAATTTGTTCACATGCTTTCATTTCCCTGGGTTAATCTTCAGCAACATGATAGCTGTCTCCAGCTGACCAAAATACATGCCAATTTAAGTACATGCTGATGTATAGCATGTAAACAACTATAGCCATGTGCCACTGGTGACAATATTGTAGTGAATTGTTTAGTGTCAATTGAGTATGGATCAAATTAGGACTGCCATTTACTTCATATGTGTTATTTGTATTTTCCAATAGGATGTGACTAATACACAAATTTTAAAACGTGGGATTTATACTTGAATTCATGGATTTTTTTACATAGATGTACAAGCACTTAATGAATTATGGATTGTACAACACTAATGTCAGTTGTCAATATATTTCAGACTATGTTGCCTCCATTAACCAAAAGCACATTTTTATGCCTGCTTTTAGTATTCAGAGTCACCCATTCCTGGCCATTTCTTTGGCAATGGCTATGTCATGGTTTGGTCTATAAGTCTGGTTCTATGGACCCCAACCACTGTGTTATAGTGGGGTCACAATGTATTACTGAGTATCTTCAGTTGTGTGTATTTGTGTACATATAATAATAATAATAAAAATAATAATAATAATAATAATAATAATAATAATAATAATAATAATAATAATAATAATAATAATAATAATAATAAAGCCTAGTTAGAAAAGGTAACTCAATTAGTTACTGAACTAATCTACCTCAAGGCCTTCTGTCTGTTATGTACAATACATACAGTATATACAACATGATGTGAAGAATCTGGCTTGACACTATATAGATAAGTGATTGTAAGGGTCAAAGTATCATGCCTGAAATACATGCCCAGACATCTGTGAATACATAACATAAACATATATAAAATATAAAATATCATCCTACATTGAAAATTTCAACTGTGAAAATAATGCAAAATAATAGAAAAGCAGGCAGTATTTATTGTAATAGAACTGATCAATTTTCTCATGATTTCATCCATTTGAGACATTGATTATGAAAAGAAAAAATGCTAGGAACCTGCCTTATGTTACTGGGAATGTTGTTCCATATCAGTGGACCAGTATATTGGAAACTTCTGTTAAACAATTCCTTATTTGGCCTTGGTATAATGTAATTTTACTTCTTATGGACCTTAAATTTGGAGTACCATCAGCATCTATTTAGTGAAAAATATTGCTTAGATCGAAAGGAATAGCTTTTCTGGATAATTTATACAACAATTTGGCCTTCTAAGAAATATTCTTTCATGTATTGTTAAAACCTTTATATTATTCATTGCATCCTGGAAATTGTCTATACATTAATCTACCTATTTCAGCAGGCAATTTTTTTTAACAAGTTAAATTTATTTTACCTTTACTGCAACTAGGAGTCTAGGGATAAAGACCATGATACCTTTCTATCTATTTCTAATGCAAATTTTTTATTGCAAATTTTTAAGAGAAACTTCATGTACAGTAGTATTGTTTTACATGTTTATAACTGAACCCTGATTATTACACATGTCCAAGTTTGTAATTTTGGACCATGATATTTGGACTAAGAAAAATTAATGAATAATAAGTCTTATCAGGATCTTCTGATATTTATGTGAGATTTCATGAAGAAAGAAAGGCAGAACTTGTAAATATAAAGTGAATTGTTTAGTTGACTTTTCAGACACAAATCACATAATTTCGCATACAAGAATATTATATTTATATTATCATGTGCAGTGCATGCTCAACCATTTAACCGCATCATCATCAGCAACAGACAGTGCCTGCAGTTGACTGGGGAACTTTGTCACAATGTGTGACATGGTTTGAAGAGTTCCATAGTAACAGGAAGGGTCAGTGGCATGGTCCCATTAGACAAGGTTCACTGCACAACAACCTTTCCTGTCCAAAAGCAGTTCAGTGTGGTCCACAGATGATGTGGAAGGTTGAAGTCAAAAGGGCAGACAGATGGCTCAGCTGCAAGGTAGAAGTTTACAATATCTGTTGAAGATCTCTGTACACTTCATGCTGAAATAGCTCTTATATCCTCTCGCAGTGGACCAAACCAGATTGGGCATCTCAAAGTCAAGCAGACTGCTGGATGTGAGGCAATGTTTATGTACAGTGGAAGTTTCTCATTGGCATAGACCTTAGCTGACAATTTTGTGGTTGTTTCCTGTCAATGCAGATGTGGAGGAGGAATATTGCTAAGTACTGGCAACCATGGTAAAGGAGTAGGACATAGTGTTCCATAGATTCAGGCACATTGTTCTGCTGAGCTGGACATCAGTTAACTTAGTATGAGATGAGTGAGCCCAGACAGGAGTACAATACTTGGCAGTCTAATAACAGATGACAAGTGCTTATGACTTGAGTGTCTGAGCACTAGCACCCAGGTTGAGCCAGCTAGTTTGCTGAGAAGGTTGTTTTGAGTGCTAAGATTTGATGCAGTTTTCTTTAGGTGGTTGTAGAATGTCAGTGATCTGTCCAGAGTCTCATGAAGGTATGTTGGTCATGTTTTGTTTGGTGCCCATTGAGAAGGATGCAAAGCTCTTTCATGTTCAATTGTGGCAGACAAATCAAGGAGGTGAGGACTGTAATCTCTCTACTTTCCAACTTTTCTACTTTGCTAACTGCTCCTAGAATCATACTGTGCATACTGTACATTGCTAAAAAGACTATATGAATTCAGATGAGATACAAGCTGGGATAGAACAAGATATTTTACATGAATGAGAGGTTAGAAACAGTTCTTTAAATTAACATGGCCAAGCATCAATTTCTTCAACACTTTCACACAGCCTTTAGATTTTTGATAAATGATGGGAATTCCCCAAATAAGAGAGAAGTATTGACAACACTTGTTAGTGAGGGCAATATTAAATCTAAGCAATCAAACAGCAATGATGTTAGAATCAAATTGAGTTTACATGACTTTGGAGCACTCTTCATTACAATTGTATGTACCAATTTCATAGAGATCGATTCAAATGTTGTTAAAGGTTGCTGTGTATATTCTGTATCAAAAATGATGAGTCAGTCAACTGAAATTGTGTTGTCATGCTCATCTCTAATATATTGAACTTTGTCACATATCAAATTTTCAAACAGGTCTGGAAGGTTGACCAGAGAGAAGGTCATTGGAAGTGGTATCAATGTATTTCTAGACATTAACTTGTTCACAATTATGATGATCTCTTTTGCAGCTAGAATTTTCAGTGATTTTAGTACTGTGATAGGCTGATTTTTCTGCATGAACTATGTGACATTGTTCTTAGCAGCTTCATAGATCTACTTATGAATAGTGAGGCTGGTGGAAAGTCAAACCTCTCAGCCTTACAGCATTCTCTTTAGCAGTGTGAAGCTGGTCCCTAACACTGCTATACCATGGAGAACACTTGAATTGGTACTCTGCACGTGGTTGCTGAAGAATGTTTCTCAAGCAATAAACATAATGTGTATGTGTCCAGTTGTACTGCTGCTTGAGATAATGAAGTTGTTAGGTTTCTTGGGATGTCATGCACTGTTTGGGTTCTATTTATCATTCGAAGGATTATCACAGCAGGAACAAGAATGGAGGGTTAGGGACTGATGCACTGAGATGACATATGATGCATAAGGTGATCTGATGCATTTCTAAGTAAGAAGCCAATGAAGACTGTAGAATATTATCATCAGGTTTATGAAGAATCCTGACTAAAATGTCACCTTGTTTGTTGGCTAACTGACTGACTAAGAAAATGTGAATAGAATCTGATGTTTTGATGTAAATGGGTTTTAGGACAGGCAAAGTGAAAGTGGAAATCTTGAAGAATAATTAGATTGCCACTCATCTAATTTCCATACTCCAGATGGCTAGGAAACTGCTACAAAATGAGAGTTTGAGTCAGCTTGTTTTTTGACAAGGATGAAAGCTGTAGAGGCAGAAAAATGGTCTGACATTTTTTTAGTAAGGTTTGGAACAGTTCAAATAATGTGTGTTGTTAACTGAAAGTTGTAGTATAGCAGAGATGGAGAATTAAAGAGTTCTTCTGTGAGAACAGCAATTCCACTTCTGCAAGAGTGATGTGGAAATGATGGACTTATCCTCCACCAACTATAATGATAATGTTTGTACACAAGTAGATTACAAAGCTGCTGCAGAAACAAAAAATACCTAATCAATATCCTTAAACAAAAGTCACATTCAACTTGCATCAATACTTTGATCTTTAGTGTGGTGCTGTTCCCAATGAAGTACAGTCCTTGAAAAAAATGTATATAAAAAAATACCAAAACCTTGACATATGATAAGGGACCACAAATAAAACATTTACTTTGCTCATCACCAATTATAATTTTCTGATTCTCAGTATGCAAAGTTCTCACCTTCTGGCTTTGTTTTCTTGGTAAGTATATCTAAACTTTCTTGCGGTGATCGGCAGGTGATGTGTGGCAAGAAGTCAAACAGTTGATGGACATAACTTGCATTACCATCATGCTTCAAGAGGAAAAACACATTAATCTATTTTATTTCAACATTCATTACATCCAAAAAATCTACCATTGTATAATTAAAATATTCTTTACAACTCTTAACAATTTAAAATGATTCTCTTGATGTATATATCTTAGAAAATCATGGTGTTGCAAATTTAACAGTACTTACTAAATTCAGTGGCATAACAGTTCTAAAAGCAAAGCAAAGTTTTGTAAAGAGAGACAAGATTATAAAATATGCTGTGTCCATATTATTCCTTTGATACTTTGGTGACATTTTATATAACACTTAATATTAACATTAGTTTGACTGATTACAAGCTAAATAATGTACTGAGAAAATAAACTGACTCATCACATACACCCAGATAAACATGCATTTTCAAGGTCAAATTTGACATGATAACTGTTTTAACAGAAATAAACATGAATTGAAATATCCAAATAATTTATAATAAAAAATTTCCAAGATCATAAATCTGAGAAAATTTAACAATGCAACATTTTCCACATATAAAATAGATGAAATTTTTTAAAGATTGTGATGACTTATATTGTCTGTAACTGACTACAGTCTTAAATTTATAGTGCAATTATTATTATTATTATTATTATTATTATTATTATTATTATTATTATTATTATTATTATCTAAAATAAAGCAATACCATTTTCTCAAATATTGGTACTGTCTCCACCAAATATAGATCTTGTGGTGAACGTCTCCAGACATATCCTGATTTGTCTGTCAAACATCCAAGGATCAGAAGATTGAACAGGAAAAAGTCTACTCCCTCCTGTACCTAACAAAATCAATTATAAAGTCTTCAAGAAACAGAATAACATTTTGAAAATTTCAAAACAAAAACCAATCTTATTCTGTTGTTATTGTTATTGTTTTTGTTTTGGGGTTAAAACTATTTTTTAGCATATGGTAGGATATATATGGTGGCCAGTATAACTGATGGAAGGAAGAACCTATCCCCCCCCCAAAGAACCACTAACACACAGGAATACAAGGCATACTTTCTCACATACCCACACTGGCAAGCCCAAGACTCAACCCATGCAGACAGATGTGAAATGGCAGTGATCCTTAAAAGTGAATGCTTTAGATCACTCAGCCACTTAGGGCCCTCAACCTCATTCTTGAACTGTATGTAAGTGAAGCACTTGTGCAGTGATGATGATAAGAAAGCAATAGAAAGTAATGTTATCAAGTCCTTACTAATTTTTTGAACCTGACTTGCTGTAATTATTTACATTGGGAGTGTCCACAAAAAAAATCATTGACGTATCCATGTTCCATGATACCAGAGTTCAGTTGATAAATATACTGCAGAACAATGACTATTCATCTGAAGTACCAAAAATGAGTTTTGTTTTCAAAAACAAATGGCATTTCTAATGCACAATAAAAACAACAATTCAGGCGAGCCAGGTTGCAGAAATAAAGAAGAGGATATTGGTCTTTTAAATAAGATTAAGTAACAAAAGTATAATTTTTTTACAACATTCAAGTTACTGTAATAATGTCAGTGGTTTAAAGTTTTTTTTATTTCCCTATGAGTAGTCTCGTCCCTTTCATAGCCTCAGCAAGACAATAGTCTTCTTACTATGACCAAAATCTAGGCCAATTTAAGGACATGTACATGTAAGACTGCACTGTAAAAAATAATGTATTTTCTTTTGTTAGTGTTGACTTGTGACTAGTAGCAAAATGTAACAAACTTGTGCTGATCATCAGAGGTTTTGTTACACCAGTTTATGACAGTTTTTACTGATAAAATTTGCCTCTGTACTACTCCAAAAATTAGGCTGGCAGTATTAAAGTTAACCATCTCAACATCAAATTCTGTACGAAACTGACTGGTTCTATTCATACAGTTGTACTTCCATATCCCTCCTGAATTTGATCAGTGACTATCAGCAACAATACAGCACCAAAGGAGAGTCAGTTTATTACTTTGATGGATTTGCAAGGCTTTGGTATTTGATTCAAGATTAAACAAAACAAATGAAATCACTCCTCTTTATGTTATGTAGACATAATCCTAGGCACTTTTTGCTTCATTCTATTGGTGTTGAGAACTTTACAATGATATTATGGCACAGTAATCAACAATTTGTTAAGTGTGTATGGATTACCAAGTTGGTGACTGACTGTGACAAGATTAAAATGGGATTACACTAAAGTTTGTTCCACACAAGCTCATGAAATTTCTCCTATCTATATATTTTCTGGTCATCGTTATTAAATGTAACTAAAAGTAAAAAAATTTGTTTTAAATATATCTCATGAAACAAATTAGGTATTTTCAGCTACATTTAATGATGCTCACCTGATAATTTACAACATTACAGATGAGATCTGTGTGGAATGAACTATATTGTCATGGTGTTGACTTGTGATACTGTTCATCATAAATGAATGCAGCTATAAAGATCAGACATGCACTCATTTCATTTTTTTCTTAAAAGTTGCTTATGACATAATTTTCTCCACTCTCTGCATGTGATAAACCTTACAGTGATGAGATTGTTTGATTGTCATTTGTACTGGTAAAAGTGGGTCTTACAGCAACTTTTTCCATCCTTGCTGGTGCAACTGGTAGCAGCATAAATGCAGGATCAATTCTTGTACAATTTCTCTGAGACGGAAAGTTGCACTTTGTTGAATTAAACTGGTTCACATTACTACAGAAACTTGTGCCTGACATAATGGGATTATCAACTTAACAGAGGTAGAGATAAGTGAAGAATATTAGCATAAGAAAGATTTTTTTGGGACTGGACCAAAACACTCAACATACAAGGGATGTCAAGATAAGTGGATTTGACTGTAACAGTAACTTCAGGTTTCTATAATGTTATGGATCTAGGCTTGTAAAAGTAACAAAGAAATGAGAGAAGCCAACAAGGTTTGTACAATTTAACAATATAATTTATTTTCCTAGAAAGCAAGATAAAAATATGAAAAAGGATTTAAAGTTTATGAAACTAATCCAAAATTAATCCTAGAATTAATTAAGTCCAATCAATAAAAAGTCCTAAGAGAATCACAGTTCGAATCTTGATGAAGTTCCAAGATGGAAGGTGATAATGTCTTCAATAACCTGATTTGTCCTGATATATCAACAATTCCTTGTTGAATCACCAAGAATAATATTTGTTTGGGATTTCAAATAATTTCCAATAGATGTCTTTGTCCAAAAATTCTGATGAACACTAGTAATTTCCAGGGAAAATAAATTACTTTAAATAAAAGAATTCAACTAAAACTGGTCACAACAAAAACATCTTTGAGCTCCAATGGTTTGAAGAATGACTGGCCAAAATCACTATAATAACACGTGTTTTAAGCATAACTAAAAATGCAAAAAAAGATCACCTGATAGGGTCACATGATCACTTCCTTCTAGTGGCATAGAAACATTACATGCCAATTATTATGTATACTAGGTTCAGATTTGATTCTACTGAATGAATCTTACTATAAGATTGAATAATAAACATTTTTTTAAACAAATTGTTTACTACAAACTCAAAACTTTGCTCTGAATGTAGGTCACTAAAAGATACAATGTTTCTACCAATGCTTGTTTATCAGGTTTAACAGAACTGAACTGAATTTTCTGGAAACATGTCAAATCCAGAGAAAAAAGTTAGCGTTATAATAACTTGTAATGAAAAAAAATACAATAAACAAAATTTAAAACTAACACACAATTAATTAAAATTACATATATGTAACAATAAGCAAAATTTTGATAATGAAAGCATATTGGTGTCATTTAAATCTTAGGAACAATGTACAACATGTTTATGTTGCTACAGTCATTCTTATAAGATTGACTCCAGTGAGCTTTAGACTGCTCACCTGGCTTACATTTGTCTAATAACCAAATGCAAAAGCAGTTGACCAATAAAGCTAGGTTAGTTGGAAGAATTTTCTATAAATTACTTCCACTGCTAATGAATCCATGTTATAAAATAATTGTTACAAAGTTTCTATTTTTTCACCAGTATTTTGTATCAAAACAGCAACATTTCCCCAAAATATAAAGGACCTTATACCATTAAGCCTAACTATATACTATGATACAATCTGGCATCATTGCCATATTTACTCAAATAAATATCTGGTATCACGGCTTGATTTACTCTGAAAAACCTTTGGTATCACTGCCTGTTTTTACATCAGGTCTCACTACCTAATATCCTGATATAAATATCTGGTATCTCTGCCTGATTTGCTGTTCCATGCTTATTATTACTGCCAGATTTACACTATATCACATCTGTTATCACTGTCTGATTACCTGTTATACTGCTCAATTGACTCAAATACACATATGGTATCATTGTCTGAATTCTCAAATACAAAACTGCTCTCCATTACGGATCACTGCCATCTCACCTATCATCTCACCTCTGTCTTCGTGGGTTTAAGTCTAAGATTCATCGAATGAGGATATGTGAGAAAGCTTGCCAGTAGCTTCTTGTGGATAGGTGGTTCTTTCCGTGGATTTCCTAGTTTTTTCCTCCACCATTAATACTGGCTGCCATGTATAGCCTATCGTGTGCTGAATAATGAAGTTAAGCCCCCAAACAACAACAACAAAACTGTTACAACTGTCTGATTTACTCAACTATCTGGTAATATTTCCTGATTTACTTAGATAAACATCTGATACCACTGATTTACTAAATATACATCTGGTATCATTACCCGATTTTGTCAGATACACATCTGGTATCATTACCTGATTTTGTCAGATACCCATCAGGTATCATTACCTGATTTTGTCAGATACACATCTGGTATCATTTTTTTCCACTATTGATATAAGCTGGATAGTTTTTACTAATAAGTACCCATATCATTTACCACAACTTAAAACAAACAAAAATTACAAATTTTCTAAGTATGAGAAAAATTAAAACAAAATTTAGCAGCCAGTTTAACTTCATTTATCAATTAAGCATCATTATGCATGCTTGTAATACCATACAGATATTTCTCATGGATTCCGCATGAAATTCTTCAGGAATCCATATGGAAGTGATATGGACTGAAAAACTTATGGAATCAGACAACTTATTCCATATAAATTCCATAAGTACTTCACAGCAAGTGGAATGCAGGCTCATTATAGTATCATGGAAAATATTCCCTGAAGAATTAATTTACTATCTGATTCAAATAGAAATATTGGTGGGAGTTAGAATACATGTATATGTCATTGTTGCTGATGAAGAAGGATGAATATATACTCATATAAATTTGAAGAAAACACATGTCAGTTTTCTTTAATTTATTTCCACACTGTTTAAAAACAGGCAGATAAAACCAAAAAAGTAGAGAAAATGTAAACATGATGAGAATATTAATATCTGGTAGAACAAATTCTTATGCACTTAATAAACCACCAATTATTATATGCTCATTTTTTTTTCTCTGTTAACTTTACATTGTCAGAATCGTTCAATATCCAGCGATATTGAACACCTTCATATTGCACCCTCACATGATTGATGCACGTGAATAAAGAACTACTTTCTATAGTAAACAAACAATGGACACAGACGCCAGTACTTTAGATTTATTGTGTTTGTTGGTGGATGAAGTAAACCAAATGTTTGAACCATTTGAAAGTAAGAGATGCCAAAGTTGAGAATGTTGATGAATTCATAGAATCACAGAAGAAATTTTCAACGAAGCTGGCGACTGAATATGATATCAGAAATGTTCAGCGATGGCTGTATGAAATATAAACAAAAAAAAGGAGTAAGTTTTTTTAGACAATGCAAAGAATGAATGAAAATAAAATTACATAACATAAAACAAAAAATATGAGAAAAATCTATAATGAATTGTATAATCTGCACATACCAAACTGTTTTCACAATGAAATGCATTAATCAACATTGCCAAATATAAGAAAACTGGTTTTTATGGCAGGTGCATTGGATTATTGAATTAAATATAACATATATTCACGATACAAATATTAAAAATTGCAGGTATTATCCGAGACCAATGAGGGGTTAATCAACTTGGAACTCTAATGAAACAAGCAGCCGAAAGGGCACAAATCCAGGGAAGAATTACCAATTATTCTGTAAGGAAGACTACTGTGACAAACCTGTCAAAAGCTGAGGTCCCTCTAGACCAACAAGTAGGTCTCTGCTTTTTTTTTATATCTGACAGCATATCTGCTGCTGTCAGATATAAAAAAAGCAGAGACCTACTTGTTGGTCTAGGGTCCCTCCAACAAAGATAATGCAAGTGACTGAGCATAAAAAATATGTCATCTATAACTGGTAATAGTAATGAGAATAAATCTACTTGCCTTTTTGCCTCTTTAATCTCCTCAAAATGTACTTTGTACTTTGTATACTCTTTCTGCTAATAAGAATTACGTATTTCCAAATACTGTTACACATCTGTGTACTATAATATGTAGACCTATAGAATCCAGACTACATTGTTGAAATCGAAATCACATTCCATAGTAGACTGTACGGAACAACAACGCAAGAAATAAACAATATTGAAACCAGCATCTTCTTAAGAATTTATGTTTAAAAACTTTCATATTTTTCCAGCTTACGATTCCAAACTATCCATGGCAGAATAGAAACAGTTATGCAGATTGTTGTCATCGCCAGTCCCTGAAGTCACATGTACATCGTGCGGAAAACACACAGAAGGAGATAATCAGAATTTGGCTGTATTGACAGAAAAACAAAATCTCTCAATTCCTGACCAGCTGGGAACTTTGTTCAATGGTGCAGTCATTCATAATATGACTTTAAATTTCAATTTCAGATAGAACAAAATGGGATTTCTTTTTTAAATGAGTGAGCATGTGGTACGCTATGAAGTCAAAAGGTCGATGGGCAGAGCTATATGCGCATAAATACTATTATTGTGTATTGAAGGAGAATCTACGATTGTCAACTTATTTATTTTAATAATAAAATAATAAATTTTATTATTAAATATATATGGTTGTGAATTTATTATTATGTCTTTGGTAATGAAACAAAAATGAGCATATAACAAAAAGGTTACTGCATTTGAATGGGAAAATCTGAACTAGTTTTTTCAGATCGATTTACGGCACTCCCAAGGTCGTGCAGTATAGCCATCCAAAAAACTCGTTCATATTTTCCCATACAAATGCAGTAACCTATAATTATATATTGACACTTAATGTCAAAGTGGAAAATGTGACTGAAATTTAAGTGAAATATTTTTACATTCACTCAAATGTCATTTTTTTCACTAAAATTATGGTATTTTAAGAGATTTTAACCAAAAATTCTGAAAATATCAGTGAAATTTTGTGATTAAATGTCACTGACTGCCAACATTTCTGAAAACATGAGAATTTGTGATTGAAATTTCATCTAGTTTGTCAAAAATTCTGAAAATATGTGATTGTAATATCACTGACTTTCAATAAAAATATCAATAAGATATAATAAAATTTATTTTTTGTTTCTTGCTCAATCTTAATGATTTTCAGCAACATTTATATTTCCTGTTTCTGAGAGCTGTAATTTTTTTGTTCATTTTGGACACAATATCTTCTTTCCACATATTCCCGTTATATATTTCTTTTTCACAATTGTTGTTGTTGTTGTTTTTCTGTATTTAACTTCAATTGGATTTAACTGCCCTTAAACAAGTTTTCTTGTTTTCTGTTTTGAATTAGAATTTTGCTTTCTCCTAAACTGAATCTTTTTTTCCTTGATAAGGTGGGGCCCTGAGTGGCCGAGTGGTCTAAAGCGCTGTCTGTTACGGATCACTGCCATCTCACCTCTGTCTGCGTGTGTTTGAGTCTAGGATTTGTCGAATGTGGATATGTGAGAAAGCTTGCCAGTAGCTTCTCGTGGGTTGGTGGTTCTTTCCAGTGATTTCCCAGTTTCTTTCTCCACCATTAATACTGGCTGCCATGAATAGCCTATCATGTGCTGAAAAATGGCGTTAAGAACAACAACAAAAACAACAACTCCTCAATAAGGACCCTTTTTTAATATTGTCTCTGAAACTTTGTTTATCCAATAATGCTCTGTTTGGTCACATTCTGCAACAAGCTTTCTAATCAGTATTTGTTCTGTTTTTAATTACTTAATAGATGATCACTGTATAAAGCTTTCTGATTGGTCAAAATTTTGTACTTGCCCAATGAATCATCGTGTAACGAGAACTGATGGGAATAAGCATACTTGCTTAGCATGGCAGTTTGAATTTTTGAGCAGGATACAAGTTTGAATAACCATTTGAAAATTGTGCTGCAGAGAGAATACCTTGCATGCAAAGTCAATGGGAATGTAGTTGGTCAGTCTGTATGAAAACTGCACATGAAGACAAGCATTTTGCTTTTTGTGTCATAAAGAGCTTTACAGTAGCGGCTAACATGCTAAATGTGATGAGGAATTGAACAAGGATGATTTCGAAGTTATAAAACTCTAATCTGATTAACTTCCAGAATTTAAGAAGGGACAACGTCTAGATCACGGATGGAAATTGTTAATATTTTTGCCAGGTACCCATGTCTATCATGTACATTTAGAAAAATTTTCAGCAAAACATATTTTTCATTTCTGATAGCTCTAATTTTATTATTCATTTTGGGAACAATAACATCTTTCCACAGCTTTCCTTGCTATTTTTCCTTTTTTTTTTGTTTAACTTAAATTGCATTTAATTGCCTCAGAGGACCAGATTTATTTCTGTTTTAAATCAGAGTTCCTGACCTAAATCCAATTTCTCTTGTCATGGACTGTTTTTTAAATATCATCTCTGAAAATGTTTTAAATAAAAAAATGTTCTGTCCAGTCTCATTCCATAATGATTTTCATAACTGTTAAGACTTTTCTCACTGGTAAAAAATGTGTACTTGCCCAATGAAACTTTGTGTAATGGAAATTTATGTATGGAAATGATCGTGCTTGCCAAGCATGGCGATTTGAATTTTTCAGTGTGACACAAGTTTGAATAATGGTTTGCAAAATGTACAGAAATATGAATGGCTGGAATGCAAAATCAATGGAAATGCAATTTGTCAACCTGTAAGAAAATTGGATGCCAGGTTTATCATTCTGCAACTTTTACCATAATAAAGATTTGAACTACTATTACCAACTCTACATTAGCAGCTAACATGTTAAATGAGAAGTTATACAACTCCAAACTGATTCACTTCCAGAATTTTTAAGGAGGGACAATACATAAATCACTGGTGGATAAGTGATGATATTATTGCCAGATACCCATGTCTATCAAAAATGGTCATGATCTTTGCAGAAGTTTTCATGGCCTACAAGAAGAATCATCTTTTAATGTTGTGAGTGATATTATTGCTTATATTAGTAAAATATTCTAGTTGTGTCAGAATTTGAGTAAAATTAGACTAATTATATCATGATAAACATCTTCATGGCTCAAAGAACTCATTCAAGTGATCACAACAGCATCACAGTTTGTCCATTCAAAAGTCGAGTCTGCAATGCAACTCCCATTTCTAGTTAATGTTATGTAATTATTAACAAGTCTTTATTGTTGTTTAATTTGTATTAAAATATTACTCAGGTTAATTTAGTGCTGAATAATTTATATCTATTATTTCATCTGAAATCTTCTGAAATGTCTGTGAAAAATTACTGAAACTTAGTAAAATACTTTATATAAAAGCTTGGAAATTTAACTCAAATTGCACTGGTAAATCAAAATTTTGTAGAAAGTTTAGTGAAATCTTGCCAAAATTTCAGTCCAAGTTCTAGTCAAACCTTTTGTAATATTTCACCATAATTTCAGTAAAATTTTATTGAGATCACACCAAACTTTCAGTGAAAGTTTTGGTCAAAATTTTAGTGAAATCTCACCAAAATTTCAGCACACTTTTAGTAAAATCTCACCAAAATTTTCAGTGACATCTCTAATATTTTGACCAAATCTGTCAGCAAAATTTCCTTAAATTTAACTAAAACAACTGAAATTTCCTTGAAATTTCAGTCACATTTTTACTAGGAAAAGAACACCAAATATAAATAATATCTTGAAGACAGAATCTTTATTTACTGATTTTCTGAATGCTAACTTAAGACCTGTCATACCACAGCACTCCAATATAAACATGAACTAAAGTTGTCAACAGCTATATAGGTATCAGGTATTGGAATTTAGCTCATTACATCCCTGCACACAAAAGCAACAATTTTAAAGTTCAAATTTTAATAATGTAGACAATTAACTTTATATGTTTAAAAGTATATTACCATATGATTTCTTATATCAAGAAATCATCTTCTTATACCATGAAATGTGCTACTTATTATTGAATGTAATTTTCTAATATGCAATATATACTATATATAAAACAAGCGAGTCTTGTCACTCTCTCTAAGTAAATCTTATTTTGAGCTATTACGCTTGCACTCCCATGTTTCAAAACAATTTTTCTTTGGAATTCAAGTGCAATTTTTACACATTTTATGCATAAGAACTGCTCTTATTACCCTCTGAACACTAATTCTGCAAAATATTTGCTGTATTTCATCATAAATTAGTCAAGAAAATGTCACAGGGTGCACAAACAAAACTGATTAGCTTGAATATTTTAAGCACTGCAGCTGATTACCTCATGTGCAATGTCCAAGTGGAAGATACGAGGTGTGGTAGACCCAGGTGATTCTATGTGGTTCAGAAGAATCTGCATCACATGTGAGACTTTCAGCTCTTTGTCCTGGAGACGGATAGTAATGAAATCCATAGCTTTATAGTGGGAATTTTGTTTGGCTAGCTCTTCGCTTCTTCTCAAGACATAGAGAGATTTTCCCATGCCTGCTTGATGGGATTTTACAACACGTACACAGGACCTGGCAAAACAACGATGCATACATATAATAACTCCAAAATCCCAAGTTTAGAATTCTTTCTCAAAAAGTACTGTGAATGGCATATTACAAACCCACCCCATGTGCCTCAACCCCACCCAAAAACTGCTTTCTTAATTTTGCTCTCTCTCTCTCTCTCTCTCTCTCTCTCTCTCTCTCTCTCTCTCTCTCTCTCTCTCTCAAATGAAAACTTCTCAAAACTGAATTTTGGGTTGCAAGGTTTTCATTTTTGAGAAGTTTCACTGTAAAAGGATTTTAATTTAGGATGTGTTTAATAACATTTTTTCAGTCAGATTATGTCCAGTGGATTTTTAGAAGTCATTCATAAAGACTTTTAACTTTTCTTAGTATTATTTTTTTAGCAGCATCATAAGTAATAATGTTAAATTTGATTAAATTTAGTCTAAAGATTTGAGAAGTTTCAAATATATGATGCATGATGGACATTGGCTCCATAAACTTAGTTGTCACTATTAAGCCAGTAGTCAGCTGAAGTAAAAACTGGAACTTCTAACAGGGCATAAAAAGACTGCAAGATCAGTATCAGCATACATACTGTATCACATGGGTTTTATCTGGCATAAATTCTAAACTTTCCAGGATGAACAGATCTAAAAACAAAGAGTACCAATCAAGATAATCCTATCGCAAGCTAACAAGAGATCAAAATTTATAGTATATACTTGCTTACAAATCATTTTTTTTTAAACTCAAATTTGAATCATACAAAGTAGGGGTCATCTTATAAGTGACATACAGAAAAATCTGATAAATCTTGGGATAATGATGAAATCTCTAGATGTCTGTAGTGCACAAAAATACTATCAATCCAAATTATTTTTTATATTTTCTTGCCCTTATATGGTATGAACTATCTTATTCATTTCATGATGGTATTCATTACATAATACTTATCAACAGTTATTTGGATTTTAATAATTTGAAAATAAATTAAATACTGTCCACTGCAAAACGAAATATATGTCAGTGTTATTTACTGATATACTGCCAGGATTTTATCAAAAGGAGGAGCTTTCCCCACCCTTTCACCAGATCAAGTGTTATGTAGACAAAGAGGGGGAAGAGGGGGAGGAGGAAACAGTTAAAATTCAATATTTACTTAACAATAGAATATCCAATTTCTTTCCACCTGCTCCATTCTTTTAAAGCTCTATTGACATCTAAATCCTCATTAATCTATTTATGGTTTATGAGGTTAATCTGTTTCTTATCTTTGTATGAATAGTGTGCTGAGAACCCCTTTGACAGTCTGCTGCCTGAAGGGGCATATACATAGCTAGCTAGCCAGCTTCAACAAGCTGTGAACTGTTCTTTATTGTTGATATTTACAATTTTCCACAGCTCATAGTATTGTCTCTTGGATATCTCAGTCTCAGAAAAAGATTTTTTTTTTACTGATATGAGATCTGCTAAGTTTAACTTTCTTGAATCATTGTTTTGATGGCTCCTATGCCAGATTTCTTATCTGTTCCATAATGCTGTAATTAGGATTATAAAACCATCACTGCCATAGTCTGCTTGTTCAGAAAGAGGTATTGGATTAAATAAATATCTTCACTTTTTACAATTTTTAGGTTTTTATTTATTTAGTTTATCTCATCCCTTAGAGTACTCAAAGAGTTTTTAGGAGCACAATACATTGTACAGCAATAAGATTTGAATAATCCAATTTGGATATTCAATGAACAATTCTTAAATTTACATAGAAGCATAATTGTTCAAGTACACAAAAATCAGTAATGTCTCATCATATCTTCATTATCTCACTAATTCGATTTCAAAATATGACCAAAATAAGTATAACTGTTGACATACATAAGAGCATTGCTATTAAAATGTACAGGAGGAGGAGATGTTATTTTTAAAAAAAGGCGGTTGAAAGACCATATTGATTTTTTTTGTATTATGGATGATATCATTCTCTAATAAGTATTGTTCACATATCTTTAATAATTTCCTTAAACCTGTGATAGAAGGACTTATCAATGACATATCAGCAAAAATAAAATTGTAAAAAATGACACATTTAGTGGCAGATGTAACCCCATTTAACACTGATCCAGTTTATGATTTAACTCATCCATGTATATATTAAATGCCAAAGGGGAAATAACACCTCCCTCCCTCACCCAATTGGTTACATGGAAACTGCTTGATATTACACTTTCTCATTGCACGTGATACAAATGTTTGCCATACCAGCTAACAATGACCATCATGTGTCTCACTCAACATCAAATCCAGATGCAGAAGAAACTGCTCAAAAAACAATTATCCACAGCATGAAGCTGAATTAAGTACAAATACTAAATATAGCAGTCACCAAATTCTCAGTCAATCTAGTCATGGAAATCAAGAAGACCAAGCAATGCATCTGAATCACCCACTTGTCAAAATCAGCAACATAATTAAAGACAAATCTCTTTTCAAAGGATCATCAATAATCAATGGAGTAAGAACAAGAGGATTATATAAAACTGATGTAAAAACCCACTGAGGTGCAACAATTAATACTATTACAGAAAAAAATATTGGAAATGGATATGTCACCATATCATAATGTAATTCTTCCCATTGATGGCAATAATTACAGTAATGGCCAATCTTTAAAGGGTATTGAAGATGATTATGAAAGCTTGTTGTATGCCACAGCAGGTCCAGAAACACAGAGTGTAAAATAATCATCTCAGGTCTACCGCCATGAAGGGATGTACTTATGACTCCACTAAATGATACCCTATGTACACTGTGTGAGAATTCCCAAATAATCTTTGTTTTGCAATACAGGACCTCCTTTAAGGACAATCTTGTGAACCAAGACCAAATCAACTTGTCCAACAGTAGTACTGCTTTGCTTGTTTTTGAAATAATAGTCATAAGAGTTATAGGTCTGTAGTGATTTTTGTCTGCCAGGTTACCAATTTTGCTTTCTAGTAGCGGTATAATTAAGACTTTTTTGAAATCATCTGGTACAAAGTTATACACAAACATACAATTAAATAAAATCATGAACAGCACATGAAGTCTAGTATCTGAAAATTTAAAAGTTTTACATATAAAAAAAATCTGTTTCTGGACATTTACCACCTTTTTGTCTTGTTACTGCACCTTGGATCTCAGATAATGTGATTACCTCAATATGAGTAGAAGGGTATTCAATGCTGAAATAATATGCTTCTTATTAAATTCATTTTAAACACTTCTGACTAAATTTTCAAAATGATTTTTCCACATGTTGCATATATTATTTTGACCATGGTTCACATCAATGCAAATTGGTAGTTTATTGGAAGTTGTCATAGTATTTTGTTTAACGTGCTCTAGAATTCATGTTGGTTGACATTTTTAAATTTCTGTGCTAGGATTTCTGCTCTATGCTTTTCATCCTCCTTCTTACATAATCTATGAGCACAGGGGGATTGATCAGCATACTGTTTTTGTCCATCCTGCATGTATATTGGAACCTATGGCTCTTGTATCATTCATTGCTTAAAATTTACCTATAAATTATAGTGTGACCCCTTTATAGCATGCTCTGTTATAACATGAATTCTGATATGACATGATTGTGGCATGGCTCCTGAAATTTCATAAACGTATATTCTCAAATATGAAACTTTTTGTTTTCTTTTTTAAAAGTAAGAAAAGTGATGTGTAAAAAGTTTATCATCATTTTGCAGAAGAGATCACATATGAATTATAATACTAAACGGTATACCTGCAGCAATTCCTCATATATTTATTTTTCTTACACATGGAAAAAGGTTTTTCTTCTTACAAGTATGAAAAATAACCATAAAAAGTTTATTCAGTGATCATGCTAACAATTTAAAATGACTACACAATAAAGTATTTTACGACTTTATCAGACAATGAGGATGTATTTACTTTGCACAAGATGATGTTAATGACATTTACAGAATACTTCAAATAATAAAAATGGAATTAACTTTGCTGTCTATTTATAAGATTATTGAATTAACATATTATGGGGTATTTTGAATGGAATAATTCTGAACTACTATTTTCATACCAGTATGTGATCTATAATTGAATTCATGGATTTATCAGAGATTTAAAATATCAAGCATAATGGATTTTATTGCATTTTATTACATGAAGATGATCAAACTGTAAGTTGTCAATTTATTTAGGACATGATATAACTGTATTTTATGCTGAGTTGTCTTTATTCTTTTGCTATCTATATATATCTAGTTCGGCTTGTTTATTTTCCCAAACTGAAACTCTGACTGACTGATGATAATCACTCTTACAGACATATTTGGCTTGCAAAATAAATTTGACTTATATGAGTGTAAAAAAGAAATGAATTGCTTGTGACACTAAAAGGTGGAGGGGGCAGTTTTAAAATAGACTTCTAACTGTGTCACTATGGTAGTCAAGGTTGAGACAATAAAAATCAAAAAAGGATTCAAAACTTATAGATAAAACTATAAAATGTACCTGTCAAAGTCCACAACTGATGCTGCATTGTCCTCCAACACTTTAAAGTTTCTCCTTACATTGTGCCTAATTTCAATGATGGGAAATGGTGGTCGCCGAAACTTGTCGAGAGCAGCGATGATGTGTGATTTGTATTCATTCTCTGAGCTGCATATTACAACTAGTCTGTACTGAACATCTGAAAATAAATTTAAAGCCTCATCTGTAATCACTGTATCAATGTCCTCTTCATGTTGGTATTTGCCTTTATCTGAGACAAATAAACCATTTTTTTTATATTCAACACCTTTCAGCTAACCTTCGCACGACATTTTAGCAATCATTTGATGTAAAAACAAACAACATTTTATCACAAAATATATGAGGCAAAAGTGGGACTGAGATCACCTACCTGGCTGACACCTACCTAAAATTTAATTGGTAAAGAAATGTAAACTACACCACTCCCTTGATAACTTGCACCTGGATAACTCGCAAGCCTGCTTATAAGGCTGTGTTCTGCATGGATTTTCCCCCAAAGAAAATATACTTTAAAATGTGCTGAATATGAAAAAAAAAATCGCCATAAGAATTGGTAATTTTAACCTTGATACATACCGTTATTTTATGTTTCGGACACAAACAATAATTATTAATCATTAATTTTTGTAAAAACAAAATGGGAATATGGTATTTTTGATCTTCTTTGCAAACGTTAATCAATTTTCTTTGTGGAAATTTTATGTCTGATAATTTCATGAATTTTCAAATAATACAAAGTGATGTGTAAAAAAATTTATGATACATTCAAATAATAATTATTTTGATAACTGGAATCTACATGAGAAATTAAAGGGAATGAAAAAAATTCATGAAAAATGGTAGCTCATTTTATCATCGGAAATGGTGATTATTGCCCATACAGATAGAATTCATATTTTGAAATTTGGAAGTTCTAATAAGATATCACCTATTATGTTTGGTTTTCTTGAGAGAAATAGTTGTCAATACACTATAAATAAACAGTCTGGTAAAAAAGCAATCAACAAAAATTTCTGTTAAATGCTAACAGGTGGCAGCAGAGAATGAAATAAACACCAATTAAATGTCTTGCTATGTGAAATTCATGTTATAATCCTTTAATTTTGCTTCAATATAAACACTTTAATCGCAATATATTCTTGTCTATGAAAATATGAAAAGAGTCAATTGACCGTCACATCAAAACTCATGAGTACTCTGTGAGAACCTAATTACATGCTGGCTTTGTTTTGATCAACAACTCGAGGAACTCATAAAAAAGTAATTAAAAGAGACCGGTGTTGTTTTATCACTTTAAATGTCTGTATCAAATCAAGCAAGGGAAGTATATTAAATTCATGTTGGCAATGGTTAACTCTTTGCCAATTTGGGGTTTTTTCATTTTACTTCTACCGCAATCAAGTCTACCCATTATTCGAAAAGAGTGTCGATCTTTTGTATAAAAAAATCCACTTTGGATCAAACAATAAACTAGAATTTATCAACACATAATTTGTGATGTAGTACACAATGTGCAAAGTCATGTGATTAGCAAATGGAAACCATGTGGATTAATGTTTTGATGATCTCCTCAATATACTCAAAGTTATCCTGAAATTAATGTTACTCTGTGAATAAAAAAGTAAGCAAAGTACACTGCTATGTAGATAGATTTATTCATAGTTAATCTTGAGTATTCAAGTCTAACATGCCAATGCAACCCACCCACCCCTTTTGCCTCTAAGTCAATCCCTTTGTTAGTCTTGTTGTTTATTATAGGTCCCTCGATAACTTGCGTCCTTGCTTATAATGTGGTGGATGTTTTTGGACCCCATTGTGCTTGAGTTATCGAAGGAGTGGTGCAGTATGATGCTTTCTGATTTTGAAAGATTTTATAATTTTATTATTGATAGACATATACCTTGTTGTACATTTTCCATAGTATATTCTGGAAAAGGATGGAACACTATGGAAAAACAATGAACAACCTTGTCAACAGTGCAAAAATGAAATATTTTGCAGAATTTATCATGGAAACCTTGGACATTATGTAAGAAAATGCCTGGTCATGTCTGGAAAACTATGAACATCAAAAGCCCTGGAAAAGTACTTAGTCCATTTTCATGATTGGCACTATATAGTATTATTTTTAATTTCTTTTGCTCAATTGATTAGGGTTAACCATGCAGAAAAATCTCACCAATTCTCACAAGCTTCTCACAAGCTGCACATGAGAACCTTGTTAACAATATCTGCAAATGGGGTAGATATTGCAAAATCATGTGTGTAGATTGTTAAATCTTATGAGCCAAAGAAAAACTGACCAAATTTTTACAAGTGCAGGTTTTGGACTTCCAATATGACACACATTAAATTTGTTCTAAGATGGATTTTCTAAAATGTGTTTTTCACATGAGCAATTGGTTTTAAATACTCTGTGCAAATGTTGGATATCTGGCAAACACCCAGAATAATGTCAAACACACATTTTGTTGGAATATAATATTACTGAAGGACAAGATTATATTGTTTAAATACCCCATTTGCACAGTGTATTGAATGTTTCTTAATCAGTGGTATAAAAAACTGGAATTTTAAACAATTTCAAGAAGTAAATGTACAAGAAACAATTTTATGTTAACAATGTCCTCAGTGAAATAATAATAATAATAATAATAATAATAATAATAATAATAATAATAATAATAATAATAATAATAATAATAATAATAATAATAATTATGATGATGATGACTTTATTTAAAGAAGCTGATTTTGTCAACTGACCAATCCTTCATGAGGTCTTCTAAAATGACATCTGTACAAATATATAATGCACAATTTTTACAAGATGAGGTGCCTTTAGACAACAAATGCTATTAAACACTAGACAACTGATCCACTGCTATGATAAAATATGCACAAGCTTTCAAGGATGAGTACATATGAGATTCATACAAATTGCAGTAGCGAACATGTGTAAAAAATTATAATTGAGTACATCATAACATTGTTGTAAAAAGTTGAAGTATGGAATTGAATAAAATCTTTTAAATGATTTTTTGTGTAGATGTTGACCAATAAGCTGTTTAAAAGCTTGGCATCAATCCACTAACTTTAATGAAGATTATATTTTATTTCCAAAAATTCCATTTTTATCATTACCAAATTTATACATTTCTGAATGTGGCAAGTATAAAAACTTTTAATAATAATAATAATAAAAATAATAATAATAATAATAATAATAATAATAATAATAATAATAATAATAATAATAATAATAATAATAATAAACTCCATATTTATAGACTTGGGTAACAAATATGATTCTATTTCCATACAATATCAATACTTAAATAATGAGCATTGTTAGAAAAATGGAGGGAATTATCAATGATTATTTTTAAAAAGTTCATTTTTCTAAAATCTTTCACTTCCCTCATCAAAAATTATACCAGTCCCAGTTATTATTACTGTAAGTGTACTTGTGAATACTGCAAAATAGTATTATTGTGATTATTATTATTATTATTATTATTATTATTATTATTATTATTATTATTATTATTATTATTATCTGCTGCCTGATGAAAATTTTTCTATTTTCATACAAAATACAAATTTTAAAAAGTTTATAGCATTTGCTTTATTTAAGACAAACCTATTCCATTCCACCTGAATTCTATAAAGAATTAAGTTTGCTTTTCAAAAAAGAAATCTAATAATAAAACCATGCAAAAGGCCTAGTTTGTTATTGAGATCTTAACAGCTGCTATTTCCCTTGTTTACAGTTCTGGAGACTGGTTTACAAATGTCAAAATATGCACACAATATATTTTGAGGTGTTATAATACAAAACTACCATGAGAGCCTTGTTTTGAAAAATGCTCTATTTTTTAATACTGAAGCATCAAACTTTAGCTTTCTAATTTTGGAACTTTTATTGCAAATAGAACCAATACATGTGCAGCAACAGATTATAGAACCCGAAAAAATAATTTGAAACTTGACAGAAGTATCATGTTTGTGAGAAAGTTCAAGACAAAGATTTGTGAAAATCAGCTAGATTTATGCAAATTCAAAAGGTTTTATACCAGAATGTTTTGTTTTTTTTAAAGTTCATAAGCTTCTGTTCATCAGTATTTAATGGCTTTTCTATTTTAAGTAATAATTAAACTAACAACATATAAATGAATAGGCATATGAAAGAGGTGCTAGATGCATGCAAGTAACAAAATTTGTTGTATATCATTGCCTTAAATGAGAATGTTTAAGCCACAAGTATTATATTTTTAACAAGTTTGTGAATAATGCAATGTTTCTTTTAAGTTCAGATTTTACTGCGAATATAGAATGCAAAGTACAATCATATTTGCAATGTTTCTTTTAAGTTCAGATTTTACTGCGAATATAGAATGCAAAGTACAATCATATTTTTTATTCAAATAGTGTTCAAGTGTGATTCATTTCTGATTTAGGAAGCAATCAGTTATCAGCAAAGCCCAAAAAAACAAATTTTAGAACTTTTGGTTGACAGAGTGTAATTTTGTAAAACACACCAGCAATTAAAAAAGATATGGGCGTGGGGAGGCTATTGATTTGAAGCACATACTGCAAACAAAAATCAAAACATATCAACTTGGTTCTGAACAGGATTCTCTCAAAGAATCCAGCAGAGAAGTTTGAATACCATAACTATCCAGTCCCTAGTAAATGAAATGATGAACACTAATGAAACTTGCATTACCTTCAAACCCCTTTAAACTATACTGAATTTTTATTCAAATTGTAGCCATTGCAACAGTGTGTGACAATATTAAAAAAGGGGACATTTTTGACATGTGGAAATTGGAGTCCAGCTAACAGAATTTCAGTCAAGGCTTGTGAATTTACTTAAGTCACCAGCCCAGGGCCTGTGTCTAAAACTTTTTTTCTTTGAGCGCTGATGTCAATCCTTCAAGTAGGTTTAGGAGGTGTAGTGATAACAAACTTGTGATAACATTGATGGACAACAGATCATCCCATAAACTTTTCTGGTCTATGACAAGTAAGGTTCAAAACTGAAATGACTTCATGCTTCTTCCAAATCTAAAACTTTTTTTCTTTGAGCGCTGATGTCAATCCTTCAAGTAGGTTTAGGAGGTGTAGTGATAACAAACTTGTGATAACATTGATGGACAACAGATCATCCCATAAACTTTTCTGGTCTATGACAAGTAAGGTTCAAAACTGAAATGACTTCATGCTTCTTCCAAATCTGTGTCAATTCTGTAAAGTTGTTTTTGAGACGTCATATAAATGTTTTTCTGTTTTTGGTAATGACAGGCATAAGTATGGTGGACAACATTATTTAAATAAAACTGACAAGATTTCATGACTGGATGCTGTCTTTCAAATTTGGTTAAATTCTATTCAGCAGATTTTAAGAAGATGAATATTTTATGGCAGATCAGTGTTGTTGGTTTATAACTTGTTTACAGATAATAGAAGATACACAATGGACAATGCATACTGGACAAGGGGCCCAGAGTGGCCAAGTGTTATAAAGCGCTGTCCATTACAGATCACTGCCATCTCACCTCTGTCTGCATGGGTTCGAGTCTAAGTTTCTGTGGATATGTGAGAAAGCTTGTCAGTAGCTCCTCATGGGTCGGTGGTTATTTCTGCGGATTTCGCTGTTTCTTCCTCCACCATTAATACTGGCTGCCATGTATAGCCTATCATGTGCTGAAAAATGGCATTAAGCCCCAGAACAACAACAACAACAACAACAACAAGATACTGGACAAAAAGGACAATACCACAAACTCAATCAGTTTTATAGACAGGTGAGATAATGATGGATTCAAACTGCTGGGGCTATTACTGACTGCTCTGCTTAAATTTAAGACCATGATGTCTCACATTAATGGTTAATGATATTGTATTTATCAAACAAATGAAATATTAACAGGAAAAAGTAAACAGGCAATAAATGGTTTTAAAGACATACAGGCCTACCTAGAGGACATTAAATGCATAGAATGATGTAAGATAAACTTGTAGAAAGTTCAGAAGAATGGGATGCAATTTTACTGCTTGTGAATGTTTACAGAATTGATAAAGACATAAATAATGATGCAACTTGCTGTCAATGAAATACCCATTCCAATTAAATTATATATTGCCACAATTTTGCTTAAGATGAATATTTAGTCTGATGTTTTGTTGGTTTTTTATTAAGAGTATGAATGACTTTCACAGTGAATGTTGAATTCCTATTAAAAAGCTAAACTTAGCAAGATAGGTTGTAACACATGACACAATATTGAACATCATATTGATTTAGTGATGCTGATCAAAAAAATACTGTTTCAAACTTTTTATTTACCTTTTTTAAAACATGTTACTCAAATTCATCTTTGATGATCAACATTTTATTTTAAAGTAACACCATTTCAAGTCTGGAAGTCATTCATGTTTCTTGGGTAATAAAGATCATAGAAAAGTACTGTATGTAATATCCAAACAGTAGAGTTGACTGCCTTATCACACAAAGACATATGCAACAGTACTAAACAATATCCAGACAATTTAAGGATGTTTAGTTTAAATTGTCAGATATAATATTCAACAAAGACATGACTTAAAAACTGAATCCTCTCCTAACATAATGCAAAATATGTACAGCTGCAATAAAAATATATGCCTGTTAATAAAAGAATCACATGATTGCCATCAACAGCACACCCACTTCCCATAATCAGCTGCAAACAAACTATGCAGTGCAAATTGGGGGAAGGTTAAGTTTGGATTAACTCATTAACTCATTAACCCCTGGCGCCCCGATAACTCGTCACACTTTTCCTCCCTCATCTCCCCGAGCACCTCGTTAGCGAGGCAGAGTTTACATAGCTTGTATCCCAGGTGCCGAGTTTGAGAGGCAGTATTTGGCATGGCTTATTTCCCGCACGATGAGTTAAGTCATCACAATCCATTGGCTAATTTCAAGCCATTTCCTAATTATGCAGGCTTTTGAACCAATAAAATTTTAGCTTACATAGACAGAGAGAACATGGCTGAACACACAGAAAAAAATTTGATTTTGATAGCGGCAGAAATAGTAAAGATATTTAGATCCAAAAATGATACAAATTGATGGGAATCAGCCAGTTAGAGCAGACTTTTACTTGACAAACTCTGACAGAGAATTTTTAGTATTTTTATTGTTTGAGATTGATAGTGACATCGAAATAGCCATTAATGATAACAGCGAACGTGATGAGTTCCAATTTTATAGTGTTTTATTAGGTTTTATGTATTTTCAGTGAGAATTCTAAGGAAGAAAGGTAATTCAAGAGCAAGGAAAATATTTGCATCTTTGAACGGTATTCACAGGAGGTTACGTTTACAAAAGAGATGACAAGTGGAATTTCTGTGTACATAATATATAATTTTTTTGGTGTTAATCTTTGTGTGTTTATTCCTAATGGATTTTATGGATTATTTATGGCAAGAGAAATAAATTGATAAGTACATCATTTATTTTCATCTTTATGCACAAATTTTTTTCTGCATGTAGCATAAAATTTATACCATTATGAACATAATTTTATTGAGAAATGTTGCATCAAATTTCAGCCTAATTAAACAAATATAAATAAAATAATAATAAAGTTACTGCAAGCCAAGTGCTGTGAGTGTGTCTCAGGGATACAGGCACTGGTAAGACTAACACTGGTCTAGGTGATCTCTGCAAGTATGCTGTAGGGGACTGCCTAGCTATTTGGCTTAGGGGTTAATGAGTATCATTTTGGTCATTGTATACCTTTTACTTTCAGAAACTTTCTTAAGAGTTTTAGTTTTAAAGCAGATTGCTCACAAGTATTGCACCTCTTTTGTTGCTCCTTTAGTAATCCAAAATGACACTGAAAGTAGTTTATAAATAGACAACATACTGTTCACATAAAGATCATAAACAGACTGACTTTTGTTATTGCCATAAATATATCCTCCAATATCTTTCCAACTTATGGGATCTGAAGAAACAATATTGAAATTTATGCAACACTGATAATTTAAATCATATATGCAAACACAAATAAATGATGAGTTAGAAGATACAGAAAGTATTGACAACATGCATATGCAAATACATGTAAAGCCAGATTGACAGATGTCCTTCAAAGAGTGGAAAACATTTATTTTCTCCCTCTTCTTACCCCTCTTTTGGTTTTGCTGCATGTACTGCTCCAATTTCCTTTCCCCTCCATCACTGACATCAAAGTCCAGGAGGTCACTGTTTACAAGACAGTGGATCTTGCTGCTAGTGTCTGTCAAAGTCCGTATGAAGAATACATCTAGCTAAAATAGAGCAAAAGAATAGATGCATTTGTTCCCTTCTTGTTAATTTGAATTGGCAAATGATAATGCTAAAATTTGGATCTATAAGCTTGTCACTTTTCAATCTGATTTTGTCTTATTAACTTAAAGCCCTGCTTTTGCTGGTTGTTTAGATGCTAGAAAGCATGTTTTTCAGATGCTAATAATGTTAATCATGATACACATTCTAATGAATTACTCAATAATCAGATACCAGCCTTTATGGTTCAAACACTAGTTAACTGATATGATAGAAAACTGTACTATGTGCATTGTGGAGGTGTAGTATCCAATTCCATCCTGGTGACAAATGTAGTGAGACAGAGACATGTACTTTTACCCTTGTTCTATTAATATATATATATATATATATATATATATATATATATATATATATATATATATATATATATATATATACATACACATGTTGAATAAATGACATATGGCAAAGATCATGAATTAACATATGATGAGACAATACAGATTTATGTGTAAATGAACATTTTTTTTTATATACATGTAGAAATTGTTCTCTATGTGTATGGGCTTAATATCATGATTGTTATTAACACAAGTAGATATGTTTATTTGGGTCAGGGTTGTAGACTTTACTAAGGGTTTTAGACTTTACTAACTGAATTTTACAAGTTATGATTTTGGTTTTGTGAACATCAGGATCATTCCATAAGGTTATTTTCCATTAGGTAATGTTTTTTCTTAGAAAATGCAAATTATGACCGGATGTCAAGTAGAGAACTATGTATAATCTTGTAATTGTGAGGACTTGGTTGTTCATGCTTTAACATAAAGTACTTTAAAGTTGTATTATGTTGTGATCAGTGGCTGAATTTTATTTTCTTTAAATTATTGAATTCAAATGAATATTTTCTCTGGAAATATAAAATGCTCTAATAAAATTCATGGATAAGGCATTCACTGGAAATTAAACTGAATTCAAACCTGGAATTTTATTTCTGTGATTCAAAAAACAGACTGTTGACACATCAACACTTTAACAATTACCACATACACATCATTGAGTTTAGTTTGGTGATATGTTCTGGACATTTACTGAATTTTATTCAGGACTTTACATTAGCAGGACTTGTGTCTAATTCTTGGATTATTTTGGGATTTAATTCACAATACCATAAATTATTTTTTCTCATTTTCACTTTGTATTCTAGGGAAATAAATTATTTGTTAAATTTTACAAAGCCTATTGTCTTTCACTTTTTTCTGTTACTCAATTTAAGAGCCTAGGCTCATAACAGCATGACTGAGGGTAGAGTTCTCACTTACCTGATTTTTGTTGATTTTACTTAAAAGATATTTACTTGAATTTAACTTGTAAGCCTGATCCTGCTTATGAATTTGTGCAATTATTTCATTTGACATAACCCACATCCTAGGCATTCATTCTGATATGTCTTAGATTGAATGAAATTAGAATCTATAAGGTAAAGAATTATTAATTTTTTTAGATGATTCATTAGATGTATAAAGTATGCATCAACTTTTTGGATTAAAACATACCCTGGAATTATTGTGAATTCATCTTAAGACATGCTGGATTATATTATTCTAATATATTAAGAATAATGGTACATCAGCACATTCAATATTACTGGAATTCATCTGGAACAATCCATCCCTTTGGACTTGTGATGGAACATTCAGGATTATTTAAGATTTAAAGCACAATATCATAATAATTACTCAGAAATTATTACTTGTTACTTTACTAAAATTCTTGGTTTTCCTTCTTTCTGTTACTTAGTTTAAGACAATAGAGTCATAACAATATTACCATCTATCCAGGAGAATTAATGAAAAGATTTTCAATATGTTCATTTTGTCAGCCTGATCTGAGGTCAGAGTCAATATCAATGTTTATTTTGCATACAACAGGGACAAAAAACATATCCCTTATTTAATATAGCCTTTACCTGATCAAGTGTTGTCTGAGGTGTACATATTAAGACCTCATCCGCCTGAGGTAGGGGTTGTTGATCCATCATGTAGATTGACAGGACAGTAGACAAGACTTCAGCTGCAAGACAAATTAACAAAAGGTGCTCAAGACCATTTACCTGTCAAATTCTGGTAAAAAGTCTAATTTAAATATACTTCCAGTCAAGCTGGATCAAAATTACAATGCACCATTTGCTTATACAATTTAGTAACAAATACTGTCATATCAGATCAGGATCATAAGTACAAAAACACTCTCATTAAATTTGATCGAAATTGGACATTCAAGTAGAATATGCAAAGCACATGTCAAAGTTTGATTAGGACTGGACTTTATTCAAAACCTAAGTCCACATTTACTTTTTACAAAATAATGCAATGAATATAGCATTAATGATATCAAAGCAACATAGGTTACAGTTTGGAAACTATATTCAAAGGAATATTCATTCCATATTTCAGCCACAATAATTTTCCAGATATATCCAGAATTCTAGAATTTGAGAGTCTGACTTTTACTATTCCTATAATGTAGAATGTCCACCATAATATTCATGTTTATTGGGTTAAATATCTTACTTCCCAAATCAATTGCATTTTGCAGCATGTTCAAAGGCATTGACTGGTCAGATGATGCATGGAAGTCTCTTGTTAGAAAATTCAATTCTTACAAATTAGATCCCTTATTTTAATTTAAAGTCTACTTCAGTAAAATGGTGATTGCACTTCCATACATCTGGAAGTTAGTGCTTACTAATGGAGGCTATTAAGATCCCTATGATGGTAAATGTAAAGAATACCTATGTCTAGGAAGATGACACAACCCTAACCTGTGTCAGATCCCTTTATTAAAAGCAGCAACTTCCTAATGCCCAACACCTATTTTACGTAAATTTGTGAAACTGGTGACATCAATACATCAGGAAGAACTATGAATTCTTTCTGGAAAATAATTTTTTTTTTCCATCGATGAAAATTATATAAAGTGGGAGCCTCCTTCCTGACCCTTTAATCCTGGTGACTTTCAAACAAATACCAAACCTCACAGGGGCAGAACAGCAAATGTCCATGCATACACACAATGTGACTGCTGTACAGGTAGGTCGAGTATTCTATGCTGCCTTCTATGGTCATATTTACCAACATCTTGAGGCATTACTGAAGGCTGAATGAAATATACAATAAAAACACAACAATAAACCAGAGTACAAATGGTACCCAGAATTAAATTTTTTTTGTCAAATGTACTACTACCCTACATATGAAAGATGTTGAAAGGATATGAACATCAAAATGACTATTTTATTTGAACCCTCTTTACAGGCATACTAGGTATCACAGCCAAGAGCTACTAATTCTAATATACCTTTTGAACAAACAATTAAGTTTGGTTCCCCTTGAACAAAACTTGGTGGGAATTGTCGTTCAATTTGTATTTCTTCTGAAAAATATGAAAATGAACATGTTTAACTTTATATTATGTTACCTGATTTAGCCAATTATGGCTTTTATAACTTTGCTAATTTTGTTTGTCTATAACCACCGATTTATGTATGTTTGAACAAACAAGTTAAGAACTATTTGCTAGAATCAGAAGTACAGTGAAGCCACAGCTTATGAACGCTTTGGGTTATGAACGATCCATGTTACAAATGCCAGGCCAACCCCAAAAATGACTCAGCTTATGAACGGAACCACCATTCGCTTGTGCACAAAATTTCAAACACGCATGCTCACATATAGAGTGAAAAAAGGTGAGAAAATGAGTATGTGGTGTTCATATGTTCATTTTTGTGTCTTGTTTGTGTTGTTTTTGTGGGTTTTGAGAGTGTTTGTGTGTTTTATTGTTAAGTATGTATTGTTTTTGTACAGTGCATGAAGTGTTTTTCTTCCTCACCTAAATCCCTTGCATTTTTAACATTGGTGAGTGCTCTTTTTTCACCTATTCTTAATGTAGCAGCAATTTTTGGCAATTTTTTTCAGCTTGGAAATGGATGAAGAATTTAACAATGGGACCCTATGGGAAAATGTGTTTGGGTTACGAACGCCATCTGGGAACCAATTAGGTTCATAAGCCAGGGCCCCACTGTAAAATTACTGAGGGTACTAGAAAGAATAATTGATCTTGCCAGGACGTGCATTTGTCTCATACCTGATACGACTATCGACCACAGGCAGGGAGCTTGACCATTACATACACTTGGATACAAATTGCAGAGAAGAACTATACATGTGACATGAATTCTTGACTAAATGGAATGGGGTCTCCATGTTTCTTGACAATCAGTCCACATCATCAGATGATCTTGAGTTATACACAGATGCGTCTTCCACAGTAGGATATGGGGGGTACTACAAAACTAGCTGGTTTGCAGCTGCATGGTCTGATGATCTTAAAATGCTTTTTTCTGTGGAGAATGATTTCTCTATGGCATTCCGGGAGTTGTATCCTATCGTCGTGACTGCTATTATTTGGGGGACTTAATGGGCAGGCAAACGCATAATATTTATATGTGATAATATGGCCACAGTGAATATACTTCAAAATGGGAGATCGAAATGTATGTATATAATGAAATTGATGCGTAAACTTACATTACATTACAAACACATTCCTGGAATTGTTAATAATAAAGCTGATGCCTTGTCCAGACTTCAATTTAAAAAATTTCACACACTGGCTCCAGATGCAGATCTACAACCCTGCAAAATGCCCAAAACCCTCAGAAGTCTTGTGGACCTGGATAAAGAGGTAGATATTTTATGGAACCAGGCTTTACGCCCTGCCACACAGATTGCTTATAACACTGCATTCAATGCATTTAGGACCTTCATGCTGATGTGTGGCTTTTCCTCGAATATGCAAGTTCTGCCATATATTACAGAAGACACTTTGATCTAATTTGTGACACACTGCACAAGAGTCCTCAACTTGAAGCATTCTAATAAAAAATTGTACTTATGTGGCATTAGATTCAAGTACATGCAGGCCGGTATACAATCTCCGTTCACAGACAGAAACAATCTGCCTCGTCTTAGCACCATCCTCCAGGCCATCAAAAAACCCATGGTTCATCTGCAAAACTGCGCTAGCCTATTACATACAATATCCTGACAAGTATTTGTACAACTCTGCGAGGAGGAGTATTCGACACCCACACAGATTTGCTATTGTTGACCGCCTGTGTGGTTGCTTTTTTCAGATTTTTGTGATGTAGGGAATTCACTGTTCGGGATTACTTCGATCCAACTATCCATCTATGTGTTGGCGATGTCTACTTCCACATAGAGACTGCTTTTCTGAAGTTGAAATCATCAAAAAGTGACCCTTTCCGTAAGGGAGTGACTGTACAATTGCATGCCACAGGTCGTGCTATATGTCCATACTCTTATGAAGACTTTCATGCAATTCAGGAGACTATCATTACCCCAGGCTTTATGGCTTCATGCCACTAAGCCTTATCAAGAGTTGTGTTCTTTAATCACATGCGATGTGTCTACTACAAGATGGGAATAGACACTTCCAGGTACAGTGGCCATTCATTTCGTATAGGGGCAGCTACTTCAGCAGCGGAAGCCTGGCTGGAAGACCATATAATCAAAGTTCTGGGCCGGTGGTTTTCTGATTGCAAAACAAGATACATTCGCAAACCTCACAGTAATATTCAGGCAGCTCAGAGGGCCATGGTCATGGATGCAGATAGCAGTACACAGCGACCATGATCATCCTACATTCAACATACAAGGACAATCCTGCCATCCTGTGTGCATTTTTCTTGTTCAGGTTTTACATATTCTGTGCTATGGGATACAAGTGTTGTGCTTCCAGTTTCAATAGCCATTTATAATGGTCTATATTCATTACATGTGCATGATAACAGCGTTCATTGTGTGGCTGTCATGCTAAATATTCATTATGTGTGGAGTTCTGCACATGTGTGATACCAGTGTGCTTAATGTGGCAATTGTGCATTTATTGTTTTCATTGCCATATGTGCTTGTGGTTTAATTCATGGAGGTGTTTGTGCATTCTCATGGTATTCTTCTACTCATTTCATGGATGTGATCTTCTAGATTCTCACCAAAGTTGCAGGTGGTACAGTTATACAGGGAGCTACTCCGAGACATTCGCTCCAGACTTGACATTTTCATATATCATTGACCTGTCGCTTTTCAGCTTTTCACGTGTCATTGTAGTGATAACATGAGGTTCCTTGCCATTCTTGATTCATTCCTACATTTATACTTTCTTTGCATTATTGTTGATATGCTGCTGTTGTATCTAGAAATATTTATCTTCATTGAACACTGGTGGCTTCCCCAACTTATTACATTCTTGGGGGAACAACATCTGCTGCACATATGTTCTCTTTGGGCATTCACTTCATTCAAATTCAGTTTATTCACCCAAGAATCTAATGTTAGTAATATATGGCTTATTCAAACTAAACCCTTTGAGTGAAGTCCACACAGCTGCCGCTGTCATCCCAACCTTCGTTGGACAACCCAGTCATCGCTGGGCTCCTTCAGTTTCTGCTGAAGAAACTTTACTCAAGGGTTATCCATTACATTCTGTCAGGGAGCTTCACAGACCAGATGTGACCTCTGTACAACCATATTGTGCCATTCAGTAGCCACTGAATCACTCACAGACAGAATGAAACAAAACAGTTTCATCAGTAGCAGCAGACAGTCCCCCAAGGCAAACTGATAATTTTAAATAAAAACTTAACTGGATCTGTGTTTTTGTTGTGTATAAATTGATTTCTTGTATTTGTTTAAAGCGAACTTCTGAAGGAGGAATACTACTTACATTACATACTCAAACTCATAAACCTTTTCTGAAGATAATGGCATCAATATTCAAAAACAATCACATCAAGAGCTGGATAATACCAGTTTTAATCAAATGTAATGAGAAATATAAGCTCAGTCAATCAGATTCAAGATCTGTTCATGCAAATATCCCTAATTACAGAATCTGTCAAAGGCCATAATGTCATTAACATATTTACAAAGTTTATGAAAAGTATTATTGAAAATGAAACTGTGACAACATTTCATTCTTAAATTTACTAAAGACAAACTTTACATTATGTTCTTATTCATTCTATCTTGTATTTAACAGTACTGCAATACAAGTATGAAAGTTAATGGTTAATTCTATACTAAGATATTTGGTACTGGGTATTTTAGCATCAAAATTGTACATCTATCATCGACGGTTTTATATTACTTTTTTCAGCCAGTTTCCTCAAGATGAGCCCAAGATGTTCAACACTCAGGTAGTCAGATACACTTGAGGATAATGAGCTTAGAAATGCTTCCCACAGTTCCTCCAGATCTTTGATTAATGGCTCCACATCCATATCACTGAAAAAGAAATTAGAATTGTAATTATATATAGAAAATTTTGGAATGACATTCTGAGTGGTATCCAGCACTGCATAAAATAACATTCATTCAAACAAAAATTTGAAAATTGGAAAATATGATATCCTTTGATATGGACTTAAATTACTTCATAGGTGCATACCATTCCCCCTACAAAGTTCTTGGGTCATGTAAATGTTTGGCAATCAAAAAAGAGTGTTCAGAATTTGCCATGATGCTGCAGGGCTGGTCACTTTTGTGTGATTATGTGTTACAAATTAAATACAAATGAATGCAAAGTAAATAATGAATGGCATATGAAGCAAATAACGATGCAAATTTAAGATGATAAAACATTTTTATTATTCTGTGAGATCTCTTGAATGTATCATCAGAAACTTGGAAAACATTTCACAAAACTAATTTAAAGATTAAGGGTTGTATCTATCTAAGGACAAAATACGATCATAACATTCTATCTTTGAGATAACCTCAATCATAAAATTCCTGACACAACAATCAAAAATGTACCAACTGCTCTGTTTGTGATGATAATTAAATATCTTCCATTTATCTGGTCACTCACCTTGTAAACACTGTCATTTGCATATTACTATTTCAATGAAATATCATATAGCATGACAAAAAAGAACCCTAAAAAACTCTGGAATCATTCACTTACTTCAGAGGTAACCCAGCTGTACATTTTCCGAGGTTTGCTTGAAAATTTGACCAAAAACCCTTGGACAATGTCCTAGGAAACCTCGGACGATGTCCTAGGACACTTCAGACAGTATGTCCTAGGACATCTCGGACTGTATGTCCTAGGATACCTCAGACAATGTCCTAGGACACCTCAGACGATGTCCTAGGAAACCTCGGACGATGTCCAAGGAAACCTTGGACTATGTCCGAGGAAACCTCGGACATCTGAGTATAAAAACCTTGGGCATATATCAAAAGATTTTGTCTGTAAATAGTCACTGTAACCTCGAAAAGTAAATAACCAATCCTCCGAGGTTTTTCCTAGGAAAATTTGTCCAAGGTTTCCTAGGAAACCTCAGAAAATGTACAGCCGGATGAGATCAGATAGGTATGTTGGACTGGAGCCTGCTAATGAAATGTAGTACAGAGAACAAAATTTGTGTTTCATTCTGAATCAAATGGGTAACCATTGTAGGGTGACTGGTTAACAACAGAGAACTCTGTTTAAAATGGGATTACAAGTTTATAAATTCTTACATGGATTGGCTCCTGATTATCTTAAATGTCAGTTAAAGTTTACTGAAAATTTACAAATCCATTTCAAACAATAAGCTATATTTACCTAAACCATATCAAGAAGAATAGTTTTGCTTTCTTCTGGAGCCAAACTATGGAATTCCATATGACCTTATATAAGTCAGCTGACTCATGCCAAGCTTTCTAAAAGATTCTTAGTCAACATCTGCAGAAACAATCATTTGAATGACTTTGTTTTTTTTCGATACTTCTACTTTTTACAACAATTTTATCACTTCCTTACCTATGTTTTACATATATTCACTACTACTACATTCATATGTACAAATCCTGCATGCACTCATCCTTAAAGCCTTGCAAATATTTTACTGAAGCAGTAGATCAGTTGTCAAGTTTTTAACAGAATTTTTGTCTAAAGTCATCTCATCTTGTAAATATTGTACATTATACGTAGAAGACTGGGCAGTTGAATGAATGAGCTTCTTCTTTAAATAAAGTCATTACTATGATGATTATGATGATGATGACGATAATGATGATGATGATTATTATCATTAATATTATTATTATTATTAACAAACTGGTATGTCATGGTACAAAGACAGTTGGGGATTGGAGATCTCTGGTGCTCAGAGAAGCAATAATATCATCATGAATGGAACGATGATGGACAAACTGAACAACAACTGGACAAACCTGCATGAAGTCAATGCCAATATCACTGATATTTGTTGAAGTGTTGGGATAACAAGCTTATTTCTCAAAATTCCACATTGTTCAACAATTTTTTTTTCAATGAAATTTGACCCAAATAAATGGGGAATTAGGAAAAACACAGAAAAAAACTGAATGACTCCATCTAAATTCAATGACATTCTTAGGCTACAAAGTTTCAATACAAACCTAAAAGAAGCATGGAAGGAGCAATGACAACATGACTTTCCACATTACCCCTTTTCTTAAGCAGTTATTAAGAAATTTCTCCTAAAATGGACTAGAAAAAATAAACATTTTTGCATCTACACCAATCATAACCTACAAAGATTTATTTAATACAATCCTCCAAATAAAGTGAAAGCAAAAGCAATGATGAACCAATTTCCCAAAGTGTGACCATTGTTTAAAAGAAATCTCACCCAACTGAGCTAATGCAGTAGTTGTAAAGTAAAACCTTACCATAACTCTAGCCAACAAAGTTTCAGTGAAATCCTCTAACTGATACAAAAGTCATGGCAAACTGATTTCACAAAATACTCTCTCCCTGACAATTGTTAATAATTTTTCCCAACATTATCAGCCAAATGAAAGACCACTAAAACCAGTGAAGGTCAACACCAATCACATATCTGGCCAACAATGTTTCAATAGAATCTTCCAACATGTTATGAGAAGAGATTAATCAAAATATCCCTTTCTAAAACAATGTTCATGAAACTTCCCTCAAAAATGACTAAAATAGAAAATAAGAACCTTAGACCACAGCTATATTGACCTCATAGCAAGCTTACAAAATTCAATGTAAAACCAATATCAATAACAAGTTGTATACAAATATTTCCCAGAAATGAGCTAAAGGTGAACAATAAAACCATACTGCACCTCAACCACCTATTAGGCTACAACATCTCAATCAAATCCTCCAAGAAGCATATGAGAAGAAATGATGAACTAAAATTCCCCAAATACTCCATTTTGGGCAATTATTCAAAGAAATCCACAAATATGTGCCCAACAAAAGTTCCAATGTTACTGCAATTATATACCAACCACTTAACTATCCTACATAGTTTTCAGTACTATCCTCCAAGTGGAGTGGGAGAAGAAGCAGTGACAAGCTTCGTAATGGATGGATACACTGATGCAGAGAAGCTATTACTTCATATCAACACTAATGAAATACGTCACATTTTAAATTTCCTTACTCATGTGATATCTTCATTTTGCCAATGATTTCCGCTGTAAGTGCTGATACAGACTTATCAGACTTTTTCCACCCCTCATACAGTGATCCTTCAATGACTGAATCCCCAATCTCAGTATCGTTTTCTTTCCCAAGCATAAATTCATCCTCAGTGTGTTCAGAGCACCAAATAACACCTGAAAATATTCATATAAAAAACATACTTGCATGTTTACCATCTCTCTCTCTGTCTCTCTCTCTCTCTCTAAAAATCTAAAATCCATTGGAACTCTATGTTCTGATTTGTGAGGAAATTAATCCCTACAAAAATAAAGTGAGTTCCAATTTCTTTTTTTATTTATTATTATGACTTTATTTAAAGAGGGTAACTCAATTAGCTTAGAACTAATCTACCTTGAGGCCCTCATTCAAAGGAATTTATTTATTTTTGCTGCATTTCTGAAGCCATTGTATATACTGGGTTTGGAAAGAGGAAATAGAGTGGGCATTTCTAATCTCAACTGGAATATTATTCCAGAGCAATGTTCCAGAGTATTGGAAACTTTTATTACATAATTCCTTATTTGGTTTAGGAATTTTGTAATGTTTGGTAGACATTGATCGCAGGTGGGGAGTATTTCTAGGTAGCCTATACTTGAATAGTGATTGTAAATATTCAGGAGCACTATTATTGGCTATCCTGTACACTAATTTGCTTTTCTTAAACAGACTCAGTCTTTAATAGGTAGTATTTTTAACTTACCAGCTAAATTTTTCTTGCTTTCTTTCTGGATTAATATTAACTCAGAAGCTCTTTTTTGGAGATGTGCCAGATTTGCTAAGTTTTTATCATTTGAATTACCCCATACTGTATTACAGTAGTCTAAATAGGTAGTAGGTAACTGTTATAAAATAGTTTTCTATGCTTTTCCGGGAGAAAGTGTCTTATCCTACTGAGAATCCATAAACTTGAATTGACTTTTTTTACTGATATGTTTGATATGTTCAGTCCATGATAGGTTATTATCTACCAAAACACCAAGTAGACTATCATGACAGACCATTTGCAACCTTTTTATCATCTGCATAGAGATCTGTAGATGATACTGAGTCCTTTAGTACAAGTGGTAGGTCATTAATAAATAAAATAAACAGTAATGGACCCAGAATTGAGCCTTGTGGTACTCCACATCTAATTGTTTCAGGTTCAGACTGAACATTATTAATATAAACATGTTGTGTTCTCTCACTTAATTATGAAGTAAACCATCTAACTGTGCTTTCATCACATTGGTATATTTTCAGTTTCTTCAAAAGGATTTCATGATCTACCATGTCAAAAGCTTTCCTGAAATCTACAAATACAGAACCTATTATTCTACCTTGATCAAGTGCTTGAAGCCATTTATCAGTTAGGGAGATAATAAAAAAATATAATAATAATAAGAAATTGGTTTAAAGATGAGAGATTTGATTACAATGCAAAACATTCCACTTTTCTTGGTGACCAGGAAGATATGGGAACCAAAGGCAGGTGACTGATCACTCCTGACCACCCCTTTCTGTAAAAAGGTGTGTACTTCCTCCATCAGTTTCACCATATTGGATTGGTGAAGATGGGGATCCCAGACAGAAGAGGTTGTTCTTAAAACAATGGTCAGTACCCCTTGTTTAAAATTAAAATGATGCTTTTGTTGGATCTACCGTGCCTGAGAAAAAATGCAGTAGGTAAAAAAAGTGAAATAGTTTCTTTAAAATAAAATGTTAGTTACCATAGTCAAAGATTATATTAATAAACATGTTTAAAGGTATATACTATAACTTAAAGAAATGTTTATCAGCAAAACCAGTAAATCAACATAAGTATAATGTTATAAAATGTGCACTTTAATTATCATCATTTAATTGGAAATGGTTGTCTCTACGTCAATGATCACCACATACATTGTTTCTTTACATAATTACCAATACTGCAAATATTTACAGAAATCAAACAAAACTAAGTTGCTTACACATGTAAACATTGCAGCCTTAGCTGGAGCACACAAGCCACAAGGATAACTATTCTAAATCAACTAAAGGCAACAACTCTTACAAAAACCATCCAAATTGTATCACAGTTACATTCTGGTGGAATGGACAGATGAGAATATTTTCAATATCATTTCTTTTAAGTATGTATTAGTGCAGAGAAGGAATTATGAAGAATATATAGGAATTGACTTGATGAGAGCAAAATTAGGCGGAAAAGCATACACAGCGGGATCATCAAAATTACGGTGAGTGTATCTTTTTCTTGGTCATTCATGATTATTTCAATGGGAATTATATTTTACTGGTTTTTATATGTCATCATATCAGTTTTAACCAAACTAATACACCTGGTTTTTGTCAGACCCAATTTAAACTTGCTCTTTGAATTTTTGAAAATCACTAAACGTTAACATACCCCCACCCCCTTTGTCGATCTCGATGCCATATGCAGTACTGCATCTGCGATAGGAATTTAGATGTTCAATATCATTTTCTATTTCATGACATCACTATTTATATTATCTGATGTAATTTGGTAAATTAAAACAAAAACAAAAAAAACTAGTTAATGTGTCAAACTTTACACAATACATTTGCCACTATATAACGCGATGAAACTAGAAGCAACTATATGCAACATCCAGCATCAGAGTGGATAAATTTTTATTGATTAAAACATATGACTCCTGTGACTTATAATACCTATGGCTAGTCAGCTTCAGTTATAATACAACTTTTGAAAAAATTCTCCAATGATGTAAATGCTCAGTAAGTTGTGTATTAAGTGTACAGGTTTAAATAACAGATCGGTAAATAAAGTTGGGTACAAAAATAATGTGCTAAAAGCTGAAGACAATGTTGATCAGAGGTTGTCTGTAATTAACTTTATCTTTTTTTTCAGATCAGATAGCAGAAAAGTAAAATTATTAGAGGATGGAACAGCTTAAGTTGCAGATGGAACATTCAGTAGTGACAATAGGTTGAATTTGATTAAATTAAAATTAGCCCCTGACAGTCTTCACAAAAAAGTTATCTGACAGGTCAGTTTGGGGGTGAGGATCCAAGTCATCAGGAGAAACCCCAGTGGAATTAGCCCCATGATAATGACAGATAAATATGCTTCAGCAGTTGATTGAATACAACTGCCCCATTATCTCTTGAACAATTTTCAAAGAAAAATTACAAAATTTATAAAAAGTGTTGCTAAGAATAAAAAAAGAATATCGCCTGATGTCAGTTTACATGATCTTTATTGCATATTAGAAATTTATCTGAAATTAAATACTGTTTTTTAAAATAATATGTTGCATTTTATACTGTTTTAACCCCCTCACAAATCCAAAGTTATTTTATGATTCAGGATTAAATAGGTATTTGTGAGTTTGTCAGATAATTAATTTTTTTTAGAACTGTTCATGAAGTCATGAAAAATTAGGAACATTGTTCATCATAGTTCATGAATATGTTCATTAACTGTGATGAATGATGATGAACCAGTTAGTGAACTTTTATGAATTCAATTCATGAATAGTTCATGAACGTTCAAGAACAGTTTGTAAAATTATGGTTCATGAATGTTCATGAATTCATTTAATTTCATCAACAGACCATTTTCAGTTCATGCTTATTCATGAATAGATCATGAACCTTTTGATGAACATTCATGAACCATTCAAAAAGGGGTTCATTAACCGTTCAAGAACAGTTCATGAATTTATCATGATCATTTTGTTGGGGCAAGATTCTCAGACTGGCACCATTTCTTATTTACAATCAAGAAGACATTATAAAAAGTCTTTTGATGAAAATCAAATGTCAATATGACCATCAATCAAGGAGGAGTAGCAATATAATAAGATTTTCGAGATGGTCACCATGGTGAATATACTGGATGCAAGATCAGCACCATTTTCATTTATGACCAGCTAGATATCATAATCTGTTCTTTCTATGAAAATACTATGTTCAAAATTTCCAACCTTTCCGAAGGAGTAGCAGTACACAAATTTTAAATATGGTCACTGCCAATGACTAAGCAGCACAAATTTCATTTGGGGCCAACTAGATCTTGGGATGAATATGTGAGTAAAGTTTAATGCAATTGTTCAAGTACTTTATGAGAAGTAGTGACAACAAATGTGCAACCAGACAGATGAATGACATGCTGCTTACCGGAAAAGTTAAAAAAACTTACCATCAGTAATGTTGTCAGGTGTCACATATTGGAGAGCTGCTTTGGCAAGCTTCTCTGAATATCCTGCCTCAACTATTTCATTTATAAATTTCTGCAACACTGTCTCCTCTATTATCTCAGTTTCACTATATCTCACATCCTTATTCTCCTGCTTTTCAACAACTCCATTTGTTTCCATGTCTTCCTTCATGTCCTTGGATGCCATCCTCATGGCATCTACTAAATCCTCATAGTTACAATTCTCCTTTACTGCTGACAGAAGGGGATAGATCCAGTTGTCTGGACCCTCATTCATATCAAATTTCACCAACTCCTGCTGCAAAATAACCAGCTGGTCAGATGTGAAATAGTTCAATTCAAAATATTCCAGTCTCTTTTGGTTGATATGTTCCTCCCATTTCTTCAAACAAGTCTCCATAAATTGTGCTAATCTACGTATAATTTCAACATCATTCTTCCTTTTGGTCCCTCTTCCCATTATAGCTTTAGATTCTTCAGGCCTCCGTCCCTTAATTGCTTTAGATTCTTGTCCAAACTGTATGAAGGCACACACAGGGCGGCTGGGGTCGCACAGGAATTTGGTTTGCCAATGTTTAAAAAGGACACATCCAGCTGAGGTCAATTTGAGGAAGACATTTGCAAGTCTGATAACATTTTCCAAAATCTACAAAAGTATTTGATTTGGTTTTAAAAAACTAATCAATGTTTGATGAACAAGAATATCTAATTCCGAAAGTGATAATATTTGTATACTAAGACAGGTAAGAACACTGATGCTTGAAGAATACTTAAAAAAAGGTTCATTACTACACAAGGTATCAGAAGCATAATGAAAATCTGATGGAAGGCGAGCATCCTTGTCCTCTGCCTCAAGTAATGATGACCTCTGACTTGATGATTGATTATATAAATGTCAGTCATTAGATGGTGATGGATACTATTAGAACTGGAGATCTATGTATAATGAGGCTTGGTTAAAGAGGGCATTGAATCCCTAAAATCTCTTAATTTAGAATGCAGAGGGGAAAATGTGACTAAAACCTAAAATAATGCCATATGAGCTTAAACTTTTTTTTATATTTATTTTTTCATGTCACAACTTTCAGTGATTATATATAGATATACAAAGTTTGTTCTCGGGTCTCAAATAACTCTAAAAATCTAAAACTCATAAAAAATATATAATTCAAGCATTATAATGAAGGCAAATTTCTGGAAGATCTCAGTAATGTTCCTTGGAGGTTAGTATTTATTGTTAATGATGTGGATGATGTAATTGACCCAACTTTTTATACAGGTAGTTGATAAACATATACCTTTGAAAACATATAAAATAAAACTGAACTTAAAACCAACTAGTTGACTCCAGGCATTCTAGATGCCATGAAAACCCATGATTATTTCACATCTGTTGGTACAAGCACATCAAAAAACAAGGAGAAATAAAATAACTGAAATGACTAATCAGGCAAAGAAGAATTACTATCAGTTAGAAATCATTGCAATAAGAACTTGATGTTGAAAGTTTTAAAATAGGTGCATGTAAGCAATCCACAAGGTCATCCAAAATCCAAACACTTTGCTAGGAAGGCTAGGTTATTGATGACAATGTTGTAATAATAAATACATCCAACAAATTTTTTGGCACTATGGAATCCAGAATTTAGGAAACCATTGTCAATTCTAATCACAATGACCTAATAAATTTATGTTAAGAAAAAATTTCCCCTGACACAAAATTTGCTTTCTCTGCAACACCACATGAAAATGTTTTGAAACTTTTCCTGCAGAAGTATAATATCTGACAGCATAGCTTACATATGTAATCTAAGCATATCCACCTCAGTGTTTCCCCAAGACATGGACATTGACCAAATTTACCCCATTCACAACTCTGGCAGCAAAGATGTCAATAACTACATACCCATATCTATCTTACCAACTCTGTGACCCAACTACTTAAAAAACAATCGTTTTGTATACCTATCAGACTCTAACTTTATTAATAAAAACCAATCAGGGTTCAGGTAAAACCATTCCTGTGAAATAGCCTTGGTTTCCATGATAGATGGATTACGGCCTCTGATCAAGCAAAATTAGTTCACTGTCATACAAGGTTAACCTAAGAAATGATTTTGACCTTGTTGATCATGCTATTCTTCTCAACAAACTGTGTATTTATCAACATGACATTTCAATTATTGATTGGTTTCCATCATAACTAACAAAAAGAAAACAGCGTGTCAAAATAAATGCCAGTTTTTCTAAAGAAAAACCAATTATATGTGGAGTACCATAATGATCAAACCTGGGCCTCTCATCTTTCTCATTCTCATAAATGATCTGCCAGATTGAGTTAATATCAATCCAGAAAGAAAGCAAGGAAAATTTAGTTGGTAAGTTAAAAATACTACCTATTAAAGTCCAAATCTGTTTAAGAAAAGCCAAATTAATGTACAGGATAGCCAATAATAATGCTCCTGAATATTTACAATCACTATTCAAGTATAGGCTACCTGGAAATACTCCCCACCTGCGATCAATGTCTACCAAACATTACAAAATTCCCAAACCAAATAAGGAATTATTTAAAAAAAGTTTCCAATACTCTGGAACATTGCTCTGGAATAATATTCCAGTTGAGATTAGAAATGCCCACTCTATTTCCTCTTTCCAAACCCAGTATTTACAATGGCTTCAGAGATGCAGCAAAAATAAGTAAATTCCTTTGAATGAGGGCCTCAAGGTAGATTAGTTCTTAGCTAATTGAGTTACTCTCTTTAAAAAAAGTCATAATTATAATAATAATAATAATAATAATAAAGTGAAAATAGGCAACTGTATTTCATCTACTGATTTTTAAGCAAATGATAGCACTTTATCAAATTTCAAAAGAGCTAAAATCAGATATATAGGTAAATTCAAAAAGCATTTTCTTAGAATAAATTCCTGTGGCATTGAAAATGGCATGAAAGTAAATGCATACAAGACTAAAGTATTAATGATCATTGCCAATCAAAAGAGAGAAATATTGGAAGACAGCAATTTAAATCTTAAGTTGAATGAAATTTGCCTACAAATGGTAACCCCTGACAAAATGTTTTGTGATAGCTGACAACAATTTGCAATGAAATGAACATATTCAAGTCACATGTCATAAAGTCCATTCATGTCTGGTTATTAAGTAAAAGATAAGGCAAATTAATCTATTACAAATGCTACAGACTACAATACCTAGACTACTGTAATGCTATCTGGAGAAAAACTTCAGACAAGAATATTTACAAATTATTCCACTTGCAAAAATGAGCTTGCAGACTCATATTATATAATGCTCAAAATATCTAAAATGCAACAATATTAACAGTAAATGAGCACATATTTTTGAGAAAAGCCAGACTTATAAAATAAAGTTTCAAACAATATGGTGCCATTATATCTCAATGAACAATTTCATACTAGAAAACAAGGTAAAACTCTCAGTTTAAGATCAATTTCAGCTAACCATTTTTTCATCCCAAAACCAAGTAAGAACTCTTTTACGAAAAGTTTTCAATATTTGGGATCACTTAAATTTGAAACAGAATTCCAAATGAAATTAGAAAATACAAATATAAATGCATTTAATTATAATCAAATGCAGGGAATTTAATATATAAATCCATGATACTGACCTTGACAATCAGACTCATAATACACTATACAACTGCTAATGATGACAATTATGTATTCTAGGTTCCAGCCCTTGATCTCAAACAGGTCTATAATCTGTGACTCCTCATTGTTGATTTTCAGTAGACTATAATGAGGTCTTCTGTCAAGCCCTTTTTTTGCTTTAGGATGAAAGCATGATTAACCCCTCCCAGGTCACACATTTCAGTATAAACAAAAACAAAAACAACTTTGTTGAGGTAACAGCGATGATTTCATTACTGATTACCTGTCAATGATCTAACATTATCATCATCGCCATCATACAAAATAAGGTTTGGCTGAAAAATGCTCATTATAGTCTACTATTGTGGGTTTTACTTGAAATCACTGGTGATTTATACGTATATTTCACACAAAATTGTACTGCTAGCAGTTTGTGCCTTGCACTATACTATTCCTAACAATCATATAAAATTCCAATAGACACAAATTCTAAAATTACACTTGTCAATATAGGATGGAGTTTGCTTTGAAGCACTTGATTTCAACTTGCTAATTAAAATGCAAAAGATATTTCAATGCACTTGCCAGTTGCAAGTACAATTATTAATGTGGGATTGTTTAGTAATGATTACTCACAATCAATAGCAACAAATGTTTTTGTATAAAGACACTGGAACTGGAGATATTAATATAACAGATTTGAAAGTTACTGCTAACTATGATGGAAATCTTATTAATATTAATTAAGTCTTAAGGCCTCTCCATGCAAGATATGGAACAACTCCAGCAGCTGTTAATGCAGTAGCAAATATTGAAACCACACTAATAAAGTTTTGTAATGCTATTAAAAGTAACCCAACAGCTAATGACATTGACACAGCTACAATGCTACCAGTACTTTGCTGTTTTAATTAAGTCTAGATCCAACTACAATGACAGTTATCTAAAGAGGATTTCTTTGACAGATAGTTAACATCAGATAACAATGATGCTGCCACTTAGCACAATATTAGGATTTTGTAAAGACTATAATATAGTATTTTGTTGTGTAAAACATGCACTTATACTTGACCGAGCTGATCAAAACAACTGTTGAAATCTGATGCTACTGCTGTAGGTGTGTTTGTAATTTTACAACTGGCATTCTGGATGCCACTTGTTATTCCGTCAATAGATAAATCAACAGAACTTGAGACAATGCTGACTGCTTATAGCAGAAAAATTCGATTCAAACTGATCAAGAGCACCAAGCATGGCGGCAGAGAAGCACATTGATAGTTTTAAAGGAGGAGTGCACTCGGTATATAAATTTATGTATAGGAACCAAATGTCAATCAGAACGACCATCAGCCAGATACCATAAGTTGTTGTGAAGTCACCATAGTAGCTATAATATCTAACCATAAAAAAACAAAACTAGAACAATATGTAAGTTATGTAACTATGTTTTTCAAACAATATATTGAAATATTATTACATGTAAAAAATTTGTAATATAGCCAACACTCTTATATAACCTGTAACCCCCTTGCAGGGTTTGTAAAATCTGGATTAGCCCATGGGATATATGTGGGAAAATAAGGTAATGCAATTTTCTCACAAGATGAGGTGTCTTTAGACAAATGCAATTAAAAACTCAACAATTTATCTACTGCTATAATAATTATGTACAAGGCTTTAAGGATAAGTAAATACAGCATTCAAACAAAGATTAGAAGGGGAACATGTGTAAAGTATTAAAGGTGAGTATATGAAATAGCATTGTTTTAAACAGTAGTAAAACTAAATTACACTAAATCATATAAATAATTGTTTCTGCAGATGTTAACTAAGAAGCTTTTCAAAAGACTGTCATGAGTCAGCCAACTTATTTAAGCTTGTATTGAATTCCATAGGTGGGGTCCAGAAAAATCAAAACTCTTCTTATAAAACTCTAGATTTTGGTTTAGGTAAATAGAACTTGTTGTTTGAGATGGGTGTTAGTTCATACATATGTACATTTTCAATAAAATTTAAACTTACATTTAAGTTAATCAGGGGCCAATCCATGTAAGGATTAATAGACTTGCATACCCTTTTGAAACCAAGTTTTTGCTGAAATGGAAGCCACTTTAAGGTTTTTAAAAATATTTGTTATCATCATGAATAACTCAAGCTGCTCTTGTTTTGAAATTTCAGTAATCTTGCTTGATTTTCTGTATCAATATTATCCCAGATAGATTACAACATTTTATGTGTGGCATGTTATGTGCATTGAAGAAAATATATTTCTTTGTTAAATCTTGAGGGAGATAAGATTGTATTATGTTCACAAGATAAAGTAACGATATATACAAGATCATCTGTGATTATTTGTTAAAATTCCATGTGCTGATCTTGTCCATTTAGGAATCATTATAGTATATCCTTTGTTGAACACTGTGAGCACAAGTAAGGTGTCAGACTCGAGATTCATTTGTCATAAATTTATATTATAAATAAAAGTCTAAATTCATATAATTGCATTAGGAGTTGATACTAGATCTAATCCTACCTGGCTTCATCATGTTAGAGTTATCCACAAGAGCCAGAAATGATGTGCTTTTTTCTGCATATTTAGTATGGCACTTTAGCTCTCTGTATCAGAACCTTTTTGATGGTAATTGAACTCCATTTCCAGTTTGAAAATATCATCTGCCTTGTTTTTGTTCCAATTTAAACAGAACAACCCACATCTGCAGGATGTCAGGCTCATTAATCTCTTAAACGTGACAATTGTTGCTTTAGAACTGCAATCAATCTGGACAACTATTTCAGAATTAATCAGGGCCCCAAGTGGTCTAAAGCGCTGTCCGTTGCGGATCACTGCCATCTCACCTCTGTCTTTGTGAGTTCGAGTCTAGGATTCAGTGAATGTGGATATGTGAGAAAGCTTGCCAGTAGCTTCTCGTGAATCTGTGGCTCTTTCTGGTGATTTCCAGGTTTCTTCCGCCACTATTAATACTGGTCACCATGAATAGCCTATCGTGTGCTGAAAAATGGCGTTAAGCCCAACAACAACAACAACAAAAAACAAAATTAAGCTTGTTGCTCTCACATAAATTAATATTTGATGACCTAGTGGTTTTATAATATTCTCTGTCACTCAACATGCAATTTCATGTTGTGTTTTTGTCTATAGTCTCATCTAAAACAAAACATTGTATCCAAAGCCTGTGCATAAACAGCAAGTAACTGTAGCCACTTGTGTTAGTGGGTGCAATGGCAGGTTCTGTACATCTGTTTGGAGCCTGGCTTGACTCTACATAGAAATGCCCTCATAGTTACTACTCAATTCCATGCATGTTTGAAAAGTCTGGATAAATATACACTATAATTGTTAATACCATTTGTAACCAAGGAAATATCATTGAATTTGTCATGATCTTATAAATATTAGCCAGAAGTCCTTGACTTACACTCTGGCTTTGGATTAGATCTATGTCTAGAGTTGCCATTGCTTGTAAACAGACCCTGGTGATTCCACACATAGCTAAAACTTGATAGTAAAACCTTAAAATATCACAAGCCAATGAAATTTGTAAATAGTTTACACACACACACACACACACACACACACACACACACAGAAATCATCATGTTTTATCATTGTACCAGAGATGATTCTAAATTGATAATGTGATAACTGAGTCTCAACAACAACAATATTCTGATCTTACTGACAAGTCAAATGATCAAGCTTCATTTTGTGAGGGCCCTCAAGGGATGAAAAGAACAGGTGTTATGCAGATTTTATGCCAAGTTCAATGACATACCTGGCTTTACATTTATAGCAGCTTAAAGTCTCTAATATTCTATTATAGAAAACAAGTTTTTGCTGTTGTGGGTTTAATGCCACTGTTCAGTACATGGATGGCTATATATGATGGCCAGTGTAACAGGTGGAGGAAGAACCTAATAAAACCTGTTAAGAAACACCCACCCATGGTAAGCTACTAGCAAGCAGCTTTCCCTGAAAATCAAACTCATGCAGTCTGAGGTGGGTTGGCTGTTAATAGTAAGGTTGAATGCTTTAGACCACTCAATCATCAAAAGTCCACATAGAAAACAAGCACTAGCATATGCCAATTAATGGCTTATTAGTCTTAGAATGCAGACTATAAAAAAGATGCTTCAGTGATGCCTAACTTGAATAACATGGTTTCATTAATCTTTATGCTAATAAATATTTAGAAACCAACAAATATTTATATTAATGTTATTTTGCTAATTTGTACAAGGGTATACACGCCAATCCACACACACACCCTGAGAGGTATAAGTATTTTTATTGCTATTATAAGTTGCAAGAAGTATAATTTGAGTATACAAAGTGTAATCTATATTACAGTATGTATGAAAAATATATGTTTACTTCTAAACTGGTTCTCTGCAGATGATCAAAATTCTTGTCACAGTGAGCAAGACCCAATGGTTTAGAATCAGAGTACAAACACAAAATGTACTGAAAAATTATTTATATTACTCTCTTTATCTAGACTCCATGTGCAACTTTTGTTAATGATCGTGAGCTAGAATTCTGCAATGAGCATGATCATGTGCTCAGAGCACTGTCGTATATTATTATCATATTCTTATTTTAAAGTTTGCAAAGTAGTGTCAATTTATCCTATTCGTTATGTTTTGAAACAAAATCCATCTTCTCTAAGATTTTCCATCATATGACATCGACAACTCACACTGTAAAGTGTTTCACATAACATCTGGTGCCATTTTGTGCAAAAGTACAGACTCGTCTGCTAACTATCTAGTTTATTAATATCATGAATCTGTGTGGAAAAGTTCATATTAGAAGAAACGTCTATTTTCTTGGAAATGGGTAAAATACTGTTGCTATAATTAGCAAGGAAGTACTATTTAGTTATTCTTACATAACAGTCATCTTTTTAAAAATATTCTTAAATTTATATGAGTGAAATTAAAGAGATGATAATAAAAATGACAAAAAACAACCTTTTATTGCTTTATTTTTATTTACTTTTTTAATATATCAAAAGAGTATAATCCATACACTTGCAAACATAGAATGTTATTTGATGACAACAGATGAAATGATGATTCCAAAAGCGTAATGATTGGTATTTTTGCATGGGGCCAAAATGTAACTGCATTAAATCTCAAATTATGCACTAATGAAGAGTGCTAAGAGATGTCTCAGGATTCTTTAGGTGGACAAAGCAAGGATGCTAAAAGTTAATGACCAAACATGTGAAATCATGAAAGCTGAATTTCACATTTATGCCTGTCCAGTCACCCATGGCAAGTAAAAATGTTGCAAGATTAGCTGAGTTTATCTTGTACTTATTCCAGTAAACTAGTGAAAAAACAAAACCAAATATTACAGAAGCAAAAAAATAATGATGACAAAAATGATTACAATCTGGTCCATCTAGTTGCACTCAGCTGTACAAGTAAAAGTCATTAAAAAAAATTCTGAACTTAATCATAGCATATACTGTAATCAACTATGTTCATGGTCATCAACATGTTTGAATTTTGTGGTCAGTTTCTCAATGACCATTCACTCTATGATCTTTGATTGGTGATTCTGTATTGCAAATAGCTGCCATCACATTTTGTGACCATAAGGGAGAAGTAACTGAGTGAAATGTAACTGACATATCAAGGAAACAGCATTTTTTAACTACTATAATGCTCTGAAAATAGTAATTTCTGACCTTCAATGTTCCCCTGGGCTAGTTAACATAATCACCCCAAATGTAAAGGGGACAAAAGCTCTTTTAAAATAGAAATATGCAATCTTTTCTTAGCATTTTTATAATAAACCTTTGATGTTAGTTACTTCTAATCAAGATCAGATTGTGTATGGTCAATGGTTCTTGCTTGATACTTAACATTTCTCTAAAAAGCCATCTGTGTCTTCATTGGCACTAAATATCTGACTACATTGTTTTAATGTATAGTATGTGCTTCATTATGATTATCAAGGACGAACTTTCCAAAAAAAGTTTCTTACCAACATAAACCTGTCTACATATTCATTTCCTTGTTCTGCCTTGCCTGCTACCAACATTAAACGACTCTGAAGATCCTGCAACTGTTCAAATGTGTATTTCCGATGACCTTTCCTCTCTTTGTCATGGTCAGGCACTGTCAAATGAAGGACGTTCTGAAGATTCTGAGATTAGAAAATATACACTGTAAACTTATGAAATATACTTAATGATTATATTGCACAGATACCTAAACAAGAAGGCCATGACCTGCATGATCACAAACCTTCCATAACAGGATAAATCATTTAAAACACACAATACCTCAAAATGCAGTCACATTTTAATAAAAAAAATTGCTTTTCAGTAATCTCAGGATGACAAACAAAGACAGTGACCTTTCTTCACTACCATGATATATGCCCATAACATGTATACACTGTAAGCAGTCCTGTCAGTGTTTATAGTAAACTGTCTTTGGTAAGCTGATACAACTGAGGGCAGATTTAGCAAACAAAACATAAAGCAGTCAGTGATAAACAACCATTTTACAGATTATTAAATTGGTTCATTGATTACTTAACCGGCTGACAATAAATATATGCAAAATTCTTTCAGCACTATTTTGGTAGAGATCATTAGGTTAACTTGTATAAGTAAATTACACTAAGTGAAACACCAATTTATATGAAGTTAGGTAAATCAAAGGAATGAGTGTTGAAAGACTTAAGTTATTACACATCACAGCCTTGAATGAGAATGTTTGTAATTAAGTTCATGATCACTTGCAGCATCTTCAATGTTGGATTTTACTCCATATATAAAAAAAGAATACAATCATTGGTGAAAGTGTTGTTCAATTCTGAATGTAAAATGTCAAAATGCAGCTGTGATTTGGAGAAGGATGAGTTATATACTCCTCAAAACTAAATTTCATAACTCCCAGTTGACAATGTTTGAAGCATAGCAGCAAATTGAGACATTTTATTCTCTGCATGCTGCAAGCATTATAGTGACATAAGCTGTTCTGGAGTGTATGAAATCCATCAACATAGCAACAACCCCATCATCGGAAAATGTACAAATGCAGAATACATTCCAAAGTAACTATATCATTCTCAAAACTGTCAATAGGGCTGGAGAACTAAGTGCTTGATTATGGCAGTTGTTCTGGTACTTATATGATCAGATTGAGCTTTAACATTGGTTTCATTGCACTCAAAGAAAATCAATTGTATGTGATTTTCATCTACTCACTCATTTTAAGGTATTCATCAAAATTTAATGGAATTCACACAATTATACATACATCCTGGAGTAAAAAATCAATATAAACGGCTCAAAAACATTCTGAATGAGACCTCAATCCCAAGGTCAAAGAACAGGTGATTGTGACACAAAATGAACTGGAACTGATTTAGCTTAACAATTGCTTAAACTTTGAAAATAATGTTCCTGCCTTTGCCATGACCATAATTAACATCAGAAAAGTGATTGCTTTATCTTGCTTCCCACTAACACTGGTCAGAAAAAAAGCATCCATACATCAAACAAGTGTCTGATAACTGAAATGCAAGTTATTTCCAAACAATCGATTTTATATTACATGGCAAACTAAATGAAGGATGGAAGCATGGATACTGGATACATGAACATGTTTTAAGAGACAGTAAAACTAATTTTTTTATGTAATTTTTATGTTGCTATTGTTTTGCTGCCTTTTTTCCTGACAGAAAATACCCCCTCCATATGCAGAGAATCCATCTTTCCATTGGGTTACTGGAAAGTTCTAGAACTCTAAATCACTCCTAATCTACCCCATAGCTACCTTGCCTCTCCACACTATCCTTCAATCCTTATCAGGACATAACCAAAATTAGTGAGACATCAGTGCCTGGCAGAAATAGCAAATATGGCAATAGCAACATGTATTACATCAATAAAATTAGTTTTACCCCCTTTCGACTACATTTTAATATTAATAATACATGATCTATTTCTATTTTGTAGCTGAATTTGTCAGTTTAGTAGGAGGTTGAAGATCCCACAACTGCTGAAAGAAAAACAAATACAAAGAATACTCACCCTCACTTTAGAATAGAAGCAGAACAGAAGACTACTGTCAGATAATGTCCACATAGGCCACATTTTCAGCAATGTCAATCAGACCCAAAGAAAAAAAAATACCTTTCCTTTGGTAAGCTAATGAGTGAAAGTAAAAGAAGACAAAGAAAGTATGAGATCACCAAAATGCAGATTTGTCACATCCTCCAGAGACAAATGAGTTAAATAGGACAATGAGGTAGAAATGGCACAAGTTTTAAAGACTTTCCTTCTAATTACTCTTCATAAGGAACTGATAAGTTCTCTCAATAGATATTGCAATCTACCTCAAAACTGGGGGTGCTGAAATATCACCTGAACCCTTAAGGTGGAGGAAAAGACATTTCTCACCCATTCTTCTCTTTCATGTGCTTCCAAGTAAAAGCATAAAAGCCCCAGTTGGAAATTAAAATCAATCTCAAAAGAGCTCCAAAAATTCATAGTGTGTTTCAAGAGATTCCATCAAGACTGAATAATACGCCATTCCTTGCATTTTTAAATACCTCATTAGGTCTGCTATGTGAGAGTCCACACTGATGGCCAGGCCTTCATTAATGTTTGTTTGCTGAATAGGATGCCCTATAGTCCTTACTAGTAAAATATTAGTATCAATTCTCTCTGAAAAAGATTTGAAGAAAATTGGCAACTGTAATCATGGATGAATTTCTAGGATTTACATTTTTCCATCTGCATCAATCACAAAAGATTCTCCATTTGACATCATAGACCTTAGATGCAGATCATCTTCTGAACTTAACAATGCACTTGAAAAGTTTTCCTCTAAAACTTATCCTGGAAGAGAGATCATAGGAGATGAGGCAAGCATAAAGTTGGAGAATCTGCTGGCTGTTATGTTGGACAAAGCCCCTGTGCTGTGACAGGAGGTCCCTCCTCTAGGGAAATGTCCTGGAATGGTCCACCAGCAGATCAAGAAGATCTACCATGAATGGTGGTGAATCACATGGGCTATCAAATTAAACTGAGCAGTGGAGCTCCTTACTTTGTGATGTACTTGTGGGATCATCCCAAAAGGCTGGATCATGTATCAGAACAGGCTGTCCCACTTCAGACTAAAAGCAGCCACTGCCCAGGTCCCCTGGTTAGGGACAGGGGAAACATAAAAGGAAAACTTGTAGCCTTGTTACAAACAAGCCCACCACTGGTGTCCCTCAAAGTTGGAAAAAGGTAATTTGCTTTGGATTGGTACAGACACTGCTCCCTAAGGACTATATTTCCCTTTCCCTGGTACAATGTCTGCAACATTTTTTTTCTGAGGCTGCCTAATGAATGAAGTTACAATCTCAATGCAGAAAAAGATGCATGTATGCCTCCTTGTCTCCCAAGGCACACTACCACTAACATGCTTTTGGAAGAGACCATCATGCAGATTTTATTGACACAACCCTGGAGATCTTAAAAGACTACCCTCATTTCCGAATTGTTGATGTGGGGGACAGATTCTTCCTGGGACCATGACCCCAAAAGAATCTGATGTGTATGCAAACAGAAAGGTATGGGATACAGGGGTATGCATTGGAGGACTCCATCTAAATATGGATCCAATATATCCATATATTATACGAAAAAGGAGAAATTGGAAAGGACTGAAGTGCATTCTCCCTATGGGAATTAAATCTGCCTTGCAGTTAAAAAGAAAAAAAAAGATAAGTTATACAACATGTACAATGAGTCTTGGCTATTAGTGCCTCCAACAGAGTCAAGATCTTATCTACCCTGTCCTGAGAGACATGGATTAATCCACTTCAGGGGGAAATTTATCCCCCATATAAGAAATCTTGCGATGGAGTATGGTCTGATTTCTCTAGGTTGGGTAAAAGACCCCAACTGGTCAATAGCCGAACAGAGGGAACGATCTAATATGAGGGACTCAAGCCAGCCACTATGGATCAACGAATCATCAAAATTCAAACATTTGAAATACAAAGGTTTGCCAAGTGACACTAAATAGGCTGCAACTACTCCCACACACTGAGTGCATAGACCAGGCCAAACAGTAGAACTCAAAGTTGGAAGACCTCTCTGTCAGACAAAACTGGATGTACCGATGCTTCACAAAAAAGAGCTTGTGCTGCTCCTCCATAATGGGAGGGCACAACTCACTTTCTTCCAAACTGTTATCTCTCTTCAGAGGGTCCCACTAATCTGAATAGTCCTTAATAAAATTAGCATAAGTCACATTAACTCATTAACCCCTGGTGCCCCGATAACTTGTTGCACTTTTCCTTCATCATCTCCCGAGCGCCTCGTTAACGAGGCAGAGTTTACCTAGCTTGTATCCCGGGCGCGAATTTGAGAGGCAGTATTTGGCATGGCTTATTTCCTGCATGACGAGTTAAGTCGTCGCAATCCATTGGCTAATTTTAAGCCATTTCCTAATTATGCAGGCTTTTTAACCAATAAAATTTTAGCTTACATAGACAGAGTGAACATCGCTGAACACACGGAAAAAATTTGATTTCGATAGCGGCAGAAATAGTAAAGATAATTAGATCCAAAAATGATACAAATTCATGGGAATCAGTCAGTTGGAGCAGACTTTTACTTGACAAACTCTGACGTAGTATTTTCAGGATTTTTATCGGTTGAGATTGATAGTGACATCGAAATAGCCATTGATGATAACAGCGAATGTGAGGAGTTCAAATTTTATTGTGTTTTATTAGGTTTTACATTTTTAGTGACAATTCTAAGAAAGAAAGGTAATTCAAGAGCAAGGAAAATATTTGCATCTTTGAACGGTATTCACAGGAGGTTACATTTATAAAAGAGATGACAAGTGGAATTTCTGTGTACATTAAATATAATTTTTTTATGTGTTAATCATTATGTGTGTATTCCTAATGGATTTTATGGATTATTTATGGCAAAAGAAATAAATTGATAAGAACATCATTTATTTTTATCTTTATGCATGAGTTTTATTTCTGCATGTAGCATGAAATTTATACCATTATGAATATAATTTTATTGAGAAATGGTGTGTCAAATTTCAGCCTAATTAAACAAATATAAATAAAATAATAATAAATTTACTGCAAGTAAATCCTCTGCAAAAAATATGCAAGCCAAGTGCTGTGAGTACCTCTCAGGGATACAGGCACTGGTAAGACTAACACTGGTCTAGGTGATCTCTGCAAGTATGCTGTAGGGGACTGCCTAGCTATTTGGCTCAGGGGTTAATGAGTTAACATGAATGTAAATTACAATGATTTCTCATTGTAATAAAGCAATAAATTTCAGCAAGGATAGGGATATTTACTAAATACCTGCATGAACTAGAAAATAATTCACAAACAATTATTATAGTAGTCATGCAAGTCCCTGTTGTGTAAGACCCTAAATCCAAAGTTATATGAATGTAATCAGACAAACTGTGAACAACTCTCAAGAGAACCAAAATTCAAGTATGGGCATGTATGTACTGCTTGAAAAAAAAAACTGATAGAAACCTTGCACAATGTATTAAAATAACTTAATACAACTATTTTTAAATCAACTATAAATCACCTCACTTGCAAATTTTCTATAAAAAAGGAGGAAATCTCATAAGGGCAGGTGCATTCAAAATGTTAATGTAAGACATAGAAGTTATGATGGCATGCATTTGTAAATGTTACATAGTGTAAATGGCCAAGGTGACAGACCATCACTTGTTATTTTCTGGTTTGTCAAGCTTAGTACCCAATAATCTTATTACATAATAAACCAAACAGACTGAATGGGCATGCCAAATAATGGAATTTGGAATAAGCTGGTTATTTATCATAAATATGAATGTTGACTCTCTATCATGATGGGGTCATTAGAGATAAATTAAAAATTAAAAATAACCTTAATCTAAATAAAACCAATTTCTAAACTCAAACCATGAAATAAATCTAGTATTTTTTTTCAGTGTTCAAGTTTTAACATTTGAGAAGATCTGACATACATGTTATCTACAAACAAATACAAATATATAAGCAAATTATGGGAACAAATTTCTAAATTTACAAATAGATTAAGTGAATATCAGACTCTGGGATCAATTATATATAAGTGACAAAGTACTATCTCACCAAGACAATGCTACTATCTTTATCCTTATCAATGTTAAATGCTCCTATATTGTAGACACCCTTAGAACTGATGGCCTCAGCTTGTGCAAGGGAGGTAACTTCAACTGACCCATGTGCCTGCTTAACAGTCTTCAGCTGCTCTAGAAGATGATATGCATCAAGCTGCAGATTAAAAGAAAATATAAGACTTTAAATATGAAGTCACTAAAATAATATTGTGAAATATATCAGAACAAATGCAAAGCAAAACTTATCTATCTTGGTCACCAAGTATAAGATCAAGAAAGAAATAATAAACACAATGTGCAGTACCTGTAAGCAAAAGGAGAATGTTGCTGCATACATGGATGGATAAAACTCATAAATCTGCCTTCACTGAGTCCTAGCAGAAGTGTTGTAAGAAGAAACAAAGGTCCAGGTGTGACAGATATTGTTCAACAGCATAACATCAACCAAAATACCAAATGCAAGGCAAGGGACCAATAAATATCGGTACCAGTTTAAGTATAATGCTAGCAAAGATGACTAGAGCTGATACAGATCAACATGATTAATTCTAATGCTTTCTATAAAATCTAGTTAAAATCCAGGTAAGATTTTCCTATTTATAATAACACCAACCATATTTGATAGTAGATCAGCATCATATGTCCAACTTTTAAAGCCCTTTATATTTGAATAATTTCTCTTTTGGTTTTATTCTGTTAAGATCTTGTAAAAAGTGTTATTTAAATGCATTTTATGTTTAGTAACAGCAGCTGAATGTGATGGCAGTCTGACCAACATAATTTTCAGAAAATTTAAAGGCCTTCATGCCACCATATTGTCTATCAAATTCATTTATGTTCAGTTCTGCAGCTTTTAAAAGTTGTTATTTAAAGATTTTTCTACTTTAGCAGGGGTGATCAAATCAGATGGGAGATTGGCATTATTTAGGGGACTTTATGCCTGTATGTTTTCTGTCAGATTAGGTTTGATTCTCTTTAAAAAAAACTTCTGTGAAGATGTTTTTGAAGGTTTCTTTATTTTTAGCAACTGCAACAGTATTTAGCGTTTTTTTCAGAAAAAAAAAACACGTTTTATTAAGGTAACTGTAGCCAGGCTTAATGGCAGATTATCATTAACATACACAATAAAAAAATCTAAGTCATATGCATTCTTTCAAATTTCATTGAATTCTGTTCAGAGATATGTGAGAATTCAATGAAAGGTCCTTTTTTTAATAAAGAAAGCTATATTTGACAGCATTGGGATCAATTTTATGCAGATGTAAACGACTTTTAACAGAATTCAAAATTTGGTCAAAGTCTGTTCAGTGGTCTGTGACACATTGTTTTGTCTGCCTTTTTTAATAATTTTTTAAATAGCCTCCATCCAAATTTGATGGCAAATCTGCATCACTCATCCTATACTAAATGCCATCATACTTTCTGTCAAAGTCTGTCAACTTATGTTCAGTACGTTTTGATAAGCATGATCAAAAGGTTTTTATTTTTTCATAATAGCAGTGATTTCTAATGCCAGATTTGCATCATTTGTGTAGAATGTAATTATGTTTTTGACTGTATGTTTTCTTTCAAATTTGGTCAGATTCTATTAAACAGTTTTTAACATTTCAATTCAAGGTTTATTCTAATTTAGTAATTAGGTTAACTGTCTGTACTAGGACAGGAATTTTAAAAAAGTATATATAAAAAATTGGGATGAGCAAGTTTAACAAATGTTTGACATAAAAATACAAAAATAAAATTATTTAAAAAAAAAGAAAAAAGAGAAAAGAAAGTAGAGATGCTGCTGTGAGTTTTGAACTCATGACCTAGAACAGAGAAAGAAAGAAAGACAAACGTGGGTATTAATGTATAGGATGAAATACCATGTATTTGTTACCGACTTTTTAGGTATGAAATATATTTGTTACCGACTTTTTAGGTATGAAATATATTTGTTACCGACTTTTTAGGTATGAAATATATTTGTTACCGACTTTTTAGGTATGAAATATATTTGTTACTGACTATTTTGTATGAAATGATAGCCTGTCCTAGGACAGGAATAAAAGACCCCATAACAAATTAAATGAGTGAGTTTGGAAGAACTTTTGAACATAAAAATACCTAAAAAGTAAAAAATATATTTTGGATGCTGCCACAAGTTTTGAACTAATGACCACTAGTTTACAGGAAATAGGACAGAAAGAAACACAAATGTGGGTGTTTGTACATATATGGTTACAATTATATTTAATGAGAGATTGGCATCTTTTAGAAAACATGAAAATTCTTCATACCAGAGACTTTTACAAATAGCTGTTTGAAGCTTGTGACACTTATAGACCTGATGACTTATTTCATGGTCTAGTGGCATGGTTTTTATACACTGCATTTTATGCAACTCAAACTTAATAAAATGATTTTCTACTGTTTTGGAGAAGCCATCAATTTTTTTTTCTGTAACTGTGGCCATATTTGATGGCAGATCTGCAACACTGTATAAATTTAAATTTTTTTATGCCTGTATGTTTTCTGTTTTCTATAAAATTTGGTTGAGCAAGATTTTTCAGTCATTTAATTGTTTTTACTGTACTGTTACTAAAACAGTTATATTTAACAGAAGATGAGCATAATTTGTATGAAATTGAAAGAACTTCATGTGAGGATATTTTTCAGACAAATCATGGTCATGTATGATACAATTAATTCGGTGGTATTATTAAAGGTAGACAGATGTAGCTTTATGATGATACCAAATAATATGGATGTTCTAGTTGCACTACAAAATACAGAGAGAGAAACATCACTTTTTGGTCCTTAGTTTTTTCCAGCTGAAATTCGCCTGAGGTTGGAATTCGATTTTGTGGCTATTTTTTACTTTTTGGCCTCAGATCTAAGACAGACCAGTCTGAATTGCACACAGACTGGTGAACCTTTGCAAAAAGTAGGATAAGAATGGGCATTTAGAATAAAGAGTGGTCTCAACACGAAAATGATGGGTATGTTAAGCAAAAAAAAGTCCAACTTTTACCCTTCTGCTCATGCTCAGGAGAAAGAGCCAATGAAAAAGATGTTTTTAACACAAATTGGCATTAGGTTAACCAAAAATGTCTTGGAGGTAAATGTAATAGGATGTATTTGCCGCTGCCGTTAATCACGCGGCTTGACTGATTTGATTGTGAATGAGTTCTCTCAAGATTTTAAAGTACACACAAAATTCTTTTGTCAAAAATAATTATACAGCTATAATGACCTTATTTTACTCTTTAATCTTTCCATACATAATATATGTGTACCAAAAACATAAAATGGTTAAAATTGCTGTTAAACATAACATATACTTCACTGCATTACAGGCCTATGCATAGCAGACTGCACTGTGTAATGTTGCTACATGCGTATCAAAGGCTAAAAAGCCATACACTTTATGAGGGAAAGGGTTAAAATCAATTAGTCCAACTCAGAAGTCAAGACAAATCTAATATTTACTCCTGGTTGATCAGTGACAAAGCAAGTCATTAATATGCTCTAGTGAAAAATCCTTTCATTTTGGCATCATCACTTAAGTGGTGGGCATGTTATTGGGACAGGTAATGAATAAAGAAATTATTTTTAAAGTAGTTTTTATATTTTGTTTGTTTTTATCACATTGTCATAATGAAGTGATTTTCTTTTCACATATTAGTTAAATTTATCTGGCCCCTACAAGTGAATGTTGAGAAAAGGAAATGTCAGTATCTAAAGGATGGAGAATAGAGTATTATTCAATACCCTTCCCTTCCTTTCCGTGAAATGACATTCATTATTACAACATGGTTACCAGTTTTGTAGGTAAATTCTTATCCACTTTCAGTGTATTCCATATTGTTTCACATTTGTCCAACAGTTCCTTGTATCCAGAATCCTCATCAAGGTCAAAAATGAGGGAAGCATATCCTGTAGTGGCAGCATGTAGACAGTTGACCTTGGCAATTTCCATGTCTCCCTCTCCAGCTGAGGTCATGGCAAGATCAACAAACACCTTCAGCTCTTTCAGACCACCTGTGAAAATGAGCAGAAAGCTGAGAAAATACTGGCAGTGTGTGTGTGTGTGTGTGTGTATATATATATATATATATATATATATATATATATATATATATATCGATTAATGACATACCAGTACAATTCTTCTTGCTTGTGCCAAGTAAAAACTATGTGATATTTATGATACAATTTAAAAATAAAAAATTTAAATTTAAAATTAAAAAAACTAAATTTAAAAATTGCTGCAATCTTTCAGAAGAAGAATAATAAAAGAATACAAGAAGAATAATACAAATAAACAAGTACTCCTTTAGTTAAAAGACAATAGGTACAGAGGTTTGTCTTGTTTAGTATTTAATGACACAGCAACACAAGTAGGTTACTTAGCACCAATGCAACTGGAACAAAATACCTTGCCCAAAGAAACATCATAGTAACTGACCTAAGCAGATCTAAAATTTTTGTTATGCTATGGCTCCTACCCCCATCTGTTACCTATATGTATTACTAAATTAAGGAAGGTGCACTGGACCTATTTTTCATCTTTGAGCCTGAAGCAGTATCTAATGACTGAAGCAAAAGTAAAAATATTCAAAAACTAGTAAAATATGAAATATTGCTATAACATCATGAAAATAAAATCAGGCTATAGAGTAAGATCTCTCATGGTCTGCATTGTTGTGAGACAAGGTAAGTAGTCATTGAATAACTAATTTTAGATTTGGGAAGCGGATACCACCAGTACTAATTCTCTGCCTGATAATATCCAGCCATTAGCTACAAAAGCTCCTTTTCTGGCCATCATCTATTAATACATGCATACAATCATTAGGCAGCATGCAATAATCCTCAAACTCATCTTTAAGTGCTTCATAATCCAGGTGCGGAGCAACTCAAACACGTAAATGTCGCTGCTTGTAATAAAAGAGATGTGCAAGGTATTTTTAATGAATGCTTGGATGAGGGATTCATTTTTCTCCATAACTCCTAAGATATTATCTCAGGAACTGTCCAAAAATTGATATCTAAAACAAAACAAAATCACTAAAGTAGCAGTCCAGAAGTTTATACTTCATAAGCTGGTGATCAGTTCTATCAAAATTTTGTATATAATGTTTAGACAGTTATGAATTAGCTATATGGTGTGCTGTTTAAGGTAAAAAATTGGTATAAATTTGCTGTGTAACATATTTCTGAGCCATGAGAATGATGCCCCTAAGTATCTGTACTACTTTCATCATGCTGGCAATGCCTCTTCCTGTTTGGATTACAAATCTCACCCACTTAATTAGAAACTTTATTTCAGGCAACACACATAAGCTAACATTTTCCAAAATATCTTAAAAATGGTTAAATCATTGCTCTTTCTAAAAATGTATGTGTAGAGCATCTGTTTGGCAGAATAAAAGAATAAAAAGCAATTTAAATATTTTGTCATGCCTTTACTCACCTTAAAATTAAACTAATGCCAGATATGGAAAATTTCGGGTTTCACTTGACATATAAACCAATAATTCTATGCAAGACTTTATCACTTTAACACAGGGTATGGTGCAAAAAAGACTCATTTTGATCTCTGGACCTAATGTTAATTTTCTAAAGCATATCAAGAGTTACCTGCACCTTGCTTGTGCATAGCTCAAGAAGATTCTGGATTGTACTTTATTTTTTTAAAAAATTATTTCAGACTTCAGGGATTTATTTTAAAAAGTTTGCAAGAATTTTAAATGAAAAAATAATTATAAATTTTTAACAGAATAAAAACATATAAAAAAGTTGTACACTGATGAAAATGACAATCAAATTGTACAAATTATGGGTAACCCATACAAGCTGACATGTATGCATTGGTCTACCACTGTTGTGTTTGCCTAAATGTGCTAAAAGATTTTTGTGAAAAAAGGTCTGAGTTCAAAATGTTCAGCCAAAGTGTAATCAACCATTACATAGCTTGGCTCTCTAATGCTTCTCATTGACACCAGTAGGCAATTAAACTAATATAAATTATCATGTACAAAATAAATTATGACTTAACTGATATTAATTAAATCTTGACCCTTTTTAAGGTAAAGTACTCTTTGCTTTTATCATTATACTTTTAGAAAAAACATATAATTGGTACCATATATCCATTTTTGCACTTGTACGTTGTTAAACCATGTGTTATATATATATATTGCTACAGACCACAAAAGAGACAAGAATAAAAAGAACATAATTTTCTATGATAGATGAGGCATTATAAGGAGCTCATAAAACACAGAGATTCATTAAATCACTGTAGTCTGCTTCAGAAGATGATTCTTATTGTGCTTCCTTTACACCAGACTGAACTTGGTGAAAGTCAGTTTTGAGTAACCTTCAGTCACAACCAGTATTACAACAATAGTTCCTAAATCAGCATTCATGATTCTACTGGTGGTAGGAAAAAAATCTTGTATTAAAGGCCATCTTCCACACATGCCATTTTCTTTTTGAAATTTACTGCTTTTGAAATTTATAACATCCTATTGCCTTCTCAGTAAGCTAGGACTGCACTGCTGGATGTGTGGTCACAAATTCATAGCAAATACTACTATACCTTAGTGACTGTGACATTGTAGATTATCCAATTATCAAGTTACATATATTGATTGGAACATAAACAGCACTCAACAGACTTTAATCACAAAATTCCAACAATGACGTCATTGTAGCATGAAATATAGGTCAGATAGACTTTTTCTGCTATGAGGGTGTAGTACTTACAATGCATCCCCTCACCAAGTGGCACGAATCTACATAAAATAGAATGCAAACAGCATTCCAAGAATTCTTTTAGTCATGAACTAAATGCAAAAATGTAACAAATGCCAATAAAACATTAACTCCAGGTTATGATAAACTTCTTTTATTCTAAGAGTTTTGAAAAATGCAAAATGCATATTGTCATCAGTTTAAAAATTCTAGCATGAAAAGTGCCTGAGAAACAAACTTCAAGCACAATTTAACCCAAGTCAATAAAGCATAATGTATGAACCATAAAAATTTACAATCTACATAAAATAGAATGCAAACAGCATTCCAAGAATTCTTTTAGTCATGAACTAAATGCAAAAATGTAACAAATGCCAATAAAACATTAACTCCAGGTTATGATAAACTTCTTTTATTCTAAGAGTTTTGAAAAATGCAAAATGCATATTGTCATCAGTTTAAAAATTCTAGCATGAAAAGTGCCTGAGAAACAAACTTCAAGCACAATTTAACCCAAGTCAATAAAGCATAATGTATGAACCATAAAAATTTACAATCAAGACGCAGCCCCCGACACTCAATTTCACTACTACTGATATGATAGGATGGTTATATTCATTATGATGTGAAAGATCATTTTGTTATGATGACTTCATACATGTAATCATCATTTTACATGAGCTTTACAACATTGATAACTATGCAATAAACTCTCAGATGGAAACAATTTATGATGAAACAATATTTCCTAAATAATCTACGAATGACAACATAGCATCATGACAGGCCACTTCAGAAAATATTTTTAAATATGTTACTGTCCCTGTAAGAAAACAGCAGGATTTTAGCTGTGTTCAATTGTTTTACACATTTTTTTTACTGCTATTTCAATGATAAATAGTGTCACTTATCTACAAATATATAAAGTAGTTTTTGTAAGCTGAGTCCCTCCAAAACTAACAACTTTAGTCTTTTTCTTTCCTCTATTTCTCTTCTTTTTCTTCTCCTTCTTATCATTGTTACTTAAACTCTGTCATTTATCATGGCATCAACAAAACTGATGCCATCCTTTTAACTTGAGGCTAGTATGTAGATTTATAAGCCACATACAGCCCAAGTGCATGCAATTTTAAAAGTATAACCAAAACAGCATTATGCTGGATATGAAAAGCTCAAGAGTAGAAAAGCAATTTGAGTCCTGTATTTATTAGAGATGACTGACTAAAATAGTGTCTGCAAATATTAACATACCTGGCATAGATTCTCGCAGCCACATGACCAGTGGTTTACACTTCTTGAAGTTGTCTAGGCAATCGATTTTCTCTGGTGCAAGGTCTCGTAAAGAAGCACAGACTTCTAGTACAGAATGATCAAATTCTTTCATCTTTCTTTCTGATGCATTTTCCTGAAAATTTTGATATAAAGAATACCATGATTTAAACCTAGAAAATTAGACAGGAAATTCAAATAAGTGAACCAAATTAAAAAATCAGAACCTGTAAATGCTCTGAGCCTAGAATTTGCTTTAATGATTTGGGTTGCTGAGAGTTCCTGAGGATGCATGCAATAGACGGCATTACACTTGAAATGAAATTGTGACTCAAGTCTTACCAAAACTTTTGGTTACTGATGTCAAGACCTATTAATAAACAAATGAAACTTCTGATGTCTGAAAAAGTGTAGCAATCAACATTTATGATATATTTTCTCTAAAATTTTCAATAAAATCAAACATGTCCCTTAAATCAAATTATTGAGCACACTAATAGCTTGGAGGAGTGATGAAATATTAAGTTATATCACATCAGATGGAGGCACATTTAACTTCAGAGATATAGCTATTCAAGATCCTTTTCACGATTTATTAGAATACTGCTCAAAATAATGCTTCTAATTTTTGTCTAAAGTTGGTTTCTTTATATGTCACTAGAGAATTTATAATAACATTTCATAAATTACTAGTAGCACTCTTGTGGTGACTTCTTGTTAGAAGATTTTTCTATTAATGTTTTTAGTATTATCATAAGCAGAAATATATGAAAGTGAAAAAACTAATATCAAGTATTATTAATTTACTTAAATCTGAGTTGACTCCCTTGACATAAAAAAATCTTTATTTCAAAGGCCTGAGGATCTATTTGGCTTATTATTTATTCTAACACATAAAGTTTATTATTATTAATAGTAATACAAACTAAACCTGTTGAAAGAAAATATATACCATGTAAATGGCATGGAGGGACTGAAATGAAATCCTCCAGTCTAAAAGCAGAGTTGGTCCAGTTTATGATCAAAACTATTCACCAAATGTCATTGCTCTCTTCTGATACAATTTTGGTCAATTTTAATATTCAATATTATTTTGTACTGCTCATTGTTTGTATGATTTACTTTTCAAATTAGTTTAAAGTATAGAAATATTGACACAAAACTTTTTTAACAAAGTGATTGAAATAAACTGCACCAACACAAAATAAAGTAGTAATGATATGGAAGATGAAGAAAACAAAGAAACAAAAATTGAAGCATATGTGATTTAAAAAAAAAGAGGAATAAAGAGAAAGAGTGGCATTTAGAACTTTACTTTTTATTTGAAAGTTAAGCACAGGAATTGCAATTTGCTGTATTTTGTTTGCAAAGTATCCTTTCTCTAAACATGATGCAGTATTATTCAACAAATTCCACTGGACCAATCTCACAGCAAAACTGACCAAGTGTTGTCTTATATGTATCTTGCTGCCTTGAGACCAAACCACTCTGTGATAGAAAAGGATCATTTGGCAGTAGTGTAGGTAATAGGAAAATTTCACACAAACCTATTATAAAGGGAATTTGTACCTGACATGGACTAGTCCAGTATTTCAATAAAATTTAAAAATGTCAATTCAAGAGTGTTTAATTGGGCACTGACTTTACAGCCATACTGCTTTTAAATAAAGACAATCAGACAATCTGAAAATATAAAGGGTGAAGTACTTGAATAGAGTTTTTCTGCTTACCATCATGTCCTGGTAATGAAAATAGTAAGTTTCTGTTTTTTGGTTGTTTTAGTTTTTTTGCTCACATTCCCTGATATTCTAAAAGTCTTTAAACTTTGTTTAAGGGGGAGGTACTGTCATGGAATTGTGAACACAAAAATGCTTTGCAGTACATATGAATCCATATTTAGATAGGTTTCATTGTCATGAGATTTAGATGATTAATGTTCATTCACAGTTGCATGCACAAGACATGGCAGTATGAACCTGTTTAACCTCAAATTCTCTGGCTGTGATTGAAGTACAGACTACAAATTTTTCACTGTATCATCAAAATACAGATGAGTCTTGTCACAAAGCTGTCCACTTTATGGAAGCAATCTTCATCTGTCTTGTATCAATCATGCTGAATTTTGTTCACATCAATAGGGTGTTAGGTTAATTCAGTATTCATCTGCATTATAAACATTTTGTTCTCTTAACTTTTTTAAATATTTTTACTTCACCCAACCTGGTTTCATCCAGGTACATGCAGAAGTTTTCAGAATAATCACTTGTGATCTGTTTTTCAAGAAGATTACAGCCTATCTATTTCAGATTTGGGTAGATTTGTGACCTATCATATTTCTTTAAAACACTTGATACATCTTCTTATTTTTCCAATAATTTTGCATGCCATATGATTTGACACAGAAGCAAGAGCAATCTAGATTTCCCTATTGGAATGATTGTACAATGCATCTATTCCAATTTTCAGTTGTTGGATAAAGGCAATGGAATTTATAAAGACCATTTTCCATTCCCTAATAGTGTTACCATAGCCAAAGCTTTAGTATTGTATTCCTGCATCATCCCAAAGTATCTCTGTAGATAGAGGCAATCAATCCACTATTTTCATTTATGACCAAGCAATCAACTTTAAAAGTCTTTTGGTTGAAAATTCCATCCATTTGAGAGATTTAGAGAAAACATTGACAGCCTTGTTGATAATATTGAGGGTAACTCAACATCATTTTCATTTAAGACTAATTAGACACTATAAGAATTCTATAACAATCCCTTATCAATTTGACTTTTTATTAAAGTGAGTAGTGATAACAACATTTTCATTATTGGACATTAGTATGGCACCATTTATAGCCAATAAAACATAAAAAGTCTTTTGGTGATAACCTTAAGTTTATATGATCTTTAAATTTGGAAGAGTAAAGAAAAGATTTTCAAGATGGCTGCCAAGGTGACCAAATTGGATATGAGGTTGGCACAAGTTCCACTAAGGACCAACTATACATCTTAAGTCTTCTGGTGCAAGCACAATGACCATCCATCATGAATAGAAATATAAAAAAAAGATTTTCAAGATAGCCATTGTGAAGGTAATACTGTCAATCAGAACCATTTACAATTTGGACCAACTAACATCAAAAGTTTCAAGGTGGCTGCCAGGGTGACCATATTGGACATCAGGTTGGCACAATTTCCACTAAGGACCAACAGTAGATCATAAGTCTTCTGATCACTATGGTGACCATACTAAATGTATGAGCACCATTTCAATTTAAATCAACCAAACATTATAAAATGTCTTTTGGTGAAAAGCCAAAGTTGATATGATCATTCATTTAGGAGGAGTAGCAAATAAAAGATTTTCAATATAATGTTCAAGCAGCATTGTTTTCATTTAGGATCAAGTAGACATTATAAGAAACCATGGTTATCATATTACAAAGAAATTCAACATAATGTTTTTATTTAAACTTCAAAAGACATCTTGATATGACCATCAAAAAGGTGTGAAGCAAATACAAGATTTTTAAGATGGCCACAATCACAGTCATATTGGACAGCTGCAAAAATTTATTATTTAAGACCAAACAGGCATTAAAAGATATCTTTTAGTGAGACAAACCAAGGCTGATATTACCATCCATTCAGAAGGTGCAATGATAGGAAGGTTTTCAAAATAACTGCAGTGGTGGCCATACTGTACAGATGTTCTTGTCTCCCCTATATAACTTGTGATGAACCAGGGACCATGGCAAAGAGTGCTCTCATGTCCCTTGCATCAAGTCACTCAATGCCCAGTCACTCTCCAACTTTGAGCATCCTTGACTATGATGATGATGATGATGATGCACTCTCTCCTCATTGCTTCCAGCCAGTTCTAGATAGAAGCTGTGGCAATGACAGCTTCTCCCAGGTCCACCCCTTCAGCTCAGATGGTTGAGGTTTGATAGTTTTATAATGTTGTAAATGAGGTTTACCATCTGTTACCCCCAGACTTGTGCTCCAACCTGGCAAACAGTCCATAAGGATCCTTTCCATTTTGGGCAAGATCTCTGAGGTACCAGTTCAATCAGACCTCTTACATCTCCCACATTCAACCATGATTGAGGAAATATCATGGAGGTATTCACAAGGCCAATATAGGTTAACATATCTCATTTTTGCCTAGACCAGGAAGTTTTTCAATTCTGGATTTTGCCTTTCATAATTTCTTCTGCACCCAATCTTAACATGGATCATGGGAGTGGTGGTGGCCGACCTCCAAATACATGGAACATTGATTCTATAGTTGACTGACTGATCAATAGTGTACAAGTTCAGTCCCTTCGTCAGGATCTGTTCTGCTCTTGGTCCACCTTAACTCAGTTGTGTCTCTTACCATCAAAACTTGTTCCATCACATGTCTCTGTTTATGTGCAGATGAACTTTCTCACAACTTAGATTTGATCTAGGTTCCTCTAGATAAGGTAGATCAAATTCTGGTTCTCCTCAGTCACTATGAGAAAACTGTTCTGATCACCTTTGTCTTTCCCCTCTCAAAATCTTGAATGTCACATAAATCCTCTACATTTTCTCCTTCTCGCAAGTTAGAAGCCTCACAGAGAGTCTCTATCAATCTTAATTCACCCAGGACATTTTTTTCACCACCATTTTCTTGGTGGATGAATCAAGACAGATTCCTGATGGTGGCTGGTTCCAGTACATGAACCTGATCAACACTCCTATCTGTTCACCAATGTGTCAGATTTCGGTTGGGAGACTCATTTAAAGCTTAAGGGCATAATTCTCCATTGTTCTAGGACTTATGCAGAACAGTCCCTCCAAAGCAACAACCTAAGAATGAAATCCGTATTTCTAGCACTGCAAGGGTGCATCAACATAATAATGGGCTACTGTGTCATGGTCTCATGCAACAATAAGTCTGTCTTAGTGTATCTACAACATCATGGACACATTCATGCCACTTGTCTTTGCATGGCAGTCTGGAACTTCACCATTTTGGCAGCCTTAGAGAATGTTGCTTCCAAGTTTTCCACATTACAGGCAAGATAACATTAGTGGACAGTCAATCCAGAAAGGACTGAGCCTTCCTCAACTGTAGGTTCTCTTCTTCACTCTGTAATAGAGTCTCTCTTGGGAAGACCTATAGTGAACCTGATTGCTATTAAGCTTAACTGCTTCCTTTTAATGTGTCTGTCCCAGATCAGAGAAGACAGGCAATTGATACAGTAAGCTTCCAGTGGGATTACCTTTTCACATATGCCTTCCCACCCTAACGACTGCTACTACAAGTTCAGTCATGAGACCAAACTTCTTGGCTTGGATCATTCTCATCACCACTAAGTTGCCCAACTGATCATGATCCAATGATCTCCTTGACCTGTTGATTGATCAATCCGGGTGACTCTACCTCACTGGAGGGACCTCTATTGCTATACTGGGGATCCCTCCTCCATAACAGCCAACACATTCTCCACCTTCTTGCTTGGCTTACCTCAAGTGTTCTCCCTGCCAGAACAGATTTTTGGGCCAAATTGCCAGTTGTGTCATTCAGGCCAACAGCTTCTACTTCCATGGTCTATCATGGTAGAAAATTTTTTCTGTATTTGGTGCAGTAGGAACACATTGATCCTCTCTGCTATCCATTCTCAAGGCGTATAGAGCTTCCATCACCCTGATGCTCTTGTCTAGTGTTTGGGGTTCTAGAGACCTGTCTCCCATTTTCTTGTGCCCAGATGGAATCTTGTTTCTTATGGTCATTAACTAAGAAAGCCCTTTGTGAACAATTCAGTGAAGATTTCTTCTGCAAGACAAAGAAGTGATATTCATGCATTGTCTATTGACACTGGTTGTCTCTGGTTTCTAGCAGGTTGCACCCTCACAATAGGCAGGTTGCACAACGCAACAGTTGGTTGCACCCTTTTTTTAGGGAGATAATACATCATGACAGCAGGCTGCAGTCTCCCATTAGGAAGATAGAACATTGCAAAACATATCATATTTTTGTTTTTTTCTGGGGTCCATTGTTACAACACAATATATGGCTCAGAGAGATATCAACATTCTATAGATGGACCTCTCCCTCTATAGCAAGTCCAACTCAATTTCTATTTTTGATCAATATTTCTAGAGCACCAGCCTATCCACTGGACAAATTCAGCTATGCAATAGCGGCAGGAAGTAATTTTTTAATTGCTGCTAATAAAATGTTGTTTTTTGCAGGGTAGAGTTAAATTTAATTATGCAATACTCACCTGCCACTATAGCCAAATGATCTTTGAGAGTGAAGTGCAAAAAGGTCATTCTGATTTTTTTCTCCACTCTGTGGGAGGATGTATTCACATCAAACTGATGGTTAGTTTTCAGCAAGAAAATAAGTTAGCTATGCAATAGTTTCAGATAAGTATTGCATAAATAAAATTAGTTTGACTCCCCCCAAAAATACATTTCAAAGTAATGATAATAGGAATGGATATACAACAGTCTGAAAATGAAAAACTACTTGGCATCATGATAGACAATATCTTTTGCTAAAAAATGCAAGATGATATGGTCACTAAAAAAAACACTACTTTAAAAAAGAAACACACTACTTTATCTTTTGAGAATAAAATCTTATTTCCATCAAGAACAAAGACAAGATATTCTACAACGCATATATCATGCCACACCCTGAACATTGTTGTTCTCTCTTGGGTGATAATAGTGCAAAATCATCAAGAAACATTATTGAATTTTTTTTAAAAAGCAGCTATACTGATTTAGATTCACCATCAACAAATCTTTTTAAAACCCTATGGTGGCTTCCATTTCAGCAGAGAATTTGGTTTCAAAAGGGTTTACTAGTCTATAAACCCTTATATGGATTGGCTCCTGATTATCTTCAACATAATTTTAAATTTGTTGAAAATGTACACATGTATGAACTAAGATCCATCTAAAACAACAAGTTACCTAAACCAAATTCTGAATTTTACTGTTTATGGAGACAAAGTATGGAATTCCATATCACCTTATATGGATCAAGAATGAAGATGGTCTGTCTTCTCCACCTTAGCAGCACTGGCATATGATTCTGTCACCTGTGCTAAGTGGAGCTGTGGCTTTCCACAAATTTCTTGCCTGCCTGAAAGCTCAAGCGTTCTTTTGAGTTGATACTTAAGGCAGTCTCTTAAGCATGAGAAAAGTTCTGCCTTGAAATCTGCATGAAATATTTTCTCTTAGCAGGTTGCTCCATCATGACACTCTTGCCCACACCTGGAAAAACTGGTTTTCACTTGCAGTGATCTTTGTGGTAGCCATATTTCTTACAGTTCTACAACTTCAAAGGATTGAAAATGAACTGGTCCACAAGTGATGTTCAAAAACCCAGATTTTATCAAAATAGCCAAAGAACTAACTACAGTTGCACAAAGGATGTAAATATCTATTGGAATCAACCTGCAATTATGGCAAATGCTGACTAATTTACCTGAAAGTTGTTCTGTGAGCTAAGACTTTTTAGCATCTCAGTCTTGTTGCAGCCACCGAATCTTTTGATAAAAGAACACCTCTAACTAGTTTAGAAACTTGTGGTAATACCTAAATGGGTATCTACACAAACTATATTGTGCAATGTAGATTATCAGAGTGAATCTAACAGCTAAACCCTATAATTAGTTAGACCAAACCAAGATTCATGATGTGGCTCCAGATATTTCATACACATGTATTTTTCTCATACAAAACATAAAAAAAAATTCTTTCTTAAAAGTACAAAAAAAAGGTTTATTATCATTTAGGAAAGAGATTGTGTATGAATAATACAAGATGATTGTGGCATGGCTCCAGAAATTTTATATACATTTTTCTCATACACGAAAAAGTTGTTTCCTTCTTAAAAGTACGAAAAATAGTGGTTAAAAAGTTAATTCAAGAATCGAGCAGGGTTTTGCCATTGTTGCAAATTGTGATATTTTTACTTATTGGTGGCAAAATAGACCATCTGGCAATTTTTTTTATTGGTGACATTTTTGGCTGTTTAAACATGTATATACAACCATTGGTTTGAAGTGGAGTAATTCTGAGACCCCATGAAAGGAAGCCACAAAGTTGATATAAAATGCACTGAAAAATTATCTATTGTTACATAAACAATTCTTTGTCCATACTAACAAACTATCTTAACAGTGTACTATTATATCATAATCTGCTTATGTTGACATCAAGCATAAGTACTGTATCCTCTGAGATATCTGCTTTTTTAAATTTATATTTTTGGTAGTGGAGATCAACTGGACAAGGCATTATCTCATAATCTATCTCAGTTGACATTAGTATGTGAATGGTAAGTAAAATGGTAAGCAAAAGCCCTCTTCATTTCACTCAGAATTATATTCTTCAGAACATTCATATTTTCTGTAATAATCCATGTTATCAGACCAGAACACCAGCATCTCTATCATCAATTGATCCTTTTTTAAATTTCTAATGTATGTGTGGAAGGCAGCGTCACTCCAATACCACAAATGTAAATAAAAACAAAAAAAAAGCAACACCCCCCCCCAAAAAAACAAGCTCTCACTTGTCTATTCAATAGGCAGGGAGGAACAGTAACAATAACTGACCTTACAATGGCCAATTCATTATTAAAAAAATTGATTGGTGTTGCCACCACAATAAGAAATGAGCATTTGTTTGGTTCTCCAAAGCTGTTCTTTAGCAGTGACTTCAGTAATACATGCACCTTACCTTTCATCAAAGAAAGCCAACTACAATCTTCAATCTTCAATAAAAAAAAGGAACTTTCTTCAAAGGAAGTCAGTACCAAACTTAAATAAAAGCAATGGAATTTGATAGATTATTTCATTTTCCAACGTGACTAGAACACTTTTACTGTGTCATGAGAGTTTCCTTTTCATAAGAAAAAAGTTTATGCTTATGAACTCTACCAATGGCAATCTTAAAATGCAAACTTCTACCGACTTGGGTTGTACTGAAAAGTAAATGTGCTTCATCATTTCTTATGTGATTGTGCTATATTTGTTTTCCCAATGAATTCAGACCTATTTGACATGTGACAAAATTATTGAATATTTTAAATGAGTGTGTGTGCATATTTTCAATGGAATTACTTGTATTGTGGATTCTATGTATGTGACATGATTTGCGGGTGAGTATAAGTATACATTAGACATAAACAGTATACATGTACAGTGCAACTCCGGTATAATGCGCTCTGTTATAACGTGAATTCGGATATAATGCTGTCGTGGCATGGCTCACAAAATTTCATTCACCTTATTACTGATATTTTTCTCATAAAAAAAAATTATGTACGTAAATTAAATTGCATAAAGTTTTATTATCATGTTGAAAAAGAGATTGCTTATAAGTTAGAATATAAGACGTTTGTGGCGTGCCTCCCGAAATATCATATACATGTATTATTCTCGTACACGGAAACATTTCTGCTTAAAAGTGAAAAAAAAAATGTGTAGAAAGTTTATTATCATTTTGGGGAGGAAATCATGTATGGATTTTACTATAAAATGATAGTGGCATGGCTCCCGAAATTTCATTTACCGGTATTTTTCTATACAATCATTGCTCAAACAATATCCGACATATGTCCTATAAGCTGCATTCACAACTAAGCAATAAACAATGCAGCAGTTGATAAAAGATTCTCATCTAAATTTATCAATCAATTTAAGTATGTTGCTCATTACCAGAGTCAATTGCTGGACTAAACTTGTTCAAATTATTGGTCAACGATTTATAAAACAGCAAACAAACACAAGCCGCGCATGTGGCTTGGCAAAGTTGTTTTATGCAGTCAGTTGACCAGTGAATAATGTCATCCATTCCCTACAAAATCACTCTCTTGTTTATTGCTGTAGTCAGAAAGCAGCTGAAAATTAGTTTTTCAAACAATACTAAAGTATTACAAATCACGGATGAGACAATTTAGCAGTGTGAAATTTATACAGACACCGCTATTTAACCTTCGAACGTACTGTTTCGTCATTCGTTACATACTACTTGCTATTTACTTTTCCACTGAATTCTATCGCACACTGATCTGACAAAATTACTGAATATTTTACATATGTGTGCGAAATTTTTCGACGGAAATGCTAGTATTGTGGATTCAATGTATATGATGAGATTCACGGATGAGTACACTGAGTTGTTACTCTATTCATGCTTTAGATTAGCTATGTATGTATAAACTATACACGTGTATACATCAATGCGTGATTCTATGAATAAAATATATTATACATGCAATTTGTTATCACTGCAGGCATTTTTTTCTCATTTAATATACATTGATTTAAAATAGTAACTGGGCCAATGAAGCACATGTTTTTGCACCCGCTTTTATTCCTCCCTTCTCGAGAACCCTGCAAATTTGTTAGTAACATACATGTTTGCTTATAACACGGTTCATAAGGCGGTTGGGTTCTATGGCTCCCAACTACCATGTTATAGCGGGGTCACACTGTATATGTATCAATCCATGGTTTTTTGAATAAAGTAAAATATTATATATGCCTAATCTATTTTCACTAGAGGTATTATTTATCATTTAATATGCATCAATTTAAAATGATAACTATGCCAATAAAGTATGTATTTATGTGCCCATATTTATTATCTACCCCCACACCCCACTCCACACATTTTTTGGGGTACATGCATCATTTTTTTCTGCTAACTGACATGGTTGCCTATAACATGGCTGGTCTATAGCATGGTCAGGTTCTATGGCTCACACTGTACATGTATCAGTCACATGAATAATACATGACAGCCTTAATCATGTCACATGACCGTAGGAACCAAACCTTTTTAGTGAGCAAATGAATAAAAGCAACATCTGAAAGGTTACTTGATCAAAAGGAACAGTCAGATATAACCATGAAATTAAAATGGTGACATGAGGTAAGATTGTGGTTTTCAATAAGGATTTACAAGTTGTCAAACATAAACTTGACCAGAAAATTTTCTGTACACATCTCCAAAAGGCTCTTTCAACATTTACTGTAAAATAAGAAGTATCATATTAAATTTTTCCTGGGCACCTAGCTTAGTTTCAAACAACATCCCTAGTCAACATTTTAGTTAATTGACACTGTCATTTCAATTTAAATATTTTAAAAAATATAGCAAACCTATATAATGATTCATTTGCTTAAATATGTTCTACCTAGTTCAAGGAAAATGCCATTCAGAACACTGTCTTCTGAGCCAACTTGTATTCTACAGCAAACCTCACCATTATTATAATAATAAAAACATTTTGTGCATCCATGAATGAGGTACTTTTCTTCAATTTTCTATTTGCGTTGCTGTACCATAAAATATCAAGCAACTTTTATGTTTGAAATTAAACTACATTTGCATCAGTGTTTGTATTTTGGTGGTACACTATCTTTCATGCTATACAATACAAATCCAAATGCATACTTCAAATGCTTGTATCACTAACTAAAAATAAGAACAAGAAATATTTAGCCCAGCATCAGCAAAAGGATCACATTTCTAGTCACAAAAAAAAAGGATTCAAACATGGCTTTTAATAAATGCATTCACAAAAATTACCCTTTATAGACTAAAACACCACTATGAATTGTACATGCTCAATAATGTAAATTGTTTTCTGTTAAGGCTGCAAATTAGGAGGAAACTAGTTTTAAGATTTATATTTTATGAGTGTTCTGTTCTATAAATACATATGCATTTGTCACATGTATACGGGATCATCAAACATTTAATGTCTTTCATTAAATTAGTTGCAACATAATGTGAAATAACTCTTTTAAATTTTTTTTACACAGATGTGCTTCAAAAAGCTATTTTAAAGTGTTACTTTCAGTGTTTATTCTTGCTGTTAGTATTCAAAACCTGGAACAAAATAATGTGTACTAATTTCAACTCAACATTTTCTGACCAAACTAAAAGTAAATTTAATGACTAATTAACCATTTTGATAGGCTCTGAAGCAGACACTGAATACATACACCAATTCCCTTGATAACTCATGCCCCGATAACTTGTGAACCCACTCATAAAGCAAAATCGAGCATAGAGACCGTTTGTTAAACAAGAAAATACAAAATATATTAGCCCTCTTTGTTGAACTTAAAGAAATTCATGAGCAAAATTGGTAAATGAAACATCAATGTATTGCTTGTTTTATGGTCAAAAATAGTAGATCGAAACTGGCAATTTTAATCAACATTTTGAAATTATCAATTTTTAAGATGAAGTCATATTTTGTTACATGTTCTTACTAAACTACCTTCCAAGTACACCATAATTAACAATATTCATTTAAATTTTGATCAATGAAAATTGTCACTTACACCTGCTGGAGGCATTACAAAAATAATTTTTTATAAGTGAAATTTGTGTTTTAGTTAAATCTTTAAGTTCACTTTAAGTGTACTCATAAATATGATATGCCCTCTTTTATTCAAATAAAAAATGCATCAATCCATAACAGTTATGTCCATATGCAGTTCTCTGAAAAATTAATAAAGTGCCAACCATGTTTTAATACCTGGCTTACAGAAGTATTTGTCGTATGGCTGCACTAAATTAAAAGCTGGTCTCCTATGTAGTATCACAATAATTGCACCATTTGTATCAAATAAAGAAGGATGAATAAAAGAAAAGTTAAAAGCCATGCAAATCCTAGCTGTGTAAGACCTAGCAAACCCAGTTGTAAATCAGTTGAACTCTTTCCAACTGATCAATCGAACACAGTAATAACTATTATTGTCCACGTAATGTAACCAAACTACCTTAACCTAACCAACTCATTCATAAATAAGATCAAAAATAGCAAGCTTCTAAGTGAAATGAACACTGTCCAATAAAGAACTTTGTTTCAGACAGGATCATTGTGGAGAAGAGCGTTTAAGAGAATTCCTGATTTGGCACTTTAGATATACTAAAGGATGAGATGTATTACTAATATTTGCATTGAAATCATTGCATCAATAAGTCACTAATTAAGCAATACTAAAATTTAGATGACTGTTTCACGAAATAAATGTTGCTGGTTTTTGGAAAAAGAAACCCAGTTTCATGGTCTATGAACAGTTAGTCTGGTCTTTTATTTTCAGATTCTCTGATTTATTCTTCACAGCAAAAAATGATGCAGGAATCCAGACTATTCAACAACAACAATATGCAATGACATAATACACAAATGTTCTTGCGTTCACATGAATGTTGTTTGAAACCATTTGGAATAATACTAACGATCTTTCAGATGTTGGGAATCTTGAAAATAAATGTAATTTATACAGAATAACAAACAACTTTAATAGAAATTGTTAGAAAGAGAGCTTTACTGACAAGTATTCTCAACATGAGTTACCAGCCATTAAACAGTACAATCAAACCCCACCTCCCCATCATGCAGTTTGCCTGATGTCCAATAGAGATGGATTACATGTTTTGGAGGTACCTCGGTAACTCACACACTTGTTTCTAGTGCTGTCTGTGTTTTTGGACCTCGTTGTGGGAGAGGGAGAGGTGTATGTTAAATAAATTGTAACAAACCTGCGATGCTATTATCATGATTTCTTTAAAGTCACCATTCAATCCATAATCTTCAGCAATATTTAGGATGGCTTTGGCTCCTCTGACACATGCTTCCAACTCACGAAACTGCTGCAGTTGTTTGACTCTCTCCTTGGCTGTCTTCTCTGACAGCTTTAAAGCAATCATCTCATGAAGTATTTTGTCAAAGTCACCATTGTATACATTTCCCAGATATGTCTCCATTTCATCAAAATTCAAATCACCATTCTCAAGTCTCTGAATGATATCTTTCATTTTGATGTAGGCTGGTTTCCAAACCTGTTCACACACCTCATCCAAGGATTCTGCACTGGATGCAGATCCAATTTCAATCCACACTTTTGTGAAAATGTTATTGCCAAACCACTCATGCAAAGGCTTTAGCATACTGAGAACCTCATAAGAAAGTTGAAATGCTGTAATGTGAGGATATAAGTTATCAACTGTCACAGCCTCCATGCTAGCAGGTTCACAAATATCATGTATACAAAGATCCATCTCATTGTCTTCTAGATTCTTTATAGTTCTGTTCAGTTCATCTAGCTTAACTACAAAAAGAAATAAAACACCAAAATAAAAAAACACAGCAAACAATCAATTGTTATCAAAATGTAAGTGATTAATGTTGTTTTGGAAAAGATAAAACTAATTTTAATGATGCAATACTTTCCATTGCTACTGCACAGCTAACCTTACCATGGTGGAAATACTCATTTGTATCACGAGAATTCATCCTCCCATAGGACAACTTCCTGGGAAGATTCCATAAACCTGCCATATGACTGAGCACAGTAATCATCATGTTTTTAAGGATGAAGAACATAGTGAGACATCAGTGTGGGGTAAGTGGAGGGCATCTCTTAATAGCAACAGGTTAAGTATAGCATCATAAAAATCAGTTTTACCCCCCCACCCCAAAAATATTTAAATATCAGCTATACTGTCATCTGTTGCTATTGCATACCTGAATTTAATAGTCTAGTTGGATGCTGTTGACCCCCTCCCCCCAAAAATGAAAAAACAACCCCAAGGAAATACTCACTTTTACAATAGAATTGTCAACTATTGTCAACTGTCAGCTGGCACTGACTTGAGCCAATTTTTCTGCAGTGATAATCAGTAGTAAAGAAACAATGCTTTGGTTTAGGTATGCCCTGAAATGAATTTAGAAGGTATTCAGATAAAATGAAAATTTAACTTTCAGCACATCCTTCACTGACGAATAAGGCAGAGTAGCCATGATGTAGCAATGGCACAAAGCTCATGGACTTTTAATCTTCATAAATGAAAAGGTCGTTCTTGGAAAGGGACCAATAATCTCTATTGAAAGTTAACACTTTCCACATCAAAAACAGTAGATTCTGAAGATAAAATATTTGCTGAATCCTTATCAGGGCAGAACAGACAATACCTATCCTTTCCCTTTAGTGGCTGCCAAATAGAAACCTAAAGCCTAACAGGGCATAACAGCCAATCTTGATCATGCCCAGCACATATACAGCTGATACTGGAAAACTGTATAGGCAGTAGAGCTACCAAGCCTAGTTTATGCTAAAGCCTTGTTGGCAATGGAAAGAAACCAACTCTCAGTTTGCAATGAAACATAGATATCCTGGTTCTATGTATAGGATATGAAGCTCACTCTACACTGCATAGATGCCAAGTAGAGCAGAAACAAAATTGAGGGAATAGCTCTTAAAAGATGCTTCACCCAAAGATTTGATGAGTGGTGATGTTAAAAAACACAAGATTTAAAGACTGAGATAATTGTCTCCACAGCTCAAATTACATAATAGGGTTGGCAATACAAGAATCCCAACTAATGTATGGACCTTTAGAAAATTTGAGTATGCCTTAAATCCCTTGATAGTAAAAACTAAGCATTGTTTCACTTTAAAAAGAAGTGAAGAAAAACAGCCACTGTGCTCACAGAGAGACAGCTTAATGATTATTATGTTTCCTGCTGAACCAGTTGCAAAAGATTCTAACTTGTTATCACAGACCTTGGATGAAGAGTGTCTACTGGCTTGAACAATATAATTGGCAATTTAGCTTAAAAACTTTCCGGTGCAGAAATCATTTGAGATGAGCTAGTCATGAAGGTGGAGAATCCATGGGTTGTTATTTGAGATCCCCCAGACTGCAACAGGAGGTCTCTTCACCAGGATAATGTCCTGGTATGATCTACTACCAGGTTGAGAAGATCAATGAACCATATTCACTTGAGTCATTAAAGAGCTATCAAAATGAGATGAAAATTGAAGGTTCATTATTTCTTAAGTACTTATGAGACCAACCTAAAGGGTGCAAAACATGCAGGTGAACAGACAATAAGCCTAAATGCATCAACTGTCCAGGTCAAGGAACTTGCTGCTTTGACTAGTCAAAAAACAAGAAATAAGAGAAGAACTCAGCAAACATACTCTCTTGGCCTCTTTGGCAACTTCAGCCAGCAAGGATAAGATTCAATAGGAGTAGATCAAAACTGGGGTTGCTTTTGGACTTAGGCTGGATGGCTAATACTGCCTATGGGTTGTCAGGATGGCAGATCTCAACAGGACAGATATAGATATGAGGGACCAGCATTGTTGGTTTCTGAGATCCTGAGAAGTCATGGAGCAAATGTGATTTCCAAAGGTCTCTGCCTTTCAGTAAACAGTCCTTAAAACTTGGAAGCGTCAAAAGCATTATTGCTGCAAATGTGGAGAAGCTGCACTGACAAGGCTATTGACATGGACAAGGCATGTCAAGATGTCTTGCCTCTCAGTGGAAGCCAAAAACAACTAGTGAAAGAGTGACGTTGATGAGAAAAGATCATGTGTGGTTATGGTTACCAGTGTCCGGAGCCTTTGACTCTAAGGCCTCCAGTATCTTGACTGGAAAGCAGGCACAGGTTCCCAACAAAATGTCCACTTTTGTTGACCCAGAATTCTGAGTGGGAAGTTTAAGGGGCCAGACAGGAATGTGATCCTTATAGCTAAAAGCAGACACCAATGGCATCAACCTAGATAGGGGGATAGACCAACTTCTATGCTTCCTAATGAACTCCTAACCCTTACACAACCTTTGAGAAAGCTTCTTAACTGTGGCCAAATTGAACTGTGGCTGAATAGTGGAGAAAGAGGAGATCAGTGTTGGAGGCAGCCCAGAGAGCTTTTCTGAACTGGAGCAAATAATTGTCATCCAAGCCTGAAGCTTGGGGAACAAATAGGAGGACAGATACTGGTTCACTTCATTAACCACTGTGATGAAAAATCAAATCTCTTCCTTGCTCAGGATCTGGGATAATGGTGATGAAAGGGATGAAGGGAACCAAAAGGGAGACTGGAAAAACCTGAAAATTCTAATAAGATGCCTTTTTCTTTTCTATGTACATACATCCATGTTCGGTGGGGTACCAGATCTATTCTAACCATGGAGAACAAAAAAGGACTGCTGTATGGCTTCACATAACTTGTACATGTCTGGCAAATAGGATGCAAACCCCACTTACCAAAACTTTGTCTTTTAGACTTTGCAGAAAAGAAAAACCCTGAAAAGAAGAACAAGTCTAGAATAATGAAAATAAGGTATATGAATTTGCATGAATTTTACACTAAACACAAATTAAAACAGCAATATTTCACCTGCCCAGTGAGTTACTTTTTAACAAAAACAAAACAAATAAGGTTTCAATCCAAAGATGTCTTATTATTTGGAGTATTCATAAAGAAGGCAAAATTCCAATGATTTGAATAAAAAAGGAATAATATCCTTTAATTTACCATATAAATAAAAACTGTGTGAACTCCAAACACACAACAGTGGCTTCTCAGTAGGATAAGACACTTTCTCCCAGAAAAGCACAGAAAACTATTTTATAACAGTTACATACAACCTTATTTAGACTACTGTAATACAGTATGAGGTAATTCAAAAATGATAAAAACTTAGCAAAGCTGGCACATCTCCAAAAAAGAGCTTTTGAGTTAATATCAATCCAGAAAGAAAGCAAGGAAAATTTAGCTGGTAAGTTAAAAATACTACCTATTAAAGACCGAATCTGTTTAAGAAAAGCCAAATTAATGTACAGGAAAGCCAATAATAGTGCTCCTGAATATTTACAATCACTATTCAAGTATAGGCTACCTGGAAATACTCCCCTCCTGTGATCAATGTCTACCAAACATTACAAAATTCCCAAACCAAATAAGGAATTATTTTAAAAAAGTTTCCAATATTCTGGAACTTTGCTCTGGAATAATATTCCAGTTGAGATTAGAAATGCCCACTCTATTTCCTCTTTTTCAAACCCAGTATATACAATGGCTTCAGAGATGCAGCAAAAATAATTAAATTCCTTTGAATGAGGGCCTCAAGGTAGATTAGTTCTTAGCTAATTGAGTTACCCTCTTTAAATAAAGTCATAATAATAAAATAATAATAATAAAAACAGAAAATGTAAGCTGGTATGAGGCTTGCAGCAAGTAGACCATTGCAATTAATGAATACAACATAATGTAAATTCTGAAAATTCATAACTCAGCATAACTCATAAACCACACAAGTAGTGACATGGATACAAAAGTAATTCACTTGAACTTCATTGAAAAAGTCACAACAAAAGGTTGTTCTAACTTTGGGGGTGGGGAAGACCTAATGGCATGGATAAGAACCAAAATTGAAAGTCTGAAGAATTCTCAAAAAAGCTTAAATGCACACTACTAGAAATTCTTCGACTGAGGATGTGTGGTGTGTGTGGGTGTGATTTGGATTTTTAAAATACTGTCAACAATTTTTTATTCAAACTGCTATGATGTCTGTCATGTGGAAGCTTAGAGTGATGTCAAGCACTGGTGCATTATGCTGCAAACCTGTAACATCATGCTCCACCCAGAAACATTACCATGACACCAGGTCAACCAGTCCTAACACTAGCCTCTAAATGCTGAGCACCTGGTGAGGCAGCTGCTAGTACCATTTTTATAAGTCTTTGGTATGACTCAACCGGAGTTCGAACACATGACTTCTAGCATCTGCAGCAGATGCTTTAACCACTAGGTCACACATTCAAAAATAAGTTACACATAATAAAAATGCCTCATTCAAATGCAAGCAGACATACAGTGAAAGAAATTTTTTGTAAAATATAAAATTTCCAATAATAAAGATGGAAACAGCTGGAATCTTCCCAGAAACTCATTCTGAAAGGATGAGCTCAAATCATATGGAAAAGGTAATTTCCATAGTGCAAAGATTAGCTATGCAATAGAACAGACAATCAGGTTGCTGTTATTAAATAACAATTCTTTTCACAACAATTTTAAACTTAAGTATTCTACTTTGCCAACTTTTCTTTCCTATTGTTTTGATTTTGTCTAGGGATATTATGAAACAGCCTTGGTTGGTTCTGATTTGGTGTTAATGTTATTGCAACACAAGAAGGTCATTGTGCTGAGGCCAACAGAAAATCAAAGTAGCTGCCCTGGACTAATTACAGTTCATGCCTTAAACACTGACTAACTGTAGCTCCAGTAATTACTGACAATTGTACAGATGTCTCCATTTTAAACAGCACTCCTGACAAATGGCCACCTGCTTTTCAGAGCCAGAATGCCTTTGCACTAATGATTGTATTCATAAAAGTATCTCTCTTGGATAGCTAACTCTGTAACATTTCATGAGCCACTAAAGCAACAAATTGTTCCAAAACTTGCAAAATGAAAGAGAAACATTCTGAAGTTTCTAAAGGAAATTAAAAGAGAGAAGAATCTAATAATCACTACTGTGAAACTTATGTCATAAAGATTCAAAATAAACATCACCAACTGCACATTCTTGATAGTTGGGAACAATGAAAAAAAAAGAGGAAAAAGGAATGGATGTAGAAAGACAACAGGTGTTTTTACCCTGATCTGATTAACAATTGAGGTTTAACAATGGTTTTGCAAAGTGACTGATGATTATTCATAGTTTAAGAAACATTAATATCACTTTTATCACAATGACTCTATAACATGCAGGTGATTTTAAATAAAATATTAAATAGTTTTAAAAAATGGAAACCATTCTTACATCTATATGGTTTGCCTCTCTTACAAGGCAACCTTCTAGTTGCAGAAGAAATGGCCTCATAAGCTAGTTTGAACCAGAGTACAACCAATGATTATGTAGTTCATCTCCAAAAAGCTGCAATCATTATCCATTACAAATTTTAATTATCATGCAGACAATTAATTCTGATTGAAGCACTCTTTAAAATGAAATATTGGCCCTTTTCTTATCAAAATTGTAGTTTTGTTGAGCGTTTTTAAATCTTAACAATTTTAGAACTTGACTTTAATTGGCACTCTATAGCCAGTATTTATTGAAATGCTATTTAACTATAGACATAACTAGATTCATACTGTGGCTGGGAATAAAAGGCATATAGCTATATAGAAAAAGAACTCCTTCCTATTATATTGAAGGATTGGTAATATAATAAGTTGATACAAACTACATAATATTTCCTGCTTTTATTTTAAAAACAAGATCATTGTTTTTAATATCTTTTTCACATGATAGTATCAGTACCTAGCCATCAATACCAGATTTTACTTCATGAAAGTCAGCCTTGTAGTTGCCTTGCAGTAAAAGACAGAATTATATAGTTCAGGCAATCTGTGGTCTAGAGTACTTTTACTGTAAGATACAGTTTCAACTACACCAAAATTAGCTACCTTTTTGCACACAATTCTCAAATATGATCTAACTTGTGTTTGTCTTGTGACATAAGTTTATAAATAGAATATAAAAACTAGTAATAACTGACATAGCAATTATCAGACAACAAACTAAAGAATCAATTCAGATGTTGGCAAATTGCATGATAAAATGATGCAGAAGAAAATTAGATCTAAGCACTTGCACGCAGCCATTTACAACTTGCATCAATGAGAAAGGGAGCATTTAATTTTCTTCATACTACAAACAACATATTGACATAAGTCATTGAGGAGTGTATGATGGTTGTCAAAATAGCAGCAGCACCTACATGCAACATGTTTGATACTCTGAAATGAACATTCAGATTACTTTTTAGTATTATTCCCTTTCTTAATCTTGATAAAACACAAAATATTTATAGACCCATAGTTTTTCAAGATGATTTTTACCAGGAAACAGATTGATCAAATGACAATAAAAAGCACACACTCATGTGTGCACAGTTGACTTGTGTTGATAAAGTATTAACACCGATACTGCATAGAGGTTTTTATTACAGCTGTATTACCTGTAAAGTCTACATAAAGCTTAAAAATATTATGTCTTCCCCAACAATCAAATGGTCAGTTCCATATGTGATGTATTTTCATTTTTCTATAGAGACAAGCAGATCTCATTATCAAACTCTATCAGATTCTTTAGTTCTGACAATGCTAACATTATGGTCATTAGGAAAAACTTGGTTCAGATCAGAATTCACTTAAAGAATCCAATAGAAAAGCTTGAAAGAAAGTATGATTCATTTTTTGTGATTGCAAAAATGAACACAAATGACACTTGCATTGTGTCAAACTTGCAGAACAGGGTGACCAAGTCATCAAAAGCACTCGCCTTTACTATCACTAGCATCTCACCTCCATCTGCATGGGTTCAAGTCTCAGACTCAGCCAAAGTGGGTACATGAGAAAGCCTGCCAGTAGTTTCCCCGCGGGTCAGTGGTTCTCATCCGGGTTTATCCTCCACCACTGATACTGCCTGTGATGTATAGTCTATCTTGTGCTGAAAATGGCATTAAAACAACAACCCTCAAATTCATTCACTACTGACATACTGAGAGGAGCTAAGGTTGCATCTAATTAACCCAATCTTTGGCTATCCAATGGATTTTAAAGACAGAAAATTGGTTTATGTATTTATTTAATGTCGGTGTGGATGATCTCAAATGCGTAATGATTTAATATTAAAGTTATGAAACTCGTTGAATAATGTCTCATTTTTGCGAGCATTGGCTTGCAAAAACTGGAATTATTCATTGAGTTTCATAAATATTAAATCATTACCCATGTGAAGTTCTTTTTATCCCATAGTTTTAATTACAGTGGAAATTATTTAGATTGAAATAAGACTGGATAATTTCATTCATTCGGACAGACACCTTAATTTGTTGTGTCATAGAAATAAGTCTCAAAGTTGAACTAGTATTAACGTTTAAAAGTAGATTATACTTTTCACACAAACTATATATCAAAGAACAAGCATCCCTCTGTATAACAGAACATTTAACACAGACAAAATCATTTTTCAACACAGAATGTCCAATGCACATGATGTCACATTATTTGATGCACTACCTATTAGAGTACAGTTGATGATCCATGTAGCATAATGTTTCACTTTCATAACATTATATTTTTGCAATATTCCTGTTTCTGGATCCAGAAATTTTCATATTTATTGTAATATATTTGTGACTGGATATCTATAGTTTGATTTGGAACAGCAGACTTCAGAATATGCAAACAAATTTCATTTTGACTTAGATTTGCATCACATATTTACTGTGTAAATAATGCAGTGTTGAGATAAATGTTTGACAATTTGGAGACCAGTTTATGTCCACATTCATCTATGAACTGAGGTGAATTTATTGACTTCTCTAATATTTAAACTTCACTTGTATATATACGGTGGATTCTATGTTACTGATATACTGCCCCTCTCCACCCTCCTCTCATATATAGGGTGGATTGCCTGCTACAGATATGCCACTCCATTCCACCTCCACCCAACACACTCAATATCAACTGAGCAATACCCATAGTTTTACTTGTTGTTTTTATTGTTCTTGTCTTGGGGTTTTAGCCATTTTTCATGTTTTTCATGTTATGATATGTTATACATGAAATACCAAACCTCTGTGGTGGTGAATCAGCCATATTGTAAGAGATAAGACATTTTTCCCCAATTCTTTTTTGTGAGTTGAATAATAAAATGGCAGCCAAAATATTCATTAAAAACAAAAAATTCCAGAAGGTGGGAGTAAAAAAGTTTTTCGATGATAACCGAAAATCAATAAAGAGAATACTGCATAATTTCATAGGCTTTTTTGGACCAATCAGAATCACATAATGTGATATGTTAATGTGTGGTAATAACAAAATTATGAAATTGCACATACTATAGAAAAACTATATCAACAATGTGATCATATATGTATTTGCATATGTGCATATGCATGGTTATAATATCTGACAAAACAAAGTCTACCAGCTATTTTTTTTCTTTGTAAGTGTATGAAATGCTTAAAGAAAATAGAAATTATTTTGTTGTTTTCTTTTCAGATTTGAATTTCCACTCATTTTCAATAGGCTTACATAACTCTCAATTATAGTAAAAGTCACACAGGTCATGTAAGTGAATTTATTCATATAAGTTTAAAAACTAATTTTAGATTTAAAATTTAATTGTAATATAGTTATAACAAAGTTTATTCAATCATGATTTTTGAGTGATCTGCACAATTATTGTCATAACAAAATTTCCAAACAAAAATTATTGATTGCTATGGACTTTTAAAATGGCAATTTAATACTAGACTAAATCAAGAAAGTTGATATTGGATTGAACTATTAATAGCTGCAGTGGGAATCAAGGTACAATCACATGAAGAAGTTGTGCACATTTTCCTTCATCTAAAGTATGGATGTTCAGATGTAAATGGGATAGAGGAGTAACATACAATTAGTTTCATCTTAACTTGTACATATGACATGTCTTCAAAATGATTATTTTGCAACAAGAAATACTTAACTAAAATAAATGTGAATTGACATCTGTGTTTCTACCATCATTTACATGTATGAAAAAACATATATGTTTTTTAAAAATAGGTATTCTGTATGAGCTGAAATAAAAGAATGACATACCATACAGAATATATTTATATATATATAAAGTGATATAATTGACTCCAAATTATTGGTCTTTTGCAGGGGGCTTTCTTGCTGGTGTTTTCCCAGTCTTTGTTTATAAACAACAATATTATTGCATCATTCTTTATGTTTGTAGTACACCTTCTTCCCAACCATAGGCATGTTCCCTCTTACATGACAAAAACCTTCTTAATGTACCTAAAAATGTTGAAGAATGTTATCACTGAATTTGCTCTTATGCATTTTTCAAGAATTTATACAATAATTTTCAATGAAATTTTAATGGACAAGGTACGAAATGAAGTGAATAAATGCCATTTAAAGGTATCTTTAATCAAATTCTACCAAAAGACACCTATAGTTGCAAAAATTGACTCAGAATGCATACATGATCTATGTGAGTTGTCTTTTGGATCATGAACACTAAGCACCCTTAGGACTTCAAAACATACTTATGAGTCACAAAAACCAAACAATACTGTCTGAGAATATGGTGGGCATGGTAGACTCCTCCTTAATTTTCTAAATTTACTAACCATGTTCTAAATGTTGACAAAGGTATAGTAGCTCCTTAACATAGTTCTTCTGGACAATGTAATTTTCCACTTCTCTCTGTCGGATCTCCATAATCCTGTCAACGTACTCCTTTGGTCTTTTGCAAGCAATTGTTGCCAGCTCCAGGTACCTGTCTTGAGCAGCAGTTATCTCTTTTAAGTCTCTGATAGTGATTCTTCCTTCCTCCAAAGCATACTCCCTTTCCACTATCAAATCTCTTGCTTGTGCTATTGCTGAGCAGCAATCTCTTGAGAGATCATGCTTGCTATCATCTCCATCTAAAAAAAATATAAACCTTTTTTCTAACCTGATGCACAATTTATTTGCTAACTTGATTCTGTGTGATTTTTATGACTTATTATTTACAAAATTACAAGGGATCCTGTATTATATAATCCCATGAACCTATGAACCTTGACATAACTGAAACCAATTTTCATTTGATCATAAAAATAGGTCAGTCACCCCAGTAAAGATGCATAAACCATGAATATACCATGATGCACAAAGAGGTAAAGTATGATGTCATCATGCATTGTGAGAAACACAATTTGTAGCCTGAAATTTTGCACATGTTAAACAATTTCAAATTAATTCCTGAAAGAAAGTTGAAGTGACCCAGTTTTCATGTCACAATACTTTTCCATCCAAAGATGCACCTTCATTGAAGGTTTGATGACAATATGCAAATGATTATGGTATTACAATCAGAGCATGTACAAAACTTGATTTTACCATTACAAAATCTCTGTTCACCATTTTTTTTGCAAAGTTGTAAGGTTCTTCAATGCTATATTTAACAATGGATTATCATCATTTGTTAAAAAAAAATATTTTAGTAAGTGCAGCCTGCAGCCATACCATATTTACTACATGATTTCGGATATTATTTGTTTTCGGACACCGTTTTTTTTGCAAATATTTAAATGCCTTGTAATATGTCGGACATTGCTCCACTATAATTTTCTACAATTTATGTTTTCAGACACAATCTAAGAAGATATGCTGCTTCATTTTAAAGTAACATTCACAGTATGTTTGCCACTAATTTAACTGATACAAAGTTCACTTCATTTGGTTGCCAATTATTCAATATGATCACGAACTTCCATGGACTGGTTGTCAGTGTAGACATTGTTACACATTAAACCACTTCATGCAGGTGTGACAGTAATGGCTTTGATTAGAAACCATTACCCCTGCTTTATATCATTAAACAATACATCTAAGAGTCAGTATGGATTAGTAAAATCATTGGCTGCATTTTCTGGTGGATGGACATTTATCAAATAGACAAAATAGACAAGTAATGCCTGTATTTCATTCATTATCCTTTCCGTGGAGTTAGACAAAATACTCATTTTACTTCATGGCAGCCGTCGTCATGTGAGCTAATGGCAACTTCGTTATGGACGGAGAGGGAGGGGGCACAAATTTGTCTTCAAATGTTTGTTTTTGAACACCTAATTAAAGAATTTAATATGTATTTGGACAACAAAAAAAGTAATTACTTTTTGTCATCCGAAAGCATGTAGTAAATATGGTATTTGATAGTCTTCATGCCAAGATGCATTGCATCTAAATTGGTCAACCACTGTTCAATATTTCTTTAATTAAAACTCATTTTTTGGTGTACAATAATGGTGACCTTACCTTGTAGTAGACCATCAATATTTGTACAAATCTTAGAGAACTATGTACCATGATATATTTCAAATTTTGTTGAAGTCTGTTCAGCAGTTATTATATACAAAGTCAATTAAAGATTTTCCACTCTGGTACAATAATTACATTCAGCAAATTAGAATGATTTGTACTACAGTCAAACTCACTTATCTTGACCTCAGTTATCTCAAGAACCCATGTATGTCAAGCACTTTGGTCAGGTCCCCAAAAAATCCTTCTTTGTTATGGTAATTTTTCCCTGTTTTTCTTGAAATGTCCATCTCAGAGAAATTTTAAAAGAAATGATCAAGCGTTTTGGCTGTTATCGGTACCTCTGGCAAAGAAGGAAAAAGTCGGTACAAGACCAAATTCTACAGGTACAAATGCTAATCAACCAATCTTATCAATGCATGGCTTATCAATTACACAGAGTGGAGAAAATTATCAAACAAAACTTTAGAGTACTGAAACTGGATGCATGCATTTCTAACCTTTGCATAAGCTGTGTTCAAAATGGACATTATCGCTTGTCCACACCATGACAATACAGTTTGTCCCACACAGCATTGTGAATTTGATCTTATCTATAACTCTGAATATTATCAGGTTGACATCATTAAATGTAGCTAAAAATACCTAATTGGTTTTACACAATACATTTAAAACAAATATGGTAATAATTAAAGTGTTTTCATGCTTGGCACAAGATTAAAAGACTTCAATTTCAGCATGGCTAGATCATGTGACTCACAATAATCTATAAATAAAACCCGCAAAACTCCAAACTAAGCTTCATCCCAACTTAACCCCCTCCAATGATTATTAATTTGTTTTGAACAAGAGTAAATAAAAGCACCAACAGTTTTGTAAAAAAAAAAGTCTACAGTGCCCAGTATAGCAGTATATTTTTATGAATATGGTGATCACTGTACCACGATTACATGTTCTTCAAAACAAATGGAATGAAGCAGAAGGCAATGATAGGAAATCTGAAACAGAAAGAAGAGTGCTTTCATTTGTGTTGCTTTTATCTTGAATTTCAAAGTCTTGCAATATATCAAAGAGATACACCGACTCTTTCTTCTGGAGCTGTGTTCTTGTCGATGATCACTGATCAAGAGTTAGGAAGAATATGGGACTACAACTGTATAAATGGAATAAGTTGCCTTCTAACTGTATGAATGGAAAAAGTTGGCTTCATTTAGAATTTGATATTGAGACAGTTAACTTTAAAGACTTGAAACACACTTTACAGTTTATTGGTACATGAATACATGAGTTCTAGTACAGAAGCAATATTTATTGGTAAAAACTGGCATATACTGTTGTAAAGAAACCTGTGGCATCAACAAAACAAAAAGATTTTCATGCACAAAATTGGTCAGTTACATTTTGCTGCGTCACAAGTTGACTCTAACAAAAGAAAACACTTTTTAAAAAAATAAGTACAGTCCTACATGTACATGTACTTCAATTGACATAGATTTTGGATAGCGTGAGGCTACCAAAGGCATGAGGCTATTCACAGGAAAATAAAAACAACTTTAAAACCACTGACATTGTGGCAGTAACTTATTGTTGTAAAAATATGTGATTTGTTACCTAATCTCATTTAAAAGATCTCCAATCTAAACCCTGATCCCAAACCAAAATGCCTGCTTATGACAAGCTTTCGACAAGCTAGGTGAACTTGCTGCAAGCCAGTAATGGTGCCTGCACAAGTCCTTCAAATGTGCAAGCTTGTTAAAGGAATTTTTAAAAGTCTGCAAGCTTACAAAAGGAATTTTTTAAAAGTCTACAAGCTTGCAAAATCTAAAGTACTTGATGTAAGTTTGTACATGTTTGCAATAATCAGTTGTGAAATTTAAGGGCAGTTCTGCATGAGATCAGTACTTCTTGAAATGTTGAATATATGTTGTGACTAGATCAAATACTCAGTATAGGAAACTACACTATCAAATTAAAAGATGTTACTAGCAATCTAGATTTATTTATATCGTCTTTTCTGTATTGCAAAATGCTAAGAACTTGTATTACTTGTGCTTAGCTGGTACATAAATAAAATTTATTATTCCAACATTTCTCTATGGTTAAATTAACTATGAACATTTTTAATATATGTCAAAATAAACTGAATTATTTCTTGAGCATGGCAAAATATGAAATATTACTTTTTCTACAAATGTCTTTTTCTCCTTTTCAATTTTTACAAATATTGTACATGTTAGAGAAAAAAATCAGCTTTTCCGCATAAAGGAAATTCTTTAAGTGATGAACACTCAATTATCTATGCAGTAATTTTGTGATGTAATGGAAGAGTGGATAAAAAATTCCATTTAGTAAAATCCTGGAAAACAGTAAGACATAGTGCTGATTGCAAAGTTAATTACAGACTAACTTGATACAGCAAGATATTTGATAACAAATACTTGTAAAAATATTTACCAATTATGTATGCACCATCAAATATAGTTTCAGTAAATCTTGTAATATTGACTTCTGGAATTAAGTTTATGAAAGAACTGTCATATATTTGTTTCAATGACAATCTGCTGCCAGAAGAAAATAAATAATTGTCAGTTATTTAATTACTAAATAAAATTTACAAATATATAGTTTTGGGGGTTTTTTTGAGAGAGAGGTGCATCCCATTCTGCCAGCATTCTATAAATAAATGAGCTTTATGAATTTTGCTTGTTTGAAAAGAAGTCAAATAAAAGAATGCAAGGTGAAGTATGGTTTGCCGTGACAGAGACTTAATTTGGTATTGAGTCATAAAAAGTGGTTATGTCTCCTGTTTATGGGGTTTTTTTTAGCAGACTGGTTTACGAACTGTAAATATACACGTAACATATTTAAGTCAAAAGAACATAATACAACCATTGTAGCATCCCGTTTATGCAGGCACAATTTTCAAGGTTGATCCTTAACAATTTACTTATTTAATTTGGTAAATTTCATTGCCCGCTGAACTATTATACGTGCAGTAACCGATCCTACAATCAGAGAGATCATCTGAAATACGAAGTTACAATATCGGTAAGTAAATTCAAAATTGTGTCATACTTTGCCAGTTTTTCGTGACTTAAGTTCGGCGGTAGCGTTTTTCACTTTTATGATTTAAATGTCAAAATATGACTTTGTAATGTTGCTTCACCCAATGATTGAGATGGCAATGCTACAGATAATTATCATTTATTGCTACACTTGCCAAATCGATGAAGTGCTATCAGTTATCGACAATAGGTTTACGGGATTAAACGCACGCTTGGGAATCTCATTTCCTTTATTCTTAGGGTATATTTCCTCTTGCATATCAAATCAACAATTGTTCAGAGGTTGTTATATTTAATTCTTTTCATCCTCAAAGAAGATGGCTGTTATTTTATTTCAAAATGTCTTAAGGTACGTAATCAGTTTCATTGGATTTTTGTTGTTCAAAACTCACAAGTGCCATTCATCTGACATGTGCCATTGACCTTTCAAAGTGAATAGTAAAACTAGAATTTTATGCTCATTAAAAGATGATCCTGAATAACACTGATGATTCCTGGACTTGTTAAGTGATTTGGAATAATGATCTAAAATTGAAATGCTTTTACCGAGATAAATACTCGTTTGTTTTTTCCTGATTACATAGTACATGTTCCTGTAATCCATTTCAGTGGATGATACCTGACTCACACAAGAAGCTGAGGGGGATGCAGAATTTTATTTTGAGGATTTTGTTTAGCAGAAGGGATTCAGAGTAATTCTAATGGCATTCTTGTTTTCACCTAATAGTTTATCATCGTGGCAGATGAGAGGGAGTCTATTTGACACCATCCTACCCAAAATGGATTTCTACATGGAAGTAAATTAGTGTAACATTTCCAAAGCAATACATAACAAAAGTATAAGGAGTTTGCACACACAGATCCCATTCATATGCTATTATTTTCATCTGATTAAAGATTATTAAATGATTTGATGACTTCATTCTTTTTTATTGTGACAGTAAGATGTCATTCTAATTGATGTTCACCATATTAACATTTTCATTTTAGTATTTGATATTACATACTTTTCGTACATCAAGTGCTAAAAAAATGGAGGTATGTGACCTTGTATAGAATAATTCAATCAATGCCATATCAGTTCTTCTGATGCAACTTAGGTCAACTTTGTTTGCAAGCTTGCGCAAGCTTCAAATCAGTGAGCTTGTCGCAAGCTTGCCACAAGCTTGCTGCAAGCTTCCCTATTACTATCTTGCGCAAGCTAGCAGTGGTTTCAAATCTAAGCTTGCCACAAGCTTACAAAACAAGCTTGGAGCAAGCTTGGCACAACCTTAAAAATAAGCTTGCAATTTTGGTTTGGGATATCTTGGGACCCTGTTATGTCCATGATTTTGGGATACCCTCGATGTAATCAAGATAACTGGTTTTGACTGTAATATGACAGTCCTTCAATAGCCAAGATACTCTCTGTCAAATCTGGTAAAATTCTATAATGTGGCTGTTGAGAAGTCATTTAAAGGTTTTTCTACATATTAAAAAAGGTGGCCATATTTGATGGTGAAATAACTTCAATTGTATAAATCTAAATGTCGTTTCTGTCTTTAAGTTTTGTTAAATTCTATTCAGATATGTAAAGGTATTTTCTTTCTAAAATGTTTTTTTTTTGTTTTAGCAATGTTAGTCATATGACAAGACAGATAAATCTGAAAGTCCTTTATGCCCAAATGCTCTTTAGATTTTTAAAAATTTGCCTGGCTTGACTAAGTTTGAAAAACAAATAATGACAGACAAATGGGCAAGAAACAACATATGCTGGATTATACCATAAGCACACTTGACCTCATGGCCAGGTTTATAACTAAATAAATTGTAATATGTTTCTCAAACAAATCATTAGTAGAATTTCACCCACCACTTTTTGTCAAATAGTCTAGTCCAAACTTTGGACTTGAGTTTGAGATAAACCTTGCAATAACTAAGACAGTCAAGTATTTTCTACAGCACTTGTATAATATCATGTTTGATCTGAAAACATTAGGTGATACAAACTTACAGAGCATATTGAGAAAGAGTGGAAATGGCATCCAGTTGAAGCTGTAGTACATGATTAACCCATCATTCTTCATCTTGCTTTTTGACAAATCAGTCTTCCAATCTCTCAGAAACATGTCAGAGAGAAGCTTTCCAAAGTGACGTCTTTCTACTGGTCCAAAGTTATACTTATCAGGATCATATGCTTTCTCTATTACCTAAAAAGAAAGAAACCATATGCCCATGACTGACAATAACCAAGTCTACAAGCAAAAAGATAGGCTAGTTAAATTACATGTCTCCTATCAAAATACATGTATATGGAAAAAGTTCCTGGAAGCATTCTCTACTTTAGCTACCTTCATCCATATTTGATGAAAGATCAGATGATGATGATCATTCTGTATATAATTAAAAGGTCTTCAAATCAGAATGCTTCTGTCAAATATTGAATTCTGTTAAGCAGTTTTTGAAAAGATGTCTGTTAAATGTTTATTCAGTTTTAAAAAAAGCTACCATAACTAATAAAAAAATCTTGATCATTAGTATCTTCATGATTTGAAAAGCCTTAATCCTGGTAGTGCTGTTGTTTTTGCATGACCTTGAAACCATTGCTGATTTGTTTCTAACTGCCCTGTCTTGTTTCAGGATACAGACTACTTGGGCCAAATCCATACAACTTCAAAATTAGTATTTATAATCAGATTGCTGTCAAATTGTACAAAGTGATGCATATATGCATGCTGATTGTTAACATGTCAGTGAAAATGATGCATATTTATGAATACCAAAGCAACCATATAGAGAAAAAGGGTAAAGTATTTTTGAACAAAACTTGGAATATAGTGTAAATGTTTCCATCAATTATAGTTATTCTGAATGTGTACAAGGACACTTTCAAATATGTCTGTACAGTTCAGTATATTCCAATATTTAGATGATGCAATATTTATGTAGTTATTATTCATAAATTTTCTCCATATTAAATATGATTATATCCATTTATAGTTCAATGATAAGGAACCAATACTAATCATACTGAAAATGATACATAATTATAGATTTTTTTAGTTGCCATAGCAACCAAACAAGTAATTTTAGAGTTTGAAAGGTTTAAAAGAATATTTAAAATAATAGTGTTGGCAGAATCTTTTATCCAACTAAATAAAGCGTTCATTTTTCAAAGAAATCAATGTTATCAAGCTGTTTTAATTATGAAGGTAAAATACTAATTATCATAATGTGGAACAATTATACTGGTCATATTTAGGGTGAAGAGAATACTGTTTATGCAATGAAATCAAGCAACAGAAAACTAGTTTTTTCATTTGAAAATTGTTGAAAAGCAGATGTCTTACAGATTTTTATGTAAACTCATCTTATAAGCAAATACTTTTGCTTGCAAGAATAAATTTGACAAATACAAAATCTCAATACCTTTGACAAATGTAATAACTGGCAAAATATGATTCTACAGGTCTGTCATTGACTGCAGTGGGCTCTATTGTTTTATCACATCATGTAAAATGAAATAAATATAAATTTTTCTCTTAAAATAAAACAATACTGTTGAAAAAATTAGGATTTCATTCATGGAATTACTTACTTTTAGGATTATTTTCAGACTCATACTACATACAATTTTATTTTTGCCAGCTTCACTATTAAATATTCTGTATGGCTTAACCTTCCTAAATTACTATCTATTAAAATACAAAGTAAATGCATATCAATAGTATGGGATAGATACATTATGTCTTTGATTTCTTTAATAGCTTTTATAATATGACAGCACTTTTAATATTAGAATATCTTTCCTTACAACTAATGTTTTAGAATCTTATATTTAATACATATTGTGATGTTCAACTAGTTTGAGCACAACTGTCAATGACTTACCAATTAGAGGTAATATATTCATGTTGAACAATATTCTCATAGCCATTAGTTTGGATCTTCTCTAGACACAATAGTGTACTATTTTTGCTGTTATATATGGTAACATCAGCTTAGAAATGCCAATGTGTTACCAAGCCAAGTGAGATCTTTTGATCTTGACTGCCAAGTGGTAGAAATAAACTATGAACAATGAGATGCAAGTTTGCAACATGGGATGGGAACTTTTGTGTCCAGTACACATGTGTGATAGCGACATTGGTTGTCAGGTATTCTTTTGATTGTATCTGTATATCTGAGAGGACTAAAAGTCGTTATTATTGAAAATTAACATAATTATTTCTCACTGATTTTAAATTATAGAGCAAGAGCTGTGAGGTTTTCAATGATAATTATTTTTTGCAACCTGCCAAAAATATTTAAACTAAAATAGATTTCTCAGCCACAATTTTAACAAATTATAACTTATATGTTATCAAACATTTGATTAAAATAAAAAAGAACAAGCTTTATCTGTTCATTTTCTTATCTCTGAAACTAGCTCTGTAAAAAGGAAACAGCGAAACTGATGAGTGAAAAAAAAAGAAAAAGAAAAAAGATAAAGATTTCACCAAGTCAAAAGTTCAGATATTGAATGACTGTCTTGATTATTAGATTCCCAAATCACATACATTTCACAATGCTGTCATAAGAGTTGGTTAATTAAGAAGTGGATCTCTCTGTCTATTCCATTTTCCTTTTCCACTTGATTGTTGTGTGTGTGTGTGTGTGTGTGTGTGTGTGTGTGTGTGTGTGTGTGTGTGTGTGTGTGTGTGTGTGTGTGAGAGAGAGAGAGAGAGAGAGAGAAAGAGAGATCAAAATGAACTTTATAATACAAGAAGAGTATTGTGCTTGATCTTTAAAAAAAAAAAAAATTCAGAGAGACAAGGAAAGGATTACCTCTGAGTCAAAACCTGACACCCTGGAAAAATGATGGTTGGTCCCTTTCTAGGTTGTCTAGTCCTTACTCTTGATGAGACAAATGTATACCCCAATGTAAGAAAAAGCTCTGTATGTAACGGACTTGTTGCTAAACTTGGCTACTATTTTATGATCAATTTAGTGGAATCTAAAGTTATTACTGAATGGAATGGCCATATTACAGCACTTGTATATCAATATGTGATAGTGTCAAAGCACTTTAATCTCAACACGTGGTATATTCATGCAGAAAATTCTCAAAGTTGGAAAACTGTATTGCTATTTATACCTCTACACTTCCACATAAAGCCCTAACAAATTTTATTCTATTTTGGACTATCTCATACATATATACAATAACCAGTGGCAACTGGCCATGAGACAGCTACGAGACTGCAACTACTTAACATCTACCATATTGTTTACATTAATGGCCAATGTTGACAACAGACCTTACCAGTTAAATAAGTCTGTTGTAATATTTGTTTCACTGATTTTTTTGTTACAATGATGCAGAGCCATGATCTATTGGACTATTACATGTGCTATCTTCCAGCTATTATTAGCACACAAGTAATGCTTGGCCTACGTTGGACGTACATAGACGTCCTTGTCCTGTGCCATAAAAATATGGTATCCGCACACAGAGCTGGGTGACGTTTGACCATAAATATATTGTTCCCACACTATAAGGGTTAAATACCAGACTAATCAATCTTATGATCAAATCTGATCAAACACTCCTCAGCATTTGAACAAAAAAGTTATTTTAATGATTTCATAATTTAATTATACTTTAATAATGTCAGCTTAATTCACTCATGCCAAGATACTCTCAGCCAAAATTGATCAAAGCAAAAAAGTAAAAGTGTTAATGGATGCACAATGGCCCATGAACTATGTGCAATGGACATAGATCAATACCTTAACCTTACCTGACCATATAATAAAGAGACTGAAAAACAAATCAAGCAAACATATCAAATGTAAATATTGTTATATATATCTATATTTTTTGTAAGTCCTGGTATATGATTTTATCTAATTTTTATAATTCTTATTCATGGATGTAATGTGTACCAAATTTCTTTACTCAAATTTAAAGTGTTTAAAGTTTAATATGACAAATCTGTTAAGAGTATAATAATGCACAGGATCTATAAACAAATGTTTACATATGTATTAACAATTATTTGTTGTTGTTGTTATGGAGTATAACGCCATTTTTCAGCACAAGATAGGCTATACATGGCGGACAGTATTAATGGTGGAGGAAGAACCCTGGAAAACCCTGGGAAGAACCACAGACCCACGAGAAGCTACTGGCAGGCTTTCTCACTTACCCACTTACTCACCCAGTGTTTTGACTTTTCAGTGGAAATAGAAAGTGCTCTTTATTTAGACTATAAAAATATTATTATTCTGATGCTTATAAGTTACTGGAAGAAATTCTGGAAAATAGCCATCTTGACAATGTCGGGGTTCTTAGAGGACCAGTACATTTCTGGTCTTGAAATGTATGAGGAACCTCTCATTCAATTAAGACTTTCATAGACCTTTATAAGGACTACATGTAGTTTGGAATCACTTCATAATACTCTTAAGTTCTGCTCACATTTTTCATTTATAACATTGATAATTAAATTTTTTGTTAAGTTTTATCAAACTTGTTAGTTTTACTTATTTTCTGTTACTTAAGTTTGTGACCAGTACAGAAAATTTGAGGCTCTTCTGGGATATGAATTTCAGAGAAATGAAACTTGTTTTGAAATTTATATATAGTTTATTTCAGAATTAACTTGGTTCCTAATCTTTATGACCTTACAATATGAAACCACCAAGCTTTCAGAATGTCAACTAAAGTGGAGAACTTTGTTTTAAATCCTAACCAGGAATGGTTAGAGTCCTTGAGAAAGGTTGAATTGTTCCAACTCGCCAGAAAATATGGTCTTTTAGAGGCAAAGCTATCTTTGTTAAAACAAGAAATAAAAAATATTGTGGTTCATTATTTGGTAGAGAATGATATTTTGGACAAAATTGCTTTTGGTTTTATTATTAAGTCAGGCAATGGTTCTAAGGTTTTTAACATGCAAGTTGTGGAATTGAAATTAAAATAAAAGAATGAAATGGAGTAAAGAAATCTTGAGCTTCATTTATAAAGAGAGGAAAGAGAGAAACAAATTCAAAAAGAAAAAAAAGAGATTGAATTGAAAATGCAAACGCAGGAAAAAGAAAGATGCAAATACTGGAATTAGAAAAGGAGATGCAAATACAGAAAGAAGAAAGAGAGACAACTACAGAAAGAAGAAAGAGACAAATTAAAAAAACAAAACAACGTGGAAATGAAAATGACGATACAGAAGGACAAAAGATGTAAATGCAGGAAAAAGAGAGACAACTTTCTAAAGGAGATGCAGATGAAGTGAAATGAAATACAACAATAAGAGAGAGAGGGATGGAAATGCAATTAAAATTAAAAGAAATAGAACTGCATGGAAAGCAGAAAGCACTCCACTCATGAAGGTTCAGCATTTGATGTTTAAAGAAAAAGATGTAGATCAGTATTTTTCACACTTTGAAAAAATAACCAAGAATTTAAAATGGCCATGAGAGCATTGAACTTGTACTTACTGGCAAAGCTCATGAGGCATATTGACTGAAGTTTTGGAATTGCTAGAGATAAAACTCATGTTGAGTTTGCAAGGAAAAAGAATAACTATCTGATCAGTGGTGTGCATCTAAACAGATTTATAAAGATTAGGGCAAACTTAGACAACTCATATTAATTGAAGAGTTAAAGAACTGCATCCACAGTGATGTCAATATTTACCTTAATGAATACAAGATAGACAATTTAGAAAACATTGCTCATACAGCTGACAAGCATTCCTTAGCTCACAAAGTATCATTTGTCAATAAGTTCTCCTGTCAGCAGATGGTTAGTAGTAACAAACCAATTCAGTCTCAAGCCAGTACTTAGAAATTTCATTCTGGTAAAACTAATAAAAATCCAACTGAGCTGACTGATCAGAAATCCTTACCGCTTCCTATGTGCACTTACTGCAAGAAAATGGGGTACATTATATCTGATTGCTTTAAGTTAAAAAAAAGCAACAGAATCAAGACAAGGTCACAGTCATGTACTGGAAACAATACAGTAGTATGGTCAAACAGACCCCAGTCTGACTCTATTATGCCGAATCATGAACCATTCATGTCTTGGCACTACAGGGCTCAGAAGTAGGGTACTACCTCCAGACACATAAACTTGGCACCAGGGTTTAATGAGTTAACAAGGGTTTTGGAAATTTGTTACAAATTGTCAAGAAATGGGTAATTTTGTAATATATGTGCGATGTTGATGCACAAATGATTAAATAAGGAAGAAATATACAAATTTGGTGACTTCATCAAAATTCACCCATTAACAGTTTGAAAGGATCATTAGATTGATTGGGAAGTTTAGAAGATTCTATAAACCTCTCCTTATTTGATTTAAAGCATACATTTCCACTGGTCTAAGCAGTCTGCTGCTCTTTCATGTGTCATAGTAAAGAATCTTAGAGCAGTGTTAAGTGGAGCTCTGCCTTTCACATATTCCTTAAGATAATGATTTTCTCCTGTTTCTAGCATTGGGGATTCCTCTTAAGTGTCCACTTGAGGCAGTCTCTGGAGAATGAGAAATGTTATGCAGAGTTAATCTGAACAAATCAGTGCACAATGGTTAATCATGGCTTTTGTGCCCACATCTAGGGCAGAATGGTTTCCACATGCAACCAATGTTGTCATGGTCATATTTCTGGCAGTCAAAACATAGCAAAAGATTATGACTAAAATGGGCAATAGGAACATTCAAGAAAATGACTAAGACTGATGTAGTCAAAATGGTGTAGTTGACAGTGACAACACATTAAGTGCAAGTGGGAATCAACTTGCCATTAGAGAAAATATGTTGATTCATTTCACTTGTAAGAAACTCTAAGGTTTTCAAGCATCTCATTCTCACTGCAGCCAACCAAATCTTTAGATCAAACAACTTCTTGATGTGTGGAGAGATTGCATGGAAATACCTTTATGAATATAATCTCCACAAATTGCTTCAAGTGAAGCAGATTTAATCAGTGAGCTTACAGTTACACTCTGCAATTAGTCTGTCTGAACAAAGTGTTTATTTTACACTTACTGGCTCCCCAGCCAAACCTTGAAATATGATAGCTATCAAAGATGATGACAGTTTGGTTGTTTTTTTATTTTCATCATAGGATTCCACAATGAGCAATTGTGACTAATTTCCCTGACTCAGATGAGTCCCTCATCCAATTCATTTTCAGTTATTCTGATCCTTTCAAGACCATTTTTGGATGTTTGTCCCATAATGGCATAGTAAATTATTTATCAGATGTGCTCCCCACATGCATCAGAGTCCAACAAAGAGACTGAGATGCATGCTTATGCAAATTTATTCTATTTCTCAATTGTGGGGGCTGCAAAGAATGATAAACACACTTTACTCACCTAACCCTGTACACCACCCTCTGGGACTATGTCCTTTGTAAGGTTTAAATAACAACACTAAGTTGCTTTAATCACAAAGGTGATTTTTGAACACTATATGGATCAGTGAAAATTAGTCTTTAACACAACCCCTGAAGCTAGGAATGATTAGCCAATTGATAAAACAGGGCACTTCTGAACACCCATCTAGTTTAAGTTGATACCAAAAATAGTGTAATAAAATGAAGCAGCATTTTTGGTCTCTCCACTGTTCATTTACCAAGATCCTCTCATTCAACAATACAAAATATAATCCATGGCAAACAAGTTGCCTCCAATCAGTCACCTGCACTTATGATATTAAGTGAAGACACATCAGGGTTATTCTACAACCCCCTGAACCCACTGGAGGAAACAAAAGAAATTAAACACATACCAGTATATACTTGCATGGACAGAACCAAGCGTGAAAGGACTTTATGCAAAGAAGATTCTGTCAAGTCTGATAAAATTATGATTGCTTTTTAACAAGTAGTTAGAAAAAAGGGTTTTCTGATTCTACATTTTAAAACAGCAGTTATTAATAGATAGAGGATTAGAACCATTAGGCTAAAATTGAAAACCCTTCTGACCCATTATGCTCTCTGTCAAATGTACTCAAATACTATTAATCAGAGATATGTAACAGTTGTTTAGTTTTAAAATGAGCTAATATATATGATTGTAGTAAGTTTCCATCTGCAAAAACTTTAAAAAGCTTCAGATGCCATAAAGATTTCTATCAAATCTGGTCAACTTCTGTTATGCAGTTTTGAGGAAAAATTGGCCATTTTAAACAATGGTGACTATATTGTATACTGGACTGGCATCAGTTATACATACTTTTTAAAAAAGAACTTAGCACCAGAATGCATTTTACCAAATCTGATCAAAAGTGTGGTTCTTGAGAACAAGACTCTTCCAGTTGATTCTTTTTAATAACATTGGTTGCAGATCAGCATCATTTGTGCAATCTTTAATGGCCTATATGCCAGGATATTCAAGTGAAATTGTGTAAAAACTGGTTGGGTGGTGTTGGGATAAAAATTTGAAAATAGTAAGTGCTGACAAACTGAAGATGAATAATGAAACATGCTGCACAGGATATTACTGTAAACTCGACTGGCCATAAGGCCAGGTTAGCCATCAAAAGACCCTTGAAGAGAATATCACTCTTGTCAAAAATGAATTTATAGAAATCCATGGAAAATCCATTTCTTCCCTCCCTCTTTGAACTTGAACCTTATATCACTGAACATGTCTCAGATACTATCAAACTATACCACCACATGTTAAGACTGATGTAGCCCAGAACTAGACTTTTCTTATTACACTTATCATGACCATAGCCTTTGAACTTTACACCCTAAACTCTAAAGGTTTCTTTATTGCCATAAGTGCAAGTCACCCACTAAGTATGGTCAAGAACCTAAAACTGATCATGCCCTTTGAACTTCTGGCCTAAAAAACATTAGACCTATTCCACACTGTAAATGCAAGTCTTCCAAAAACTCTGGTCACTGTACTAGTCAAGAACTAGATTTAATATACAATAACTATTTGTTTTTCTGTAAGTCAATGATCTTGACTTTTAACCTTTGACCCCAAAATCAACAGGCTTTTGATTTACTCAATATTTAGGGTTGCATCTATCATTAAGTATAATTGGACACACACACACACACACATGCACACACATACATGCACACACACACACACACTAAAATATGGATGTTACAATCTGGTCATATTTGAAACCTCTCAATGGGGTATCAAAAATGTTTTTTAAAAAAAATGTATTAATAGTAAGTACCATAATACAGAGTGCATTCTCCATTAAATCTGAATCTATCAAATTTGTAACACAATCTGGATAAATGCTTTTATTATTCCTATTCTGCAAATTTTCTGAGGTAAAGACTGCATTACAAATGTCTGCTGATCCAGCTAGGGCCCAGTTTTTGACAGCCAATGATTATAAAATCTTAGACAGATGAGATTTAGATGTGTGCAAGATTTTAAACTCACTGCCATGATAACTATATCTGATGTCAGTCACATTTCAAACAGTACCAACTACATATCATACTAAGACATTTAGTGAAAACCCCATGTTGATATGAACATCCATTTAGGATGAGCAAAAATAAAGATTTTCAAGATGGCCAATGTGCTGGCCATATTTGCCAGAGCGTAATCATTTTCATTCAGGACAAACTGATATAATAAGAGGTCCTGGTGAAAGCTGCCTGTCCATTATAATGTTTCATTCAGAAGTAACAACAGCAATATTTTCAAGATGACTTCTGTGGTGTGGCCATATTTGCCAGAGCATAATCATTTTCATTCAGGACAAACTGATATCATAAGAGGTCCTGGTGAAAGCTGCCTGTCCATTATAATGTTTCATTCAGAAGTAACAACAGCAATATTTTCAAGATGACTTCTGTGGTGGTCATATTGGACATCATATCAGTGCCATTTTCATTCAGAACCAGCAAGACATCACAAGTCTTTTTGTGAAAACCTCATGAGGATCACCAAAAACATTTTTAGGATGATCACTGCAGCAATCAGACTGGAAGTCAGATCACAACTATTTTCATTTAAGGTCAACTAGGCAAAACAAGAAGTCTTTTAGTGACAACCACATATTATTATGACCATAGATTCATGATGTGTAGCGATAACATTTTCAAGATGGCAAATGTTGTGGTCATATTGTATGTCCAAGCAGTGGCATTTTCATTTAGGATCAACTAGACCTTGGGTTGGATATGTTTAAAGTTTCATGGTAATCCTTCAAGTAGTTTAGGAGAAGTAGGATAAAATAGTTATGCTACATGATGGATAGATGATGGACAACCAACAGACTTCAGACCGTCTGTAAGCTATCCTGGTTTATGACCAGTACAACTAAAAACAACACTGTTGCATATTCCACCCCAATTCATCACCCAGGATGCAAACACCATCAAATTATGAGGTCCGGTTAGAAAATATTTGAAAATGTCATTGTAGTTGCACGGGCAGAAGCCAAGAATGACAACCCTCTCTCTGATACTTAGTTCATCGACAAAACAACTACAAAAGTTTTGTAAAATTCCACACAGTGATTTGAAAGGATATGTGGTAAGGGAGTCATAGATGGAGGGGATCACAAAAAAGAATAGGAATAATGCAGACTTCCAATTAGTATCCTCTTATTTTGATTATTGAGAATTATTAGTCGTCTGTATTTGTGTGTATTTGCAAATAAATTTCTAAATCACAAAAATCTGTTTTACGATTAGTTTTTTTGCCATGGCTCTTTAAATGTTTCTAACAGAAAATAGCTTAATATATTTTAGGAGAAATTTGTACCTTCATCAAATTATATTCACAAAAGGTGCAGCATAAGTAAATATGCCACATTATGCAAGTCTCTCAAAAAATTAATACTTACCTTAACCCATGTAGAATAGGTGTCATTAAGGAAGTTGCCTAATGAGTGCTGCACAATATTACATAACCAAAGTGATTCATGACTAACAAAGGAATGGAGAAAATTTTGCTCAGAAAAGACTTATTCACCTCATGCTGAGGGAACATAGTACCAAGAAACATTTACATATCTCTTTGGAAGACAATGGCCTTATTGCAAAGCTAACACAGTAACAAACCAATGGCTGTACCATATTATTATCAGTCTATGCTCTTAAAATAAGTGACAGAAAAGAGTGAAGACAACAAGCTTTTGTACAATTTAACAAACAATTTATTTCCCAAGAATATAAATAGAAAATTGAGAAAAAAACTTAGAGTACTGCAAATTAAATCCAAATATAATCCAAGAATTAAAGACACAAATCCTAGTAATAAAAAGGTATTTTTTTTCATCATGAGCATTAATGAATAAGTTATATCCATGAACCTAGGCTTCCATTCTGTAGTCTGTATCGTTTATGCCAGATAACACACAACACGTTGTTCATTGACAGAAACATTGAGAAATAAATCATGTCTTGTTGTGCTCAAAGTTTTGAATATGTTATCCAATTGAAAACTGGATCCAACAAAATATGTGAGGGAAATAATCAACTGATATCTTGAAGACAACTGTCATTCATGCATGACATACCGTAGTGTTATGTGCAAAATAAGCAAGATTGAAATATATACAGGTCAACTATAGCACAGTATCTCGCAAATATCTCGCCTATAAAAATCACTATCTGAAAACACATTCACTTGAGTACAAGTGACAATCTTTTCACTAGCCCAGGTTACAAAAGTATCATTAAAGCAAGTTATTGCTGTGCATTCTGTTTTCCCACAAAAAATTAATACCTGTATGTATTGATTAAAACTACAGATGCACACCACATAGAAACCCAAGTGGTGAATAAATAAAACTGGCAGCAATCGGTAAACTCATTCTTTGAACCTGCGGACAGGACATTAAAACATCAAAACAAAGGCTACTTTATTACAAAGCAAGCTGACCTTGGAAGCCAACTTTGGATATGTGAAAGCTGTTTGTTTTTAAAAAGATATCAATATAAAAATTATTTTATTGCAAAGCATGCTGACCTTGGAAGCTGACTTTGGGTTCTTTTAAGTGTGCCAATTTGTTTTGAATTTTTTGTTTGAATATACAAAGACAACCTTGATATGTAAGCTAAATTTGGTTACTTTTCACCAGTATTTATGTGAATTTTAAAAACAATTTAAACAATGGAACAAATTTTGAAGTGACACAATATTGTGCTTTGTGCATGGACATCAATTACCCAGAATAGCTCAGATGAGTTAGAGGAAACTGAAATCATTTGATGAATTCATGAAGGCCAGAAGACAAGCAGATGATATCACAAATAAGAGGGTAATAATCAACTGATATCTTGAGGACAACTGTCATTCATGCATGACATGACCTTTGGTGCAACATAACCGAGACTGTGTTATATCCAGGTTAACTATATGACAGTATCTCGAAATAAAAGTCATTATATGAAAACACATTCACTTGAGTGCAAGTGACAGTCTTTTTGCTTGTTCAGGTTGCAAAAGTATCATTAAGGCAAGTTATTGCTGTGTATACTATTTACCTGTAAATGTCAAAGCCCATTTGTATTAATTATAACTACATGCCAACCACATAGAAGCCCAGGTGGTGAATAAACACAACTGGCAGCAAGCAGTAAACTCATTTATTACAAAGCCAGCTGACCTCAGTAGCTGACTTTGGCTTCTTTTAAGTATGCCAATTCTTTCTTTTGTTTGAATATACAAAGATGGCTGGGATATGGAAACTAACTTTTCACTGGTATTAATGGGAAGGTTTTGAAAATAATTTGAAACAATGGAACAATTTTTAAAGTGACATAATATAGTTCTTCATGAATGGACATGAATGATCTGGTGTTGCCCTGAAGATTTAGTGATATTTTATTAAATTTTAGTTTATGCACAACTTAAAGATCTTGAGTTATAAATATAGGTACACATTGCCAGTATTGCAATGGAGTTTGTATAATGATCATTGAGGGAGGAACTGCCACTGGTGGTGTGGTAAGATGATGTAATGTCAAATTATAAAGGCTTAGTCAGTGGGTGTTGGGGTGTTGTACATGTACCTTCAAACTGAGAGGCAGACCTGAGAATTATGCAAGAGACTGTTATTAGCCTCTTGCTGTTTCATTTGGCTTGTTAAAGGGGGAGGGGCATGAGCAAAACTATTCCCATTGGTTGACATTGGCAGGGGAATTCAAATAGCCAACCAAATTAGATAACAAAGAGCCAACCAAATTAAAAAACTTTGCAGGATCATACAGAGTACCATGTGATCAGTTACATCTCTGGTTTTTCAAATGTATAGATAATGAATGTGAGTTCACTTCTCTGGCTTTTCAAAGGTACAGACAATGAGCCTATGCATCAAACTTTTCTCATGGATTTGTGCTTGCCTGCCAATGGGATACTCATAAGCTATACTAATAATGTAAAGGTCGTGCTCATTAAATACATTTATTTTACAGTTATAAATAGGAAAAATATAAGAATATTTGCTTCTTGCTGGGATCAGCCTAGCTCTATTCTACGAATCTGGGATCAACCTAGAATACTCTCTTATGCAGGGATCAGCCTAGCATAGACTTGGTTAAAATGGGATCAGCAAAGAATACATTCACGTGCTGGGATCAGCCTAACTGGTAGTCTACTTAAGCTAGGATCAGCCTAGAAAACACTTGATGCTGGAATCAGCCTAACACAGTTTTTACTTGAGCTGGGATCAGCCTTAGCACCAATTCTCCTTGATCTGGAAATAGCCCAGAATACACTGTAATGCTAGGATCAGCCTAGCACCAATTGGAAATCAGTCTTTTACAGTGAGCTGTGATTCTGCCTAGCACAAATTTTAGGGATTCTGCCAAGCACCAATTGGGAATCAGTCTTTTACACTGAGCTGGGATTCTGTCTAGCACCAATTCTACTTGAGATGGGATCAGCATAGAATACACAGTAATACTTGGATCAGCCTAGCACCAATTGGAAATCAGTCTTTTACAGTGAACTGGGATTCTGCCTAGCACCTGAATTCTATTTTTGAGATGGGATCAGCCCAGAATACATAGTAATGTTGGAATCAGCCTAGCACTGATTGGGAATCATTCTTTTACATTCAGATTCTAGCCCATGAGTAGCCCCCACAGAAAGAGTAAAATATTTTTTAAAATATGTAAATTAAGTATTGATGTTATTTTAGTTATGAGTTTAATGTTGTAGAATATTACCAATAATGAATAGTGGCATGTTTGAAAGAAAGGGAGAGAGTGAGTGATGAGAGAGATGAATGCATATACTAATGTATCCTTTATTTCTTACAATGCATGTATGAAATCAGTTTTCATACTCATACATTTCAGTAATAATTTGTTGACCATAAAGAGAAAATAAAATCATTTGCCAGAAGAGCAGAAGATGATTTTGCTGATAATAAGATCATTAACATTCTAGTGTACTTTGATGTCATTCCTGGATGGACTGATAATAAGATGGGGGTCAAAAGTGACTGATGCAGATTTGAAAAAAAATCTGAATTTAGTCCTTTAAGTTTCTGCTTCAGGTGATGTGTTGCCTCTAACAATTTTTTTTATGGTACGAGAAAGCTAAAACAAAATATTCATGCACTGAAAGTAACATACTCTGCACTTCTTAACATTTAACAGGCAGGCTATGTGTATGGAGTCAAAGAGGTAACAGGTGTACTATTAACAGTGCACTCACTGGGTCTTTTAGTGTTGGTTGTTTTGCCTTCTTCTAAGAAGTCCTGTTCTAATGAGAGTGTTCTCATTCCTCTCCATTCAGTAAATTTGTTATCAGACTTAGTTTCAGGACCTGTGATAGTCCGCATAGTGTCTAACATATTCATTGAGGGCATTCATTTGTTGCTAGACAGTGACCTAGCTGGAGACAAGGTTGTGGTTAATCCACTTGTAACTGACATGCCTTCTTTGGATCAGAAACTTGATCCAGTTGAAAAAGAATACCCTGAGCTATACCCAGCTTGTGCAGTTACCAGAGCTATGTCAAAGAAAGCTCTTGGGAATGATTTTCATATATTGGTCAGGCTTTTGATGAGGTCACTTTATTTCTAATTTGAATCAATCAGATGGTGGTGTGGTGTTTATGATTTTTAACATAGCTTTAACAATTTTTCAGTTACGACCTACTTACTTTAAATAGCAGATTGCTACCAGAGCATCAACAGTGACCACATGATCTGACATAATGTTCATTCTCACCAATGAATGTAGTATCTAACAGGGGGTTTTTCCCGAAGGTGGCACTACAAAAACCCGTTCAAAATGGCTGCTGTTTACAGAGCTGCCAAAAGGCGCTTATAATCACATCTGGTAAATTGCCAAAAGGCACCTGTATGATATGTCAGCATAGGGTCAAAAGGCGCTTATATTAGGTAAAGGGTTAATGTGATATTTTGGTATGGCTGGATACTATAAAAAGTTTTGTTCAAATTTTTCCAATATTGCTGAACCTCTGACAAATTTGTTAAGTAAGAGAAATAAGTGTTTCTGGACCGAAAAATGTCAGGAAGCTTTTGACAGATTGAAAGCAATACTCAGAAGTGTGCTTGTTCTAACAGCTCCAAATTTCAATCAGTCTTTTAAATTGTCTGTGGATGCAAGTGATGTTGGGGTTGGAGCAATATTTTTTCAAGAAGACAGTAATGGCATTGATCACCCAGTGAGCAATTTCTCCAAGAAATTACTAAACAATTGATAAGATCGAACGTTTAGCTTTAATTTTAGCATTGCAACACTTTGAGTTTTGCATTAGCTTGGCTCCTTTTCTGGTTGTTGTGTAAAGTGATCACAACCCCCTTACTTTCATCAACAAAATGAAAAAAAAAATCAAAGATTATTAAGGTGGAGTTTGTTTTTGCAAGAGTATAAACTGAACATCAGGCACATCAAAAGAAAAGACAATTTGATTGCAGATGAACTTTCTCATGTATAAAAATATTATTTCATATACACTTTATATAATTTATAAAAATATTCTTATTTGATATTCTTTACTGCATGTATAAATTACAGATGGTAAAAAGAAAGCTTTATTATATAACTCTTTTTTTTTCTTTATGGGGGAGAAGTGTTGTTACGTATATGTGATCAAATTGCTTGTGTGTAAGGTTTAAAAAAATTTATTTCATTTTTGTTTCATTATATTTAATTAAAATGAATAATTTTCTCTCATTCAGGATACTATTTTTAGTAGTGAGATATATTTTTATCACAACGTTGTTTACTTATGACAAAATAGTAATACGTGTAAATTATCACAGAAAGTTAAAATGATTGGTCAGCATCACGGTCATACTTTTTTCACATGATCAATGTTTGTAAACAGTCTTTTTTTATGATTGGTTTTTAAGTGGATCTATACTGGATGACGTGACAAAACTAGTGAAATAAGAGACCACATGACCAATCTCATGAGACTTGAAATTAGGTTTTGGGAAATTAAATATGCATTCTAATTTTGTTTTAAGCAGAGTCATTCAAAAGCTTGAAGGTACAAGGTGTATGTATTAATTTTAATTTGTTGCCAAGATTGTTTGTCATTTGACTGAATTTAGGATTTAATAATTTATTCTACTGGAAAAAATTCTGAAAGATATTAAATATTCATGGAAATCTATTCTCAAATTATTTGGAAACAAAGATAGTGATTCAGGTGAGAAACTGTTAATATTCATACATTTGACTACATCTGATGTCATTGCCCTTCATATTCGTACAACATTGGGACTCGAACCTGGATTCTTATAGGACTATTTATTGATAGGACTTTTGTTTTTATTCTCAGAATCATAATTGGGATATAATCACTAACTGTAAGTTTTATTTACCAATTTTTACATTGTTGTCTAGGGAAAAAATTGTTTTGTTAAAATTTGCAAAGCTTGTTGGCTTCCATTCTTTTTTTGTTACTGAGTATGAACCCTTGTCATCTAACAGGTGTCCCAAAGAGTAACATGTTCCCTTTTACATTTGCAGTGGGCAAACAATAAAACATTTTTTTACATACCTCAAATGCAAGATGGCTTAAGCAGGACTGAATGCAGGGTTGAAAGCTGTCCACCTGTCTGCAGTACATGTCTATAAACTGAAATTCATTGGTGGCTGACTTTAAAAAAAAGAAATAGATAACAATAGACTACATACAAGAAAATGACTGAAGTGGGTCTGAACTCTATGTCAAGCTATTTATTTACAGTGGCCAATTTACAAAAATTATATCCTCTTAATTAAAAAAATAATTAAATAAATTATATTAGCTAGAACTATGAACAGGATTTTAGAAAACACATTGCATTTTTAACACCTTTTACATAAATCTGATTGTTACAAGACAGCAACCATGTCAAAGTCTGCATACTTAGAAATCCAATGGAATGGCATGCCTAAAGTGTATTGGATTAAGATTACATTTCCTTTGTATATTTGGTTATTTGTGCTAGATCCTGCCATTTTTTCTTTTAAGAATAAACAGTAGATCTGAAAGAGAAGCAGCTGTTGACTTTAATAATTGCTGAATTAACTGAAATTTCTTGTCAAACTTCAAGCATCCATAATAAAGGTAGATCACTTCCATGGCATGAGATAATAAATCCATGATTATATGCAAAAATTCCCACTTACTTAAAGTGCATCAGCTGGAAAATCTTTTAACATATTTGTTTGTATCTTATGATAAAATTCTAATCTTAGAATGTAAGAAATGGGTTTATTATCATTGGTCACCAAGGTATGTTCCACTTGATTTCATCAAAATAATGTGCTACCTAAGTATATGCAAATGCAAATATGTGAATAAAAATGCATATGACTAATTATCCTACCTATATTTTTCTTCTTGCTTTTCCTGAATTTGTTTTATCAATCTTTGGCTTTCTTTTACTTATTTTTCACTTAATATAGTCATTTATATGAACACAGCAGAAACTTTTGTACTTTGGAGATGTGTTATAAAATCTGCCTCAGATATACCTTAATATTATTAGTGATTTTTAAACTGTTCACAAAGAATCCAAGCTATCTAAAATTTCAACTAAATGATTTAGTTTGAGTTCAATGATTTTTTTTCTGAGTTTATCATGGTATAAATTGTCTTTTGCCAAATCACACAGCAAATAATACCTGAAGGGCATTATGTAAGCTGTATTGAGTCAGCAACAGACAGTTTATACCACAATAAACAAAAAAAACCCATAAGTCTTATAATTACAATTCTTTATACTATTATTTATTTTTTTGCTATTATTTTGTGTTTTTTAAAGATACTTCCTATCAATTTTAGAACCTGTTTAAGCATATGAATTCTTGTTGAGGCACTGCTGCATAGATATTTACAGAATAGGGGATTCTCCATCTGCAATGTAATAGTTACATCAATATCAAACAAAAAATTCCATCAATCATAGGCAATCTAAAGTTTTAAACATTCCACAGCAAGGTCTTAATCTTTTATTAAAACTTGCATATGTGATGTGAGCAGCAGTTCAAAATTGTTTGATATATGAATGACTCTTGGATTTGATGCTATCATGAGTTCGTTGTGACCTGGTCAAATCGTTGTCAAGACACATCAGTAACCAGTTTTTGCATCTTTAAATCTATTTTCACGTTCAATAACAGTTTGAGGCTACCAACATGGGCTACTAAATTAACAAATGAAATTAAGACTAGCAGTAAATTGTTATAGTGATGGGGGTCCAATAGTCAAACACTGCAAGACATCGACACTGAGATCTATGAGAAGGGGGGTAGCAGATCTCAATATGACCCCACATTATAACTATCAAGGTCAGCATCTTACCCTGTAGGAATGTGAATTGTCATAACTGTAGTCTTTGAAACCCTACTTCTAATCCCTATGTCCGTTTACCAACAGTTTTAAATTCATTTCTAATGAGCTGCAGTGAAAGTGCTGTAGCCCCAATGTTCTTGGCAGATTTTGAGTTTCCTAGCTTTTCTTTTTCAAATCTAGTCAAAGAAATAATTATTTATATTCAGTAAAAACAGCAAAGATGTTTTTTCATTCTGTCAAATCAACTTATTCATTTTTCTAAATAAAATATAAACCCACCATTTTTATTTTGTTTTAGAGGCATGCAGTGTGTATGCATTCTAGTTCAGTGTTTACATTAGTTAATTTACACATGACTCTATAAAAGTTAGTATAAAGTAGTTCTACATAAAGTTCTCCAAACTCTTGTTTTCATGAAAAAATTTCATGATCATGCAGCCAAATAGTACAGTTTTGTCGAGGCCAGTATTCCAGTATTTTATTAAATATTCCAGGGTTGTCCATGCTAGAATTGTCCAGGGTTTCCAATCTAGAGTTTTCCATGGTTTTCCAACCTACCCTGGAAACAGCCTGGAATATCAGTCCAAATACTCCATGGTTTTCTATGCTAGATTTGTTCAGCATAATTCATGCTAGAGTTTTCTAGCCTAACATGGATAGAACCTGGAATATTAGTCCAAATACACCTCTCCCTCGATAACTCATGCACAACAGGGTCCACAAACATATACTACAATATAAGCAAGAGCATGAGTTATCAAGGGACCTCCAAACATTTAAACAATCTGCTTAGATATTTTGAAAACCTCGGCGGGGAGGAATGTTAGGAAACTGGTCTGTTTAATGACCGAATCCTCATTTAACAATCACGTCAATAATAATTGTTAATAACTCACTTTTTCTAATGAAGTTGTTTGTTATTCCATATAAATAACATTTATTTTCAAAATGTCCAACTTGTGTAAGATCATTTAAACTTGTTTCAGCAACCATCACTTGTACATGAAAACGTGTATTATACCACTGCTTTTTGTTTTCTTGATTAGTTCCCAAAGGGGTATACTGCCATGTTGGGAGTCAATAGAGCAAGGAACTAAACTAACTGTTGATACACTACCAAACAAGATTCCATTTCATCCAAAAATAAAGACATTTATTTCATGAGACAATCGTCTACGTCGAAACTTGATTTTTTATATTGTTCACTTAGTACAGTATCAATGTTGTGATTTCACTGGAAGTAATAGTGAAACTTCGAAACTTCTTATCATTCTTGAGGTATCTCTAAGTGTCAGTTTAGGAAGTTTAAATAACTCGCTTGCTCACAATGGTCCATATCTGTGAAACCAAGCTTTTTATTTTATGAAGTATTTATTTCCCTTTGTTGCCCTGTTATCTTTGATCAGTTATGAATGAGTTCATTAATTTAAGGTAGTTTATGTTACAATCACAATAACATTTATAACTGTTCGATTGATCAACTGAAGTGAATTCACCCGACATATGACCAAGGCCGCTAGATTTTATGTAGGATTTGCATGCCTTTCACCTTTTCTTTTATTCCACCTCCTTTTTTTTTATTCAAAAGACATAATTAACATCATAATACAAAATAGACCAACTTTTAATTCAGTGCAACAACACAAATACTTCTGCAAATCAGTTATCAAAACACAATCAGCATTTAATTAGGGTCTCAGAGAAATGCTTGCGGACATAGCTGTTATGGCTAGCATACAAAATTTTTAGGCACATTCTGCCTGGAGTTTAGGTGGATTCATGGTGAATTCCGCCTAAAAACACCAAATTTCAGACAGACTTTAGACAGACTGGGAATACAGCTGTGACAGACTAAATCCATCTACCCGTACAAAAATTTCTCATGGATTCCATATGGAATACTTTAGGAAGAGATATGGACAGAAAAACTTATGGAATCAGACAATTTATTCCATATCAATTCCATAAGTACTTCACAGCAAGTGAAAATTCCATATGGAATAAAGTTGCAACTTTAATCCATAAGCACTTTTTTCCATATGGAATATAGGCTCATTATAGTATCATGGAAAATATTCTCTGAAAAATTAATTTACTATCTGATTCAAATAGAAATATTGGTGGGAGTTAGAGTACATTATATGTCAGTGTTGCTGAAGTGGAAGGATGAAAATATATAGACTCCTATAAATTTGAAGAAAACACATGTATGTCAGTTTTCTTTAATTTATTTCCACAGATGTTTAAAAACAGGCAGATATGGCCAAAAAAGTACAGAAAATGTAAACATGATAAGAAAATTAATATCTGGTAGAACAAATTCTTATACACTTAATAAACCACCAATTATATATTGATACTTAATGTCTGAGCTGAAAATGTGACTGAAATTTCAGCAAATTCACGGTGAAATTATTTTACATTCACTCAAATGTTTTTTCACGAGAATCATGGTATTTTAAGAATTTTAACCAAAATTTCTGAAAATATCAATTGAAATGTCATTGACTGCTAACATTTCTGAAAATATGTGAGAATTTGTGATTGAAATTTCACTTAGACACTGTCAAAAATTCTGAAACTATAGTGATATTTTGTGATTGTAAAATCTCTGACTTTCAATAAAAAATATCAATAAGATATAATAAAATTTATTTTTTGTTTCTTGTACAATCTTAATGATTTTCAGCAACATTTATATTTTCTGTTTCTGTTATCTGTAATTTTATTGTTCATTTTAGACACAATATCTTCTTTCCACATATTTCCCAGCTATATATTTCTTTTTCACAATTGTTGTTGTTGTTATTGTTGTATTACTGTGTTTAAGTTCAATTGGATTTAAGTGTCCTAAAACAGATTTTCTTGTTTTCCGTTTTAAATTAGAATTTCGCTTTCTCCTAACCTGAATCTGATTTTTTTCGATATGGACCCTTTTTTAATATCGTCTCCGAAACTTTTTATGCAATAATGCTCTATCCAAACCCATTATGCAACGAGCTTTGTAATCAGTATTTTGTTTCATTTCATTTTTAATTATTTAATTGATAATCGGTGTAAAATGCTTTCTGATTGGTCCAAATTTTGTACCTGCCCAATTAATCGTCGCATAACGGAAACTGATCGGAATGAACAATCTTGCTTAGCATGGCAATTCAAATTTTGTGCGGGCCCGATAGAGTTTGAATAACCATTTGAAAATTGTGCGGCAGTGAGAATACCTTGAATGCAAAGCCGATGGAACGTAGTTGGTCAAGCTGTATGAAAATGGAACACCAGTACTAGCATTTTGCTTTTCATGCCATAATGAGCTTTACAGTAGTGGACAACGTGCTAAATTTCCAAATTCCGTAATGAACTATTGCCAAATTCCATATGGATTATTCACAAATTCCATATGGACCATTGCCAAATTCCATAGGGACTATTCACAAATTCCATATGGATTATTCCAATTCCATATGGAATTTTAATTCTATTCCATATGGACAACCTTTAGTTCTTATGGACTAATTTGCATATTTCATGAGATTTTCCATACGGAGTACATAAGGAAACCATAACATTTCCATAGGGACTATTCACAAATTCCATATGGATTATTGACAAATTCCATATGGAATTTTAATTTTATTCCATATGGACAACCTACAGATCTCATGGACTAATTTGCATATTCCATGAGATTTTCCATACAGAGTACGTAAGGAATCCATAACATTTCCATAGAGACTATTCATAAATTCCATATGGACTATTGACAAATTCCATATGGATTATTCACAAATTCCATATGGAATTTTAAGTTTATCCATATGGACAACCTACAGATCTCATGGACTAATTTGCATATTCCATGAGATTTTCCATACAGAGTACGTAAGGAATCCATAACATTTCCATATGGATATTTCTGTAAAAGTATGTATGGATTCCATATCCAGTCCACATGGAAAATATCGTACAGGTAATAGTTAAGCTTTCTATTTCTTATATTCCTCCTAAAGAATAACTGTAAGATGGAAAAGTTTTGCTTGGATTTTTGACTTATACTGATTTTGGCAGAAATGTTAGGCATAATTTTGAACTTCATCAAAAGAACTACTTTAGCATAGAATCTTAGGACTTATACAAATTTAGTTCAAGGTGGATTTTGGACTTGATCTGATGTTTACTCTGAAAAAAAAGTTTCTTTTACTTCCCATTAAAATATGCTCTACAACAATCATAACCTTAGTGGAAATGTGACTGAAATTTAAGCAAAATCAGATTGTAAATTTTTTGACATTCACTCAAATGTCCTTTTTTCACTAAAATTATTATATATTTTAGGAGATTTTATGAAAATTTCTGAAAATATCAGTGAAATTTTTTTATTGAAATTTCACTGACTGCCAACATTTCCAAAATATCAATAAGAATTTGTGATTGAAATATCACTGACACTTTGCCAAAAAATCTGAAAATATAGTGATATTTTGTGATTCTAATATCACTGACATTTCAATAAATAGATATCACTAAGAAATAATAAAATTTATTTTTTGTTTTTTACAATTTGAATGATTTTCAGCAACATTTATATTTCCTGTTTTTTGATAGCTGTAATTTTATTGTTCATTTTGGGAATAACTTGTTTCCAAATGTTTCCTTGTATGTGTTTTAAAAATTGTTGTATTTTTTAAATTTTCAGTTGGATTAAACTGAATCTGATTTTCCTCAATATGGACCCTTTTTTAAATACTGTCTCTGAATTTTAAATGCTCTATCTGGTTGCTTTCTGCAAAAAGCTTTCTATTAAGTGTTTGTTCCGTATATTATGTAACAGCTGATCGCTATAAAGAGCTTTTTGATTGGTTAAAAGTTTGTACTTGCCCAATGAATCATCGCTTAACAGAAACTGACGGGAATGAACATGCTTGCTAAACATGGCTATTTGATTTTTTGAGCGGTATAAGAGTTGAATAACCATTTGAAAAATGTGCAGCAATAAGAAAAGTTTGAATGCGAAGTTGATGGGAACTTAACTGGTCGATCTGTATGAAAACTGAATGCCAGGACCAGCATTTTGCTTTTTGTGCCATAAAGAGCTTAACAGTAACAGCTAGCATGCTAAATATGATGAGGAATTGAACCAGGATGATCATTTCGAGGTTTTATAACTCCAAACAGAATTTAAGGAGGGACAATATATAGATCACTGGTAGGAATTGTTTATATTGTTGCCAGATACCCATGCCAAAAAAAGTCATATCTTGGAAGAGTTTTCACAAATAGAATCATCCTTCAAATTGTTTATATTGTCAAAATATTCTAATTGTGTTAGAATTATTTGTAAAATAAGAGTAATTATATCATGATAAATGGCTTTTGAAAAAATGACTCAATCAAGATACCACAGTGACATGAGGCTGCACTTTGAGGCTCAGACCTTGCATTTCTTTTCTTAATCAATGTCATTTTCGCAGTTGAATTTTTCAATGCAAGATAATATTTTATATTTTATGTATGTTAATGTGTTCACAGATGCCTGTGCATATGTTCCAGGCTTGATAATTTGATTTTCAAAATCTTTTAATTATTTAGTGTCAAGCCAGATTCTTCACATCATGTTGTATAAACTGTATATAATATATTGCATATAACATGCCTAAAAGTCAGATTAATTCTGTAACTAAGTGGGTTACCTTCTTATAATAAAGTCTTTTTTATTATTATTATTATTATTATTATTATTATTATTATTATTATTATTATTATTATTATTATTATTAACTCCCAATATCTCTAGCCTTATGGATGTCATAGAATTACAAGATCTGTACAATTTTGTTTCATGTACACTGAATATCACATTGATTAAAAAAATCCTGTTTAATTCATATCCAGTACCACTCTGGTGGCCTAGTGGTTAGAGCATCCACCTCAGATGTGGGAGGTTGTGGTTCGATTCCCAGCTGAGTCATACCAAAGACTTACCAAAATAATACTAACAGCTGCCTCGCTTGGCGCAAAGCATTAAGATGTTAGTGTTAGGACTGGTAGGCCTGGTGTCAGGATAATGTGATTGGGTGGGACATCATGCTGCATGTCTGTGGCATGATGCCCCAGTGCTAGTCATCACTATAAACTGCCACACTATAGACATACTAGCAATATGGTAAAAAATATTGTTAAAGCTATGTTATAAATCCAAATTACACACAATTCATATCCATTATTTATTTAAAACCTTTGGAAATGTCTAAAAAAAATTTTTGTAACATCAGTAAAATACTATACAATGATCAAAATTTTAGTAAAATCTCACCAAAGTTATAGTAAACTCACAAAATAAAATGTTAGAGATCTCAGCAAAACTTATGTGAAAAGTTTGGCTAAAATGTTTTTGAAACCTCACCAGAATTTCAGTGAAGGTTTTGGCCAGAGCTCTGTGAAATGTCACAAATATTTTAGTGAAATTTTAATGAGGTATCGCAAAATGTCAATGAAAGTTTTGGTCAAAATATTTGTGATATCTCACCAAACTCGAGGTGAAATAAAAAAGACTTAAATGATATGATCCATTGGTTAAAATTATTGGGAATATTAACATTGATTCCTAATAATGACTAATATAATCATTAGGCAGTTAAAAAAAAACATCTGCAGATTTGTTATTGGATGCTATTTATGTATATACTTTAGGCAGCCTGTTTCTAGACAGAAACCTTAGACAGAAACCTTATTTCAGGTGGAAATCTTTGATGTATTTTTTTTTGTTTAAGCGTAATCTTAGGTACATTGATTTGCATATTTCACCTAAAATAAATTCCGCTTAAGAGGTGGACTAAACAGATTACTCCTAATAATAGACGGAGTAATTTAAATACTTTGGGCCCTTATCTGCCCTGAATCCGCCTAAAATTGATAATAAGGGGAATCTAGGCTAAATAAGCGAAATAAACAAATTCCGCTTAGCAGGTGGACTGCAAAGATTCCTCCTAATAATAGACGGAGTAATTTGCATATTTCGGGCTATACTATGCCCTGAATCCACCTAAAATTTATAAGTGGAATAGATGGGTTTAAGTGAAATCCGCCTTAAAATTACACCTGGAATCTAGTTAAAGTTAGGGCTGAATTTTTCGTACGGGTAAAATAAATAAGATTGCCACATCTTACATTTAAATACAAATTGCATTTATGATGATTATACTTAAGAGGAATGAAAAGATAAAACAACAAATTTCACTTAATTAAAATTATTTAATCGGAATTAAAATAATTTTGTACTGCCTAAAACTAGACATAAGTGACATTATCATTGCTTGAAATTTCCTTGAACATTTTTAATTATGGTGTAATAAGAATATCATTTGGAAATAAAATGTAACCAATTATATGACTTTTTTTTAAAAGTTGACAATTTCAAAATGTTCATTAAAATTTCCAAGTTCTATCTACCATTTGAGACCATAAAACGAGTGATATATCATCATTTCAGTTACTAATTTTGATCGCGATTTTCTTCAAGTTCAATTTTTGGGGTTATTTTCTGGTTTTAAAAAATGGGATCCACACCTGACCCCATGTTATAAGCAGGTTTGCAAGTTATCAGGGTATGATTTATTGAGGGAGTGGTGTACTCCAGTTTTCCATACTACAATTGTCCACGCTTTTCCATATATTTTTTTCTCATGTATTTTCCAGCCTAACCTGGAAGGAGCCTGTAATATTAGTCCAAATACTCCATGGTTTTCTATGCTAGAGTTTTCAATGCTTTCAATGGTTTTTCATGAAATACAATAGAAAATCTAGTCAAGCACATTCATTTTAAGATTTCTGGTAAGTACAAAACCCTTTAGCTTATTTGTTAGCTTATATAAAATTTTATTAACCTCTTAAAAAAGAGATTATTATTATTATTATTATTATTATTATTATTATTATTATTATTATTATTATTATTATTATTATTATTATTATTATTAATAATAAAAATTGGATATACACTGCCCATGTTCACTTCATAGGAACATTGTATATCACAAACTGATTCTGGCAGCCTGCCTGACTTCATATTAAGAAGACTAACAATGTAAATCTAAATCCTGAATTTGTAATATTCAAAAGTTGATCAAAATACATTTTGCCACTGTGTATCTCTTGTGTGAATTACATACATTTTAAATGTACTTAAAAATGTACCTCATTTTCTAAGATATCAAAGAGGTCATCCTGAATCTTCGAGTTCCATGCATCTCTTACAGTCTCTGAAGGCAAAGTTTGTGGCGCAACAATGCTGTTCCAAATCTGCAAGAAAACAAATAACTGACACTTTATGCAGAATTAAAACTGATGAAATGGACAAGTATGAGCATCTCTATTCCCAGTGATCCATCTTTTTTTTTTATCAAAGGTCATAAAACTGTCAATGCTCAATGCTACAACTGTAAGAGTAAGAAAAAATTATTTTATCTGTAAAATGAGGATGAGTAGGCAGGCTTCCAAACAGGAAGGTGCATGACTGAACAAATCACCAGCCTCAGACTCCTTTATAAGAAATGCTACCGCATCAGCCAAATCTATAGCAAGTCTTTGTGTGTTTGTGTGTGTGGGTGTGTGATTTGGATTTTTAACTATGCTTTAAGCCATGTTGCTACGATGTCTGTAGTGTGGCAGTTATAGTGATACAGTATGACCCCACTATAACATGGACGTTGGGAGCCAGAGAACTAGACCGTGTTATAGATCAAACTGTATTATAAGCAACTAGGTCAGTCAGCTGAAAAAAAAAATCAAGCATGTACCCCCAAAAATGTGTGGGGATGGGGGAGGTAGGTAATAAATGCTGGCACAAAAATATGTGCTTCAATGGTGCAGTTACCATCTTAAATCGATGCATATTAAATGAGAAATGCACCTGTAGTGAAGACAGAGAGGGAATATATCATATTTTACTTTATTCAGAGACCCACACATTGGTACATGTACACATATACTGTTTATTTAAATAACACACAATACACTGGTTCAATAGACACTTTATGGTACATATAAAATAATCTTTTTGGCATAATGGGGGCAAATCCTGTCACAGCACACTGCACCAGCCCAGCTCTGAATTGTTTTAAAGGATACCTCAGGACAGGAAGCATGCAGGAGTTGGTAGGGTTGTGAAAATTGTCCGACACCTGCGTGTGGGGCCTGCAAGGGGCTGACATGAGGTATATAGGGACGATGACAACCAAAACTCGACAAGTCCGATCCCGAGGATGCTATGATAACAAACATCAGCCGATACTCCATACATGCACCGCAGGAAGCAGGTATGAAGTATATGGGCATTTAAGTAATGACACAAATTGGGGTTCAAAAGCAAAGTTTTTTGAATGAATAAAAAGTTGGCAATGGTCATACAACACCGTAGGAAGCAGGTATGAAACATCTGGGTATAATAGTACAAGTACATTTAAGAACTGACCCAAATTCGTTTTCTATGTAAAGTTTTTTGAATGCATACAAACTTGGCAATGCTGCAGTTATGAAAGTGCTGAAAACCTTGTTTAAAAGTCAAGTCATGAATGCTCGAAGTTGGGCAATGCACCTAATAACAGAACTGGAACAGTATGCTATGCAAGAAACGCCCCAAATAAATGACATGGTGGACCTCAGGACAGGAGGAAACTCGACAAGTCCTATCCTGAGGATGCTAATAAATGACATGGTGGAAGGTGGGGAGGCAGGTGGTTATTTCAGCTGATAAATGTTTTAAGTCAGATGTCGCAATCGACAGTTCACTAAAGAGCACACATCTCTATATGCATCCTGCATCTATATGAATGACACCAACTGATAATGCTTGATCACATGCTCTAAACTCAGTTATCTGATTGGTTAAACATGACATCATATCTAAATTTAGTTACTAGCTTATTAATATATATTAATGACATCACATCTGATAGAAAAAAAACTTAGTAGACAAAGAGGGGTCCAAAAAAAGGCTAGAGAAGGATGCACTGTGTATTATTCAAACTTATTCAATTAAATTACAATATGTACATGTCTAATTATAGCATGAATAGAATGTCATGACCATGTACTCACTTGCAAATCTCATCATATACACTGAATCTATAAGTAATTCTATCGAAAATATGCACACATACAGATTTAGAATATTCAATAATTTTGTCATAAGTCATATAAGTCTAAATTCAGTGGGGAAAAATAGCACAATAATGTAATGAATGATGAAGCACATTTACTTTTCAGTATGTCTCAAGTTGGTAAAAGTTTGCGCTTTAAGCCACCATTGGTAGTGTCCATAAGCATAAACTTCTCCAGTCACATTGGACAATGAAACAATCCATCAGATTCCATGTTTTTATTTAAATTTGATACTGACTTCCTTTGAAAAAGGTTCTTTGTTTTTATTGAAGATTGTAGTCAGCTTTCTTTGATGAAGGATGCATGCATTATTGAAATCATTGCTAACCAGCTTAGAGAACCAAACAAATGCATCAGAAAAGCTGCTAACACCCATAATATTTCAGCATTCAACACACCACTGTTTTGCATGAAACCTGTCACTGAAACTGTACCCACAATGTCAGTTGCAGAATTTGTGGAAGCTGCTGTAGAATCTGAAACTGGCTTTCATAATGCAGATGACAGTGATAACAATTAGAATTCAATGCTGTTTGTGCTGAACCTATCACCCTATCAACACTGATTGAAATAGCTGGCTTGTGTATTTTCATTGGTCCAATTCTGGGCAACAATGGTAATTCCTGCAATATCAAGGCTTTTCTTACACACAACACAAAGTGTTATGTATTTCAAGGTCACATCTTTTCTCATCCACTTAATGAAGAATTTGTTTTTGAAACCAACTTTTGTGTGGAATATTTACTTTTCAGGTGTATCGTGAAGACTCCTTGTTGAAAAGACTGTTGCTAATGAACTTTTCTTGCTTAGCAGAAAGACATGAAGTGAAAGTGTGTAAGCAAGTTCGTTACATCACGTGAAATGGACTCTATGCACCATGTCTAATGACTTCCCATGGATTATGATATTGGCAGAATGGCTAACAGATAATGCAAATATCAAACTGTAGTTCCAATCCTTGCATAACATTAAACAATTGATTCATAAACATAATTTTCCACTGTATTTTGTTTTTAAGCAAAATCTCTCAAATTTCAAATTTAAGGACATAACAACCAAGGTGAAAAATCAATGACTTTGAAGATCATGAAATGAGGTATTCATTTCTCAGTGACTTTCAGTGATCCCTAATGACCATACAAACCCTGTACATTACAAGCTTATGAATTTCTACATGTGAATAGCATCATAATCATTTTCCATTGTCCATCATCTTTCATAAACGTATCTGTATATATTTGTCCCATTACTATAAACTACTATTAAAACATGCACACAAATGATTATTTACCATTGAATATGGCAGTTGGGGGAATAGTTTAGCACAGTTCAGAATTCATTGTGACTATAAATTTGTGGTCTCACTGACCCTCACCCCATAAACAACGATTGGAAGCCCACACAATAATGATAACTTTACAGTACATGTATGTCTGTACCCATTTTTACAATGAATCTATTTACTTTTATGTTTGTTCAATTTGTTTTTCTTCCAAATGTTGGAGATAAAATGTCAGTATGGACAGTGCAAGAAGAAGACCAAATTTCTTAGCACTTCCTGCTAATGTGGGAGACATAACATAATAATAAACAGCAGCTTTGACACAGCAAGAATGAAGTGTGTACATTTTTTGAGAATGAATTATTATTTAATCATACAAGGTATGACAACATCAAATGAGTGCTGACATGGGATCAGCAGATCCCAGTGATTTCTTGATTTTACCACCAAGTGAGGCTGAGGAATATACTATACAGTATCAACAAATTGTACTATTTATGAGCATGAGCTTTAGAGTCATGGTTCTGGTAGACAAAGTCTGTATATATAATTTCTAGAGAAAGTACTGCATTACATTAATAATTTAATTCTGATTTAAAACTGATGAATATAAAACTGAGGTAATTTTATTTTACATGCTAGGTATGAATCAATTTTGAAGTATGGATATATATTTTTATTTCAGACGTCTGCACTACTTTAACACTAGAGGTGTATGTACTGATGTACAGACACATGAACATTCAAAGGACAGGAATATTTTTCAAGTTAGCCTGCACAGACAAACATTTGTGAGTCATAGCTAGACATCAATATTTTTCATACTTATCAACACTGACAAAAACTGCCTGTCAAAAAAAACTAGTTTCAGTTGTGTGACCATTCTCTCTAGTCATGATTCTGTTTTTGGAGCTCAATTCTTAGGTTCAATGCTATCAAGACATCATTTAATCTGTCAAATGCTTTGTCAGTGCATTTTTATCACCTCACATCAAATAAAAATGTAGAAAATTAAGTTTTCAACTCTGTAGATCATGAGTTTTATCATTTTACTGAGAGACTGCCATATAATCTTTGAGATATCATATGCATGCACTTAATTACAGTGTGACCCCACTATAGCATTTTCCATTAAAACACAAATCTGGATGAAACACAGTTATAGCATGTTTTTTTTGGGTTTTAACATTTCTTGTAGCAGAGATCAACTGGATAATAAAACACTCGTAATGGATCTTCCCACAAAATAGTCTTTGATTATTGGCCACTCTCTAGTAATTAACATATTTATTTTGACTGACCTCTTTACATGAATGGTAAGTAAAATTATTTTTTTTCACTCACTGAATTAAATTCTTCAGAACACTCTTATTTTCTAATACTCCCTCTCAGAACAAAACAACACCAGTGTATCCATCATCTGTTGGCTACTTTTTGTTTTTAATTTCTGATACATGTGTGGCAGCATTACTCAGGCACCAGAAATGTAAAAAAAACCCCACAAAAAATAAAAACACAAAACAAACAAAAATGAAGATCTACTTGTTGGTCCATCTTTTCTACCAAGACCAGCTACAATCAACCATCTTTTGAGAGCAGAAAAACTGCTATAATCAACATAATGATAACTAACTCCTTTTGTTTTTAAAATGTAACCATAAAAATAGTTTTGCTAAAACTTAAAAGAAAACTGATCATTTTTGAAGCACTGACCATTCTGTATAAATACTAAGCAAAAAAAACAAATGTTCAGTCTCAATCAATGTTCTACAGTCATTTGATCTTTCTGCTGCAATAAGAAACTGACATCTGTTTGGTCCTCAACAGCTGTCATTTACCAGTAGCTTAAATAACACACAGTTCATCAATGAAAGCTAACTACATCTTCAATAAAAACAAAAAATCTTTCATCAAAGACGTCAGCACCAAATTTAAATTAATACAATGGAATCTGATAAACTGTTGCATTTTCAAAAGTGTCTGGAACACATTTATTGTACCATGACAGTTTCAGTCTTTGCAGGGAAAAAAATGTTTACAGTAACTAAACCATATACATATGGCCATCAAGTTAACTGAAGATATGGTATCTTGGAAAGATGTTTGTTAAAGTTTTCATTTTTCTATCAGTAGTCTTATCCCTTGGTTAGCCTAGGCAAGAGATTTCCCTCTCCATCTGACCAAACTCTATGCCAATTTAAGTACATGTACATGTAGCATGTAAACAGTTACTGCTGCCATGTGCTACTTGTCAACTGTGGTGACTTGATAAAGTGACAACCTGATACAGATTAAATTGACAACTATCTTCAATAGGGGTGTTTTCTAATGTAATACGAGTTAATTATGATCTATAAAGAATAATATTCCGGATTTAGAATTCCAAATAATTTCCATTGAATGCTTTGTCCAAGACTTTGATGAAGAAGCACTTATTTTCCAAGAAAAATACATTATTTTAAATAACAATTTTAACTCAAATGGCAACAACACAAAATATCTTGAGCCCAAAGGTATTATTTTACAACTGAAAATTCTACCTGAAAACGTCTGCTTTAACCCATGATTTTATATCATATGGTGGCTCATGTGATGGGGGTACAAGATCACTAATTTGAATAGCGCACTAAAAAAATGCCATTTAACACATAGTCCAGAATAACCCTATCTAAGAATCAAATTCTCACTCTAGAAATAAATAAAAAAGAAAGGCTGTTTACAACTGGCTATCACATAAACAGAACATGACCTTGGTAATAACCAATTATTTTCACTTAATTTTTACAAATTTTTGAACCATGGTTGGCTAAATATAAAAATGTATCAACAGTATTATTTACTATAACAACTGGATTTTCTGAAAAAAGTATAAATCTAGTGAATGAAGTTATCATTACAATAAAATGTAATGAAACAAAAATAATTTTAAAAAATTTAAAACACAAATAATTTAATTATATATTTGTAACACTATTTTGTCTTCATTTAATCAAAAGCACATATTTTTGGGGCCAGCTTTTATCACACACACATGCACACACACACACACACCATCAGCTAACTAACTTTGATGGTCATAACACAGTTCAGTTTATAACATGGTCAGGTTCTATGGACTTTAACTTAGATTGTTATAATGGGGTCACACTGTACTATTAAATAGAAATTGTTTCTGTTTGCATATGCACCACACAACAGAATACTACATTACTTAATATAAATTTTGCACTCACCTCTAAGTGATTATTCAGATCCGTTCTCCAACTATTAAAATAGTACTTAAGCCAATTCCTGACATCTTCATTCTTCAGATCAAGAGTTCTCACATAATCAGAACACTCCATAGTCCCTGGCATCTTTCCATCTTCCTTTTCTTGCAATTTCTCATATATTGCAGTTGCATGTAGGAAAACCTGTGTTGCACTTTTGAGCATGTTATCTACATTTGTCATCAGTGCCTCATTTAAAAGCTGAGTAGATAACTCGTGAAGTAGTCTTGTTTGGATAAATCTGGATTCACTGCTGTTTATAAAAAGAAAATAATGAGAAACTTCATGAAAGTGACACCCTTCTAGAAGGAAGAATTTTAAAAAATAGACAACACCACCATTTCTTTCCTTGTATTATTAATTTCATTATATTTTTGAAAAATGCCAACATGCCAGGTTTCATCAGTATCACAATAAATAAACATTCAAATCAGAATGCTTTATGCAAATATTCACATAAAAGATTGATATTCAAATATTTACTTGTTTACTTTATAGGCTTGAAACAAACAAGGCAAAATATAACTATGCAATAAAGAAGTAAGGGAACAACATAAAACCTGCAAAATCACCAAGAATTCAATCTAACACTCAAAGTGCAATTAATCATATTACAAGTCTGTAAAGATGAATTTATCACAATTTCAAACACACAGATCTGACACAATTCTTCTGACATTTACCACAATGTAATAGAGAACATGTTAGCAAATCCCTTCACAATATAGCTGAGAAATCTATGCACAATTTAACTGAAAATAAAAAATATTAACATTTCAAAGTATCTTCTTATTCTCACAAATAATTGCATTCACAAGCCATTACAGAAAATGATTTGTCACATCACTAACCTTTAACCTAAAGTCACACAATGCTGATTGTCAAACTACATCCAAATCAAAGAGCTTGTGGAAATGCACTAAAGTTTTAGTGTTCCAAAACTTACTGTGGTACCAAAATCTACAAAACTAGCTTTTAAGGGGAAGAACAAATTTTATTCATGTAATTAATGCCTGTTGCTATTGAATACAGTAGCTCTTTTGCAGATGGAAAATATCCTGACATTTAAAAAGACTGGAAGGTTCTGGAACACCACAATACCCCTAGTCCAACCCAAAGACAAATTGTGAATGTTCCCTGTCCATTCTTTTTCATGACATATCCTAAATATTTGAGACATCAATGACAAAAGGAGGCAATTTGGCAATAGCAACATCAATATAATTAGTTACACACACACACACATACACACACACATGCGCACACACACACTCACACACACACACACAATTTTCATGTCAGTAATACATAACTTGCAATCAAATTTGTCATTCTGGTCACCAGCTTATCATCCCACAACTGGTTAAAGAAAAACAAACACAAGGAATATTTACTCTCATTGTAGTCGAGGAGACAACTGCTAGATGGTGACTGCATGGACCACTACTAAACTATTACAATCAGATCCAAAGAAAATATACCTTCACTCTGGTGAGCCAATGACTGAAGGTAGAAGTAGAAAGTAACAAGAAATGACAAAATGTGACCTCCATCACAGAAACCAGTGAGTTAAATAGGCTGATGATGTAGCAGTAACTTCAATGGGTTTTAACTTTCATGAATAAAAGGTCCCCATCAGCAAGGAACTGGTAAGCTCTTTTGATAGTTAATATAATCCACCTTGAAATGGTGAAGTTGAAGCATCAGCTAAATCCTTAAGGGGGATGAAATAGACACTTCCTACCTTTTCTTCTCTCTTTAGAAATTGTCAAATAAAAATGTAAAGCCCTAACTGGCCAGTAAAGTCTATTTTTATCATCCACAGCAAAGATATGACTGAGATGGAGGATCTCAATTGGGAGTGAAGCATCTGACAGAAGCTAGTTTTAAAATAAAATATTGTTGTCAAAGGAGAAAATAATTTTCATTGAACCTTTTACATCCCTGCTGGGTTAATAAAGCATGTAGCTGGCTCCTGAATGCTAAGGTAAGCAAGAAAATAGTCTTGAGGTTCTCAAATCATCCAAAGGTTCATAGGGGTTTTCATTCAGAGACCACAAGAAACAAGAACGTTTTAGGCACTAGTAAGACACTGGTTCTCGCAGTTCAAAATAACTTTTCAGGTCTGATAAGTGAGACTCCATCCAAATGGCCAGAACTTTTGAATATTTAAGAGTGTTGCATAGGACAGACCTTTAGCCCTTGATAGTACAAACTAAGTATTGTTTCTCTTCTAAATGGTATGACTCATACTTTTTCTAATGCAACAACCACAAAACAATTGCCACATCACATCACAGACCTTACATGTAGATTATCTCCTGGACTGAACACTGCACTTGGCTACTTTGTTTAAAACCTTGTCTTGGTGGAGAGATAATTTAAGATAAGCAAAGCATGAAGTTTGAGAATCAGTTTGTTGTCATGTAGCAGTGAGCCTCTGTGCTGCAACAAAAGGTCTATCCACAAGGGCAATTATTAGGATGGCCTACCAGCAGATCATCAAGATTGTTAAACCATAATCATTGTGGCCAAAGAGATGAACACCACACCACACCCTAAATTCCACATCTGCAAAGACTAAACATTTGAGGATTGGGATACCCAGTGACCTCAAATGGGCTGCAACTCCTCACATGATCCTGGCAAATGTCATGGTTGCATAGGCTAGCTTGACAATGGAAGACATTCCCATCCAAGCAAAATCAGAAGAATTTTCTGTGTAAACGAAAAAAGAGGTACCCATCCTGATTATCGATGGAGACTACCCATTCACCAGGTCTGGTTGCATTTATGACAAGCTGTGGACTCAATCTTGAAAGGTTCTCACTGGTACCAGAAATATCTGGGAGTAGAAAGCCAGAGATTGGTTGCTGAACACACTCTCTACTACACCCTTTTGAAGAAGGGAGTGTACCACTTCATTTAATTACACCAGATTAGTAGGAGAACATGGGGGATGTCATTAGAGGGTTAAGAAGTTAAAATTGAACCTGGAAGCCACAATTTCTGATACAACATACTCACTAATCAACCACTATGCCAGTTCAATCCTCTGAAAAGAGGTTTATACTTAAGCCTACAAGAACCAATATAAAGAAGCACAATCTGCAGCAGATAGAGCAAGTCCATTTTGGTCCTATGTAAAGTGGAAGGGCCAATAAATTTCTTATCTTGGCCATTCAAGAACTTAGCAGAAAGACTATGTAGCCAGTCAGCATGATTTCACTTCTTAACCAGTTTTGATGGGCCAGGAACAGATGCAAGGGAACAATGTTGTTCAATGTTGGTCTCTCAAATCCTAAGAAATCAAGGCAGGGATCAGTTCTTTGAATCAAGTTTCTTGTGTGTTCAGTGCAACATACCTGTGGAAGTGGAAAGATCCACAGAAAGGACCATGAAAAAGGATCATAATGGATACCTTAACAAGTTACCACTGCATCAAAAAATGCAATCACTGGCAATTGGCAACAAAAATTCATTCTTTAGCTGAGAATAAGATGCTGCTGAAAAGAGGTAATGTAACTAGTGAACTAGTCTTTTGTTCTAACGTTTCCAGTGTTAACACTGTTAGGCAAGCCCGGTTCCCCATGGACATATCCAATTGTGTAGATTCAGTATCCAAAGTAGGAATTTTAATGAGCCAGGAAGTGGAATGAACCTTATAGCTAGATGCAACAACTAATGGTTACAACATAGGCAAAGGAAAAGAACACCATTCCATTGTTCGTCTATCAAAGTCCTGGCCCTTAATAAACCTTCAGGAAACTCCTTATCACAGTTAGGAGGAGGCAACAAGAGACCTGGTAAAGAGTTAACAACAGAAACTTTCTCCAGACTGGAAAGAATTCCTGAAGGTTTCAGACACAGATCACTGGGCAAAAGACAGTAGACTTCATTTACCACCTTGCTGAAAGACCTCTTCCTAATCTACTACCTTGATTGATGAATGGGAGGAGGCCAAAGACTTGAAGAAAGGGGGTACCAGGTAGGATATGACAGTTCTGTTCAATTTCTGCCTTCACAGAAAGGGAGGGTGTTGCTCCTTCCTACCAAGACGATGTGACTCTCTCTCTCCACCCACTTACTATATTTGCCAGGTTATGATGCTTTATGACTGGAAAATCTTAGCTTAGTCTTATACTCTGAATTGACATATATCTATTTTGTCATCCAAATCACTTTATCATGTCACATATTTTGTATAGAAAATAATTCTTCAAAAGATTGAAAATTAATGTGTAGAATAATATTTCATTTTGGGGATCATGTATAAAAAAATATAGAAAAACAATTACATGATGGTCAGTACTGAATATTAGCATATATCAGATATAACTGCACCAAAAGCAGCATGCATTAGTAATATATGTAGTTTGTAATATACATTAACTTTAATATATGTGCATTAGAATTGTCAAGTTAGAAGATGAATAACTAGGACAAAGATATATTCCATCACAATTTTCTTATTGCACCTCATAATCAAATAAAAAATATGCCCCATTATGAGAGAGAGATTGTACTGTAATCTGTATTATTCACTCACCTGATGTCTGTTATCTTACTCATGTATAAAAGTGCAGTACCACTTTTGATTATCAATTAATACCACTAGGTAAGCAATTACTTCCAATTTTTGTTATCACTTCCATTGTCCAGGAATTATGTGGCTTTTTAGTGGTATCTACATGCTAATTAAATATGCTAGAGATGTAGTCAGGTTTTCTTAAGTTAGCACCTGTTTGAGGTCAAGATTCCTCAGACCAAATCAGATTAGTGTGACCAATAGGGAAATGTGGCTACCCATGGGTATTATGAATATAGTACCATATAGAAATGCCTGGTGGTTACTCATGTAAATGTCTAAACCAGTGACATCTTTTAAACTTGCTGATAGAACTGACAGCAATTCAAAGTAACATATAGCATGAGCAAAGATCAAAAACAATTGCCACCTAAGTACAGGAAGAGTACATGCACTTTTAGAAATGATCATTCTTGGGATTTAACCTAAATGGAGTCGATATTGATGTAACTATTGTGAATATTCAAACCCTGAAGGAGTATGGTGTGTATTTTCATAGTTTACATTTACTATTTAATTTATTAATTTTTTTCTTTTTTGAACAAAAGCTTCAGTTAAACAGGGTCAATAAGGTAAAACAAAACTCCAAAATAACCCCCAAAGAACTGGTAATCCTTCTATCAATTCTGAAGGACTTGAAAATTCAGAGGTAGAGAGACCCTTCAATGAGAGGTATATCTTCATTTGGCAAGGTCCAAGACCTCATCCAAACATAGACTGCAAAATGAAAAATAATATGTCCTCTCCCAGCCTTTACATAATAGGCATGTGATTTGTGTTTCTCAAGAGGTTGTGGCCACACTTACCCACATACTGCTTTGCCACTGCTGCAAAAGAATACTGAAAAAAGATACATTCAAAGACTTCCATTCAAGTATTTGAACAGACTAAGTCTATGTGAATATGATAAACAGCAAAATCTCACCTTTTCTAAGTGTTGTCTCAAAGAATTAAAACAATCACCAAAAATACAAAAAGGTAAAAACATGTAAAATTTCTCTCCATTATGTGTTTCAGATTATCTGTATGAAAAATTTTTACAACTTAGTCTAACTAAACTAAGGTTGCTACAAAAAAGATATATAACAACAAGGAAAATTATCTGAAAAAAAATCTGAGAACAAACAATAAATGATGAACAAAACAGAGTGGACAAATGGTGTAAGACCTACTTTTCCAACATAAAAAAGCACAAATCACATTCAAGGAATGTGAGACAATTCAATAATGTAATAAACAATAAAATGAATCAAAGAGAGTCTACAGACCCAAAGAGGACTGGATAGAGAATATTTAAATAAACACCTACCAAATACCCATGCTAGAAGATAATTCCCAACACAAATAGTTACTCTTACACCTCTATGGGATAAGAACCTAAATGCAAGCTAGTAAAAATAATGTGACAGATAAAAGGTTTAAATCAAATATAAACAATTTTTGAACAGGATTAATTTCAGATTACAAAACAATGCACATACAGGACAAGTCTCAATGTTAACACACAAAGTGATGGTAATTCATTTTCTATGTAAAAAGGCAGTAACTGGAAAATGAATGAAGGACAGTGCACATGGGCAAGGTATCTGAAACCTGGACCACCTTCTGGTTTATCCTCTGGGAGGATGAATTCTCATCATATGATTACAATATTCTCCATTCAGAAATGAACCAGTTATAAAACATCTAAACAGTTTATGTATTATTGGTTTAAATATATACAGTAAGATCTAATAAACCTTTCTTAGAAAGGTCCAACTGTAACTTTTGTTAATTATAAACCCTCAGGCAGTCAGCATTTATCCTCATAGATGCAAAACAATGCAGCAAGTTAGGATCACCTTGACCTGACTTCATTGTTCGAGACAATATATTGAAATAAGATTGTCATTCTCTGAGATTTTGTTTCCCTATCAGCAAGGTACCAGTGTTACCTAGAACATGTTTTTTTGCACACATTTTTTTGTGGTTTCACTCCCCTTAAGTTCTGTGGCCACAGTTTTGAAACCACCTGTCACAATTCTTAAAAGAATAAAAGAAATGAGTGAAAAGCAACAAGCTTTGTAAAATTCAACAAATGATTTAATTCCCAAGAACACAAAGTGAAAATGTAAAATATTAATGTATGCCATTGTAAATTAAATCTCAAAAGCTCACAGAATTACAGCCATAAGTCCCCATAAATAAAATTATGAATAAACTTTAGTAGAAATCTAAATTAAGTCCAACAATGAAAGTGTTGATATGCCTGTGATGGCTCAATAAGTACTGATGTGCCAACAGTCTTTTCTTGGATCACAATTATAATACGATCAAAGAAGCATTGCTTATTTTGAAATTTCAGTAATTAATTCAAGTCTCTATTTTCAGGACTGTTATCAGAGCATTTTTGCATTTCCAGAGAAGAAATAATTTGAATAATTGCAAATCAAACACTGTACACAACAATAACTTGATCCTGCTTGGATGATAAAGTACTAATGAATAATCCTTCCAGCTGTTCATATACTGATCTAGATCTTGATGTAAACCTATAGCAATGGCAAGTATACGATCTGGGCTCACCAGGAACTGTGGATAGGTGGGTTCACTGCATCTAACTTATGTTCTTTCATTTTGGCACTGACAATTTTCCCCATGCTTTATTTGTTCATATAAATAAAGAGTGTTTTGGGTCCTTAATGGACATAGAGGTATAAAGTGAAAAGTGAAGCTTCCAGTATGTGAATCTCAGTCACTGGAAGCATCACTTTTAATTTTATACCCATATACACACTGCCACATAACTTACATTACATCCAAAAAACATCTAGTGCCATTTGAGCTTAAAATATACATATTGACCAACTATGTTAAGTATAGGTATTATTCTTCAATTCATTATTTTTATATAACTCAAATGCATTAAATCTTCAGCTGTATGAAACATGATAATGTAGCTGAAAATTGTTTATATCCTTTATACTTTAAATTATGTCAACTCAAGACCTTCATTTTTCAGTTTGTGACTCACCTTTTATCAGTAAGAACCAATGTTCTGCATTGATTTTCCAAGGCACAAATAGCAGCAATAACTCTCTGCTCCATGAAAAAAAAAGATAAAACAAGCATTTAACAGCAAGTCTCCTTGAAGTGAAATGAAAGAAAAACATGACAAAAAGTTAGCAATGCGCTCAGTTCAATATACCCATGCCTTCATTAAAAATTTTAAAGGAAAACTTTTGAACTTAAAAGTAAATGGATGGTTTGCCTTGTACAAGCACATATCCTCTCCATTTGCTTTACTTATCATGTTTGGGTGTGGCAAGTTCTCAGATCAACTGATTAAAATTCCAGTTTACATTAGCATCTCACATCCATGTCAATTTTAAGCATGTTGTTCAGCATAATTTCTGTACTTTCGAAGACAAAATTTTTGACAGGTAAATGCATATATATAGTTACTTAGATTCTGTATTGTATTTTGACTGATATACACTTGAGAATACACAATAGGCAACTGTGAAGAATAAAAGAAAAGAGTCTTGTTTAAATATTCCTTCTGCAATAGTATAATTTATTGGAAAACTGATCACCACTCCTCAAAATACTTATTTCATTCAATTGCTTGTGAGAACATAACAATATGCAATATGCAAGGTCTTTTCTGATGGTGCAGCCCAGAAAAGGACAAGTCTAACAAAACACCCAAGCATCATTGGCATGTGAATTCCAATACTGATAAATCAATACAGCTCCATTTATATGCCTCAACCACAAGGCTGCTCACTTTTACATAAAAATGTATATTTTGGTGTGTCTGGTTAGCTGCAACAATGAATCTATGTGCTTGAAATGTTTAAGATTTTACAATGCAAATTAACCATTGTTTTGTGGTACCAACCTGAATTATAACCCTTTACCCTTCTAAATTGTTGTGTACTAATTTTATGTTTGTGCAAACACATCTGTAAAAAAAGCTTTCAAGGTATAACAACTCCTAGGAATTGCATTTTCATTCTGAATCAAAATAATTAATGAGTTTACAAATATCATTAACTGTTGATGATGGTGATGCACAGTGATGCAATTGTATCATTAGGGGATTGATTATTATATATTGCTTGCACTATAATGACAATGGTGTAATACAAAGGAAAACCTAACACCTCAGCAAATCCAGCAAAAAAAAAGCTTTTTAGCAAACAGCAAGAGATCTTCAAGGAAATCCAAAAATACATAATTACAACAATGAGATTTACTTCATCAATATTTATGTTTTCACACTAAGCTGTTATATCTCTGATACCAATTATATACACCAAAATTAAAAGTTCCTTAACACCATCAATTCCAACATCTTCATATTTTGACTTTATTTCTGCCTGTTTCTTGGCAAACATACATGAATGTCTTTCTGCTATAAATGCTTGTATGTTACTATATGACATTATTTCAACATTGTATTTACAATTTTGTTTTAATACCTCATTAACATGTTTCAATGCTTGCAATATTATGCCTTCATTACTCACATCAGATACATTCAAAACAAAAATAGTATTGTCATTGTAGAGATTTTGAAATAAGCTTATACTTGTTGCTAAATTTTCTATATCTCTATGTACTTTTCACAGTTTTTTGCAAACAGTATCTAAATTAACAAGAGGCTAAGTGAACCTGTGTTGACATCAAATGTAACCATAGGTTTTGTCAAAATATCTGGGTCAATTAGATGCTTTCTACTCAAATGTCTTCCAATACTGTTAATTGCACATTATGAAAAACAATAAATATTTCAGTGTTTCTCTAGGTTTTATATTTTCATCCATATTTCATCACACATTAGCATCATTTGTTTAGTAATGTAAGCCCCATATGCCAGGATGCATTATAGAATAGATAAAATTCTGTCCACCTAAAGCTGTGCTAGATGGGGTTTTATTATTTTAAATAATGGCACCCATATTTTAGTGTGAAACAGCATCTTTTTCTAAAGATCTGAAAGGCATTTAAGGTAAGGCACTTTCTGTAAAATTTAGTGCATTTCTGCATATCTGGAGGGTTGAGTGGGGTGAAAAGTGAAGATAGCATTTTGTGATAAATGATGGATGGGTTTTGCAGTTTTAGTAATGACAGTTACATCTGATAATGAATATACATCATTTACACAAATTTTAAAGATCTTAAGGAACCTGGATGCCTTTCGTCAAATATCATCAAATGCTGTCCAGAGAAATCACTTAGAGATTTTTTTTGTTGTTTTTAGTCATGGAACTAACTCTAAAATAAATGTAATTTTCCATTTTCTTTGTGCCACAATTACCTTGTTCATTAATAAGCTTCTTTCCTGCCATAAACTGAAGTCATCCACATACTGTGGTGAAGACATGGATGAGAATTGAAACTTCAATGCAAATACCATTTTTTATCTTTGGTTCATGACCTTGACCAATGACCTTTTGATCCAAAATTCAGTATACTTCTACCTTACTCCAAAATCAAGCCATCCACAATATTTAGTTCAGGTCTTTGATTTAGAGGCTGAGTTATTGTGCAGAAATTAGTATTTCACTTTCAGTTGCAGTTACCTTGACAGCTGACCACTTGAAACTAAAGTAGATATTTAACATGACACATCTATATGCCCAGGTCCTTGACTCTGTAGCAGATAATACCTGAAAAACTATCATACACAAAACACTGAAATTAAATGAATAACAGTGACCACATTTTCCAAAATATGGTGTTATTGCATACACCAAGATGCAACAACAATGTTGCATCCCTCTGTGGTTAATAATGTCAGAGATAATGTCCCAATTGCGAAAATTACTTTGAAAAAATCATGAGAGTGTGTAATATAGTTTTGTAACTTACTTTTGGCAAGATAGATGTTATACTGACCAGCGTGCATTTACATACATTCTCACCAAAAACCTGCATGAGCAAAAATTAGGTCAAAGTAACCTACTAAACCACAATAATGCTGAACTTACCAATGCACATTAACATTCCAAGCTCTATGTCTGCAGGGAAACAATGCCTACGAAATGACCTGATACAAAACATATTCAAAAGTAGCAAGCAGAAGAAAATAAGTTCATAGTAATTAACTTTGATTAAGGTGAAGCTATAATCACCCAAAAATGCATCTACATATCAAGCTGCATGTTCCTGGAGCCAAACAACCAAATAAACTGACCTAAATGTAAAACATAATAAAATCGGCTGGAACATAAAAGTTATGTTACAGAGGCAAACATTTTGTAGGCTGGTGTTTCTGTTACTGAGTGAAAAAGTGACTCAAATGCAAAGTTTAACTGATGTCACTGGAAGGCGAAAATTTGGTCACAATGACCTACCTTGAGTTAATATGAGCAATACCAAACTACATTTAATAAAGTTAATGACTTTGAAAATTAACGATTCCTGACAAACTGGCCCAAACACAAAACTAAACCATGATATAGAAGACTGATGGAAAAGGGTAACATAATATTCACTTCCACATTCATGACGGGACAAAAAAGGATAAAAGTAACAAAACCATTATAATCAGCCTCAAAGAAATACAAATTTACCACCCAAAATTACTCAAGGAAAAATTTTTTCCCACAGGTCAACTTCAAAGTAAGAAAATAATATTAATATAAATAACAAAACAACAAGCACATTAACATGGGTGAAAGATGGGGGAAAATAACACAATACTGAGAAGTATGCCAGGAGGTCAAAGGGTCTGCCAAGGGACCCTTGTGGGTCAAAGATAAAACACACACCCCCATAAAAAAGAAGTAATTTCGACACTATATTTTTGCATAAAAATTAACTGAACAATCCAATATTGTGATTCTTTAATATGATGCATTATCCACTGAATCATTATTACATAAATCTCTCACAGTAAATTTTCACAAAAAAGTGCATACTTTATCTCAACACAATTTTTCCATTATTATTCTGTAAATATGAAAATTCAAAAGCTGAAAATAAACTGAAAATACATTATAAATCATGATTTAAGTCAATAATCTATAACTAGAACCAAAATTTAATGTAACACACAAACATAACAATAATTCTATGAAATACTTAGTTTATTGCATAAATCCTCAAGTCTCTTTCATTTAACAATTGTTTGTTCATCACAGAATAAGGCAAGAAATAATTTGGTTTCACCTTAGCATGAAAGAATCACACTGTATATGTTATAGAGTATATACATATTTTTATTAATTCATTTCATAAACTTCCATCTTTCATCATATTCTGTTGTGTCCTCATTTAATCCAAACATCCATTTAGGTCAAATCCTGTTAAACAATTATAAACAATTTCATTTTCATTCACTTACTAAATGAATATTTTCTTAAGTCTTCAAAATCTCTTATCATGCACTGCTTTTGTATGTTGATTGCCTTTTATATTTCAAAGTAATTCTCCTGTTTTCGCCATGAAAAAGTCAGTCAACATACAAATTCTGTATAAAGCTGCTGAAAAAGACAATGTATTTTCCTCCATATTAAAAGGACCAGCAGTCATGAGAAGTACACAGTTATGCATTGCAGTTTCAACTCATGAAAAAGAAGTATGCTGTTCTTTTAGCCATTTTTGCATCTGTAACTGTACTGAACTCAAGTGAAGAAAAAAATAAAAGCAATTACTGTCTGCAAATTTAGCAAAATTCCAACTGTCCTGATCCACGCCTACCAAGTCAAGATGATGCAACAAATTAGTTTTTTAAAAAAATCTATGAATCAAAATGGGGAGGGGATGGAGATAACAATTGTAGAATGATTTACATGGACCATGGTGTCTCACTCAAATAATTCAGTGCCCTCCATTTGCTATGGATCATACAAGGTAAATGTATAAATTGAATAGCAGTGGAATATAATGACAGAGTTAATTGGGGGGGGGGGGCACTGAATTATGGGATGAAATATGAACTTCATTATTCAACAGAACACATCTGAGGAACCTTCAGTGAATTGAATACTGTATGAAGACTTCCATTTGCTAGATCAACAGTAAATTGCAAGTTTAATATTTAGTATGCCAAATAATTGATTTGTTTCCTGTAGTAAATGTTTTCAAACCACTTTAACCCCACTAATCCCCCCACACAAAAGACTCAATAGATCTGCAAAATTTGGATGATTGTCCTGTGGGGGCATTCTGAAGATGGAATTTCCACCATAAGAGAGAATTCACCCATGCAGTAACATTGATAATAAAAATAATTCATAATACATGTAATAGTAATACCTTTTGTGAATGTGTTACAACTCTGGTGGGATATTCAGCCCTCATTTTCCTCATAAAATAAACTAGGCATGCTGCACAGACTTCCAAAGGCATTTTGCCAGTTGCAATTGCTTCTTCTACTTCTTCCAGATTAAACACTGCTAACATGGTACGTGGCAAGAGGTAATCCAATTCAAACAGAGGATGCAAGACTGTGATCACTTTTTGTATTGGCCTGAAAAACCAATTTAACTTCTGTTATCCTTTAAATCTGTGCCCCTTATCCAGCAAATTTTAAAGAGGAAGTGCCTTTTATAAGGAAATGTCACATGTTAAAATGTTTGAGGCAGCAACTTTACCAATTTTCACCTATCTGAGATTGACCCTGAAAATTTTTTGTCCTGTAGTGTATATTTAATCTATATTGTGTACCTGAATTTTGTCATGATTGAGGGTTGTATATATCTGATTTTTGCTATGATTCTAAGAAGTAAACAAGATGTTTACTTATATTTATGTTTAAGACCTGACCTTGTTTACTATTTAATAAATTTTCTCCATTATAAATTATTAGTTTTGCAGAACATTCTGTTGTGACATAGATTGTTGTTGCTCTTTTGGGGTTTAAAGCCAGTTCTCACTGCAAGATAGGCCATATAATGGCACCCAGTACAGCTGGTGGAGGAAATACCTGGGAAAATCCTGGTAAGGATTATTGACCCACTGAAAGCTACTGGCAATATTTCTCACATACCCACATTGTCCAAGCCAGAGACTAAAACCCACAGTACCAAGGTGAGATGGCAGTGATTGATAAAGACAAGTGCTTTAGATCACCTGGAAGACCATTTCATCGCAAAAAAACCCTGACATTTTGTATATAAAGGGATTTGGTATACAATTATTTATTCCAGTTTAATATTAGTCTTTGGGGATCTATGATCAGAGTTTAAAGTTGTGTTCAGATATAATTTCAGAGGAATTATTTATTTAAATTATTCATTGCAATTACAAAGTGCTTCTTGCCTTTTTGGTTACAAACACTACTTTAGGATTACTGAGACCTCATTCAAAGACATTCCTGATTATATCACTGAGATACATCAGGCCATTCAAGACTTTTGGAATTCATTTGGAACATTCCATACTTTTGGACCTATTTGTTATTTAATAAACTTGTTGGTTTTGTTTCTTTCTGTTACACAGTTCAAGACCTAGAGTAATAACAGTCCATAAACTGATAACTAGATGGCTACATATATATTGTTTCCTTAACGAAATCAAAAACATATTAATGACAAAAACTTATGTGGTCTTGTTCTAATTTCTAAGTATCCTGCTCATGTTTGATGTCATCGAGAGAACTGTAACAGTGTTTCCAGTCACAACATTACCATGACAATTCAGTGATATAACTAATTTAGATATAATCCAAACATGGCATGACTCCCAATAATTACAATAAAAGCATTCTCTTTAGGTACCCTAAGTTTATATGCCTCAATAAACAAGAATTTTATTTAATAAAAAATAATCTCATATCACTGCTTCTTTCTTTGCATGAATAAAAATATTAAAAGCTTATTTTTCTGAATCTTGGTTCAAAATTAACATTTTTTAGTACCAGCAGCATTTTCATACGTGTAATATTTTTAATATTTTCAACCAGCCAAGATCATGTTAGTTTCAAGGATTTTTTGTATTCTGGATACCAAATATCACTTGCAACAAACTTAAAAGTTCATTTCTGTTTCAGGAAGGTACATGCTTATCAGAATGGCAACTATAAAAATGCAATTTTGCTTGTATCAATTTCAAGGCCTGGTCAATAGTCAATCTCTGCACTATGATCTTTGCCTATTTTTGAAAGTCCTCAAATACTAATTAAAATGACAATTGTTAATCAAATTATCAGTGAACAATCAATGATAAAGTCATTAAATCATTTTTGTGTCTGTGTGTTCAATCCATCATCTGTACAATTGTTTCTCAATGCAGATTAAACAATAACTAACAGATTCTTAGTCAAGTGACATACACAACAAATTACAAAACAATATGGTCCTTGGAAATTGCTTCTCACTTGAATTGAAAAACAAAAAACCTACCTTATTAAGTAACTGCTCATCATCAAAGTCAATCACACCATTAAAGGTTGTTAAACCTAATGGGCACCAGTTTATAAAAACATAAAATAATTAAAACTGTCATCATGCACATGTGGTTTCGTCATGCAGACAAACAATCAACATGCAAACATTCAACCAGTGAATCATTTCATCAATTCCAAATAAAAATTATTTTTTTTGTTTGTTAAGTGCAGCTGGTTGAAGTTCTTGTCACAAATGGACAAAGTCTATGTGTATTAGTACCACACTACAAACACCAAACATACTGACAAAGTGTATATATATATATATATATATATATATATATATATATATATATATAGATGCAATAAACTGACGACGAACAGCACAAAACTAGTAACTAACTAGCCTAAGTGCTTTCGACTCTTAATGAGTCTTTTTCAAAGGCAAACACAAAACATAGTTACGACAAACAAATAAACACAAAAACGTTGTGTTTGTAAACCTCTACATTTCTGTCTTCACATGTGCTAAAACTATAAATACAACCAGCTTGTATAGACTAGTTGCGGAAACTGAAAACGTTGTATAATTCCTTAAAAGTCTACAAGCCAAAGCGACATCTACTTTTACTTTGTGTACATATGTAACGCAGATTATATCCCCGATATTTGATTCTATACCGGTTATTCTTATAGTAAAAATTGAAGGATAATAAGAAGATTTTGAAAATGTTAAATTCTACTAGTGCATAGTTTTCATTTTTTTAGTCTTCTTGGTTTAGACAGCTTGGTTTCAATGTTCTAAGGCGGCATATCCAGTATGATTCCTTTTCCTTCCTGGTTTTGGAACTCCAGCTGTGGTTGTTATCAATAGCGATAAGTATTATATCACTGAAAGTGTGGCCAGGGGAGGAGAAGTGTTCTGCGACCGGGCTTCTGTACAGCTTTTTTGTCATCCAATCAGATCTATGAAGGTTTATCCTTTTGTGTAGCTTTTCAGTTTCTCCCATGTACTGAAGGCCACAGATCTTACATGTGATGAGATAAATCACATTCTCTGTTTTGCATGTTTTGTTTGGACCATGTATGTTTAGTTTTTCTTTAGTCACTGTGCTAGTGAATGTCTTGGTCTCTATCATATGTTGACAGGTTTTGCATCTTTTATCGCCACAGGGTTCAGATTGACTAGGTTGGTTTTGACTAGCGATTGTTGTTAGCTTGGCCCTGACTAGGATGTCCTTTAGGTTTTTTGGTCTCCGGTAAGCTACTACAAGTTTGTTCGGAAGTATTAGGTTTAGTATGTCTGACGATTGCACGGTTGGCCAGTGGTTTGCGATGATTTTACCTACTTTGGGATTGTCTGGGTGATAGGTCAGAATAAATGGTATCCTATCAACCTTTTCTTTCTGTCCATATCTGAGAAGGTCATCACGGTTTATTTGTTTGGCCCTTTGGATTGCCTCCGCAATCAGGTCTTTGTCGTAGCCTCGGTAAATTAAATGTTTAGCCAGCTCTTCAGACCTTTCTAGGAATCTTTCATCGTCGGAGCAAATTCTGCGTATCCTCAGTGCCTGGCTATATGGAATGTTCTTAATTCAGTGTTTTGGATGACAGCTGGTTGGGAGAAGATACTGGTGTTTGTCGGTTGGTTTCGAGTAGATGTCTGTGTGTAATTTGTTTTCCACCAGTCTGGTTGTTGTGTCCAGGAAAACATGGTTTGAGTTGGAAATTTCTGCCGTGAATTTTATTGAAGGATGGAAGTTGTTTGCCTTTGATATGAAGTCATCCAGACTTTCTCTTCCATACTGCCACTTCATTTCTATATCATTGATAAAGCGTACCCACTGGTATGGTGTATGCTCAACCGATGCTAAGAGCTTTCCCTCAAGTTTTCCCATGAAAATGTTAGCATACGAAGGGGCCATTTTAGTACCCATTGCAGTTCCATTGATTTGTAGGTAGTTTTCTTCATTAAATTCAAAGTTGTTGAGTTTTAGGACAAGCTCCGGGAGTTGGATTAAGACGTGTGTGGGTGGATTGTTTACAGTTCTTGTTTCCCATGCTTCGCTACATGCCTGTAACCCCTTCGTTGTGCGGTATGTTGGTGTATATATATATATATATAAAAAAGACACTTTAACTAATCGATGTGTCCAACTTTCACTTAATGATTGTAAAGTCAACTCCACAAATTTTGCAACAAGCATTACAATTTGTCCAACCTTAGGACTTCAGAGCTCATTAATGTGACTTTTAATTTAATTTTGGTTTTCACTGATTTGGTGCCATTTGGATGATTACCAACAATTTCAGATATTTCATTGGCCTAACTGCTAAACCCTGCACAAATATGCATTTTGTATGTGCTCAGCTTTCAGTGCCATTTGGGAGATACCTGACATAATATTAGTAATTTCATATTGTTGACCCAATTGCTAAATGTTTTATCTTTATTCAAGTCAACGTTTAAAAGGGATAATTGGATCAAAATTTAATAAATTGGCAAGTAAACTGATAATCAATATTCATGGGACATTCGATAGTGTTGTATTATATATTTGTACTGAACTGAAAGCATCTACTGTACCAAATAAAGGTATCTGCATCAACTGAAAATAAAACAAAATAACTGCTGCTAAAAATATTTATATGATTATGCTTTATCATCCATTTCACTCATCCAGTTGATTATTAAATTCATCAAAATAACCATAAAAGCAATCCTAAGTTGAATTTTTTCAGCTGTTGTTTATAAAATGCAAACGGAAACAGGAACCATCATTAGTAATAATGACCCATCTTGTTGTAACTATAAGTAATTCAGGTCCACTGATAGAACATGTACTTCAATCAGATTCTGCCTGTTATTCACTAAAGCAGCAAGGAAACAGGTCTCAAGTGTCACCTTTCCAAGGTGAAGAGAGGTGCATTTTTGATGTGAAATTATGGATGACATGTAACAAGCTGCAGATGAATGATGATAAAATTGAAGCCATTCTGATTACAACACAAAGACTTCCTCATTCACATCCTTTACCTCAAACAATACATATCAGCAACACCAACGTTAAATTCACAGTCTGTATGAAACCTAGCTGTTACTCTCAACAGTACTCTCCCATTGCACTGACATGTCATGAACATTGGCTGCATATCTTGAGCTGAGATGCATCAGCTCCATTCACAAATATCTTTCAGTCGATGCCATTAAAACAGTTGCATGATCCTTAGTACTTTTAAGACTGAACTATGCAACTCACTTCTGTCTGGCTCATCTCAATATCTACTCCAAAACCTTCAAAAAGTTCAAAACACAGCTGCTTGGATAATCCTCTGAGTACCACAATCAGCGCACAGCTCCCCACTGCTCTGTACCCTACAATGGCTTTCCATTCGATCCAGAATCAAACAACATCTCTGTTCTCTTTGCAAAGTTCCACTAACGAGCTCCAGTCCAACATACCTATCTGACCGAACCCATGTGTATATCCTGCAAGATACTTATGCTCCTCTTCTGACAATCGTTTACTCATTATTCCAAGTATGAAAGCAAAGTCAAATGGATGCTCTTTTTGCATACCATGCAAAGTCCAGCAATGTGGAATGAATTGCCCACTGATCTTTGACACCTAAGACACAGTGATCTAATTCAAGAGTGCTATCAAAATTCACCTATTTCTACTGCAAAAACAAACTTAAAGACCCAGTAATGTTTCCTATGTTATATAGTTTCAGCATGTTTTATGTTTTCTAATTTCATGTTGTTTGTTTTTATGTAATCATATCATTATATGTCTTTTATGTTTAAGGTGTTGTCTAACGTTGTAAAGTGCTAAGAGCTTCTAAAGATTAGGCACTATGCAAAGTCATTATTATTATTATTATTATTATTATTATTATTATTATTATTATTATTATTATTATTATTATTATTATTATTGTTTTTATTATTATACAAGAGGTGATATGAGAGATGAAGTAACAAAGCCCTTAAGAGCAGTTCAATTGGTGTCCTGTCCAGCATTACACATTAAATATACATATAACCAAGGTGCCAAAATTTTCCATTTACCATCATATCCTTTTAAAGTAGACACTTGAGCAATTATATCCACTACTGGTCATTTGAACTAAGGGCTTGTTTAATATTCTGGGTTTTGATGAAATACTTGTCATTATGGTTGCTTGAGCAGATAAAGGAATATCTAGATTTTCCTAAGATAGTTTCATTGCAAGATTGACAAGGTTGTTTTTTTACAATTTTTCCCATTTAACTGGAGCAATCAGGATTAGATGATCCAATCAACTAGCAGAATAGAAATGTCTAAGGTGTCCAAAGATTTAATAGTATATGAAAAAAATCAATATACTTTCATGTCCCAACTCACCTAGTTTGTTAAAAAAATTAATTTTGAAAATAATTAAGGGTTTTCCAAGACTTACCGTCATTATAGTATGTAATATGGTTCCATAGTGACTCACATGCACATCATGCTACAAACTACTGTCAAAGACACTGCCACCACTGGAAAAGTCATACACCCATGTCTAGCTGTTTGCTAACATAGCCAACACAAAAAAAAATGTACTTACTCTGTCCATCTTGAATGAGTAACCATATTATAGTTATCAACAACTTCAACAAAGGATTCTATCCCCAACCATTTTAGCTCTTGTTTGTCATAAGATGGGTCATATGGCACTGGTTCAAATGGCCGTACCCTACCAGTCAGGAAATGATAGAGTGGCACACAGAGAAATATGAAGGCATCTTTGGCAGTTTTGGCAGTGTTGGCCATTTTCTCCATGAAACCTTTCAGAAATTCAATCATTTTTCTGAAAAAGATTATATTCAATTCTACATTTAAGTAATTTTAAGTGAAACTAAACTATCAATAAATGGTCAAAGTGATTGTTTTTTGGGTTAACTTAGCATATACCCAGTATGTATATTCTGCCCCTATGCAAACTGCCTAAACATGACAAAGATGAAGATAAACAGAGTTGAACCTAAACTGAAAGACCCAAAACTGTTCACTTATGGTCTCTCATGACAGGTAATTACACTACAAGTATATAATTACATAAATCCCAGCACTGATATTCTGATCTATCAACACATTTGATCTCTTGTAGCAGCGGTGTTTCAAGATATGTTTTAGTTTACAACAAAATGCCAAAATATCAGACCTGATATTTTTTAACTAGCCTTATTATGGCAACTGACTGTGTACTTCCTTTTCTAAAAAAACAATTCTGCATTATCTATATAAAGACAAAGGAATCTTCAGTTCTTTCTCAAGCAACCTTACATATGAAGTTAAATTAAAACTACCAAAAAATTAAGACAATATGCTAAGATATTTTTCCTAATCAATTTCTTCAACATTTTAATACATTATTAGTTATGTGGCATTTTAGAATATTTTATAATGATCTCTGACAGGTTTGATTTCATTTCACTTCAAGACAAAAGAAATAGTTACAATGGAATCAAGCACACTGAAAATTCCCCTTTATTACAAGTCCAAATGCATAAAGTTCCAACTGAATTTAAGTGGTATTCCAAATAAATTCCAAAATTGTATACAAAAATAACATCCAACACATAAACTATACCATTCAACACACCTTACACACACTGTCTCAAAATGCCATGTGTTAGTTTAGAGTCTAAGAGGCAATGAAATCTCATACTTTCACATACCTTATACACCATCCAACACCACTTAAAAATACTATTCATTATATGATCCTTCACACTATCCAAAAATATCCTGTGAAAGCCTAAAGTGTAACTGAAGGAGATGAAAGCAAATGAAACATACTATATATCACACCAAAAAAATATCCATCAAACTACCTATACCATTCAACATTCCAATATTATCCAACACCCCATACACATACTAATACCAGCATCCAGTGTTAGTGTTGGATGAACTGACTGACAAATTTTTCACCAAAGCATTCGTAAAGTGAATATATGAAGGGAAACATTCTTTTTTGACAAAAGAGTGGAGATGGCATGGTCACCAGGAGTCGTGATTTGGGGAAGAAAGGTTGTATCTGGGCAGAACTGCCTCTATTTCATGTAGATGTTTTCTTGGAACTTTTCTTCTTTTTTGGGAGTTATCTTTTTCTGGGATGTGACCTGGTTTTTCAACACCGCTCTTTTTCTTTTTGGGACGTTCTTGTTTGAGAGAAAATTTTTTTTCCTTGAAGTGAGCTGATGGGGCATTTGGATCTCATTTTAAGAGGGAACAAATGATGACACTTCGTAGAAAAATGCTACCTCCAGGTTTGAAAATGATCTGCTTTTTTGGCTTGAGTATTGATTCTAGAATCTGCCCGATGTGACAATGTTTGTCAAAAAAGCCTTTGGTTTGATGAGGGATGTGAATGATGCCTTGAAGCAACTGATGTGCTGTCACTGTAAACTATCATAAGACTTTTCTGAGACTGGATTCTAAGACAAAAGCACGCTCTTGGGGATTTTTTTTGTGACTGATGCCATACATGGCAAATAGTCAGTTTGAATAGAAAATGAAACTGAAGGGAAGTCATGTTGATGATTTGTGAGAGAGTCAAAAAGTGTCAGAGGTGTTTTTCTTTTAAACCAACAGGAACATGAAAATGACAGACATTTCATTTTAGCATCATTCATGAAACAGATGGGTACAAAATCGCAAATAATCAGATGTGGTGGGATTTAAATCAATGAGTAAATAGGCGCCAAGTGTTTCAGTGGCATCATTGTATGAATGAGTCAGTCACTGGTTCCTAACTGTTTGGCAAACACTTGCACTTGAGATTTATCTCTGGAACTTTTAAACAAAATTATTTAACAAGCATTGAGACTGATAGTGTGATGGGTTTCGCTTTATTACAATGAAGTTTGGTTAATGTAAATGACACTGGCATTACAATTATACCCATTACATTTACACCAAAGTTTAATTTCTTCTTTGTCTTCTCCTAACATGACATCAAAGATGAAAATGTGTTTGTATCAGACATGATCACATCATCTTCACGAGGAATGCTTTCCATGAAAACAATGGAATCTTCTTGACTATCTGAAAGGTAGCTATAAGCAGACTGCCATTTTGTAACACCACACAATCTGTTTAGGTGAACAAGTGATCAAATAGAGTTTGTGCTCGATCAAACATTTGACAAATTCAGTTTTGCCTGAACCACTTAGTCCAGGAATCAACATGTTAAAAAGATAACATAGACAAGACAAAAGATTTTATACTTTTTAGGACAGTTTTATTCAAAGATGAAAGTGGAAACAAAATATAGAATACATAACAGCCAAATGGTTAAGTACATAGATAACAGGCCAAGCAAAATGATTAAAAATGCAATACAAACAAGTCACTGCAAATGTGCAGTGTCTAAGAAGGGCTTTTCAATTGTGTCGATGTCGACGATGGTGCTTTTAACAGAATGAGTCGCTCATGCTCATTTATAGGACCTCCATAATGTCTTTGTTGTAGGCACTGTTTGTAAACAGTCCACAAGGAATCTGCTGCTAAACAAAATGCTAGAAACATGGTCACTACTGCACACACCATATGGCATACAAAATTCAAAGGAAACAGTTCTTGTAAAAGGATTTGGCAATCCTTCAAAGTCTGAATATGATCACTGATCTCCTTGCAAGGAATCTGTTGCAACGCTACTGATAAAAGTCATGGCATCAGGGTAAGCTTTTATATCCAGATCAGGTAAATAGTGAAGGTCAGTAGTTACTCAAATTTGAAGTTAAAGTGATTGATGTAGAGACTACTTTCTGGCCCCTGTCATACAGAGTAATTGTCCAGAATGGCAATAAAATCTTCTGACACAAATGGAATACTATGTAGACCAAAGTCTTGATTACTTTTTTCACTTTTGTGAATTTCCCTACACAAAAGTTCCACAGTCACAAATTAAGATTTTACTCTTGCAAGTCCAAGCCAACCTTCCTTGTAAATCTTCTCTTGCAATTTGTTTGGCATCCTTTGAATATTACTTTTCAAATCTCGCTTAAATGCCCGACTCCAGTTAATAAATGGTGTTGACCAAGGTTTGACTCCTGGCCAGTCTGGTTTCTTAAACAGCATGGTATGCAAACTTTATGTACACACTTATATTACTTGGATCCCACCAGAGGAAGGTAATGATAGTGTGGAGACCATTGAGCATGTTCTGGGTAAGCCGAGTCTTTCTGCTTCCACTATTGAAGTGACACAGCACAAAATAAGCACCTGACTTTATCTGTTTCTCCCAAGTAGATAAATCCAGCTCTGACTGATTCTTCAGAGGTAGGCCCTCCCAGATATTTAGGTCACTTTCCACTGAATGCTTGGAACTAACTTTCAAAGTTGTAGTATCAAGGCAACAGCACAGAGAACAAATATTCTTCTTCTTTTTTGATACCCAAAGTAGTTCGCCTAGGCATGAATGAGATTCTTAGGGTGGAAGACATACAGTATATTGTTGACCAAAAAAACCAGTAAAGAGGCTAGGTGAACTGTAACAATGGCATCACTTTAACATCTGTAGTGTTTTACATGCATAGCATCCATTTCTATGGCAGGTGTAGTAGTTATAGTCACATGTCATATTCATTCAATGATGTCACAGGGTAAGGCATCGCTGTAATAACAAGATACAGCATTGCACTAAAGTTAATGCAGCCAAGATATCTTGCAGTTCTTTTCTTTCAGGAATGCCACAGGTTGAGCCTTTTGAAAGACAAGCTTGCTGTACCGTTCAGGTCATCTAGTAGTTAGGGCATCTGTCTCGGGTGCAGGAGGTCATGGGTTCAATCCCTGGCTAAGTCATACCAAAGACTTACAAAAATGGTAGTAACATCTGCCTTACTTGGGTTTCAGCATTACGAGGCTAGTATTAGGACTGGTTGGCCTGGTATTCGGATAATGTGACTGGATGGGACATCATGCTACATGTCTGCAACATGATTCCTCAGTGCTAGACATCACTATAAAAAGCCACACTGCAGACATCATAGTGATATGACTGAAAAATTTTCAAAACTATGTTAAAAATCCAAATCACACTCACACTGTTCCAAGGAGTTCTGCTTCTCTTTGTTGTTTGGCTCTGCCAGGCTCTTTTACATTCTGCCATGTTGTTCTTGTAGGCATACATTCATCCCATGGCTCAGGCTAAGCACATCTTGTCCTGAGAGTTAATTTGCACGATACTGTGGTTGGTGCTGCGAAGGTCATCCACCAATAATACTTTTCTGCATCTACTCCCATTTTGAGGATAAACATGGGTTATGTAAAGCGTACCTTTTGCATTGGTGATGTGAAAATGGCTGTTGGATTGTTGAATCTGTTGAATCTTGTTGATGACTTGAGGTGTCAGTTCTGCCAGGCTGTTATACTCAAACCAAATGGGCAACTTCAAACTGTTGTGATAAATTAAGAGTCAGAAGTGATTGTCTTCTTTGCAGTGGCAGTGGCATTTCAGTGTGTTTAACAAGGAATCTCACAAATCAGTGATGAATCCTTCTGATTTCTCCAGTGGTACATCTGACATGAAATCTTTAAACTTCACCAAGTAAGTGTAAGCCACAGTTTTAAATTTTCTAGAGGAGCATTTTCCATCTCTCAAATATGGTAATAATTTTCAGGTGTTACTGGTCGACTTTGGCTTGGAGTAGAATCTCTGTGTCTAGTCGCAGATGTAGAAGGTGTTGATTCAGACTTGCTCATGCTGTCTTCCCACAGTTGCTGGGTCAAGGCCTCTTACTTTCTTTTCTTTTCTCACTGATCTTGCCCAAGAGTATTCATTCAACTCTCAAGCAGTCAAGAAGACAGAAGAGCCAACACAGACTGAGCTTCTGATCACTGCTCTGCAAGTGTCATACAAAGGTTTACTTCCGAGAAGGAAATGGACTACTCCTCCTCCTTTCAAGATAAGTCAAAATACTTTCAACATCTGCCAAAAGAAGGGACATTGGTCAACAGAATGTCCACAACATCAAAAGCAAAACAGGAGTAAAGAGATACAAAAGTCAAGATACCTGTTATCACTGTCTGGTGAAAGGACACTGGTCATTAGAGTATCATAAGCAAAATTAGAACTAATTAGAGACACAAAAGTAGAAGGTGAGGGATTCCAAAAATGAAAAACCCTCCGTAAAAGGATGAATACTTACCAGTCCAGAAAGAGAAGAAAAGAAGACGAGAAGGGAAGACCAGGAACAACCTGTGACCATTAAGAAATTATAAAAAATGGAAAAAGAGAGAGTGAAAAATGAAGAAGCAAACTGACATTTGATGTTCTGTTATGAAATTTTATTATAACTTCTTAAAGGAAGGAATATGCAAGAAAGAAAACGATCTCTTGGCCTTCATTTGTATCATAAACTGATACTGTATAAATATGTGTTCTTTCACCTCACTTTCCCTCTGGGTTATGTTTTAGTTTTAATTTAAATGGAATGCTTTCCTAAATGTATGCACATTAGGTATGCAGCGGGGGAAAAATGTGTCAGTCTGTTCATTTATCATTGTTTTATCTTGATTCTTTAAACTTTAGATAAATTCTCACACATGCAAACACTGATACCACAGAATGATGGGTTAAAGGGAATTTAAACAGTGTAAATGAATTTGGATAGTATTTTTGGTTGTGTGATGGATACTAGATTTTGTGAGATTCTACCCCATTCTCTTACATTCTAAGCTAACAAAGGACACTTGTTATTATTATTATGACTTTATTTAAAGAGGGTAACTCAAAATATTAGCTAAGAACTAATCTACCTTCAGGCCCTCATTCAAAGGAATTTATCTATTTTTGTGATAGTGTGTGTATCAGGAATTGAATGGCACTGGGATTCTAAATGGTATAGGTGGTGTGATGGATAGTATTTTTTGTGGTGAAAGGGATAGCATATTTTGTGAGATTTCATTTCCTTATCTTAAATTCTAAGCTTACACAGGATGTTTCTGGACAGTGTGTTGGGTGATGGATGGTATAGATGGCATAATGGATAGTACTCTTATGGGGTGTTGGATGGTATATAAGGTGTGTGAGAGTATCTTGGTGAGATTTCATCTTGTTTTGCTTTTGCAGTTTTCCATATTTTGGGGACAGATGAGGATGCAATACTTAAATTGATTATGAATGTTATGCTATCTACAATAGCTGAGGCAGAAGATTTAATGAGTCGTGGACAAAATCAGTGGTAAAAGCTATGGTAAGATATTGGGGGATGTCAAGCAGAGGATCAGTAGTAAAAGCTAAGGTAAGATATTGGGAGGATGCCAAGCAGAGGATAAGTGGTAAAAGCTAAGGTAGGATTTTGAGAGGATGCCTGAAAGCAGAGGATAAGTGGTAAAGCTAAGGTAGGATTTTGGGAGGATGCCAAGCAGAGGATAAGTGGTAAAATCTAAGGTAGGATATTGGGAAGCTGTCAAGCAGAGGATAAGTGGTATAAGCTAAGTTAGGATTTTGGGAGGATGCCAAGCAGAGGATAAGTGGTAAAAGCTAAGGTAGGATTTTGGGAGGATGCCAAGCAGAGGATAAGTGGTAAAAGCTAAGGTAGGATATTGGGAAGCTGTCAAACAGAGAATCAAGGCAGCCTGGCAACAGTGGAATGCTTATAAGGAGTAGTCTGTGATTGGTTGATGCCAGTCAGAGGTACAGGAAAATTATACAAAATAGTGACACGACCAATGCCGATGTATGGAGCAGATGTATATCACTAAGGAGGAAAAGAAAAACTCCTGGAGAGAACAGAAATGAGAATGTTACATAGGATACTTGGGATTTTGCTTAAAGAAAGAAAAGAAATGAAAACACAACCAAACAGAGTAGTTTGTATCACAGACAGGCCATGGTGGTATGGGCACATGAAATGGGAGGAAAAACATAGCTGCATCAGAAGACTCATGAAGGCAGACGTCTATGGATATTAAAGCCAAGGATAGCAGATGTAAAGATAAATGGATGTGGTACAGCAGGATCTGAAGCAACTACAAATCACAGCAAAATATACTGGTGACAGAACTGAATGGAGAAGGTTAACCCATGTGGCTGAGCCCTCTTTTGAAAGGGATTATCAACCAGAAAGAGAGAGATGTAAATGTAAAGACTTCTCTGGTCACCATTTCACATGTTTTACATCTTACTAATTTGTACTTACCTCTTTCCTTGCTCAGGCACAAATTTGGCAATGCATTCCAAGTCATGGCATTTCTTATCCCTATGATTTGGTCGCACCAAAAGTCCCCTGGCCAACAGATCTTGTGCATGGTATGTCAAGTCCAAGTTGAAGCTTTCCACAACAGAAAGAACTGTGATGGCTTTCAACATTCTTATTCTTGCTTCAGCAGCACTTTCTTGCCAGTCAGTAGTACTAGTCTTAGCCAAAGACTCCAACAGTGGCATTAGAAGACAGTCTGTTACCTGTTTTTAAGATGACATATGTATATCATATTATCCTCCATCCTTATCACATTATCATTATACTTCAACCAAATAACTTTATTTTTATTATAAGTATAATTATATGTCAACCAAATTATGTTATTACTAGTTATTAGTATTACAAGTGCAATTATTCTTTAACATAATCACATTATTATTAAAAGTATTATTATACTTTAATCAAATCACATTATTAGCATTATCTATAATCCTTGAACCTATCACATAATTATAAGAATTATCATTATTCAAGCTAATCATATTATTATTATAAGTATACTTCAACTCAATCACCTTGTTATTATAAACATTATTATCCTTCAACCTAATCACATTTTATTATAAATTATCCCTCAAAATAATCACTTGTGGTAAGCTAAAAATTGTGCAAAAGAACTGATATGTTTACATATATGTGACATTAATACATAAAAAAGTTAATTGGTTTGTGACCAAAGAACACATGCATCTAAATGTGAGCATTGATTTCATAGCTGTGTAATCCAAATATTTTCAGAAATGTTGTATAAGAAAATTGATAAGGATATTGTATTCTGACATTCAGAACCAATCACAGGAAAGGGCACAAATAAACCATAAAGTTTATCCTATGGATCAGCAACGATATTGGCCAAAAGGAAGACAGTCCTAATGGTGGTTTCATTAAGGAGAACTCACATGAAATGCAGCCCTCAGAAATTTCTGAAGAAATATAAATCTTGACCAATCAGTTATTCAATGTCAGAAGTGCCACCACCTAATTAATCTTGACTCAGTTATGGTAGTTGCTTAATGATGCTATAAAATTTACAGATGAAAAGACAAAAACTTGATTTCTTGCACTATGAGTAAGGGATTGCAAATTTTCAACAAATTTCTGCCTTGTCACCTGTATAAATCATGGGTGTGGTTCTTCGAAATTATAGTTTCATAACAGCAATTACTCATCCTGTTGCTATCACTTAGCTGAACTATTTTCATGCCAAAAATATACCATCCAAATGATGTGAATACATCCTCTTAAAGTGGAGGTAATTTGTACACCACTGTCACATGGTAATGCACTAAAAGTAGATGTACCCTATATGTCATTCTTTCACAAACGTCATGCTGTAAAGACATCTGAAGTTGTGTGACAGAAAATATGCCTCTGGACAACTAATATACCACAGTCAGCAGTTTCTCTCTCTCACTACTGTCTGTTCATTCTAAAATCTGTATTGTAGCTATTTGTTTTAACCCCTTAGAACTTCGTTCTTTGTGAGAATTCAGAAGCTACCTCATGTTCTATCCATGGTGAAAGATACTTTTACTTAAAATATGAACTGAATGGTATGTGAAAGCCCTTATGTTCTAGGAACAATAACAGACACAGATCAAATATGAAGGACATTGCTTCCTTCACTCAATAAAAAAATTATAACTTTGCACAATGTTTGCATTGACACTGTTCACGTATTTGCATAAAAAGAATATTACCTCAATAAATAAATATCACAAATGGTATATTTTGTTTCTTTTATTTTGTAAGGAAATATTTCAACAATAATTTTATCCTTTGTTTATTTGTAAGTCAAGTTTTGTGGCAATAAGGGACCATACTACTAAAAAAAAAGTCAGCCAAACAGTCAGTGAGGCAGTGTGGCCACAAAAAGGCCTTATTAATCACTCACAGACTGCATCAAGTTCTCATATTTCTAATGCTTCAGGTAGTGGGTTGCTCCCTCCTAATGGGGAGGTACAGCATGGTGAACACAAGTTTCACCCACCCAATGGGGAGGTAGAACTCTGCGATAGCAGGTTGCACCCTCCGTCTAAGAAGGTTGAGCACCAAAACTGTTGGTTGCACCCTCCATTTAGTGAGGCTGAGCACCATGTTAGTGAATTGCTCCCTCCCATCATGGAGGTTGAGCACTGCAATACATACTGTGCCTCTGGCAATGTGTTGGTCCCTTCTGTTAGGGAGACAATACATCGCAATCATGATGCATAGAGTGAAGATGAGGTCATTCATCGACAGTATGGGGAATGGGCCAAGACTGAGATTCTCCCTCTCCCCGCTCCACCATCCCACCCTGTGCATGATTTATAATTCATAAACAGGACTATGGCTAGGGCTGGGAACCACTTCAGTGTCCCCCAAGTGCATGACCATGTGACTGAGTGGTGTGCAAATTACCTCCACTTTCAGAGGATGTATTCACATCATTCTGATGGTATATTTTTGGCATGAAAATAGATCAGCTAAGTGATAGCAACAGGATGAGTAATTGCTGTTATTAAACTCTAATTTTGCAGAACCACACCCATGGTTTATACCTATCAACTCTAATGGGATGTGCAGCCTTCCACCTCAGGGACCTTGGTCCATTATGCCCCCATGGACTACTGCACCTTGCTGTACCATTCAAAGTGATGCTGCGGCTTGTGTCCCACTATCACCTCACCAAGTGGTTTCCTTCAGGAAGGCAAAAGGTGTTACGTCATCAAGGATATTAAATGTCTCCCCTCCACACATCCTAATCAACCAGGCACTGCAACACATAGTGCTCCTATGCCTCCTACATAAATGGACATAGCACATTGACTCTCCAACTCAGAGTGTGGTTGACTATGAGTATGACAATACTCTCTCCATCCTCGTTGACTCCAATGAGTTTGAAACAGAAGTTATGGCAATGACACCTTTTCTCAAGGCCACTCCCTCATTTCAGGTGGATGAAGAAGAAGATGAGGTCTGATCCTCTGATAACATGGTAAATGATGTTTACAGTTAACCCACAACTTGTACCCCAAACCTTCCGACACAACAGTCTGAAAAGATCCTTGCAAAGTTTGGAATAGTTCTCCAGGGTACCACTTCAACCAGACCTATTCCTTTTAGAAACATTCATCTACAACTGAGGAAAAATCAGAGAGGTTTCCACAAAGCCAAAATATTGCTGAACAACAAAGAGTGTGGTCTGTCCTTCCCTCTATGATGACACCCCTTATCTCTTATTCCAGCTAATGGGTACATTCCCCAAAGTGGCCTATTAAACCTCCTCCTTTGGGCGCTGATGCAGTCAAAGTCGGTATTTTGTCGGGATCCTGGGAATATCTTCCCATCAAAACAATTGATGCCATGGAACAGAAAACCTGGTTACTTGTAACAATAGCCTTGCATGCCGACCTCTTCTCAGCTACTTCCTTTAGTATGCTGAGAGAAGCCTCCTTGAATCCAGCTACATTACATGTGCTGGAGGCTGTGGCAAAACATTTTGGCATGCACTGTCTGTTGCCATGGCATTATTGGCATAATTTCTGCACATCCATCATGATGGACTCAAGGTCTTGCTTAACCACAGTAAAGACTTTCTAAACGTTGCTTCTCTAAAAGCCGAAACCTTCATTGGGGGCCTCATTCCTACCATAACTTCTCAAAACTTGTTCGATCACCAACATCGATCTTTTACCTCCACTCCTGGTGCATCATATTCAACCAGGAAATGAGATTGTATTTTTCAAGCAGGCACAACCCTTCATAAGGTCTATGGCACCCAGGTCACTGCAGATCCAAGAGAAAGTTTTCTAACCCTCCTTCCCTTCCTACCAGGGCAGGAAGCAGGAATGGCAGAACTAGCAAATTACCCCCTCTCCTGCCATGCGTCCCTTTCCCAAATGTTCCAGTAGGTGCTTGCTTTTCTTAAGAGGCTTGGTCAAGCATTATGGATGATGGGTGGGAACTCTCCATTATAAATGAGTACCTGGGTTATAGACTCCAGTTATAGGAACAACCCACACTATCAAGGATCCCAATATTCTTACCCCAGTCCAATCTGGTGGAATTAAGGAAGAGGTGCACACCCTTTTACAGAAAGGGCAATTGAGAGAGTTTCAAATGATAAGTCTCCCACCTTCTACTTCTGAATCTTAGTGGTCTTAAAGAAAAGCAGGAAATTTTGAATCAATATCAATCTCTACCTACTCAAAAAGTTTCAGTTGAGCAGGAAACCTTCAAGATGGAGACAACCTCCTTAATCCAGACTACTATTCCAACCATCCAATTGGACAGTCTCCATCGACCTTCAGGATATCTATGTATATGTCTATTTACATGTCCCCATATTTCATCCACACTGCAAATATCTTCATTTTGGCCTAGACCAGGAAGTCTTTTACTTCTGGGTTCTGCCATTTGGAATCTCTTCCATACACAGTCTTCACCTGGGTTATGCAAGTGGTAGCAGCCTAGCTTCGAATAAAGGGAACAACAATTTTCTGGTATTTTGATTACTGGATGATTCACCATGTCCATGTTCAGTCATTTCATTAGGATCTGTTCTACTCTTGGCTGACAATAACTCAATTGGGTCTCCTACCCAACTGAGAAAAGTTGGAACTTATTCCATCCAAGGAATTTGTTTACATGGGGTTGAAGTTACTCAACAACCAAAACTTGGTCCCGGTTCCCCTGGATCAGGTAGATCGAATCCTTGCTCCTTGATGCTATGAGTGAAAAGCATTTCATCTGCTCACCTTTATCTTTCCATACTTGGAACCTTGAATGCCTTTGGAAAATTGGTTCTTGAAACCTCACAGAGATTATCTATCAACCTGATACCTTTAGCACCAAATTTTCACCACCATTTGCTTTGGTGGATGAATCGAGACACATTCTTGATTGGGTTCCCATGCATGCACCTGATCCCCATTCCTATATGTTTGCAGATACATCAGATTCTGGCTAGGGAGCCCATTCAGAGCTGCTGGGCATAATTCTCCATGGTTCCTGGACTCTGGCTAAATTGTCCCTCCAAATTAGCAAGCTAGAAATGAAAGCAGTATTTTTAGCATTGCAAGAGTGCATCAACCTGCCTATGACATCAAAGAGGCACTCAAGTTTCTTCTCTTTGTGTGCAGGTCTGGAACCCTTTCATCTGGGCAACATCAGAGAATGTTACAATCTGAGTTCACTACATTCTGGGTGGGTAAGGTCAACACATTTGTGGAGAGCCTGTGTAGAACAGACAGAGCCTTCCACACAAAATGGTGTCTTTACAACTCATTGACAGAGTCCCTGTTTTACCTTTGCAGAAAACCTCTAGTGGACCTGTTTGTGACCAAGCTCAAAAACAAACTTCCTTTTACTTGTCTCTGCTCCGGAATCAGAAAGCATTGGGCAGTCAATGCATTCAGCTTCCAGTGGGTTCACCTATTCACCTATTCACATATGCCATCCCACCTTTCTGTCTGCTACCACAAGTTATGCAAAGAGTTCAAACTTCACTGCTCATATAATTCATAAGTTTTCATACAAAGTCACCAGCTGCATCATTCAAACAAGCTTCTACATCCAACTCTTATGATGCCAGGTGGAGAATCTTCTATGATTGGTGCAGTAGAAAACATCTGCCTTCTGTAACTTCAATCTCTTTTGTTCCTCTTTGAGATCAAAAGATGTTCAGTATCCACTATCAAAGACTACTGAGCTGCCATCTCGAACACACTTAAATTCTCACAGGGCACAGACATTGCTTCAGATCACATCTTGCTGATTGGATAAAGATGTCATTTGAGCTTCAGAGACCATCTCCTACTTCCTTGTGCCCAGGTGGAATCTTTCCCATGGTTCTTGGTCATTAGCCAAAGCAAAGCACTTTATGAACCATTGAGTGAAGCTTCCTTTTTGGAAGTTTGGGTTCCTTCTTACCCTTTCCTCTGAGCTACACAAAGAAGTGAAGTTCATGTCTTGTCCATTGACTTTGGCAGATTTAAAGGGAACGGAACTATGACTCAGGTTCCCTTCTCTGCTAACCTGGTTTGTTTTGCAAAGAATCAATTACCTTCAGTAGCCCCCATATCCATAGAGATTCTCAGTCTCAATAAAATATGCAGATGAGATCATTAATATAGACTTTCATGCCACAAGCATGCTCTTTGCTTCTAGCTTAATGTCTCCAAAGCAAAAAGAAAGGGTTGGAAATTTCTCTTTCTCCCTGTTAAGAGCTCTATAGATATTTCAACTGCCACTATCTTCCAGTGGATTGTCATGACAATAAAATGAGCTTATGAGTCTCTCACAGACTGAGACCTCACTTTTATGAAACTCGAAGATGTTTGAGCCATTGCTACCACATGTGCCTACTTTAATCATTCCTCTCTGAAGGATATTATGAAAGCAGCATTTTCGCACTCCCATAATACATTTTCTTCATTTTACCACCACTCATTAACACAACAGAGTGCAGGCTTTTTTCTCTGGGTCCCATTATTATGGCACATCATGTTGCTCAGAGAGGCACAAACATTCTATACAAATGGATCTCTCCATCTATGGTGAGTACATTCAATTTTTGTTTTTGATCAGTTTGACATCAGCCTACCCACATTACTTAATTTGAGATAAGCAAGAGCAACAGGATAAATAATTGCTGCTATTATAATGTTGTGGTTGCAGGGGTAAAACTAATTTTAATTATGCAATACTTACCTGTCACTATTACCGAATACCCTCTTCCCACCCACTCTGATATCTTGCATAACTATTGTCTATGAAAAGTTGACCATGACCATGAAATCAATTGTTGTGAAAAAGGTCAAAGGGTCACACTGTCTTTTTCTCCATTCTCGTAGGATGTATTCACATCATACAGATGCTATATTCTCTGCACAAAAATAGATTAGCTTAGTAATAACAACAGGTAAGTATTGAATAATTAAAATCAAACACCCCAAAAAACTATCATTAATAAATAAGTACAGAATGCCCTCCCTGTCTGACATCACTTGTCAATATTCACAGTGAGGATGATTATGAATAATATCAGTGTCCTTCTTACAGTACTGTTATGCAAAGTGAACTGAATGTATAAAATCACTATGTTGCTTACACGATGAAGCTAATACACATTGTTCTGTCCCAAATGCCTACAGCAACCTGGATATGCATAACTTGCATAAAATTGTGTACAATAATGGTACCCTAGTATGGTTTTCATCAAATCTGTCAATGTTGTACTGAAACAAAGAACTATGCAGTTTTTTGCTAAAAACTAGCCTTGAGGGACAAGTGCAATTCACTAATACTTGCCAGTAAATTCTGATGGCTTTTGTTGGAAATTTTTACCCAAAAATGAATGTGGTGGCTGCATGTAAAACATGTTTGTAAAAAAAAATCAACAGAGAAATATGAAAACTGTAACAAGAAAGAAAACCTTCCAACACTTAATTAAGATACATATCGAAAAGGTGTCATTCTTGGTTTTGGGAATTGCTGCTGCTTTTAATATTAAGCATTATCCTTCCAGGATCAACTGCTGGTATCACTTGTTTCCTCCCCACTGATGCACCTATGCACTTAGTAATCACTACCTGAAATCACAGTGGCTCATAATGTTACCACTGTGTTAAATGAATGAAGAATGTTTTAATGTACAGAACAGAGAACTGTTTACTTTATACAAATTTGAAACATGACAGGTTCAACTTAGACACAAAGATATTTTCCCCACTTATAGAAACACATGTAGTTGAGATAAACAAAGATGGACTCTGACTCAGATGGTTTAATGCAAATGATATAAAAGAGCTTAATGGATCAATCTTAGAAATTGGATCAGATACTGACTGTAGTTCAGTTTCAACACCAAATGTGATTCACATCAGTGATTCAACACCACATGTAAGTGATTCACATCAGATGAGGCCACAGTCCCACTTACACAGATGGACAGATGACATCTTCCAGTTCAAAATTGATCATTTTGATTTTAATGTCATTTCAATTGTTGAACTTTGACCACTATCCAACAAGAAAGTTCTTTTTTTAAAGTTTTTTTTCTTGAATATTTGATGAAAAAGGCTGCTAAAGACCTGAAAGTTTACACCAAGGAATCAGGGAGCAAATTCATCTACATTATGTAGATACCCAATTATTCTATTGCCTGGAAAACATCCATATATTTTGGGTTCTCTCAATTACCTAAAATCATGATTAGGAGGAATTTGAAAGAATGGGCAAATATTTCCATACCAATAACATGTCAACCCACCCAGAGGTCAAACTGGACATGACAAAGATTTGTCTCACAAGACCATTCCATGAAACAGTCATGGTGAAATGCTTGGATGAGAAACACTGTCTAATGTTGACACCAAAGAATCTTATTTTATAGGCCGGAACTGCTCCAGAAATGTAGGTCAGTCTAATTCATCAAAGATTAAAAGTTGTCAACAAGTATCAGAAAACAAATGTAGTAGGCTCTATTTCAAATAAACATGTTTACCCCCAATAATAATGATCTGAATATTTAATCTATGATCTTAGATAAATATTTCCTATGTATTATGTAGTTTACAAAATAAATGTCTCTGGTCAGATACACAAACTTGATTTCGGACAAGGTCAAGTACAAAATCAAAATATGGATGTACATAATACAGAATTATTAGGAAAAGCCAACAATACAAATTAAATATACATAAGAGACATGTAGTTTCATAGTTGTAAACAGTGCCAAGAACATTTTTTCTGTGGAACATTATTATTATCCCTCTCTAGTTTGTAATTTGAGAATGTGGACTTCATTCAAATTTTGCATGTAAAAATCACTGGAAAATTTCTTGCATGAAGGAGCATAGTAGTAAGTGACTGTGTAAATAACAGACACTATACAAACTATTTTATTGAAATCAAACAATGAAATAATAAAAATAAATTAATTCCTGTTTCTACTATGAGTATCTGTATTCAGCCATGATAATGCTCTAGGATACTGCCTAACAACCAGCATCAGTAGTATCACCAGCTCATCTAGTAAAACTCTGCTCTAGTAAAGATGTAAACCAGCTGTGATATCCAAATGAGCTAATTTCAGGCTTATGCTTCACATATGTTAGAGTATGATTAGCTCACATACCACTTCACAATATTTTTAAAATCCATGTGGTGTGTGTGACTAATGCAATGTCATTAGTACAAATCTTTGGACAATATTTACTGTTAATTTACAGGGTTGTTGAAAATTCAGATAATGTGCCTCTTGTTTTGTCCTTTTGTGGCTCTAAAGTTTTCAAACAGTTGACAGAATATAATAATCCAACAAGCTTAGATGGCAAAAACTCATCCGGGAAACAACATTTAAAATAGACCCAGTCACATTTTCAAATAACACTGATGCTTGTTTCTTCTACATTTTACTTACAAGCGATATACAAGCTATTCACACGTGGAAAAGGTCTAGCTGAGTATATGTGAACTATAGGTTTATAAACATTGTCATTTTCTGAAACAAGGCCCAAGTTTACTATAAACTAAACTCTAAGTTCAACAATGATGAAACTATTTTTTTCTCAAAATTCATAACACCAGAGTTATAAATTTCAATGAGCTGTATCAACAACTTAGAAAAAAAAATTGTTATCATGTTTAATTAAAAATATTTAAGAATTTAAACAAAAACATCAAAATTAAACTTCAAAAATTAATGGCTCTTACATATCAAAGCTAGATTGAAGCAATGTTTGTATGTCTGTGTAGACTGCAAAATGAGTTAGCACACATAATCATATACTGCATACACACCTTGTAAACAAGGACTTTTTCAGCATCAACAAAATAATTTTATATAATTTTATGTTAACCTTCATATTACTCTATGATTGTAAAAAGGAAAGCCTGCAGAGGGATGTACTTGTTTAGGCATACCTCTGGTAGTGATCAATATACACATACTGAAAGCTAATCTGTTTCCATGCATTGGCAATTGTTGGTGTGAAGATCATTTGGATTTCTCTGCTTGTACATTTTTGTTGTTTCTTATTTGCGATTGTAACAGTCTGTGATGTTCCATTTCTGCCAAAACTATTTGAAACTCAGCCACATTTATTATTTTATCTTCAACTACACTGAGTACAGTTTACTGATTGTATTGAGACTGTTTTGTGTGATTGCAAGTAATTGGGAATGAATGCATATTCAGGAATAAAGTTGCATGGAAATTAAATTACTACTACCACCAGAGATACAGGTTAGTATCACACAAGTATTGCCCAGACAATAATACTGCTTGCTGCCCATATGATGGTTCATGTGGTCATGATTCCAGTCATATCAAGACCAACAGTTGCTGCTACAGCAAGACTACAAATAGCATCTGCAACCAAACAAACTTTTGTATTTCACAATCAGCATGGATCTCTTGGTAATTTCATTTCTTTTTAACTTTATTTTTTAACATCAATAAGGCTGAGGATCTTATAAATAATACAAACACTAAGTACAATTGAGATTTGTATGACAGGCAGATTTTGTTGAGTTTCATCATCACAATACATACACACACTTCTAACTACCCTTTGTTACTGGTACAACCCAAACTAAAAACAATAACCTTGGGATACTACGCCTGTCACTTCAGACCTACTTTCATAGCTACCACTAATGGCATCAGAAATTATATTAACCTGGGTCACTGATGTAATTCTCACAATGTCAGGTGTGATGTAAAACTCATTTGTCATCTTGTATGTTGCCAAACAAAATAAAACTGATTTCATGGATGACCATATAGTATCAACTGCATACATTTTAGATTCTTTGGCAATGACAGAACTGAGTGTGGTCTCATGGGCATATATAGAAATTTTAGTCTTGTCAACAGCAAAATTCTTTGTAGAATTTCTTCACTGATCAATTCTTTGTCATACATATCATAGGAAAGTCAAACAGTATGCCATTTCATACCAGTTTCTGTTGAAAACAAAAAATGAGGCAGATCACCACATTGTTAGTCCCCAGCAGTTAAAGGTGCAGAAAAAGTCACACTGAATTCTGGTCATATGAATGATGGCAATCATTGGGGTCATGGTCTGGACTGTATTTATAACATTGCAACACAGATTTCAATTAAAACAAAAACTGTTTCAATAGTTTCAGAATTATTCATCGGTATTGTATACATAATTAATATCTTCAACAAGTTCATGCATCAATGCATTATATGTATCTCATAACATGAGAGTATGGTGAGAAATCACTGTCAAATCAATATGGCTTGACATGAGTAACTTTGGGTGTATTGATGCCCTGCATGAAATGATCCCACAAGTATTTCCAACCAATCTGCAAGGTCATTAGTGTCATACTATCCACAAAGGCCTTCTCCATCTTTTGATGTACATTGCTGATACCACTTTTGCATTTGTTCTCTTATCAAGTTAGATTGTTCATCTTCATCTTCCTGTGTATATTTTAGAGTTACTGATGGAGGAGCTGGTTCTTTAGTTTTTTAAGGGATACTGGAGCTTCTCAGAGTCATGTAACGTCTACTGATATAGGTTTATGTTTTATTCTTTTGCCTCAATTTTAGGAGCAAATACTAGTGAATCTGAATATTCTTCTGTTGTAGCATCAAAGGTTAGTTGTAGTTTATGTGGTCATGGTAGTTTTTTGGGCTGTCTGATAATCTCCTGCTCTATGCAGGAAATGCATACAATTTCTTCCTTTCCTTATACCTGTGTCTACTCTCCATGGGGTCCAAACCTTGTCAGCAATTGGTACAAGACAGATTGATGCAATAAACCTAATGCCAAACTGTTGCTTAGGACCAAGAAAGACAGAAGGTTTGAAATGCAGTAAAGTTCTTCATATAAACATAGAATCAGTATTTTGAACCAGTAGATTAACAAAAACTTTTATCAGCAGTTGGATCCTAATCCAGTAGTGTTTCTATTGGCATAAATGTTGCATTCTTCAAGGAAAACAAAAATGGGCATTGTTTATGCTCTTCATAGTATAATAAAACACAAAGTTTTGAGCATAAATCAAATCTGATGGCAATGTTACAATAATAATTAAATAATGAGTCAGTATATTGTCAATTAATGAAAAAGAATGAGTTGTTTATATAATAGTTCACTGCAAGCAAAGATTTTTTTAAAACTGAATCTAACAGCCTTTTCAGTGTCCTTGACAAGATTGCTCTCTGGTAAAGTGATGACATTCACTGTAATTATTAAACTTGACACTAAACAGACCTTCAATAGTTCTCTGGTCCGGATTTCCCCCTGAATCACTTTGCAAACCTGCCAACCCTGACAAGACCATTTCAGTAAGGCAGTTGATTTATTTCTGTAAGTTTGACCAGTTTTCAATAAGCCGTAACAAAACATCATAAACTGCTCTTGGAAAGCTAGACAACATATTTAAAAATTTGGTATTCGAAACATGCAGCGATAGCAAACATTATGTTAAATTGAAAAGTTTGTAAAGTACACATAAACCTTTTTTACCACTAGTACAGTTGCACAAACTTCAGTTTCAAACCCTATACAGCTCAATGGCTTGTTGCTATCTCTCAACTTGACATACTTCATGGAATATTTTCTCTATTTCACATGATGACAGCTATCATATCTCCCACTATGAGACATACTCAAATTCGCAAGTGATGCCCATTAAACATAATTGTATCCCTTCATTTTTATTCAAAAGAATCTGAATATCCCTTTTATTCTTCTGTATTATTATTAACACTATTAAAAAGGGTTTTTTTTCCTTTTCGTATTCAACATGCATCGCTTGCTGGATGTAATTTTTTAAAATTCTATAATTAACAGTTTGATTTTCCAGTTGCTTCACATTCAAAATTTATGCAGTTCAAAGTATTTGAGGTACTGCTTTGAAGTTAGTCTAATTCCACTAATTCTAATATGAAATTTGGAACACCAATAAACCAATTATCCAGCTTTTTCAGCAACAATCATTTTTCTGTAGTCTTTGCTTTTATGTCACAAGTCCATATTTTCAAGTGTCATTTTCATAAGACTTACAGCAAAATCCTAAGGATTGGCAGGTCTGACATTGTGTTCTGTGAAGAATAGAAAATGTCCTCTCTGTATCAGCATTAGAATGTTGTAACAACAGGGCAACTGTACTCAGCCTGCAAAGAAGTTCTAGCTTTTTCCTGTTGCTGGGTTTTGGACTGCTCTCCAATATGCCTTCATATTATGTTCACCTCATGGAGAAAATTCTTGACATGGACTTGGATGCATTCCCAAGTCTCAATGGCTACTTTGTCTTTATGGCTTATTGTGTATTTATTACTGCTTTCATAAATAATTTATCCCCAAAATTAATTATCTTGCAACATATTGTTAATTGTTATCTATGGACAGAACTTAATTTATATGCATGAAATCTTTCAGAAGTTAATCAAGTACAAATGCATTCATTTGAAGTATATAATGCGCACTCAGAACCATTGATACATTCCTGCACATGCTTCCATTCTGATATTGTTAAACTGGTGATATTTCTTAGCCAGTGGTTACTTATCATTGGGGAAAAAAGCACATCTTTGGGCATTTTGCCAACAAATGAACAAAATGTGTAAGAGCATTCCTTAAATACTCCTCTTAAGACTTCTTGAACAGTTATACAATAACAATGGGAAAAAAAATCAAAATACATTCTTTTGTGCATCTACCAAAATCATTTATTACTGTTGGTCTCTCCATCCCTCCGCCAATGGTTAGCTGATTTTCATCAAATGCTCAGAAGACATAAGGAACATATTCTATTTCTTTATTACATGTAACACACAAAAATCATCCATCATTTTGGCCTTAAAACTCTCAGAATGCCAACAATAAGATAATCAATTAGCAGGATGCTATTTACATGTTAACTGCTATTTAACAAATTTTAAATCCTATTGCTCTGACCCAATCATCACACCAGTCATTTTACTAACATTTGTTGTCGACTTGTTCTGGCTGATTTCTGTAATATGCTGAGAGAACATATAAAAATACTGTGTATTATGGCAATAACTGGGCAGGAAGTTCAAAGACTTGACTAGCTGCTGAGTGCAAAAATATGCTAATATTTACTATGACTGAATTCTGAGAAAGAAAGACACAGAGATGTATATGTGTGGTCATTAAAAGAGTACATCCAATGAACTAGCTTTCAATATTGTGCTCTAATGAACCCATCTTTAGGAAAATATAATGCTCCTAGGAGCATTTATTGGGGAGTATACAATATGGATTTTTAAGTGTGTTTAGCTATTGATGGACCAAAATGATTTTATCATGAGAAATTAAACATATTTTTGTTATCCATTAAGGAGAATCTGACATAAATGTACACCTTCTAAGTTACTGATCATAACATAATATAATTGTTGCTTTTACTTTGTTGCTGTGAAAGATGGTATTTTTAATTGAGCAAGTTATATGAATGTCAGCAGTATTTAACTCCTTTTATTGTAATACTGTTATGAAAATACTGACTGACACTGCAACTAGCATTGCAAATCCATGTTACAGCTGTTTTGGCCTTAATCCCCACCCCAAGTCTGTAAATACTATCAAAGTTCAATCTGCAGTCCTCATATCAAAAAGACATTTTTATTATCAATATAAAATCAAGTATATTTAATGTTTTGCTGTAAAATAATACATCAAATCCAAATAGATACATTTATTTTAAAACTTTCTGCTACTTTTAATATTTGTCAACAAAAAAATGACCTATCACTTTGAAAGACACCAAACTTGAAATGTAAAAATCTTTTCTAGAGATATGTAAGTATACTAAGACTCCTGTTTATATTGGCTATAGAGGAGACATGAGAGTGAAATCTAAAATATTGACTCTGAAGAATGGCCCCCATTATGAAATATCACACTCTTTTTGATGTATAAGCATTACCAAGCTTCATCACTAAATCTTAAATGCTCTAAAGTTAAGAAGAAAAATATGTAACAAAAAATATTACTGAAATGTTACTGTGACCTAGATGGCACATAAATGTTATATATAATGTACCATCTAATCAGAATGTATAATTATACTAAGTTTCATCCCTTAATCTTAAATAGGTTGAAAATTACATAAGAGGAGAAAGTGTGATGCAGAACTTAAATACTAAGCCATGACCATGAAAATGGGACATCCAAGTGGTGTATGCCTACCTTCTAGTGATGATGTTTATCAGGTTTTCTTCCCTATTCTCATGTGGCATTGAAGTTACATAGCAGATAGAAAAGCGTGACAGAAAACTTACTAATAAATCTGTGTCCTTGGAGGGAAACACCCCCCATGAAGTATGCAACACATCTCTGATGTATATCATGTCTCATCCCTTAATTTCAAAAGGATTGATAGTAACTGGGTGGAAGGAGAAGTGTGACAGAAAATTTTAAAAAATGCATTGTAATCTTGATATTGAAAACAGGACCCATAATGTGGTACACAATAAATCTTCTCATGATGATGTATAAACATACCAAGTTTGTCTCACACAACTCTGAATTTACAAAGCAGAAAACAAAGGTGTGATACACAGACTTTTAAATGGATCGATGTCTCAAGAGAAATGCAAATACTATGTCTATATCTTTTTGGTAAAATATATAGGGAGGGCTATCTAAGCATGTACAAAATCATTACTTGATTAAATTAGTTACCTGTCTCATGTATTTGTCATATGAATGGAAACAACCTCTGTCTGTGAGGTAAATTTTTCTCAAGCAGTGCAGAAGTTGTTCAAGATGCAAATTTATACCCTCTTCAATTGGAACTTTAGGTTCCTGGCCACTGGACAAGGTATGCAATAGTTTTGGTTGGAAGTGCATCAAGCTATAGTTGAAATCCTCTATATGTCTGTCAAAACTATCTCCCCAGATCATTCTACTGATTCTCTGCCAATTCTTTTTTAAGAAACTTTCTTCCTTTTTTGAGAAGTAGACAACTCCATCATACTGATGCCACTCATCTGTAAAATAATAATGTAAGACTACTTAATTACTGTAAATGAGGTAAAGTCACCACCTTTCAAACTGAATATTGCCCAGAGTACTATGGTATCATGGGTCTTAACATTAGCGATTAGTGAAAAGTAAATAAAGACACTTACCTTCAAGAGATTCTATATACTTGTTGTTCTTAGCTCTTGTTCTTTAAAATGTATTTAATTTCCAGTTTGTGGGAAATGATCAATATAAAGACTTATGCAAGGGGAGTTACATTGATATCACAGTAAAATTTACAAAATATCTGTAAATTGGCATATACATGTCCTAATGTTGCAAACTTGATGCATATGTTGCAAAAAGTGAAATGGACCTGAAGTTGAGGAAGTATGTTAAATAAATCAAACCAGCAGCAAACAATGTATTTACAGTATAGTATTTAAATGAACACATCTTAATTTCTTTTTTAAAACAATCAGGGCACCTGAAAACATTGTCTGTCTTCAAAATTAAAATTAAATTAGGATTTTGTCAAAAAAATTGTTTCTTAGATTGTAATGTTGTCAGAATTCACTCTTGGATTTCTTGCAGCCTGGCTTCTGTCATTGAGTGGTATCACCTTATTACACTGTTACTACCATATTCTGCTCTGATGAGACTTTTGTACTGAGAGCATTCTTTTGTTGATTTATTCAGGTAGATATATTCCACATTATATCATTACATTATTTCAATCAATTCCTTAATTTGTAATACATAAGAAATGGTTTTATTTTGAAACAAAAGCATATAACTGATAGATATGTTGTAAATACCCATTTAATGCCATATGAGATAAGACAATGATTTAGAGTAAAAAAGTGATGATAGCAAAAGTCACCAGAACGTATGGAAAACATACATCACATTTTAACTCTTATATGCTACCACAGTTTGATCTCTTGCTCCATCACAAACATTGTAATCATCTGATCTTACTCTAGCATAACATCACTGGACATTTTCAGATGAAAACTGGTTAACAAATTGTTTACAGTATTATTGATTTCAAGAACATATAGATTCTATTTGAGAATATAGGGTACAGCCATGTTTGGAAACAGTGATATTCATGGGTGCATTTTTAAAATAGTGTACTTGCCAGCAATCTCAATATTTTCCCAAAATCAAATGGTGATGAAGAACTAGAAAGTGTATGTAAGATAAGCACATTATCAGTGGCATAATGTAGAGAAATACTAAAAACTTTTAACACAGATCTAACACTGCACCCATGCAATCGCAGGATGCAAGGATAACTAATTTGTATCTAATACAGGCCCTCACAAAACTGAAACATTTCAGTCTAATGTCTGAAAAGTCTGACCAAAAAAATTTAACATTTTGAGTAAAATTGCCATTTAACAAAAATGAAACTCATTTAGCAGATATGTACTTATTCTTTGAAGTCATTACAAAAAAGAGGTAATACCTCAAAAGTAAGTTAGTTGTTGTCTATTTCTCAGCATGAAATAGGCTATACATAGTAGCCTGTATAATGAATGGAAAAGAACCCAAGAAAAAAACAGGCAAGAACCACTGAATCACAAGAAGCCACTGGCAGCTTTCTCACTTAACCACACTGGACAAGCCTAAGATCTGAATCCATGCAGATAGAGGAAAACCACAAAGGTGTGTCACACTAAGATGTCAATGAACATCTAACCCAACAGATCAAAGAATGGAAATGCCTGAAGCATCAACAATAATTGATGTAATGTACAGGTGACTCGTAGTTGATGCAGAAGCTTGTTGTTTGGGGTTCCTCTTGGTCTTGAATCAGTTATGCCAAACAATAATGAGTACAAGCTAAACTAGTATTCATCACATCTTACACAACAACTAAAGGATACTACAATGAACTGATATTCCCTTTCATTATTGAATTAACAATTGCAATAAAAGAAATTTGGCAGTTGGACCCCAATCAATTAGTGATGAAAGTGGTCAATTACTATAACAGTATCTAATGCTGCTCATTAACAGCCGATCACTAACACAATGCAATAATCTTTTAAACATCAATGAAAGTACCTATTCATTTGAACAATAAGTGACTGTGTATGGAAAAGAAACTTTGATTAGCTCATTGAAAAGTCATCTTGGATCACAATGACAAGCAAATTTTGCTTGCACTTGCTGTGATTGGTTAAGCAGGCTTCAGCACATGAAGTCATGAGTGATAGTGGACTCTTGTCTATGATTTGTGACAGGCGGCTCCAGGGAGCCAAGTGGTCCAAGGCACTAAGCATTTACAAATCACTGACATCTTGCCTCAATCCATTCGGATTTAAATCTCAACTCAGCTATTGTGGGTATGTGTGAAAGCTTGCCAGCTTCCCATAGGTCAATGGTTCTTCACCAGATATACTGTCCACCATCTATAGCCTAACCTATGCTAAAAATGGCATTAAATCCAGGACAACCAAACAAGAAAAAACATGGCTTACAACAATGTTCACACTATCTTTGTTTCAATAACTGTATCTTAAAGAGATGATGTCAGATTTGCTCTTTACAATTTGTCTTCATATAAATAAATTGTGGCAAACATAGTGTTCATATTGATAATGACAAATTTATCAATTTAAAACAGACAAGTATAGCACAAAATTCTTTTCAATCTGTATTAATCACTTAACATGTAATTTGCACTAAATCCATAAGTAAGTTCTATAGTATATAGTCAATATATTGTCATAAATCAAAATCAAACATAAATGGATTCTGTTGTAGAATCTTGATGAATCTTAACCTGTATGATAGTATTGTTTGTATTAAACTATTATTTCTGCCCACTATTATCAAGATTCTACTACAGAATCCAGGGATAGCACTGTCTGTTCTGTCTGGTATATATTTATAATTCTTTGTAATACAAAAATCCTATATACCTTGATTTCTTTCATAGGAATCTGGAACGACTGTGTATATATATGAGAATTATTTACTAGATCTTCATGCGAGTGTGTCTGCTACACATGTGCTTATATAACATCAACTCAGTGCCATTACTATTTTGGTGATGCATGCTTAGTTGTGGTGGTATATGGGCTGGTGCGTGCAGGCAAGGCGATGGGTGCCATTTACTCGTGGACCTGGGTTCGAAACTCCATAGAGTACAAATTTAATTTCTCTAACCTGTATGATAGTATTGTTTGTATTAAAGTATATATATATATATATATATATATATATATATATATATATATATATATATATATATATATATATATATATATATATATATATATATATATATGTATATGTTGATTCAGAGTATAAGATGAAGCTAAGATTTTCTGTTAAAAAGCAACTTATAGGCCAGCAAATATGGTAAATATCAAATAATGGCACAATGACAAAATGAAATGTACACCTCAATGAAATGGTAAATGGAATTTAGTGAACATATGACCAGAACTAAATCTCAAATAAAAAGTATCAGTGGAAATTCCATCCCTGTATGAAATGTGCTAAATACAGCCATTGATTACAAAATATTAGCAAATTAAATTTGACTTGATCCCATGATCAATAATAATCCCATAATAATCCATAATTGCAAGAGCATGCTAATGATCTGCATTTTCATCTTGGACCAATCAGACTTGGAAAAACCTGCCTGACTAAAACCCCCATGTCAATGTCACAATTCATTCAAGATGATTAGTGATAAAATTTTTAGATGACCACTACTACTGTCATATTTGGAAGTCAAAACAACATTTTCCTTCAGGACCAGCTATATATTTTGTTGAAATGAAAGCACACTTGCAGTGATGACCATCCATCCTGGAGAACTAACTATATCAATATTTTCAAGATGGCCTCCTAGGCAACCATTTCAGAAATTATATCAGCATCATTTTAAAATAGTGAAAACCCAGTGATTCATCCAATAGAAATAGCCACAACAAAACTGTCTAGATGACCAACATAATGATGATGTTTAACATCAGCTCAACACTATTAGTTGACTATTGATTTTAAAGTTGGACTGACAAGCTTCCCAAGATGCCCTCTTTATTTACCATATAAGACATATTAACACCACTTACATTGGGACCATTTACCTGTGGATTAGTTTTTAACTAATTGTGTTTACCTCTTTAAGTAAAGTCATCATCATTATTATTATTATTATTAGTAGTAGTAGTAGTAGTAGTGGTGGTGGTGGTGGTGGTAGTAGTAGTAGTAGTAGTTGTTGTACCTGTAATACATTTGATTGAAAATGCCATGTTCAGAAGAAGAAGCAATAAGATATTCAAGAAGGATAGAACTCATAGCAACACCATTCACTAACTAGCAAGTACTAGTTGTGATTCTATATGGAGTAAATTTTCTGATGTTAAAGAGGATTCATATTTACAATTGTTATAATTTAGTGTCATGGTCTTAATTTTGTCAGCATACAAACCTATGTTTGTCATTTTGTCTTTCAAAGCAATTGTCCTGTTGCATGTGTATTTCGTTGTATAATCCTCCCAGATATCCTTTTTTGCACTTTTCTTCCTCACTAGATATTTGTATTCAATCCTCTTATCTTTACAAAGAAAGCACTCTTTGGATATATTCCTCTCAAGGAGTAATTCTATAAAATCATCTCTCAAGCGCCTGCAATGAAAAGGACAAATAAATATCACTATTTATAAACTAATGTGTTCTGAAGTGTCCATAAAGAACATCATACTGAAGCTATTTATCATCAAGCACACAACTGAAGCATCCCTAGATTTAAGATTAATGGGGCAAGAGTGTGTGTCACAGAAAGAATTATCTTAGCTTCATAATGTTTTGATCCAAGTATGATGAGAATCCATCAACTAGCTTATAAAATATATGCAAAAAGAAAAAACATGACCAAAATTTTAATAAACTCTTGATGTGAATGCCAACATGCAATTAAGAGACTGCTACATCTTGCTTTCCCATTAACTTGGTTTCCACAAATCTCACATCTAATGGATTGAAAAGTTCACTGGTAGGCACTATTTAAAAAAAAAAATTATTACCCAGTGTACCTTTAACTTCTTTAAATGATTTTACATTGATAGATGATAAGTTAGGCATATTGCATATGTACATAATATACAAAAATACTGTTATATGCAGGTTATTCATACTCTTCCCTGTGTTTTCACTGTGCCTCTGTTGAGAATGCCATATTGTTTCATGCCAATCTTGGACTTATTGAAGTTATATATCTTTGGTATAAGTGCTAAAATTAGTGATGTAACAATTTTTTTTAGGATTTCCAGAAGACTAAAACCTGAAAGTTTCCAATAGGACAAAATCATTATAATAGTACAAATTTCAAAGATACTTCACAGCTATCCTCTTCAACAATTTCCCTGTATATTTACCATACAGACCCATTAGTATCATACATTAGCAAATTAGCAGCAAACTAAATCAATAAGTTGAATTTGAGGTACTACACTTTACATATTTTGTATCTGTATATACTTTGATGACTTGAGACTCTTACAAGGTAAGTAAACTCAACTACAATGCTTCCTTATTCAGCAAATTTGCTACAAAATGATGTGAGAACACAATTTAAGTATTACCTTATTAGTTAGTACATATTATATTAATGATCCTATCCTTCTAGAAATTTCAGTATCTGAGTGATTTAAAAATAATTGAAGATTTTATAGATGTAAGTTCTATGACTAGGCATCATATTAGTATGTTAAAACACATGAGCTTGAATCAGTGCTTACAATTCACCTATAAATAATAACCGTTTAAAGAATGGATTTGATTTTTCATGCTATACTTCATGTAGCATAACAACTAGAGCACATGGCCATGATTGCATCCACTTAATATGCAAGTGCAACATGCTGAATAGGATGATAATCTCTCATTACCTGACTGAAAATGAGACCATCAATAGGTACATTAAAACATTTTTGGTCAATGGGCTAGCATTCCTTAAGGGCAAGACAGTGAGTCAGATTTGATAAAGACCTAAACATCAAATCTCTGAGCTAAACATTGGTGCTACCACTTTTTATAATTTCAATCATGAAATAATCAACTGATTAAATAAATCTCAAACTTAAAAATGCCTATTTTGAAGCAGTGTCTGTAGATATGTAACATATGATTTCCAGGTGGTATCTTGATACCTGACAATTGTGCATTTATGCCTATTAGAATCCCATCCACCAAGTGTTGGCTCTCCAAACTTCACAAGAATCTTGTCAGCATTTTTCAGGTCGAACTCCGGGGACAAAAGAGCATGAAAGTAAACTCTAACTGATTCCTTTACATTCCTTAAAAGAAAAATACATAAAGTTCATACATCAGCATCAGAATTGCTATATTCAGTAAAAAGCAAAAAATAAATAAAAAGGAGCATATTTGGAGTAGCTAGAGTTAAGATATAAAAAGAGCCAATGATGTGCAGACTGGTATAAAAGGTTCATACAGAGTAAATGGAAGCTAGGAACAGTGGCAAAGAGACTGGATTTAAACCATTACTCACTACTGGTAGTTGTCCAAGCCACAGAGCAAGAAAATATTACTTAATTATACTCATAAGGATGCAACAGCATAGTGGAATTCTGAAAGCCTAGTGATGATTAAAGAATACATTTGATCTTATTTAGAAATCGTTATGAACAACTTTGTCCAACAGACATCAACTGCACAATACCAAAGAAAATGACCTAATCCCAGACCCTGGACACCACTCTTTTCAGAATCTGATTATTATACTATACAAGTATATCAATACTCTTACTATAAACATTGCTAAATTTCTGTATGTTACAATGTACAATACATAGAAAACTTTATTACAATAAAATTAAAAATGATATAAAACAACTGCCGGTAACTAAACACATGTAAAACCATGGGCCCAAAGCAGATGAGTGTTCTAAAGTGCTCACCATTACCAATCACTTCCATCTCAGAGTGTCTGCGTGGGTTCAAGTCTCAGGCTCGGTCAGCATGGGTATGTGAGAAAGCTTGCCAGTAGCTTCTCGTGGGTTAGTGGTTCTTTCCATGGTTTTCTTTGGTTCCTCCTCCACCAGTTATACTGGCCACCATGTATAGCCTATCTTATGTTCAAAAAATGGTGTTAAACCTTTTAACAACAAAAACAACAACATGTAAACCCAAACATCTAGTATGTGTTTCTTTCCCTCATTTCTTTTAATTCTATTCACATACTGGTGTAACAAGATAACCGAGTTGGGGACTTTCGGATTGATAACAAAACACCACTGATGGGAATGCAATACAATGTTTAATGTTATATGGAGGTATGAAATGAAATATTATAGACACGTGCTTGCACTGGGTCCCAATATGAGACTAATTAACATAATAAGCACGATCTTAAATGCAACGAATATGATACCAAGACAAATTAAAAAAACGATCCACGGTATATCACAAACAGAAATATGATCATAAAATACGAATAATGTTATGTTCAAATGACAAATTGATATAATAGCTAAAGTATGATTGTTCATTCAAAAATAACGAATTGCAAGTTTTACTCATACTAGTAAAACGAATAATGGTTCATTCATAATAACGTCTTGATAGTTCTACAAACAAATGAGATTTCGCTCAAACTAGCGAAGTGACAGTTTTTACTCACGATAGCAAAAACACTGGATATGACAAAAAACCCTGCATTAGCCCACTGCACCAACACTAACATGGCTGAACCCAGCACAAACACAAACACAGACAGCTGAAAATATATCCGATATTGTGTACTACTCATGACACTAGTATATACGGTAGTTAACAACGACAGTATATATGGTAAGTCATATACATTCTCAGTTTTGCCTTTTAAAACTACAATAAACAGATTAAGTTGGCGGGTTATAGGATTCGTGCTGCATTAAACGGAATTTCGAATTACGTAGAATTCTTGCCAAATCACAGATATGAATAAAACATCATTTACTAAGCGGCATTTACTAAATTTGTCGAAGTGACAAAACTTCGGAATTAAAAATGATAATACAATAGACAACTTTCAAGGCATATTAACAAATGAATTATGTACCTCTATAGCTGGAGATTTAGGTCTCAGTAGACCTCCGATTAACATAATGTAATATTTTCATTCCAGTTTGAAGCATATATACACAGGCAATGTAGCTCAACATCGTCTGTGTAATTCGTGTATTCGGTTTCTCCAGCCTGAGGCACTTCGCACGTGCCGAGCAAGGAAGAACCGAACTCACTATTTCGAAATGTAGAATATACATTGATCACCCTCGGGTATCATTGTACACTAAAAGAGAAACCCGAGTATGTTTACTTAATAAAGAAAAAAATATTTATACAATTCCATGACAACTGGACAAGCAAATTCAGTGAATTTTTAAACCTTTCCTAATATGGTGAGGAGTCACAAACAATAACTCATAGTAATAAAATCTGAATATAATCTTTACAACAAGCAGCAGAGAGGGTGAACCCTACAACAATATATTTGCGACAAAATCGATTAAAGCCTCAGAATGCCAATGGAGCCTTCCTACGAAATCTCATATTTTAACCAAAAAAAAATTAAAGGTCCCATCTTAGCGATTTTGTCGCAAATACATTGTCATAACCACACTCAAATTGCTGCCATCTACGTCTACAAATTTTTGCGACAGAATCGATTAAAGCCTCAGAATGCCAATGGAACCTTCCTACGAAATCTCATATTTCAACCAAAAAAAAAAAGACCCCATCTTAGCGATTTTGTCGCAAATACATTGTCATAACCACACTCAAATTGCTGCCATCTACGGTCGCAAATATGTTGTCATTTCACCCTCTCTGCTGCTGATTAATACAAATTATTTGTTAGCTTTTCACAAACAGACTAATCGATAATACTTCACCACGTAGATCAATTAAATTATTTGACTGATCGGTGAGTGTAAAATTAATTCTGGTTAGTGAATCATTTTGACATTGCATATAGACTGGATTAGTCGGATTCTCAACAATTAAAAATCCGGGGGGTGTTGTTGGTGCAAATGAATAAAGAATGTAACCCTGTCGGGCTTGATTTGATTGTTCCATATTAATTTGATAACTTCCTTCGATTACATCACACGTTAAATTAAGTGCGATCACCGATGAAATATCCACATTGTTCGGTGCGATATGTCTACCGTCGCCGTCGGGAGAATTATTATGAGTGAGGATAATAGGCTTCGGCTGGCTATCTTTCCATGATTGATAGATTTTATTAAATCCTTCGTCGATGACGATATTGAGTAGATTTTTTAGTTCAGGTGCGTTATATCCTGTAAGTACATAATTTGGATTACCTGCTAGGCCGCCCCTATAACGTCCAGCTTCAATTGTTCGATATATTGGAGAATTTTCATCAGTAAAAACACTGATAAGTCTTAATCTATATTTTTCCATGTCGCTGATGATTCTGTTGGCTGCCGCGACCACACTGGTAAACTCATCTTTTGTAAGAAGACCGGATCTCAACGAGTGTAGCAACAAATAAAAATCTTTGTTCATGTAGAGAAAAGAAAGGTCAAAGGTGGGAAAAAATTTACTATCTACGCTTACTTGCGCAACAGTATAACCTTTCTTTTCAAAATCAATAGGACGACGACTACCTCCAAAAGCATAGCTCGTCTCTGTTTCAGATATTTTTTTTCTGTAAACTTTTGTTAAATCTAATTCTTCGAAATTATCATATGTTCGTGATGGATTGTCAGGTCCTATTTCATCAGTGACATAATCAGATTTTACAGGCTCGGGCGTGGAATTACCAGCACTTCTAGGTGGATCTTCGGGCCATCCTAATACTGTTCTTATTGAACTGTTATAAATATCTACAACATACCCAGGAGAGCCTATTTCAATTGTAGATGACAGTGTTGGTTCATGAACTGTTATCGCAATTTTTGATTCTTTTTTAGTAATGGATTTTATTCTACGTTGTAATTCATTATTAATTTGCTCAATTTGATAGGATCCAGTTGGTATTGAAACAACGATCCAATCTGGAGTGTCATCTTTTTTATTCCTATATGCAAACACCAGAGAATTATTAGCTCTCTGACCGCCAAATGGAACCGATCTGATATTAGGCCAACTATGATACACTCGTAATTTTGCCAACGCGATTTCCTTTACTGAAACAGGCGAGGGAAAATTCACACTGAATTTAGGGTTTGTTGACGATATTGATATCATGCTTGTTTTCCGCGGAGTGGTATTTTCTGCTATCCGCTGAAGTAGTTGAATCTCTTGCGACATTATTATTATTTACAATGTCTAATTTTGCAATAGATGAAAAAACGCTAGCGTTTTTAATCGTAGTATCATAAATACGTATCATCGCGGAGAATTCGTCTTCGGTAATTATCGTATCATCAATCGATGATGACATCAACGAGGATAATTGTGAGTAACCGTTAGATACTGCTTGATGTTTTACTATATAGTCGTTAAGTTTTTCTTGAGAACACGAGGATATTTTTTTAGTAATAGCATTTGCAAGTCCAGCAAATGTTGTCACCGCGGAAATAGCAATTGGGACAGCAATCGGAGCTACCATTGTTACTGAAGATAGTATAATACCAGCACCGGCCATTATACCAGATACCGAGTATACTGTAACATCAATTGCGGTAATTCTCCTGCGATACTTTTTAATTTTTATTTCATATTCATCAATGAGTGTTTTGAGTTTTGTTAAGAAGTCTTTGACGGTATCATAGCGATATTGCGATGATGGAATCATATTATTTTAAAACCTCAAGTGGTTTCTAATTGTTAAAAATTCTAATTTAGATCAGCTACAAACTCCATGTACCATACAAATGATGTCTTATTTAAATTAGGATCAGTGCTTGTTATTGTAAACCGTTTGTATTCACCCACGTCAATAGTCGTTGAAATCACGTTGTTGTATCCATATGAAGTCGATGATGATATATTAAACTGATTCAGTGACACTATTGTTAATCGATAAATACCCTTGTTTGACACAGTGAGAGTTATTGTATTCTTTTTAGGTTCCCAATCTAATGATCCAGAGAGAACTGTGTATATCATATTTATGATATTTCTCTCATGAGGAATCTTTATTCTTTCAAGTAGCGGAAGATTGTCTGTTTTAAATTTTGTAATATCCTCGATAGATTTTTTAATACTATTAATGTTATCTCTAATAATACTAAATCCAGTATCATTAATATTTTTAATACTAGCTTTAATTTCATCAAAATTGGATTTAATTTCAGCGAGAGATGGAGAGGTTACCGCTGGTGTTCCAAAGAATTTATTGATAATATTTCTACGAAGGGAAGTATATGTTGTTATATGTTTTTCAAGTTCTTCATTTAAATTTTTTAATGCATCTGTGATTGTAGAAACGAGTACACCCGGTTTGAGAGTTTTCCATCATTTGAATATAACGCTATTGTATCTTCAATGACGTCACGTCTTCGTATTAAGACATCATCCAATGAAACATTACTAGATTTCAATTTGCCCTGGCGATCTTGAAATACAACTATTTCCCCAGGATCTACACTTGACAAATTTAATGTCTCGGCGATTTCATCTTCGATTATTTTTTTTACACTTTCGACAGCGAATTTGCTATCGGTTTCTGTTTTTTTTGATTCTGATAAAGGTCGTCCCCAAATATCAATCATTATACGAAAATGCTACGTTTTTCTAAATCATAACGCTATCGTTTTTGCCATTGCCTGCTAGTATATTCATTAACAACAACTTGTGGTGGTTTTCTTGGAAATTTAGATATCTCTGCAAGGACATTTAATACCTCACGACCGCATATCGGTGGATCATTTAACTGTTGTGTTGGTAGCGTGGAATAAAAATTGGAGATGACTTTGTTATTGTGGATACATATCGCATGAATTCTTTTGGTGGAGCTAATCCATATGAATCAAAATAGACAATTCCACGTGGATCAATTGCATATGCGACCCAATGAGTTCCTTTTCCGCTGCTGTTATCGAGATTGATAATACCCGTTTCATTTTTCATTGGTTTTGACGGTAATTGATCTCTCATGAAAACTCCTCTAAAGTTTTTTATTGATAATGATTTTACAGCATCAATTAAATCAAAATTGGACATTGGTGAAAATCCTAGGGATTTTTCCACTAATAAGCCGTTCCTGGTATTCTTAGGCCCGTGCCCTTGTACCAATTGTGTGGAGTTCCTGGTAGTCTTAGACCCTTTCCTTTTTTTTTTATAGCCTTTCCCAGTAGCTTTTTTCAGGGCCATTCCTGCAGCAGTACCAACGGCTCCTAACGCTGCCGCCTTCGCAACCGCTGGGGCAGCCGCTGCAATCAATGCTGGAATAGCAGCTAACAGCGGGAATATTCCACCCGATTTTATCATACTGGCGATTGCTGCTTTCGAAAAATCAATTTGAACTCCTCGTTTGTTCTTTAGCGCATCATTGAAATGTTTTATTTGACGATCTGTCAGTGATAATTTATGTGCACCACCGGACATTTGAGTGGGTTTCAGCGTTATTGTAGTTCCACATTCTTTAGCCGACTTTGATTTCAATTTCTTGACCTGACCATCAGTCAACTGGACATTAACAATACTATATGTCATTCTATTCTAAAATGTAATTTACACTTTCAATTGATCTTATTGTGAAAATCCTAACTACATGTTTTCCACTGGTGCATCAATAAGTCTCATTCGTCCGCCAACTCCTTCTAACAACATTGATTTATCACTGAGAATGACAGCAACTGCTCTATAATCGGCTATACCAGCAGAGATTGTACCCGAGCTTGGAAGTATATATCAACAACAGATTGTCTCATCATGTCAAGATGTTCCAATGAAAAGTAATAAATCGGATAGTGTTTTTCAAAATCAATTTGCGATATTTGCAAACCAGTATCAACATTTTGATCACGACCCATATACGACAATATTCTATGATATACACGAGCTATGTTGTTGTTTTCATAATTAAGATGTACAATCTCTGCTGGCTCTTGTTGTCCGTTTATTCTCAACGAAACTTCACTTACTCCTAATTGATCAAATATCATATGACTAGATAATTGACGACCTACTCGATTTGCATCCTGTAACGCTATAAAGATATGACGTGGAGCTGAAACACCTTGTTTTGATGCTAAGTGCCATGTAAATGTGCCATTTACATTATCCTGCTTCGTATCAGTCGTTGTTGTTAGCCAACTTAGCAATGATTTTCCACCTGTGTCCATAAACGATAGTAATTCTTGCTCTATTGTAACTGCTGGTGTCAAGACGGGCATCCATAAAGTCAATTTATTTAAAATGACTTTACCATCATCAGCAACACCATCATCATGCCAAATTGCATCATTGTCATTTTCTTTTCGCACTAACACAACCGTATGCTTTGCTCCATAGATGACTTTTCTGACATTTCTACAGAATCCGAATATATGATGTAACGGAATTGCACATGAAAATCGTCGATGTTGTCCTTTTAATGCTCCTTTTCGTGTTGCAAATCCTAGATTGAAATATTACCATTAACCCTTTTTTAAAATGTCGAATCCAGCAGCGGCTGGTCTATCTTCACTGTCTAGATTAGCATCGAGTTGTTGATAGCTTCTGCAGTAGCTTACCGCAGTTAGTACTTTAATAAACTGAATATGGTCAGCATGATCAGAAGTATCCTTAGCAAACATCATAGACGGACCAGCCGACCTTGTATAATCATCAGAATATCTCGCAAGTCCGATTATTGTTGTTGCAATATCAACATCTTGTTCTATTGATTCAATTTCTTTTCCATCAATGATATATCTTGCACTGTTAAATAGCGCCATAATGCCATTATTTACGAAACCAACTCGGATATTTTGGTCATTCCCATATGGTGTATCAGCTGCAACATCTGTTACAAGTTTCCTTCTACTTCAATAAACGCCTCACACGGCAAAAAGTATCTACTTGTATCTTGAACTTGAAGTTCAACTCTCCCCTTTTGATTAGGCTCTCTTGCAGGATAGGCATAATACTGATAGTTAATTTTAGAATCATCTTTATTCACCGGTGCCGCCATATCAAACGCTGGATCAGCAATTTTTTTAAATGCCATTTATACTAAAACGTATCGTTTTTCTAAATCATTTTCTTTTTCGATTTCCTCCAAGACCGCTTCCCGCTATCATACTTGCAATATTACTACTATCTGGTGAAGTCATTGCTAATGATGCTAGTTTTTGTTCCACTGCGTATTTATCACTTTACTGACATTTGCAGGCATCATTGTTGTTGAAGGTAGCGGTGGTGGTGGTTTTCGTCCGAATCTAGATTTCACCATGACGTTATTCTATTCTTTGCGGTAGAAAAGGCCGTTCCTGCAAGATCTCCAACAGCGTTAATTCCCTTATTACGAATAACATCAATGGCTTTCATCGCTAATTGTTTAGCAATTGGTGCTACTTTTGGGGCTATTCTTGTGAATAAACCAGCCATGATATTTCCAAGGCCGTCACCGTAGTATGCCTTATAAACGGGCAATCTTGAGTTCACTACATACACGTTTGTTGGTTTATTGTGATTATAGTGTACTATCATCTTATTTGAAATGACTTTGTAATTTCTAAATACAATTTCAATCACTAAATTCCCCCGGATTCCGTCCATTAACTCATCCAAGAGTTCTCGATACGTATGAATATCAATTATCCACCTTGGAATAATCGTCTGCAAATATCAAATGCTTCATTAGTTATTTCGACTGAGTTATTTCCAGCTCGCTTACCTCCCATAAGAACCTCAAGTCGTGATATATCATTAATGATATTACTAGGACACATATGAGAGAATCATGATGAGAACTTCCATAACCCTCTCCCTGAACGTTTTGACTTTCTGATTCGGAAACGTTTTGAATTTCTGGAGATTGTCGACCTCGACCTCGACCTCGACCTCGACCTCGACCTCGACCTCGACTTCGACTTTGTTGTTCTTCTTTTCGTTGTTGTTGTTGTTGTTGTTGTTGTTCTAAAACCATACTTATTAACTCCCATTTGAAAAAGCTAGGTAATTCAATGTACCTTATTTAAATTTCCGGTGATTTCTTTATTAATTTTATATATCCAATCCACCCATTGATCTTTGTTTATTGTGTTTTTTTTTATACTCGTCTTTTAAAAATTTCCTTCTGTTATAATAACTTTTTTTATAGCGAAGTCACCAAATGACGCATAGTCTTCATTTTTCAACAATTGAATTTGTCTGATTTCTTCTATAGCTTCATCAGTGAATTTCTCGTTAAAAGGAACACTTTTTTTAGTGGAAACACTAGCATCTTCAACGGGGTTATCATCAGTATCAATATTACCCATTTGTTGTATTTCTCGCTGAGTTTGTAACTCACCTGAAAGCTGTTTTATTCCCTCGTGAGTTTTTTTTCAGTTTCTGTAGCAATCTTTCCTAATACATCAATAATAGGTACTGCTCCCTCTTTAGGGATGTCGCCGTATATAGCACGTTCTGTTGCAAGTTTCATATCTTTAGTGGCTTTAGTTACAGGGGCAAAAAGTTGTTCGCTTCCAATAGAAAAGTCAGTCTGCGCTTGCTGTCTAAGTTGTAGTTTATCTCGCACGTTATCTCGAATTGGTATAAACTTTTTCAGTAATGCTAACCTCTCACGGGCTAGTCTGGTAGTTAATGCTTCTGATGTCATTATGGAAATGCTAACGATTTTTCAATTGTCGGTTTCAATGCTTGCATCAATCAAACGTCTTATAGATTTCACTTTCAAAGCAATCTCTGACCGAACTTGGTACTGTTCCCCGAGTTTCTTTCTAATGGCTTCAACTATACTAAATAGCCGAATGAATAAATTAATATCATTGTTATACAAAGAAGCATTAACCGCTTTTTGGATTCTTTTTATCAGTGAATACATTTTAGGTAGAACATATCTTCCACGTTTCAATTGTATATCAATTTGTTCAAATTCATTCAAAAGTCTGTCTTCATTCAAAAATTCAGAGAGTACGATTCCTTGATTTCTTAAATTTGATATTTCTGTGATGATAGATGTAATATCTTGAAATTCCATTTATTATTATTACTAATGTATTTGTATCTTTAAAATATTTTTTATATACAAAAAAACAAAACATATACAATGCCCGTCTCTTCCTCATTCGAGTTTCGAGGCAAGAAAGGGCACATACATTAAAGACTTATACAATACCCTAACCCCCCAATCGAGTTCAAGGGCGGGTTATATGGGTATTAGACGTGAAATCCAAGTGATTTCTTTACAAACATTGAACATATACATACATACCTCTTTACGATCAAAGACAATGCGCACATTCTTGGAATATAGGATATATACAATGCGATTCAATGAATGAATATTTACAATGCGATTATAAGGATGGTTATATAGTAATGAAATATAGGATGGTTATATACAATGAATGAAATGATGATGAGTATTTACAAATGAATATTTACAATGAATGAGTATTTTACAATGCGATTATGAAGAATATTTATGAATATATTACAATGTATATATACGATTATATAGGATGGTTATATGATAGGATGGTTATATATGATAGGATGGTTATATGAGGTATGATAGGGACAGTACAGGACGATACAAACATGAAACGACGGGGCGGACCTACACCCACCTTGCCAATTAAAAGCAACCCAAGAAATTAACCCTGGTTGCAGTTGAAAAAATTCAACCACACACCATGTCAATGGCGTGGGAGTTTTAATTGGCAAAGTGGGCTTCGTTTTAAAGCCCCAAACTTATTACGGCTCATATTATATATAAGGTGAACTAATACTGCAGTGTCAATGTGTAGGTGTGTATTTATTTTTCTAGCATTTCATAATGAATACTGTGTAGTAATTTCAATGGAAGCTAAGTATTTAAATAAAACATTAAAACAAGAAATACAACTGTTAAATAATAGCAATTTTTTTATTAATTTCTATAATATTACGATTAAATAATCGTAATAATAATGGATTTACATGACAAGATAACTCCGTAATGGGGATCCCTGTCAATTCAGGACCTGCTATTTCTTGAATCGAGAATGATATTTTTCTGAATTTTATTACACATAGCCACACTAAAAAAACTAAACTATATGTAGCGCATTTTACTATTTTGACCTCACTAATTTGTAATTTTAAAGTAATTTCATTTTCATACAAACGCTGTTAACGCCGTCTTTGTAATTGGGATTTTTAAAAAATCTATTAATAGACCCCTGGCCTTGGATCTCTGTCAAATAAATTGTCTACCCTGTGTTGTTCCAACAATACCCTAACTGCTGTTCTTTACAAACTTTAGAAACAAGAAACAATAACACAAAATCAAAATCCGTACATACCTGATTACGTATACCGAGTTAACCATTAAATACGTACATGAATCACACAAATACATTATTCAATCCAATTTCACATGTATTCTCGGACGAATTACATATCCGGGAATCAATATCGAAAGTAGGATAGTCACGTGACGATCAGTAGTAATGAGGGGAAATACGGAACAAAATAAAAAAAAAAGATTTTATATAATAGTAATTATTGAGAGTTTTCATGTAAATAGAAAACTTTATTCTATGTCCATTTTTCTTTGAGATAGCTGTTTGACAAATCACTTCAGCAACTTTTCGTACTGAAGGCATACATATTTCAAAATATATTTTCCCGCAGCATTCATTGAATGAAAAACTCTTTCTTCATTCGTCGTTGTATCAAATGACTGTACTGGTCTCTTTCCAACTGACTTACAAGTCCCTGTCTTTCCTTTTTTTATATTCTCTCTTTGAGAAATACACTGTAAATTGGAAATCGCGTTATTTTGAATATTAGAATCAATGTGATCAATAACACAGCCATCTTTAATCGGTCCCATATAACACTCAAAGACTGCCCTATGACAGAGATATCCCTTTCCTCCAGCAGTAAATTGCAAGTATCCCTGATTATTAACAAAACCAATTGGTTTCTTTAGTCTACAGTGTCTAACAACACCATTACGAGATATTTCATAATTAACGAGTATTGGATGTGGTCTGAATTCTTGCTCCATTTATATATAATAATACTATTTGTCTAATTCATTATTTGCTTTAATTATAAATCTATTAATGTAGTCTTGAGGGGTTTTTATGATTTTGTCTTTGACAGAGTCATGGTTAGGGTCAATGATGGCGTTTTTTATTCGTTTATCATAATAACGTTTCAATTCTCTAAACCGCTTACCCCCACAATTGATACATAATTGTGATTTTCCTCTCACACCCACCCCACAATTTATGCATGGGGACGGGCCTGTCGAATTATTTCTGACACTCTGTAAGTGATATCCACAGAATTCACCTCTACACGATTTATTGCATGGGGTTACTGATCCGATCATAAGCCATTTGCAGTGATTCATTATATATAAACAAACTTTTCTATTTAAATACTTGTCTTATTTATATGAATGAAGAATTCAAGAGATTATCGGCAATCAAGCCTCGGAAAAATATTAAATTCAATCTTGATAGAACTCTCGAAGACGTACCAAAAGAGAGAATAACTAATAGAATTCTGATTAGAAAAATACGAGATTGTGTTCATGAGTTTAAACAGGATGATGCATCACACACCTGGTCAACATTTAGAATTGATGGTGTTGTTGATGCTAGAATGAATGATGAAACAGCAGCTATGATACTATCACAACTTGGCAATAAACGGTATTTTATCAGAGTGAAATTCATTATCAAATTAGAATCGGGCGAATATATTATAAGAGACAAATTTGTTCCAATTCTCAAAGATGGGACATCAGTCATTGTTAGCCGTTATTCCAGACCAGGGCTGTTAACTGGAATTGATAAACCATACTATGAAAAAGCGTATCCAGAAACAGCAGTCGTTTATGGGATGTATCCGTTAAATAACCCTGACATGGAAAACTAGCACCAATGAAACAGTCAACGTCAGCGGAAAAAGCCACTCAACTGTGTGGCACAAAGAGTCTTAGAACATTTTACAAATGCACTCCGTGGGAATAAATTAACCGATCTAAGACATAAAAAAATAGATGAATGGGAGCTAACAGTGAAAGAGAACGGAGCAACTATTTCCGATATAGCTAGATTGGAAAAGTCGTTGAGATTTCCGATAACCGTTTTAACGATAACTGGCGAAGTATTATACGAATCAAAATACAATAAAAACGGAGCTCCAATCAAAATTATTGATCATAACAAGCACGCATGGACATCCGCGGTTACAATATTCCCGCGAGACAGAACAGTGAAGTATATCCCAGAAGATTCATCAAGGATGGTATTCTCACTGAAGAAAGATTATTCGATGCTATTGCTAGTTTGTGTAAAAACGACCCTGTATCAGTATGGCTACTTCATAGTTTTGAAGATGAAGAATGTCAATTCAATCAATTTGTGAAACCTAACGGTGAATTATATCGTACTGAAAGTCTACATAATAGGATGAAAAATCTAGCAATAAGTCTCAGTGAAAACGCTAGCGTTTTTAATGGAAAATCCGAAGATTACGAACAGTTACTTACAAATTGTTTTACAATTCCATCAGTTGCAGCTCATTTTGCAAGAAAGAAAAATAATTGGAAACCAACACGAAAAGAGTTTTTACAGGATGTTCAATCCAGCTGTTTGGAATATTATCATGGCGGTCTATGGAACGTTAAGTACAATCGTGAGAATATGATATCAGTTGATATCGTTGCCTGTTATCCAGGAAGTTTTCTAGGATATGGATTCGCTGGTGAGTATTTTAAACGGTTTGGACACCCCACACATGAAATGACTCGCGTTGCTATTAATGGACCACTGCCTGATTTTGATTTGACCGGTTTTGCTTGCGTAGTATCATTTGAATTCGCTGAAGGACTTCATCCGTGTTGTTATGTTTGGATTGGTAGACACATGGCTGAAAGGATGTGGTTACCAATAGTGTTATTGCGATATATGATTGATTGTAAAGTGTTAGTTTCGTTGATTGTCAGCGAAGCGATTATCTCATATCGAAAACAAACCAATGTCTGGTTACCAGAACCAGAATGTCTTGATAGTATAATCGATAAGTCTAGAAAACATATTGATGCTGACGAGGAGTATATCATTGAATGGTCAAAAAATATTTAATCAACGAAATAATGAAGCAAAGGATCTCGGCCGAAGAATAATCGGTAAATTTACACAGGGTGGAAAAAAATTTAACTTTAAAAAACACTCCTCACGATTGATTATAGATGATGCCGAATACGACTTCGTTATTAAAGATGCAGTAGAGAAAAATAGATACGCAAATTGTAAAACAGCCTTTTTGTCCAATAAAACAAAGTTAGGTAGAATTGTTACTTACAGTGATGGAGAAAGCTCTGCATATCTACATTTGAGAGCTTCTATGCTGGGTTATGCATCTATCAATTTTATTTGCAATGATAAATAGATTTCCTAGTATAGCAGTCAGAGTTGCAATTGATTCAATGTATGTCGATAAAAAATATATCAAAGAGATAACTAAATTTACTAATAGCGAAGAGACTTGGGGAACATGGCGAATTAAACAAGAAATACAACGCGATTATTCTGAATCAGCAGACGTTGAGATTAAAAGTAGTTACCTGAAGAACGATAATTCTATCAGTGAAAAATCTATGTCTAAAGCACCACCGATATCAGATCCAATTTGTAGATATAAAACAGTTATTTAAACGGTTGTGGTGGATCTGGAAAGACAACACGTGCGATAGAATTATATCGAGAGAGAACGTCCATGATTGTACTCACACCAACCCATAGACTAGCGAGAGAGATCAAACAACGAAATGTTGAAGCTTGCACGTATCATAGTTTTTTTCGATACAAGGGCGATGCTTGGACTCCTGAGCGAATGGGTGAGAAATTTTATTCCAGCGGTTATTATTTGGGATGAAGCATGTACTGTTTCAGAAGATGTATTAAAAATGTTTCTTGATTGGTTATTGCAAAAAAATACAAAAATTATATTGTGCGGCGATCATGGTCAACCACCACCATTTGTTGGTAGAAGTCCACATAATTGGTTAAAAGGATTTGTTGATTATTACGAAGAAATTGATACTGACTATAGAGCACTCGATGAGCAGTTACGTGAGTTTAAAAAACTAATTAGATTACAACCCGATAGAATTCAATGTGAAGTAGCGCGTGAAATAATTTCTGAAACACCTTTGAATGATTTTTGGGAAACATGGAAACCAAATGATTTTGTAGTAGCAAGTAGAAAGATAGTCAGAGACGCACTTCAGAAAAAGTTGTTTGAGCTACACAAGAAAAAATTCCCAACGTTTCCAGTGCCGTTGTGTTATAGACCATTGGATACACGAAAGCAGAATATTGAAGTTGAAATTCCAGGCCAGACGGAGAAACAGATTCTAGTGTTAAATGATATTGTGCTAGTTGATATCAATACTGTAGAAGATGCATTATACGCTGATAAATCACCATGGACGCTTGGTTATGTAACAACAATACACTCGTCACAAGGATTGACCATCACGGATACAATTGTTTGGATAGTTGATAATCGCATTGAATGGTCAAATTTAGTCTATCTCGCAGTGTCCAGAGTACGACGAATAAATCAACTACGAAGGATTGTTTTCGATGATGATTTTAATGCAAACGATGATAACACTGATATTAGCATCATTAATAAAAAACTCTCTGGCTACAAACAGCAGGACAAAAAAAAAACAACGAGAATTTGATATTGATGCTGAAGTAATAATTGCATTAAAAGAACAACAGAATAATCACTGCGCCAGTTGCAATTGTATAATGCACTGGCAGTATTCGGATAAAGACCCTCGACAATTCACCGTAGACAGAAAAAATAACAGTCTTGGTCATGTCAGAAACAATGTGATGTTGACCTGTCTTGAGTGTAATAGACGTAACGGAGCTAGTTAAGACCATGTGGCGGTAATTGAGTATCGTCCGGAATGACTTGTAGTTGTTCGCGTGTAAAACCACGCTGAGGTGCAGTTGAATCCAATCTGTAGATTGGAGGTCTACCAGTTGATCGCGTTATAGTTGAAATTTTATGCGTAGTAACACTCCATATAGGATCAGTAGCTCTTCTTTTACCGCCTTCAAGCTCTCCTGGTTCGTATAAATATCTCACAGTAACATCACCGAGAAGTGGCTGAGTGCTAACCCGCTGCGGTTGTTCGGGAATATATTCTTTTTTTATTGCAATATTTGGTTTCATATTAATAGTTCGAGTAATCTCGTTATTTAACGCTGCAACTACACTCGGTAACCTTTGGACCCATTCACGAGATCGTTTTTCTTGGATGAATTCTTTTGCATATTGATATCCAAATAACCGTTCTGCAAGAGTTCGATTAAATCGTTCTACAATTGCCTGATCACGATGTAACGCAGTATGTCCTCGTCGTATTTGTAACACTATGAGTTTTCATTGTTGATAGAACAGCACCTTGAAACTCTTTGCCAGGATCAACTTGTAATAGATTTGGCCATCTTAGAGGACCTCGTCGATAAATCCTTTCAAATGCAGAAGCGACTTCAGAAGCTGACTTTGTTTTCAATGGTTCTGCTTGTTTAAATCGACTCGCAATATCAACTACAGTTAGCGCGTATTTGTAACCATGGTCATGTGGTAAAAACAATAAATCAGCCTGATGAACTTCATTGGGTACGGTAACATCAAAATGAAGAATAATTAATTTGTTTAGGCGGTGGTAGATAAATTTGCCATATAGCTTGTTTGGATAACCAATCTTTTGCAGTGGATTTTTTCACTTTTGCAGCGTTAGCGAGTTTACTGATTGCTGCTTTACCCCTCAGTATCCTTTCGGAGAATAATAAATAGATTCCATACTATAAAAACACTGGTGTTTTCAATTACCAGCACCTAACACTAATTTGCCTTTCATAGCTGATTTGACCAACCATGAAGCCAATTTTTCTTTGAAGGATTTATCGGGAATAGCATTTAAGGCATGAATTAATTTTACATCCGCGATATGTCTTTGTTGCAAATTATTGCTTTTATATGCAACATCATGAGCATGACATGCCTTATCAATAGCATTTATCGGATACTCACCAGGCCGGGGCTGATTTTGATCATCAAGTCTGATATCTAATCTCGTTCCGGGACCACAGTAGCTATATCCTGGAAGGTGTTTTTCTCCGGGGTATTTTGCCCATGGGGTTCCGGGAGTTTTCCAAGTTTTGCGGCAATATCACCTCCGAGTTGCTTTTTTTTAAAAATCTAAATTTTTTTGTACCACATGTTACACACTTACCAGTAAGCGCTAGTCTATTGTTTTTAGTTGTAATGGTTGTCTGATCGGTTGTATCAGTACGCTGTTTACACTTAACACAATATAGATCCATAATTTATATATAGCGTTATGAATATAATTGATTTTTCAGCGACTAAAAGAAGAGAACCGGTAAAACACCACGCAGCGCTTCCGAATTCTGTCCGTGCCATTATAATCGGACCATCTGGATCAGGCAAAACACAATTACTGCTTAATTGATAATGCGATTTATGAAGTGGGATAAATTATATTTAGTTGCCCCATCCGTAGATGATCAACGGTGCTATGAAGTGCTAAAAGATTATAATGAAAAAGCATCAGAAATTAAAGGTGAAAGTGTAATCGACTTTATTACTGATATTGATGATGCACCATCAGTAGAAGATCTCGATGGAGACATAAACAATCTTGTAGTGTACGATGATGTAATGTTAGATAATCAAAAGAACCCTGCTAGAATATTTTCCCGAGGTAGGCATAAAAACACTGACGTGATATATGTCACTCAACGATATACTCAAATTCCAAAAGTGATTCGCGATAACTGCAATATTTCTTGCTGTATTCAATGGCGTTGATACACATACGCTACGAAATATTTGGCAGACATGGTGTTCCGATATGGACTTCAATGGATTTAAAAATTACTTTAGTCATGCTCAGTCTGCCCCATATGGATTTATAACAATAAATTTACACGACCCTCGGTCACGATATCGTATTGGACTTGATCAAATATTTGGTTAAATAATTTGTATTAATCAGCAGCAGAGAGGGTGAAATGACAACATATTTGCGACCGTAGATGGCAGCAATTTGAGTGTGGTTATGACAATGTATTTGCGACAAAATCGCTAAGATGGGGTCTTTTTTTTTTTTTTGGTTGAAATATGAGATTTCGTAGGAAGGTTCCATTGGCATTCTGAGGCTTTAATCGATTTTGTCGCAAAAATTTGTAGACGTAGATGGCAGCAATTTGAGTGTGGTTATGACAATGTATTCACGACAAAATCGCTAAGATGGGACCTTTAATTTTTTTTTGGTTAAAATATGAGATTTCGTAGGAAGGCTCCATTGGCATTCTGAGGCTTTAATCGATTTTGTCGCAAATATATTGTTGTAGGGTTCACCCTCTCTGCTGCTACATGGCTTTCAGTCAAGACTGAAGTCACATTGTTTATACATGGCTTTCAGTCAAGACTGAAGTCACATTGTTTATACATGGCTTTCAGTCAAGACTGAAGTCACATTGTTTATACATGGCTTTCAGTCAAGACTGAAGTCACACTATTCACACAATGCCTTCCATCAAAACTGAAGTCACACTGTTCATCCATGGCTTCCAGTCAAGACTGAAGTCACACTGTTTACACAAGGTTTTCATTCAAAACTGAATTCACACCACACTTTTCACCCAAGGCATTCAATCAAAATTGAAGTCACATTCATTATGCTATGCTCTCAATCAAGATTGAGGTCACACTAAAAGATACTGCAGTATGCAAGGCTCTTTATCAAGATTGATGTCACACTGGAGGAAAATGCAGTATGCATGGTTCTCAATCAAGATTGAGGTCACACTGTTTATGCAAGGCTCTCAATCAAGTTTGAGGTCATACTGGAGGATAATGCAGTGTGCAAGGCTCTCAATCAAGATTGAGGTCACACTGGAGAAAATTATCCAGTATGCAAGAATCTTAATCAAAATTGAGGTCACACTGGAGGATACTGCAGTATGCAAGGCTCTCAATCAGATTGAGGTCACACTGGAGGATCCTGCAGTATACAAGGCTCTCAATCAAGATTGAGGTCATAATGGAGGATACTGCAGTATGCATTGTTCTCAATCAAGATTGAGGTCACACTGGAGGATCCTGCAGTATGCAAAGCTCTCAATCAATATTGATGTCACACTGGAGGATACTGCAGTATGCAAGGCTCTCAATCAAGATTGAGGTCAAACTGGAGGATACTGCAATATGCAAGGCTCTCAATCAAGATTAATGTCACACTGGAGGATACTGCAGTATGCAAGGCTCTCAATCAAGATTGAGGTCACACTGGAGGATCCTGCAGTATACAAGGCTCTCAATCAAGATTGAGGTCATAATGGAGGATACTGCAGTATGCATTGTTCTCAATCAAGATTGAGGTCATACTGGAGGATACTGCAGTATGCAAGGCTCTCAATCAAGATTGAGGTCAAACTGGAGGATACTGCAGTATGCAAGGCTCTCAATCAAGATTGATGTCACACTGGAGGATATTGCAGTATGCAAAACTGACTTCTTGGTTAGTATGGATGGCAGTTGGTCTATGATGTAATTGATATTGAATCATCTGTCATATAACAGATATATGACTGGTTTGCTGACTAAATGTTATTACTGACATGTCAATAGACATCACCCTCTATGTCATTACCTACTACCAAATATAAAGCATGAATATTTGATTAGCCCTAATGCAAATGACTGCATGAATGTCCTGTCACATAATTCATGTTAGCTTGTAAGAATCTTTACCTTACTACCAAACATATAGCATGGATAAACCTGCAGTCCAGGTATGTAGTGTAATATGTACAATTCTTCAGCTTCAATATTTTCAATGGCTTTCATGTTTTTCTGACAGTTAATCCATTAATTATCTACAATTTAAAACTTATTTAGGGTATCTATGCAAAACATTGCATATTTTGTAATACATTTGATGTAGATGTTCATTGTGCTAGTCACATTACTTCAGTTTCAACATGACTAATGTGTTTGTACATTTATGCATCCATACATCTATCATTCACAATTTTGTTTCTAAAAGCAAAACTTCCCTGTATTTTTAGTATAAACTTCTTATCTTCTTTGCATTCTAAGTATAAACATCCTATCTTCCCTAGTATATACTTTGTATAAAATTCATATCTTCCCTGTATACATTGTATGAACTTATTATCTTCCTTCTGTACTTTGTATGAACTTCCTATCTTTCCTGTTTACTTTGTATGAACTTCTTATCTTCCCTGTATGCTTTGTATAAACTTTCTATCTTCATTATATACTTTGTCTAAACTTCCTATCTTTCCTGCATAATTTGTATGAACTTCCTATTCTTTTGTATAATTTGTTTGAACTTTCTTTGTTGTATACTTTGTATAAACTTCCTATCTGCATTGTATACATTTTATGTACTTCCTATCTCTGTTGTATACTTTGTATAAACTTCATATGACCCATGTATACTTAATATGAACTTCCTATCTTCACTACATACTTTGTATAAACTTTATCTATTGCTCATCAGAATTCTTAGACAAAAACATTTACTGAAAATTAATTGGAATTCTAAAGCCAGAATATTAATATAAGTGATTCAACAAGGAACTGTTGACATGACAACATTGAACAGGTTATAGAAGACATCATAACCTTCCATCTTGGAACTTCATCGGGATTTGAACTTTGATTCAATTAGAAAACTTTTTTTTGATAGGACTGCTCCTTTAAATTCTAGTATTAATTTTTAGCTTAGATTCACAAACCGTAAGTCCCTTTTTCATACTTTTACACTTTGTTTTCTAGGGAAATAAATTAGTCTGTTAAAATTTACAAAGCTTGTTGGCTTCACTCTTTTCTTTGTTACTTTGTATGAGCCTAAGACATGTAACACTATCTTCCCTGTATACTTTGTATGAACTTCCTGTCTCCTTTGTATACTTTGTATGATATTTCTATATTCAGTGTATACTTGATATCAACTTCTTATGTTCATTGTATACTTTGTAAAAGCTTCCTTTCTGTGAAATAATTTTGCAAATCTTTCTGTAATCTGACACCATAGTGGGGTAGGAAATACATCTGACCCACTCTATTCATAACTTTGAATCAATAAATTCTTCCCAATTATACCTTGCATGAAAGATTTGAAAAACTATTTCATATTATGGCCAATATAATACATGTATTTGTTTGGATATCATTGATAATATAAAAGAGAGATATTTCAGAATGCAATTTAACTTTTTTCAGCATGTGCCATTTACATATGTTAAGACATTTGCTACAGTTCAGGAGGCTATTTCGTAATAAAGTTAAGCCAGATTCTGACTGCAAATTTTAATTATTACTTTCCATTTGTTGGCCTGTAATATATTTATTTATGTTAATAGGCTTAAACCATTTGACTTTCATGTTTTTGAAGGTTAACAACATACTTATCAATATGGACCGGGACTTGGATCTGAAGAAAATATTTCCTGGATACCGATTCATGCCCAGAGACATTGGTGATGTTTCATTGCTTTTGTAGTTTTATAGCATTGTTAAATTAAAAAAGAAAGAAGTCATAAAATTATGACTTTGTTAAATCAAAAAAGAAAGGAGCCATAAAATTATGACTTTATATCGCATTCCAATGAAACATTGTAAGACTTGCTGAGAAATGTCACAAATACATTTAGATAAGGTCTGGCTAGCCCCTATCCCCAATGAAAGTAGTGCCTCTTGGAAATATAACATGGCCACCACAGCAGCCATTTTCAGAATCTTTTTATCACTACCAATTCTAAATAGATCATCATATTGATATGGAGTAGTTTTCACTACAAGACTTATGATGGCAAGTTGGTCCTGTATGAAATTGAAGCCAATCTAACATCTTCTATCAGTGGTAGATTTGCTATCTTGCAAGCCTTGTTATCATTACTCATCTTGAATTTCATATATCATATCTTCATGGATATCATATCCTCATGGATATTATATCTTCATGGATGTCATATCTTCATGGATATCATATCTTCATGGATTTCATATCTTCCTGGATATCATATCTTCCTGGATATCATATCTTCATGGATATCATATCTTCCTGGATATCATATCTTCATGGATATCATATCTTCCTGGATATCATATCTTCATGGATGTTATATCTTCATGGATATTATATCTTCATGGATGTCATATTTTCATGGATATCATATCTTCCTGGATATCATATCTTCATGGATATCATATCTTCCTGGATGTTATATCTTCATGGATGTTATATCTTCATGGATGTCATATTTTCATGGATATCATATCTTCATTGATATCATATCTTCATGGATTTCATATCTTCATGGATATCATATCTTCCTGGATATCATATCTTCATGGATGTCATATCTTCATGGGTTTCATATCTTCATGGATGTCATATCTTCATGGATATCATATCTTCATGGAGTTATTGCATAAACATCTCCATTGATGTCAAGTTTGTCCAAATATAATGGTGCTGTCCTATAATTGAGGATGTATACTTATATATTTGTTTATGATCTATCCACCTTAAGTTTGTAGATAATTTTTGATTGTTAAGATTACTCTTTAATAGATAAAATAGTTTTTAACAAGCTTCCAGCTTTCTACTGTATACCCATGTAAATTATATTGTCATAAACCATACATGAAATTATTTTCTTAATAAATAACATTAGAAATGAATACTTAAACCTAATCAGCAGCCTGAGCTTACTCACCATCCAAATATCTAAAGAAATGGTTTGCCTGAAATATCAGATAGTACACTTTCAATGGTCTGAAAGCATATTCATCTTGTTTTGTGTGGCTAATAGATGAGTAAATACAACTAGTACTAATGTATGAGTAAATACAACTAGTACTAATGTATGAGTAAATACAACTAGTACTAATGTATGAGTAAATAGAGATGGCACTAATAGATGAGTAAATACAACTAGTACTAATGTATGAGTAAATACAACTAGTACTAATGTATGAGTAAATACAACTAGTACTAATGTATGAGTAAATAGAGATGGCACTAATAGATGAGTAAATACAACTAGTACTAATGTATGAGTAAATACAACTAGTACTAATGTATGAGTAAATAGAGATGGCACTAACAGATGAGTAAATACAAATTATACTAATAGATGGGTAAACACAAATGGTACTAAAGGATTAGCAAATACAAATGGTACTAATAGGTGAGTAAATACAAATGGTATGAATGGATGAGTAAATACAAATGGTGTTAATGGATAAGTAAATACAAATGGTGTGAATGGATGAGTAAATACAGTTGGTCCTAACAGATAAGTAAATACAAATTATACTAATAGATGGGGTAAACAAAAATGGAATGGTACTAATGGATGAGTAAATACAGTTGGTCCTAACAGATAAGTAAATACAAATTATGCTAATAGATGGGGTAAACAAAAATGAAGTGGTACTAATGGATGAGTAAATACAAATGGTACTAACAAATAAGTAAATACAAATTATACTAATAGATGGGGTAAACAAAAATGGAATGGTACTAATGGATGAGTAAATACAGTTGGTACTAACAGATAAGTAAATACAAATTATACTAATAGATGGAGTAAACAGAAATGGAATGGTACTAATGGATGAGTAAATACAAATGGTACAAACAGATAGGTAAATAGAAATGTTACTAACTGATGGGTAAATATAAATAGTACTAACAGATGATTAAACACAATGGTACTAATGGGTGGGTAAATACAATAGGTAAATACAAATGGTACTATTATATGGGTATGGATACAAATGGTACTATTATATGGGTATGGATACAAATGGTACTATTATATGGGTATGGATACAAATGGTACTATTATATGGGTATGGATACAAATGGTACTATTATATGGGTATGGATACAAATGGTACTAAAAGATGAGTAAATACAAATGGTACTAATAGATGGGAATATAAAGCTGGTACAAAAGGATTTTAAATACATATGATACTAAGAGATGGGTAAATACAATTGGTACTAATAGATGGCAAAATACAAATGTTACTAATAATGTAGATGGATAAATAAAGATTGTACATGTACTAATAAATAGGTAAATAAAACTGGTACTAACAGATGGCTAAATATAAATGGTATTAATAGACTGAAAAACACATGGTACTAATAGATAGATTGATACATATGGTGGTACTAGATGAGTAACATATATGATACAAATATATGGCTAAAAACAAATGAGAATAATAGATAAGTCAATGCTAATGTTACTAATAGATGAATAAATCAAACAACTTTCATGTTTGCAGTATTAAATGATTTGCACATATGCTGCCACTACAATACACATGATAATTACATTAAAACAGAAGTAGAAAGATATACACCTTGAATACCACTACACTACACAGGATAATTACATTAAAACAGAAGTAGAAAGATATACACCTTGAATACCACTACACTACACATTATAATTACATTAAAACAGAAGTGAAAAGACATACACCTTGAATACCACTACACTACACATTATAATTACATTAAATCAGAAGTGGAAAGATATACACCTTGAATACCACTACACTACACATTATAATTACATTAAATCAGAAGTGGAAAGATATACACCTTGAGTACCACTACACATTATAGTTACATTAAAACAGAAGTGTAAAGATATACACCTTGAATACCACTACACATCATAATTACATTAAATCAGAAGTGGAAAGATATACACCTTGAATACCACTACACTACACATTATAATTACATTAAAACAGAAGTGAAAAGATATTCACCTTGAATACCACTACATTGCACATTATAATTACATCAAAACAGAAGTGAAAATATATACACCTTGACTACCACTACACTACACATTATAATTACATTAAAACAGAAGTGGAAAGATATACACCTTGAATACCACTACACTACACATTATAATTACATTAAAACAGAAGTGAAAAGATATACACCTTGACTACCACTACACTACACATTATAATTACATTAAAACAGAAGTGAAAAGATATACACATTGAATACCACTACACATCATAATTACATTAAAACAGAAGTGAAAAGATATACACCTTGACTAACACTACACTACACATTATAATTACATTAAAACAGAAGTGGAAAGATATACACATTGAATACCACTACACTACACATTATAATTACATTAAAACAGAAGTGAAAAGATATACACATTGAATACCACTACACATCATAATTACATTAAAACAGAAGTGGAAAGATATACACCTTGAATACCACTACACTACACATTATAATTACATTAAAACAGAAGTGAAAAGATATACACATTGAATACCACTACACATCATAATTACATTAAAACAGAAGTGGAAAGATATACACCTTGAATACCACTACACTACACATTATAATTACATTAAAACAGAAGTGGAAAGATATACACCTTGACTACCACTACACTACACATTATAATTACATTAAAACAGAAGTGGAAAGATATACACCTTGACTACCACTACACTACACATTATAATTACATTAAAACAGAAGTGGAAAGATATACACCTTGAATACCACTACACATTATAATTACATTAAAACAGAAGTGGAAAGATATACACATTGAATACCACTACACATCATAATTACATTAAAATAGAAGTGGAAAGATATACACATTGAATACCATTGCACTACAGAGGATAATTATTCTAGAACAGAAGTGATTTATGTTGCAGTATTTAAACACTGCATATCAATTAGTTTGAATTGTCAGTGATACATGGTAATCTGAGAATGTAGTCATGTACTGAAAATGGCATTAAATCCCATAACAACAACCAAGAATGTAGAGAACATGCACTATCAATAAAAATCAGTTAAAAATAAAATAATGGATGGTAGAAACTTACCTGATACAGCAGGTTACTTTTAGTGTTGATTTATCCTCTAGGTAAATGCTTGTTTCCTAAAGTATGCAGATAATGGGTTTCTTTTTCTCCATATCATTTTTGTGGAACAAAGGGTGATAGGAAAGGTAAACAGAATGTGTTGCAGAAAGATGGTAAGAAAACCATATGTTATCTAAAGTCTAATAAATGTTTCAAACTTGATGTGTGGTTTGCAACATTTGTCATACAAACCCTTATATGGATAATTTTACCAAAGCCATATTTCATTTTTGATCTGTTTGCATTTGTTTTGAATTTATTTCATGGTTGCTTGTTATCTATTGACAGATTGTTGTTTCATTTAGTGTCACAGAAATGCAATCACAATTTGCATTTGTAGCTTTTGTCTATCATATCCTTTAATTTTAGCTTGTTTCAAAACTGAACTAAAATGCAATTTCTGAAGTCATTTTGGTTTTCTTGTTTGAGACTATTAAAGGGAGAGAACAATTGATTTTGTATCTTCTCTTATTCAAAGTTTGCCATAATGAAACAGCAAATGCATAAAAAGGCAAAAGACTGCATTCAAAATATTACAGAACTAAAGTAAGTAGAAACTATAGTTGTTGAGTGTTTTTCAGCAAATTCTATTTCTGATTTTATGTTTCTTTTAAATTTTGCAATTTAACAAACAGTGATGATAATTATCATATCAAGGGTGTTTGCTTATCATGTCTACCTTTTCTAGAACATTCTCATGACTAATGTTAGGCGTGAAATGTTCTCTGCCATTGTAAAGATTCTAATCCTTGATTATCATGCAAGAGGGCAGTGGCAGCTTGAAAATAATTTATCAACTCCATTTATAAAATACATTTTATTTTTCATCCCCTTTGCATTTATTATTTATCATTCTGCATTCTGTATTTTGGTTTTGGTATCTTTGTTTTCATAAAATGGATTTATCATTCCATTTGCATTCATCTGCATTTTGTTTCTGCATTCCATTTTAATTTTACTGACAAAATTACCAATTTTAGAGTTAATATTTCACTGACTTTAAAATAACTTTGTTGTTTAATAATGAACAGTTCTTGTGTTAAAAAAATACTGTAATCATTTTCATCATATCTAATCTCGTTCATAGCTTTTCCATTCAGGAAAATAAAAGGAGCATGCCATGAATCCTTTGTTCTACATGAAGCATCAGTTAAAGCATCAAAAGAAGAGTTTGGTGAGAAACTTGAAGAAACAACTACAGAAGGAAACAGAACAGATGTCAGAAAACACCTTGATGACACATGGAATAAATTTTTCAAATTTCAGCCATTGCAGAAAATTCGGGACTATTTTGGGGAGGAAATTGCTCTTTACTTTGCATGGTCTGGTACACTGACCACCACATTGTGGATTCCTATGTTTCTGGGAATTGCAATATTTATCTTTGGTTTGGTCAATAGGTAAGTTGACATCTGGGAAATATAATATTTATTTTGGTTTGGTTGTGTGGTTTCTTTGAATTGCAATACTTATTATGGTATGGTCAATAGGTCAGGTGGCTTCTGGAGAGCACAAGGCTCAGTATGATAATCATTAGTATAGTTTTAGCTTTCTGTTAATGAATTTAAAACTTCTGTAAAGTATAATGGAAAGTATGGTATGCTTTGATAATTAGGCACAGCTTCATATATTAGAATTGTCATGCATATACATGGTTTTGACATTCTTGTAAAACCATCATTTGATACCAAGTTAAGACATTTTATGATTTTTTTTTTTAATTTGTATATATTGGTAAAATAATTACTGCATGCTTGCCGATGGAGAAGATATTTTCAATCAGAATTGAGCACTATGTGTACATGCATGGTTGAACAAATAGCTCAAAATCCAGGACTAGTCATTTCCAACCAGTAAACATTTCCAAGGTGCTAGTCTGGGACAAGTGCTTTTTTTCCAATTTTGAAACAAGTCAGGCATGTTGTAATAGTCCTGTTTTTATCACTTTATTTATCTTTATCTGGTCATTCATATTCTACAGGAGTAATGAATGAATGAATCTACCACAATCCATATATTATATTTATTCAAATATACTGAGATAAAACAAACCTTTCAAAAGAGGTCTTTTGTAACTGACACATAGATGCATTTTACATTATTCCATGATTTCATATTGGTCTGCTAATAATCAAATAATCAAGACACTTTTAAAACAAATTTGAGACATTAATTAGCAGTGCTTTAAAGAGCATCGTTATAGTGTGGTTTATTAACCCAGATATTTAAAAGTGGATTACCCTTTGATTTCAATTCAACAAGTTAATATAATTATGTTAAAGAAAGGAACTCTATCAATGTAAGTGTTGATTTCCATTGTGAACTTAATTAAATTATTGTTAATTATAATATGTAGTTTATTTTTAAAGTTTGTATGTAGGTATGATGCTCTGTCTTGGTAATTCCTGTCCATCAATTGGATTTTGATCAAATGTTGTATTCAACTTTAAGTTGAATTGATTAAAAAATGATAGCTAATTGCTTTTATTTGCATAAACAGCTAATTAGTTTCAATGTGGAATAGTGTTTGAAGAGAAACTATTACACTAAAAATTAGGAGACAATCTCTATTTGGCTGTCAGATGTAGGTCTCAAATAGGGCAACTGTCACTATTTGCATAAAATGAGTTTACAAAATTAGATTCACAAGGAAGATCATTCAGAAAAGAAAATGATGTGAAAGTTGAAGAATAAAATATAAAACTGCTACTCTCTTTTAACTATTTTTTTCAAGGTCACATAAGCTGGACTAAGTGGCTACACTAATGTTAAATGTTTCACAACTAAAAGGCACAAATTTTCGGTAATGTTGGGTTGATTATTATCCCTGTCTTGAATTCTCTAACTGTGAAGAAAGGATATTTTGCTGTTATGCAAACAATATCAAACTGGTTGGAAATTAAGCCAGTCAGTTTTAATTTGAGTAGTCAAGCAAGTTATGAAATCAATGAATTCTTTTTCTGTTATTTGTTTCTATCACTTGGTATAAATTGTTGTATATTTCTTTCTACAACCTTGTTTAGATTTTTCTCGACAAACTTGTATAAATTGTTGGATGTTTTGTTTCTACAACATATATAGATTGTTCTGTAAACCTTTTGTTTGAATTAAAGAATTTAATTTCATATCTTTGAAAGTGTATAACAATAAATTAAAGCAATGGTTTTGTTCATCTGTCATTTATCTATAGTAAATTGGGATAGAAAACATGGCTCACTACTCTAATTGTATATATATATATATATATATATATATATATATATATATATATATATATATATATATATAACTATATATATATAGATATATATATATATATATATATATATATATATATATATATATATATATATATATAAAATTATATTACTCCACCTTCAAACACTGCATAGTATAGCTGGATATTGCAAAACTGTCAGACTTACTGCACAGTGTAGTTGTATATTACATTACTGTCAATCTTAATACATAATTAGACTGCTTGTCAGTCTTGTTTGTGGAAGAAACTCATTAGTGTTCACCAACATGAGTGTAGCATGGTCAGTCCAATTTGTGTGAACTGTAAATTGGGATAGGTAATAATTGTTTTAATTCAGCCATTACAGGATGAATAGTGTAGACCTGCTCTGACAGAATATGATGCAATGGCTGATCTAGCATTATGTTTTATTTATTTGTAGTATATTGTATGTTGTCCATTGCCAAACATTCACATCTATCTCACAATGCACTTTCTCTTCCACAGTTCAAAAAGAAATGCTGTTGTGGATGAATTCTCCATGACAACTACATTAGCTCCAAACACAACAGCAGTAACATCTGGTGTTATTTCTAGGTTAGTCTAGATTATAAATTCTATTTCTTAGATATTAATGAAAATAAAGTTTTTTTCAAATCTAATTGAAGACTACTGGTAATATTACCATTTGTATGTAACATAGAGTCATGTAGTTCTCTATGGAGTTTATTAAACATAGTTACATAATTCTTTAGGAAATTTACAAAAACATGCAGTAATGCAGTTCTCTTGGAAATTTATTAAACATATAGTCAGGTTATTCTCTAGAGAATTTATAAAACCTGCAGTCATGTTGTTCTCTAGAGAATGTGTAAAACAGTCATATCATTCTCTAGTGAATGTATATAACATAGTCATGTAGCTCTCTAAGGACTATATATATATAATTTTCTATGGCATTTATTAAACACAGTCATGTCATTCTCTATGGAATTTATAAAACATATTGTTATGTCATTTTCTATGGAATTTATAAAACATACATCCATGTCATTCTCTATGGAATTTATTAAGCATGCAGTTATGTCATTCTCTTTGGAATATATAAAACATACAGTCATGTCTTTCTCTACTGAATGTATTAAAGATACAGTCATGTTGTTTTCTATGGAATTTATAAAACATACAGTCATGTCATTCTCTATGGCATTTAATAAATATACAGTCATGTCATTCTCTATGGAATGTATTAAACATACAGTCATGTCTTCTCTATGGAATTTATAAAACATATAGTCATGTCATTCTCTATGGCATTTATTATATATACAGTCATGTCATTCTCTATGGAATTTATAAGACATATAGTCATATCATTATCTATGGCATTTATTAAGCATATAGTCATGTCATTCTGTATGGTTGTGTTAAACATACAGCCATGGCATTCTCTATTAAATTAATAAAACATACAGTCATGTCATTCTCTATGTAATATCTAAAAACATCCAATCATGTCATCCTCTATAGCATTTATTAAACATACAGTCATGTCATTCTCTATGGAATAAATAAAGCATACAGTCATGTCATTTTCTATAACATTTATAAAACATACAGTCATGTCATTCTCTATGGAATTTATAAAATATAGGTCATTCTCAATGGAATTTATAAAACATACAGTCTTGTCATTCTGTATAGCATTTATTAAACATACAGTCATGTCATTCTCTATGGGATTTATAAAACATACAGTCATGCCATTCTCTATAGCATTTATAAAACATACAGTCACATCATTCTTTATGGAATTTATAAAACATACAGTCATGCCATTCTCTATGGAATTTATAAAACATACAGTCATGTCATTCTCTATGGCATTTATTAGACATACAGTTATGTCATTCTCTATAGAATTTATGAAACATACAGTCATGTCATTCTCTATGGGATTTATAAAACATAGTCATGTCATTCTCTATAGCATTTATAAAACATACAGTCACATCATTCTTTATGGAATTTATGTATTTGCGACAAAATCGCTAAGATGGGACCTTTAATTTTTTTTTGGTTAAAATATGAGATTTCGTAGGAAGGCTCCATTGGCATTCTGAGGCTTTAATCGATTTTGTCGCAAATATATTGTTGTAGGGTTCACCCTCTCTGCTGCTCAACATAACTATGGTGTTGGTATTACTGGGCAGGTTTATTATTATTATTATTATTATTATTATTATTATTATTATTATTATTATTATTATTACTTTATTTAAAGAGGGTAACTCAATTAGCTAAGAACTAATCTACCTTGAGGAACTCATTCAAAGGAATTTACTTTTTTTTGCTGAAAGAAACCAGCTTAATTACCTACCAAGAGAAATCATTAGAAAATTACAGAAAAGAAGCCAAAAGTTATCTGTTGACTTGACCATGAAGATAAAATATTGCCTTTTATACAAGAGATGCTACCAAATTTAAAATCATAAGTGTACCATGGTTCTTTCCTGTATCTCCAACAGGTTATAATATAAAGCAGTAATATAACAAATCTTAAAATAGTGGTTTGTGACCCTGATCATGAGGATAAAAACCTTAAATATGCAATGCAGTACAGCTTCTGATAACAATATATGTAGTTTCTTGCACATCATCTACCATAAAAATGTTATGCAAGATAAACTTTTAGGAGTTCAAATTTATACCAATATGTCATGATCTGAACAAATTAGTAATGTTACCAAAAAATGGCAAAGAATATATGGCTACTATAAAACAATTGAAGAAGAATTTCTAACTTTAAACCATAAAATAATGTTTTACAAAAGTTATTTTCAGCCTCATTTGGACTTAACTGCAACATCATATGTTGTAATGCTTCTAAAACAAATTTGTTAAGAGTGGAAGGACCTAAATAATGAACCATTAGAACTATCCATGACAAGAGAATTGATAATGTCAATGAATAAATGAAAGATTTGAAGACCATGAATGTCTATGAAAGAATATGTTTAAGAAAGGAAAAATATATGTATAAAGTTTCTAATAGTTCTATGCCAAATTATATAAATGATATGTTTATTAAAAAGACAAATAAAATCAAAAGTTTTTAATCTATCGATGCTACACTCTGTCATCTAATAACTTTTTTTTTCCTATAAGTCCAAAACAGAAGTGTATAAAAATAGTTTAGCTTTCTTGGGTCCAATCATTTGGAAATGTCTACCTAAAGACCTTCCTTTCATCACAGATGTCTGAAATGGATCAAATCCAGATATGTCTATAACTGGTTAAGGCCATTGTTGAGGTATATTTGTATATGTATCTATTATATAAAATGTCTTAGGGTGTTCACTTATTATTATTATTATTATTATTATTATTATTATTATTATTATTATTATTATTATTATTATTATTATTATTATTATTATTATGTATACCTATCCAAAATAAGAGTTTAAGAAAGGGACTAACACTCAACTGTCTCAAAAGAATTTCCAGGAATTCAATATAGGACTATATCTTCTTCTTAACTACTGAGTGCTGAAACCATCTTCAAAATTATGGATGGGCTCTAGGTGGTCAAGTGGTCAAAAGCACTCGCCTTTACCAATCACTGCATTTTCAACTCTGTTCATGAGAATTTGACTCTTTGACTTGACCTAGATGGATATGTGAGAAAACTCGACAGTACCTTTCCAAGGGCTGGTGGATCTTCATGGAATTTTCCTAGGTTCTTTCTACACCAGTTATATTGGCCACCATGTATAGCTTATCATGTGGTGAAAATTGGCATTAAACCCAAAACAACAACAAAATTCTCAAATGATAAGATTTTAAAATTACCTCCTATGGTAGCCATATGGGATTTATAATCATGCACCAATTTTATTTGGAACAAACTAGACACCATCAGAAAACTGTTGGTGAAAACTAAATGAAAATATGTCCATCTCTTCAGGAGAATTAGTGACAAGGTTTTCAATATCTTCATTCTAGCAGCCATACTGCATGCCCATGGTGGGCACAAATTTTCGTACCAGACCAACTAGATATCATCAAATTCTGGAGTAGAAGCAACAAGAAGATTCACAAGATGACCAACCCTGTGGCCTCTTGGGTATGAGATTGACATCATTTTTCAATGAGTACTGTTACGCATTGGCTTGTTCAAAGTAACACAAAGAAAGAGTGAAGATAACAAGCTTTGTAAATTTTAACAAAAATAATTTATTTCCCTAGAAAACAAGGAGAAAGGTAAACATATGATACAAGACTTATGGTTTACGAAGAAGATCCAAAAATTTGTTCTAAAGTTCTGAAAACATATAAGTCCTGTAAATAAACAGTTCTAAATTGATACTGTCTAAATCTCAGTTCCGTTCCAAGATGGCAAATAATAACGTCAAACAAAAGTTAACACAAAATGTCCAGAATTTTCACTGTGAAGCACAATTTGTATTGTTCTGTTCCAATTTAAAAATAATTTCAGTAAATGTCTTTGTCCAAAGCCAGTAGTGTTGTTCTCCAGGGAAAATAATTATTTAGAAAGTAGATGAAGTACAGCTACCACCGCTAATAATACACGTTATTCCTCATACATACAAACGAACAACTCTTTCTAGCACAGAAATACCTTTTAAGGTATTAGAAACTCTAAGATGTTATGATATGACTCTTGACTATGACTTACTATTTCTTACAAGTAACTGAGCATTTAAAACAAACTAATACAACATTTCATGTACACATGCACAAAAGACATGTATAATTTTAGAAACAACCTCAGTCACAACTAATCATTTACCTAGATCTTCCTGACTGTTTATTTGCAAAGACAAAACCTTTATGCAAAAATCATTCTTATATGAATCACATTTATGTTTTAAGTAAACACAATGTTTCCAACAAAATCTCAGACACATGCAAACAGTCATCATCATAATAATAATTATTTTTTATGATATAAAATAAAATAAAATTAAAATAGAAATAAAAGAGAAAAATTCTTAACACACATGTAATTTAACTATAGGGTTGTATCAGTTTCAAATCATTACAATAAGATATCTTCTTGTGAAAATCCCTTGCTGATATGACTTTCCATTTAGGAGGAGTTGTGACATGAAGAATTTCAAGGTGGCTGCCATAACATCCATATATGAGTTCAGATCAGTATCATTTCATTTGGGTCCAAACAGATATCATAGTCTTTGAATTAAAACCTGATATGTTACTATGACTTTTCAATTATGGATAAATCTGAGGTTGCATCATAATATTTTCATTTATAAAACCCCATTTTATTAGCAACAATAGCTTACCTGTGACTACTGTTTAGCTTTCTTCTACATGCCCAAAAAAAATGTACCAACCGTTTGATGTGCATACATTCTCCCTTAAAGTGAAGAATTGTCAGTCAGACACAATTCCTTGTGCAGCTCGTTTATCCCTGGTATGTTATATGCAAAGCAAGCACAGCTAGCTCATCTTTATCAAGGATACTAATGTGATCAGACATGTTCCAAACATCTGAAAAAATCTGCCTGTTGCAGCATTTTTTAACCGCAATTATGATGTGACCTCTACAATAATTATATCTCAAGGTGTTACATTATGCATTCATTCTTTTCAAAAATATTTACTTGGTAAACTTTCCATCCAGTTTCTATTCCTCCAGGGACTTGGCATTACTTTGTGTACACCCGCAGGGGTCAGATATACTTACTGTACCTGTCCCTTGTGGGAACCTTTAATGCTGCTGCTGACTTGGTTCTATTAGAAGTCTCTATATATGACCTCCACAATTCCTCCTTCTTGCAAGGTGAAAACCTCAGAAAGATTCTCAAATCAACAGTCCTTCTAGGACCAGGATTTCTTTACCATTTACAGTGGTGGATGAAACTAGACTGATTCATGATTGGAGTCCCAATGTATGCACCCAAATTCCAGTGCATCAGATTCCAGTTGTAGTGTTCATTTAAAACTAGAGAGTATAATTCTACAGGAACACTGGACCCCACCCGAATCATCCCTCCACATAAACAACCTAGAAATGCAGGCTGTATACCTTGCATTTAAATGGTGAATTGACAAAGTTAGGGGCTGATGTATCAGTCTTCTCCAACCAACAACATGTGTGTTGCAGCTTATCACCAAGAACAACTTCTCTTTGTGTGGAAGTCTGAAACCTCCTACTTTGGGCCACCTCAGAGTACATAACACTAAGAGTTTAGCACGCAAGAGTCTTCCAGGCAAGAAAAACGTTTTGATGGACAGTCTCTCCAGAACTGACAGAAGCATCCTCACATAATAGACTCTTCACTGCTCTGTCAGAGTCCCTGTTCTTGCTACAGGGAAGGTCACAAGTGGATCTATCTGCAACCAGGATCAACAAAAAAATCCCATTTTATGTTTATCCTGTTCCAGATCAAAGACCTTTGGCAGAAGATGCATTTGTCTCCAGTGGGATCAGCGGTTCACTTAAGCCTGCCCACCATTATGACTCCTCAAGTGCTGCAAAAATTCAGACCTTCCACTGCTCAGATCATTCTCAAAGCCCATCTGTGGTCTCTGTGATCACTTGACCCAGGTCTCATCCTCACAGGAAGTATCTTCTTTTGCAACACTAGGGATCCCTCCTCCACAACAACCGACAAATTCTCCACCTTTACAGTTGGCTCTTCTCAAATGAACTCTCCACCTGAACAACTTTTTGGGCCAAGTTAACTGTTGCATCATTCAATCCAGGAGAGCTTCTACATCCAAGGTCCATGAATCCAGGTGGAGAATCTTCTGGGATTGGTGCAGTAGGAAACATGTTGATTTTCTAGCTGCCCCTCTATAACATCTATGGATAATTTTCTTTTATTTCTCTATTAGAACAAACAAATCTATCCACTATCATGGGCTAAAGTGCTGCTATTTCATATACACTTAAATTTTCACAAGGCATGGGAATTAGTTTGGATTTAAACCTTGCCAATCTTATTAAGCATTCTGAGCTGCAGAGACCTGTCTCACACTCTCTTATTCCTACATGGAATCTTTCTTGTGTTTTGTAGTCATTAATTAAAACTACCTATGAACAATTGAGTCAGGCTTCCTTTCAGGACCTAACTCTTAAGACTGTTTCTATTATTATTATTATTATTATTATTATTATTATTATTATTATTATTATTATTATTATTATTATTATTATTTTTATTTTTATTATTATTATTATTATTATTATTATTATTATTATTATTATTATTATTTTATGACTTTATTTAAAGAGGGTAACTCAATTAGCTAAGAACTAATCTACCTTGAGGCCCTCATTCAAAGGAATTTATTTATTTTTGCTTAATCTCTGAAGCCATTGTATATACTGGGTTTGGAAAAAGGAAATAGAGTGGGCATTTCTAATCTCAACTGGAATACTATTCCAGAGCAAAGTTCCAGAGTATTGGAAGCTTTTATAAAATAATTCCTTTTTTTGGTTTGGGAATTTTGTAATGTTTGGTAGACATTGATCGCAGGTGGGGAGTATTTCCATGTAGCCTATACTTGAATAGTGATTGTAAATATTCAGGAGCACTATTATTGGCTATCCTGTACATTAATTTGGCTGTTCTTAAACAGATTCGGTCTTTAATAGGTAGTATTTTTAACTTACCAGCTAAATTTTCCTTGCTTTCTTTCTGGATTGATATTAACTCAAAAGCTCTTTCTTGGAAATGTGCCAGCTTTGCTAAGTTTTTATCATTTGAATTACTCTATACTGTATTACAGTAGTCTAAATAGGGTTGTATGTAACTGTTATAAAATAGTTTTCTATGCTTTTCCGGGAGAAAGTGTCTTATCCTACTGAGAAGCCATAAACTTGAATTTACTTTTTTACTGATATGTTTGATATGTTCAGTCCATGATAGGTTTATATCTACCAAAACACCAAGTAGACTATCGTGACAGACCATTTGCAACCTTTTATCTTTCCATGTCAGACATAGTTCATCACTATCAAGTTTTGTTCTTTTGTTCCATGTTAAGATAAGTAATATTTTAGTTTTACCAGCATTAATTACCATGCCATTGCTTGTGCACCAGTTGTCCAGTTTGTTTAGGGCATTCTGAAAAGAAATTTCGAGTTCTTGCTTTGTGTTTTGGATGTCTGACAATGTTTTGTCATCTGCATAGAGATCTGTAGATGATACTGAGTCCTTTAGTACAAGTGGTAGGTCATTAATAAATAATATAAACAGTATTGGACCCAAAATTGAGCCTTGTGGTACTCCACATCTAATTGTTCCAGGTTCAGACAGAACATTATTTATATAAACATGTTGTGTTCTCTCACTTAAGTATGAAGTAAATCATCTAACTGTGCTTTCAATACATTGGTAGATTTTCAGCTTTTTCAAAAGGATTCCATGATCCACCATGTCAAAAGCTTTCCTGAAATCTACAAATACTGAACCTATTATTCTACCTTGGTCAAGTGCTTAAAGCCATTTATCAGTTAGGGAGATCAAGGCAGTCTTTCACAATCTGTAAGTCCTTTTTCATGATTTAGCTCATTTTATAGGGAAATACATTATTCTGTTTAAATATACAAAGCTGTTGGCTTCTCTCTTTTCTTTGTTACTTTGTATGAGCCTTGTCATGTAAAAAAAGAAAATTGGATGCTTGTCCTTGGGATATATGAATTTTGGCTAAAATATAACAGAAAATTGTTTTCTGAAATCTAAATTCCCTTAGTTTCCAGACTATTTCAAATCCCAAGTATTATTTCACATTTCTTTAGTGAAATCAACAGGCTTTTTCACAATGTCATCAAGAGTGGAAACTTTTTTTCAAATCCATTCTCATTATTATTATTATTATTATTATTATTATTATTATTATTATTATTATTATTACTTTATTTAAAGAGGGTAACTCAATTAGCTAAGAACTAATCTACCTTGAGGCCCTCATTCAAAGGAATTTATTTATTTTTGCTGCATCCATGAAGCCAATGTATATACTGGGTTTGGAAAGAGGAAATAGAGTGGGCAGTTCTAATCTCAACTAGAATACTATTCCAGAGCAAAGTTCCAGAGTATTGGAAACTTTTTTAAAATAATTCCTTATTTGGTTTGGGAATTTTGTAATGTTTGGTAGACTCATGGAAGTGCCTTTTGATGCCTGCTGTATACATCAGCCATTTTGAGTGGGTTTTCATAGTGCCACCTTTGGGAAAATTAAATCCCCTATTAGATACTACATTAATTGATGTGAATGACCATTATGTCTAATCACATCACTGTTTATCGTCTGGTTGAAATTTGCTATTTAAAGTAAATGGGTCTTATTCTCCACTCTCCAAAAATGGAGGTCATGGATTTCATTCAGTTTTTACTCAAGTTTTCTTGATTAGAATCGCAACGAAAACTTTTTCATAACAATCAGTGATTCAAAGGTAATATTTTCTTTGAAATTTCAACAAATTATTTTATCTGGGTACACTTTTTTAAAAAGTAAATTGACTACTGAATGGTCATTTGTAGTTACTGTTCTTCCCTGCCTACTGAATAGACAAGTAAGATCTTGGGGGTTGGTGGGGTTACATTTGTGGTGGTGGAGTGATATTGCCTTCCACACATGCATCAGAAATTTAAATAAAGGGTCAATTGATGATAGAGATGCAGGTGTTCTGGTCTGATGACATAGATTACTACAGAAAATGTGGATGTTCTAGAGGATTTAATTCTGAGTGAAAAGAAGTGGAATTTTACTTACCATTTTACTTACAATCCACATACAAATATCAGTTTATGCAAATATATTAATTATTAGCAAGTGGCTGAAAATCTAATAAAAGATATATTATGAGATAATGCCTTGTCCGGTTCATCCCTGCTACCAGAAATGTAAATCTATTTAAAAAAACCGGATATCTAAAAAATACACAGCACTCATGCTAGATGTAAACATGTCAACATTATGATATAACAATGCACTGTTAAGATGCTTTGACAATATGGACAAATAATTTGTTTATACAATAGATTTTTTTCAGTACATTCTATGTCAACTTTACAGCTTTCTTTCATTGGGATTCTGAATTTCTCCATTACAAACCAATGGTTGTATATACAAGTTTAAACAGCCAACAATGTTGCCAATAAAAAAATAGCCAGATGATATATTTTGCTGCCAAAAAGGAAAACAAATCACGATCCCTGAATTAACTTTTTACACATTATTTTTTGTACTTTTAAGAAGAAAACACTTTTGTTTTGTGTACAAGAAAAATACATATAAAATTTCAGGAGCCACACTATGACTGTCTTGTATTATTCATGTGATCTCTTCCACAGAATGATAACTTTTTTTCATACTTTTAAGAAAGAAAATGTTTTTGTGTGTGAGAAAAATACATGTATATAAAATCTCAATACCCATACCACAACCATGTTATATCTAAATTCATGTTATAACAGAGCGTGCTATATAGCGGATCTCACTCTGTGTGTGTGTGTGTGTGTGTGTGCATGTATGTATGTATATATATATATATATATATATATATATATATATATATATATATATATATATATATATATATATATACAGTCTACCTTAATAACAATAATTTTTATACCAGTGCAATAAGAAACACACATGGAGGAGGAGCCTTGTCAAGAAGAATTTAATGATGGAAAAAAAGGAAATATTAATTTAGCAATGGACAGATCATGAATACAACAGTTCTTGACCACCAGTCACATTCACAACACCACCTGAGCTATAACAATTTTGCAGTTATCTCTTCCTACCAACATCCAAAACTACTCACCCTTTTTCACCATTTCTTGTAATTTTGTTACTTTTTCCTCCTGATTTCTGCTGAAATTGAAATTTGTAACACCTCTAAATGACAACCTAGAACTAAAAATAACTCATATTAAACCTATTTGTTGCAAAAATCAAAATGTTAATATTAAAAAACCCTTTTCAGTGTTCTTCAATGAATATGTACCAAAATTTTTAAATACAGATATTTTCTGCAATGCCATCAAATGTAATCCTTAAGGTACAGAATAAGAGAACTGATGAAAGTGAGAGATTCAGACCTTTGGCAACCCTGGGCCCAGTAAGTTAAATCAAAAGTCAATTCATGTAATCTTCTCTGTGAATAAATCACTGCCTATTGAAATTTTAATAATCACACATTGACTCAAACAAATAATTTATAATTATGGCCCTGCCTCTTATCTTTTGTCCAGCTTAAACACCAGACAATATCTCGGGTCAAAATGAATATAAAGATAAATAGAAATGATAATTTACATTCGATTGATTTGGTCTAATATTGATTTAAAAATGAAGGCCTCTAAGATGATATATAATTACATTTGGATGCCTAGCTACATTAGGCAGATATCCTTTATTGGTGGGGGTCAGGACTGAATTATACAGTGGGTGTGGGAATTAACTAATTAAAGCAGACCTGCCAACCCTTACAAGATTTCCGTAATGCAGAAGATTTTTTCCCGTAAGTTTGACCAGTTTTCAGTAAGGTCCAACAAAATATGTACTGCTATTGTCAAGTATTTAAAAAGTAGGTCTAACTGATGCATCAGAGGTAAGCTTTATGTTCATCTGAAAATTTGTAAAGTACACATACACCTTATTTACTTCTATAACAGTTGCACAAACTTCAGTTCCAAATCCTATGCTGCCCAATGGCTTTTTGCTATTCTCAAGTTAACATAATTCTTGGAATTGTTTTCTTCATTTTACATTATGGCAATCAACCTTGACACTGATATTTATGTTTTGGGTATCTAGGTCTTACTGCCTAAATAATGGCACTGTACAGAATGTTCTGATATCATTTAACACTGGAACAGCAACTCAAATTTTCAGGAATATCTCGCATACTTGGCAGCCCATATCAGTGCTTTTCTATTAAATTAAAGTTATAATGTTTTAGTCTAACTTTACTTAACTCTAATGTCTTTTTCCTACTAAATTCAGAGTAAGTAAATCCTGACTAAAACATAATTACTTTACTTGGCAGAAAAGCATCATTACTGGCTGCTAGTTACCTGAGATATTCCTGAAAATTGTCTTTTGTTAGTCAATATCAAAACATGCTACACAGTGCCATTATTTATAGGCAGTAAGACATAAATATCAGTGTCCAGGTTTTATATGTAGGACTACTCCTGCCATGTAACATACTCAAATTGACATGTGATGTCCAATAAATATATTTGTGCCCCTTCATGCAAAACATGCATACACATCTAAACATGCAGTATTATGTAATCACCACCTCTTTTTCAAGAATAGTTGGATTAACAAAGAAAACCCCGATATACATGTAAAGAAATAGTACCTTCTTTCTAGAAGTCTGTGATTTTCCTCTTTCAGGTTCATTATTTATCCCATGAACTTTGTTTACAGGTGCATCATACATTTGGTTCTCAATAATATCTTTTGTTTTCTCATCCATTTGGTTTTTATCACATTTGCTTGATACAACAGTTTTTGTCCCAGATGATAAGTTTGAATTTGTTATACTCTCTTCTTTCATTGGTGTTCTTGGGTCTGCTGTAGCTGTTGTTTCCTGGATGGGTTTTTTTAACCTACAACTTTCATTTGGCTCCTCATCTCCATTTGCATGTAGCTCATGGCTTATTCCTTTTGACTTTTCATTCTCATCTTCTTTCTCCACAGTGACTGGACTGGCTGGATTTCTTGTATATACTGTTTCTTGGACAGGCCTTTTGTCAGAATAATTTTTGTTTTGATTCTCAATTACATTTTGCTCTAGGCTTATTGTTTTTAATTCTTCACTATCAATTTGCCCACTGATGTTTTCAATTTTTTCTTCATCTGCCTCTTCAACTAAATGTGTAGGACTTATTGTAGGTTTTGTTTCCTGGTTTAGCTTTATTCCTACATCATCTGCTTGTATCTCATCATTTGAAATGTTAGGGTCTACTGCATGGATGTCTTCAGTCTTTTCTGCTTTTACCTCATAAACTAAATTGGTAGAGTCTGCTGCATGGACATCTTTAGTCTTTTCTGCATCTACCCCATCAACTGGATTGGTAGCGTCTGCTGCATGGACATTTTCAATCTTTTCTGCGTTTACCTTATTAACTGAATTGGTAGAGTCTGCTGCACTGACATCTTTAGTCTTTTCTGCCTTCACCTCATCAACTGGAATGGTAGAGTCTGCTACATGGACATCTTCATTTTTTTCTGCTTTTACATCATTACCTGAATTAGTACAATCTGCTGCAGGGATGTTTTCAATTTTTTCTGCTTTTACCTCATTGATTGGATTGATAGAGTCTGCTGCAGGGATGTCTTCAGTCTTTTCTGCTTTTACCTCATTGATTGGATTGATACAATCTGCTGCAGGGATGTCTTCAGTCTTTTCTGCTTTTACCTCATTGATTGGATTGATACAATCTGCTGCAGGGATGTCTTCAGTCTTTTCTGCTTTTACCTCATTGATTGGATTGATACAATCTGCTGCAGGGATGTCTTCAGTCTTTTCTGCTTTTACCTCATAAACTGAATTGGTAGAGTCTGCTGCATGGACATCTTTAGTCTTTTCTGCATCTACCCTATCAACTGGATTGATAGAGTCTGCTGCAGGGACGTTTTCAATCTTTTCTGCATTTACCTCATTAACTGAATTGGTAGAGTCTGCTGCACTGACATCTTTAGTCTTTTCTGCTTTTACCTCATCAACTGGAATGGTAGAGTCTGCTACATGGACATCTTCATTTTTTTCTGCTTTTACATCATTACCTGAATTAGTACAATCTGCTGCATGGATGTCTTCAGTCTTTTCTGCTTTTACCTCATTGATTGGATTGATAGAGTCTGCTGCAGGGATGTCTTCAGTCTTTTCTGCTTTTACCTCATTGATTGGATTGATACAGTCTGCTGCAGGGATGTCTTCAGTCTTTTCTGCTTTTACCTCATTGATTGGATTGATACAATCTGCTGCAGGGATGTCTTCAGTCTTTTCTGCTTTTACCTCATTGATTGGATTGATACAATCTGCTGCAGGGATGTCTTCAGTCTTTTCTGCTTTTACCTCATTGATTGGATTGATAGAGTCTGCTGCATGGATGTCATCAGTCATTTTTTCTTTTACATCAATATTTAGATTGGTTGGGTCTACTGCATGGACATCTTCAATCTTTTCTGCTTTTACTTCATTAACTGAATAAGTACAATCTGCTGCAGGGATGTCTTCAATCTTTTCTGCTTTTACTTCATCAACTGTACCAGTTGGGTTTGTTGTTGGTTTTGCTTCCTGTATTGCTTTTCTGTCAATATCTGAATCAAACTGATAATTTCTATCTTCTAATTTGCCCTCATCCTTCTCTTCAACCACAGACCTTTCATTGACAAAAATACTTTTAGTCTCCAACTCTAATTCCGACTCTTTCTTAAAGCAAATATCATCAAATGAGATCTTGTCAATTTTATCAGGAATTCTGGAGCATCCATCTAATGTGGTGTTATCCACTTCATTGACAACTGGCTGATTTTCAATTTGTCCAATCTGTGTTTTCTCTTTTGTTTTTCTCTCTACTTCCTTATCAGGTGAATCAGATGTGTTTTCTGTATCAAAATCAATTTCATGCAGTGTAGTTTGACTCTTTTTATAAAAATTGTTATCTAATGAAACATTTTGGCTTAATACGAGACCTGCAGGTGACAGAATAGTTTTGGTAATTGAACTGAGTACTGCTGAATCCTCATTGGTGGATGCAGGCAAAGCATCTGAATAAAACAAATATATAGCAATAGCAACAAATTATCAAATAAATATATATATCAAATAAATATATAATAACACCTTGAGCTTTTTTAAATCAAAGATTCTAATTTTTGATATCATAAATTTCAGCTAAGAATGTTTACCATTGCACATTATAAATGAAACCAAAAGAGACATTCACTTTCACATTATTCAATTCTGAGAGCATTGATAATATCCATGTTCCAAAATATATCATCAACAGATCACATGACAGGTTGATATATACCTTATATCCAAATGTAAAAGTAGATCGCCAATTACTCCAAACGCGTGTGTGTGTGATTTGGACTTTTAACGTAGCTTTAACAATTTTTCAGTCATAATGCTATGATGTCTGCATTGTAGCAGTTTATAGTGATGTCTAGCACTAGGGCATCATGCTGCAGACATGTAGCAAGATGTCCCACCCAACCACATCATATTGCCACAGGACATTCAGTCCTAACACTAACCTCTTAATGCTGAGCATCAAGCGAGGCAGCTGTTAGTACCATTTTTGTAAGTCTTTGGTATGACTCAGCCAGGAACTGAACCCACTACCTCCATATCAGAAGCAGACACACTAACTACTAGGACACCGGGGTGGTTACTAAAAACATGTAATGGTTGGCATGTTTATCATGGTTATAAAATAAGTATTAAACAACTAATCAGCACCATTTATCTTTTCATTTTCTAAGTCCAGCCAGGACAACATCCACTTCTTAATTTAAGCACTCCCTCAGAAACTTTACTGTGGTCTATTTTTTGTATTCCCTTGTGTGCAAGTTATCAAGAAAAAGGTGTATATAGTCTAATTCCAATAGTGATGTGTCTGCTGCTAGAAGCTAATACATTTAACAAGTATACACTTCTCTCAATATTTCAGTCCTACAAGATCATTGTATGTCACACAAAAAACAATTTTACACTCCAAAACCAAGAAATACAATTACAAACTAAAGTTACTGACAGTAGCTAGAGGTATTTTTTGTTTGATCTTTAGTTTTGTTTCAAGTCAAATTTTACTCCAATCACTAAATGCAAAATATATTATCAGCATATTGGTTTGTTTAATACATGTGTGGTTTTTGTGATTATATGAATTTGTGTGGTGATAAATAAAACCATGTGTTATGAATATCGATAATTTCTGTTACTTTCATTCATGACTAATTTGGAGTGCTTATCTATTCCAGGTAGTTGTGTTTGGTGTAGGTACATAAGGTCTATTGCACGATGTCAAGTACATAAAAATGTGTAGGATCTTTAAATAGGTGTGTTTATGGTTATTAATACTACTACAATTATTAATAATATCTTCACGAGTTTTGAGCTTATTCCTATTAGACAGGTCGGTCAGATGGAATCTTAGAATAATTAAGTTAATTCCCACTGAACATGTGAAATCATAAATGTTCTTTTATGACGTTAGAAATTTGTTATTTGTCATGTAGCAGTAGTGATAATATGTGAATTTTAGCCATTTTGCCTGTAATTATAAGTAGTTTAAATTGGGCGGTGTTTTTATTCTTATTTTTTTGTTCTTGCCATAACATCAAGTCTGTAGATGCATTTTTTGTTTTATTTATATGTTATTTGAGAGAAAAATTATTTCTTTGGATTATTCAGTGGAAATAAATAGTGTTCATTGATCTATAATATTATTTTGGAAGTATTGTGAATTTCCATTTTGACACATCATGACTGTTAGCAGACAAGTATATTCGTGGATCTGTAATTTATATGGAATTTTTTGTTCTTTTGGACTTTAACAGAACTTTTTCATTATTGTTTTGGATTCAATTCATAAATACTGTAAATTCCTCTTAATTTTTCCTTTTTTAACATTGATAATTAAACCGATTGTTAAGTTTTACAAAATTGTTGGTTTTGTTTCAGTCTGTTGGTCTATGACCAAAGAGGTTTAACACATATTAAGTCCAGCCATTATTGTTTGCTTTAAAGTACATTATTGCATCAAAGGAAACATTTTAATTTTTTTATTCAAGTCTGATGTAAGTAATAATTTATTCTCAATTGTACAAGTTTTCACTTATTTAGGTCATGCACATTTACCTCCCTTGGGACCAAAACACATTCTCAGAAACCCACCAACAATGCCTGACAGGCTAGTATGTATGGCATGTGTCTGAACATGTATTACTTACCAGGAATACTATTCCTCGGAAAACCACAGTCAACACAGAAGTCTTCATCATCAGCAAAGGCATGACCGCAGTTTGCACAAAGGACAACTTCCTTCTCAAAAACAGACTGGTCCACCTTGGCTCCACACTTTTTGCAGAATTTTTTGCCTTTTTGCAAATCTGCACCACAAATGGTTCCATTTTTTTTCTTTCCTGTGCACAGCACTATCTTTGGTGTGCAGACAACTTCTTTCCCGCATTCTGAACAAAAATCACAATCCTCCTCTAATGGATTTTGACAAAACCTGCACTTCATGTTCCGCAAGCTTCATACCCTTCTTAGAAGAAGAAAACAAGTAAAAGACTTAGATGTCACAGCAATTAAAATACCTATCAAAAAATATAATAGAAATATAATTCTAGTTTGTTTTTAATTGTTTGGCAAAGAATCTAAATATAAAACAATCATGAAAAATTTACTATTGATTATGCCAAATAATGAACAAAAATTTTGATCTAAACAATACATACACATTATGCATTATCCATACAGATACTGCAGTGCCAGTTAAAATTAATAAATATATGCTAATTGGCTGTAATTATGGTCACACATCATTAATGCAACAAGAACTTTGCAATGGGACTGGTGCTCCACAAATCAAAAAGCATTTAGGCTAGCCAACAGAATCCACAAATCTGATCTTCCCTCCTTTTATTCTTTAACTGCTTAGCATAGAGGGAAAAAAAATTTGAGGGACAAAGGGAAATAATACATAATGTACTAATTATATAAAAAAAGAGAATCATTTTCGCTTTGACAATTTTTATCACCTCAACTTTATCATCTGCACTAAACTCTAACATTTCCCTTGAAATCTTAAATTCTTGCAATAGAAGTTTTATCATTAGCTCAAAAAACTCAGTTCTAAATTTTAGCATGTTCAAAAGGTTGGTTAACTTGAAATGGACTGCACCATGGAATTTTCTGTTCTGGATGGTAACTCTTTTAACATATCTAATATGAACTCGTTATCTAACAGCATATATCATAATAAATATGTTTTCTGAATTACTTTCTTTACAAACAAACAAATCTTGAATTAAATGGAAATAATAAATTTGCTTAAATTTAGTATGTATACTAATTCAACTAATTACCCTTCAAGGGTAACTTGAATCTCAAAAATATATTACAATGAAGGCCATTAAAAATTCTACATTGTAACCTTGCTGACAATTGAAATTCTGTTACAATGTAAAAAGCAAGTTAACCATTTAGAAGTGCATAAAATGAAAAGAAAATTTAAACTCAAGAAAAGCTACAAGAGTGGTTCAAATTCCTGTTATAACTGCTGATACCAAAGCAGCAAATTAAGTTGTAAGTAGTTGATCTGCAATTCAAAAAGAGGTTCATCAGGGGTCTATCCTTGGAGCATTACTTTTTAATGCTTTTATTAATGATATCTTCTTTATTTTTAAAATTCACAGTATCCTATATATATTGCTACCTAATGTCCAATAATTTATCCTCATCATCTAAGGCAAAAACGAAAATGTGTGCTCTTACCATCAAATCTGTCACACATATAATACAATTTTCCTTTGATTGAGGACCTAGGATCATTAGGATCAACAGGTACCTGGAAGAAGCCAGTTTTGCCCAGAACTTGAAGCATCATTATACATACTACATAATCATTAAAATATTTACCAAAATAAATTTACCATAATTTTAAAGCCAATGCAATAGGAAACATATACTTTTTGCCTAATAAAGTTCTGAAATCCTCAATCATTTAGTAAATAATCATGGTCTATCACACATATTATCAGACTCTCTTTCCTTGGCTTCACTGTCATAAACAGGTGCTTATTTTGAGAAATGGACCTTTGTAAGTAATACTTTGATCATACAGTTTGTGAAATCTATTAAAGTTTGCAACTGCAGGTCAGTTATGCAGCTAGATCAAATAGCCACCAGAATTTACTTGCCTGTAAACTACAATAAAGGGTTGTCCCTAGGGAAAACAAGCGAAGGGATTAAGGTCAATTCTTTACTGATAGTCTTAAGGATGCTTGGCACTGAAAAATTAAACATTTGAGACTCACATAAAAGAAATTTTAACTTGAAAACAAAGTGAGTACTGCCTTAACAACCACAGGCAGAAAACATGACTCATTTTATTATCTGGGCAATTAACAGGTGGGTACTTGAGTGTACAGGTACTTGTTGACAGCTTTATACCAAACAAAATTAGAAAATGAAAAAGGAAAACATGATACTAGTAGGTGTGTGGTTTGCAAATCAAAACCTTTCCATTGGAACATACCTACAGTCTTTCCTGGACATATTCAGACAATAGGAATAAAAAATGAGGTTTCATCTCCTTGTAATAGTACATTCATACACAGAGAATTTTTAATCTATGCAGACTTCATTATTGGTTCTTTACTTTGTAACAGTACATAATTTAATGGCATTTCTTCATGCATTGTTATAAGTCTATGCTCTTAAAAAAATTAACATAAAAAAGTGAAAGACAACAAGCTTTGTAAAATTTAACACATAAATTATTTACCTAGAATACAAAGTGAAAATGAGAAAAAAGAATTTATGGAATTGCAAATTAAAATAAAAAAGAAAAATCCAAGAATTACAAACACAAATCCAAGTACTTTTTGATGTATTTGTGGTGGCTTATAAAGTGTTGATGTGTCAAGTCTTTTGTCAACTCACAGCAATATAATTCCAGGTTTGAATTGGCACAACAAATTTCAGTGACTATCTCGATCCAAGAATTTTATCTGAGCACTTTTGTATTTCAAGAGAAAATAATCACTTGAATTCAATAATTTAAAGAAATAAATTTTCCAGCCCAAAATGAAATAGTGGACACAAGATATAATACAACTTAAAAGAGCTAGGTCTATAGCACAACTGAAAAAATCATCTCAGTTACTATAAAGTTCTCTACCTGACCTAAGGTCACAACTAGCATTTTCTATTTAAAAAAATTACCTAATTTAAAATAACCTTCTACAATGATCTTAATGTTTACAAAATACAAACCATAACCTGGATTACATTATTTCCTTAGTGCATTAAAATGCACTAAAAAAATAATTCTAAAACCTAGACCAAAATAAATATATTTACTTCTTTTAATAATAATACTGATTTTAATCCCATACACATAGAAAATAATTTAGCTATGTATTAGTTTTTTACATAGAATAAAATTTTACAAAAAACAAATTTGCGTCAAACTGAAAAAACTCAAAATTGGAAAATGTCGAGTCAATATACAATGTTACATTACAATAACATGTAATGAAATTAAAAAATTAAAAAAATAACAAAACAAACAATTAAATTAAATATACATAACAATATGCTATTTTTATGTAGCACAGTATGTTGGACTTAACCTTGCCCAAAATCAAGTTCATTTTTTACCTGACATGATTTATTGACTTTTTTTATTTTACCTTTAAACAACTACCATAAAAAAATATTCTCAATGTATATGGGTTTAATATCCTGATTATTATTAATAGAAGTAAATATGTTTATTGGGTCTGGGTCTAGGTTATTGAAATTCCCTTACAATTTGCCTTGTGTACCTGACATTTATATATTAAAATTTTAGAAACAGACCTTAATAAACATTAAGAACTTTCTAGAATATTTATTTTCCATTGGGTAGATATTTTTTAGAAAATATTAATTGTGACAAAAGGTCCAGTAGAGGACTGTAATGGAGCAAATTTTTCTGCCGATCTCTGTAGAACACATTTAGTTGGATATGTGTACAAATAATTAGATTTATGGGACCTGCGCATGTTTAAATTGACATAATGCACAGATTGGTACAGCCTCTGTGATGAGTTTAGCAATTTTTTGTTTAGGCTACATTTGTTTAAACTGAACAGGAGGGGTCAAATTCTGATCAGTATGGAAAACTGTCATTTCTGAAAGTCACCAGGAATCAGTTGGGAAATCAATGTTTGTCAGGCGAATCACATTGTTTTCAGCCTACTTTGGGCGGAAAATATATTTCATCCAGATTGGTCACATGAAAACTCTCAGTTTAAATGTGACAAATAGCAAATCTGAAATCAGTCTATGCCTTTTTCTACAAGAGAACAAATGTAAATAGACTCCGAGTGATTTAAAAAGTAAATTCACTCGTGAAATCATCTAGGGAATGCGATTGTCTGGAAATTGACAGACACGGTTTTGGAAGTGAGAGCTTGGAAACACAAGGTATCTGCAACAATCTTATGTAATTTGTTGATAATAACTACGATAATTTTTTAAAAATGTATTTGCATGGATTTATTTGTTTAAGTTTGTAGATTAAATTTTCTTGATATGGTATAGCTGTGTTGAGTTCATTTGTCTGAGTCTGTACAAATATATTTTATCTTTATATAAACACCAACGACTTGTTTGAACGTATAGTTTCAATTATTATAGGAAATTATGTATCTAGAATTTCATGTTTTATTTTAGTTAAGATGAGATGCGAGAATCTGTGTGAATTCTCTGACCTATATATTGTTTCTTATATGATAACAACTTGATTGTTGCTATAAATACCGTAGTGCAGTAGTGCAAGGAATTTCATTCATTTGTGTAATCGAGACTAGTCTGGAACTAATATCTCAGTGGTGGGATGAAATAGCCATTAGCCAGACCATTCATTTTGTGAAACTAGGTTGTTTATGGTCTGTCATAGCTATTTAGATAAGAAAGCCATAGGATCTGGGATAGTATTTCTCTAACATAACCAGGGGGTGGTATTCATCTATTCCCCCAGTATAATGGGATGGAAGATTTAGGTTGCTTATTTTTGGTACTTCGGAAGGTGAGATAGCTCTATGTATTACTTATAACAAACCCAAAGTGGACACAAAGTTGGAAAGGGTGAAAGAGGAGAGGTATCTGAGAATTAGGAAAAGAAAGTCAAAAGTGGAGAAGACCCAGACTTACCAGCACAAGGAAGCCAAAAGTGGAGAAGATCCAGACTTACCAACACAAGGAAGTCAAAAGTGGAGAAGACCCAGACTTACTGGCACAAGGAAGTCAAAAGTGGAGAAGACCCAGACTTACTGGCACAAGGAAGTCAAAAGGGATAGTCACTGTGGAATTTGGACTGAAGCAAAACTATCAGGTTATGAAACTGTACAAGGCAGTGTTTCGCTATATTTAACTTGATCTAATGATGATTTAAATTCTATCACATAACAGATCAGTTATTCATACCATCATATTTGTATCTGAAATTTATTCATTATGTTAACTAAAAAAGAAAGAAGTGTATCTTTCAATTGTAATGCATTATTACTTTGTTTATGAACTTTATTGTTAGGAATTTTGATTAAATTTTGTCTTATTTGTAATGGGGGATCATGTTATTCTGTTCTATATACACTGTACCTGCTCAGATCTTTATCTATTCTACCCATAAGTTTCACACTGTTTATGTATATTTACTCATTTGAGGCAAATTACACCATAGGTGATCATCTCTAGATAATGATAACCAAATCCCATGACACCCACCCCAACAAAGCTGGGAGGGGAGTTATGACAAAGATAATATAACCTTGTCACAGGAAAGATAATTCATTCATGCTTTAAGATCTAGCAGAGTCAATCTTTTTTATTATTGTGACCAGTAGTTCATTTGGGCTGGAATTTATTTCTTCAAATTTTTTAATTCAGTGATTATTTTTTCATGAAATACAGAGTGCTCTTGAAAACAAATATCCTCAGAGACATTCACTGGGATTTATAGTGAATTCAAACCTGGAATTATAATACTGTGTTTCAAAAAAGACTGATGGCACATCATTATACAGGTCATCAACACCTTCAGCAATGAATTTATTTTGGATTTCTACTAAAGTATATTCAACACTTGAATTTATTAGGATTTGTGTCTGTAATGCCAGATTGTATTTTGGATCTAATTCACAATACTGTAAGTTCTTATTTTTATTTTCACTTTGTATTCTAAGGAAATAAACTATCTATTGAATTTTACAAAGCTTGTTGCTTTTCACTCTTTTCTATTTTATTTTAATTTTAGACTCAAAATTGATGATCAAATAAATACTGAGGGTGACCACAGGACTTTCATGATCATTCTTGTGAAAACTCCAAGAAATCCATCCAACTCTAGACACAGCATGCTTTCCTTGGTCAATAGAGCATGTTCTCAATTACTGAATAAAAATAGGTTTGCCCATTTTCTATTACTCATGATTGTGCAATTCATGTACCAATTAATTGTTGATCTGCAGGAAAGGCTTTAGAAACTGCTGAAAAGATGCTTTTTGAATTGTTATGGTTGTTCTTTTCTTTTCATGTCAAGTGTTTTATGACCCTAAATTGCATCAGATTTTTGTTCATCCTATATAGTGTTAGATTATTAGATGTTTTGGACTACTGTATACTCACTGTTGATTTTTTTTTCTCTAAAGATAAAACTGTATTTATGTTCAAAACCATCTGACAAATTAAAAACATTGATAATAAAATTATCAATAGTGTTTCCTTTATGTAGAAATTACCAGAATTTAGGAGTCTGACTAAAAATTCTACAATCCTATTGAATGTCCCAATATTCTTATGCAGAATAAAAGATCACTGATAATGCACATTCTAGGTGTCATAAAGTCTAGGACATTATCTAAAGCTGCAGTTTGTGATTATTTTGGGCATGTTCCAGTTAAGGTCACTTACAGAATTTTCAACAGATTTGAATTATCTGAATATCTCATTGATGACATAGAATATGTAAGAATGTTAAAATGGGATAATTCCACAGTATGTTTTCAAGTTACAGTTCATAACACTTTGTTTTGGATGTGTTCAATATTTCTTGATGTTACAGTGAGTACGAAATAGTGTTTGCATTGGTGAAAAAACTGAAGTGTCAAAAGTTTGAGTAATGCAATATTAACACTCTGAAGAAGAGTATGAGATCTTAAAATAATTCAGATAGCCATTTAAGAAGTGTGTGTGTGTGTGTGGTGTGTGTGTGTGTGTGTATGTGTGATAATTGGGGTTTGGTACCATTTAGTTCAAACTGTCTTTTATTATTTTCTCTATCCTCCATTATTTTATTTCCACTTGTAAAAAGCCATGAGGATATGTGCAACCTGTCAATTAATATACTCAGTGGAAGTGACCCAATAATTGTGACCACACAAAATGACAGTTACTAGGCATACAATTATGTGGTGACCTATATTAGTAAAGGACAAAACTTACATTATGATCCTATTTGTGATAAATGTCTGAGATTGCAAATGATCTGCATCGTGAAGTTTTTAGCCAAATAAATAATATTACAAGAAATATTCAGGGGGAAACTCTATGTCAGGACAACTATCTACTATAACATGCATTTTGTGGGTCAGTAATTCTTCATTTAGAACCTACTATATATTAGGGGTTAAATGATTCATCAATATATCGATGCATTGTTACTTTTGCTATAATGATACACATATCAATATAAGACAAAGAAATGATATAAAACTATACTGTTTGAAAGTTGTTTTAGTCTTCAGCAGTCATGAATAATTATTATCTGCTTGCCTTATTTTTCTTCAAAATCAGAATTCATCTGAAATAGCAGCTGCAGTCACGGGCACTCATTTTTACTAGTATAAATGAAAAAGTCGATTGAAAATACTCACCCACTGTCTATAAATTAACAGAAAGTGACATGGTTCACATAATCTGCCCAGGCCCCCCCCACTAATTAACTTAACCCAGCAGCATATACTATACATTCCAAATGTGTTCCACATGTATAATAAAGTACTTTACTCTTCACTTAATAAGCATTTTTACGCAAAGTTTAGAATGGTATCATGTCTACTTTGGGCAAATGAAAGTTAAATATGTTACACTGAATTTTCATTAGTGGTCCTTGCTTGTTCTGGTCCATGTTAAACAATAACCACCAATCAGAAATCAATGCAACTTATTCTTTGCATGAAATATATGAAAGTACTGGCAAAGCAACAGAGAAATTTTGCGCAGAACTCATTAACTAATATGTAAAGTACATGTATAGATATGCTGTTAAGGTGCATGATTGCATGAATCATGCAAAATATTTATGAATTCATGAACTTGGAGAATAGTGATGCACAAGAACACCCACAAATTAGCTGAAAGCCCTGCATATGAAAATGTGCTCTGTGAAGAATGCAATTTCTAATTAACCATTTTTGTCATGTTTTTTGGGTAGACAACTGTTTAGAGTTCTTCAAGCACATCATGAATGGTTGTTAAACTAGATTTGATTGGCACACAGTACCCATGAATAAACATTATTATGGCATAGTTTGAACCTTCCATGAAGGAAATTTCACAAATGTGTTAAAAAAATATTGGCTACCAATAAAACCCAAAATGTCTAATTCCCTCAATGGTCCATAATGGTTTTTTTCAGCAAATACTGGTTGACCACAGTGATGATTACAAAACTGTTTAGTTATGAAGTGTGGTAATATACAGTATTAACATTCTGCTGCTACAAATGGTGTGACAGTTACAGGTCACCTAAGGTCAGCTCCAGGCTCTCACTCAGTTGTATCTCTATATGCCTTATGATAAGATTTGTGTGAGAAACTAGTGTGCTGTGTTTTCACTGTAGTTAAACCAAACCATGTTTTGTACTACTGGTATTTAGAAAAACTTAACATAGTGTCAGTAGTGAAAATTTTAGAATAAGTTGGATTTATACCATTAAGAAGTATATAGCCATAAAATACTGAAATTTGGATACACATGTTAATTGTGACATCATGTGCCTGGAGCTGCTTGATTTTAAGTTGGATGGATTTGCATGCCTTTTATGTTGTCTTTTATTCAACCTCCTTTATTTGATTCAAAAGACGTAATTGATGTGATAATACAAAGGAAGCCTGGGTTTAATTCAGTGCAACAATACAAACAATACTTCTACAAGTCAGTTATCAAAACAGTCAGGACTTCCTCGGATTCTCAGAGAAATGCCTACAGATATAGCTGACACATTTTATGTTTAAATACACGCTGCATTTATGATGATTACACTTAAGAGAAACTAAAAGAAAGAATTAAAACACAATTTCAGAGAATAATTTTTTTTAAATTTAATATTTAATTTTTTATGTACTACACTAGGCGTGGTGACACTTTCATTGATCAAAATTTCTTTGAATATCTTTAATTACGATGTACTAAGAATGTTATTTGGAATGAAAATTTAACCAATTATATGATGTCTTATGAAAATCTAATAATTTCAAAATGTTGATTAAAATTTCCAGGTCCTCTCTACCGCTTTTGACCATAAAACGAGCGATATATCAATGTTATATATTCACAATTAACTGGTGATTGTACACATTAGTTTACACCGGAATCAAGTGCCTGTGGCTACAATGGGTGCACGGCCGTATCTATAGACTTATCCGATTTTTTTTTTTTTTTGTTTCTTTAATATAGTATATTTGCCTGAATGTCTACGTACATCATCTAAATCATCTATGTACTCAACCAACATCAATAAAACAGTGACATGATAAATAAAGAAAAATAAAACAAAGGGAATACACAAACCTTGTTTGTCGCCGTTGGGTATTACACGATTTACCAATTGCAGGTCGTTGCGGAATGGAAATGGCTAAGTATATGCTCGAATATTATTAATATTTACTCACTAAAAGCGGCATTTTCAGCAGCTAAACTTCCTGAATATGTCACCTTGATCATTACATTTTGGAATAATGACATTTACTCAAAAATGGGGTTTCCTCTTCCTATGCAGCTGTCAACTTTTCGGAGTTGAAATCGAAAATGGAAAATACGTCACGTGATAAGAAGTTACAGTCAAACAGTTCGGCGAATTAAAAACGAAACCATATCACAGCAGTCTTTCCAGAAATGATAGTCTTTAAGTTGGAATTGATTCAAGCACTGAACTAGTCACTCGAAAAGTGCGAATAATGATTGATTTAACTTATTGTCTTATCAGTAACTCCTTACAAAACTTGTACATTCTAATGTATCACGTGTACAGTCATCAAAATGTTTGCTTTATCAAGGTATGCTTTTCTTTTTATCCCCCTGTTGATGATCATTTTAAAATAGATCATCATTAATTAATGACACTCTATTGAGGTTCTGGTATAGTCGTTGATGTGCTTGCTTTGCCAATATCTTTTCTTTGTATTCATCCGCTGATAATCATTCGCAAAAAGATTAACACTAATTAACGGCACACAATTGAGATTGTGGTACAGTCATCTTCTATATGTTTGCTTTGCCAGTATATTATTTTATGATTATCCCCCGCTTATAATCAGTTGAAAATAGAGTATCATTAATGAATGGTTTACTATTGAGATTGTAAACCATGCTAATAGTATTGTATGCATACTTATTCCTAATTTGAGTTAGTTTTATCAGACTCGCAAGAAATGTAGTTGCCAATGCACTGTACTGAAAAGAGAATGTAAAAACTATAGCTACGATCCTATAAATTAGTTAAAATCACTAGTTATATTAGTCTTTTATGCATCACTTTGTTGCGCGTGGTTATACTAATGACTTTAAAGCTAATCAGTGACTTAATGCTAAGTGGTTCGACTTAATACAACGTTAGTTCGACTTCTCCATAACCGACAGTATTTCCCCAAAACAAAATGAGTAGTCTAATTTAGTAGTCGAAGTAGTAATAGAAGTAGTAGTATAGAAGAAGTACAATAGGTTTTTGTAACAACGCGAGAATTCGGACATTTGGAATACCGAAAGCGATTGTTTAAAGAAAAAGAAACAGCACTTTTCTGTTCATGACAATACAGTAATTTAACGTTCAGACAGTACTCGACAAAACTGACTACAAGAAAATTTATGTTTAAGTCCAATGTTCAGTTGGGAAGGGTTAATCTCACAGAGGGGGGAGGCTCATAAAATACAGGCGCGAAGCCAGCGATGATCAACCATCGTCCTAATCATACGAAATAGTTACCCGATAATGTGTTCTTGAATTGCTGGTAAAAATCCTTTTTCTGCCCCGTTCTAATATATATTCTCAGTGTATGTGGTGTTTTATGCATTTCGTGATTACCTACATCTGATTGTTAAGGTTTGTAAATATTAGCTGTAAATTCGGGAGGGGGTTCTATGTTTCTAAAAAAAATCACTGATTTAAATTCAGTAAAACTAATACTTTTTCAACAAGATCAATTATCATCAATACTATGAACTTTGTGGATTGGTATGAAAGTTGTACTAAGTAACTATGAAATATATGGATTGGTATACTCGCACGTGATATTTGTACTAAAATAAAAACAATAATTATGACATTCATGGATTGGCAGACTTGCACAAATTAGACAGTGTATATGCATTTATGTCGTTTTATATGAAATACTCGCGTGGCTTTCACATGTATTAATCAAATTTAAAATTGCAAAGAACTATATTCATGCATCAAATATGAAACACGCAACTTTCTCATAATTATTATTATTATTATTATTATTATTATTATTATTATTATTATTATTATTATTATTATTATTATTTTACAATGAACTGTAGTTAACTTTTATCTTGTGAAGCTATTGATCATTTTCTAAATCAAATAAACTATGGTGATTTGACCGTATGGCCGTGTTCGTTTATCAAAGCGGGGTTATCTTGGGGTATCAACAATCCAAGTCAGCAAGTGATTAACTTTTAAACATCAGGTCAAAATGTAAAATGTTGCAATCTAGTTAAACCCCCAAAACATCGCGTTCAATTAAGCACTTCCCCTCAACCCCTTTGAGAAAGCAGTCAACTCAGATGATTTTTAAAATAAAACTCTTTCGGATCTTTTAATGTTCTCTCTCTCTCTCTCTCTCTCTCTCTCTCTCTCTCTCTCTCTCTCTCTCTCTCTCTCTCTCTCTCTCTCTCTCTCTCTCTCTTGCTGGGTAGCCAAGTGGTCTAAAATATGTGCACTTAAGATTACTCACACATCTCACATATGTGCGCGTGAGTTCGAGTTTCGGCTTGAAAAACGTGAAAATGGGAGAAAGTTTTCCACTAGCCTCCGTGGGTCGGTGGTTTTTCATCCACAACATTTACTAGCTGTCCTATATAGCCAATCACGTGTTGAGAAATCACCCTAACCTGAAGATAACAAAACCAAACTATCTCTCTGGGAGCCTGAGATATCTAAGTTGGTAGGACTCTGGACTTATAATTTAAGGGTCGCCGATACGAAACACCGTTCGAATAAATAAATATCAAATTTTTCAATGCCGTTATGAAGTCAATTTGTTTATTACGGTGTGATAGTAGCATAGTGGGGAGATATGGAGTATATGAGTTCAAAGAAGGAAAATCTGCCTCTGCCTCTATGGGCGCAAATTTATAGGGACCAAAAATCAGCCTGGGCCTATATGGGGCATATGGGATGTTTGTATAGGAACAAGATGACTGGCACAGGTGACATGACGTTACGGTACTGGACGCTTGCAACACTGTTGAAAGGAACTGACCTAAATACACGCAGATATCAATCTAGAGAAGGACATGCACATTAGAGACATAGATAAACACAGAGATATAACACATATATATGGCAAAATTGAAAATAATTATCTTTTCGAGGCAATGGAGTGGCCCTGAAAAGGGACTTTGAGTTCTTCTTATTCTTCTTTTATTTTCTCCACATTTTCTACTAGCTCCTCACTTTATTTTTAATGATTCCGTTTTTCTTTTCTTTTCTTCGTCTGGCATCCAGTCAGGATGACCCAGAGCTCTAAACTTAGCATGTACCTTCATCCAATTGTTATTTAATTTTTCAAAGACTTCTTTCTTCTTTATCTTTTCTTTCTCCCTTCTTTCTGTTGTCCATATTTCCTTAATGTTTTCGACTTCTTCCTTCAGTACTTTTTTCATGAGGTCTTAAGGTTTTTTTGAAGAGTCTTTACCCAGGCTTTACGCAAAAAATCAATTGGTTAAATGCAAGAAGTCCAATAGAAAAGAGTTCTCTTCGATGACGTTATCAAGAGACTGCTTTGATGGAGCCTACTATCACACATTTAGGTTGAATTAAACCTCTAATCCTCTCCACTGCTCCTCCGCCACACCTGCTACTAGACGTTGAGCTAAGTTTAAGCTGATGACTTGTTTGGTGATAATGTCTCTTTTAACCTGATATTTTCATTCCATTTCAATCCTTTCAATTGCGTTGACTCCATCCATGATCCAAAAATATATTTCTTTTAAGTTGATTAAGTTGTATTCAGTGCAAAACAGCGCAAATCTGAATGAGATTATAGTCGTGTGTTGTACCGTGTACATTTGCGACATGGTTGTGCTCCAGAGCTGGGCGACAGTCCCTTTAAGAGACCGCTTGGCCTCAGAGCTGGGCCTTTTGGAAAGGACCCAGGAGCTGGGTCTACTAGTGTTATCTAAAACCACGTTATTGTTCGGACGCACAGACCTTGCTCGCAAAGGCAAACCATCAACTAAGGTGGCGCTCTATAGTTTCGTATTTTTGCATAGGGTTAGAATTTTAAGGAAAAGAGTTTCCCCGGGTTTCCTCACTAGTTATACTGGCTATTTAAAAGAGACTTTGTATGTCTTAGGTATTGTTCAAAGAACCTTTAATTCCCTTTATATTGATGTATTATTGATGGGTGTAATATGGGTTAGAGAGTATACAGCTTTTCCTTACTCCAGATGTGTATTATTAAAAAAAGTGCTAGCTCTACTTGCTCATTTTCACTTCTCGTACTTCAGAGGTAAATTGTAAAAAATAGATCTGATAACTTTCTTTTACATTTTATGTATTTGGTAATTCATTCATTGCACTTTTAGAAGCTGGTATTGTCTAGTTTGGCAAAATTCATTTTCCATATTTTAATAGCTGCCAAGAATAGTGTACTTTAGACAAATTCAGGTTGATTTTTGGAGCACAGCAGTGTCCTAAGATCATTTAAAATTTCCAAAAGTACAATATCCAAAGAAATTTCATCCACATTACATGAAAGTAGTATATAGGTATGCCAACATTCTCTCCACTGTGCATGTTTAAAATGCAAATAACTTCACCTTACATACATCACTCTCTCAAAAGTACATAATAACTGGTGAGCGCCACCTAAGTTTCCCGTCGCAACCCCGCCTCGCCTCCCCCGCCCCGCCCCGCCCCGCCCCGCCACTCTAGGTTGCTGTTTTTTTCCGCCATTAGGTATTGTTTTTTGTCCGCCATTAGGTATTAGGTATTAGGCTACCTGGAAATACTCCCCACCTGCGATCAATGTCTACCAGACATTACAAAATTTCCAAACCAAATAAGGAATTATTTATAGGAAAAAAAAGTTTCCAATACTCTGGAACTTTGCTCTGGAATAATATTCCAGTTGAGATTAGAAATGCCCACTCTATTTCCTCTTTCCAAACCCAGTATATACAATGGCTTCAGAGATGCAGCAAAAATAAATAAATTCCTTTCAATGAAAGCCTCAATGTAGATTAGTTCTTAGCTAATTGAGTTACCCTCTTTAAATAAAGTCATAATAATAATAATAAATAATTCCGGATAGGTTGTTGGGGCTGCGAGTTTGGTTTGGCTTTTTGTAGGCTGGCCTTAGGGGAAGCGTAGGATGGGCAGTCATTGAGTATATCTTGTTGCAGGTTGCAGACATTTGGGGCAATTGGCAGTGGCGGCTGCATTGGGGTCTGTTCTGAGCAGTGTTTTCCCTGTTATGATCCTGTTGATGGTTCAATAGTCACTTCTTGGGAGCTTGGAGAGAGTTTTATAGACCATCTAACTGATAATTCAATTTTGACGTAATTGCCTCCCTGTCGGGTCGGTGGTCCATAGGTGTTGCCTCTATTGGTTGATGGCGATTGTTATCGCACTATATATTTCACCAGTACTGTACTCCAAGGGGAGGACGTTGTGATGGGTGGGATTTAAAACATCAAAAGCCTCCTCCTTCTATTCGGCGTTGTTAACTAGTGAATAGTCTCCCGCGATTTAATTAGACCAGTGTGGACGGATAGATGGAAAGTTACAGATAGCTGAGCAAATTACTAGAAATTTTTTTTTAGAAAAACGACCCCATTTTCAATCAAATAAAATATAAAATTTTAATCAAATAACAAATAATCAAAGAAAAATCAATTCGGTTCCACCGATTTACTAAATTACATATATTCAATTAAAACATAGCCAAAATTCACTTTCTATTCGACTAATGGTCAATGACAGAATTCAATTACAGCGTATAACTATCATCATAGTGGAGAGAATGTTGGCAATCGAAAGTTGATTTTGAGTCCTATATTATGCTTTGACAGCATCACCTGACACTTGTCTTCACACGACTTGTCGCCCAAGTCTAACTACGTGCTTGTTCCTCTTCCGGCATTCACTGTTCTCACATCCCGTAGATGTAGATTTCCTCTTCAACTCTTTGAGTTCCTTCCTTATTTCTCCTCCATTCACTCTTTAGGAGTCAGAAATATGAAGGATGAAGCTTGAAGTACGAAGCTGTCCCCGTAGACAAATGCCACGACATATTTACGTACAAATGTAAACTTTATTTCTCGGTCTCCGATTTAGGTGGTATACACTGTATAATTCTGACATGACGTGACCTTAATCATTATACCCAATACATCCTATGTTGCGGTATGTTTACTGTTAAGTTGATTCACATGACCTTAAGTTTATTAGATATTTACAGAAAGGTCTAAATTCCCGCGTGCCTTCTACAGACAAATGTAGCCGTATATACCAACATGCATTACAACACGACTCATTTACATTTGGCCATCCAATGCAGTTTAATGCTCAAATATTTATGCATAATATCCACCAAATCTAACTATTCTAATATTACTTGCGTGAGTAATTAAATATTGCGAATTCATATATGTATATATATATAAATATATATATATATATATATATATATATATATATATATATATATATATATATATATATATATATATATATATATATATACATACATATATATATATATATATATATATATATATATATATATATATATATATATATATATATATATATATATATATATAATAATAATAATAATAATAATAATAATAATAATAATAATAATAATAATAAACTACGCCAACACGTAGAACCCGTTTCTCTTTGGTGGCGCTCTACAGTTTCGTATTTAGCATAGGGTTAAAATTTTAAAGAAAAAGAGTTTCCCCGGGTTGCCTCACTAGTTATACTGGTTATTTAAAAGAGACTTTGTATATCTTAGGTGTTGTTCAATGAACCTTTAATTCCCTTTATTTTGATGTATGATTGATGGGTGTAATATGGGTTAGAGAATATACAGCTTGGCCTTACTCCAGATGTGCATCTTTCAAAAACGTGCTAGCTCTACTTGCTCATTTTCACTTCTCGAATTTCAGAGGTAAATTGTAAAAAAAAGAGCCGATAACTTTTTTTTTACATTTTATGTATTTGGTAATTCAGTCATTGCACTTTTAGAAGCTGGTATTATCTAGTTTGGCAAAATTCATTTTCCATATTTTAATAGCTGCCAAGAATAGTGTACTTTAGACAAATTTAGGTTGATTTTTGGAGCACAAGGGAGCAGTCATTTTAGTTAGCAGTGTCCCAAGATCATTTAAAATTTCCAAAAGTACAATATCCAAAGAAATTTCATCCACATTACATGAAAGTAGTATATAGGTATGCCAACATTCTTTGCACTGTGCATGTTTAAAATGCAAACAACTTCACCTTACATACATCACTCTCTCAAAAGTACATAATAACTGGTGAGCGCCACCTTTATTGCTTCATCAGACTGAATTCAAAATGAAATCAATACCATTGTTTACGTCATTAAATATACTATGTTTCTAAGTGATAAATAAACAATATGACATAAATTAGATGACGTCATACTCACATTTTTAATGTCTTATTCTTTAACGAATAATTTATATCTATATATAATTTTAAAAATTCAAAGAATCGCCTGGTAGAACTACCATATCACTAGAGTCCTACCAAAGGAATACACGAATACATGCGTGAATCATACTATCATATCTGCAAACAATGAAACAAATGAAATAGCACATTAAAAATTGGAGAAAAAGAATGCGTACCTTATTGCCGTTTTCTCTTTCCAAACAAACAGTCCTAGCCTTTAGTTAGTCTCTTTTCCTAAGACAACAATCTGGACTTCCTTTGTAATTTCACGAAGAAACTACTTCATTAACTAGCGCGTACGGAGTCACCTTAAGCTTCTCTCAATAAAAATCTGACTAAAGGATTTTCCAAGAGATAGTCCATAATTGTTTCTCAAAGTGTACGCCCTTAAGTTTCCCTGTCCAATCAGAAATAACTGCTCCTAAAATTGTCCTTCCAAATCGAGTGGCTGTTACCGATTTCACTGGCCTTAAACATGCCAGAAATAGCTTCCTTTGAAAAATCGATTATTTGACGTGTGCCCCTTTTGATATGCCTTGGGACAAAATATAATTACGCGTACTCCCTGTACCATAAGAAATGTTCGGATCAGATTCAACTGAAGATTAACGTAATTCCTTTTATGTTTAGAGATGAAATAAAGAAATCAACCTTGAACATTATCCACATCTTTCTGCTTCGATCATGTTAACTTGAAAACGCAATTTATTTAACCTTGGGTTTCAACAAGTTTCAAAATTCGACATATCAAAGACGTCCGGATCTTGCAGGCTTTGTTTAGCTTTCCGGTCAGCTTTATCGTTCCTTACAAGGTTGATGTGTGAAGGAACCCAGAGGAAGTCTACTTTGATGTTTTTGTCCGCCATTTCTCTGAGGTCCAATAGCGTCTCTTTTAGCATGTTGCCTTTGATTTTGGTTGACCCGGTCGCTAATGTGTTGAGCACACTGAGTGAGCCAGTGAGTATGAGGAAAAGGCTGTCTGTTCGGTTCTTTATCCACCCTATGGCCTGTTATATTGCCCAAAACTCTGCAGTGTATACTGAGCACCCGTCTGGGAGCCTCCCGATGATGGTGGTGTATTTTATTGGGATTACCACTGCGGCCGCAGTCCTATTATATTCCGTAGATTTGGAACCATCCGTATAGGCTTGGATGTATTCGGTATTGGTGCTACAGCATGGTGTTGTTGGTCTCCAGAAGTTTCCATGGGTGATTTGCATGCACTCCAATGCTTTCAATGCAAAGTTAATGTTTGTGGCGCTATTCTTGCAGGGGGTGGGATATATGATTCGGTACCTATCATCTTGTAGGTCAGGTATTTGCAGTTATGCTTGATATGTGTGTATCTTCTGTGCTGCTGGTGGTCATGGGACCAGTATTTCGGAGAAAGTGGTGTTCAAGCGTTTGATGGTTTGTATAACTGGGTTGATGACTTTGTGCTGGGAAACCATTGCTGCGTAGCGCAAGATGTGTTGCTTTATTCTTAGTGGTAGCGGAAGTTCTCAATTAGTAGATGAAGTTATTCCAGAAACATGTGCTTTAGCGCTCCTGTGCATATTTTCAGTGCTCAATATTGGATGCTATCGAGCTTCCAAAGGAGGATTTGGCTGGCCGAGTGATATATTTGCCAGCAATAATCATGTTTGGCCCGGATAAGGGCTTTGTAGAGCATGAGTAATGTATCTTGGTCTGTTCCCAATTTGGTGCCAGCGAGGTGATGCAAAAGGTTTATATCCGATTTTCATCTTTACGCGAGTTGGGTATTGTGTTGTTTCCAGGTGAGGTTATCGTCTATCAACATATCCATTAAGGTGGTTATGTGATAGGGTGCTGCTGGAGGTACAGGAGTGGGTATGTGATCTTCTTACTTATGGGGTGTGAGAAAAGCATTCCTGAAGTCTTCTCGGTGGAGATTTTGAATCCCCAAGTATTCGCCGATTGCGTGATAGATTTCAATGCCTGTTGTAGTTGATTGAGATATGCTGTATTTCTGGGGTCACCAGCCATTCATATACCACTGTCGTCCGCGAATTGGGATATTGGTATTGACCCGTCGATGTAATCCGATAGGCCGCCAACCATGATTTTGAAGAAGGTCCGGCTTAGGACCCTGCCTTGTGGGCCAACGTTATCCAGGGTATGTAGTGTCGAGAGGTGATTTCCGATACGTACGAGCTTTTTTTTGGTCTTTGAGGAAGTTTGATATTCACTGATGCATGAAGCCTGTGATGTTGTATCGGTTGAGTCTTGAGATGAGCCCTTGGGTCCAGTCTAGGCCAAAGGCGTTCTCCATGTCTTAGAATATGGCTATGATATGTTGTTTGTGTCTCTGTTGGGCATTGATGGTTGGGCATTGATGGCAAGTTTGATGTCGGCTTCAAGCCGTATCAGTTAGTCCATTATGGATCTGTTATTCCTGAAGCCGCATTGGCTTTCGGATTGGCTGTGGTCGCCGGTTAGATCATGCTTGAGAAAATTATTCATCATAGTCTCCATAAGTTTGCAAATAGCGTTAGTGATGGAGATGGGGCGATAAGACGTAGGCGAGTCCTCCAGCTTTATGCATGAGGATAACGATGGCCTCCTTCCAGGAGGGTTGGATATCGACATCCTGCCTGATTAGGTTGCAGTGGTCTAGGGTTATTGACAGCATGTTGGGTGATAGCTGTTTATACATGGTATAACCTATTTCATCTGTCCTGGTGATGTGTTCTTTTTACATTTAATCGCCTTCATCAGTTCGTATTTGTTAAAGCAGTGGTTGAATACAGAGTTAATCTATTCCATCGGGGAGCTTTGGTTCTGAAAGATATAGGGTTGATTTGTTTCGATGCCCAGTCTTTGTTGAATCAATCCTGGGTTGTGGTTATTATTACTGCTAGTCTGTATTAAGTGTCCTGCCAGTTTTTCAGCACGCTCCTGATCATTTTTGGTTCTCGTAAGTCTGTGTATGGCTTTGGGAACCCTTCCTTTGATCGCTTTGACTTTGGCCCAGACTTATCTTGTGGGGGTTCGGTAGTTGAGACTACTGCAGTACTGACACCATGATGAGGATAATTTGACCAGTTTGATCACTTCCCTAGTATAGGTGTCAGGCCGTTTATAGTTGAGGTAGGCTTGGGTGATCGGTGCTCTTTTGGATTGTGTTAGGGTTATTTTCCGGGATTGTGTGGCCGTTTTTCATTGATCCGTCCAACAGTGTGGTTGGGGGTAGGTTAGGTTTCTTGATGTTTTTGGGATGGCCTCTGTTGCGGCGTTGGTAAGAACTGTTAATAGGTTATTGTAGTATTGGGTAGGAGGGTAGGATCTGGGTGTCTGATATCCTCCATTCGGTGGGAGCTGAGCTGTGCATGGTAGGGTGTCTAGTCGGCGTTCTCCAGTTTCCATCTTCGCGGGAGGGTGTGTTTAGTCCTCGTGTCTCAGAGGAAGATGGTGAGTATAACTGGGAAGCGTTCACTCCCTAGTGTGTTTCCTCCATCATCTGGCAGGTCGATATTTGTGCTATTGCTGGAGGTGCGAGGGTGAGGACCAAATTGGAGAGTCTACCGTTGATGGGGTTGATTCTGGTTGTTGTCCTGTGTTGAGGATAAGTAGTAATTTGTTCTGGCGAATTTCTCCAGTTGTTTGCCCCTGACGTTTGTGTGCGTGCTTCCCCATTCTACATTCTACATTATAGGCGTTGAAGTCCCCAGAGATGATAGTGTTTAAATTTCTATTGTTGATGATTTGCTTGATTTTGAGTGCAGTGTTGTTGGTGTGCGTGGTTGGGTCGTATATGTTGGAGATGTTATATATATTTGTGCCGATTTTAATTTCTGTCGCTTGAAATTCTAGTTGCGTGGGTTGCAAGTTAGTCTTGGGATATAGATCTGATGCTTCCAGTATGCTGTTGTGGATGTAATTTGCCACTCCACTCGCTCCAAGTGGTTTGTTTTTATAAAAGTCTTTGTCATATTCCCTGATTTTGGGATGTGTTGGGTGGTGTGCTGGGAGCATAGTTTCTTGCAGGCAGATGACGTTGGGTTTGTTGGGGTGTTTACGACGGCTGTCAGTAACTCTGCATGATTTAAGAATAAGACTCTGAAATTCTAATGCCATATGACGAAGGTACCTCTCCTGAATTTGCCTTGCTTATTGGTTGAAACTGTATTGGTAGTGTTATTTCTGGAACGATGTTGTTCCAATTTGGGTTTGGCAGTTTTGTAGCTTTTCCAATGCCGTTGGGGGTTGACTCGGATACCATGGATTTCCTTGATGGTGAGGTATGTACGCATCTTCTGGTGTGTGCTGAACCATACTATGACGTTACTACGTGTCCTTTTTATCCTGATGTCCACCGGATGGTGCTAGTTGAGTTTGACTGCAATTGTGGTTGTGCTGAGGGAGCGAAATTTGTTGTAACTCCTGTTGATGTATAATGTGAGGTTGCTTGGGTAGTAGTGTCGTTTAACAGTTCTAGTAGGTTCTGGGATTTGACTTTCTCCCTGTTGTACCTGTGGTGATCTGTTTGGCGGATTATCAATGGAAGTCTTCGTCGTCTTATTGGTCGTTCCAGAGTTCCTGTGCTGTCTTTATCGGTATGTTTGCTTGTACTCCAGGTAGCTGCGTTGTGGTTTGTCTAAATCCTGTTGGGTATGGGTGTGATGTTATTTGTCAGGTGTTGGTAGGTGGATTTATGCCCTTTTCATCTTGTGACCTAGAGTGCTTGTGGGCTTGTGGTTGTCTCGAGGGGTCCAATCTGATGGTGGTCTTGTTTTTTGGGGGGGCCTTTAATGGTATAGATAGTATATTGGTGTGTTTTGTCTTCTCATCCTGATTGTGTGGATAATATATTTGTCTGAGTGTTTTCTCATCTCCATTGTGTAGATAGTATATTGGTGTGTTTTATGCTTGTTCGTCTGTTGGTGTGGATAGAATATTTCTGTGTTTTTTCTTCTCATCCCGATTGTGCAGATATTATATACTTATGTATATTTTCTTCTCATCCCGATTGTGTGGATAGTATATTTGTGTGTTTTTCTATTCTCATACCGATTGTGTGGATAGTATATTTGTATGTGTTTTATGGTTGCTCGTTCGTTGGTATCTAGTATATTTGTGTGTTTCATGCTTGTTTGTTTGTTAGTGAGAATAGTATATCATCTGTGAAGTGAGTGCAACTAATGTTTACCTTCATGTCCGTGCTTGAAGCATATTTATCATGGTGTTTGTCATTTGAACTGAGTCCTTCGCGATTGGTTGTAGTCCCGGGTTGGAATAGAGGCCCTATTTGGGCGGCACTCCATGCCCATGGCTAGACAGTATCCCATTTGGGGGGGCACACGTCCCGGGCTGAGTGTCGTCCCCGGAGTGGTGACACTACTTCCCCAAGAAACAGTAAGCCCTAGTGCCGGGCTTTTATCAGCAAGGCTGAGCCTTAGCGCTTGGCCTCTTAACCTTTGAGATTTCTTGACAGACAATAGCAGCGTGGATGACTGGCAACGGAGATCGCGGAGGTACCCGGAGAACGGTGGAGCACGACACTACAGTAAAGTCCAGTGACAACTCCCAGGGCACCAAGAATTTCCTAACGCATGGAAGACAACAGCTTCGCACGCCATTAAACGACAAGACAGAGTTAGATGTAGTCCTGTTGTGTTAGTGGACAGCCCTATGCCAATGTTGTGTTAGCAACCTTTGTAATAGGATGCTTAATTGTAGGGTGCGAATTTAGAATAGGAGTTTGTTGGAATTTAATGTACATAGCGTTTTTGTGTTATGCCGAAATTAAGTGCCAATCCGATAATAAGTGTGCTTTCTTGCTTATAACTAGATTATTTGGTCATTTTCGTTTTGGATGGCGGTCTGAAAGGATCTAGTTGGTGTTTTGCGACGGGTCTTCAAATCCCAACTGAACCTTAGCCAGACCGCAGTTGTTGTTATTGTTCTTAGCCAGACTGACGTGCGCTTTAATTTATATCCTTTGGAGCACGAACGTGAAGAAAAACATACCCTATCGCCAAAAAACCTAAACATCACCTGAAAAGCGCGGTTTTATAATTAGCACTCATATTAACTTTTGACTTAGAAACACAGACAGGCACGATTTGGACAAGACAGAGAAACAAAGTTTTTATAGACACTCTTCTATTTTTTTTTCTAATTACAATTTTGGCAAATTGAATGAGTATATCTTTTTGAGATTATTTTGTAGCCCTTAAAAGGCTGTTTTTCTGTTTGTTGACGGAGGGAAATCGCAATCTTTTTTACTGTCTAAGATTGCTTCCCTGTCTGGCAGCAGAATACAATACGATATGGCCTTCTTCTGCGGAAAGAGAAAGATAATTCTTTGGTGTCTATTAGACAGTCCACAAAACCTCAGTCTAATTCTTGCTGTTGTTGGTGCTGCTGCTGTTGTTCTCTCTGCTTCTGAAGACTGTATTTATCATTCCTCTCATGTTCTTTCTTAACTTCCTCTCTGAAGATATCTTTTACCAGGTCTTTGGCTATAGAGAGCTTCCTAACATTCTCTATCTCTCAAGTATAGGTATCTGGTTTATCCTGATACGATGTAATTGAACGTAATTTTCGTTCAGTTTAACTAGTCTGGAAGGCATGTTCATAGGTTAGCGAGTATACAATGGATTGTCAGACTGGAGACTCACTCGCTTTTTATGGTTCAAACACTGAGGTGATAGAAATAAATCTCACCGGCGTTATTGTCGAAACTTTATGATAGCTCATGTCAAGGCGAGAGATAGAGAGAAGTCAAAAGGCCTATATTCACAGTGTTGTTTTTTTTTTTAAACAAACGACAGACACGTTTTTTTTCAAAGTAACAAGGAACAATCAACAAGGAACAATAATATCAAACAAATTATTTTTGACAAGGTGACAATGTTGTGAAATCATGTGATATTTCCATTGATGTCATTGGTGTATACTACGTTTTCTAGCTAAAGACAAAAGGTAACCATAATGGTCACAAAAATTTCGATCTACTTTTTAATCGTTTCCAGGAGAATGACGATCAAATTAGATCACTAAATGTTTAATAATATATCAGACTGCGTTGGTGAATAAAATACACACAATATTGTCCACACACCATAGAATAGTTGCCTTGAAATTCACATTATTGCATCGTGTCGTCTGGGCATTTCTTCTCATGAAGTCAATGATATCGTCTTCCAAAAGTAGGTAATCCATACGAATCAAAATACTCCACACAGTTCTCTTGAGAAAAGTAGACGGCTACCCAGTGGAAGATAACTATCGTCCGAGTTGATGATATAAGCTTGATGGTCTTGATGTTTGTGATAAGGTAGTTAATCTTTAGCACGCACTACAGGATTCCAAGAAGTATTCAAAAGGTAGTAAAGTTCTCAGGTATCCATTTTTTCTTATTGATTTGTTTCTGTTGTTTCACAGGTAATGATAAGTCATCATTTCAATTCTGAATATTTGTTTGAAACGATCTGTCAAATAACCATTTCAACGCCTTGTTTACCAATTCTAAGAGAGCTTAAATGCGATAGATCTCTTGAATAGTCAATAAAGGACAATAATGATCACGCAAACCTTTATACCACTCATGCAACATGGCGTCTTCCATGATGAGACTCCAAGCTTCGTCCAGATACTCGTCCAGTTTTCTTCTTGACTCATCATCAGTCATTTATGGTGATGATTTTTTCTGGATTATCGTTTTGCCATCCCCAACAATCTTTCTGGCTTAAGCCATTAATTTTTTATGTCTAGTGTTTAGCAAAGTAAAACACTAAATGTTATTCTTGTTCTGGCCATTTGAACTTGACTACCTTGTCCTCTTTGTCTTAGCCAATCGCTCCTGCTTTCAAGGTATCTTAACATTCCCTAGATTCTTCACCATTCAAAGAAAGATAAGTGTCTTCCATAGTGTCTAACAATCTGGAATTACCTCTGAAACTGTTGATGTCTATTGTATTATCGTATTTGGCACACAGGATGACGTTGACCGTCTCGGTGAGTTGTTCTGCGAACAAAAGTTCCACACGCAGTTGACTAGATTTAATAGAGCGGAAATGTCCTTGTCAGTGCCTAGGTCTGGAGTGAAATCATAGCCCCACAAAGTGTAACCTCAGACATAATCTTCGAACAAAATGCCATGAGTGGTCTTGGTTCCTAGTTGTCAGGTAGCCACGTACGATCTCAAGTAATTCTTCTCGACACCAAACTTAGGTTCAGTGGGTCTGGTACACAAAGTCTTGTGATCGCAACTGACTTCGATCTTGGACACTCTGTAGTGCTTAAACTAGAAAGGATTGGTACTGACGGATCCGTTGAGGGATTCTTTGCTCATCTTACAAAGATTAAACGTTTGGGTAACTGTCCTTAAAACAGATGATCATCGATCTTGGATCGGAGTCCACCAGAAATGGTTAATGTATACAAGTCGTATCGGATACTTGGCGGTCGTTCTACTCAAGGTGTGACTGATAACGTTTATCACATTAGGTAGCACTTCTACGCGAAGCACGTAAAGTCTGGCTTCGACGATGATGGTTTTGTACTCGGCAGCATTAGCTATCAAATGGAAATCGGCACTGCTACAATTCTGTCTCAGTCGAATATCCACTCCATTCAGCAAATACTCGTCTTGCAACCACTTGTCCAAATGTAAGCGATCCATCAGCTTTAAACTACGTCCTTGTAGAATTTTCTTTGATAAGCGATAAATCCTGTATTGCATGGATTGTCAATTTCTGCTTCATTTACTGTGTCGTCAAACTTCTCCGGTGTGTCAGGTTTCCAAACCACACAAGTATCCAGGTGAGTGTTCTTGGTCTCTTTTCCGTACGTGAATAGATTTTCCAGGTATGCTTGGTAAGGGTAAGAATCAATGCTTCTGCTGATCGGTTTGTTATTCCAGTACAAATCCACTTCGATGAACAAGGAATGCATGAAATTATTGACGGGAGCTACTCTATCATTGTCTGCCGGATTGGTGTTGTCGGTTTTGTTCACTCTCACTTTCAGATACAAGTAACTGCTATTCAGATCGATGTAATCTTCGGTCTGTCCTTTGATTTCAAACTCGATGGGAGCAAAATTAGTCAAAGAGGAGACCGGATGAAATTATATTCTATTCTATTCTTGCATGGTCATCATAGTGGGTGGCATGGCAAACAGATCCAGTTCCGACTTGGAACAGACACAAGACTCAGGATGCATCGTTTTCTTTTTCTCTTTGCAATTTAATAATCAAAAACGTCTAACTCCCGAACAGTTTTTCTTTCCTTAGTCATTCAAACTCTAAGAGTGTGAAGTCCTCTGAAGGGGTGTCTTTGTCGTCTTTGTCTGCCTTATCATTCCTGTGGGATTAGGAAGTTAGGAATGGCTGACTCAGGACAAATCATGGCATTTATAGCAGTTTCTCGCCGACCCAAAAGGTCTTTGCATGTTTGAAGCAAAACATTTTTGCCTGCCAGTAAGAAAGTTTCTTTGGGGTTTGGCTTGTACATGATGGCATTTTGGAGAAATTCTTTAACGTGTGTCACCGCTGGATCTTTTAGGGTGCGCAATCCCTGTGTCACCACTGTACAAAAGGCTGATTTAAGCATATCTCCTAAACCATGTCTTCGTTGTCGTGCGACTCAGTGGTACACAGGATACATGACTGACAAGAGCTTAGAGTACTCGTTTTCGAAAATGAAATTTGACGGTGACTTTCCCTTTAGTGAATGGAATATTTTGCCCCAGATCTCCTTTTAAAGCAATTTTAACAGTGTCGAAATACGACTTACTGACTGAGGATTAAAAATTCACAGTGAACGTGATAGGTGTTTCCACCTTCCAAGTCAGCGTCTGTGGCAGAATGTATTTTGAAGGAATTACAGGTAGTAATGGTACGGAAGTGTGACCCACTATGTTGTACTCCACCACATAGGAGTACACAAATATCATATTCAGTCCTTGGTTCATTTCTACAGGGAATCGAAAATGTGTGGCAAAATCCGTGTTATTGAAAATGAATGTTGTTTCGTTAATTAACAGTTTTGGGTCTAAACCTAAAATGTCAAAAATTTCATACAATTCACTACAAGATTTAAAGGCCAATACTTTATTCTCTGAAAAGTTTATCAGGGAGCGATGAGATATTTTGTAGTACTCAATCGCCAACCTTTTCCCTGCTTTCACAAAAGCTTTTCCAAACATGGCATCGAACCTGTCAGCAATGGTGTTTACCAAATGTTCACCACTACAATAATACCTTGCAGGAATTTTTAACACATAAGTGGATTGATGAGCATTGATACCTTCTTCATTGGCATAGTCAAATACAACACTACTAAAGTGATCAGTCATTTAGTTTTGAATTTCTGCGTTATAAACTGATACCGGAAAATGTTTTGATTTTCGACGATGTTTTTTATTTGTTTAGAGGAATCATTTCCACCTAGCCACTTCCCAATGGGCTTCGTGATCCTATTGAATGACCTGAGGTATCTGGCCGTGAAACAGCATCAAGTGTTATTGGGAAACACATCCATGAAATTGTCACTGGGTAACGTTAAGGAAAATTTATTGCTCATAATTCCACAGTTCTAGTGTCAGAGGAATGAGTAAGAGAGGATGGTTAGGGTGACTGTTGGAACTAACGGTGGACACAAGGCTTCCGTTGTTGTCTAAGTCAGAGAATTATTTTAGATGGATTAAAAGAAGGTAACCAATGCAGCTACTGAGGAAAATGTTCCACAATTGTTTGTCTCCTTTTTGCAAACTCAGATTGGCAATAGCAGCATCGATGACACAATACATCACAAAGATATGGCATAAAAAGACAATTTGCGTTTTATACACACGTTATCCACACAACACCGACAAGCGTTTCTTTTGTAAATCTTGCAGAGAAGAACTGGGGGAAGAAGTGGTTACTGTAGTAGCTGAGGCTCTGTTGAAAGGCATGATGATCACTTCTTGTTAAGGTATATTATTTGAGAACCGTCGATCCATTTTTTTGTTTCCCTTCTTTCATTTTCACTTCTGTCGAAGGAGGAGTGGTCATCGTCTTTCAAAACCAAGCTTTAAGTTTTACTCGTTGAGGTGTAGGGGAAGGAATCAGCAAAGACGCTGAAATCTTACTAGGAATGGGAGCTGCTGAAAGTGTATTGAAAGACTTCTCGTGCCTTTCCTTCCTTAGGCATCCATGGGGCTACTTCTGTCTTGACTACTGCTGTTGGTGGTAGTGGTAGTGGTAATGAACTATTCATCAAGGCCTTAAAATCTTTCAGAGTGGGTGGAGCTGTTTCGTCTAAAGCTTTCTGGTGAAAGTGTGAATGTCGTTTCCAACAATTCACCGTACCGTAGAGATTTTTCCGTTTCGGACAAATCGTTGTGATCCATTAACGATTCCATTTCGTATTGCAACAGGGACATCTCGGTCAAATGAGGATTGGGAGGTAAATTCGGGGTTCGTTGTTCTTGCAAAAGATGATATTCCATCTATCGTTTCTAAGAGACTAAAGTCAGTTTTCGTCCTTCCATCAGATTTCAATGATCACGTCTGAGATCTTTTGACTCCAGTATCCTCCTTTTACCTTCTTGGTCTTTTAGCTTGGAATTAAGGCGGGTCAAATATGTGCCTCTCCTCTCAGTAAAGGGTTTGTAAAATTAAAACTGACATTAAGTCCTATCAGTGGTAAAAATCCTCCGTGTTGAACCCACATCTTTTTCTTTTGATGAATAGGTATGGGGGGGGGGCCATTTGGCGAAGAACATGTTGATGTTTGGCTGAGCAGTCTTTTCTAATTTTTAGTCAAAGGTATCGTGCCTCTCAAGACATTCAAACAACATTCGCACACGGTATTGATGACATTATTGGAGTCAGTTTGAATGAGTTGTTTTTGCGTGGGTTAAGGATCTTTCGACAGGACAGACAACATGTCCCAATGTTTGACAAAACGAAGAGGCAGTCCTTTCCTTTTCTTTCCTTTAGGGGTAGAAGAGGAATGTCTTTTTTGGGTGACATCTTTGTTTTGTGGATTCCGGGATACACACACAAAAAATACACTAACGTTGATGACTTGTCACACGGCCTTTTATCCTTTTTTGCAATATCGTCTTGTTAATAAGTATCAACGTGTTTTCCAAAATCGCCGAAGAATCCTCCTCTTTGGTAATTCCTCTTTTTCTGTGAATAAGTGTATCTTTTCTTTGGTTGACATTGATGCTTGACTAAGCGTTTTCTTTTTAAGACGAGACTGTCGTTTTCTTTATCTTTTTTCTGGACTGGAGACCGACGATGAGGTGACATCTTTGGGAGTACAGCAAACACTTGTATCTACGGTTTAACAGGAGTTTTTGTCTTATTTTTGGGAGCATGTCATTTAACCTTGCCACAAACTTTTCTGTTATCTTTGAAATGGCCAAAGAAACCTCCATTTTTATCTCTTCTCCTTTTCTTTGGACGAGTGTGTTTTTTCCGAGAGCGTCGCCGATGTTTGGCTAATCGTTTCTTAGGATGTCGTGACTGTCTTTTTCGTTTTCCTTTTCTTTATTGGACCGAAGAAGAACGATGATGGTAAAGGTGTACACTTCTTAGAGGGGATATCGTGGGGTATTCGGCAGCACAAAAAGAACTGATTGTAAAATTTAACTCATGTCTTTCTATAATGGAATGCGTCGCCACTGCTTGTCTTTACTGCGTATCAACTTGATGACAGACAACACACGTTGTGGAGGAATTTGCAATCGACCCAGTTCTTGTTTAGACAAATCTAGTAAACTCTGTATCATACCTGATATTTCTTGGACTTTAATTTTGGGGGAAGGTACTTAGTGATAAGCGGCTCCTGCCGCTACAGAGGAAAAGGTATCAACTTTGAAGGAGAAGTTTTTGGATATGTTCTCTTGTGGGTAGAAACCGTTTTCTGTGAGTTTTCATTTTCTTTTTTATTTGAGGCTGTGACTTGGACTTGACACCGTTACTCATTTCTTTTCTGAGGCTCTGACTTAGTCTTGACAACGTTGCTCTTATTCTTTTTTCTTCTGGATACGTCAGGGAGCTGCTTTTTTCTTGGGGACAATTTTGGAAGAATTAGGATCCCATTTTAAAAGTGAACAAAAGATGACACCTCCTATACGACCGCTACTTCCAGGTTTGAAAATTATTTGCTTTTTGGTTTGAGTGTCAATGCGAGGATCGTTCGGTTGCGTTAAGGCTGTTAACGAACAGACTGGTTTTATTATGATGGATATGTACTTAATAGTCGTGGATCTTTTGAGCCGGAAAATGCTATTTATTTTCTTCATCCTCTCTATACCAAGGAGTTGTGTCAGAGTAAAATGTATCGTATCCGTGAAAATTACTGATAGAGGTGTTGTTGTGTCAATCTGATATCTGTATCAGTGTTTGGTGAAAGTATACAATCATTATATATTATATGAAAAATGTATACTTTCGCCAAACACTGATATAATGACTCTTATTATGTTCTGATGCTTCGTATCCCAGTTGTTTATAGAAGTGTTATTTTGTCAATGTGATGCCCATATCATTATTTGGCGAAAGTGAGGTAAATCATATAATATATAATGAATTCTCACTTTCGCCAAACCATGATATAATGACTATTTTGTTATTCTGACATTTCGTTATAAATAATTATTGAACCAATCATTTACTGACCATATATGAAACTTTAGCCATGCAGAATGCTCGTTTATAACCGAAATGTCATCCTTGACTTAACCAACCATAAAATCCTTGGCTCGTATTGATACAATTCCTCCAACGTGGATCATCAAAACAATCTGGTTTGGGCCATTGTGGATAGTTGAGTGTGTAGTCTCATCTTGATGCATGATTTCTATCGTTAGCCGTTCATGATGCTCCAAAACTGTTATATATTATTTTGATCTTCTCGAATATATCTCTGATGGTCAATTTTGGTGTATGTTTTAACCGCGATTCAGGAAATACTGAAGACCAGTTGCTAAGTAAATCATTATAATATTTCAGTAAGCCTTGATCGTTAATCATGACCTCGATGTACATACGCAGATCTGAGCCTGACACCGGTATTGTTGTCACTAATAAATCGTCAGATACAATATCGGGTAGATCCAATAATGATAAAAAAATTTCCTTATTTTTACCAATTTCTCCTTGGGACTGATTTTATCGCTGCGGAATAACTCAGTTTATATAGCACGTCCTTGATGTTATTTATCAACAATTACTCGTTGAGCCCGCCTTATGCATGTTGAGTTTTTATGTAATTGTTCTACTTGCTCAACTGGCAATTTACCAATATCAAATTGAAATACGCTATTGAGATACGATCGTTTTGCTTCGTACGGTTCCAATTTCTCGTTGGCGTCGTATCTATAATAGTTTGGATATTCATCATGTTGGTTATTATCTTTCACGTTAGATTGTTTTATTCGATCACCTATTGATGTTTTCAGAAATTCATCAACAACAGGATTGTTTTTAATATCTGCCTTAGATGGTTTTTCATTGTTATTCTTCTTCTTCCATGTTTCATAATCATCGATTGGTGGTTATATTATCTGATATCCAGTATTCCTCATCATGTGTATCAATCTTGATGTAAAGTACATCTTAGAATTGTTCTCTTCGATAATATCACTGATATATGCAAATCTAAACACAGTATACAGTTCGCCAGCATTAGGAATTAGATATAATTTAGCATCGTTATCAATCAATCTTTCACGGTCAATAATAATCTTTTCGATACCCTCACGATATAAAGGTAGCTTGTATTCACGTTGTTTTATTGTTGCAGAATAATGAATCTCATCGATGCAACGAAATCTATGTAACGCCTGTTTTGTTGCTTCTATTGATCCTAGTTCCTCAGAAAACACGTACATTACCCTAAATATATCATCGATTATACTGACTCCTGCTTCGAGAGTGTGATTAAATATTACAACATCGATTTCGTCAAATGTGCTATTAATGTTACTGAAGACAGATTTCTTTTGCATTGGATTGGTATCAGCATATTAATATCTGACTCGATATCCAAGATGTTGTAGTTGTTTTGCAAGATTTTCTACTGAGTAATTAGTCCGTTGTTTGTTATGTGTAAAGATTGCGATTTTGTCATTAATGTCTTTAGATTTCAATCTATCGAGTAGATTATGAAGATTACTTGCATGTGAGTGTTCTATAATAAACTTTTTATCATGGTCTGGCTTACAGTCGTTAATGACGAATTTCATCGATGACCGACCTAATTTATCACGAAACAAAATCAAATCGTCATCGTTAGCATTTGCATCGAGAATAATTAAACTTTTGCATGCTGTTACTAATCTGGTAAATTTATTCCATCTATCTTTGCTATGTTTGACGGATGCAAATTGTTGTCTGAGAATTCCATGCCACTCGTCAACAATAAATATATCAGGAACTCCACGAACTATTGATAACAATTCCCATTGTACAACAACATGTCTTTTATCATCTTCATTAAATACAATACCGCCATCAATATCCATATAAGATTATATCTGCTAATCAGCTTTGATCTTCTCGGTAAATGTCTTTCTATATGATACGATGAGCACAGATTGTTCTGTTTTTAACGATTTCCACGCTGCTTCTGATGTCCCACTCCATATGCTGATCCGTCGATATAATATCCTGCTTCATGGTCGGGTAATTCAGCATATGAAAGATCTGCATTTCTATCTCTGATATATCCAGGATAGTGAAATCTGCGTTTCGCCTTAATCAGGTAACTGAGGTACCTTTTATCTTTATGCTGCTTAGCTATTTGTACTAACTCAGTGTTATTCGAAGTTCCAGTAATGATCTTATCGATTTCCTCATCAAAAGTACTTGCATTTGCCGGTATTTGTATTTGTTTTCCAGTTGATCTTGGACAGCATATCGAATAATAATTATAACCAAAATCATCACTGTTAATATATACGAGACAGTCATCACATCTATCCTCGATGTAGTCACGTAATTCATTATATCCATGACGACGTTCACAAATATTAGAGTAATGTCCTGGTTTCCTAGATATTATAAATCTGTTTTGTGATACATTAATTACGCTTTTCGGTTAATGCAACTGATATCCTCTGGAAATCGTCCGTGTTGATATCGTCAGAGTTTATTATTGTTTGGTCATCAACAATCTTAGGTATTATTATATGTTGAGGTTGAATCGCGGTTGGACAAACTAGTAATTCAGATGCATTATAATGGTTGTTGTGTGATATAAGGCGTTTACATAACGTCTGTTGACCTGGTTTGTACGATTTTGTACCGTTCAACTTTATACTATGTAGTCCAGCTTGACGATTTATTTTCCATTTTGGATTATATCCAGCGGCTGTATCGATTAAATCATAATGTTTTTCGAAAGTTACAGGCTCAGATTTACATAAGACATGACATCCGCTATTCGTCTCGAAGATAAATACTTTATCACGATCACATTTACATAATTGTGCAAAAAAATTAATTACCTCATCGATGTTTATAGGTTGGTTTGATGGCTGAATACGAATGAGACTGCCAGTGTGGTCATCTTTAACCTCTTCGAGTAAATATTTTGTATCGAGGTCAAATACAGAATATCTAAGTCTGAATCGTGGAATTATCTCAGTAACTGATGACTCACCTGCGAAGTGATCTGCAAATCTATCAAAGTCAGAATCAGCCAAGAAAACATAAAATTTATTGAAATGTTGGACAATTATTCCACGTGCATATATATCGTCGGAAAATAATGCAAGGTTCTCGATAGCCTCATCTTTATATTCGTGCCAGACAATATTACTGAATGACTTTAAAAACAGTAAATTGTACTCGTACAGATAATAATTATTATTCTTGATTAGATCATTTAATTCGTCCTGAGGAGCATTCAATAATATATTTCCGATTCTTTCGTGATATTCCGGTTCATAATCAAAATTTCCTAAATAATTATTTTCATTTAAACAAATATATATTATTGTATACAGATTGAGGAGTCTGTATCACAACGCCATTACTGATTATATCTATATTATTTTCCAGCTCGTTATTTTTTTTCTCCCAATTTTATATATTAGTAAATTATATTTAATGAAATATTTTGGTTAAATTATTATTTCATATTTTAAACAAAAACAATAATACACTATAATATAATGCCGTTTCAAAAAGGTGAAAATACGTGTAAATATTTACTTCAGGGATCAACAGAATTTTGTAATAAGCGATGTTATGGCGAATACTGTGGTGTACATAATTATCTGCTAAAAAATATTGTAAAAGGACTAAATCCTTGTATTAGCTGTGGTGCTGGAGTACGAAGTAACCTTGGTTTATGTTATCGATGTGGTGGTAAGAATTTTCGATCAAAAGTATATTATTATAAAACAAGGACCAATCGTAAAAAAAAGGAAAAACTCCAACAATAGAGGACTTTACTGAAGTAGCGTAAATGTCAGAATTACGGAACAGCAGATTTCGATAATAAATATTTGTTGTTGTTGTTGTTGTTTGATGACGAGGCATCAGATTTCAGTAATAATCATTCTATTTGAGAATGGCGAAAGTGAGGTAAATCATATAATATATAATGAATTCTCACTTTCGCCAAACCAAGATACAGTCATCGGATTAACACAACAACCACTCCACTGCATTATTGTTAAATTTTAATCATTATAATACTTCAGTATAATGAAAAAAGAAGATGATCAGGAAAAGGAACGCCGTGATCTAATATTCCGTTACCTTCGAGTAAATAAAGAGCTACAAGAAAAAAAAACACGTATTATTGATGTTCTAAAGCGCTTGTTGATGAGCGAAATATACAGTGCTCATTATCTAAGATTGATAATTTCCTCGTGTAGAAAATGGAATACAAGGCTGAAAGAGCACGAGAAAAGTAATCATGATGACGATGATAATATTTGTCTAGATTGATGGACTCAGTAAATTGAATAATTATTAATATTATTTTAATAATGGCCGCCATAAGCGAGCCACATTCTGCAAGACTCGCACGAGAGCGACTAGAAGCGATCAAGAAATATTTACCTGTTCGTGATGCTGTCAAACAACAATTACAACAGCGTCAAGAATCTCAAATTGATTTTGAAGAGGACACCAGACAGTTATTCAGGCCAATTACTAGACAACAAAACCACTTCTACCTGTGCTTGAGAAAACTGCAGAGGCAACTGGCAAAATAGCGAAGAGGACCAAACAAACTAAACAACTTCTGCGTGATCTTCCCACTGAGATCGCTGTTTCATTACCGATTGAGGAAGTAGAAATCGAAGAACAAGAAGAAGAGCCTGAAGAAGAACCAGCAAAAGAACATAAAAAGCGTGGTAAAATTAAATTGTACGATAAATTCAATGATGAATACGTGAATGAAATTAACTTAATTAAGGATGAAATCCACATGGCTGAATATGCGGTTAATAGTTTTAATGACAGAAAAAAAATTACTAAAACAAAAGCACGCCGACGAAAATATTAGCCGTGAAATGTGGTACAAGTGGCTTTTTCGAATTCGCTATGATACTAATCAGGCCAGAGACGATGATCTGAGATTTATGAAATACGCTGATGATATCGATGAGTATACGAGATTTATTAGACTAATACCACAGGAACAACAACAGCATATACTGATGATAAAAGAGGAACGAGAAAAAGCAAAACCGAGAATACCGTCGTATAAATTGCCGCGATCACCGGGACATCCATCACTGGCACAGCAATCACCACCACCAATACATCAGTTATTATCGCCAACTCAACAACAGGAGGAAGAGGATGAATTTTTAGATACATTAGAACCATCGACTGGAAGGGGATTTACTAATCAAGGTTGTGGTCTCGTTACTCAATGTCCAAACAACATCCTCGCAGACGATGAACGACTTGAAATTCTCGTTGGAGGAAAACGAGCCGGTAATAATTCACGTGAGGTCATTAATGAGATTTCAGATATTTGTAGAAGATTTTTTACGGGTAAAATCATGAATGCGGATGTATATCGGTCACTTATCAATGAGATCGTCGAGGATTATTATAGCGATTAATTAAATATTTAATAATTATTATAGCTGAGTCGCTCTCCAATATTCATTATTATTTTTTTTGTCTTATTTTTGATGATGAAATCCAGGAGCAGCAGGGAGGGTGAAGAACAACAAAAATTGGGTCGCTTTACAAGTAGACAAAATCGCCTTACAAAGTCAGGAAAAATAACTTCAATAACAGTATAACAAAAATGAGCTAACCTAACCGTATGGAAATATAATCAGTTAGAGACTTTGGTTTAGTGTTATTGATCCTTTTTTCAGCCTCTGTAGGAACCTTTATTTTTCGTTAAGGACTCGAGCAAAATTTTGTAGGGTTCACTCTTCCTGCTGCTACATACATAAAGACCTAACAATGTATCCTTATAACTTATCTTTACCTTAAAAATTTACAGCATGTTTTTCTGTTTCTTATTTTGTGGTGTTTGTTTTTATTTTTGTAGCGATATCATTATGGTTTTTTTTTTTTAGAATTCTTTTTACGTGTTGCCAAATGTTGTAAAGCGCTTAGAACTTCTAAAGATTAGGCGCTATATAAAGTCTTCATTATTATTATTATTATTATTATTATTATTATTATTATTATTATTATTATTATTATTATTATTATTATTATTATTATTATTATTTCTGAGCCATTCCAAGGATCGAAAATGGCGAAAGAAGGCTTCAAATCGCAAAACATTATAGAAAAATCACACGGGTCATGTAGGCAATTCAAAACCGACTATTTCAGTAATGGGTGTAATTTATTAGAATTTGAATCTTCATACCTTTAAGTGACAAGTATTCACTTCATTTGGATTCGTATACATCAATATTCCTTTGGAAGGTCATTATTTACATGCCACAGGGTTCATACTGTAAAATTAATGTTAAAGTACGTGGACCATTTTGGACGAAATGAAACCTAAAGTTGTCATCCAGTACAATCCGGATTGAATGTCGCGCGTTGTGATGTCTCAACAAAAGATACGCATATTGATAAATTGGGATAAAAACAACACAAACGCCGATAATATTTTGAGAGAAACGGATGACGTCTTTATATTTTTAAAAAACAACTACGTCATTATGTAAGAATATAAATCATATGCATCGTCACACACACACACATACACACACACACACACACACACACACACACGATTTTTATTTCATGCCAATAGATAGTGTGCATGGAGATATGAATAAACTCATAAAAGAAACTTAATGGATTCATAAATTAGATACTTTGTATCCTAATGACCTTAATTCTAATGCACTATATAAAATTGTTTAACTATTTTTTATTTATTCATAAATTGTATATCCTTTATAACAATATTGTATTACTGTTAGTCTCTATTTTATTTATTATTTTGCATATTGATAAACATATTCGTGCTACCCTTGAATGTGAGGATTCCACTCGACGCACTCATATTTTGACATAGGTTCAGTACATGGCCATCATTGCAAAAGTCCATAGCGATAGATAATTTTAGCTTTGAAATTTCTTGGTGACAGTCAAGGTGCAAAGCATTCAATAATCAGAATTGAAATAGACTTTGGTTAAAGAAAATTAATGTTTAATTTTAAAAGAACAATTTTTATTTATTAATTTTTATTAATGAGCCTACACGATTTGTCTGATATATTTACTCACCATGCTGCTGGAACCAGTAAAAAATACTTATTATTTCTTGATACTGAAATAATTGCTTTTATGTTAAATTTATTGAATATTTTAATCACCTCCCTAAACACTATCGAATTAATCACGGTGTAGCTTTGTGTCATTGTTTTATGTTGTTTACAATTGGTGTTTTAAGCCAGTGGCTCGATGACATTATTGTTGCTAAAAGTAGAAGAGATCAAGGACTTTGAAGAATAGTTTATTAATAGGACAGTGCTTAAATTATATTTGATTAATGTATTCAAGATTATATTCACACAAACACAATTATTATTAAAAGTTTAAAGTGGTCTTTCACGCAGTTACTTTTAAAGTAAGAATCGTTCTGTCTTTAAATCTTAAGATATGAATAGAAACTTATTGATCGTGTCTGAGGATTGTTGTATATTCCTATATTAGACGACTCAGATGTTGCTGTGAAAATGGAAAATTAGGTAATACCTTTCTAGGGATATGTTCATTGCACGACTCTTTTAATATCCGTATTTATGGTATATGCGGACAAGGAATTGACCACGGGCGCTGATTTCTATTAGTAAAAAAACGGAAAACTATAAATTGATAACAGTTGGGAGAAGGTTAGTAGGTGTTGTCAATAGCTTTCGCCGTTTCCGTCGCTCCGACCACAGGAGTCTGCAGTTTTATCAATAAAGCACGACGTAATTTCTGACAACATGAAATCACCTTAACGGTATTATAGTGTTATTTTATTTTACCGTTAAGGTGATTTCATGTTGTCAGAAATTTTGTCGTGCTTTATTGATAAAACTGCAGACTCCTAAGCTACGATGTCGTAGCCTCAACTTATTTTGTTGTCCACAAAAGGACTAGGGTACTAATATTAGTACTACAGACTACTGTGGCCCGACTGAAGAATCCAAAGACTGTCCCAAAACACTCTCACCAAACCATAATAACATATATACAATTAAATATAGTTGAAAAAAGTGATCAATGTAATTATGCATTATATATTTATTGAGTAACATCAATTAACATTATTAACATCAATTAACATCATTAACATCAATACAGTAGAGTTTTTATTTTACCCTTGTTGGTCATCGTCAAAAGAAAGACCCCAGGACATCCCAAGACTTGTGAAAACAACGCAGACACCTCAAATTATGTTTTACAGTTGGAATTCTTGTATCACTTGACCGAAAATTATCCATTTATTTAATCTTAAATACCCCAAAATTGAAAATAAAGAATCCAAGTAATTTAATCTGATTACCTCATATATCACAGTAGTGAAGAGTTGTGGTTCGTGTTTATTAAGAAACCATTATTTCTAGGATTACAGACAGTCAACTTTGTGTTCTTATTGGTTCACTGTTTATTTTCATTGTTCTGCCAATTCAGTTCAAACACAAATTTTCCACGTCTTGGTTTTAGATTATTTTCATTGTGCGACTCTCACATTTCATAGTAGTATTGGAATCTATGACACCTTTGCTTCCAACAAGAGACCTTATGACTGTATCAATTCTTACCTTGTTTTTTAAGTAAAACTTAATATTGTCTTTTAGATGTTTTGTGCACAAATATCATTTTTCAGAAGAAACATCTGTTTGATAGCCATGGTCCAAGCTATCTCATTGTCTGTGCTAAATTCCATATCCTCTGATACTTGCATTTCAGTAGTCTCCAAATCACTATCAAGTTCTGTTGCCACATGTTCCAGGAATGTTTTCTAAGCTTTATATGACATGTCTTTGTGCAGAAGTAGAGGTCCAAGAAAGATAGGATGGTGATTTGTTGTTGTTGTTGTGGGGCTTAACACCATTTTTCAGCAACCGATATTCTATACATGGTGCCATTATTAAAAGTGGAGGAAGAAACTGGGAAATCTGTGGAAAGAACCACAACCTACGAGATGATAATGGCAAGCTTTCTAACATATCCACATTTGCCGATCGAACCCACACAGAGGTCAGATGGTATTGATCCGTAGCGGAGAGTGCTTTAGACCACTCAGCCACTTGGGGCTACTGTCATAATTGTGTCTTATATATATATATATATATATATATATATATATATATATATATATATATATATATATATATATATATATATTTATATAAAGTATTGAGTGTCCTAAATGAATTCCATTAGTTTCGAATGTCTTGATGGACTACAATGATGCAATTCAAAATGTTTTTGAATTTGAATTAGTTTACAATAATTCTAAAATAAATTATGTCTTAAAGTTAGTGAGCACTTAGTAATTTCAATGAATAATTTAAATAATTCCTCTTGATTTATATTGGAAGACAACTATAAGCTCTTATTACAAATAGATTCCCATAGTTATACTGTTTTTCACTGGACCTAGATGTGAGTCATTCTAATGGGAACTTCCATTCAAACTTTAATCAAGTCTGTTTCCAGAATATTCTGAACTCTAAATGCTATTTCAAGATCTTATTTACAATTTACATTAATGGACAAAAGAAAGTTATGTAAACAAATGACCATTAAAGTACTATGTACAATCACTGACAAAAGTTGAACACAGTATCAACATTCATAGTAGCAGTAAAACAATAATTTTGTTGAATGAAGCAACTGGGAACAATGTTAAAAATTTTGAAAAGTTTAATGGACATTTGTTATGGTTGTATATTATTTGGTTCAAAGATATATAAAAACTTCATTTTAAATGACTGTTTTTAGCATTATAAGTTTGGACCTATTTGCACATTCCTCCTACTGCTTTAAAGCATTCAGGCAGGGAAGAAAATTCACTTTGTCCTTAAATTAGAGACCAATGTAAACTCAGCAGCTAATTAAATGAGGGAAATCTCTAATCAGTATCACAATAGACTTGCATAAATCATGTCATGCTGATAAAAGTATTTGTATTCCTTTCACTAGGAAGGTTTCTCAAGTTTTTCTTTACCAATGTGTATTATTTAATGACATGGCATAACTAGAATTTCTAAAGATAGTCAAAATTGGTGGAGAATAACCTTTTACTTAATATATCAAAGATAGCAAGCTTAGGTTCTTGTAAACTGTATTCGGATTTTAAAAACGATAGAACTCAATACATACATATGAACCTACTTCATGGAAGGGTTTTTCTTCCAAATTTAGGGTTGTCTCCCCTCACTTTCAGAAATTTCCAGTGTTCATAAAATGATTTAGTGAAAAAAATCTTACCTCATTTTTTTCATAGTTTGATTCCAATGTGGTATATTGACAGTAATACTGCCTATGATCACTTGATTGAACTGGCTTAAGCAGAGCAGGACCATGTATTTGCCAATTTCACCCTTTGATTCTGTCAGCATATTTAGCTGTTTTCTGTATTTGAAGTTTGTTATAAGTGGATTATACTAAGTTGAGAAAATATAATTCTAATGAATTAAAGACATTAATTGATTTTATTGGGTTACTAAAGAGCCCAGTTATCATAAAACATTAAACATCACTTTGAATCTCTCATCAGCATTTATTCTCCTTCAGTGCTGAAAGTTTTCAGAATGGATTGCGAGTCTGTACTATGTAACTTGTGGATGGTTAAAAATGTTAATTATGGTTAGATTACTCTCGAACTCAAGTGGTATTACATTGGGGCAGTTTTATTCTGTGTTTAAGTTTGCCAAAACATGTAAGTGTGCCAATGTCAAAACACTAAAATGCAAGCAACCAAAATATCACAAAATCAGATGATTGTTGGAAACAGGAATTTCAATGTTTTGCAGTCTTGTTCAAACAGACATGAATATATACACTGCTCTTCATGTAAAGCTGATTTTAAAGTCTTTCATGGTGGCAAGAATGATTTGTCATGCAAAATTCCAATCTCTTAAAAGCATATTAACTGCAAAAACAAATACCATATTGCTAAAATGCATGTTTGCGAAATCAGCATCTAATGTGGATAAAGTTTGACATACTATGACACTATTTGCCAACTTTTTAGCTGAACATGAGCTCTCATGAGTGACCATCTTGAGTATGCAACCAGTGATCACAAGTTTTAGGCAAAATATGTATTCAGCACTACTGTGAATAATTGCATTACAAAAACTGATGTAAACACCATGCAGCTTGACATATTCTTTTGTAAACAAAACTTAAGTATATGTCACTAACTGCAATTGTAATCAATAATGCCAGGGATGAATGAGGTCATTATCTTAGTTTTTAATCTGTGCTAGTAAGTGATGATCATTTTCTAGATTTCAATGACATTATTCAAGAGTGGTAACAGTGATGATATTGATAACAATAAGGGTGTCAGCAAATTAGATTTAAAATTACAAAGGGTGTGATGGTATACTGTATGTGTTAGTGTGTAACAGAATTGAAGCTGAGTGAGATTTCTCTGTTTGGACTAAATGAATAACAACACAAAGCGATGAATGATTGGATTTATAAAATGTGATACTAGATAGATAGATAGATATATATATATATATATATATATATATATATATATATATATATATATATATATATATATATATATATATATATCATCCAATATCGATATAAGAATGAATGATCAAAGAAAAGTTAAAAATGGTATATATCAAGAGATTAAAAATGGAAACAAATTAGCCTGGAATGCTGTATTATCATGGTACTTAATTTTGATATTGGTACATATTAAAACTGTTTTGCTGATTACTTATGATTTGTGAAGTTCTAAAAACTTTCCCTCTTTCTGTTCCTATAGCAAATCTTTGTCAATTGAAGAGAGTAAATGAAAATAAAACAGCATTAAGTGGCTGATGAAGATTAACATACCATGAGGAACAACTCTATATTTTTGAAGTATTGGCATAACTTGCATATGATTGCATGCAAATATTATAATAAATGTAACTTGCAATATACCTATGAGAAGGAAATTGTCCTTTTAAAAGTATCAATCATAAAGTAAAGAATAAATGAGTTCACTATGTCAGAAACAAAACTTTCAAACAAGCACATGAATGAACACAATATTTGCAATGTTGACAACAAACAAAAGATCAATTGAAGGTACTTGTATAGTAATGATTGCCTAATGTTTATAAGACCCATGGGATAAAATCTAAATGTGTACGAGTTGTTAAAAAATGTAACTGAAATGGACTTAAGTTTTGAAAATCTAACAATGTGATTCAGGCAGTTTATCTTTTCTTTCTTGCACAAAATGTTTCTGAGTTGGATTTTTGGTGTTGATATTTCCTATCATTTAAGAATGACAAGAGAAAAAGTGATGAAAGGTCAGATAATACTTTTAGATTTTAGAAACATGATGGGTATAGAGAGAGAGCTCACAATTATACATCAAAATTATTTCCTCTACCTTCTAGATGCCACTCATACATAACTGAAATACCTCACCAGTAGTTTGCTTGTCATGGTATTTGCAGGAGAGATTGATTACAAATTTTGTTTTGTTTAGAATCAATCAATGGCTGACAGTGTCTTAGAGCACTGTATATTCTGATGATGTTTGGAGCAGGGGTGGCAGAGATGTCAGCAATAAGTGGGGATAGGAGAATGAGGTTTGATCCACTGGACCATTTATTCCCCAAATACAGACAATCCAACCCTTGGTTGTCACATGATGGCAGCAGCTTGGAAGACTTCATCCTTATTGCTGAATTTTCAGAGCGTGAGGGACCAAAACCTGTGGTAACATTGAAATACTGAATAAAATTACTGTACATTACAGGAACTGTACCAAATGTCATGATTAAATAAAATTTGAAAGACCTTATCTAATACTACATGATTTATTCACATTATTGTGCATTATAGGGACTATACCATATGCCACATGATTAAATCAAGTTATTGTACATTAGAGGGACTGTACTAATTGACGGGTGATTTTATAAGAGGGATTGTATTAAATTATACGTGATTGAATCAAGTTAGTGTACATTATAGTAACTATACTAAATGATGTGATTAAATAAAGTTACTATATGTTAGAGGGACTGTACCAAATGCTGCATGAATGAGTCAAGTTAATGTGCATTAGAGGGACTGTACCAGATGACACATGATTTAATCAAGTTATAGTACTACCTTGGTAGACTTGGAATTAAAGAAGCTATTGCAAGTAACAAATATTTTTACATTCATTTGAAATCTGGTATATAATCATTGTCATTAGTCTGAGAGTATCTCAGACACAAATTCATCAAATTACAAAAGAATCAGTAGACCACTGTGATATATAACACACATCACTATCAAGCTATTAACCTTTTATTCTGTCACATAAGTTGAAAATATATTTTTTAATCTGTAAATACCAGACCTGTCATCATCCAGAATTCTCATTGATTTGTATTCTTGGTAGCAAAAGCAGAGAACAGGAAGCCAGCCTACTACTTGTTACAGTGTTTTTTCTGACCCTATTTGATGCAGAATAGTATATCCCCATATCAGGGGGTGAACATCTTTTTTGAGAGAACCTTCTAAGAGGGAAACTTATGTATTTAAATGCCAGAATTTATTGAACAATTATCATAAACTAAATTGAGGTTATTATCAATAGTTGTAATTTTCAGTTGTAATCTGGATAAGTGATATTCTGTTAATTTTATGTATTTTTTTACCATTTTTACAGCTGGTCATTCCTAAAGATGGGGGTCAGGGCTTTGATCAAAATGAGTTCAGTGTGAGGATTCTAGCTGTGGACCACCACTCCTCAGTAACAGAGTAGGTTTCAGTGTTATCCCCATGCTAATAAACATATGTATGTTGCTGTTACAGCTTTCTAGCCCAGCTACACCATCTGAACAGGCTGTAATATAGCTACACCTTCTAAATGGGCTGTAATATAGCTACACCATCTAAATGGGATGTAATATAGCTACACCATCTAAATGGGATGTTATATAGCTACACCATCTAAATGGGCTGTAATAAAGCTTGTGAGAACACTAATTTACTGTCAGTAGATCCATAATAGTGAGATTGTTATTTACACTGATCAGTTAATGCTGTTTACACAGTGTGTTGATTGTAACAGGTATCTTGAGACAGATACACAGGATTACACCTTATGTATCAGCAAAAGGCAGGCAACCCAATGTTTTCATTAGTATGAACATAATTAAATGAACAAATAAAGTGGTATTTCTGGTTCTCTTTGATACATGTAAATGATTCTTTCCCAGTTGGATGAATATGCAATAATTCACAAGAAGAAACCTGAACAAAGGGATGAATAAATGCAGCAAAGATTGCATCATGACCTTTCCACATAACTTAAAGCACAGGCTGTAAAACAGAAGAAAAATGGTTTTCTTTACTATGTATCAAGAAATTTGATTGAGAAATAGATGTTTGCTGAACTGTAAGTTTATCCAGTTTTTGCAGTTACATGTATTTGACATTCATTTTAAATATATATTGAAAGGGAGGTCACTTGTGTTGCAAGTATATATTTTGCTATTCTTATTACCAGCTAAAGACATGTTTATGCCTTGTCAATTGCATTTTTGTGTATGTGTGTGATTTGGGTTTTTTTTAACAATTTTTCAGTCATATTGCTACAATATCTGCATTTTCACAGTTTATAGTGATATCTAGCACTGGGGCATCATGCTGCAGACATGTTGCATCATGTCACACCCAGTCACATTATCCTGACACTAGGCTGACCAGTCCTAACACTAACCTCTTAATGCTGAGTGCCAAGCAATGCAGCTGCATGTACCAATTTTATGTCTTTAGTATGACTTGGCTGGGGTCCAAACCCATGACCTCACACATCCAAGACAGATGCTCTAACCTCAAGGCCACCAGAGCAGTCTCATCTTGTTTGTAAAAACTGAAGTGCAGGAAATGTATTGATTTTGTTTTGATCAACTGGCCATTAGGCCATTTGGGGGTATGGTATGTTTTGCATCCATAAGTGATGTACAACCAGAGACCAGACATTTTAAAAGAGTGCAGTTTCATGTTACAAATTTTGACCGTATGGATTTTGTATTATTTATTTGTTATTTTATATACCTTTTAGAGAATTTTAACATCTTGTCATTTTTTTACCGTGTAGGACTACATGTTCACATTTATTTAGTGGAATGGGTTTATGTTCCTAAAATAATTTTAAAATTTGTAACATTTTTAGAACTTAATTTTTAATCAGCATTATCTAGCTGGCATTGTGCTGAATAATGTACTGTTAAACCCAGTAAGTACTTATGCAGTCATCAGCATGGGATAACATTTCTACAGACAACATCCTATGACTCGTATCTTCCAACCAACTTTTCTTGCATTTGGCACATGATAGACTGGTTCTCTTAATATCTAAATCATTTCTCATTCATGCAGTCATTTCAATATTTAGTTGCTATCTCAGTCTTTTTCACCTGTTTTACAGTGGTTTCCATCTAACAGAAGATAATCAAGTGGTGATGGAGGATTCTGAAAATGAAATTTATACATTTGTAAGTTTTAAATGGCATTTTGAAAGGAATGACAGATGTAATAATTGTTTATTCACTCATTTCGAATATATATTCATGGGCTATATCTCACATATTGCCACATGAAATTTTTATGGTTGCCTATTTATTGAGTCATGTATCTTGGTCCCAGAAATAACTCCACATCAGAATGCCTTCAAATTATAGATTATAGATTTTTTTCATGAATGATTTCAATGCAACTTATTCTATACATGCTCAAAAGAGTGATATGTGTAATCTGTCATGCTGGTACTGGAGTTACCGATAAGTTCACTATTGATACACAACTTTGCACTTAATACAGCTGTTGTATGCACATGCACAGACATCATCTAATAATTAGACAAATCATATTATAAACAGACATTAAGTATAAATTTAAGACAGTTTAGTGAAAAGTAGACGATGCAGACAGCATTCTTTTACATGTGGCATGTGATAGCTCCAGAACCACTTAGTCCTGTATCAGCAATGAACTCCTCCATAACTCTAGGGCATATATGGCAGATTATATATATGCAGATCTCTCTTTTTCATCGTGTATCTAATGAGATATGTTGCTTTATTTTTTTTATACAAATGTTACTGACTGTTTAATTTCATTGAAAAAGTGAGAAAAAAAATACAAATTATCTTGAACATTTTTTTTAAGGCTCCAAAACTCAATATTTTTACAGATTGATGGTGTTTTATCTACTTTACAGGTTCATCACTTGGTACTGAATGATTTCCTTGCCAGAGGCTATGTGAGACCATTTTGCATTAGCTACATCACAAAGGATTCAAGGTATAAATCAAATGCATATTGTTAGGAATAGGCTCTTACAAATGTAACAGAAAAGAGTGAAGACAACAAGCTTTGTAAATTTAACAAATCATTTCTTTCTCTAGAAAACAAAAGTAAAAATGAGAAAAAGAACTTATAGTTTTACATATCAAATCCAAAATAAATCCAATAATTAAACAATAGAAGTCCTATTATTAAAAACATCCTGAATGAATCGAGTTCAAGTCCCAGTGAAATCTAAAATAAAAGGTGATGATGTATGTTGTAACCTTCAGAGTATAGATGTGTCAACATTTCCATGTTGAATCACAGAAAATATTAATCCAGTTTTGAATTCTAAATAAATTTCAATAAATGTCGTATCCAAGAATTTCATAGGAGCACTTATATATTTCCATGGAAAAGAATCACTAATTCCATAACGTAAAATTTCAACTCAAACTGGTCACAAGAAAACACCTTTTAAGTGTCATCGGTTTGGAGCCCCTAATGCCCAAATTCTATCCAGGAAACAGCTACCGTATTTAATGTTATTTTTCGTTCATGAAAACCTAATTATTAATTTTGGTGTACAAAAAATTACATGTAAAATAAATAATTATCATTTTGTGGTAATGTATAAAAAATAAAGGGATATTACCGAAACAAGGTTGACACTCGATAACCTAATGCACAAAACAAATGTACAAATTCTGTTTCATTCTGCTCTGAACTCAAGAATCTGATTGTTGTTGAGAGAGAGAGAGAGAGAGAGAGAGAGAGAGAGAGAGAGAGAGAGAGAGAGAGAGAGAGAGAGAGAGAGAAAATAATCTTTATTGTTCAGGAATTATTGACCTGTCAGCTGTATTATTCCTTATGTAAACACTACAAGGGCACCTTTATATTCCATTGGCAATTAAAACCTGAATAAATAATAAATCATTTTTGTTGTACCTGCAATAATGGGATCCATTGTCAGTAGGTCACATAGCAATGCAGACATAATATACATGCTAATTAAATTAAATACTCTTCGACCTTTAGCTTGGTCTTTTCCAATAAATACTGGATTGAAGACCTCAAGTCACCTCAACAGATCAAATAAGGGAGGCTCTTCATAGGGGAAATGAGGCTACACATGGGGTGTTGAAAATGTGAATGACTAGCCTATTAGCTCAAGAACAATAATAATCTACTGAATATTATGCTGAAGCCATTGAAAAAAATGCCCAGTAGTCTGTGGTCTTCACTTCATCCTCTGCTGAGATATTATTTTTACTGGATAAATAAACTCAAAAGGCTTCAGAACTAATTTTCAAATGTGCATGTTTCTTGGCTACAGACTGACGTAATAAAGAGTGCTCATTAATGATGTTGTCCAGCTGTTAATGAATAGCAATATATATTGTAATGACAACAACAAAGCAAAAACATCACTCATATTTTCTTGCCAATATAAAAGACAAAGAAAGGTAATATGATGAAGTTTAACAAAGCAGTTGCCCATTCTGAATAATCTAAGCAAAGGGTTTTCTACACACATATAATTGGTGAATATTTCTTTATCGGTAGTTGTTTTTTTTTCTTTTTCATTATTAGATGCCTCAGTTACTCATTTACATGAAGATATTAGATAATTGGGTTTGTGTTTCATTGAGGAAGCAAATATTTATATTCTCATGTGGGATTATAACAGGTATACTCGGCAAAGAATAAATTGGTTGTTTTGCATATCTAAGTGATACATCGTTTTATATAAGAAAATTAATAAGTTAAAAACTTTGATAGCTTTTAAATAATTATTATTATTATGGCTTGATGGTGTACAAAAATTAAGGTGTGCAAAAAATAACATTAAATATGGTATACACTAATTTAAGATGCCAAACAGATTCCCATATGAGGGTCACATGGTCATCCTTCCAGAACAAAATAGAAGCTTTTTACAAGCCTAACATATGTACTCCCAGTATGGCCTTAACTGAAATCAATGGTTCTTACTCTGGGAATGAATTAAAACAAAATTTTAAATTGTCTACCAGAACCCTTACTGGTTCAGAATCAAAGTCAGCAACTAGATACAGTGTTTCTACTACTGGTTTGTTTACCATTAAATAAAAAAGTCAGGTCAGACAGAACTGAACTGAATTTCTGGACAATGTCAAATCCAGTAAACAAAGTTACCTTACAATAGCATGTAATGGAATAAAAAAAATTAAAACTAAGAAACAAATAATTAAATTATATGTACATAACAATATATTTAGTGATTTTGTGGTCATAAATTGAATAGTGATCCTAAATCCCATCCTTAATTACCCCCTAATCTATACAAATCTGCAGTCGATAAATTATAAATGGCAAAAATCCAATCCTTAATTACCCCCCTAAATGGTATAATCTCTACAAGTCTGCAGTTGCTAAATTATAAATGGCAAAAAAATCTTGTTTTTTATGTTAAAGAAAAATGACTTCTATATGGTATTGATTGTAATGATCCTGTATGTAACAGCCACTGTTAAGATGATTTCCATTATTATTGATGCAACAAATGTTGCAGCATCTTTGCTTGCCTAGGGCCATTCAGTCATTTTGTTCCACATCATCTCTTGTCATAATTAGCTAGCTGAAATAGTATCTACTGCTTGACTATCTGATTAGATTCATATGGCTACCAAGTGTCCCATTTTTCCTGTATTTGCCCTGTAATTTGGACCTGAATATGGGTTTATGTTTTTCTTGTTAAAAATACTTTTTTTCTTATTAAAAAATTTTAAAATTTCATGCAAGTTTCTTTATAGAATGGGCACTCGTATCCATTCTGTAATTGAATGTATCCCATGTATATAGGGGTATTGAATTCTAGAATATGATTCATTTGAAATTGTGGCTACGGTGACAGTATTTAACCACTATAATGGATTGCACAAAAGCAGGTGCCACAATCACTTTATCTTATCATCATTATATTACACTTCTAGTCTTGTTAAAAAATGAATGCAAAGGATTCATAATTTTCTCCAGCAAAGAAAAGAAAACAGAAATGGAAGGATTCTTATCCTGTGATATTTATATTTGTGAAACCGTCTAGTAAAGGAGAAAACTTTGCTTTTTGCAAATTGTGTAATTGTGATGTTACTATTGGGCATGGAGGTACCCATCACATAAAACAGGATGAAAAACCTAATAATCATTAGCTTGCTTCTTCATCATTGACAACTCATTCTGAACATACAGCATTTATAACTGCCAGAGAGAGAACCTTGATGCAATACGATTCGAAGTTTGTTTGACTAAATTTCTTTTAGAAATGAACCCTTATCATTTACTTTTGTTGGTGATTTATTTCGTACACTTTTGCTAGACAGTAAAGTTGCAAATGCCTCCTTGATGTTCTAGAATGAAATCAGTTAAGTTAAAAAAAAAATAACAGAATTCAGATCATCAATGAAAGATGGTAAATTGGAATTGATAATGATTGAAAAAACAAGTTGGAAAAGGTTCTATAAACAGTCTGTATCTGCACCTTCTAAATTAGCATTTTTGAATGGGCACCTGATGCAAGAGTTTAACACATGCATCTTAGATATTAAATAATTAATTAAGTTACTGTCCTACTTTTCTGATGCTTGTAGATGTTGTAAATAGTTACATATGCATTAAACTTTTACAAATCAGTATTTGTTCTTGAAAATCATTAGTTTTGCACTAAGCAGTCAGTATTTTTGTACTTGGGGGGTCGGGAGCTATTGATGCATCTGAAAGAAAATAATAATATCAAATCCCTTATGACATTAAAACAGGAGATAGTTTGGAATAATCACATAATGACACATTTCATTTGTAAATTTTTACAAGATAAACATTTTAAGCAGTGTTTAATTTGAGTCAGTGCCAGTGGACATTGTGTTCATGGTATCATTGAATACCTGACAAGTCATTAAATTAACTCTGTTATTGGTTAGTTTTTTTGGCTTGCAAAGGCCATGTACTCTTATCAAGTAAACTGCACTTGTTCAAAAAAGTTTCAACTGTATTAATATTCAAAGGTTTGTTGCAGAATGAAGTGAATTAAGAATCCTTGGTTAGCAAAAATGTTACAACACTAAACACTTCAGGAGGCTGCTTTTATCATTTTTTTTTTTTACATGACAGATGTCATTTATGTATTTTTGATCTAATATGACTTTTGTCGAACCCAACCAAAAATGTTTCCTTTGCAACCCAGACAAATTTGCTTGCTAAATTCAAATGGGTAAGTTCACAGAGTGATGATAGAACTTTAATAGTCTTATATCATTTGTTTGCAAAAATGGCCAAAAAGCTCTTGTCAGTAGGTCCTGTAACTTTGAAAAGCAACTGGTTCTGTCGGTAATTAGCTCATCATGTCTTTCAACAAATTTAAATTAATAACATATGGTTTTACTTTTATCAGTATATGTGGGTGTCAAGTAGTCTAAAGCATTCACTTTTACCAATCACTGCCATCTCAGCTCTATCCATGATGGTTTGAGTCTTGGACTCAACCAATTTGGGTATGTGAGAAAGTTTGCCACTAGCTTCCCATAGGTTGGTGCTTCTTTCCAGGATATTTCTGGGGTTCTGCCTTTACCAGTTATTCTGGCTGCCATGTATAGCCTACTACATGCTTAAGAATGGCAATACAACAACAATAACAACAAAAATAAATATATGCAGCTAAACATGTAGCTGTGCTGATAATTTGATTTTCCTATTGGTCCTGTGTGAAAATGTCTGGTCTTGGATTAACTGGCAGTGGTAATTTCACACACTGTACATCATACAGTTGTCCCCCTCTTATATGGTAACCCCTTCTTTATTAGGATAGTGGTTGTATGTGACAGGTGGTAGTTGTATATGACATGTGGCCATTCCATAGGGGACTATATTTGTGAGAACTATAGCTTTGTAACATTTAGCTTTGTAACATTTAATATCTTCTTTCAAAAGCAACATTAATGGTTAAAAGATTCTTCTTAAGAACTGATTTATTTCAAATCAATTTCATTTAAATCTTGGTACATAAATGGCTTTACATTTCAAATAATTATCTGTCCATTTACTCCATTTTTCCACATCTGCTGAATATTCTCCTTTTCTGTTATGATGTCGTTTATTTGAGTCTTTCCAACATGAAAGTATTTTTGCAAGAACTTTGAACTACAGCTGTTGTCATTGACTTGAATAACTTCTGCATTTTCTTCTAAAGTAATGATTCTCCATTTACATGATGACATTAAAGCTTTTTAATGACTTATTTCTATGTTGCTAATTGTATGGTGCTGCAGTTTAATTATTCAGATGAAAATTTTGTAGAGTAGACGAAATACCTTGTTTATAAAGGAAGTGATACTTGTACTGTAATGTGATTTTTGTCTTTGTCTGCTACCCTGTTTTGTTCAAGGTTAATTTCTATCTTTGTGTTAATCCATAAAATCTATATTTATCTAGTGCTGACCATGTTATGACTTTGACACTTAGTTCAGGTGATAATCATCAATGAGAAAGACTCAGCTGCTATTTGAAGCCCAAAATTCAAACACAACATTGTTGGCCCCATTTCCTGTAAATATTAGCATTTATAGATAATGATATAAACTTAACCTTTCTGATAAAAGTACTTTAGTCAACACTTTCTTCAGTAATGAAAACATGACATCATCAAACATACCTAGGTAAAGATAATAGGATTACTTACCTTACCTTATTGGTGCCCTGAGTGGCAGAGTGGTCTAAAGCACATTCTGTTATGGATCACTGTCATCTCACCTGTCTCTGTTGGTTTGAGTCTTAGGCTTGGCCAGTGTGGGTACATGAGAAAGCTTGTCACTAACTTCCTGTAGGTTGATGGTTCTTTGTTAGTTTTCTGGGGTTCTTTTTCTGCCAACTGTTCTAGTGGCCTGGTGGTTAGGGTGTCCGCTTTGGATGCAGGAAGATTTACACAAATTGTACTAACAGCTGCCTCGCTTGGCACTCAGCATTCAGAGTTTAGTGTTAGAACTGGTCAGCCTGGTATCAGGATAATGTGACTGGGTAAGACATCATGCTACATGCCTGTGGCATGATGCCCCAGTGCTAGACATCACTATAAACTGCCACATTGCAGGTAACATAGCGATATGACTGAAAAATTGTTAAAACTATGCTAAAAGTCCAAATTTCACACACACACACTTCCTCTGCCAGTTACACTAGCCGCTATGTATAGCCTATCTTGTTCTGAAAATGGTGTTAAACTGTATAACAACAACTGAACCATATGAATTAAATATTGGTTCAGGACACATTAAAATAAAATGTAGCTGCCTATGAGGTGTATATTTGAAATTTTTACACTATTATGCTAGCCGCTTGTTGCATTATAAGTGTGGCTGTTCTTGAGGTTTCTTTTCAAAACAAATGCCAAGAGATTCTGGCCGCAAGAAATGGATGGCTGATGGTCAGAAGGCTGTTCAAGAGGGGGACCAATTTATATGGTCTCTATTTAAGTCATCTATAAAATACTTGCTGAAAAGTTTTTTGATCTAAGGGTGTTTTTTTAAAGTACATATGATGAATTTTCATGCATTTGCAGATTTTGTTATTCTTGTCATGTGCTTAGTTTTCAAGTATTTCTTGGATGATAAGACCAGGGAACCAGCACTATAAACTGGCTAAAAAAAAGGTTGGCTTATTGTCAGATATAGACATCATTAGGATGAATTTGCAAACATTTTTTGAAAATGGATGAGTGGGAGCATTATCACCAAGCATAACCTTGTCACCATTCGTGTGATAGGTCTGTTCTAAAAATACCACCCAGTCAAGGTTAGGGTATGATGTTAGGAACATTAAAAGATCTTGAAAATATTGAAGCTTTCTCTTTAAGTGCTTCTAATGTGACATTAACATTCTAGTCTTGGACATACAGTACTCTAATCAGAGGCTGTTCATCCCATCATCACCTTCAGCTACAAATCCTGGACTGTCCTTTTTCTAAAACTGAATTCTGGGAATATTTTTTTCATTAACAAAAAGATAATTATGTATGATTTATATTTTTAACATGCCTTTAAGCAGTTTATGGTGATCTCTAGCACTGGGGCATCGTGTCACAGACATGTAGCATCTTGTCCCACCCAGTCACATTATCCTGACACAAGGCCAGCACTAACCTCTTAATGCTGAGTGCCAAGTGAGGCAGCTGTTAGTACTATTTTTATAAGTCTTTGGTATGACTTAGACCTCCCTCAGCCAAGTCAGACACTCTAAACACTTAGGCCACCATAGCGATAGAAAAGATAATAACATGAACAGGAATGAAGAATTCTTACAAAAATTGAATAAGATCAAGTGAAAATGCAAGTGAAAATACAAGCTGGTACAAATTGATGGTAAAAGATGGTTGATAAGGTAGAATATGATAAAGTTTTATTGGTTTGAAAGTAATCATTTTGTGTCCATTGATGGACTTTTCTTTTTCTCACCTAGATCCTCAGTTTTCCTATCAGGACCCCAAATATAAGACAAGATGCATTCAAATTTTTTATCAGTTAGGCAGTCTGAAATTCCACTGAATCCGTTTTCTAACTTAATTAAGACAGATCAAAATTTTGTAATACTATGTGTTGAGGATATATTGATTCCTTGTGTCTGTCTGTCCTTTACTTTGTTTCACAAAGAACTTTTTATGAATCCATGTGATGATTATGTATGAGGGGATATTACTTTTGGCTCATTGAGGTTAGTCAGATCTCAAAATATACAAAAGTTGTTATTACAGTGATACTTTTTATAAAGTTTTGAACAAGCTGAAACACCATATATAACAGATTTTAGGACATGACTTATTTTAATGGTCCATGGTGGAAGGAGGGTATATACAATTCCACTGTGTCAGATTAGGGCAGGGCCAGCACCAATTGTGTGCAAGCAGTGCTCTTGCACATGTTACCGTTTTCAGATGGGCGCTAAATCACATAAGAAGAGGGGTGCAAACTTAAGACAAAGAACCTAAAAAGAAATAAAACCTTTGTTTTTTTCTTCATATGAATATCCTTTTGTTTGGTCACAACATAAATTAATTTCTTGTGAACTTGCTTATCAGCAAAAAATATTTTAAAGATGGGATGCAGCTAATAAATGTCAGTTTTGCACAGGGCACAGTATTGCCTTGCAATGGCAATGGGTTTGGGCATGTATAAGAAAATGGCTTGTGGATTAGAAATTGGGAATCATTGAAGCTGCTCTAGTTTTGAAACTTATCCTTATTTATTATATATGAACAGAATAAAAAACAGAGTCAAGGCTTGAAAGTTAAGAAATATTCTAATTCATTAGTCCATATTTGATGTTTTGATGAATATGTCACCATTGTTCATAAAAATGTTTTTGATGATTTACTAATGAGGTTTTGTATTTTTTATTTCATCAGGAAAATAATGTCCTGTTATACAGATTTGTCTCAGCAAATGAATAAGGTAAGTTAAGTACAGGTTTTGAATTGTTAGTTAAATATCTGATTAAAATTTTAAAAAAACTGAAGTTGAAACCATAAAGTAAATGTGATGATAATAAAAACTTAGTGTCTATTAGTCAAATACATTACCTGATCACATTGATATTATTTTCATCTACCTCTATATACAGCCTTCTCTGGAAAATGGGAAACTTCTTTTGATCTATTTATCATATAGACAAACGGAATACTTCTACAGATGAACTGTATTGTTTCTACTTGGTTGCCATCCATATCATACCTGAATGTTTCCTAGTTTAAAATTTTGCTTGAAACTGTAAATGACTCATTGTAATTTATGATCAAATTTGACCTTCCAACATTAATTTGCAGAGTGAAAGGTTAAATATATGTGCTGTATACAATATTTATGTATTCATGTTTATGCATTGTTTTACTGGTCAATATTGTCCTTGTAATCTTGAACAGAATTTTTTAATCGGGTTAATTCAAGGTCTTTTTGGTGAGTCGGGTGCGTATAACTTACCAGACTGGTGCAAGTCACATACTGGCATTTATCATTCAGATGTACCAGACCTGGGCAAGGACATTTAGGATGGTCAATTACAGCATGCTAACTTTCTCCAACTATGCCTGGCATCTTTTGCAATCTTTTGCCAAGCCAAAAAAGGCTGGAAGTGGCCATGTCTGAAACTCAGTATGTTGTATTGCCAAGGTAGGGCTGCTCACCACATAATGGCAGACTGCCTCTAACTTAAGAAGTGAGAAACTCCTGTCATCTCCTCATAAAACCTGCCATGTGACAACCCTTTGCTCCCTCCCATTCATTTCCCCTACCTGTCTGGGGGTTATTTGAGAAGGTGAGAAAGTAGGTAATACATGAGTTAATCTTTAACTCTCCGTGCAGGCTGCTACCTCTGTATGAATCCTGGGGAAGGGATACCAGAGATGGGATGATTGGCAATAGAAATACTGTAGGATAACTTCTGTATAAATGTCAAGTGAGTTGTAAGTGGCGTTTTGTGGACCTCACTTTAACTGGCCAAGTGAGTTGTAAGTGGCATTTTATGCATCTAAGTTTAAAATTCCACTTACAACTCACTTGGCCAGTTAAAGTGCTAAAAAGTGCTTATATTAGGTAATGGGTTAAATAATCCAAATTACATTGATTCTAGCAGTTATTATATTTGGAAAATGTAATTTTGCCAGATTAGATGATGCGAGCCTCAGAAAGTGAAATAATGAATTATAAAATATATAAAAGTTAAAGAAAGTTAGTGGCTTGTTTTTTTTCATCCAATTTACCTTTAAAGTCTTGGAATTGAAAATGAACAAGTTGAGTTAAAAGTCTTTTGAGACATCTGAACATTTTAAATAACCAGGAAAACCATTGAGATGACTTTATAAAAAAATATTTTCTTTACCAATCAAAGCCTATGCAGTGTGCCAAACTTATGAGCAGAACCTGTTACAGGTTTTGCTCAAACTTTTAGAAATAAACATATGGGGATACAGGTGGCCACCAAATATGAACATGGCGAGTTGATTTTTAAGAGATATTTTCCCTAATATATATGTAGACAGAAAGATGATTTTTCAGCTTTCAAGGAGGACTGGAATCAGTTGTTTCAGATGGTAATTCCTAATGGTAACATGACTAGGCTTGCTTACGAAGGATTTTTACAGAAATTTAATTCACTTCAAAATTTCTTTAAAAGATTATGGGCTGAATAATGTTTGGTGACAATAACATGTTTGTTTACTCAACTAAACTTTACATCACATTTCCCATCGTGACATTGTGTACCGTTGTTTTGGGGTTTTTAGATATGAAAGCTATGACACTCAAAAGAAGCCATAATGCAGTTTCTCTTCAGATATTGGCTGTCTATAGAAACTAATACTTAAGTGTAGATTCTGAGCATGTTACAATTACAGGATATTCCCCTATTGTCCAATTATGAGTGCATTAATGTAACAACATCTTTATATATTAAATGTCCAATATTTGTTAAGGTACAAAGTGTCCATACTTTAAAATGTCTTAGCCATTTTTCTCTTAAAATTTATATTGCTTTCCAGATTAAAATTTATACTGTTGTCTCCTGTCTATTAACTTTTATATTTCCATGGTAATTCTAAATTTAATAGTGACAGCACTTTCAGTCTATGTTTTTTTTGTATATAAGTACTGTTGTAGTTTAACTTTGCCTCTAATTTCAGGTAGCTCGGTATATCAAGTATGGAAATAGACTTGTTTTTATGAGAGATTTAGAACAACACTTAGAGGACCTCAGACTGACAAAAGGTATTAGTTTGGGTTCCTTTTGGCCTATATTGTATTCTCTGGAAGGACTTCCACTATTATATTACTTCAAGTCCCATATGCCATGCTTTTCTTTTATTATCTTTTGAAGGACTTGATGGATCGGAACAATATTTGGTACAAATATTCATATCTGAAATCTGTAGGTCATGTTGACTTTCAACCTTTTCTGTCAAAATTATGATTCCTGTTTTCCTTTGCATTAACCAAGCTATACTCAATGGACCTTATTGGTGCCCATAATGAGCAAAATAAATTGGAAGATAAATTGATGTCACTTTCATGTACATTGACTAAATGGACAGGTGTAATTGGCTTTTCAAACATTACTGCAGTCAATGAGATTTGTTTAAAGAAAAGGAAAAATGCATTATTAAACTTATGATAATATGTTTTCCATTAACAATTATTACTCATCTTTTAAGCTATTAATTGAGCTTTCTGAACGGTGCAGAGAGAGAGAGAGAGATATTCTGTATCATTTGCCAATAACTTTTTAAATCCTCACGCCATCCCATAAGAATTGGAAATGTGGCCTTATAAGGCAGGTGGCCTTTTCTGAGGGGGACTAAATTTTTTGTGAGAAGTACATGTAATGTACATAGTAAGAAAGCTACATTCTTCAAATCATTTAATATCTTCTTTTTAAAGTAACGTTAATTATTAAAAGGTTCTTGTTGTTCTATTAATTGACTTATTTCAACCGAATATACATTAATAGTTTTATAAGCATTTTATGCAAGCAGGTGTTGTCATGCACATTGCAAAATCATTCAAAAACGATATTTAAATCTTAGTGCATATGCAATTCTCTTTCCATTTGCTCCATTTTCCCACTGCCACTGAATAATTTCTATATCGGTTACTATGTTGTTTATTTAAGTCTTTTCAACATAAAATTGTTTTATTTGAGTCTTTTCTACTTAAAATTTTTCTGCAAGTTTCCTCCCCACCTCACTTTATGTCATGGACTATAATAACCGACTTTTTCTGAAATAATCGTCTTTGTTTATGGGATGACATGTTAATGTTAATGTTTGGTAATGATTTCAGAAAATTCACTAGTCTGACCTTTTTTTTCACTAGTCCCACCTTATTTTTCACTGGTACCAAAATGGTAATCACTTAACGAGATTTGATGATATGTATGTACTTAATCCATAGAAATAACAAACAAAATAATATATGATATAATTATTTTTTAGAAGAATTTAATTTTTTAAAAAACAATTGTTGTTATACATTTGGCTTCCTCAGGTTCATGTATGTATGTTTTAGCTGATAGATTTGAAAATTATGTCCATGTATATGTCTGCCACCTGCACCAGCACTAAGCCAGCAGTTGATAGCTGTGTCTGGGTTAAAGTCCTCAAGCTCTGGTCCATTTGCAGAAATGTTCATCTGGGTGAATTTCCTACCTGTGCCAGTTTTTGATATTGTTTGCAGTAACTGCAAAATATCTTTGCTTCTGAGTCGATATATTTGAGCCAGAGATAACAATCAACCCAAAGTGGCTGAAAATTTCTCTGTCTTTTAGTAATGTCATATTTGGCATTTTTTTTGCCATTACAGATTGTTGCTTATGTTTCTTTGGAGAAATAGCTACCACACACTCAGTGTCCGTCTTATATTTTATCTGTCCATTTTCAAACAAATTTACCTTCTCCAAATTGCCCTTATTACCTTCCTTACGAAAATAGTTTAGCAAGCTCATTTTATCCACAGCTTGCTTGTTAACTACTTCTAAAGTGATCATAACATCAATTTACTCTTTAAAATACAAACTGAAACCACTTATTAATTAGCGTACTTGATTCACTTCAAACACAATATCGCTCATGGAAGTTTGTCATTTGTATAATCAATTATAAATTAAAGAATAATTACTGTCATTTAATCAGTTCATAAAGGAAACCAACACTGATGTTGGTAAAATACCTATCATTAATTCCATTGATTCTCTGGGTTAAAATCATTGTGAGTCACTCATTATGATCTAGTCCAAGTTTTCTCTGATCCTTTTTTTTATATTTGGACATTTATGTTGGTGTGTATTGTTAGAGTCCGTCCCTATTGAAAAGTTTGAATTTGTTGTCACCATTCAGTATCCGCATAGGGTAGCTGCTTACTAACCAGCCTAGCAAACTTAAACGACCTTTCATCAAGATATACCTGCATGAAATGGATAGGAATATGATTTATTTTCTCTGATATTGCGAGTATAGCATTCGTTATAGCTTGAATCCGCTGACTGACTAGCCGAAACAATATCATTGATGAAATTTGACCTCGAACTCGCCATTTACATTCCGAGTAACATGACTACACAAATCTCGCGACACACATGTCAATGACTTCAGGTTTCAAATTGTCACTAGATATCAACAATTATCCGTTTCTAATGTTGCTGTGGGAAAGCAAATCGAACATATAAATGAAAGTAATGTAATATTTACAACACTGCAAATTGATCACACTAGCTTTTTCTTGTTTGACGTGTTTTGATTTGCCGATAATTTGTTAGCTTAATCAAGTATTCAGTACACCCAGAGGGCATGATTGGCCAAATAAAGGTAGTAGATATAATGATTAAAGCATGAAAATAAGTACTAGCTCAACCTTTTTAAAAAGCACTTGTCTCGGACTAGCGACTTGGAAAATTTTACTTGCATGACTTCAAAAATGACTAGTCTGGGACATCTGGCTATGGGATTTGCTCAGCCCTGCTTATGTACAGTTTGTATATTTTATTATGATCTACAAGGAAGATTATTTGGAGGACTTAAAAAAGGACTTTAATTTTTCTGAAGGCAGCAGAAATCACCATATATTTCTCAGCTAAAGTTCATTGCACAATGGATGGGGCACACAGAGTAGTATGGGCAGATTTCACACAGTTACATGCCACTTGCTAGATACACTCCAGAGGACTAAAATAATTAAAAAAATAAAAATGAGAAAGATATAAGTTGTACAAATACCATTACATTTTAATTATAGAAACTCTTCTAAAAGTACATGGTCATGAAGCAGACGGACATGACACAGGAAGTGAACTTTCACCTTCAGACAGCAACCTTTTGGCATCGCTCAACTTGATCAGACAGGCCAAGGAAGAAGTAGATGCCATTTTATGTGTGATGAGGTCAATAATGGTAATTCAATTTTTGCATCTTATTCAATTTAAATTTCTCAGGTAATTTTTAATAATTGGATGTCTTTTGTATAATAAATTGAATTTTTATTGTGTGTATATTTCTCAAATTTCAGCATTAGATTTATCCATGTTCATTAAGTGAACTTAAATTATTAGTAGTATACTTTGAGCAGATTGTTATCTTAGATGCATTAAGAACTATGCACACTTCCTTTTGGTCAAAATTTGAACAAAAGTGTTCATTGCTCAGCCCATGTATGTCAGAAACTTGAGTTTTTCTTGATCCCTGATGCCTGAATTTTTAAATTGTATTTATGCTTGGTCTGGCCATAAAGCAGCTGGGTCCAAGTGAAGTCACACCCAAGCTTGAAATACGCTTTAGATTATTCTGTGTAGTATTTGGTTACAATGGTAAATATATTTTTTCTGCTATCGCACTGTTTTATTTCATATTTCTAGTAATATCTTCATCTGTATGGTTCACTATACCTGTTATGAATAAACTGTGATATAGTCGGCTGGATATTTCGCATGTAAATATAGCTGGGTCAGAAAGTCATCAATGTGTCCTGTGCTTCATGGGCAGAAAGTGGCTGCTAACTCTGCCGAGAATTTTATATCTGATTCACACTGCTCCGGTGGCACAAGTGGTTAGAGCATCTGCCTCAAATGCACAAGGTTGCAGGTTGAAACCCTGAATGAGTCATAACATAAACTTATAAAAATGGTACTAAACAGCTGCCTCTCTTGGCGTTCAGCATGAAGAGGTTAGTTTATAGGACTGGTCAGTCTGGTGTCAGGATAATGTGATTGGTTGGGACAAGATGCTCTATAAGTTTGATTATGACTGACATTCATGCATAATAATGAGGTGATCTTTTATCTGATTGAGCTTGTGAACCCAAAGTTTGGAACAGATTTTTATCAGCTTTGCTGTTGATGCTACTGTTATCATGATCATGGATCAGTTCAGTTGTGAGCAATATGCGCACATATTAATGAGGTGAACTTAACATCTGATTTGCTGAGCTTGTTACCACACTAGAGGTAATTATATTTGATAAACTTTTATTAGAATTTGCAATTACTTGCAGGTTTTAGTTTTTATTTGCTTGGCATATTGCAGAGGATAATATAATGTCAATTAATTTGAGTTTTCTATCATATACATTTACTAAACTTTGTGAATGACCTGCACCTGTCATTTTTGGGAGTTAAAGGTCAAAAGTCAATGTCAAATTGAAAGAAGAATAGTTCTTAATAACATGAACCATCCATCTTTGCTTATTGTACTTTATTGATGGCTTGCACTTGATGTAAGGAATAATTCTATTGATTTTCTACTGATGCTTTCAAGTTTATACTGATAGGGCAGAGCCCAGGCAGGTTGGGGTTTAAAACCAGATCCTTAAAATCAAATTTATAATTGCACAGATACTGAAATCCCTATTAACTGCACAGATTAACATTTCCTTATAATAACATATAAGTATATATATTTTAAGGGTGGGACTGTGAACAGTTTCCAAGTTACTAGTTTGGGGTATATAGTTAAATAGGCAGTGATTTTTGGAAGAAAGCTAATGGTAATTTAAACTCAGAAAAATAAGGACAGGGGATAGAATAATGTCATATTTATTTACTTGTGTCTGAGCACCTGTATATCAGTCCCTGTTAAAAAAAAATGAATTCTCTAGCAAAATATCAGTTACTTCTCAGGTTTGGTAATGTTCATCCCGTGACTTTACTGACAGATTGTCTTGTGATGCATCATTCTGTGATGTACTGTTAATAGTGGTGAAACGATTCATCAGTATATTGATGCATCTGTACTTTTATCATGCTGATACACATATCAATACAAGATGCAAAGAATCAATACAAAATCATACTTACCTTATGTAATTTACTTAAAATCATTAGCAGTCATAAATAATTAATATTTGTTTCTGTTTTTATTCTTTAAATTGAAAATTTACCTGAGACAGATATTGCTAGCATAGGCACAGATTTTTGTCTGTAAAAAGTTAAGAACTGATATACAACATCTGCTAGCTTTGACAGGTTAAGGCAACCTGGTTTGTAATTCTCCCTCTTTCTGCTGATTCCATGCTAATTATCTAGTCCCAATTGCATGTTCAGCATACAGGGAACATTCTAAATGTGTTCCTCTTGTATAATGTACTTTACTCATCATTTTAATAACCATTCTTAAAATTACTCATTTGAACTTTTTGACTAGACTTTTCAGTGTGTCACACAGTGAAATACGTTACTCTGAATTCTGATTGGGGTTTTTTTTGTTTGTTCCAGTCCTTGTTAAACAATAACTACCATTCAGAACTTGTTGTTTGTTCCCTGTGTGACAGACAGGAAATGTTAGCAAAGTAACAGAAAAGCTTCACACAAAAATGGGTATTACATGATCTGTACTTAAATTGTACATGAGATTCCAATTTGGAATGTTGACGGGATAAATACAGTTACTATAAAATCAGAAAGGTGCAGAGTTCAAAAACCATACAAATTTGTCATCTTGAATAATTTTTGAGGAGAGTTAGTAGTTTTCTTTCTTCACTAAAACACAAATGCCTGTGGTCACAGCATTTGTTTCACATCTGAAAATTCAATGTGATAGAGATTGTAGGTATTTATCACTATCCTCATTCCTGGACTTGTTCTAGATCAGATTTTTATTGAACAAGGAAATTGCACAATTGTTTTCTATTTTAAAGATATCACTATAATGTTTTCCAAGTTTAAGTGATGCCATGAAATTGGAAATTTTAAAGCATTCACAAAGTACAAAACAGTGGGTGATATCCAAGATAAGTCAAACATCTGATCAAATGTGGCAGACTGAAATAATCTGAAAGGTTTAATTAAAATCACTGACAACTAACAGGTAGTCTATCTGAAAGTTGTTTTTTTTTGTTGTTATCTTGTCATGACATATAAATAGATGCTCAGTCTATATCTGCCTGTAATCTGCATACTGGAAATACAACCAGCATGTCAGCTTATAAAAATGCATCACCTACAACTGACAGACTTACTGAAGAAGAAAGACCATTAAGTTGACATGTGTATTAATAATTTATCATGTTGTAGGCCATGTAACAAGAATCATATTGATAAAGGCCGTGTAACAAAAATCATATTGATAAAGGCCATGTAACAGAATCATATTGATAAAGGCTGTGTAACAAGAATCATATTGATAAATGGCCGTGTAACAAGAATCATATTGATAAAGGCTGTGTAACAAGAATCATATTGATAAAGGCCGTGTAACAAGAATCATGTTGATAAAGGCCATGTAACAAAAATCATATTGATAAAGGCTGTGTAAAAAGAATCATATTGATAAAGGCTGTGTAACAAGAATCATATTGATAAAGGCCGTGTAACAAGAATCATATTGATAAAGGCCGTGTAACAAAAATCATATTGATAAAGGCCGTGTAACAAGAATCATATTGATAAAGGCTGTGTAACAAAAATCATATTGATAAAGGCCATGTAACAAGAATCATATTGATAAAGGCTGTGTAACAAGAATCATATTGATAAAGGCTGTGTAACAAGAATCATATTGATAAAGGCCGTGTAACAAGAATCATATTGATAAATGGCAAAGGTGCATCATTTCACACACAGCAGTTAGAGTGAACTGGACTGTTTTGGTTTTTCATTAGTTCCCATTAATATTTTGCCTTTACTGTTTTTTATTAACAGGATGTACCAATGCATAGTACAAAATGTGGTAGCTAGATTATATTTAAACAATGTAACTCATAAATTGATTAAAGTGACATTTGGAATAATAGAAATGATACTGATAAATTAGGGCTGTTCCAGTAAAACTTACATGGGACCCTGGGAGGGCACCTTTAATGTAGTTTACTCACCCATAGATGCAATTTAGAATTTTCTTTCCCTGATATCTATATATTTTTTAAAACTGCTTTTCCTGGGTACTGTGTATGGTTAAATGGAACAGCCCCTATAATTTTTTGTGTGAAAATTTATTTTGATCAGACAGTTGTGACATCCATTTTGCTAGATGAATGATGAGGATGATCTGATTTGCCATGGAAAACCATAACATTTCCTTTGATCAATGTTACTTCGATGCTTAATCTTCTCTCAGTGTTCATAAAAACAGATAGCATTAGTTTCTTGTTCACTATGATTTTCTGTGTATACAATTTCAGTGAAAATGAATAGCATATTACCAGAATAACCAGAATCTAAAATAAGTTTGATCAATTCCTTGAAAATACACATTTCTGATGACAAGTGCATTTGGACCATCACTTCTTCTGAAAATAATTTGACCTGTTAGGATGATTTGTTCTTTCTTTTGCTTGAAATTAGACCAGTGCTAATAGACCATGTTAAAACTATTTGCTCCAAATTTTATGTTCTCCACAGTTTCAGTACATGTGTAAATTTTAATTCACAAGATAACATGACAGTTACAATAGATGAATGATATCAGACCCACATGGGCCTCTTGTATTTTTTTTAAAAATGTACCACAGTACTTTAAATTAGTCATAATAACATCTTAGAAGAGTTTTCTTTATTGCAACCTTTTGTGATAGCAAATGCATGTATAAAGAAGAAACAAGGTGAAATAACTCTTTTAGTAGTATATGCACATGGTAAGAGAACCATATATAACCAGGTCGTTGTGTGCATATCATGTTGATCTTTTACCTCAAGAATGAATTTAACCTATATAATAATATTTAATAATAATATTCATTCTATTCAATGGACATGTCTCCTGCTTTAAGGACAGTCATAGCAAGGGAAAATATGATTTTGCAACTTATATTCTTTCATCTTTTTTGGAGGTAGACTTTGAAGTATAAAATATATACTGTATGATTGAAATTTTAGCCATTTACAGTTCATGTATGGCTGGTGTTGTTGCATACCATGAAAATACCTCATGTTTCTATGTCATTGTCTTGGTGCAGGAAAATGTTATTCTGTGACTTGAGTAAAATTCTTGAACCATTGGAGATGTTTTAATAAAGCTTTATGTAAGTGACACATATGATAGTCATGCCCCCATGATAGTCCCAGGTAGGGGTCATGCAATTATGTGACTTGTATCCTTGTATGGAGTATGCCTATGAACTTCTATATCAGGTGCAAGGTCACATCGCAGGAAAATGTAACTTGGACTTGTATCCTTTTCTGGAAAATAACATTTGAACCTCTGAAGATATTTTAATGAAACTTTAACCAGTTTTGTATCATGATTATACTGTGTGTAAAATACCATAGCCATGTCTCTAGTGTCAAGGTCATGGGAAGCTGAATTATTATTCACTGATCTCTTTCCATGTGTGGTTATAACTTGTGAAACAGTGAAGATATTTTAATGAAACGTTAGTCTGTTATATCTTGACTTCATCGTGTCTCATGTATTCATAGCCATAACTACTTCTTCAATGTCAAGGTAGCAAACCAATGGATAATGCAAGTTGGGTGGCCTGTTTCCTTATAGATATTTTAATAAAATTTGACTACCTCCGCACCTTTTCATACTATGCTTGAGTCCCTACCTTAGAGGTCAGGGTCAGTAATAAAAAGATCATGAGACAGGCATATCAATAAAGTAAATAATTGATGATAGAATATTGATATAAATCAAGTTTACAGGCAGTACTCAAAAATTCATATATCAGTAAGTTGGAGTTTCTTCCATTTTTAAGGTTAAAACATTTAAATTTCATTGCAAGCAAACATGAATGAACTAAATTGTAATTAGAATTTTACTCATAATTCACTGGATTGATATGTTTGCACAGATTTATTCATGAAAATAGTGATTTTAAATTTCACAACGTTTATAGCATGTGGCATTGACTGTACAAACCGACATTGTATTTATAAAAACAGTTGACACATGACATTTGCAAGGTTCCAAAACACTACATCCATGTTGAGAAAAGAGAAAGAAAACAACCATGACAAAAGAGAACAGATAAATAATATTAGAACTTGTAAGTTTATCCGTGAATGTTTCACTGCAGATATTGAGGAATAATCCACAAATAAGGCAAACAAAGCAAGTTAATAAAGTTTTTTAGGATATGTGCTTTTAGTAAGAATTCAGGCTGGCCCATATATGGATGTCTCTGTTATGTTAATACTTTTCATGTGTTATAATTTTCTAAGAAAATTAGTCAATTAATTTGCTTGTGTTAACTGGGTAAGCAATTAATTAGGTTCTCACAAAGTGGTTGCCATCATTGCCATGACAGTCAATTGACTCACTTCACCTTTGAATAAAAGAGGATATGTCACATTTATAATTATTAAGATGATATCAACATTTAAAAAATGAACCTGAGTTTTGCTTGATAAGACTGATTTCATTATTTGTTGTTTACAGCATTTGTACCAATAGCCATTTCCCACAGTTTCATTAATAGTAATTGTGATGTATATTGTTTTTAATGTCAGTCTCATGACATGTATGATTTCTTATTGACATTTACAAATTAATCTACACTGAGAAAAACTATCCTTTGTTCAGATTAGTCCTTTGATATATCAATATTACGAAAACAATTTAAACTGTTTAAAGTAGAAATTTGTGTGCATATTATTTTGTGAAAAATTTAACTTTTAAGTCAGATAATGCTTTATGTCAGCGATATAAATATTGCAGCGAATTGATTTTTGAATATCAGTATTTTGTGTTTCTTGTGTGACATTATCACTGGTGGTTGAATTCATTTACTGTGGAATGAACACTTTTATTTCCACAGAATTGTCATTAATTGGATATTTATATCTTTGGTCTGAATATTTTAGCATTCCAGGAAAAGCACACAAATTATTTAATAAGAAAAACATTGAATTCATTGTGGTTAAGCTATTATCCTGGTAAATTACTAATCAGTGCACTTTTACATACTTAGGAGGACAGACAGCTAGCAGAGAAGTTTGCACATTTAGAGAGACAGTTTTGGAGTCAGCAGTCACAAGAAACAATAGACAATTATGAATGCTTCACCCTTGAAGATTTAAGCTGCAAAGACATTGAAAACAAAGATGTTCTAGGTTCTACATGTGAGTTACACAATCTTTTTAACAATTAATTCAGATCTTTTGTATACATTTATTAATAACAATACAAAAGAATTGCTTAATTAACCAAGCCAGCCAATAATTAAGTTGCTGCCATAAATTTAACATGTAAATTGTAAGCTTTACTTTTCATGGAACATGCCTTCACAGATTGTAGATTGTATGAGCAGATTCTTTTTTAGCAAGTAATGACCCATAATTAACATATATTTTCTTTTTTAGCATGCTTTATAGGGATAAAACGTTATTATTAGCATTCATTGTGATAAAGTATGCTCTTTTAAAGTACATATTGATGAAGTTTATTGTTTCATCATACATAAGGACTGTCGTAACATAAGGACTCTGTCGTAACATAAGGATAAAACGTCATATTGTAGCACACACAGGGATTCATCATACACTAGGACTCTGTTGTAACATAAGGATAAAACATATTGTAACCCACACAGGGATCAGGCAATGTGTTTTAACATCCATACTGATAAAGCACATCAAATATGTTTAAACTTGCATTGGGAATTGGTTGTAACATGGAAAAAAAGCACTGTTCTAAGATACATATGGACATATGTCATGACAAAACACATCAGTTTTGTTTAAACATGCATAGTGAATTGGTTGTAATATGAAAATAAAGCACTGTTCTAAGATACTTAGGGATAAGGAACTTTATAACATGTGTAGGGACTGTAGTTTTCACATACATAACAATAAATAACATTGTTTAAATAGGGACTTGTTTGTAACATAATTATACAGCACTTGAGGATGTCAAAATTTTCAGAAATTTCTACCAGGTACACATCAGTCCTAATGATTGGGTATCCGTTCAAAGGAAAATTGTATTATATGTGAACTTGAACTGCTTTGTTGTGGGTTCACAACTACCAACCCGCAAGAGAGGTAGAAGCATAATTTTATTACTAATATAAGTTGCAGAAAGCATAATCTGAGCATAAAAAGAGCAATCTATATATTATGTCATAATTACAGAAAACTATGAAAAACGTACATATTATATAATTATTTTATTTAACAAACATTTATTTTATTTAGCATACATTTAGTTTTGCTTCTTGACTGGATCTGCAGTTAAAATTTAGGTCACAAAAGAATAAGTCCCTGTGGATTAGTAGTTAAGACAAGAATATAGAAACAAAAGAAATGGATAAATTATTTATGCATAACACTCACTTTTAACTAGTCTACATGTCTACAGTAACATTCACGAATAGTCATTAAGTTCCCAAATGATGACTGTTGTAGTATCCTTGACCTGCTGTGGTTTGTCCCTTAACAACATTCTGGTGCAACATGATTTTAAGTTTAACAAAATCTCTCTCCCCTAACATATTTCAATCATATAACATCCAACAGATACTTCAGTACAGCCAATTGTTTTGATGATATATAGTGCCATTTATTTTCAATTTAGACTAGTCCACTTTGTATGTAGTATGAAAATAGAATGAATCTATGACAAGTGGTTTCACATTCAGGAATCCTGTCTGTTTTCTTGGAACTGTTTCAAGTAGAATTAGTGCAAAAATTGCCATATTTACAGACATGGTCAAGTTTTATTAGATTTTTTTCAGTGTTATTAAATAACAAAGATTTCCCCTATATTTAAATATTTCAGTGAAAAGTTTCAGTCTGTATAGTTGTCCATTTTGTTCATTGTTTCCTGACATGGTATAAGAAGTGCATATTACGGTAACCAAGTTTTTGTGTTGCATTTGCCATGAAAAAAATATCTGTTGGGTTTCCTGCTAGTGAAAAAAAAAAAGAGTCCAGTAAACAAAATTGTGAAGATGGCCCTGACTTGAGGGCCACAAACTTGAAGCAAAAATGGTAATAGTTAAAACAGACAATTATATTGTGCTTTCATTTATTTGAATTGTAGTACGTATTTAAATTTTATTTTGTAATTATTTCTTAATCAGTACATACTATTGTTGTTAACAAAAGGTCCTGACCTAATTAATGTCATTAAGATCTCAAAACAAACATGTTTAAGTCTCTTGTAGTATAAAGATAAATCACTCTGTTGTCCCATGCATAGGGACTCTTGTAGTATAAAGATAAATCACTCTGTTATCCCATGCATAGGGACTCTTGTAGTATAAAGATAAATCACTCTGTTATCCCATGCATAGGAACTCTTGTAGTATAAAGATAAATCACTCGGTTGTCCCATGCATAGGAACTCTTGTAGTATAAAGATAAATCACTCTGTTGTCCCATGCATAGGAACTCTTGTAGTATAAAGATAAATCACTCTGTTATCCCATGCATAGGGACTCTTGTAGTATAAAGATAAATCACTCTGTTGTCCCATGCATAGGAACTCTTGTAGTATAAAGATAAATCACTCTGTTGTCCCATGCATAGGAACTCTTGTAGTATAAAGATAAATCACTCTGTTATCTCATGCATAGGGACTCTTGTAGTATAAAGATAAATCACTCTGTTATCCCATGCATAGGGACTCTTGTAGTATAAAGATAAATCACTCTGTTATCCCATGCATAGGGACTCTTGTAGTATAAAGATAAATCACTCTGTTATCCCATGCATAGGGACTCTTGTAGTATAAAGATAAATCACTCTGTTGTCCCATGCATAGGAACTCTTGTAGTATAAAGATAAATCACTCTGTTTTCACATGCATAGGGACTCTTGTAGTATAAAGATAAATCACTGTTGTCACATGCATAGAGATAAGCACTTTCTTTAAACATGTAAGAAGTACAATATAGAAGGTACAGGATTAGAATGAAAGGTGATGGATTTTAATATTCATCTTCAATACAAAATTTAAAATATGTATGAATATGAATATATGGGGGATGATATTAAGTTTTAATGACAAAACAACATGTTTTAATAGTCATGCAGAGTGATCTAAAACCATTTATAATTTGAGTAGTTACAAAGCACCATTTTCCAACAAACCTTCTCATTCTGAACAAAATAGGTGTCCTCCAAAAGCATTTCTGACAGTCTGCTTGATATGCCAGTAAAGTCTGGTTGATATACTAATTTGTCAGAGATGATTGTGTTTCTTCAATCATTCATTATTGGTTTCAAATCTTTTAGATGCATCCTTCTCAGATTCATTATACAGCTTAAGAGATAATGTGTATGGACACAATGGTTACAAGGTAAGCTGAAATGACATAAATATTAATTTTCATTTCTCCTTTAAATACCTTACCTGATCACATTACATCAGGATAACATTTTTTGCTGCTTTCAAATCCAGCATTCCGGAAAGACAGAAGAATGTCTTTCACCTGTATATTATATAGAGGCAAAAAGGAAGAACTCTTACAGGTTAACTCCCCTTTATTCCCACTAAGTGCCAACCATTAAACCATGGTTTAAATGAGGTCCTCCAGATGATCCGGTTAAATTTTATGACTTCTATAATTTAAATTTATTCATCAACTTTTCATTTTCAGTGTTACAGTAAATCACAATGGTTTTTATGGTGCATATGTCAATTTTGTAAAAATCCTGCAAATTTGTTGATATTTTTAAAATTGTTGTATCATTCGTTTTGTAATAATTTACTTACAATAGCAACATACCTTTTCATTGGTGGAACTTCCAGGGCACTGTATTTAGCCATTTAAAGAATTATAATTTTTTTTTGTTTTAATGTGGTTGGAATTTTTTATATATTTGTTGTATGTACATTTTTTATTTGTTTTTTATAATGCAGAGACAACATGGTGCAATTTAAATAACACACAATACACAGGTTCAATAGACACTCTATTGTACATATAAAAAAATCTTTTTGGCATAATGGGGGCAAATCCTGTCACAGCACCAGTCCATCTCTGAATTGTTTTAAAGGATACCTCAGGACAGGAACCATGTGGGAGTTTGTAGGGTTGTGAAAATTGTCTGATACCTGCATGTTGGGCCGCAAGGGGCTGACAGGAGGTTTATAGGGACGATGATCCGATACCTGCATGTGGGGCTGCCAGGGGCTGACGGGAGGTATATAGGGACAATGACAACCAAAACTCAACAAGTCCAATCCAAAGGATGCCATGATAACAAACATCGGCCGATACTCCATACATGCACTGCAGGAAGCAGGTATGAAGTATATGGGCATAATAGTTGAGTACATTTAAGTACTGACAAAAATTGGGGTTCAAAAGCAAAGTTTTTTAAAGGAATGAAACCTTGGCAATGGCCATACATGCACTGTAGGAAGCAGGTATGAAACATCTGGGTATAATAGTACAAGTACATTTAAGAACTGACCTAATTTCGTTTTCTATGTAAAGTTTTTTGAATGCATGAAAACTTGGCAATGCTGCGGTTTTTGAAAGTGCTGAAAACCTTGTTCAAAAGTCAAGTCTTGAATGTTTGAAGTTGGGCAAAGCACCCAAGAACAGAACTGGAACAGTATGCTATGCAAGAAACGCCCCAAATAAATGACATGGTGGACCTCAGGACAGGAGACATGTGGAAGTTTGTAGGGTTGTGAAGAGTGTCTGACACCTGTATGTGCAGCCGCAAGGGGGCTGATATGAGGTATATAGGGACAATGATAACTGAAACTCGACAAGTCCTATCCTGAGGATGCTAATAAATGACATGGTGGAAGGTGGGGAGGCGGGTGGTTCTTTCCGCTGATAAATGTTTTAAGTTAGATGTCGCAATCGACAGTTCACTGAAAAGCACACATCTCTACACACATCCTGCATCTATATGAATGACACCAACAACTGATAATGCTTGATCACATGCTCTAAACTCAGTTATCTGATTGGTTAAACATGGATTCATATCTAAATTTAGTTACTAGCTTATTAATATATATTAATGACATTACGTCTGGTAGAAAAAAAAACCTAGTAGACAAAAAGGGGTCCAAAAAGGGGCTAGAGAAGGATGCACAGTGTATTATTCAAACTACATTTAATCAATTAAATTACAATAAATGCAAGCAATTCAGAATTGTTGAGAACATCCATGAAACATGCCTCTACCAAATGCTCATTATCACACACCTGTAAAGTGTGTATTTTGTGGACAGAAAATACATGGTCTGATGTCCTTAAGAAACGACTTAAGGGCTGCAAAAAGAGAGCACTGAAGTTACACTCCACATCAGGATTGCTCACAAGTCTTATGGGTGTTGTTGAGATGCCCCTTCCACCACTCATGAACCAACAGAAGACAGTGCCAGGAGTTGGAAACATGCATGCTGTCTTTTGTCAACAAAATTGTAAAGAACAGAGCATGAAGCAAGTTTGGGAGATTCCTATGGGTATAAACTATTTGCTCTGCCCAAGAGGTATGACAATCCTAAATCAAATATCATCCCACCTTTGAGGCATGATGGTTCAGTCATACATATCTATGAGGAGTGACTAAGCGATACCCACTCTACTGTCCATGCACAGCAACATTCTTGCCAGATGATAGGGCATATTATTTGACTCATATGGAATGATGGTGGGAACAAGCTGTAGTTTGACTTGAAGAGAGATATAGCTGGCTGTACTACCCACACAACATGGCATTTATTGTCCACCATATATCTTTCCAATTGTTGACCCACAAGTCCATCAATACAAGCATTTGATATATAACTACAGAAGTCACAATTTGCTTATCTTGGACTGGTGAGCCAGGTGCCCATCCATCCATCCATGTATTTCAACAGCTACAGAATTGTATGCCAAACATACCTCACAGTGAAACCAACCTGGAACGTTACTATGCCTCTATCTTAGTAAACTGGCTTTATTCATAGGACCATCCAGCCAAACCAGCATTATTGTATACTACCACTTTTAATAGCATATCCTATAGGCAGAATGATGCATGCCGAAAATATAGCATTATCATTGCTATATTAAAAGCTCTTCCCATGTACCAAAGGAGTACGAGAGACAGACAGTACGTAGATTAATGAAGAGATGGGATTGAAATGCCTGAATCACCTAGTCTGGCAATTGAATGGACAAAATTCAACTTTAAGGCAGCAATAGAAGAAATTTGTCGTATCCTGCATTTGTATGAAATGTCCTCCTCCATCTATTGTCATCCTTACCTACAGGGTTAAAGATGTAGATGAACACAACAATAATGCATCATCTAGAACGTTGCCTCAGCTGTCAAAAGTTGCAGAAATCAACGGATGACTCTCAAAAACATTTTGTATGCCCAGCAATGCAGAAGCCTTTCTTTGCATAAGTCAGTTGCCAGCAAAGCTTCTTGCCTTGCTCGTATAAGTCACACTGATGCATACTATTCACAAACATCAAATGCTGACAAAAATGTTTCAGCTTTTGGCATGACTGCATTACTTTGTTATAAGGTGGATCGGCAGGTCTTTAGTGCCACCTCAAAACTAGCAAGGAATGTTATATTAACTTCCTCTCTTTTTGATTTAGTGTTGTTAGTGATTGTTTGCCTCACTCAGAAGGCCAGAAATGAGTATCCATGAGATTTGGAGAGCATATCACCAAGGTTTTGAATAGGGCTTGTCACTACACAATACTACACCATGATTAATGCACTGTTGGCCTCCAACAACATGGGCTTGGAAGAGTTGTAATATTGCACTCGTCTCTAAAATAACACCATTCAGCAGCCTTGCACACCTCCCATTTGACTTTCCACTTCTATTCTGGGGTCAGATTGAATAGGTCAGGATAAAGGCAGCACCAGAGTTGCCCCTACCTCTGTCAGTGCACTGCTCAGAAATCATTCCAGAGAAGGGACAATCATCACCATCAAGCAAGGAGGGAAGATAGAAAACAACATTTCTTATCCACCAAGCAACCTGCAGCCCATCAGTGACTTAGAGTTTTACAGTGTCTGCTGGTAACCCATCTACAAGCACCTGATTTCTTTTTGTCAGGCTTGGATTGACCCCTTTTTGCAAAATGATTAGTTGATCCAAGTTTTGTCGGAGGGCCTCAGAATCTTGATTCAGCTTTTCTGGAAACCACAATAAACCTTTGAATGTAGACATGGAGACCTTTGAATGTAGACATGGAGACCTTTGAATGTAGACATGGAGTGTGTGATATGAACTGCCAGATAGTTCTGATCACCCCTCAACAATGGAACAAATCCTGGATCAACAATCTCATAACCCTGATGACAGACATACCAGGAAAGTCATAGTGACCCCCACCCTACTCAATCAGCCCAGGTTGCCACTGTTCCATCCATGTCAGAGAAACTTTTATTTATGCCTGGCTCTTGTTAGCAATGCCTTGCACAAAAAAAGAGTTAAAAAAAATTTCAATTATGGTAAGATCACAACATATAGAAGCCCTCCACTCTCAAGTCATATGAAGGGAAATGGAAGGTTTTTAATGATTGGTGTCATATAAATGACATCAGACCACTCTCTGCCTCCATGTCTCAGCAGTCCATTACTTCCTGTTTCTCTTTAAAGACAAGAAGTTATCCCCCATTACTATAAAGGGATAATGGTCCAAGATCTCTGCACATTCTGACATCATGTATACGAAGATATTGGAAACAACAACAACAGGGACCTTTCTGACTTGATGTCTAATTTTGATTTATACAGACCACGCTAATTTACATTATTCCCAAAATGGAATCTCTCCTGGATGTTGACATGGCTTGGCATATCCATCAGATATCTATCCTATAAGAATTGCTTTCTGAAAGCACTTGCCTCAGCATCAAAAGTCCATGAGCTATATACCCACTACTTTGACCTGAACTACATGTAGTTCCATCACTTCAGATCATATTTCCTAATGACACAAACTAGTTTATTGCAAAAAAAACAGATTGCTGTCACTGGCAAATTGGACAATTACTATTCTTTCCCTCTCCATAATCAGTGTTAAGGGAAACGAAACTCCAGTATCCCATACATGCTCTTACATATTACCTGTATGGAGAATATCTGCAATGGCCAGACCAGGTTTTTTCTTCCTCTCACATCCAAAAAGCAAGATATAACACCACAAGCATTAGTGACTTACTTAAAAGGAGTTCAAAAATCTGCATACACTGACCTCTCTCAGGGACACATCAGGAAAAAATATCAGCTCATGAAATAAATTCAGTTTCCACAAAATTGGCATTTGACCATACTGTCTTCATTGGATGGCATGCTTAGACCACTTTCTCCACCTTTTATTTATATGACAGGACAACTCAGAACCTTGCAGTATTTGCAAGGTAAATCTTTAAGGATAAGACTTATCAAGTTCACAATTGCACTGGTATCTCCCTCACATATGTGTAAACTAAGGCTTTCTGTTTTTCTAAACTAGCATTAGGAGAATTTCATCCATTTGTAGAGCAGTCATGTTTCTCTCAGGTGACATAGGTAGAGGTAGGATGTTCAACCTTTCCTCCTCCATTTACCTATTCTCCTAATGTAATGTGATCAGGTAATATATTTTATATTAAAATATTTTAGTAAATTGTTTTTTTCTATAATACCTACTTGATCATAATCCTTCCCACCCTCCCCACAAAATATCCTTTAAGGTGCAAAGGTTTAAGTTGGGTACAACAGTAGCCATCTAGCACAAAGAAAGGAGAGTTAACCTGTTAAGAATTGCTTCCCTTCATCTGTACAGTGTGCAGGCAGAAAGTTCATCATTTAGGTAGGGTGAATTCATAGATAGCAAAGAAAGTTATCCTAATGTAACATGATTCGGTAAACATCAGTGTTTATTTCTTTTACACTACCATAACAGCATCAGGGGCATACAGTCTTACCTTTTTTAGCCCATCTTTCACACCTTGGTTTAGGTTTTATGTTTAGGGGAATTTTCAGGCTATATATGGGTGGGATGTGTCCATGTTCCTTAAACACATTTCCTATTTTTAATGCAAACCAAAGTTCTGTACTTAAAATTTTGTTATGCCTTGTCACAAATGTAGTTGGGATAACAACATTACTCTTCTTTTTCCATCTTGGAAGTTAAATATTAAATTTAAGTCAGTTTCTAAGGATTTTTGATAGTGCAGTCATATTACATGAACACATTTCTTGTTTTATACCAATTACTGTAAAACTTCTTTGACTCAAACATCAGTTTTATTATTTCATTTAAGTAAAACATACTTTTTAGACAGAATTGTGTATGGGTCAGGTTTGTCTTTCGTCCATAATCCTTAAGCCTATTTCAAAACACAATGCCTTTCTGTAATAAAATTCATATCCTTAGAATGAATTTCTCTGACTTATTGCACAGCAATGGCATGACTGTTGGCTGAAAAATGGTCCTTTTTAGGTTTAGAAAACTGCACCTACCATTGACCAAACTGACTGGATGAAGACTGGTAACCACAGACCTTTTACTAGACCATATGAGGGACCAGCAATGAGACCTTAGAATGCATGCCCCAGTGAAAATTGCTCACTGAGAATACTGCACTTTGTTTTGCCCAACTGAGATTACCATACATTCTGTTATCAAGTTGAGATTACTCCAGTTTATGTTATCTAATTGAGCATTTTGTAAAAAAAATTTGTTATATCTGAGATTTTTTAAATGTTTCCCACAAGAGAATACTTAACTTTATGTTGCCTAATTTAAACTACTGTACTGCATGTTGCCTGACAGAGCATATAGTGTGCTTTATGTGTGTACTGTATACACTACAGTGGTAAAGTATTAATTTTCTATTCCATTGCTAGATCATCAGTATCCGTGTAGATTTAGACATTAAATATCTTGTATCCTAATATAAGAAAGAGAAAAATTCTTATCCCATTCATTTATGTAAAACCCATGGGATTCATGGAATCACCATAAATCTAGTAATGGCACCATCTTAAAGTACAGACAATTGTTTCAAGCTAAGATATTGGCAGAAAATATATCTTTTTCTCTAAATCAAATTAGAAATTTGTCTTGCCATCATATTTTTTTTTTTATTATTTCAGCCTAAGTTACTAGATATAAAGACATTGGGTGGAAGAAGTATGTTTGATTGCAGTCTGAGAGGACTGCATGAATTGTGTTCCTGGGGTGCCAGAGAGGGGTTGAGGCGACTTAGAGCTGTACGAGAGGTAACCAGTGAATGAAAATATTCTATGAATTCACTTTTTTCATTGTATACCAATTGTCATGGATTTCATTGTTGCTACAAAACAAGTACTTAAAGATGCACTTATCAAACATTCTTATATGGCAGTCAAAGACTCCTCCCAAATCCATAAATATATGTACCAATAAAAATGTAAAAATGGATTTCCATATTTTTAAAAACAAAAACAGTATTGTACTTAGTTTTACTATTGATTGCTTCATCCTATTGTATGTGCTGTTAATGAATTCACAGTATTTTCCTTACTGTTGATGAGTTTACAGTTGATGAATTCTAAAAACTATTCTTGCTGTTGATGAATTGACAGTATTACTCTTGATAAATTACTACAGTAGAGTTTTGAACTGTTATTCCTGAAATCTTAAAGAAAGTTTTTAATTACATTATAGTTTACACCCTTTTAAACAAGAGTGGATAACTACTTTGGTTCTATTTTGGGTTCAAATAGTATTTAATAGTTCAGTATACTTTGATTAAAGACTAGAGTGTATAAGACTGCAGGAATCAGCATTTACTTTCCACTTTGTGTTTACTTTTACAGTATACACAAAAATAACAATCAGACTTGCAGCTGAATCTGTATTTTATTTTTCTTCCAGCATTGGTAAAAGTAGTGACATTCTTTTCAACAACTGTAAAACATTCTTATTACATAACGATCATTCCTAGGACTTGAGAAAACGGATCTTATTGTCGAGGTGGTCTTATTATTGGGTTCTTATTATTAAGGAAAGAGTTCTTTTGTTCGTTGAATTTTCTATTGCTTTAGCTGCAGGCAAGGTGTTCTTGTATCTGATTGACTGAGCTTGTTGCCATTCTGGAAACAGTGGTCAAGTTTTAATAACACTTAGATATGAGCCTGTATCATCAAGATCTTGGATAATTTTGATATTGAGCTAGATCCAATCATATGATTTTGCATCTGATTGTAACAGTTTGTTATTATGCTGGAAACCTTATATCTAATCTTATTTTGATCAGACTTGGTATATGTACTTGTATTTTTGAGATTGATTTTGCTACTTAGAAAGATCCTCACATATTAATGAGGTATCTTCCATATTATAGGCTGAGGTTCTTGCCACACATAAAGCTGTCTTTTTTTTATCTGATTGTGATTAAACTTGGAATGTGGACATATATTATCACAGATCTCAGATGAGTTAGATCAATGAACAATATCAACTCATGTTAATGAGGTCATCTTGAAGCCAATCAGCTGATCAAAATTTGTAAATCTACAGGTTTAAAATCCTGGTCCTGTCACATGTATGTTTTAGTCACTTGAAAGATGGTGTTCTGACTCAAGTATCTTCATAACTTAGAACTTTCAGAGTTTAAAGTGATTATGTTGTTGACATCACAATTATAATTTTTTTTTTCTCCAGTACTTCAAAAGAGACAGTGCAACATTAGCATTTGAAGACCTTGATCAGCAAGTGATGAGTAAGTAAAGTTTGCCAAACTAATTTTTGGTAGATAGTTGCTATTTAATTCTTTAGTGATATCTCAAAGACTGCAGGCATTTTCTTAAAGATCAAGATTGTAAATGTAGTTTTAAAGTTTTAAAATCCGTGATTTGTGATTTTCTAATGTCAGATCATTTATATTTAATGGCTCTATCATTTACAGCATAATTTCTAAAAATGTATGATTAGAGACCATTTAATTTTGTACTAACCATCCATCTGTAAACACCACAGAAAATAAATGCATTAAATGATTGTTTACAGTACCTCAGATGTGTTCAGATTTATTATTAATCTTTAGATGTACAAAATAGTCATCAGCTTCATGTACAGACTAAGAGACAATCTCATCAACAGGCAGAAATTTGCTTCATTTTACAGCTACTAAAGGCATGCCACTTATCAGATCATTCAGTTTAATTATATTTGTTAGACATACATCATTGAAATCATACCTTGTATTTATTGACGGTACATACAAAGTACAGATCTATAGCCAGACTTTCAGATAAATATTGTAGTTTATATATTATATGTAATTTGCACACAGAATATATTTTCAAGCATGCCAATCTTTATTCTCAAAATGTGCATCCTATAAGTTTGTATGCTTCATATAAATTTGATACCTATAATTAAAGGTCCAAACGAAGGCCTACTGTCCTTTGGTCCAGATATCATTGGTGCAAACTTTTTACATAGGTAAGAACATTACATTAACATCTTTTAAAAACTACTATTTGTAGCTGTGTTTTTGGTGGCTTCTTGAAGTGTTGTTTTAAACTGTTTTCTCTTTAAATTTTTTTTTTCTATTGAATCATACAGGTTTCATTATTAAAATGTGTGGATTTTTTAAAATAGGAATTAAATTTGCAAAGTTATGTAAATCTGAGTTTGCCATGAGTAGTATCAATCATTTCCACACAAAAATGAAAATATGAAACATTTTATGAATATTCTTTTGCTTGGTTTTATAAGAATAACTTTGTTTTGGGCAACATAGAAGTGATATTTCATGTTGGTTTTGATCAGTTTTAAGTGATGATGTATATGTAGGTAATTTGAGTAAATATAAAAAATATTTCATGAATGAAGTGGACACATCCATTATACTTTTGGCATTATCATTACACCAAATTCCATCGTACACTTGAATGTATATAGATTACACTTTTAATTATGCCAAAAATAAAATAAAATCAAACAATAAAAGTTGTAATTGTAATTAACATTATACATTATATATACCTACATATATATCATCTCATTATCTCCACTCAACATTTGAAAACTGAAAATATTCTAAAATGAAAGACAGCTGTGAGAGAATAGCATAAGAGCTAATTTCACCATCAATATGTTCTTTCCTAGTTTTCTGTTTATATATCAACTACATGACCCATTTCCAAAAAAAAACAGATTTTTCTTTAATTTGAAATTAGATTCATTATATTGATAATAAATTTAGGTAGTAGACCAGTTTGTACTTTTAAAGTAAATGGTGCCAGATATTAATCAAAATGAACTTTTACAGGTGACTTGTGAATGAAAATTCTTAGAGAAGATGGATCATCTTACACTTCAAAAAATGTCTAATCAGAAAAAAAAAATTCAGTGCCACTGAAGAAATTTGTAAAGAAGAATATGAGAGTTTTGCAATACAGAAATCAGATTCATGAAAGCATCCATATAGTTCATGATCTTTTGGCAAAAGTTATTTGACTTGTAGATGAGTTAAATGAGTGTTGAATGTAAATAATTTTTCAGCATGTCATGTGTTTGTAATCAGGTTGCAATCTACATAGATTTTTGTATAAGTATTGTCAGTGATATTTCTGTTTATAGATGCTAGAATATGAACAGTATTAAATAAAAGTGTAAATGCCCAGAGAGTAATAAATATTTAGCATGTATGGGATGCTGGAAATACTTGTCAAATATGCTCTCTATGGATGGAGCTGTACGAGAGGATCATTTTGTGCACAATCTTAACATAATGGAAAAGTGGAGAAATTCATCTTCATAGATGAATGGCCATTTGCATTGATGCTGATATCAACTTGATCAATAATTTCCTGTTGGATGAGTAATGCAGACAACGGGTTCACCAAAAAAATGATGTTGTGCTTGTTACTATTTGAATGTTGTCCACTTCCTCCTGCTCCATCAACAGCATGGTCCAGAATTCCAATGTCTGTTAATATTCTAATCAAGAAAGACAGATTTTTAGCTTTACTGGTCATATATCAAAAAGGAGCTTATGTGTTGGTCTGTCAGCTGTCATCTATCTGACTGGTAGCACAAGATTGTTATCACTACTCTTCCTAAACTACATAGAGGATTGTAGTGAAACTTTACATACATATTCATACCATGATCTGATTGGTCCTAAATAAAACTGGTGTCCCTTGGACATCCAATATAACTGTCAGAATCATCATAAAAATCCTGTTTTCACTAATTGCTAATCAAGGTCATACCAGCATGGAATTTTCACTTCAGGATTTCTTATGATGTCTACTTGGTCCTGAATGAAAATGGTACAAGTCTGATGTCCAAATATGGCAATTATGGCAGCCGCCTTGAAAGTCTTGTTATCACTACTCCTGAATGGAAAGTCCTATTGATATGGGGTTTTTCACCAGAAGACTTCTTATGATGTCTAGTTGATCTTAAATGAAAATTGTCCCAATCCGACATCTAGAATAACAGCAACAGCAAGCTTCTTGAAAATCTTGTAATTACTACTTCATTTGTATAGTTGGTTCCAAATATATATATTGTATCGACTGTCCAGTATGGCCACCAGAGCAGCCATTTTGAAAGTTTTGTTATCACTACTTCTGAATGGAAAGTCCTATTGAGATGGGATCTTCACTAGAAGACTTTTTATGATGTCAGGTTGATTTTGAACGAAAATGGTACCAATTTGATGTTCATTATGACCACCATAGCAGCAGTTTTCATTATATAGTTATTGCTACTCCTGAATGGATGGTCATATCAACATGGTTTTTTTTTTTAATGAATGGCTTCTTATGATGTCTAACTGGTCCTAAATGAAAACTGTATGCCCAATTTTCCAATATGGCCATCACAGTTGCCATCTTGAAAATCTTGTTATCACAACTCCTGAATGAAATGTCATGTCAGCATGTGTTTTCACTAAAAGACTTCTTATGATATCTAGCATGTTGTAAACTAAAATGATCTAACTTCCAATATGACCACCACAAGGGCTAACTTGAAAATCATGTTATTGCTAGATTTCCTCGAAGGCTTTTCCTATTGATATCATACTTTCATCAAAGATTTACTGTAATGTGTAGTTGGTCCTAATAGAAATGGTTGCAATCTAATATCTACTTACTATGGCAGCCATCTTTAAAATCTTGTTAGTTTTACTTCTGCAATTTTCAAAATCATATAAACTAGATGTTTCCACTCGAAGACTTCTTATTTTTGATTCTACTTTCCTATTCAAATGTAAATTGTGTGGCCTTGGCAAGCTTTCCATCTAGGTCTGTAACAGGTTCTGTACCCAAATTTTTATTGTCATTTTAAATATGGTTTACAATTAAGACCTGTCTTTCCCTGATTTCTACATTGTTTTCAAACATGGCTATGACTGTGATGAGAGTTAACATCAAATTGCTACATAACAACTTTATTACTATATTTTCCACAAAAATTTATACCATTTTACTTCAACAGGTATACTATATGATAATACTTGGGTAACACTGAATATCTAATAGAAACAGGTCACTGACAATTTGCATGATTTTTAAAAACGTAAATTCTTGAAATCTACTTTTTGTTCTTTTTTTTTGTTTTTATTCATTTGTTGATGGTTTCTCATCATTGATTATGTAAATGCATACTATTGTTCATCATGATGGAGAGAGAGAGGAGCAAGAGAGAGAGAAAATAGTAGGAACAGAAGAAGAGAAATGAAATAAGTTTAAAATACAGAAATACAAATTTTAAATAACATATATAAGGGCAGAAATATTTCCTGGATGGGACTGGAAAATAGCTATAAAAGTGAAATGATCACTGTAGTTGTACCAGTTTTCTCCCACTGATATATTGCACTGTTTCATTATAAAATATGCAATAGGTATTATTTAAAATGCCTACAATTTAAGTTTTATATTTCAAGATGTTACACAATCATAATAAATTAAGGATTACGTCTATTAATTTGCAAATATAGCCCTAACAGGCTTGCTTTATCAACAGAAATGCTACAAGTCTTTAGCTTGTGAAGGTGAAAATCTGAGGATAATAATTTCTGCTTAAGTCAAGGGGCTGGCACTAATTTCCATCAGTTCTTCAGCATTATATTATCATTGTAAAATTTCAATGATATAAACAATAGTTTCCTGTCAAATATGTATTTTGTTTCATTGGATGACAGTAACTTTTATTATGCCCCAGCAATTATACACAAATCTTCTTGTCCTTCCATTCATTCCATCCTTCTGTCAGGTTGACTCATTATTTTGAGACTGCATCTATTTCCATAGTGCGGGGCCCCTAGTGGCCGAGTGGTCTAAAGCGCTGTCCATTACGGATCACTGCCATCTCAACGCTGTCTGTGTGTGTTCGAGTGTAAAATTCCTCGAATGTGGATATGTGAGAAAGCTTGCCAGTAGCTTCTCATAAGTCAGTGGTTATTTCCTGTGATTTCCCGGTTTCTTCCTCCACCATTAATACTGGCCACCATGTATAGCCTATTGTGTGCTGAAAAATGGCTTTAAGCACCACAACAAGAATGTCCATAGTGCAGTGAAATGTATCAGATAGTATGGTCATAACCTGTAGATACATATTACAATCATTTTGTTCCTTCCTGTTTTATTGGTTTTTTTCATTATTGTTTTGCAGCTGAATGTGTCTTGTCAACAAATCTAGTCTCACAATTTTCACTGCATTACCATGAAACTTAATGCATGGTTGTCATCCTTTTTGTTTTTGTTTTGATGATAACCTATTTTGGGGTTTAAACATATTTCATCCATGAGCTTTCATGCTATCTGTAATCCAGAACACAAAATTATTGACAGTTATAGACCCTTACTAGAATGTTATAAGTAGAGATTGTATTGATTGTATTTGCAGAGATGATAGAAAAACTTTTTGTGATCATCAGTCATTCCTGGCAAGTGACAGTTTGATGCACTGGAAATCGGTGAGTAATATTATGTATATTTCACATAAATCTATCAGTTTAGTTATTAACTACATGTAACAATTAACACTACCATTCTTTTAATTATAAACTACAGGTAACAATTAACACTACCATTCATTTATAAACTACAGGTAAATATTAACACTACCATTCTTTTAATTATAAACTGCAGGTAACAATTAACACTACAATTCTTTTAATTATAAACTACAGGTAACAATTAACACTACCATTCTTTTATTTATAAACCACAGGAAACAATTAACACTGCTATTCTTTTATTTTTTAACTACATGTAACATTAACACTACCATTTCTATTTATAAACTTCATGTATCTCTAAATACTGCCATTAATTTTATATTGATGTAGTCCTGTGAGTAGTGTAGTAGGCAAGGCTTACTGTACTGAAATATGTAATATGATTGGCTATGTAATAAGGGACATGTATTTAAATTATGACTTGGTATGATTGAGATAATTATAATGGGTCATGGTGGATCAAGAATTCAGTCCAGAGCAACAAATGAAGCAGCAATAGAAATAACCCAATTTTACATGAAAAAAAACATAATGTCCTGAGGTATTTAAAATGAGGGACCACACTATTACACAAGTAACCACATTATACAGGTGTGTTTTATAAAGTGACCATCATTTTACAAAAGAATCATATTATATTCAAGTGTTTTATAACAAATTAGCACAAAGTTAAATAATGGATCACAGTATAGTAAGGTGTTTTAAAAAAGGGATCATGCTATGTAATGACCACATTAAGCAGAAGTGTTTGATAATAGGCCACTGCTGTGTTACGTACAGAACCACATTATCCTGATGTGTTCTTTAACAATTGACGACAATAAATCACGAGAGACCACACTATACTGAGATATTTTTATGAAGAGGGACCATCATATTACATGAATGACCATGTTATACAGTGTTACATAAAGGACCATGTTATACAGTGTTACATAAAGGACCATGTTATACAGTGTTACTTTATATAAAGAGAGACCATCTTGGCAAAAGTCGAAAACCACAATGCACATGCAGTATGACAGACAGACGCCTGCAGATATATGCATGTGATCTAACATATGTAATGACTGTGACATAAAATGTAAAAGGAGAACAGTTCTGCAACTGGGCAGAGGGCATCCTGTAAAATTAAAAAGCTAAAAGACCCAGTCTACCAAGTACTCTGCTTGTGTCTAATAAAAAAGCAATGTTGTACATCACCCTGATATTCAGAACTTATTAAATACCCCTTTTATTTTGAATGGCACATAATTCATTTACAGTACTTGGTTTATAACAGGCATTGTACATGTAGGTAGTACACAGAAAGTACATTTAAAGGCCTTATCTTCATTTTTTTCACAACTTTGAATATGTTATGGTTTTATGTTGAAATGGTTCAACACAAATTTCAGGGAATGCTTGTGTTTTTGCATTAAAACAACATGGCAATAAATGTACATGGCTAACTGGTCGTTACTGGACTGAACAGATAATGGTAATGATAGAGATGATAAGATGCACTGGTTAAGTTACTAGCATTTTTTGTGCCATCTTGCCAAAAAAAATTGCTTTACAGAATAATATGTTGTTTCCATTCTGATATCTAAACATTTGTTGAATATTTTCATGAATATGCCAGACAGTTAATAGTATATACATGTGACACAATAGACATGCCACACAATTAATATAATAAACATTTCCAGATTAATGTAACAGACATGTTAGGATTATGGGCAGGACAGTATATGAAAATAAAGATTTACCCTCATATCTTGTGTAACACTTAAATGTATGTATATGTGGAAGTTATACTTGAAGCTATAAGCTGGTATTTTTGGGCTTAAAAAAGCAACAAAAGAGATTAGAATTATGTTTTAAGGACATACAAATTTTTTTCCAAGTATAAGTCCTTTTCTCTATCACAGCTTTCTTGTCAACAATGTGAAATGCTGGTTACCTTACTACAGTTTATAGGTCATTATGTTAAGTATTTTTATAATATGTCAACAATGTATTGTGCAGAGTTGGTCATCAGAAATCACTTATTTTTTATGATAAGGTTATTAAAACAATTCAAGTAGAAGTGAACTTATGAATATGGGGTTGGGGTTGGTAATGAAGTGGATTGATGATGAAAGGGTCATGAAGGGAAGGGTTGGGGAGGTCAGTTAAGCATCATTTGAGGAGCATGAAATGTTGTACTCCAGTACTTGTAAATGTTTTTGTACCATGTAATGAAATGTATCCAGTAATAATGCAAGAAAAGAAAATATTCTGTATTTATGGGTTTAAAAAAATTACTCTTTTGAAAGAATCATGAATCATGGACCACATAGATGATCAGGATTTTTGTCTAATCTGTTAATCAGGACACTGACTTTTCTGGTGTTGATATTAATGACAAAAAAATTTATTTTTGACAGTCTTGTGCATTCTTTATCAACTCCTGTATTCAAATTAAACTTTCATAGAATCTTGCAAGGTATCAGACATTTATGTGCTCTGTAAAATCAAATCTATGTCTTAATGCTGTTCACTGGCAGGGCACTGTATTCTGTAGAACCCTAGATTTACTTGAAAAATAAATGTATTCTGCAGAACCCTAGATTTACTTGAAAAATAAATGAGAAAGTTTCAATCAATGTTATATAATTTAATGACATAGTGCTGAAACTATTTTCTTAATTTTGTATTGGCTTCAGTAACTAAAAGAAAGAGTTAATTTTGAGTGTTACATGCATTAAAATAAATTTTTCCTCTACTGTGAACCAATCCACAAAAGACATTCAGGGTACCACAGTTCTCTTCCTTGTACTTCACACTTTTTTATATTACTTGCTCAAATAAATTATGGATTCTGTTAGAATTAACACAAAATTTTGCAAAGGGATTTTACTTTCATATACACTAAAAACAAGAATGCCTTGGATTTTTTAAAATGAAAAAAATTCAAACAAGAATTACATTGGGATCTGTAAGTTAGGTTATTTAATATAAAATGTGCTTCTTGCATTTATATATTATTTGACATTATGAATTTTAGAAGTGGTCTTATGAAGTCTTATCAGTATATCATGCTTACAGTGGGTTATAATATTATCATTCTGGTTTGAAACTTGGAGAAACTTATTAAAAGCACCAAATCTGAGAATTGACACTTGCATTGTTAACAGAAATGGAAAACATGGTACCTGTATCATCACACACCTTGTTATACATGGACAAACAAAGAGGAACATATTTTGTAATGTATGCCTTCTTGGCAACTTTCAGTACACCAGTCTAGACAGTTTCAAGTCTGTTTCCAGTTCATACAAGTCTGCACTGGAGGAGGGGAGTTCACTCATGTCAGCCAAGTCCAGTCTAGAAGGAGGCCATTTTTTCATCAGGTTGGATGAGTCTTGTTTCATACCAAATTTAGGTGGTTGTTTTCAGTCATAATTCCAAATATTGACATAACTAGTCATTGTACATAAAGTACACATTTGCTGGTTGTTTAAAAACTCTGTAGTCACAAAGCACAACACAATGGAGTCTGAAAACTCAATAATTCCTTGACCTGAATAAACTAATAATTGAATGACTGCTTCAAAATTTATGCTATAGACTCTACTTCACTCCTTGCATCATACGCTTTTTATCTAACTGCCCTCTTGAAAGTTTCAATTGCATTTTTTAATTTGGTTTCAATGTAATCGTAGATGTGATTTTCCCTCTTGTACTCAGATATAAAGAGTGTTAATTAACCAACTGAGAAATGCTCATGAGAATGAAGTACCAACTGTGTTTTGATCTACGATTTGCAGAAGCATTTGTTGCATTGTTACAATCAATTAAAAGTACTTTGCATTTGCACATTAATAGGTCTTGTATCAACTCAGGTGAAGTGGGTGAATAATGAATAATTAAAGGCATGGAAATCCTACCAGTGTTAGAGCTGGTCGTCATAGATATATGTAAAATTTAACTCATTTAAATTAATCAATCGAAGAACTTTAAATATTATTATGTAAGTATCATATTTAGAGTAGCTACCATTAATCAGTGGTTTGTCTTACTCATTTATAAATGGGATCAAGGATAGCAAAGGAATTGAGTGAATGGTGTACTCGGCACTTGAAAGCTTAGTTAAATGGATAAGGTTAATCATGGAAAAGTGAGATCCAAATCTTGTAATGAACTTGTAATTCCTGCATTGACACTTGAGGTCTTCTCAAAGATGAACAGAAAAGGTTTTCTCAAGGATGAACAGAAAAGGTTTTTTCTCAAAGATGAACAGAAGAGGTTTGCTCAAGGATGAACTGAAAAGGTTTGCTCAAGGATGAACAGAAGAGGTTTGCCCAAGGATGAACAGAAATATCACAAGTACTTGCAATTGAGGCATCAGTACTCTACTGATAGAACAATATATAGGTGAATTTTGATACAGATATTTCTCGAAAATAAATGTCCATCACTTTTTAAAAACAAACATTGAGTTGTATTTAGAACCTATGATAGATAGCACTAATGTTTAATGTATGCACATTTAACATGACAAAGCAGTGACATAATTTAAAGTTATTGCAGGGATGCATGTTGTGTATTGAAACCTTTTGGGGTGTTGTTTTTAATGAGCTTCCTAAGATTCATATTGGAGAAAAGGTTCATTTATACAGAAAAGCACACAACTTCATTAGAAAAAGTAACACAATTATAAAGCGAATATTGAGTCATTTATCCCCTACGCTCTTTCTTCTCACCGTCAATGCCCATACTTGCTTTTTATTTCGGGGCCCTGAGTGGCGGAGTAGTCTAAAGTGCTGTCCATTACGGATCACTGCCATCTCACCTCTGTCTGCGTGTGTTCGAGTCTAGGATTCCGCGAATGTGGATATGTGAGAAAGCTTGCCAGTAGCTTCTCGTGGGTCAGTGGTTCTTTCCGGTGATTTTCCGGTTTCTTCCTCCACCATTAATACTGGCTGACATGAATAGCCTATCGTGTGCTGAAAAATGGCATTAAGCCCAACAACAAAAGCTTTTTATTTTAGAATTATCATTTTTATACTGTGATCTGTGTGATTGAAGTACATCAAGTATAGGTTTTTGCAGGAGGGTTGTATATTATGTGACAGCCCATAAGACTTTTAGAAAAAATATGTGTAGCAAAAATCCAGTTTGGAAAGTAAAAAAATATATAGGCAGGAACAACCAGTCTTTATTTGCATAATCCAGCACACATTTTTGAGAACCTGATTAAATAAAACTTTACTGTCCTGACTTGACTAAAAATACCTGTCAGTTCATTGTTGTATTCTCTTGAGATATGAAATGTACTTGTTATTGGTTATTAAATAATTTTTAGAAACAATAGAGTGCCATTACTTATTGGTAAAATTTTTAAGTTTCTGAAAGAAATAAAAATCAATTTTATAAATACAACAAAGACTGCTGATTGGTTCATTTAATTGGGTGGTGGTCTCATTTCAGAAGACAAGATTGTTTTTTTATAAAGATTATTGTATAATTTTTCTGTTGTGAAGTTGTATTTATCTGAGAGTGAATTTAATTGAGAAGAAAACTAAAGAGCCCCTTTCACTTTGCTGATATTGTATTTATCTTTTATACAGATTTCTGTTTTTTTTTATTTACAGGCAATCATCAGATACTAGTGGTTCTGGTTTCTGTGTAATTGAAAAACAGGACATCACCAGACCGTCTGCTCCACTGGTGTCTGATGGTGATGGCATTGGAACAAAGGGGAGCTGTGATCTTCCAACCACCATTGAAAGTCCAGGCAATACTGCTAGCTGTGATAATCAAACCACCAGGGGGAGCTGTGATAATCCTGTTACTGGAGAAAGATGTGATAACCCTTTCTTCAGGGGTAGCTGTGATAGTTATTCCACCCACCAGAGCTATATTGATTTTGCCACCAGAGATAGCTGTGATGGTACTTCCAGTAGTAGTAACTCTGATACAGGAGCCTGGAAAGGGAACAATGAAAATGCTGTCACAAGCAATCATGTTTACAATAGGCTGGGTTCTAGCAGTCTTGCCACCATGACCATCAGCAGTGGTTTGGCCACCAGGGGGAGCTGTGATAGTCCTCCCTTAGGTGCGAACTGCGATAGTCCTACTACCAAAGGTAGCTGTGATAGTCTTACCACCAAGGGTAGCAGTAACTGTTCTACCACTACAGGGAGTCCTGTCAGATGTGAAGAACAACTAAGTGATTTCTCTTTAGATGCTGCAAATATTGTCAATGCTGATAGTCTTGATATTGCTCCTGTCAGCATGGATTCGTGTGAGACCTTCACTGCCTATCAAACTAAAGAGTATTCTTCTGACAGTAAAATTGATTCTACTGACAGCTCTTTACCAAAACATAAAGAAAAGAGGCCATATCTTTGGACAGGAGATAATGGAGGGTATGATTGTATCAACATGCCATTTGAAGATTCTAATGACACAGGCAGATTGGAGAGGAAATCATTAGAGCATGAAGTTGTACCATTAAGTGGGATTGTTCATTCAGAGTATAATTTTGCTAAGAATGATTCAGAACTGCTCTCAGTGCAAGGAGAGAATAAATGCTACACTGATGCAGGTTAGTAGATTTCCATTCTTTCTCTCTCCTGTGCATAAGCATAATGAAACATAGCTATTGCTGTTTTTTATGGCAGGGGGTCAGGAATGTTATTAGTATAAAGACTTCTCTTACAGAGTTTGTAAGCCAGATACACAAAAAAACATCACATGGATGTAGGAGATCAACCCGATCCATGAATGATACATCAACGAGTGGATATAGGTGATACACCAGTTTTTGTGAAACACCAGATACACAAATGATATAGTACCACATAAATGTATTGCAATACACAAAGTTTCAAGGAACACCTGATGCACTCATCATGCCTCAACACATAAATATAGGGAACACAACTTTCCAAGGAACACCAAATACACATCAACACATAAATGTAGGTGTTACAACAGTTTTCATGGAACTCCAGATACATGCTATAGTATCTAATGGATGTAGGGGTGTATTGGATATACCATGGTCCATGGAACATCAGATGCATCCATGATATATCTTCATGTGGATGTAGAGGTGTATTGGATATACCATGGTCCATGGAACATCAGATGCATTCATGATATATCTTCATGTGGATGTAGGGGTGTATTCGATATACCAGGGTCCATGGAACATCAGATGCATCCATGATATATCTTCATGTGGATGTAGGGGTGTATTCGATATACCAGGGTCCATGGAACATCAGATGCATCCATGATATATCTTCATGTGGATGTAGGGGTGTATTCGATATACCAGGGTCCATGGAACATCAGATGCATCCATGATATATCTTCATGTAGATGTAGGGGTGTATTGGATATACCAGGGTCGATGGAACATCAGATGCATCCATGATATATCTTCATGTGGATGTAGGGGTGTATTCGATATACCAGGGTCGATGGAACATCATATGCATCCATGATATATCTTCATGTAGATGTAGGGGTGTATTGGATATACCAGGGTCGATGGAACATCAGATGCATCCATGATATATCTTCATGTGGATGTAGGGGTGTATTCGATATACCAGGGTCCATGGAACATCAGATGCATCCATGATATATCATCATGTGGATTGTAGGGATACATCAGGTTCCATGGCAACACCAGATACATACATGATAGATAAACACATGGATGTGCAAGGAAGACACCAGGTTTCATGGCATCACCAGATTAACATATCAGCACACAGATGCAGGGGAGATACCAGATATGTCATGGAACTCCAGATCTACATGTATATCAGCACATATTGATGAGGACACCATGTTCCATGACAGCACCAGATACATGATACAACACATGATGCAGGTCAAACACCAGATTATTTCATAACACCAGATATACAGATACATGAAGGGGAGACACCTTTTTCCTTGGAATACTCATGCACCTAGTTCTATATTCCATTTTATCACACAAGTGTGCATCTTTGATATGCTAACAGACTCAGACATTTTTTTTTTGGTTGGAGATCATAAAGTAAAATTAAAAAAGATCTTTCCCAAGGGTGCCACACAAAAGTTCAAGCTTATTTTTAGCAAATGACATGGCAAAGTTTTGTTGTTGTTTATTAAAATCATATTTCATTGGGTTCATCTTCCCACTCTTCACAGGTTTGACAACTTTTTCTGCAGGACTTGTGTTCAGATATAATGCAAGTTTTTCTTTATTTGTCTTTTGTTGTTAAATAGAAAAAACTTATTATGAGCATAGAGAATTTCTTTTTCTTATGCAGTATTTTACCAAGTTGAAGCCAAGTAAACTCACTTGCATACAATTTATACTCACTAATAAGCCGGATCCAACTGCAAACTGCACAGATCCAGATCTGCCATTGCATAACATACTGGCATATTTGGGCCTTTTCAATTTGTTAGAATTAATCAGTAAAACAAACAATATAGATCCTGATTTACAAGAACATTATGTGATTTCAGAACATGGTGTGTGCTGTTTGCAGTTGGACCTGATATAGTTCATTAAAGAGTTACTTGCAGATATTATTTGTAAAATTGTGTGCATTATTGTTTGTTTTTTTTTAGATAACTTCACTAAAGGGAAGTGTACTTACAGGCAAGCAATAATCAAACACAGGTGATTCTCCTTTTTATCTTACCTTTTTGATATATAACACCAAGGCACAGTGATCATGAAGTTATCTGTCATTATTTTTGGCAGTATCAATTCATTATTAAAATATTTTCATAAACATATAACTTTGAACTACTTGTGGGAATTTGATTTAACTTGATACCCATTATATTTATGATATGGTCAATGTGCTTATAATCAAATTGAATTCCACTTCACTAGTGGAAGGGGTGGGTCAGGTTAAAGGTAATGCCATAATGATATTTTGATAGTAACGATGCATATTTACTATGATTCTTGCTGGGGTTTTTTGGATTTATTTGTGGAATATTGCATAAGCATATAGCTATTGGGGGGAGGGGGCATTTCTAGGTATACATGTCAACAGTATAACTGGTGAATACAAACCTGGAAAAGTCCTGGTTAGAACCGCCTATCTATGGGAAGCTATTGGCAATTTTCTTACATATTTGCATTGACCAAGAGAAGATGGCAGTGATCTGTAGAGTCTGGCAAGTTAGATCACTTGGCCCTCCAGGGCCCCCATAAGTAAACAGTTAACTTTATTTTTATACCAACATTGCTGCTCGGTCATAATTCTTTGTCTGTCCTTATCATGTTGGACCCAGCCCATGGGTCATAAAATGGACACCACTGAGATCCCTGCCCTATAACCATGTATACATTATCTTTAAATTAAAGGGACAAGTCATTTGTGGCCAGTTTTGTACCCATGGTCTGAGCCCTGGGGACTGATCACCAGGTTGTGACTTATAAACCGTTCATAACCTAACCATTAAGGTATTTATACAGGTGCTATCATTACAATGGATATTAATCTGTATGATTAAGGGTAAGTTTCTGGATATGTCCTAACCCCAGAGATCATCTTTTTGGAAACCATTGTGTGAATGGTGTAATGTTTTATGGCATCTCAGCACAGTGTGATAAAATAGTGTCATAAGGTAACATTTTAAAAATTTTTAAAATAAAGTACACAAATTGTAGGAAGATAAACTCATCCAAATATATGCAAACAGTAAGTAAAACAAAATAATATACAATGTATAGATGTTAAAATTCTGTAAAATGTTTGTAAAATAAAAGAGAGGTAACGTAAAATCTTTAAAAATAATTGAAATGTATTATATAAACCACATTTGTTCAAGATTTCTGAGTTGGTACATCTTCATAAAGTTTCTTTAAACATTTCACATCAAAATAATCTGATTCCCTGCTGGAAATTGACATCCTCAACAGAGAAAACCCCACCTAACCTGGAATGTTGTTGTTGTTGAGCCTAATGCCATTTTTCAGCACACAATAGGCTATTTATGGCAGCCAGTATTAATGGTGGAGGAAGAAACCGGAAAATCACCGGAAAGAACCACTGACCCACGAGAAGCTACTGGCAAGCTTTCTCACATATCCACATTTGCCGAATCCTAGACTCGAACCCACGCAGACAGGTGAGATGGCAGTGATCCGTAACGGACAGCGCTTTAGACCACTTGGCCACTCGGGGCCCCTAACCTGGAATGTGCAAGTCATTTACACATCCAGCATTGGCCTCTAAATCTCTTCCTTAATTCTTCATAAACCAAAAGCTATATACACACATGAGATGAACACTAGAATTCATTTAGAGTAACCAGTATATCTTATGGTAGACTTAACCCATAAACCTTGAAGGTTTTTGTCGTTTTCGCCTGAAATGCGAGTAGGAAATTGATTTTGGGAGATATTTCTGAATACATTATAATACATCGACTTAGAAGACATTTTCGGTTAACTTAATGCCTATTTGTGTTGGAAACATCAATTTTCATTGGCTCTTTTGCCTGAGAATGAGCAGAAGGGTTAAAAATTGGATTTTTTTTTTGCTTAATGGATCCATCATTTTCATGTTAGGACCACTCTTCATTCTAAATGCCCATCTTATCCTTCTTTTTGCAAAGGTTCACATGTCTGTATGCAATTCAGGTCTGTCTTAGATCTGAGGCAAAAAAGTCTAAAATCCGGACACAAAACCAGATCATGACCACTGGTGAATTTCAGCTGGAAAAAACTCTGGTCAAAAAAGTGATGTTTTTCCCTCTGTATTTTGTAGTGCAACTAGAGCATCCATATTATTTGGTATCATCATAAAGCTACATCTGTCTACCTTTCTCTAATACCACATACTTTATTGTGTCACATATGACCTTAATGCTACAGAGGTCAGAAGTAGGCTGCCACCTTCTGCCCTGTAAATGCGGCACTAGGGTTTAATGAGTTAAGCAGCAAAAGTCAAGACAAATATTCCTACAAAACTTTAATTGGAATATCTGCCAAGGTAACTATTGATATATTGCTGCTTTTGTCATGCATTTTCTGTTCTATGTTATCCTTTTTGCCAAAGTTAAATTGTTCAGTTGATCATTCCTGTTTTTCTTGCCATCCCTAGCACTTGTTTCCCTGAGGGAAATTTAAAAAAGAAAAAATCTCAAAATTGATTTGTGCATTTGAGTTGGTTTAGCCCAGTACTTGGAAGTGCTTTGTACATTATATATACTAATCATTATCATATATATATACTAATCATTATCATATATATATATATATATATATATATATATATATATATATATATATATATATTTGCAATAAACTGACGACGAACTGTACGAAACTAGTAACTAACTAGCCTAAGCGCTTTCGACTCTTAATGAGTCTTTTTCAAAGGCAAATACAAAGCATATATACGACAAACAAATAAACACAAAAACGTTGTGTTTGTAAACCTCTACATGGCTGTCTTCACATGTGCTAAAACTATAAATACAACCAGCTTGTATAGACTAGTTGCGGAAACTGAAAACATTGTATAATTCCCTAAAAGTCTACAAGCCAAAGCGACATCTATTTTTACTTTTTATACATTTATGTAATGCAGATTATGTCCCGGATATTTGATTCTATACCAGTTATTCTTATAGTAAAAATTGAAAAATAATAAGAAGATTTAAAAAAATGTTAAATTCTACTAGTGCATAGTTTTCATTTTCTAGTCTTCTTGGTTTAGACCGCTTGGTTTCAATGTTCTAAGGCGGCGTATCTAGTATGATTCCTTTTCCTTCCTGGTTTTGGAACTCCAGCTGTGGTTGTTACTAGTTTCATATTGTTCGTGGTCAGTTTATTGCATCTATTTTAATTAATCCCTGACACACGTGATCCCTTGGTGGATCCAGTACGCTTGAAAGGGTTGTTATTCGCCATATGATTAGTATTCTTTATATATATATATATATATATATATATATATATATAGATGCAATAAACTGACGACGAACAGTACGAAACTAGCAACTAACTAGCCTAAGCGCTTTCGACTCTTAATGAGTCTTTTTCAAAGGCAAATACAAAACATAGTTACGACAAACAAATAAACACAAAAACGTTGCGTTTGTAAACCTCTACATTTCTATCTTCACATGTGCTAAAACTATAAATTTATTGTGTTTATTTGTTTGTCGTAACTATGTTTTGTATTTGCCTTTGAAAAAGACTCATTAAGAGTCGAAAGCGCTTAGGCTAGTTAGTTGCTAGTTTCGTACTGTTCGTCGTCAGTTTATTGCATCTATTTTAATTAATACCTGACAAACGTGATCCCTTGGTGGATCCAGTACGCTTGAGAGGGTTGTTATTCGCCATATGATTAGTATTCTTTATATATATATATATATATATATATATATATATATATATATATATATATATATATATATATATATATATATATATATTGTTTAGAAAAATATGACTGAAATTGATTTGTGCATCTATTTGAGCCATTTAGCCCATTACTTGAAATGCTTAGTACAGTATATATTCTGATCATTATGATATATTTAATGTTCAAAAAAAGAATACCTGTGCTAATTTTCAAACTAGTACAACAGGCCATGCACCATATTTTTTATGGCCTTATCCATCTTGCTGGTTTCAATTTTTTTTTCTCGTTTTTGTCTTTGCCTTTTCAAAAGACAATTAAATATGTTAAAAAATGTCATGTTGGTGACCCACAGTTTTGTAGATCACTGATAGACTGTTAAAAATAAAAGTATTATTACTATTGACATGTAAAGTGTGGAATTGGCTTTTGGTTAAACATGAATAAGGTTTGCAGTCTCAGACCTATGAACATTTGGTAGAATTGATTTTCAAAGATTAGAAAATTTTGATCTAAAGGAATGTCATGATGTAAGTTTGATCTTGGCCTTTGGGATCTATTTTCTTGTGCATATTAGTACATACATTGTGTTGGTTTCATTTGCTGTGAATAAAATCATGTAATTTTAATTATTCTTTCAGTAACTGTTGAGGTTATAGGGGAAAATCGAATTTGTGACAAAGTTGTTAATTGATATGGATTAAAGTTAAGTGAGTTACATATCACATTAAAAACTCAACTCAACTTGATTACTGTGATGTCTGGAAGATTTGATTAGTAAATTATTTAAATACCTATGGAAAGGTGTATGGAGGTTTTAATTCAAATTTCATTAGGAAGACATTTCATCACCATAGTAACATAATGCTACTTGGTTATTGAATGTATCAGCATGCCTCTCTTGACAGGTAACGATTGAACCTATTGATAATGCAGGGCAGGCATGGATCCAATTGTTTAAACTAGAAAATATCCCCCATAACCTGCCTATATGTGTTGAACAGGAGTAAAATCATGATACAAATTGGCTGTTGTTTTTATAGGGTTTAATGACATTTTTCAGCACAAGATAGGCTATACATTGTGGCCAGTATTAATGGTGGAGGAAGAGCCTGGCAAACCCCAGAAAGAACCACTGACCCACAAAAAGCTACTAGCAAGCTTTCTCACATACCAACATTGGCCAAGCCTGAGACTGAGACCCACACAGACAGAGGTGAGATGGCAGTGATCCATGATGGTGAGCACTTTAGAACACTCAGCCACTAGGGGACCTCCTGATGAAAATTGGCAAATTAAATCTTGATATATAGCATGTTTATCATCAGAACAAGTAGCCAGAAATTTTAATAGGTCATGAAATTCTCAAATATTTATATGAAGTTATATTTTTGTGTAAATAACCATATGCTATGAAATTTCAATCCATGACAATGTCTCAAATACCCATACTAGTTGATGTTTTACAAAGCAAAATTCATGTTTTAGATCTTTTAGTTAAGTTTCAGTGTAACAATCATAAACATATTCAGACATCAAAAGTGTCAATCTGCTGCACAGCTATGTCCACAAGAATTTCTGTGAGGACCTAAGTAAATTATGAGCATGCTTTGATCTCCAGTTTGCAGAAGTATTTGTCATATTGTTACACTTTGTTAAAAGCAAATGGTCTTGTTTTGTCACACCAGTTACATCTTCTGTGATCATAATCAAATAAAGAAATAAAGGGTGGTAGAAAAAAGTGGAGCATAAAGACCCATACATCCTACTTCTGTCAAAGCTACCTGTGGTAAATACCTGGAAATTTGAATCGGCATCTTGAAAGCAGCGACACAATGCATGTTTTCGCATACTTATGATTGTTTTTGAAACATTGGAGTTTTGTTGTTAATGATCAGGTTGGGTATCTTGAAAATGAAGGTAATTTATACCGAAAAAAACAATCAGCTTTATTAGAAAAAGCCCATTATTGACATTTAAAACCATGTGTTTATAACAACACATGGTTATGAATATTCAGCCATTAAATAGTCTTGTTACTGCCATACCTTTGGTTTTCAGTGTCCAGAAGGGATAACATCCCCTTCTGAATTATTTTAGGTCCCTCAGTAATTGATGCCCTTCTCTATAGTGCCATCTTTGTTTTTGGACCCCACTTTGCTTTAGTTGTTGAGGTGGTGCTTTCAGATTTTTCACCCATCTGTACTTGTTTATTACTGAACTTTGCTTACCCACCAGAGAAATTTACATCCCGCTTGTTTTGCCAGGTTTATAGTCTGCAATATTCTGCCACCAAAAATTTTGTTTTTTTGTAACATGTATGACAAGTGTAGAAAGAATTGGAACATTTAACATGCTTTATGCATCTTACAGAAAAAAGATGAAGATCTACAAGGATATTTTCATCTCAGATTCAGCAGAGAAATGTGGTAAGTTGGCACACATTATTATTGATTTTTTTTATACACCTGATATGAGGTGGTATGTATCATGTTTTGATGTTTGTCCATATGTCTTTGTTTTCTATTTGCTTCTGCAGAATAATTAAAGTTCTCTATCATGTAGTGTTACCAAATTATGTAACTTGTATGTGGGGCAAAGAAGGAACCAGTTGATTTTGGGTTCAAAAGGTCACAGGAATTGAAAGAAGGAAAATTCACTTCCATGCAGTGACTTGACTTGTATCACAGATGTTGTTGCCAAACTTTGTAAATAACTAGCATTTGTAATGAGAAAGACACTGATTTTGAAGTCAAAAGGTCAAAGATCATTTTCAGGTAGTTCAAGAAGAAAAACAATTTCTACCAGATAAATAACGTCCTATGATACAAACTATTACCAAATTTTTTGCATAGATTGTATTTGAGACAAGAAAGACACATGACAATTTTGGGGTCAGTAATTCAAAGGTTAATGTCACAAAGACTGAAACAAGAAAACTAGTTTCTGCAGAATAACTTGCAGCCAAGCCCTTTATCTTGACCAACTTTGGAAGAAGGATTGCATTTGAGACAAGGATGACACAGATTGATTTCTGATTCAAAGGTTATGGTCACATTTTATTAAAGAAAAGTAACTACTTTTCATATATATATATATATATATATATATATATATATATATATATATATATATATATATATATATATATATATATAGTCCAACATAAATATTAAGAGCACGTTTGGCAGCTTTTTTGGCTGGTTAGCTCTTGAGACTAGAATTGAGATAAGAGAGAATAGTTTAATTGTTTTGTTTGTGTAGTAACAGGAAAAATGCTATACAGACTTGAGTATGATCTGCTCTTCATCATGGATTGTACAAAGGTTTATACATAATTTTGGGCTTCAAAAAATAAAGTTTACACCTATAAATGACAGAATAACTGGAATTGTCTCAAATGATCCATGAAATAAATTCATTCTAACCACCTTTTTATATTTTTCTTTTGGGCACAATTTAATGGAAAAGAAAAGTCTAAATATGATGTGAAGTCTATTTATTACTACTTAAATAATAAGTTTATCTTGATCTTGCCAGATATTTTTTAAAATGTTAAAATATAGTTCTGTTTGTCATTTACTATGGACTAATGTGGAAGGTCATGTCTCCTGCCCACCTTGTCTCCCTTTGTATTTTTGTTTCATTGTATAAATATGTGGATAGGTTGATGTTTTGAAGTTTTTATGTCAAATTAAGTGTTGTCATTTAAATCAATTTTTGTTTACACTGTTCATAGGAGCAGCAACATACTGGATTTATAGGTGATATAAACAATTATTGGATTGCAACTTATTTTGCCCATGATTTTATGTCTTTGCCTTACATAGTGTAACCAGTGGGCAGGGCCAGATGAAATAAAACAATTTAAGTTGATACAGATGTGAAACAAAAGAAACAAACCTGATCAATCCGATTACTTGAAATTACAAAGAGAAAACTTTAATTACTCAGAATGAAACCTAAGAGGCAATTTTTGACACCACAATTACAGATGTAACAGTAACAAGGACTCAGATCATAAATAAGAAATTTGCTTCCCTGGCCAGTTCAGAAATCAAATATTTATCAAGAAAAGTTTAAATAAGGGGGATAAAAAAAATTGCATGGCTCAAAAATTCCTGCACAGTTTCTCTCCCCAGCAAAATGTTAAAATGGTTGGAACTTAAATCAGGATTAATGGAAATGGACTTAATGGATCAACATATGTATGAACCAGCAGAGTTATAGTTTCACTTACCCCATAACATGATAAATCCATTCAGGATATGTTTTATGTTGCAGAATATGGTCTTCTGAAGATTTTATCCATGTACAGCAATCTTCATTATCCGGTCTACAGCCTGCTAACAGGAAGACCAGTGGTTGTCATTGGAACCAAAAAATCAGAAAAACAGATTAAAGACATTACAGATGCTTTGAGAGTTTTTGTACCATATAGGTCAGGGTATGTAAACTTTTGACATGCCTTTTCCACATCTTTCATTATTTTGTTACACCTCTAATTAACTAGAATTTTTTTATATGACCATTAATAGGTGAAGGAACTTGTTATTCTCAAGAGAAATAAATATATATTATACTTACCTCATAATAAGTTACCACTTTTTTACCTTATCAAATTTTAATCTCTTTATGTATTTCTGTTTTAGTATAATAAAACCTTTTATGAGAAACATTTCGATGAAATGATTAGTTTTCAGCTTAATTTTTATATGATTTTGGGTCAGATATTGAAATGAGACTTTTAATTGTTTTGTGTTTTGTATGTTGTACTCAGCTCAGTGGAGTTAGTCACGTGTGCATTGAAAACCCTTTCTTTCATGTGACAGAAATCTGACAGGATTGCAGTTCTTAGTCTTATTTGGTATTAGCTATCTAGGGTTGCTTGTCTGGAAGGAGTTTCAGCAGTGTGTTATATATGTAGATGAGAACTTTCAGCTTAAGAACTGTAACAATTCAATTTCATGAGTTTTTCTATTTGTCCCACCAACCTCCAGAATTTTTGTCCCAGGATATAATCCTAGGAAGTGAGAACAGACAGAGGATCAAACTGTAGTTATATATTTAAATTTATCTTTACCTGGTCAGTAAGTGTATTCCCCATAACAAAATTTTCCAGGCAGATTTCCGATGGGTTTTTAAGAACTTTCTGCCTACATCATGACTGTTCATATTAAGGAAGCTTATGCAAATTTCAAACACAATTCAGGTGGAATCTTAGGTGCAGTATGCAAATTAGATGTCCAAATATTCTGCTTAAATAAAAAGAAAATGTCCTTGATTTGCACCCAAAATAAAAATCTGCCTGAAATTCTGTACAAAATTTTCCAGGCTGATTTCAGACAGGTTTCTTAAGCATTTTCTACCTAACCATAAAATTAAAGAAGCTTATGCGAATTTCAAGCAAACTGTGTGGATTTCTGGTGGAATTTTAGGTGAAATGTGCAGATTAGCTGTACTAAGATTCCGCTTAAACAAAAAATAAATCTAAGATTTCCACCTGAAATAAAATTCTTCCTGAAAAAATCCCACCTGAAATAAACATTTACCGAGGTTTCCATCTAAAAAAGAGGCTGCCTAAAATGTCTACATAAAAATCATCCAATAAAACAAATCTGCTACATGGTTTCTATTAAACAGCCTAATGATGCTTAGACATTCATTTTTACCGTAATCAAGCTGATAGTAATTTGAAGCAAGAATTTGCCTTATTGATTATACTACTAGCTTGGGTATTGCAAGAACAAATATGGAAGTGTCACTGCTATGCACAATGAAAGTCCTGATCAGATGTTTTAAATATTTAAGCTTTTTGCTTATCACAAGGTCTTTTATGTTACCTTTTCCTAACAATGGGTGCAGATTTCTGTTTTCATGAATTACAAATATATGTCTCACTCCGGACTTGGAGTTAAATTTCAGTAGTGACCCTGAGTAGATAGAAAACTGAAATGTTTTTTAAATATTCATAATCATTACTCCACTGTAATTACCAAGATTGAACATTAGATTTTGTACTATATCTGTCATTCTGTCCATCCATCCAGCTGTCTGTAGCTCTGTCTTTTGAACCACTGTAAACATTAACCAAACTTATTATATTAACTGTTCATATGCTTACGTTGTGGAAGAGAGGTATAATTTTTAACTTACTCACCTGGAGTTTCAAGGAAGTTTAAAAGTCAAATTACAAAAATGTCATTATTTTTTCTTTATATTGCAGTAATTCATATATGTTAACCCCTAAAATTTCACTATTATACTAATTAATTTTACAATATAGTGCAAGAGTAGCAAGTCTTATTTTGAGCTGAATTTATTTCTGACTTTTCAGTTGTGACCAAGTGACCCTGTTCTGCCAAATAAAGCAGTTCAAGCTATGTGACATTTCAAGATTTTCCCTGGTGGGAGTCATCAGGGGTGAGAAGAAGTCACTCGACTATATTGTTCCACAGTTCATCAGGGTAAATATACCGTAATTCTGGTACCAGTTTCATTTTGCTGAAGTAACCATACTAAGATCTAAGCAACAGGCATGCCGACCCATTCCACATTTCATCAAGAGAGTGTTGGGGCAGTATCATAGAAACAATTGTGACAAATTCTATTACATTCCATCTGGTTCCATCTCCCTTACAAAGGGATTATTACACTACTAAATGAGCAAAGTTTTAACTAAATTGTATCACAAATTATTTGGGTAGCGATACTAGTATCCTAACAAATTATACTAAATTGACTGTGTAACTGTACCAGTATCCTAAAAATATATACTACATTGTCTGTGTAACCAAACTTTTATTCAAACCAATTATACTAAATTAACTGAGTAACTTTACTAGTATCCAAACCAATTATACTAAATTGTCTAGATAACCATACTAGTATCCAAACAAGTTATACCAAATTGTCATGGTAACCATACTAGTATTGTAATGAAATTATACTAAATTGCATGACTTAATAAGCTGCAGCAGCAGATGTGCTACAGAGCCGAAAATGAGTAATTTTACCAATTTTGCATTTCATCTAACATCAAGTCAAGATATTTCATCTTTGATAAATGGAAGGAAGGTATTAAAACTCTATTTTTAATAAATTAGAAAATAAATAAAATTTGAAAGACAACTCTTGCAAACCTACAGTTAAAATTTTGACCATTTATTTTGTCAAGCAAATTTTTTTTGTGCTAATGCAAGCTGCATAGTGTTCATGGGAGTGCAAAGGAAGACCAGAGCCAAGTAATCATTTACCACATTGTACCTTGAAATGCTTCTTCTTGCAGTTAAGGCAAATATGCTTGCAAGTGCATTTTTCATGTTTGCATCCAGTTTCTCAATTAATATTGTTGCATATTTGCCTTGTCTTGATGTACATCATGGACATCCACATTTGTCAGAATTTCTATCCTGAGGAAACTTGTGTTTCCAGATCCTTTTTACACATTTTAGATTGGCATTATGGGGTGAAGTGGTCCAAACTATTACAGTAATTGCATAAAATATTTCTCTCTGGTGTCACATTTGAGAAAATGACTAGTTTCAACATTTGGAAGAAGGTATGATGCTAGCTTCACATCCTTACCAGTCTGAGTTTGTTGCCTAATGTTGTCTGTTACAGTCTCAACATATGGTTATGACTGCTAAGAAACACTTTCTGTTTAAAAATACACTACAAAAAAACCCTAAGAAGCAAGACTTGTATTGCTGACTGGTGTATTAAATGAATTCTCTCAAGCACATTTTAATAACTAATCCTGTTTTGACATTGATATAGGTATATTTGTGCACTACTACTACTGCCAGTAGTGTGTTCATGCTGTATACAGCAAGAGGCAGTGTAGTGTGCATATGTTAGGTACAGCAGAGGCTACTTGTGCTGTGTGTTCATGCTAGTTACAGTGTGTGTATTATATTTATGCTGTATGCATCATATGACTTTGTGTAGTGTATTTATACTGTATAAAGCTGAAGGCTGTTTGTAGTGTGTTTATGCTGTATACAGCAGGAGGCTGTGTAGTACATTTATGCTATATACAGCTGGAGTCCTGTGTGTAGTGTATTTATACTGTATACAGCAGGAGTATATTAGTTCAACAAGTCATGTGTATCATAGAGTTCCCAGCATGAGCTTGCTACATTTTGCATGTTATATGTATCATATATTCCTGAATTTTTGTCCTCAACATTTTTGTGTTCCTAAATTTATATATATTTTTTTTATATTACAATTTTGAACCAGTTCAGCATTTCAATTAAAACAAAGTCTATTATCTCCTCATTGGTTCAAAATGGCTAGCTTAAGACGTGAAAGTCTGTGGACAGCTGTAAACATTGTCATCTGAAACAAGTGGATCTTAAATGAAGGGCTATTGTTTGCTAAAAGTATTGTATGGAATTAATGTTCTTTCGGCTCCTCAAATTTTTCAAACAGGAAAGTTGACATTTTTTCAGTACAATTCTACCATTGGCACAAATCTCTCAAACAGGCTTTGGGCCTGGTTACGTTTAATGTTTCGTTAGGGATTTTGTGAAAATTTACCCTCTTTTCAGGATATTTGGACTTTTAAGCATATCATATAATGTGGCAAATAACAAGTGAAGTCATCTTTGGGCTTAGTGAACTTGAATGAGATAGATGCTTCCAAGCCAGACTGATTGCAGTATTGCCTTTGTTCTTATACTTACAATATGACAAGATCAATTACCTGATACTTGGTGTTTAATTCAGTTTGAAAGCAATCAGTTATGGTTTGAAAAACAGTTAAAATGACCATTTTAACTTGCAAGGCATATGGGCATACAGATAGTGTTTAAAATATGTTTTTTCTGCTTTTCAAAAAGGCAGAGAGTTACACTAAGGGGCAGATGAACACACATCAAAGGCAGAGAGTTGAGCATCTTGATGGATGTCAGGGGTCACCTGTCTATTTCCTTCTAGCTCTACCAAGGTGTATATGCTTAATATGGAGATTAAAGCATAATTTGTGATATTTACTCTAATGAGTTTTTTTCTTTACTTGCAGAGATATATCACCTTATTTGATGTAGACAGATTGCTGATAGAATCACTTCCATACCAGGTTTGGCTTTTTGATCCTGACAAATTTGGGATGAAAAAATTCAAATGTAGTTTTTCCAAGAAGTTTTTTTTTTAAAACTAGAGCATATATATTTATGCATAATGCTGAATTTAGATAAATATAAAAATTGTGTAGTTCACTATATATATATATATATATATATATATATAGAGAGAGAGAGAGAGAGAGAGATAGATGCAATAAACTGACGACGAACTGTACAAAACTAGTAACTAACTAGCCTAAGCGCTTTCGACTCTTAATGAGTCTTTTTCAAAGGCAAATAAAAAACATAGTTACGACAAACAAATAAACACAAAAACGTTTTTGTGTTTATTTGTTTGTCGTAACTATGTTTTGTATTTGCCTTTGAAAAAGACTCATTAAGAGTCGAAAGTGCTTAGGCTAGTTAGTTACTAGTTTCGTACTGTTCGTCGTCAGTTTATTGCATTTATTTTAATTAATCCCTGACACACGTGATCCCTTGGTGGATCCAGTACGCTTGAAAGGGTTGTTATTCACCATATGATTTGTATTCTTTATATATATATATATATATATATATATATATATATATATATATATATATATATATATATATAAGGAAACAGTAATCATTATATTCCAGGCCTCAGTTTCACAGATTGTATCAAAATTTAAGCTCAAATTGAGATTTTACAGTATCTTTATTGGTATACACTTCTGGCAATATTGAAATTTTCTTAAGAGCAGAAGGGATTGAAGAAAAAGAAAAATACAATTTTACACCCAATGTCCCTTTTTTCTTGACAAAATGACAATATAAATTTTGTAGATGAGATAAAATCCTCTTATTTTCTTGGAGATGTAGGAAGGCTACTTGCTTATTTAAATCATTAATGTCTGCCATTTTATTCTATGAAAAGATATTAAAATTTTCTTTTTGAGAAAGAAGGTATGGGATGTTTTGTGAAACTTGAACTTGTTCTATCACATTTGAGATGATTATTCCCGTGTGTTCTCACATGTGCTTGCATTATTGGCATCTTTTATGCTCAAAGACAAAAATTTCCAATTTGTAAATAAACTGTTTACTATTGAAATTAAACTGTGTGCTGTTGCAAGATGTAAAATGAGTTAAGTTACGGAGTTTTTAATAATAATTTGAGTAATACAAGAAAATATTTTCTTCCAATGTGACTCCAAAATAGGTTGTTAATTCATTATGTACCATATAAAGTTTTTAATATAATTATATACATCGATGCACAATATTTTATTGCAGTATGGGCCAAAAGGCCTCAGATACTTAGCCAAATAAATCAGTTATTAATTGACTCATTCAGTTATTCTTGCAAACAAATACAGTAAGACAATCTTGGATGCAATTGCTTGAGCTGTGATCTGTCAGCAATCACCAGTCAGCTATCTATCCTTTCTATCCATCTATACATCTGGCATAAATTGTTCATATAAATATTTTACTTTAAAATTTGAGAATTTCTCATGTATGCTTCTCTGTAAATTATCCTTTACAAAATTTCAATTTAATTTTTTTTATACATCTGCTGTGCCAAGTACAATAAATTCTTTTACAACAGTTTTTGCTTCTGTATTATATTCATGTACCATTGCAATTTTTGAAACTTTTAGCATGCTAAGCATGTTTCAACAGTATACCAATGCCAAATGTATTTCTTATAAAGCCTTGTATTTCCTTTTTTGCTAGGGGGATTTTCTTAGTTTCCTCCCTGCCATATTCAGCAAGAAAAGTTCATTCAAATCTGAGGAAGCTGTTTTGACATTCATTCAAATGTAAGTTCATTGTACAGTCAACTGCCATTAAAAAATTCACCTTTTTTAGGCAATCACCTGTCTTGAATGGCCAGATTTATTACACCCAAATCAAAGATAGGCATAACCTCTATTAAGAAGATACCAGTGTTAAGAGGCCACATTTTCCACATTTTAGAGGTGATTGCTTAGTAAAGATAATCCTGTAGTTACCTTTCTTGGCTTCTTTGCAAGAATAGTGTAGTACATAGTTCTGCTGACCTTATTACTTCGAAAGCAGATCAAGTTTGTTTTTGATAATGTTTATTTAAATAGCAGTAATGTATTACTGGTATTAAAATGCAATTTGTGGGGTTAAAACTCATTTTAAATATAAAATACATGCCTACTATTATTACTTCCTTCCCTTTTCCCTCCATGCTGTGATGTTCTCTAATCCTGGTCAAAGTAGAATAATGACAATATTCAGAGTGACTAAGGCATTGGAATAGAACTGTTCTTCTAGACCGCTAATTATTAATAATTGGAGGAGGGAATTTTTGTATTTGATTGGGGACTAGGACCAGAAAAAGATGTAATGAAATAATAATAGCAGATGAGTATCACAGCTAAAATTACCAGTTGCCCCTGGCAACTCTTAAGAGTACAATAAGAGTAACTCTTCTGCAGCAGGAAAGTTATATTGTAAATGTGGTGACGTTTTATGGGAAGGATAACACAGATGTGAGTAAAACTTACATAGTGTATGAAGTAATAAAGGTAAAACTATCATGTCTTATTTAAAATATTGTACCTGTTATGTAATTGATGTAGTCAAATCTTTCATCAATGACATCAAAAATAATTAGAGTCATTCATTAGTATTTCTTAAAGATATTTTAATGATATTTTAGCTCACATTGTCATTCACTGGTGGGAAATTTGAGCTCAGTAGTCTATAAGAATCCTTAAGCATGAAATATATCCAATTTTGCCTGTCTCATGCTTTTCCAAAGCTTTTTTATTTCTTTGGTCCTTCTTGAGATTGTCTAGAGAATTGGTGATTATATCATCAAGCTCATTACTGTTTGTATAAATGTCATAACCCATTAATTCAGTGAATTGTGACATTACTGTTTTCAGTGTGTGCATTGTGTTGATCATAACAAGGTGATTCAGTATCACACATAATCCTATTTTGCAATGCAATGCACACTTTGACTGGTTATTCATTATTACAAACTCTGTCACTATCTCTGTCACTATCCTATATAGTTTGTACAATACTGATTTGGCTGCTTGGTCATATCACAAGTGGTATCACTGCCAGTGTTAGAATCCTATGTGATTAGACAGTTTATAATGCTTTGGCTGCTCATTTATATCACAAGATTTCTTTTTCCTGATGCTAGTACACGTCACCAATGATATGCACACGAGTTTCAAAAACAGAGACCACTATAAGCAAGGGTGCAAGTTTTTGAGGGACATTTATTACAATATGAAATTACACCATTCTCACTGGTCTTTGAGAAAACTGCAGCAGGGGTGAGTGGTGAGTGAACTGGTCTATTTAATGGCCATATATTTGTTTTAAATCACTTGGGAATAATTATCAATAAAGAGCTTTTTCTAATGAAGTTATTTTTTTTGTTGTACAAAATGACCTTTATTTTCAAGATGTCCAGCTGCTGAGAGATCATTAACATTATTCTAACTGGTTTCAACAACCTTCACGTGTACAGTGTACATCACTGGTGTATGTTGTTGTTGAGTAGTCTTTTTCCCTGATCCTAATGCTCTCTGCTTTGCTCTCCACTCTTGTGGAATGCAACTCAAGGAGCACACTGAGCAAAGAACCAGACTAGTTACTGATTCAAATTGACAATTCAAAGAAGATTCCTTTTATTAAAACAAAACAAGAGGACATTTATTTCATGAACAGCTGTAATGATTGAAAGTCATTTTTTGTTATTTTTCTATAATATTGTTGCATTGTTTTCATTAAAAGTAATAGTGAAACTTCTCATCCATGAGGAAATCTGCGAGTGCCCATTTAAAGAATTACAAATTAACTACAAACTCTAAAACTAGCTTTCCATTAATAAGATGTATCAGTGAAATAGAATTTTTTGTCATCAAGTATTCATTTTGCTTTGTTGTCTTGCTGTAATCGATCACATTTGTGAATGAGTATACTAAGGGCTGTTCCATTTAAGCATACATGGTACCCAGGGAAGGCAGTTTTTTAAAAATATATCAGGCTACTTTGATTGTACAGAGTTCATATTAAAATAAACAGAAAATTCTAAATTGCATCTATGGGTTAGTAAAACATTAAAAGTATCTTTCCAGGGTCCCATGTATGTTCTACTAATTTAAGGTAGTTGAATTATATTACATTCTCCCCAAAATTTGTAATGGTGTTAAACTGATTGCTTGTAATGAGCTGACCTGACACTAGACCGGGGCTGCTAGCTCTTATGCTGGTTAGATTTTCATGCCTTTTAATTTTTTATTTAGTCCAACTGATTTATTTGATACAAAAGATGTTATAAACATGGTAATACAAAAAGTCAGCTTTTAATTTAGTACAACAATGCAATAAATACTTATGCAAATTGGCTTTCAAAACACTGTCGGAACTTAGAGTTCATGGAGATAGCTGTTATGGTAGATTGACATATTTCATGCTTGAATACAACAGGACACATTGTATTTATGAATTTATGATCATTAAACTTATTCTGAACTTAGAGATATAACTGAATCACACATTTCACCTGATAAAAAGAATATATCTTATTGGTGTTTATTTATGCTGCCTCAAGTACGCATTAGTGACAATTTGATTTATCAAAATTTCATTGCATTTTGTGATTTATGGTGTGCCAAGAATGTTGTTTGGAAATTTTTTTATCAAAATACATGATTTCTTATTTAAAAATGATAATTTCATAATGTTGATTAAAATTTCCAGGTCATATCAACAATTTTCAACAACGAAAATAATGATATATCAAGGTTTCAGTTACTAATGTTGATCACTAATTTCGTCTTTCAACAAAAAAAGGGCCAAATTTTTTATACTTTCAAGTTAAAAATAAAATGGGTTCTATGACTAACCCATGTTGTAAGTGGGTTTGCGAGTTATCAGGGTTCAAGTTATCAAGGAAATGGTGTATGTTTCTTTGGAATTCTCACTCACTATAAAATATTTCCAGTTTTTCAAATCACCAATAGATTTAAGTTTCTTGCCTGCAGAAAATGCAAAGGACAAAACTAAGTCTTTCATTTGCTTGTTTTCCATCTTTGTACATTTGGTAACATTCTGAAAACAACCCTGTCTCAGCATAAAGATCATGACTGACTATCATACCCCCAAGCATATATCTTTCAGTTCTCTGCAACTTCATTACTGACTCTCCACTTAGGAAGGAACAATTCATATTGTCTGACTTGAGCAGATTAGCTGCAACGAATACCATATTTATTATTTTTTAGACTTGAAATCTCTGTAACAATTCATTACTTATGGTTAAGTCATAATATCCCATGTAACCACCCATTTTGTGTGGTAAAGACAGCATATCCCATGTAACCACCCCTTATTTGCAGTAAAGTCTTTATATCCCATGTAGCCACTCATTACTTAGGGCAAAGTTTGCATATCCCATGTAACCATCCCTTATTTGCAGTAAGGTCATCATACATGATGTAAACACCTGTTGTTTGCACTTAAGATATCATATCCCATTTCAACTCAGAAAGGGTTACTTTTTTCTCCAATCATTCAACTAGTAATTGGAATGTACACATCATGCATGGTGAAATCCATTCATAAACCTTGTTATTCAAATCAGGGTACAAACAACACATAGTAACTATCTTTCTTGTTTCATCCATTCCACTGCTGCAGAATGATGTTTCAGTACATTCAACATGAAATTTTTGGGCAAGTTGTAATTTTATTGGTGAATTGAAAGGTCAGCAAATATGACTTTTGTGTCAATGTCCAGCAGATCTGTGTTATGTAAGGTTTTAATCAGATTTAAAAAGTTGTCAGCATTTCACAGAATGCCTCCAATCATAATGCCTTTCAGATTTGCACAAAATGCTGATCTCCAATCCAATTATGCCACATTTAGTACAAAATAACTCTTAAAATAATAAATTTCAATAATCATCTTACAAGCCAAATCTATCTGAAATTGGTGAATTGTCATCAGAGTCAGATTTGCCCATTGAAACAATAAACAAATCAAACTCACTAGATAGGTAGATAAAGACAAAACCAGTGTAAAATAAATATAATTATAGTATTGAGTGGATTATGACACAAATTGACATTTTATATTTTGGCCATTTTTACATATGCTATAGGAAATCCATATTACTTGACATTTTAAGTCCATTTCTATCATAAATACATGAATTCTTTTGTTGGAAATATACCAATATTTAAATAGCCCAGAATGATCCAGTTCATAACCTTCTATAATCCTGTAATGTTAATTCTGTACCTCTTACAAATAGACAACAAAAGTTAAGTCCACACTTTTGTGATTCACAGTATCTTATAAATGTCACTGTCTAATGTCATCCGGTACAAAGCCCAGAAATTCATCATTATTATCTGAGTCCCCAAATAAAGTTCTGAAATCCTCTTATCATTGTAAACATTATCCAGTTTTAATTCCTCGTCTGTACTGTCATCTGTGGGAGCTACATAGAGACTGAGCTCAGGCTTTGTGTATAAAGTGATATCTATTAAAGGATATGTCGTAGCTAAACAGGTGTTAGTTGTGTAGAATTACCATAGGGAATTATCACAGGGAGTTAAACCAAGCATCCTCTGTTAATGTAATGTAGGACTCTACATGGCATTGAGCTGGTATTAGATTCATGTCTTGGGAATTACATCTGATTTATGATCAAAGTGATTTATAAATAAAATCAAAACTTTTATTGCATAAAACACAAAATACAAATATAGATTGTTCAGACTTGTATAATAATACCAGTAAACTTTGGTATTAGTAAACACTCAAGATAAACAACATTGATGGACACTTCACTTTGCACTGAGTAATGTGACTGGAGTAGTGCATGACATTTAAAAATATTTAAATTGACAGTACTTTGTACATGCTGCAAACACAACAGTTTCTAACAATATGCCTAGATTTAATTGCTTATAAGATGTCCCCTATTCTGTGTTAATCCAATTTTAAATATAAAACAAACTTATAAGCTAGTATATATGGTTAGTAGTTCAGATTTAGTCCCAGCCAGCCTAAGTTGACTTGTGTATCATATATCTTTACAAGTTACTTAACATTCATTTCCACAACATGATTTCTTCATATCAGTCCATGTATTTTATATGTACTTATTTTGGAAAGGAGATTTATGGTTATGAATAAACACCACTGTAACTTCTGTTAAAACTTGTAGTAATTTTGAGATTCAGCATGGTGCATTTGATATATGGACCTTTCAGGTTTTTGCATATGCGGATTTCCCACTTGATACACCTGTTAGGACTAAAATTGACAAAAAAGAGAGCCATTCTCCCTGATAAACATTATATATTTTTTTACTAAATTTCACAGGAAATATCTTGCAGTCAGAGCCATTTAAAGTTGTGGAATGATGCTGATCCTGAATCAGTTAATCTTTTCAGGAAAAAAATCAGTTTAGAAAACAAAACTTCTTTAAATACCATTTCACCAATTTTGAGGTACTTTTACAATGCCAAAACCCTTTTAATGTTGGTCACCTGTCTGATATAGCTGCTATTACTGTATCTTAAGTACAGCAATATTACATACCTGTATAATTTGTTTCTCCAGATTGATTTTGATAAAAGGTAGTACATGTTGTCACTAATTCAATTTTACTGTGTCTGTTTTGCAGGAAGCTGATTAACATATCTTCTAGAGCATTCCAGTTCTTTCATTGTTTCTTTCATCAGGAACAAAAGCATTGGAGCGGGTAATTTGTTAACAGACATATGCATGTCGTGCTTTTTATTTGTTACACCTAATGCAAGATAAAACCCCCATTCTGAATTTATATACTTTTAGATGTACTAGGTACATACTATATTGTCATGTTTGCTTCATGGCTTGAAAACTCCTTTCTCTTACAAGCCAGGGACAAGTTGAAATGTGTATTTAAAAGGCAAGTGTTGTATCAATTTCCCAGATTTGTAAATACTATATGTGTGTGTGAGGACATAAATCCATTTATGGAATTTTTTTCCAGCTGTGGCTCTTTTCAGCATCTCAATGTAACCAAGTGTGTCCACTTTGCAGTTCTTCATGTAATCTTGCAATCCAGAATGTAATCAACAATGTCCACTTTGCAATTCTTGTGCAGTCTTATAATCCTCAGTGTAATTAAATATGTCCACATTTCGGTTATGCAGGCATGTAATCCTTAGTGTAATCAAGCATCATTATTATAATTGTTATGAAGTCATGTAATCCTCAATGTAATCAAACTTGACCACAATGCAGTGATGCAGTCTTATAATCCTCAGTGTAATCAACCATGTCCATATTACAGTTTTGTAATCCTCAATGTCATCAAGCATGTCCACATTTCAATTCTTATGTAATCTTACAATCTTATATGTAATCAAGTATGTCCACATTACAGTTCTTAGGTAATCTTGTAGTCCTCAATGTAGTCAAGTATGTCCACATTACAGTTCTTAGGTAATCTTGTAGTCCTCAATGTAATCAAGTAAGTCCACATTACAGTTCTTAGGTAATCTTGTAGTCCTCAATATAATCAAGTATGTCCACATTACAGTTCTTAGGTAATCTTGTAGTCCTCAATGTAGTCAAGTATGTCCACATTACAGTTCTTAGGTAATCTTGTAGTCCTCAATGTAATCAAGTAAGTCCACATTACAGTTCTTAGGTAATCTTGTAGTCCTCAATGTAATCAAGTATGTCCACATTACAGTTCTTAGGTAATCTTGTAATCCTCAATGTAGTCAAGAATGTCCACATTACAGTTCTTAGGTAATCTTGTAGTCCTCAATGTAATCAAGTAAGTCCACATTACAGTTCTTAGGTAATCTTGTAGTCCTCAATATAATCAAGTATGTCCACATTACAGTTCTTAGGTAATCTTGTAGTCCTCAATGTAGTCAAGTATGTCCACATTACAGTTCTTAGGTAATCTTGTAGTCCTCAATGTAATCAAGTATGTCCACATTACAGTTCTTAGGTAATCTTGTAGTCCTCAATGTAATCAAGTAAGTCCACATTACAGTTCTTAGGTAATCTTGTAGTCCTTAATGTAGTCAAGAATATCCACATTGCAGTTCCTTATGTAATCTTGCAGTTCACAGTATAATCAGCTGTGAACAGTTTGTCACAAAATGCTGGCTTTAAAACACATTACAGCAGACTTGTGCAAATATTACATTACAGTAAAGTCCTCATTTGTTGAACTGCATTAAAAGAGTTACCTAAATTTATCCATTGAAATAGAAATCTCTCATCAAGTCATTCTTGATCAATACACATTCATGTTTATTATTTGCAATTTGCAGGCAAGACTGTGTTCCTCAGAGCACTTGTATGATTTACACAGTAAATATATACCCATTTCTACAATACTGACCATTATATTTATACATGTATGATATGCATGACAATGTTAACTGTGTAGACCCTCCAATAGTGTAATGCACTGGCAGGTCATGGTCTTAACTGGTACTTGAAATCATTTACCATGGAATAATTCACTGGCAGGTTATGGTCTTAAACTGTTAACTTGAAATCACATACAATAGCATAATGCACTGGCAGGTCAAGGTCTTAAAAAACTGTTAACTTGAAATCATATACAATAGCATAATTCACTGGCAGGTCATGGTCTTAAACTGTTAACTTGAAATCACATACAATAGCATAATTCACTGGCAGGTCATGGTCTTAAACTGTTAATTTGAAATCACATACAATAGCATAATGCACTGGCAGGTCATGGCCTTAAACTGTTAACTTGAAATTATATACAATAGCATAATGCACTGGCAGGTCATGGCCTTAAACTGTTAACTTGAAATCACATACAATAGCTTAATGCACTGGCAGGTCATGGCCTTAAACTGTTAACTTGAAATCACATACAATAGCATAATGCACTGGCAGGTCATGGTCTTAAACTGTTAACTTGAAATTATATACAATAGCATAATGCACTGGCAGGTCATGGCCTTAAACTGTTAACTTGAAATCACATACAATAGCATAATGCACTGGCAGGTCATGGCCTTAAACTGTTAACTTGAAATCACATACAATAGCATAATTCACTGGCAGGTCAAGGTCTTAAACTGTTAACTTGAAATCACATACAATAGCATAATTCACTGGCAGGTCAAGGTCTTAAACTGTTAACTTGAAATCACATACAATAGCATAATGCACTGGCAGGTCATGGCCTTAAACTGTTAACTTGAAATCACATACAATATCATAATTCACTGGCAGGTCATGGTCTTAAACTGTTAACTTGAAATCACATACCATAGCATAATGCACTGGCAGGTCATGGCCTTAAACTGTTAACTTGAAATCACATACAATAGCATAATGCACTGGCAGGTCATGGCCTTAAACTGTTAACTTGAAATCACATACAATAGCATAATTCACTGGCAGGTCATGTTCTTAAACTGTTAACTTGAAATCACATACAATAGCATAATGCACTGGCAGGTCATGGCCTTAAACTGTTAACTTGAAATTACATACAATAGCATAATTCACTGGCAGGTCATGGTCTTAAACTGTTAACTTTAAATTGTATACCATTGAATAATGCACTAGCCTGTCATGTTCATTGTTTACTTGAAATCATGGATGGAATCATAACATTGAGTCTGATCTTCCTATGTATAAGTCACTAGCATTAAGGATCTATGCAGTTTGAAGATGGTTGTCCAAGCCATTAAGCGATTAAAGAAGCTTTGATAGTCTTATCTTCTTGTTTCAGTGGAAATTATCTGCGGAGAAATGAGAAAGTCAGAGATGCCTGTACTGCTTACCTGAATAAGCAGAATGTTTTTCATTCTGATGTTCTGATAGTTAAGGTAAACAACAGTTTATGATAAGAAGAAGGTCATCATTATAATGTGTGACCAGATTGGAAATCTTTGTTAAGTTAGAATGGTATAATACTTCTCATGTGGCATCCTTTTTATCAGGTTACATCACTGTGGTGTCATGGAAACTGAGTTAAATGCAAAGGTTACTACAGATTACTGTGGCATGAAATATAGTTCACAGTGACTTAATTCTGACTGATGGATGTAATATTCATGATGCAACTATATACCAAGCTTCATGACTGTACAAACACTATGTAAGTTAATGTTGTGCTTGTTTTCACTGATATCTATATTACTACCCATAAATTATTTACCTACTAAGTCATGTGACCATACAGGAAGTGGAATCAGAAAATGACCTAAAACAAAACATAAGTTAAGTATTTGATGTCAGATGGTGAACATATGTATAGATGGACATGTAAATCTATAAATTGGAACTGCTTTGCTATCAAGTCAAAACTGATGAGAAAAGTTTGCTAAAATATGGCTTCAGGTTACTGTCTGTCATTAACTGCAGCTTGTCCTTTAGAGATAACATTTTCTATCTGTCCATCTGCCTACCTGTTCACACTTGGAACCACCACAACTCCACATCATATACCTGTACACATTATTGGATGTCATTTGGTAGGAGCATTGCCAAATGCAGGTAGATTAGGTTTTAGTTAGGTCAAATTTTGATTCAGTTATTGCCTGTTGGATCAATTTTAAATCCTCATTACAGCAGATCCTTGTAACCAGCAGAACCCGAGGATCATTAAACATATGCTGGTGCAATTTGGTCAGTGTCCTAGATTTGAGGAGAACAATGCTGTATCTGAGAATACCTTTTTTGCTGTCAAAAGTTGAATTTTGACAGCAATACATTAGAGGAGCCAGAAAAATGAATTTTTGCATTATCTTTAAACCACCATTAATATTCTATAATCCTTAAAAACTAGACTTATCCTAATTCTAACACTCTTTGAAAAAATTTCACCAAGTTACCCAAAAATTGTAATTCTTGGAACAATGTTGTAGTGAAAGTTATTAATTTACAAATTTTGATGTTGAACCATTAAGAAAGTACATTTGTGGGTTAGGCAGATTAGAAGTTTTATTTGGGCATTTTAAGAAAAGCTTACATTTTTTTTATGACACTAATTTTGGCTTCATCCACCCAGGCATTAGATAAGACAAGCTGCGATTTTGTTGGTCTGATCATCACAAATTAATTATTTACCCTAGAAACAGTACATCATTTAGTAACTAAAGTCAAATCCATAGGAAACTTTTTGAAAGATGTTGATATATTTTTAATAGTTTCTCAAACAGTATTTTCAGCATAAATGTAAAATATTTCATCACAAAGGAAGTAGCATTATATGAAAATGTTATAATCTTATTTGTATTTATTTTAATATTCAACCCAACTTTTTCTGTTGTAACAAAGCTACTTGACTAGCCTAGTGGGTTTATTAGCAGCAAATTATTTGCCAGTCATACTCAGTTTTCAAAATTGCTTTCTGCCTGATGGTTACAAATCCACATGTTTTAGTGCAGACCTCATTTTCAAATGATTTAACTTTTTGTTTGATTAGGTACTCAAGGAAAGTCCTGCAGAATTTTAACATTATTTTCAAACAATGATTGCATATTCTTGAAAATGTATTCTGTAAGATGTAAATTGTGGTTTTAAAACAATTTTGGGATTCTTACATTCTGAAAGACAATATAAATATATTTTATTTCAGAGCAACCATTGCTAGTATACAATTATATAATGTTGCCACATCAAGCTTATTCATGTACCACCAATGCCATCAAGAACATGTTTGATTTCATGCAATTATGAAATCATCCATTATTTAAATGAGATCCCAGATTATTCTGGTGGACTTATTTATAGTGTGTTTTTTAAGTAGTAAATCATTATTAGGCTGACCTAGTGTACTTGCTAATAATCAACATGTCTCTTTTATCCAAAGAGTGAATCAGTTTTTCCTGCTTATTTCCAAAAGTTTATTCCAGTTTAATAACATATTCCTGATATTGTTTGTTTCAGTTCTTGTCAAAAGTGATTCACATGCAGCTTTTAGAACAGGACCTTAGAAATAAGGAACATCAAGGTACAAAACTTAGGTGTATGTATGGGAGGGGAAAAGTCTAGCCTATGCTGGTTTAGAGTGAGTTTTAAGTGGGAGCAATCATTTTAGTGCCACAGTTTTGTGTTAATTATGTGTAACAAGTCAGATACAGATGGGGTATCATACCCTGGTTAATGTACATCATTAATTGTATCAAAAGTATGAAATGGATTTATCCACTGTTTTAGTGATAACATCATTTGATAATAGGATACATGGACATCATGTAATCCATAAATTTTTAGATCTGTATTGATTCTTAATGTTTTAGAACAGATTTCTTGATAATTATTTAACATAAAATTTGCAGTGTTATATTTAAATCTGCCATAAGTTGTTGCATTGTAAACCAATATTTTCAAATGCATACAAAATTGTATTATGTTTTACAAAAATTCACTTGAAGGAATGCCTATACTGTATTTTGTTTCTCATATATTTTAAATAGGATTAAATAACTAAATATCATAGTAAATTTACACAATATAACACAAGTTTAAAATGTTTTACTTAATAATTGCAAGTTATAAATCAATTTTATTTCTTTTAGGAAAACCAAGCTTTCCTTTGATGGTGCCATACCAGTCCAACCAAGTGTTCAAAGTGATTATCCAGAAGGAACCATTGCCATGATATTTGACCATGAAATGACCACCAAGATACCTATAAAATAAGGAAGGATCAAAAGCTTAACAATCTTTAGCTTTCTTTTTAAGAGATATGGTATGGTCAAGAACAGTTCTTTTTCATTTATATTAAAACGCTGTTGAGTTTTGACATAAAAATATTATATAAATTTGGGAAATAATGAATAAAGTATATGTATTTTCTTTATATTTTATTGATTTGTTTAATTTTATGATGGTATGAGAAGCATTCTTTAGAACATTTTGTGATATTAACACACATTTTCCTCCATTTTTATCAAAAATTACTGGAGAAATTTTTGCCTTATTCCATGAAAGAGATATGGTTAAAAGTGTCACATCATACTGTACTTTATTATTATGTTTCAGGGATTGAATCTTTGAATGATATAGATCAAAAAGAAGAGTAATCAGATATATATTTTTATATTATAAAGGGATTTCTATAGACTCGTGTATCATTAATTTGATGACTAAGCAATTCCATTTGTTCAGCATTCATTTTGTTATAAATTTAATTTTTAAAAACCCAACAATACAGAATCTTTTGGACTTCAAAACAGGAAATATGTCTTATCTATGTATTGTACAAATGATGCCAATGTAATATCCATGGGTTGTTTTTCTTGGTAGAAAATTATCACTGTGGTTATATTGCCAATCATAATACACTCATGATCCAGAAATAGTTTCATATGGTTATGTGTATTTTTAAATATGACTTTGTAATAAACAAAATTTGTGTAAGTTATAACAGGATATGTATTGTCTTTACATATTTATATGTTTATCAATTAATTTTTAGATCCAAATACTCTAAAAAGTATTTAATTGATTTATATATACCTAATTTCCACTTGCAAAAGAACGCTGATTTTAAAAATAATGATTATAAACTTTGCTTATTATTTTGCACTTTATAATTTTTATAATAAACATATTCTTTTATCCCAAGTCTGTTATGAACCATATTAAATTTCTTTAGTGTCAAACACTTATCTTCTCATCCATTTCTTCTCTTTGTCTCTGTTTTAATGATAATTTGGAATCAAAATTAATCTTTGAAATTTGACATTTTATACACATGCCATAGAGTGGAGTATATTATATTTAGATGTTGTGTGTCTGCGTGTACCAATGTTTTTTTAGGTACAATAACTTCATTTATCCAGCATCTACAGCTACCATACTGTGAGGATAGCTTTTATTTTGGTTAAGGAAAGAACCTTTAGTTTTTTTTACTGCAAGTCCAAGTTCACTGTGACTGAAAAAAGAATAGTTTCTGCAGATAAGGTCAGGTTTTCCACCATCTACAGTAACCAAACTTTGCGGATAGTTTGCATTTTGGGGTAATTAAGAAACATTAGTTTTGGAGGTAAAGGTTAAGGTAACTATGATTGAAAGAATTACAAGTTTTAGTTCTGTACCACAGACCTTGTTCAGCTTTGATAGCATGCACTGGAGTAAGGAAGAAGCCTATTTTGGGATCAAAGTTCAAGGTCACTCCTAATGAAAGAAGAATTATACTTTTTGTGTAAATATTGCAGATATGTACATAGAGGACTGTTTCAAATGGGCAAAGCAAACAGTGATATTCAAGGCACTCATGTTATGAAAAAATTTGCTACTTTTTGTGATATTAAGTTATAGAATGATATTCCAGTCTAAAAATTTTATCATATTTATGTTTCATCATAATTTGTACATGTACTTCATTTCCATTTATTACATTGTCTTGAAACATTCCCTTGTCAAAAATAAATTGCTGCTTTGGAAAAGATTGATCAACACTCATTTCATGAATTGTGCTAATTATTTTAACTTGTCAATATGTTACAAGTAACTTTTGCATAATTATTTCATACTGAATGATATTTTATGTTGCTTTATTTGTTTAAGGTATATTTTAGTCAAATACTGCCTCCCAGAATGTGTTCCACTAAGCTTGTGATGGTACCATTGTTCTCAGCATTTTATATTACTGAGTGTGAGGTGGTAGCATTTCCAACACCTGAATCAGAGAACCCTGTTTGTCCTCCTTTACTTTTAGTAAATATTAATAGGTTCCCCACAAGTACAGACAGTATAAATAGGGCCCATTTATTCTTCTAGATATCAGACAGGCAGCAGTTACAGTCATCTGCCTCCTTTCAAATAAAAAATTCCATAGGTAAATTCCACAATATGGAATTAAAAATTTTACTCATTTGAAAAGTTAACAGCCATGACTAATTGAATTCAGAAATTTTTATTTTATTAGAATGCCAAATTTTGGATTTGTCCAGATTTTGGACATGCCTGGATTTTGAGTTATCCTGATTTCATATTTGACTAAATTAGGATTTGCCCAGCTTTTGATGTATTCAGATTTTGGATTTGCCCAGATTTACATTTGAAGTTTTATTTTACAGGACTAAGTAAGACATTACAAGTCTCCATCAATACAATTATAACATTGCATTATCAAACAGGTCATTCATTTTACCAACTTTCGTTTAAATAATATTAATGATAAAACTTTTGTTTATTGAAGTATGTATGAAATTGTGGTGTATTGTGAAAACTTTGCTTGATGAGGCTTTACAGTAAATGTATTGTCTTGAATTAAAATCCATTTTGTTGTATGTAGATGTAATTGTAATAATGTGAAGATCAGAAAAAAAAGAGAGAACACAATAAAAATATAACAATTTATTCAGTATTTATTTGTCATAAAAAGCACACATTTATTCTTTCTTCTCTGTAATTTATTCTGTCTTTCTAAATTTTTTGTACAGAAATAATAGCACCAACACTCCCAGTATATTTCTATGCTTACTTCACCTTAAGCCAATACAAGGCAAACCCAAAATATGTTATGACTGAAATAGCCATAACAATAAACTACATTCATTCTATATTTTTTTCTTTTTATTCCAATTCTATTTTTGTCAGATTTTTCATTGATGTATGAAGGAATATTACTGTATTACTATCATTACTGCTGGCTTATATATAGCTTTAAAAACTTGCTCATACCTGTCTTGTATGCCCTTAATAGACAAAAGTCATCAGGTGAATCAATGGCAGCAATATCCATGATAATTTTGGGGATATGAGGAGAACAATTATTTCATTTTAAAATGTTTGTACTAAAATATTTCCAGTATTAGCCAAACTGTAATTAGTCTTTGATTTGTTGGTAATTACGTCTTTTAGAGCAGTGGATAAACACAGAAAAACAATAGCCAGAATAGATTAATTAATTATCTAATTTAATAAAATTCTGTAAAATTAGTTGCTGATGGCTCTGGGGGCTACCACTAAACAAAACAATTTTTTTCTACTTTCTTTTTCTCATCTAGCCAGAGCTCAGCAGTACATACTATGGCAGTACAGTAATATTGTAATAAGGTGAAATCTACATGAAATTTGCAAAATGTACCACACAGTACATAATAAATATTGAATGAATTAATATTTCATCAGATCTGAAAACTATATGTGAAGTACAGATAAGACTTAACACAAACATAATTGATACACAAAACCACAGAAGCTCTAGTTGGCATAATGAAAGATTTGACTTGTTTAGATTTTGCAACTCATACAGTATTAAATTATAGGTCTCCCTCATAATGCGGTCTTTGCAGACCATGACTGCTGACTATATGTACCAAGACGTGCTGTATTGAGAACCATGATATGTACAAAACCATGATATGTCAAGAACTACTAGTACAGTATTAAGAATATCATAATATGCTGAAGAACAGGATAGTGAAAACTATCAAATTCTTTTAAATAATGGTGTTTTGAAAATATATAAGACTAGTTTTACATATAAAACTGCATTATATTAAAGCACGTTTTAATGATAGAGAGGTCTACTTTTTTTATTAGGTTACAGCATGATTGGCATACAAGTCATATATTGTGAGATTAGACTAGCAAGATTGGCATACAAGTCATACTGGGAGATAAAACTATAGCAAGATTGGCATACAAGTCATATACTGTGAGATTATATTATAGCAAGATTGGCATACAAGTCATACTGTGAGATTAGAATATAGCAAGATTGGCATACAAGTCATATATTGTGAGATTATACCTTTAGCAAGATTGACATACAAGTCGTATACTGTGAGATTAGAATATAGCAAGATTGACCTACAAGTCGTATACTGTGAAATTAGATTATGGCAATATTGGCATGCGAGTATTTCACAGAATCCTTGTGTTTGATTGCTATTGCTATAGTTTTTGTATCAAGAGCTTAAACTCTCAGTCCTCTTTAAATTGTACATAACTAAATATTCTGTATTTGAATCTCCATTAAGGTTTCCATGCTACCTGAAAAATCGGGAAAAAGTAACAAAATCAACAGGTTTAGTCCCAACTGGGAAAAGCCATGTAATTTGTGCAAACTGGTGAAGCAGTGTTAATGGTGTATTATTATTGGGTTTTGGATAGTAGATAACCGAGTTATATTCACTCAAAAGGGAGTACTGGTAAATTTAGTTTTAACATTCATTTTTCCATTAGAGGGCATAGAGACTCATCACGTTAAATCTATGGACAGTTTTAACATTACACTTCATTGTAAAGAAATTATAGGCACATAATGTTAAATTTATGGATGTTTTTAACATTACATTTCAAGTTATAAGTCATAGAGACCCAAAGCAAAAAATTAGAGCCTCAATGATAAACTGCTATCTTTTAAATTAACTAGTATTCTAGAATTTGCATATATTACCTACTAACTGGAATTAAGATTTTCACAAATTAGTTTCTCCTTTGAATACATTATCCGATCACATAAATGTTAGGAATAGAATCCCAGCTACCTTCCACATCCAGCCCTCCCAAAAACAAAAATGCGTCTTTCCTGTGCAGACAAAGGGTAATAACTCTTCCCACATACAGGTGGTGCTGGTTTTAAATTTTTGCTGTGAACTGACAGCATCATTCGCTTCACTACCTCAAACCAAGTAGGTAGTTGTACTAATTTCAACCCATCTATTAATGATTATTATTTTTGGACTTGATACATTTTATTCTACAGGTGGTATACATTGTTTAAAATTTTGACCATATTTATCTGAATTTTTCACCTACATGGACTTTGTCTCTGGATTCTCTGACCTTATGGTCCACACACCTGCATTGTAATAGAAAAATGTGTTGGTAGTTTGTGTCTATGCATAATGGCTAATTATTTACAACCCCCAGCCTAGTGGGTGTCTCTGACATTGTTAATGGAGTTAACTATTATTCATTCTTCCTCTTAATCCTTTGTTTCAGAATTAACAACAATGATGAAGCTTTCTGAGTGCAAGAAGTTCAAAGATTCACATGGACATCATTGGCTACATGCAGCATATATGCCATTTGCTCAACTACAATGTTGACAGTTCCAAAGAAAACAACTTAAGGAACAGAAAGCTTAAAGTGACATGGAAAATCAAAGACTTCTGATGTTTTGAGCATTCACTCTAATATGGAGTCTTTGACCAACCTAGTGGCTGTATCCCTTGTTCCTCTTCCCCCAACAAAGATATGCTATATGTTATAGACTTCTGTTATTACTTTTGGGGTGGGGAATTGAAAGAAGCTGCAATGTTTCCTTCACCATCTATGTTTTTTAAAAATGCATCATTGGGTATAGCAAGCCTATTTTTCCCCATTCCTCAAACTTCTTTCGTAGGCAAGTATTTTGATACTAATTCCCCCCGCATGCCCTGACATGGCTTTAAGGCTTGTAGATCTAGCACATGAGATTTATAAATGGACTGAATGAGACATGCCGTGAAGCTGCATCTCAATGTTATGTATATAAATAACCCCTGGTAAATGATTTTATATCATTTTTGTAATTTTTTATTCATTTTTGTAAATTATATTTATTTTCTTTAGTTAGAGATGTACCTATGTGACTAGGTCTGATTCAGGGATCTTAAAGAGTGTAAAATTGCATAGAACTTATAAACATAAGCTTACATCTTGAAAGTTACAAATAATGCCATTTTGACAACATCACGATTCTTTGTGGACCAGTGGATTTCTGATTCAGAAATTTAGATGGAACTTTACATTCTCTTGGACTTTAATAGAACATTTTCAGGATTATTTTGGATTGACTTCATATTACTGTTTAGTTCTTCATATTTTATAACATTGATAATTAAATTGTTTGTTAAGTTTTGCTAAATTTGTATAGTTGTATCATCAGTTTGATGCTGTATTGGTTGCTGTTCATACCCTCCAGCTGTCCAGGCCTTGATCCATCCCATTCAATGACCATATGGCTTCCATATCCTTTGCCTCATCATGTAGACCCATGCAATGTTAGGTTTGTCAGGGATCTTATTAATAGACCTGTCTGTTAACGTATCATTACCACTTCACTGGCAGTATCACTATCTACACTACTGTCCATACAAATGACTCCTGTATTGACTGATTTTGATTTAGATTCAGTGCTGATCCAACAATAAAGTCCAATGGATAAAGCTAGCCCTTTACTCATGGCTTACCCACTTGGATGGTACTGATACAACCTTAGAAATGGTGGCATCTGTGTCTGGGTATGCATTATCCAAATGTAGATCTTGATCAGGACCATTATTATACTTGACACATGGTGTGGAGGTAAACCTGATAATAGTTCACACTCAGATCCCACCATGCAGAAGACTGAGTATAGCTTTAAAGAGGCTATTGAGGAATTTATTTGTAGCTGTTGAACTTTGAGTGTCTGCCACCTCTTTCTTCTACACCAACATACTGTTTCAAGCCATTAATCAATATTAACCATGAGGCAGACAAGGTCAGCAATGAAAATGCCTGGGAGTCAATAGCTAAAATATGATAGATAATTAAACAGGGAGACTACTATGCAATAGCAAATATTTTGATGTGTGGGTTGTGTGTGTGAACATGTTATTATTAGCTTGTATCTTATATGCACATAATAGAGGGCCTCAAAGTAGTTTGGTTTCTCTTTTGTAACGGTCACCCTCTGAAAATAATGTATTATTTATCATTATTAATGTTTTATTATTATTATTATTATTATTATTATTATTATTATTATTATTATTATTATTATTATTATTATTATAGACTCAAACACCTGTGTTTGAGGAGCCCATCTGTTACCGTGGAGTCCGAATGACAAAGGTCTTCACATTAATCTTATGGAGATGAAAGCTTTCATCAAAGCCGTTCATTATGGACGACCATCTTCTGAACTATGCCATGCTTATCGTATCAGACAACTCGGTTGTAGTGAAGTACCCCCTATAACAGGGCGGTACCAAATCACCGTGACTTATTCTGGTTTGGAATTTCGCCGTTGGTGTACACAATGTAACATCGACATCCAGATTAGACTTATATTCCCAGCAGACTCGTTGTTTTGGCTGATCTCTATCAAGGGGTGGATAGATTCTCCATACAACATGGTGCCTCCATCCATAGGTTTTTTTTTCATCGGTTTTGCCAACTAGATATTTTTGCAACCAGATGGAACCAACACTGCCTACCTTCGTTTCTTCAGTACTAGATCCTGAGGTTTGGTCATATCGATGCCCTTTCTGTCAACTGGGAGGATCCTGAATCGATTGTCTTGATCTTGCAGATCAACCCTGGCAGATCTCAGTCAGGCCGAATCTCCACGAACCCACATGTTCAATTCTTCTTTGGACCATCTTCTCCTTCCTGCATGGCTCTTGTCCGGAGATGTTTGCATCAGAAACAATTTGACCTTAAAATCGTGGAAATAGTTGCGCGAGCTAAATGTCCTCTATTTTAAATGTGTACGAAGTAAAGTGGAAAGTTTTCAGGGATTAGTGTAACTTAAAAAAAAAAAACATCGCCCCTTTTGATTGCCTCTTTCTCACATGTAGCTGAGTTTTTCTTGGCTGTTCGAGGAAAAAAAATTGGATCCAATTACTATTAAGGGCTATGTTCTAAGATATTGAACACGTTTCATGATCATGACAGAGAGAATTTTCGTCATAACAAAGACCTTTCTGACTTGTTATAAAACTTTGATTTGAAGAGGCCTAAAGCACACACTTTCCTTCTTAAGTGGAATCTTTCATGGTTTCTGAGGATATCATTAGGTCTTTTTAATGACGTCATTCACGTCGTCGTTGTGCTGCTCGCAGTTCGGTGAGTGAGTTAATCTTCATTTGGGGAATGCAATATTCTCCACACAGAAGTTACCTCGAGTATAGGTTGGATGTTTAACGTTTTCTCCGTCTATTAGCTATTCTCCTAAAGTTAATTTTGACCGGGAAACGTCATAGAAGGAGAAAGCAATTATTCTGTAAATTAGATTCTCTTAGAATACATATACGATCACATTCTTTTAATACCTCCATTCCTCCCCGAAATGCGAGCATCCTGTTACATGATGCTAAGGTCAACTTAAAACTATCACCACTTGTAAGCACGAGTATGCCCAGTTACTTTAGTGTAGATGTGTCATTAAGTTTAAACTTGGATATATCTTTGTTGAATTCAAGACTTTAATTTATGTCAACCTACCATGATACAAACCCACTGCTGCCTAAAGCGGATCAACAACGTAAGCTCCCGTAAGCATTCAGAAAAGCCCATCATAGTAGCTTATAAACTTATAAAAACAATTGCATGGCATATAGCAGAAAATTTACTTTTCCACATGAAAAGGTTATGCAATCTAATGTAGAGGTGGTTTTGTTGAAATTCTAAGAAAAAAGAAAACATTGTCGTTTGAGGGCATTTATTACTAATCCTCAAAACAATAAATGATTTTAAAACTTTGTCCGAAATTCATACGAAGTAATTATCCCGAATAACTCAACGTGTAAAACCTTTAAAAATCCTGACTCACTTCTTTTAACATGACACACAGACGAGGCAGCAAAACTTGCTCATATGCGAGAAATATAAAATCATGAAGATTTGTGCATGTACATAAGTACAAAAGTACATAAAATCATAAATCGGTACAAAAACTAATAATTGCCACCCTCTATTCGTTTATACAATGCAAACACACCATATAAGATTAATTTATGAATATATGCTGACCACGATGTAAGAAATGGGGAGATATCACCGTGGTCTGTAACAAACAATAAGAAAACTGGTTGAAAGAATGGAAAGCCAATGTTGTAAGCCTACAAGCATAGGCACCCAAAAAGGACAAAAATGCAAAGTACAAAATAAAGAAAAACTATGGTTATATTTGTTAAAAAACTACTTTGCAAAAAGCCTGATAAAACGGGCATCTAAAGAGGATGCAATGGTACTACACAACAAAACAAAATAACTAATCAAAAAGTAAACAGCCGATGTGGAAAGCCTACACATATAGGCACCCAAAGGGGACACAAAGGCAAATAATATAATAGCAACAAACTATTTACCGAAATGCACACTAATAACAGCAAACACGTCTCTCAAATCTATTTACGCCTTGTGACAATAATGTACAACTCACGGATTGAAAGCCAAGGACCTCCAGGAAAATACCAAGGAAATGCACCACGGAACACAAGCAGAATACCCAGTTCCAACAACAATTCATACCCCATAAGAAACTGTTGGAAACCGAATAAATCATATTGGGTGACAATGGCACTGAATGAGTGATGCGGTGGTAGCGGCAGTAGTATCTTTGTTGGTGTTCATCTTCGTTTAACAGGTAGCCAAAAATCGGCGTTATTCGTCACCTCATACATGGTACTGTACTGGAGTGTATGGTACTGTTCATACGCAAAACTACATATGATTCTGTGGAAAGAAAGATATGGCGTCTGGATACGTTGATGCCAAATAAACACTGGGTTGGAGGGGCTTGAGGCAATGTTCTTCAGTGGCGCCTATACCGATCGTGCCAACACTCCTGACTGGCTTTACCATGTACATACAGACAAAAGTTTGTATCTCAGCTGCCAACTTCCATCGGTTATGTATATATCTATATTTTTAACTCCAAGTACATGATATTTTTTGTCTAATTTGTGTAATGTTTATTCATGGCTGAAAATTTTACAGAATATCTTTAGTTAAATTTTGCATGGCTAACATTGTTTGTTAAGAGCGTAAAATTACATAGGATCTATAAATAGATGCTTATGTATGTGTAGACAATTACAAATAATGATCTTAATAATAAGACTTGATGGCGACTTTGGGTTAATTTCTGATGGGGTTTGGACGGTTCTAGAAGATTTCAGTAACTTCTCATTCGTTTAGCTAGGTCACATGAACCGGCACAATCGATATAAATTTAGCAAGATCCGTCACGTGGGATATATTGTGAAATAAATTCGTATTAAAGAGTGTATATAAATAGAGAATTAAGCAATCGGATTCATTCCTATTTTGGAGTCATCCTCATTTCTGGTGTTCGTGTTGTATCCTGCAGACGTATTTTATGCTGACTTAGATATTATTCGAGAGGAAAAAAATTGTTTTGGACTGTTCACTGGAAAAAGAAAGTTCAATATTTGGACTATATTGTTCTGTAACAGTGTGGATAATTCAAAAGGAGTCCTGGACAACGTCTTCTTGACGCTGTCACGATTCTTGGCGGACAATTACATCTCCGGTTTTTACATTTATACAGAACTTTATACTCCTGAGGATATTCAAAGAACTTTATGGGAATTATTTTGGATTCACTTCATAATTCTTTTCGCATTTTTATTTATAACTCAAATATTTAAAGTATGCGTTACGTTTTACAAAATTTGTTGGTTTTGCTAATGTATGTTACTTAGCTTATGACCATGGAGTCGTAACCCAAACACCCTTCATAAATATAAGTTTTGTGAAGGTGAAATACAATGCAAATTTCAGCTTCAATGAAAAAGCTACCGACGGCACCCAATTCATCTGTTGCCTGTGGGCAATACCGACTGCTCCCCCTCGTTGGTGTGGATAGTATACTTTTGTGCTTTATGCTTCTCGTTTCATTGGTGTGAATAGTATATTTTGTTTCTTTTATGCTGCTCGTCTCGATGATGAGATGGTATAGGGTGTGTTTTGTGCTTCTCTTTCGTTGATGAGATGGTATATGGTGTGTTTTATTCTTCTCTTTCGTTGATGAGATGGTATATTTTGGGTTTTATGCTGCTCGTTTCGTTAATGAGATAGTATAGGGTGTGTTTTCTGCTTCTCTTTCGTTGATGAGATGGTATAGGGTGTGTTTTATTCTTCTCTTTCGTTGATGAGATGGTATATTTTGAGTTTTATGCTGCTCGTTTCGTTGATGAGATGGTATAGGGTGTGTTTTGTGCTGCTCATTTCGTTGATGCGATAGTATATGTTGTGTTTTATGCTGCTCGTTTCGTTGATGCGATAGTATATGTTGTGTTTTGTGCTTCTCTTTTCGTTGATGAGATGGTATATTTTGGGTTTTATGCTGCTCGTTTCGTTGATGAGATGGTATAGGGTGTGTTTTGTGCTTCTCTTTCGTTGATGAGATGGTATAGGGTGTGTTTTATTCTCTTTCGTTGATGAGATGGTATATTTTGGGTTTTATGCTACTCGTTTCGTTGATGAGATGGTATAGGGTGTGTTTTGTGCTTCTCTTTCGTTGATGAGATGGTATAGAGTGTGTTTTATTCTTCTATTTCGTTGATGAGATGGTATATGTTGGGTTTTATGCTGCTTGTTTCGTTGATGAGATGGTATATGGTGTGTTTTGTGCTGCTCATTTTGTTGATGCGATAGTATATGTTGTGTTTTATGCTGCTCGTTTCGTTGATGCGATAGTATATGTTGTGTTTTATGCTTCTCTTTTCGTTGATGAGATGGTATATTTTGGGTTTTATGCTTCTTCTTTCGTTGATGAGATGGTATAGGGTGTTTTGTGCTTCTCTTTCGTTGATGAGATGGTATAGGGTGAGTTTTATTCTTCTCTTTCGTTGTTTAGAAGGGGATATTTTGGGGTTTTATCGGGTCGTTTTTGTTGAGAAAAGTAATGGGGGGTGTTTTCTCTGTGCTCGGGGTTTTGTTGATGCTATAGTTATTTGTGTTTTTTTGTTCCTTTTTTGTTGATGAAAAAGGGGGATTTTTTTGGGGGTTTTAGGTTCTTTCTTTTCGTTGAATTTCGATAGTATATTTTTGTGTTTTATTGCTCTCGTTTCGTTGATCGCATAGTATTGTTGTGTTTTAAAAATTTTCTTTTTTCGTTTTTTTTGATGGTATATTTTGGGTTTTTTGCTGGGCCGGGTTTTTAAAATGAGTTTGGGAATGGGTTTGTGCTGCTCTTTTCGTTATGCGATAAGGTATGTTGTGTTTTAAACTTCTTTTTTCCCGGGGGTGAGGTTTGCATTTCATTCCCCGATAAAAACCTTTTTAGGGGGAAAATTTCCCCTGGTCGAAAAGAAAATTTACTTTCTTTTAAGAAAAGCTATTTTGGGGGTTGTTAAATTTTTTTTAAAAATCACAAAAAAATTATTCTCTGTTGCCAAAGTGTCCAAAAAAATGAGACTTACCTTACCCGTTTTTCATTCCAATTTTCCCTTAAAAACTTCCCGTTATTTTCCCAGGGGGTACCATTTAACGGGGTAAAAAAATCTTGACCTAAAGTTCAAATTTGGACAGGGTTTAAAAATAAAAATTTTTTCGCTATAAAAATTTTACCCCTCAATTTTTTAAAAAAAATAGAGTCACCCCAAAAGAAAATTTCCAAGGATGCAATTTTCGTTTGGTTTTTTTTTTATTTTCAATTTTTTTTATTTTCCACGAAGGTTGGGATGAGTTTAAAAAAAATTTTTTGTACTACTTTAAGTCTTGGAACCCTTTTTTTTAAAATTTTTTTAAAGGATTATTTTCAATTTTCCCCTAAAGCCAAGGGGCCCTTTTTAGAATTTTGGCTAAAAACCCTTTCCGGGCTTTTTAAATATTTCTAACATTTTAATACATCGGGCTATTAACCCCTTCCATTTACGTCCGCATTTTTCCCGAAATTTTGTGGAAAATTTTAAGTCAAGGCAATCTGAATACAACTTCCAAGGGTTTTTTCCCGTTCCCCCACTATGGTTTTTGGGGGATATTGGGAATCTTAGTTCTATTTTTTTGACAAATTTAAAAAAAACAAGGGGGTTTCTGCGACTTAACAAAAAAAAATCCCTTGGGCTTTTTTTAAAACCCTTTTCCCGGGCCATTTCAATTTAAAAAAACAAGGGTCGTGTATTGGGGATTGTCAAAATAAAATGAACCCTAAAAATTTAAAAAATTTTTTCAATTTAAATAAAAAATGGGTTTAAAAACAAAAAAAATTTTAAAAAAAGTTAAATTTTTTAAAATTTTTATGGGCTAGCACATTTTACTTTAAAGTGTAATTTTTTGTTAAACCCAAAGTTCCCAAAGTAAAATTTTTAATTTAAAAGAAAAAAAAAAACAATTTTTGTAGTCTTTGATGTTTCCTATTTACTATTAACCCAAAAAACTTACTTTTCCCGTTGCTTTTCTTTTTTTTAAATGAACCCATACCGGAAATAATTTGATATTTTCCCTTAGGGAAAATTAAAATCTTATTAATAAGAATTAAAAAATTTATCGAATTTTAAATTGTTTCAATTTTTTTTAATTCCCGGGTTTTCGGTTTGAAGTTAGGAAAACCAGGGTTTTCACTCACTTTTTTTTTTACCCTCAAAACAAGTATAAATTATCCCCCACCCCACCCCCTTTTCTTCCAAAAAATAAACCAGGGTTTTCAAGCTCACCCTAGAAGAAAAAAAAGGTTTTTCCAAATCCTTTGTTTTTTTTTTTAACCTCCAAAAAAGTATAAATTTTAGTCCTAAAATTTTCCCCCACCCCCCCCCCAGCCCCTTTTTTTTTTCCCAAAAAAATTTTAAAACAGGGGTTTTTACCTCACCCCCCCCCCCCCACCTCTTTTTTTCCCCCCACTTTACCTGTAAAAAAAAGGTATTTTAAAAACCAAAAAAAAACAACAGGTGGGAAAAGCGAAAAAGCTCTTTTTCCAGAAAGGGGACTAATTTGATTTGAAAAAAACGCATGTGTGGAATAAAAAATTAATTTTAAAGACCCGGGAAAACGGGGTTTTTTCCCCAAATATGGAGTAAAATTAAACTGTTTCCCTTTGAATGTTTTTTGTTTAACCCAAGGGGGGGAAATTAACTAGCATTTGAATAAAAAGATATTTTTTTAGTTTTTTATTTCTTAAGTTAAAATTAAATTTTAGTTACTCCCTATTTTTATTTTATATTTTTTTTCATCCCTTTCAACCCCCATTTGGGAGAATGTCTGTTAACAAATTTAAACCCTAATTAAGAAATTCCCCGTAATAAATCATCCTTTTTATATTTGAAAATCCCCGTAGGTAAGGCCCCGGGTCTGTTTAAGTAGTTTCTTGTAAGTTTTAATTTATGGTTAAAAAAATCCATGCTTTTTTTTCAAAAAGTTTTTGGTTTTATATTTTTTTTCACGCCGCTTTTAAGTGAAAAAACCCAAAAACCAGAAATAATTAACAAAAAGGGTTTTAAAATCTCCCCAATTTTAAAATTTTCCCGGGAAATGGTCCCTTTAACAATGGGAGGTATGATATTACTCGAAGGTTTTTGCGTAGTTTTTTGGAAACATTTTTTTAACACCCCAATGTTTTTTTGTGATAAATTTTTTGTATTTTATTTGTGCCGGGCCAACCGTTCTGAAAAATCTTTTTTTAAAAAATGATTAAAATTTAAAAATACCTTTTTTTTAATTTTTAAAAATTTTTTTAAAAAGTTTAGATAAATTTAGCTACAAAATTCCCAAAAACCAAAAATAATCAGCTTAAATTCTGGAATTGTTTTTTCAAACCGTTCAATTGGGAAAATTTTTTTTCAATTTTCCCTTTTTTTAAATAATATAAATTTTCAGTTTCCCGAAAAACCCAATTTTTAAATTGTAAGGAAGAATGATTGGTAATTTTTTTTTAAAATTTACAGTGCTAAAAAAAATTTACCCAAACATAAATTTCCGTAACTTCCCGCAAAAGGGATTTGTAGAATTATTTTGCCTTCCCTCCATTTTGGACCCCAGATGAAACAGTATACACCAAAATTTTTTAAACTTTTTGGGGAGGGTTTTTAATCCCAAATTTTTTTTTTTTCAAAAATTTTTGGAATTCCACTAATAATAACATTGAGTTTTGTGTTTTTTAATTTGCGAGGTAAAGTCAACATTTATGGATTTCCAAAAAATTTCATTTTCCCCAAATTTTGGTTTTGCTTGCACAAAAATTGAAATTTTTTCACGTGAACCCGGTTTAAAAATTTTTTTTGAAATGCCCGTGAAATTTTAAAAAGTAATTAAAAAAAGCCGTTCCCAATTAAATTGACATTTTTTTTAAATGGAACAGTCCCCCTACCCCCTCCAATTTGGGTTTCCAAAAAAACTGTTCTTATTTTGTTTCATTAAAAAATTCCCCAAATTCATCACCTTCTTTTTTTCCCAAAAACTTTAACCCGACCTAAACCCGAAACTAATAATTACCTAGATTGTTAAAAGTAACCCATATTATTACAATCGCACAGTTTTTTTGTTTCAAATACCTTTTGAAAAGTTTTACATTTCTCGTTCCCTTTTAAACGTCCTTCTTTGTCTTGGAAAATTTACAAATTTAATTTTTGGAAAACGTGGTAAGATTTAGTAAAAATTTTTGAATTTTATTTTTTAGCCGATCAAAAGTTGCATATTTGGATAAGTCCCCTTTAAAACGGGTTTTTTGGAAAAATCTTCCTTTTGTTCCCCAAAAAATTTTTATAGTAGCCATATTTACTATCCCAGATAAAATTATCAACCTAGTTTAAAATTTTTACAAAATGGAAAATCCTTCCCATACTAAACTTTGATTTCAGAGAGACTATGAAGCAAAAACCCTAATACTGAAATTCCTGTTTTTCAATTTCTTATTTTTGGGGGAACTGGAAACGGGAAAAAAAAATTTGGGTTAAAGAAAATTGCTTTTGGTGATAATTTTAACTTTCGATAGAGTTTTTAAAAAACCCCAATCAATCCACGCAAAATAAGAAAGAGTTAAAAAAGTGAGTATAAAAAGAAAGCTTCGGAAGATCCCTTTAAAACTGGCCCAAGAATTTTTTTTTTTAAATTTGGCAGCCAGAAGATTTTTTCCAGATTTTAATCACTTTTAAAGCCGAAGAACATAAATAGTTTGTTTTTTTGAAAGATATTAGCCCCAAAAAACCTTTGGGGATAATAAAATAAGATCATATTTTTTACTTATCCCCCCTAAAAAAAAAAAGGGGTAATTTTTGTTTTTTCCCCGCCCCAAGGAAATTTTTTTAAAGTTTTTAATTGGGGTTAAATTTGGCGAAAAAACGGGTTTGTATTTTTATTTCCAGGACTGGAAAAATGTTTACGTTAGAAATATGCAAGCGAGCCAAAGGGTTTGGGGTGCAAAAAAAAAGTTTTTTTTAAAAATTTTCCCGTTAACAAAAGATAAATTTTTAAATTTTCCTTTTTTGGTTTAAACCCTTTCAAAAGATCCAAAAAAATGTTTTGCTGTTTTAATTTTAAAACTTTCTTACAAAAAGCGATTCAATTTTTAAAAAATTTTTTTTTAAAAAAAAATAAAGGCCCCGGAGCAAGATAAAAGGGAAACCCCATAAAGATCTAAAAAAAAATTGCTCCAAAACTCACATCACTTTAACAAAAAGTACAAGAAGCGGACGTGGGCAATAACTGCTACAGAAAAAAACACTACAATTTTAAAACCGGGTTTCTGGGGGCAATTTTTAGGTAAACAACCTGAAACTAAACCCCGTCAGAAGAAACCTTTTAAACAAAATTAAACAGGAAAAAAAGGGTTTTGGGTTTGGGAAATTTTTAGGAAAATCAGGGAACACGCTGCAAAACTTGGGTTTCTGGGGGGATTGATGAAGAAAAGAGAAAAATTGGGTTGAGGCACTTACAGCTTTAAATCCTTCCCCCCCATCCTGCGGCTTTGAAACAGGAAAAAAAAAATCGATTTAAAACAATCCCGGAACTTTTAGCAAGTATTAAACCGAGTTTTAACAAACCCCGGAATAACAAAAATTAAAACAAAAAAATCAGGAGACATAAAAAATAAACAGAGGGGGAGCAACAAAGATTTGGTGAATTACTGTTAAAATTTATGGAAAATTTTGGGGAAACAAAAGATTTTTTATTTACAAAAAAAGCAATTTTTTTAGATAAAATTTTTGTGAATATAATGGGTTTTTTAAAAAAAAAGAAAATATAAAAGGGGTATTTTTAAGAATTAAACAAGTTGGGGCTGAGGGGAAATCAAGCTTTTAAACTTTAAAATTTGGGTTTTAATTTTTTAAAAGACGGAGCTTTCTGGGTAAAGATGAAATTTAAAAACGGTTTAAAAGGGTTGATAATATGAATCCACTTTATGGAAAAAAATGAAAAAAGGGTGGTTCTTTTTAAATCACGTTTTAAAAAAAACAGCAGAAAATAGCAGAGGGAAAACCTTTTTGGGAAGGGGGGAGTTTTAAAAAAAAAAATTTGATAAACCCCGAAAAATCTCGGGAAAAAAAATTAGAAAAAAAAAACGGGGAACTGGTGTTTTAAAAAAATTTACTTAAAATACTGAAAAATAGGGTTTGATTAAATTTTTTAAAAAATCATCAAAGGGAAACTGGGAATGTTTTGTTTAAAATTGATAAGAAATTTATTGGGTATACTTTATCTTTTAAGATCGAGGGGAATAATTTAAAATCTGACGAATATAAAAATTTTTCCCCCGCGACTTAATCGCGGCGACTTATTTTTTGTAAAATGATTTTAAAATTAAAGGGAAAGGGAATACAACCCTTATTACTAAACCCCAAGCGAGGGTTTCAGAAAATTTCCCCAAAAATTTTTCAGTAAATTATATTTTCCACCCCCTTGAACCCTAAGTTTTGCAAAACAATTTAAAATTTTTGGGTTAATTTCTTTTTACTTTTGGGGGGAAAGCTTTATTCCCAACGGGGAAAAATTTTTGTTAAAAGCGGGAAATGGGGGATTTTTACTAAAAAAATTTCAAACCCACAATTTAACTTTCAAAAAAAATAAAAATTCCGCCAAAGGGGGCCCTTTTTCTATTGAAAATTAACAAAACGAACAAAGAGCTCATAACCAAAAAATAAAGGTGTGGCGGGTAATTTTGAAATTAGCGCAAATAAAAAACACAAAGGGAACTAGGATAAACCTTTTAAAAATTTAGCAAAACAATTCCCGGGAAACCCAAAAGGGGAAAAAGTATTGCACAACTGTTAGGAAATTTTCTGAAAAAATTTTTCACTGCACTTTTATAGCCCATTAATATTTACATGAACTCTCCATCAAAAAATTTTTGAAGTAAAAAACAATATTTGTAAATTGCTCTAAATGCTTTCTGGCCTTTTTTAAAACATCCAAAAAGGGGCAAAGGTCAAAAAGTTTTTTCACGTTTCTTCCCCCCGAATTTCCCCCCGGTTCCCCCCAAAAAAACAAAATAACTCCCCGACAAAAAATTTAAAATTAAAACCTTTTAAAAAGTTTAAGTTTAAATAACAAGTATAAAGGGGCAGTTTAAAAATCAATTTAGAAAACGTTACATGTTAAATGGGAAAATTGGGAACTTATTTATTACATCCTACCCCCCGAGCAAAATTTAAAAATTAAAAAAACATCAAAAAATAATGAAACAAAGAAAAAAAGTTTTATCGAAAAAAAAAATAGTAGGAGGGATTTTTTTTGGAAAAATATCATAAAGTTTTTAAAAATATTTCCCGGACTAAACCCCGTTAAAGTTGCACCCAAATTTCTATTGACCGGGTTAAAACCCTTTCAAATGGGGCCCGCATCTGCCGCTGGGATGCGGTGGGGACAAAAAAAACTTTAAAAAAATTTAAAAAGGGGAAAACCACCGACTGCTTTTGAAATAAAACCCAAACTATTCAGAAAAGGGTCCAACAAAAAAACTAAAAAGCTATGATAAACCCCAACCCCAAAAAAAATTATTAACAAACCAAAGGGCGAGCCAATCATTCAAAAAATTTAAAAAAAATTTTTAAAGTAACAGTGCCGCAATAAAATTTTTTTTTAAAACTAAAAAATTAAAAAGTTTAAAATAAAAATTATCTTCCCGGTTTAAAAGAAACTTAAAGACATCGACAACGATGGGACAGAATTCAGTTTGTTGAAACCTTGAAAAAATTTTAACGAACCAAAAAAAAACTTTGGGATTGAAACCTTTTTCAAACCCAAAAGAAGATTTTATTTTTTACTGCCAACCCAAAGGGGATTGTTTGAAGTTCTGGTTTTTATTAAGACAATAGCTAATCCACCTGCGAATTGCAGTTGGAGCAAAGTTTGCTCTTTTAAAAAAAACGGGGGTTTTGGGTCTATTCAAAAGTGTTTTAATTATTTAACTGGCTTTAACAAAAATGTAGGGGGTTTTCGATCACCTTTCAAGTTTTCAAAATAAAAATTTTTAAATTTTTATTTCATTTTTTGACGAAAACTCGGATCAACGCAACTTAAAATTTATGTTTTGGTTTTAAAAAATAAAAGGACGGGTTTAGCTGGGAAACAACAAAATTTTTAAAGGGGAAAGGGCTATATTACAAAGGAGCTAATAGATGGGAAAAAAACTGTAATTGTGAGAAAAATTTTTTATTTTCAAATTTTCCGCTGCACTAGATATTTTCGCACCCCCGCTGCAGATGGGTAATGCAACGCTACCAAAGGTTTCCCCTTACAGGACAGGGTTTTTTTATAATCAAAAATTTAAAACCCCCCCCACTTTAGCTGCCCAAAACGGTTTTTCGATGTTTAAATTTTTCTTTTTTAAACATTGATGTAGGGAAAACCCGCTATAAGAATGGCTTTTTTAGGAAGAAAAAATTTCAGCGGGGTCAAAGGGCAAAAACAATGATTTTTTTCCGCTTAAAAATGATTTTTGGTTTTGCCGCGATTATGAAAAAGTATTTCGCGGGGGGGGTAAAAAATACTCTTTAAATTTTAAAATTTGAGCAGACCAAAAACGATTGCTTTTTTGGGTTTGGAGGGGGTTTATGTAACAAGGTTTTTCAAAAAAACAAACTTTTTTTAGGGTGGGCCCAAAGTATAACCAAACCCTCAATTTAAAAAAATGTCAAAAAAACTAAAATAACCACCCCTTGAAAACAAAACAACCAGAATTTACTTTAAGGGGCATAAGGTTATCAGACCCGCGGTTTCCCAAAAAATACTTACAACCACTTTGGAAAGGGGCACAACAACATCAAGCGAAAAAACTGGCCAGGAAAATATTTTTTTGTCGTATTTCCCCAAAAACAGCCGACGAGGTAAAACCCAAAAACCCAAAAAATCGGTTTTTATCACTCTAAAGTCAGACGAATTACCTAATTAAATTCCCCGCAATATCCAGAAGAAACTAAACGAGGTTAATTTTGCCGAAAAAAAAGTTAATAAAAAAAAATTTTCCCGACCGTACCCGTACCCCCCGCCCCTTTACGCAATCCAAAAAAATCAAGAGTTAAATGAATCAAATATCAGTAAAAAATTTCGTACGCTTTATCCCATATTTCATTTTGATGTTAGTAAAAAAATAAAAAGCGAGCTGTTGACGCAAATGCGGAAAATTTAAATTCCCTGGAAACCAACTTGGGGCGGTTTCCCGTACGGCCCTTATCTAATTTCCCCTTTGTGATTAGTTGATAGTTTTACCCCGGGAATTCTATTGGAGGTTAAAAATGAAAAGTTCAAAATTTTAATTTCAGTTGTTTTTATAAAATGGCAAAAATTAATTTTTTGTAAAAAAAAAAAGGTTTTTTTTGTGATGGCCAAGTTAAAAAATTGTGCTGCTATCTCCAAAGGGGAGAAAAGGGATCATTAAAAATTTAATCCTTTTAAAATTTCTGTTTGGTTTTTTTTAAAAAAAATTAATGCAAACAAAAAAACAAGTTTAAAAAAATATTATCGTTTAAAAAAAAAATTTTTTTTTTTAAAAAAATTAGTGCCCGAAAAAATGAAAAGCAAGGCAAAAAAAAGATGGTTGGTTTTTTTGGTCCGGCATTATCCCGTATTAACTTGTACAATTAAAACCTAAAATTTTGCCGGGGTTGGGAACATTTTTGGAACCTTAGCAAACAACGCCCGGGCAAAATTGGCGAAAAGAAGAAAGCCGTCGAAGGGAAATTGGGGAATCATTTTTTGTGGAAAAATTTGGGGAAAAAATAAAAAATTGTAAATTTTATGAAAAAAATATATTATACTGCCACACAAGAAAAACAAAACACCAACAACCAAAAAAAAAAAAAAAAAGTAAAAAAAACCCAAAAACTCCCCAAAACCCCAAAATGAAAAAACATATGCAATCAAACAAAACAAGGAGGGGAATTATTCCAAATTTGCTTTCCCCTTTTTTTGGGGGGGACTGCGGGGCTGGGTGCCCAAAACCTTTTTGGGAAAAAGGGGCGGGCTAACATTTCCGGAATCGTCGAAACCCCCCTTTAGTAAAATTTTTGGGTAAACAATTTAAAGTTAAAAACGGGTTTCCCGGATTTAAAGGATTTATACTAAATATGGCTCTTTATCCCCCTTAAATTAAAAAAACCCCTTCTGTAAGTTCGTGTTTTAAAAATTTAAAATACAAGATTTTTAATGACGTATTTGGTACGGCCCCCCTTTTTGGGGAAGCAGGTTTTTAAAAATTTAAATTTATTTTGGGCACCCTTTTGGAAACCCCCCTCAAAGCCCCATGTAAATAAAAAAAAAATATTTTAAAAAAAAAATTTTAAAATTTAAAAATTTTTTTTTGTTTTAAATTTAAAACCCAAACCCGTTGGAAAAATTTTTGGGTTTTCGGATATTTTTTTGGGAAATTTTGTTTATTCCCCACAGAAAAGCCGGAAAAAACTTTAATTTTTTAAATTTAATTTTACAGTTTGTAAGCAACCCTTTCCCCACGCTTAATATAGATCCCCTTAAATTAAAAATTTTTTCAAAAATTATTTAAATATAAAATGTCCCTCCTATACTGTCTCCAAATGTATAAAAAAATTTAAAAAAGAAGGTATTTAAAGAAAAAAACAAAAAAAAAAAACAAACAAAGGGTAATATTAAAAAAAGAAATTGGGGGAATCTGTGGAAAAAAAGGGAAAAATTACAATTTTTTAAAAAAAAAGTCCCCCAGCGAAAGAATTTTTCCCAGCGACACGCTTGGATTTGGTTATCCTAATTTTTATTTTTGTTAGACGGACTAAAAAAATTTTGAATTAAAAACCAAAATGTGAATTTCGGGAACCCTTTTTTGGGATTTGGGCAAAAAAAATTGGGCCGGGATTAAATGTCAAGGAATTAAAAACCAAAAAATAATTGGGTTTGGAATTTGAAAAAAAAATAAACCCAATTGGGAAAAATTGCCAAAAAACCCAAAAAGGGGGGGTTGGGCATTGCCAGGGGCATAAAACCACTGGTCCGGGAATCCCCTAAAAAATTTAACCTAGTGAAAACGAAAAATCCAAAAACAAGGGGCCCCGAGCCTTTAAAAATCCCAAATTGGGTGCAATAGCAAAAAGCGTATGATATCTGTTTTGTGTCATTAAAACTCAAAATTAGATTGTGATAAAGTTTTTTAGAGGGAATTAGTGATATGGAGCCAACAAAACCCCTCGGGAACCCTTTGGATTTGAAAAAATTTTTTTCAGGGAAAATAAATTGGAGCAAAAAATTAAAAAATGGACTCGGGAGCTCGTCCCAACACCCACCGTCGGGGAAATAAAATATAAAATGGGTCTTTCAAAACGGGAAAACAAAAAGACCTAAAAAAAAAAAAGTTTCCCCGACTAAAAGGGTTTTTCGCTTTAAAGGTGTAGAAAGATAACTGGGGGAAAAAGAATTTTGGGGGATGTTCTAATCTACTCGGTTTTTTAAAGTTTTTGCTGATGGCGTTTCCCAAAAAAGGTTTTTTTTAAAGTTTTTATGTTTTTAAACAAAATTTCGCTTTTTAGTATACCTTTTTTCCGTAAGACCCGGAAAAATTTTAATGACCGATTTCGTAAAACAGATTAAAACAAGCACAGAAAGAAAAACCCAAACCCAAAACTGGAAAATGAATCATTTGAAATTTTTTTTTTAAACAAAAAAATTTGAAAAAAGTTTTGAAACACAAAAAAATTTAAAACAGGGAAGTTAAAAGAAATTTAGGGTTTAAAAAAGGGGTTTTTTGGGGTTTAAACGCAACGCAAAACGGAAAAAAACCCCAAAAAAATAAGACCCGCTAAAAAACCAACCGGTACACCGCGGGCCTTTCTCAAATCCCTCAAAGGAATAAAAACCCCCGAAACATCGAAACCATCCCAAAAAAAACACCCGCCCAAAAGCTTTTTTTTTCAAAATCCCCAATTAAAATCAAAAGAAAAAACAGGGACCGAAAAGGCTAAAAATTTTTTAAAAGGGTTTTTGGGATAAAGTTGAATTTTTTTTTGATGGGAAAAAAGGGGTATTGCAAAAGGGGTTTTACCCAATCCGAACTGGAGCGAAGAAGTTTTTTTAAATGATAAGGTAATGTTAAAATTACCCCGTTTTTTATATGTTTTTTTAAAAAATTGGCAAGGGGGAAACCCAATGGTGAGGGTTTGTTTTTATGAACAAGAACTAACCCGAAAACTTATTTAGGATGTTTTTGTTTTTTAGAAAAAGTAATTAGAAAAAAAGGGGGGAAAAAAAGTTTTGTTTAAATGGCTTTGGGGAAAAGTGATAAATATAAACGTTTGGGTCCCAAACCAAGCCCGATTTGATAAACATTCATTATTTAAAAATTTAACCGGGCAAAAATTTTTGGTTTTAAAAATTTTTCAATTTACTTTGGGTTTTAAAAAATTATTATTTGTACTCTTACGATCGTTTTTTTGATCGTCAATTTGATTAAAAAAATTTTCCCAAAATGGGGAAAATAAAGTTTTTAAAATTTTTTCTGTTTGGCCGGGAATTCTTTTTGGGGTTTTTAAAAAAGGTTTGATTTAACTGCCAGAAACAGTTTTTGTTCCGGGGGGCCCGGTTTAAAAAAAAAATTTTAATTAAGCCCTTTGCAAATTTTACTTGAATTTAAAACCGTTGTTTTTTGATTTGCCGTTAAAATTTGGGTCTGTCAGGTAAGCAGTGACTATTTCCCCCTCTTTTTCCGTTCATTGTTTTTAATTTAAAATAACTTTTTCGCTTTAACCAACGATTTTGCAAAAAAATTTTTGGAAAAAAGTAAACCCAAAGTTAGGACAATTTACTGCCCACCCCTTTTTAAAGGCGCCTTATAAATTGTATTTTTTCTTTTGGTTTTTTCAGCGAAAAAAAGGGCGTATTTTATAAAGTTTAAAAAATTATAAATATTTTTTTCTAATTTAATTTTTATAAGGGTGCCGATGAGATAAAATTTTAAACCCAAAAAATTAATTTTAGTAAATTATAACGAAATACTGAAGCGGTAAAAAAAAAGTTTTGTAGGGTTTAAAGTTTGTTTTTATTGTCATGCAAAGGGGTTTTTTCCCTAAAATAAAAAAAACCGGAAGGCCAAAAAAAAAAAAAAAAAAATTAAATGAAATGTAGTAACGACTTCAAAAATTTTAAAAAAATCCCCGATGATAATTTTGAATTTTCTCTTTTAGGGTTTACTAAAACCGAAATTTTCCAAAAAAAAATTTTTGAAAACATCATACTTAAAAAAACCCAAAAATAGGCCCTCTATTCCCTCTTAAAAAATTGATTTTTTTTGCTCCATTTAGCTAAAAATTTTTAAAGACTTTCGGGAAATTTTATTTTTATTTTAAAATTTTGCCCCAAAAGAAATCGGTTTTAATTCCCCTCTCACCTTTTCCCCGAGGTTTTTTTTTTAAAAAAAAAGGGTTTTAAATTTGGGTCGAAAAAATTAAAACCCCTTAAATATTTTTTTTTATTTTTTTTTTTCCCCCCAATTTTTTTTCCCGTTGCGTTTTTTTTCTTTCCAAAATTTTTTCCAAATTTGATTTTCAGTTTTTTATATTAATTTATTGGGAACAAAAAAGACCATTTGGGGAAAGGATCCCTTTGGGGCAACCTCTTTAAAAAAACCTATGACCAAGAAAACGAAAATTGAATTTTTTGTTTTTCCCCTAACCCGGGTTTTAACCCCAATTTTTATCCCATATTTCCTTTTAATTTTAAGAACTTTTTTAGTTTTTTCTATTTCTAAAAAAACCCGGAACTGTTAGCCTCTATAAAACAAATTTAATGGGGGCGGTTTAAAAATCCAAAACTTGTAAGGGGTAAATTTTCAATTTTTTAAACATCAGTGCTTTTCCCTTAAAAATGTTAACCAAAGGGGGTCCCCTTCCCGGAAATTCCCTTTGCAGAACAAAAATGTAAAAAAATCTTTCTTTTAAAAATTAAATCCTTTTCAACATTTATCCCCCCTTTACAATAAAGTTAAAAAACCCCCTGCTTTAAATTTTCAAAAGGTATTTTTTTTTAAATTTTTTTTAATAACCAACCAAATTTACAATTTCCCAGGTTTTTAAGTTATACTTTGGGTTAATTTGAAAATCCTTGCCAAAGTGCGCCTTTTTCAGATTTAAACGTCATTATTAATTTTAGTTTAAAATTTTTTTTTTCCTAATTGGTTTTTAAACGGCCCAAAAATTTGCCCGTGTGGATAAAGTTTATTTTGGGTGAACTTTGATATGGGCCCCCCTTTTTTTTGTAATATTGTGTTAATTTTTTTTTTTTTAAATATAATAAGGTGTATTTTTTATTTTCTAAAAATTTTTATTTTTAGCGCATTTCGCCCTGTGGGGGTAAAGTTATGTTTTTTGGTTGGGGGAAATTGATATGCTCCCTTGCTTTACATTGTTTGTTTTAAATTTTAGTCATTATAAATTTTAGGAATTTTTTTTTTATCTCTAATTGATTTTTTAAAATTTTTTTTGGGAAGGGGGCGCAGTGGGTTGGGAAAAAATTATCCCTTTTGAAAAAACAAAATAGTATAATTGGAAATTTAAAAATTTTTGGGGTGAAATAGTAAGAGAAAAACTTTAAGGGGGGAACCTTTAAAAAAATAGCGACTGCTTTTGCAGGTTTTTTATAATAGTTATCCCGGGTTTTATAATCCCAAAAGTTTTAAAAAAATTTTTTTAAAGCAACCTAATCTTTTTAAAAATATTACAGGGCCAAATTTAAAAACCCTTTTGGCCCCGAAAAACTTTAAAATAAATATAAATTATTTTTCAAAAATTTTAAGTTTTATATTTTTTTAAAATTAGTTAGAAAGGGAAAAATTAACCAAAAAAAAGGGGAAAAAGCAGAAACCTTAATATTTAAAGCAAAATCGGACGTTTTTTTGCTTGGGACGGGGTCTATTTTTCCCCTATCTAAAAAAATACACCAAGAAATTTTGGGAAAAAAAATTGAGGGTTTTCTCAATTAGGTTTGGGTTTTGGGAAGTTTGAAAATTTTAAAAAAGGAATATGGTTTTTAAACCCCCGTTTAATATATTTATTACGAGGTTTGTTCATTCGTCGAGTTTCCCTGCCCCCAAAAATAATTTTAAAAAATAAAAAGATGTTGAATAAACACAAAAAACGTAAAACAAATGTTTCCCCAATTGGGGTGTTTCTTTTCGCACATTAATTTTCCCCGCAGGAAAAAAAAACCCCCTACACTGTGGGAAAAATTTTATCGTCTTTGTCTAAAATTAAAATTTTTTAAAAGATATTAACTTTCCAAGGGGGCCCGAAAAAACAAATACCAAAAATTTGAAAAACCGGAAAAAATTTTTTCAATTTTAAAAGTTTTTTTGGACCAGAAAAGGGGGACGTATATTTTGAGGGTAGAAATTTAGAAAAAGCTTCACAATCAACTTTAAAATTTTTCTGTACTAAAAAAATCCCTTAAAGTTTTGGGTTAAAAACTTTAAAAAGGACTGGGTTTGGAAACGTACAAATAGGATAAGAAAAAAAAAAGTTTTTGTTTTTTAACCCGGCTGGGGGGTTTTGGGATGGCGTACAAACAAAGAAAAACCCCCCCCATCCCCCCCAAAACCCCCCCCCCCCCCCCCCCTTGCAAAACTTTTAAAGGATTGTGTGGCAAAAAATAAAAAATGCCATCAAAAAAGTAGTGTGGGTTACAGTTTTTCCCTCATTAAACCAAAAAATAAAAAATTTCCTTTTTCGTCATAAACGTAAATTCCCCCAATGCCTATTTCCCAAATTGGAAATTGGTGTAGAAAATAAATCCTAATAAAAAGATTTCAAAAAAAAAAAAGTTCCCAAAAACTTTTCCGTGTGGAGTTTTGGGTATTAAAGGTAGTTGTTTTTTACTGATTCTAGATTTTTTCTAAAACAAAACAAAAAAATTAATCGGGTAAAAATTTAGGCTTGGGTTTTGGGTTTTCCCAAACAGTTTTAAATTAAAGATTTTTAAAAATTTAAAATTTTACCCCCCTTTGGAAAAAAAATAACCCCCCAATGTTTTAAAAATTTAAAAAAAATTTTACCCCAAAATCCCAAAACACGGGGGCAAGCAGAAATTTGTCAATTTTTTGAAAAAAGCCTTTTTTAAAGATTTATAAAAAAAGTACAGAAACCCTTTTCCCTTTGACTGGACAAAATCGTTTGGGGCGGCCTAAATCGTGTAAAAATTTTTAAAAAAATTTTATGCCTCAAATTTATTCCGGGTTTTTCTTACAATTTTCGAGGATTTTGATAGCCCCTTTTATATTTGAAGTTTTGGGGAACCGGAGATAAAAAAACCCTCTTTAAAATCGATTTTAAACCGTCATCAAATGCCTTCCAAATAATTTTTAAAAAAATTTCATGTTTAGTTACGGCCCAGGGAAAATTTTTTTTTAATTTACAAACACTGGGAGTTTTTTTTTGGCAGCCTCGTTTTGATGGTTAAATGAAAGGTTTTTAGGGAAATTGATAACCCCAAAAGATGTTTTGGAGATTAAAATTTTAAACTAAAAGCTAAAAAAGGAGTTTTTCCATACGAATAAACCCCCCGAATTTGGGGTAATTTAATTTTTTTGGGGAAATACTTTACCTGGGCAAAGGGCAAATTTTTCCTTTACAACTTTAAAAAAAAAAAATTAAAATGATGAAGAGTCCAAGGTTTTATTTTCCCCGAAGATAAATTTGGAAAAAAAGTTTGATTGTGAACTTTTGGGTTAATTTAAGATTTTATAACCCCGAAAAAATGATTGTTATTTTCTAGGGGGATGTTTTTTTTAAAGTTTTTGTTTAAATGAGTTTAAATAATTATGGACGATTCCCTTTCTGGGTTTTTTATTTTTTCCCCTGGGTAGTCTTGGGGTGCTTTTTCTAAAAGTTTTTGTAAGGAAGGTTTGAAATTTGACGACTGGGAAATTTTTCAATTTTATCGAAAAAAATATCCGAGGCGGTTTTTTAGCGTGAAAACAAAAAAATATGCTGAAGCAAAAAACAAAAACCCTGAAGAAAAGTAAAAACCCCCGACCTTCCTTTCGAATTAAATATTTTAATTTAAAATTTAGATTGTAATAAATCTTTACCCGGGGGGTTCGATGGGGGGAACCCAAAGCCTTTTAAACGGATTTTCCTTTGGGGCACGGTTTTAACATTTTCTATCAGGACAGAAAAAAAAAATACCTGACGATGTTTTTCCCATTTCCTTTAAAATTTTTTTCTTTGGGTTAACCAAATTCCTTTCAAAAAATTACTTTAAAAAAATTTCCCCTTTCTGGGCGGAATCGAAAGGGTTAGATTTTAAATTTTTTAAATCAAAAGGGAAAAAAACAAACGTTAGCACAAACCCCCGGGAACATTCCATGGTCAAGAAAAATACCCAAATTACTTATAAGAAAAATTATGTTTTGCATTACAAAGTTTTTAAAAAAAGCATTTCCGATGCTGGTTCTTGGGGTTGAAAAAATTTAATTCGTAATTTCTAAATTTTTAATTTAGTCGCCCGGGGATTTGGGGTTTTTATTAACTCCAAAAAACTTCAAAAGAGCTCACGGAAAACAGAGTTTTTAAAAAAAAAATTTTCTTTTAAAAAAAAAATGAAACAAATTTTTCCCTTTTTTTTTAAGACGAAGGGAAAACTTAGGAAAAAGGGGGTTTTTTTATTGAAACTATTAAAGATTTCAAAAAATGCAGAAAAAACAAAAACTTGTGCGAAAAGAAAAGATTTTTGTGGCTTGGGAAAAATTTTAAAAAGAAAAACTTGTTTTTGAACAAAAGAAAGAAAAACAAAAACCCAAAAAAACCCCAAAAAAAGCCGAAAATTTTGTTGGAAAACGGCATGTTTAAATTTATTTAAAAGGGGCCCGATGTATCGATTTTCATACACTTTTGTTAAAAATCCGTGGCCCCGGGTAAATTTGAATTTTTGTTTACTGATTTCTCATTTGCCCCGTTTTATAAAATCGGATGCCCCAGGAATTTAAAATCCGGACAAAGTTAAAAAAATCGGCCAACTGGGTTTGATCTTTTCCGTTTTTTCCACCTGACAGTAAATTTCAAGACGAATTAAATAAAAAGGTTTTTTGGTAAATTTTAAAAATGAAATAAATCGAGCGCTATCCAAAAATTTTTTTTATCTGGGGTTTGCGCATTTTTTAAAAGTAAGCCGTATTGTTAGGGGCAAAAATAAAAAAAAACGAAATGCCAAAGGTCTGCCTTTTGTTAATTTGTTAAAAAAAAAGTTTAAAGAAAAATTTTTTTGACTACAAGTACGCGCTTGATGGGGGTGTTTAAAATTTTATTTAAGCCCATGGCAATTCGAACAATAAACATAAACCCGAAAAAGTGTCAAAACAAAAAGTGGGAAAGGTTTAAATTTTTTATGACCCAAACGCTAATTTTAAAGAAAAAGGGGGGGAAATTTCAAAATTTTTTTCCCATTGGGTAATTTTTAGATGAAAAAAATCTTCCTCCCACCCTTATCTTTTCCCAACAAAGTTTTACAAAAATTATAAATAATGTTGAAAATTTTTACAAAAGCCAAAAAATTACAACACTAATAAAAATTTAATGTGGATGGGAAACAATTGACAAATTTAATTTTAAAAAAAGAATACCCAAGGGATATGTTTTAAAGGGAAAATGTTAAAAAAATTTTAAAAAAAATTCGCTCCTTGGATCTCATTCGACAGCAAGGGATTTTCAAATTTTTTCAAGAAAAATTTTTCAAAAAGTTGCAAAGGGAAAATTTTTAAAAAATTTCACAGGGCCCCTTTTCCAAACAAAAATATACTAAACTCAAAAATTTTATTCCGAATTGGCAAATGGGAAATTTTTAACAAATAAAAATCCCCTTTTAACCAAACCCAAAATTTAAAGATTCTTTTTGAGTCCCGGCGCGTTGAAAATTTGGGGACCATTTAAAATAATTTAAAATTCCCCCCAAAGTTTTTATTTTTTTAAATATTTTAAAAATTTCCCCAAAAAGTTGAAACATTTAAAAACTTTGGTAAGAGATAAAAAAAATATTATTTCTTTTTTCTAAGTGTTTAAAAATTTCCAACCCTTTTTTAAAATGAAAAAATTCTAAAACCCCAGTTTAATTTTTTTCCTGTTATCTTGGGAAAAAAAACCCCGTTTTTGGGGGCCCTCTTTTTGAATAATTGTTTTAAACCAACATGCGCTGGGTTTTCTAACCAATTTTTTCACCGGGTAAAGGGGGCTTTTATTTCTATTAAAAATTCCCCGTTGTTTTTGTTGGGTTTCAAAAATTTCCCTTTTTAAAGGTTGTAATTTGGGGGAAAAAAAAAAAAAAGGTTGGGGGGGAGGGTTTAGTCAAACCCTGGGTTTTTTTTGGAAAAAAAAGGGGGTTAGGGTTGGGGTGGGGGAAAATTTTGGGCAAAATTTTAATTTTTGGGGGGGTTTAAAAAAAAAGGATGGAAAACCTTTTTTTCCTTAGGGGAGGTTTAAAACCTGGTTTAAATTTTAAATTTTGGGGTTAAACAAAAGTGGGGTTTTGGGTTTTTTAAATGGGGCCCAAAAAACCCAAAATTTAATTGGCTGGGGAAGGAAAAAAAAAAGGGGTTAAAAAACCCAACCTTGGTCCTGTTTTTAAACCCGACGGGGCAAAAGGGAAATTTTTAATTTTAACTTTTTCAAAAAACCTTTTCCCATTGTTTACAATCTCTCAAAGGCCAATTTTTTAATAAAACGTTAAAGGGTTTTAAAAAATTTTCCAAAAACTTTTCCCAAAAGGGCCCCTTGAAATTTATTTTTTTAAAAACCCACAACCAAATTTTTAAGGGGTTCCATAAATTACCAGGGAACCCCCCTTAATTATTTCTAAAAAATCTCCGACCTTTTAAGTTTTGTTCTTTTTTAATTTTGGAACCAAATTTGTATGGTTTTTCGTTACTTTTTAAATCCCCAGGCAAATTAATATTAATGTTTCCAATTTTCTTAAATTTTCCCCGTAGTATTGGGGCAAATTGGGGTCATTTTAGTAATTTTTTTAGTTTTAAAAAAAAAAAATGTAAAAAAATTTTGTTTTGGACCAAAGGTTTGTTCCGGTTATGTTTTCTGGGACAATTCGTCCCTTTTTGCGTAACCCCTTTTTGGGCCAGCGACTCCATTTTGGTTTTGGTGTTCGTCTTTTTTTTTTTGATTAAAACTATTTTTTAGCAAACTTATAAATTTTTTTTCAAATTTTTAAAGAACACCATAAACATATTTTCAATTTTCTATGTAAAAGCTTTTATTTAACTCGGTTCTATAGTAATTTTATGCGGCTCTATGTCCGTTTTAAAAAGGGCCCTTTTCCCCCTTGGGGTCGGGAATCCTTTAAATGCCGTTTTAGGGACAACTAGGTCAGCCCTTCTACAAATGTTACCCCAAATGTTTAGGTTTCTGTGAAGGGCCCCTTTCACTGGGGCCATTTCTTCCCTTTACCGCAAAAAAGGCCCCAGGGGTACAAAAACAAAAAAAATTTTCCCCTTTCCCATAAAATTTCCTTTCGGGGGGCCAAAATTTTTAAACCCAAAAGGAAAAAAAACAGGGCCTTTTTAATGATAAAACTTTTCCCCCCCTTGAACTTATTTTCCAACCCCACTATTTTAAAGAAGCTGAAAAAATTTAAAAATGAACCCTAGAAGCCCAATTTAAAAAATTTCAAAAGCATTTAATGTACTTTAAAAAAAAAAATCCCCAAGAAAATTTTGCAAAATAACAAAATTACTCTACCAAAAATCTTTTTAAAGGGAAAATAATTGGGAAAAATCACCGTAAAAACAGGGCAGGAACCCCCCTCTCTGAACCGGTACATAACAAATAAGAAACCGGGAAAAGGGTCGGGCCTTTTTTTTTCCCGGGTTACGTGGGGGAAATCATGTGTCCCCAAAAAAAAAGGGCCCCCAACTTTAATGAAGGGTTAGTCCGCGTATGGGATTTCCCCCTTTTTTTAAGGGGTTGTTTTTAAAACCCTTTTTAGTTAAAAAAATTGGAAAGAGGGGAATGGCCCTTTTGTTTTCCACTATAAAATGGGGGTTTAGCAAAAATTTTTATACCCTCGTTTTTTGTTCCAATGTGGGCAATGGGGTTACCACTCCCTAACCCCCCGATTATTAATTTTGTAATAAGTTGGAAAAAAAAAACCCAGACCTGATTCGTTTTTCTGGAATTTTTTCGTTTTAAAGTTTTAAAAGACAGCGAGTAAAACGTTTATTGGGATTTAAAAATGAACCAAAAAATTTAAGATTTCCCCTTTTTGAAAAAAACGGCTTCTAAAAGTAAATCGGTTTTTTTGTCCCTAAAAACCCGAAAATATTGAACCCAAAGGGTTTTTTAATTTCAAAATTTTTAAAAGGTAACCAAAAAAGGCCCACAACCTTTTAAATTTATCTACCAAATTTTTTTAAAAATTTTTATATTTTATAAATATAAATATTTTTTATATAATAAATAATATATATATTATATTATATAAAAATAAAAATAAAAATATATATAAAAATACTAAAATTTAAAATATTAAAAAATAAAAAAGTTTTAAAAATTTTACTTACCCGTAGTATTAAATTTTTGGTTTACAAATTATACAGAAAAAACTAAACCCCGGGGAAAAAAAATAAGCGTTTAAAAGGAAAATCCAAATTTGGTTTTCCCGTAACAGGAAGTTTCCCTTCAACATTCTTAATTTTAACCCAATTTTTGGGGCCAAAAACCCGCAAAGGGGTTTAAAAAAAAACCCCTTTTGGGACAAGGGAGCCAAAGAAGGGACAACCCCCAGATTTTTTAAAAAAATTCCAAAAAGTGAGGATTTTTTTCTAAATATTTATTACATTGGCTTTCGTAACATACCCAAAAATGTTACTCGCGAAATTTTTAAATTTATAGTAGTTGACTTTTTTTTCGTTTTTTAAAGTTCCCTTCATTTTTAACAAGGAGGATTTTAAAAAATGGGTTTTTAGAAGCGAAAAAAGTGCTTCCCCCCAAATTTTAACCCCGAAACAAAGGGGTAAAAAAAAAAAACCCCAAAAAAAATAGAAACCCTGGAACCCCCCCAAAAATCTAGTATATTAAAACTCCCAAAAATAAAAAACCCTCAAGCCCCCCCCCGAGCCTACAGAAATTTTTTTTTTTTGGGGTTTTTTGGGGGGGTGGCAAACGTAAGGGGGGGGCAGAAAATGAAATTTTTTGTCCATTGGGGCCCAAAACAAGTTTAGAGGTGAAATCCCGGGGTTTAAAGGGGGGGGTTCCCCCCCCCCCCGCCCCCTTGGAGTGCGGCCCCAAACACAAAAATTGGGGTAAAACATATTTCAGCTCAAAATTCATCCTGTATTAAAAAAAACCCTTTTTTCTTCTACTTTTTTTTTTTTTAAATTTTTCTATCCCTGTTTTTAAAGTTCAAAGCGGTTGGGAGGGGGGCAAAAAAGTTGTGTTTCCAAAATTCATGTTATAATTTTTAATTACGGAGCTGGGAAATTTTCATTACATAAAATGTAACCCAAAGATGGTTTTTAAAATTTTTTTTTTTTTTTTTTGTTTTAAAAAAAAACGGGGAAAAGTCATATTTAAAAAAAAGGGGCGTTTGGGGTTTTTTTTTCATGCTGGGCAAAATTTTTAATAAACCCTTACTTGTTGTTTTTTTTTGTAAAAATATATGTTGACCTATATCGATTTTTTTTTACAAGTATTATCGGTCAGCTTAGTTCATTCACTTAGTTTTTCGTTTTGGGTTTTTAATAATTTTTCTGCAAAAAAAATTTCTAACCCGCTAAATTTTCCCCTCCCGCCTTTTCGCGTTCCCTTGAAAAGAAGGGTTTGGGACGAGCAAACACGATTTAAAACCCGTCTGGGGCCCCCTTGCAATAAAATTTTTTAGTCTGAGTTTCCTCTGACCCTTGCCACCCATTTTTTTTTTTTTTAAATATTTTGACATTTTATTAAATTGGGTGGAAAAAGGGGCCCGAAACCCCCTTCCAAATATCGGGAAAAAATTGGGAATTCGGCCCCAAACCCTGTCAGGCCCCAAGGGGGAGCCGCCCAAATAAAACCGGGCTAAACCAACTTTTTTAACCCCCTTTCCCCCAAGGAAAAACCCCCGCATTAAAACTTTTTTGGGAAAAAATTTATTTTTTTTCAATATTGCAATTTTAACCTTTGGGTTATCTCTTAAAAACCGCTGACCCCGTTAGCCGAAACTATGCGTTTTACGAAATTGAAACCGGAACTTCATCAAATTTTCCCCCCCGATTTTCGAGGGGAACCAAACCCGGGGGAAAATTTTATGATTTTCCCCCCTTTCTTTTTTACTTTCCCTTTTTTCCCCCATTTTTCCTTTTTTTTTTTAAAAAAAAGAAAAACTTTTTTGATATTACGGAACCCATATAAACCCCAATTTACAAATTTTTATGAATTTAAAACCCCTTTTTAGGCTAAAATTAATTTGTTGCGGTTTTTTTGAACCCGGGCCCCTTTTTTTTAACCTCAAAAAAAAATGTTCTAATTTTTAAAAAGCCGGGAAATCTACCCAAAAAGCATTTGAAATTTTAAAATTAAACACTTTTTGGGCAAGGGTATCCCAAAATGTTCGTTTAGTTTTTCACAAAAAAAAAATCAAGGGAAAAAGAATGGGTTTTTTAAAACCCTCAAAAATTTTTTTTTGGTAAATTTCCCTTTTTTTTTTTTTCTTTTAAAACTGGTGTAAGGGGGGCCCCCCGTATGGGGGAAAAAGGTAAAAAACGTTTTCAAAATTTTTAAAAACAAAATAATTTACATTTGATTTTTGGGGGTTTTGCCCCCCTTTCTAAAATATTAAAAAAATCCCAAAGCTTTAACGGCCCCCAGTCAAATATTTGTTTTTAATTTCTATAGGCAGATTGTTATAACTTAATATCTTCTTCTAGTTTTAGTAGCTGCATCCATATTTTATGGTTTATTGACATCAGTTGTATAAAAATAAAAAAAGAACTTTTCAATGCATTGAATTTTGGTAAAAAATTTTTTTGAAAGGGGGTTTTTAGACCCCAAATTTTTCTCCCCTTAACCCCCCCTTCCGGGCCCCCCCCAATTTTTTTTTATTTGAACCCCGTGAAAACTTTTTATTAGAAAAAATCAAAATACTTTTTAAATTATGAGGGAAATGTTCAAGAAAAAGAAACCCCAAATTTATTCCCGTTTCTTGATAGAAAAAGTTTTTAAAGGGTTAAAAGTAATATTGGAATTAAATTTTTAAAAAAAAATATGTATACAAGATTGATTCAGTCAATACACAAGTTAATTTCATTGGTTGACTCTTAGGTTTTTTTTTTTCGCAAACGGTAAGTTCTTTTACGAAAGGACCCATAGATAACACTTCATAGTAAAACAAGATATAAATGCCATATAAAATGAGTTACCACACAAAATATTGTATTGAAAATGACAGTAAACACACAATCAGCCCGTTTCGCAGAATGTAATTTTCGCGAAAAGTAGTCATGGTCGCACATTATATCCATCCTTTGCAATGTGAGGTCGCTCATGCCTTGTTATCATTACTTTCGGTTTCACTGTATTGATGTGATTTACATCAAAACTGCCAGATGTGTACTTGGTAGTTTCCGCCCTTGACAACGTTTAAGTCTTAAATTTCAGGTAAGTTGAACAACTGGAATATAATATAACATATTCCATGTTGTAGAACATCGTCTATAAGTGTTGGTTTAACGAACTAATTAACTCGAAACCGGCGGTTACGCAAAATGGCGACTTGTCTGTAACCTTTGAGAGATATGGATAATCGTTCTTATTTATAAAAGCTATACAGTTGGAGGGATATAGGCAGAGTTTCCTGATACTTGTACCACCTTATTTTATATATTTGTACATTTGTATGGTGGTGTGCGTTTTGCCTATCGAAAAATTGGGATTCGTTTTGACATAACATCTACCCTGACATTTGTGCAGTGGGTAGTGTGACGTATCATTGCCAGTACCAACGGTGTCATTTAATGTTTCCTGGTTAACTGAAAGGGGAAATAGAGGCCACTTGCTCAGATTAAAGTCAAATTGCTTTAGTCGAGCTATATGTCTTTTCCAAACTGAATCAAATCCTGCCACAAGCTAGTGGATGTGTTTTCAAGTTCCATTGACATTAAAATGCGATGGTAGCAGACGAATTCTGAAGTTGAAGTAGGGTTAAGTTAGACTGATAGATCAGCCCTTGTAGTGTGATGCTATTGACTGGCGGTTTATGGGCTTATATTTATCTTACTATTAAAACTTGTAAAAATCAGCAGCCAATTTTGTCTACATACATTGCGTACATTTTATTCAATTTCTGGTATTTCTCACTGCTGTAGTGCTAGTGTTGTCTGAAGGGTTATTTTGAAGCAAAGCCATCCCATGTTTGGTCACAAGTGTTAATCCACATAGAATAGCACGAACCCTTGTTGTGTGGCCATTTTTAATTTAATGCTAGATATGGCTGTTAACAAAATGGGTATTCTAAAGTGTATGCAAAGGAATAGTGCTGGCTTTAAAAAAGTTATCACCCAAAAAATCATCAATCTCAATATTTTGTTGCCAATTTTCAACAAGTGTCGCCATGTTCATAATACCGCATTATTCATTTATCTAAAAATTCTTGGGACCAAAGTAATATTGTCGACATAAGCGGATGTTTAGATAAGTGCAGGAAAGGGCGTTGAAAATAAATTGAAATTTCTCATACAACTGAAATTTGTAAAAGATGACTTGTTGTCAGTGATCAGGATTTACACACAAAAAAAATAGGAAATTTTGATAAAAAATATGATAAATAGTTTGAAATACACTTGTATATTGAAAACTCACATTTGTGTAGTACGCTTCACAGTGTGTTAAATAATATATACAAGTATATGAAAAATCCATGAATTTGAGTATTTGCTCATATGTTAGAAAATTTTGGTGTCAGTCAAAATCCGTTAGAAAATTACTATTATCCTAGTAGCATGTGGCTGTATAGTTGTTTATATGTTACATGTACTTAAATTGGCCTAGATTTGGGTCAGCTAGAGTTAAGTACCATAATGCAGTGGCTACCAAGGGGATGAGGCTATTCACAAGGAAAAAAAATGTGAACAAATTATAGTTTTTAATTTTTGCCAGATGTTCCACTTTCATTTAACATATTAACCCCTGGAGGTTTTTGTCGTTTTTGCCTGAAATGCGAGTAGGAAATCGAATTTGGGAGATACTTCTGAATACATCATAATACATTGACTTCTAAGACATTTTTGGTTAACTTAATGCCTATGTGTTTGAAACATTGATTTTCATTGGCTCTTTCGCCTGAGCATGAGCAGAAGGGTAAAACATGGAGGTTTTTTTTTTCACTTAACAGACCCATCATTTTTATGTTGAGACCACTCTTCATTCTAAATGTCCATCTTATCCTACTTTTTGCAAAGGTTCACATGTCTGTTTGCAATTCAGACTGCTCTGTCTTAGATTTGATGCCAAAAAGTCTAAAATCCAAATACAAAACCGGATCACAACCTTAGGTGAATTTTGACTGGGAAAAAAGTAGGGTCCAAAATGTGATGTTTTTTTCCAATATATTTTGTAGTGCAACTAGAACATCCATATTATTTGGTAATTTGGTATCATCATAAAGCTATATCTGATCTGTCTTCCTTTCTGTAATACCACATACTTTATTGTGTTGCACACAACCTTAACAATACAGAGCTCAGAAGTTGGCTATCACCTCCTGCCCATAAACGCAACACAAGGGTTTAATTAGCTAACTTGACAGCCAGATATCTATTGCTTGAAAATATTGGAACTTTAATTGGGGTTTTAAACTGGCATTGGTAGTGATTGTCAGCATGAACTTTTTTGTTGCAAACAGGAAACATTCACAGCACAATATGTTCCAATTACTATGAAAAATGAAACAATGTTGAATATTTGCTTGTTGCCGACTTTCTGTGATCAAAGGTCTTCATCTTATTTTGATGAAGGTTCATGTGTTAGTGAAGGCACTATTAAAGGCACTCTTTGAAGGACCAAACAAATGCCCATTTGTTATTGCTGCTCAAAATCAATTAAATCATTGTAAAACATTGACGGAGACAGTGTTTTGTTTTTCACTTGCTTAGTATATATAGAAAACGATCAATGCTTCAGAGGTAATCAGTTTTCTTTGATATTTCAACAAAACTATTTTTTCAGGTACATTTTTCTGGTAGAATGTAGTCATCTCCATTCCCTATTTCAGAGGTGGTCGATTGTAACTAGGCAGGTAGTTTGACTATTTGGGTTATATTACAGCACAGAGTACTAAGGCAAGACATCTGCATAAGTGGATTATGATATAACAAAACTGTTAGATTGGTTTGTAAATGTGAACAAAGGATTATAGTCTATTTTGAGTAAATCTTTTAATGGAGTATTGTTTGTAACTTGGAATGTTATGATTTTAGATCCACAGTTTGACTCTATCTTTTCTCAATTGGATCTCAAGTTTGTCAAGAACTACCGGTATGAGTGAGCTATGGATAGCTCTGAAGTCTGCATTTGTCCCAGTGTCTATTCAAGAACTGAAAGTGATTTGGAAATTCCACCATCCATATAAAAAATAGGTCTGATTTGATAAGTATGGGAGGTATTTAATGAGGATGTTAGTTGGTTCATTTTTAACTGTGTTTTCAACACCTTATATTGTGCTGAGAAATGAGTTATGCATGCTTTTTTGAAATACAACTGACCCTGGCTGGCCTGGGCTGATATTGAATGCACAATCCATCAATCACAAATCAGATGCCATTCCAAATGGTACTAATTTGACTCCTTGGATATGACAAAAAACATAAAGTATGACTGCAAATATGGGACATTATTTTCATACAGTTTGATTGATCAGTTTTGAATAATATGCACGCTTGCTCTTAATTCCACAATTTCATCAGTTATAGGTGTCTCTTTAGGGTTGGGTTTCACTTTAAAGTTTATGTTGTCCATTGTATTTCAACAGATAGTTTGGTATAAAGCTTTGCATATTTTTGAATCTTTTTTTTTCTCATAGGTATGATGTATCCATAAGACTTGACAGAAATATTAAGCTTATGATGCTTGACAGTAATCAATCATGAAGTGTAGGACTTGTAAGGCAGATCTAAGTGATGATGACAAGTTTTGTTTTGAATGTGGAACTACCGTCTCTGAGAGCACTATGGTTGTCCTTTGTGAGGGTAGACAGAAAGATGGGACACCATGTGGGACAGAGTTGAAGGAGAGCTACAAATTTTGTAGAAAGTGTGGAAAGAAGGTGGACAAATTTTTACCAAAGAAACAGACACCTTGTCAGGGTAAGAAAGAAGATGGCTCAGTTTGCGGCAACCTTCTGGAAGAAGATGACAAATTTTGTACGGAATGTGGAACCCATCAATTAACAGCACCAGTATCACCTGAAGGTTATATATAAAATAAATTTATTTAATTGTATCTTACTGATAGTACGTTGTATTTTGTCCATTGTCCAAAATTAATCCATAGATAAATTTATGATATCTTTGAGTACAGGTAATTCCATTTTTTCAGGGTTTTGCTAAAGGGTAATTACAGTGAAATATTTGACTCCACCTTGTGATGATTCATTCATCCCATCACTTTTTTCCGTTAAATTGAATTTATGTCCAAAATGGTGTGATTGTTGTGGGTTTTATTTTTAAAACTTTTGGTTAGGTGTGTTTCTGATTGTTGTGTTTCCTTCAGAGGTTTGCTTAGTACCATTTATATTACTAATTATACAGTGTGAAGCTCTAGCAGGCTTCCCACTAGCCTCTAAAATCTTGGTGCCACTATATTTGCGAATGGTATATCCAATGAATTTTTTAACTGCCACATCCAGGGTTCTAAGTGACCAGAAATCCTACTTGAAATAATCATGAAATGTTCCGTGGATGCAAATTGTTTTGTAGCTTGACCATGACACATCCTTTCTGATCATTGTATTTGCAAATACAGTGTAGTACCAGTCTAGTGTATATAAATGAATGTGCAATGTGCATAATGCAACTTGATCCTCACTGTCTTGCTTGAATGGTCAGTTGAAGGGCAGTTGCAATTGTAATGTTTGATACCTTTTGGGAATGCTTGGTGTGGAATAACTTATGTAACATCTTTTACATGGAGACTTGTGTTCAAATTTTTCCTACATTTATGTTCCCTAACCACATTAACTTAAGGGATATTGGTCTGTAACCTTCCAAATCCAACCCTATTTAAAAAGACCAAAATTTGTCTTTTCTGTCCATCATAGAAAAATGGCAATAACTCTTGTCCATTACTTTCTTGTGTGAGCACTATCAGAGTTGTTGTTCTTGTTCTTTAATAATCATAATAGAAATGTGTAAAAGCCAGGTTGCAATTGTCCATTTTGTTTTAGAGCTGTGATATGAATAGAACTGGGACTCTTAGAGCTGTGATATGAATAGAACTGGGACTCTTAGAGCTGAAAGCTTGAGGAAAACTTCTTGTTAGTCAGAAATTGATAAAAATGCTAAAAACTCCATAAATGTTTCAGATTTTATGTTATAAATGTATATCTGATTTGTATTATCTACAGAATTTTCTGAGCAGTTGCAAGAACCACAGAAGGAAACTGAGATGGAGAGTGATAGAAATAGAAATGTTAAATGTCCTGCTGAAGACCAAGATACAGATTTACAGCATATTGAGGTTGACGACCCTTCTGTAGTAGAGAGTGACCATGCCATTGCTGTGGAAGAAAAGTACAAAGAAAATACAAACAGGGACCAAATTCAAGATAACAGTGCAAATTATGACAGGGTAGCAATTCAGGAGAGTGGAAATAAACAAGATTCACAGATGGATAAGTTCACAAAAGATGTTAAGGAATCCAAATTATGGGCAAAGGTTGTACAGGAAGGAAACATTCAGCATGATGCTAAAAAAAATGCTGAGCAGTTGAACAAAAAGGATGATGTGGTGTCAATGGAAACTGATGAACATGTTTCTGCAGATATGATCAATAAGATTACCACAGAGAAACCATACAGTGAACATAGTATGTCAGATGAAGGTAAAACTAAGAGTGGTACAGAAAGCACTGAGCCAAAGCTAATAGAAAATGACAAAAAGATGGGAAAAGACACTGGAGACTCTGAAGGGATTAAAATGTCCAAGGATGAAAAAACCCAGAAAATTTCAAAGGATGCCAAAAAAGATTCTTCACAGAATGTCAGCTCCAAGGTAACTTGTTTTTGTTTTTTAGTCAGTCTCATTTTATTGAAGTAAAGATTAAATAAATATTAATAAAATATGTAAGTTTATTTAAATATATTCATACTAGAAGATGATGGTATATAAGAAGAGGAAATATAGTTTGACAAAACTGTAACAACATCCATAATGGAACCATAGATAACATAAAGATTTCTTGTGCAATATTTATGTGAGTGATTATGAAATAGGAGTGGGAATTATCTCTAAATAGTTATTCCCATACCTATATAGACTTGTATATCTTATTTATGTTTTGATTATGCGTAAACATGCAAACTCTTGAAATATTCATAAATGTCATTTGATTAGTTTCTATAAATTTGTTATTTTGGCTTCAGGTTTTTGGAAGCAGACTTGAAAATAGTTTGTAGCCATGTTAAGATTCAAATCCTTGAATTTCGTGTAAAATGTTCAAAAGTTTTCAGTATTTTCAGTATCTATTTATGTTTTTATGGTAGTTTATGCCAGAGCTAGACACTATGTCAAATATAATTGTATGGCAACAAATTCACCTCTAGAAAAAATTACAGCATGCAGATGATTTCATGCTACGGTTTCAGCCAATCAACAACACCCAAAAGGAAGCGACCCATTGAAGTACTTGCCCTGTTTTACACTTATAGTATGACCTTCTCATAGTATTATGAACCCTTGATCCTCAGTCATTGGTTATTTTTGACATTCTTTCTGAGAGAACTAGAGATAAAGGTGTCACAGTAAAGACCCAGAAGGACCCAGCATTCCTTCATATTACAGAGAGGGAGAGTATGAAATTTACTGAAGGCAACCTAAATGTAACTAGGTAATTGAAAGAGATTGAAAAACCATTGCATTAGAAAATAAATTATGATAATGTCATAATGCCATATAAATAATGTAGTACACAATAATAATGATAATAATAATAATAACACTTTTAATGATAGGTGTAAATGACAGTTAATTTTATTGCAAGACCATGATAATAATTTTCAGTGAAGACATCTTTTCTCTGTGGTATTGTTGAACAAAATGATCTTTATTTATATCATATTTCTACCAAGAAACTAAATTCCACTTAATGTTTCCTAATGTAAATGAAATGTGTATTTTCATTTCTTCATTAAATTCATTATTTAAAAAAAGTTATATGGTGAGCAGTCAGGAATGAAACCAGTGATTCCATTGGTTATATCAATAAAGACTGATTTTGCATGGTAGGAGGGGATCAACATAGTTCTTTACCAGTGGCTGATATGAGGTATGGGAATTAAGCTGATGCTGGAACAATAATGTATATAAGCACTGGTGAAATTTAATCATTGATCCAAATAGTTACCCTATTTTCTATATCATGAATTTCCAGATTTTGAATTTTTCATATGTGAGAGTGAAAGAGAGATGAGTTGCATGGAAACTAAAGTGAAAAGTACTTTTTTCAGGGTGCTGCAGCTGGTGAAAAGAATGCTGGAAAGAACATAAATCTAAGGTAATAATTTATCACAATCAGCATTTTTTCTCTAAAATTACAAATTATAAGAAGTAAATACAGTCAACTAATTTTCAAAATATCATAACTTTAGCTCTATAACACATTTATAATGTAATTCAGACCCCATGACCAAAATTTGACCATTGTTCTCAAATTGGTCTATCAACTATATAACAGTATAGGTTGAAAGAAAACAATTTGAAGTGTGCTATTACCTCTTTATTCCATTTTTATAACTGTGTCCCCCCCCCCACTCATACATCAAAATTTTTCATTATTCTGGTTCTCACAATACCGCAGGTTAGTACCATGGATGGGTACATAATGCAGTTGGCAGTTATGATTTCCAGCCACTTTATTAAAATAAGGAGGGTCTGTGTTGGGAATTGGTACAAGGAGGCTCTGTGTTGGGAATTGGTACAAGGAGGCTCTGTTGGGAATTGGTACAAGGAGGCTCTGTGTTGGGAATTGGTTGACATTTGCATTTAGAAGAAGAGGTTGGGGTTGTGTTATCTTGCCCATCCAGATTTGCATGTTTGTAGTGTAACACAATAACTCAAGGGGTCATGCCACCAGGCGAAGTGGGTGACTGAGTCACCAGAAATATGTAAACTTGTCCATCTTTTGTTGTATAAGAGAAAATGTCATTGCATTATGACATTTAGATATACAGTGAGTGACAGTAGTGTATGACTTTTGAAATACTCCCTCACCTTAGACAGATAGTTCTGACAGTGTTGTGTTGTTGCCCATGGTGAGATGTATTGTGTTCGGTGTTGAACTATCTTGTTGGCATTCATGTGTTTTAGTAGTTGACTAACCATTAACCTTTTCCTGGCAAGTTAACACTGCTTTATTTCCACAAATTGATGATGAAGACCATACTAATTTCAGTTTTGAAACTTAATCATGAGTATGTAAATAGTAATTTGTGCTTTAAGAATAGAATCAGTGAAGAGCACTTTTTAATTTAAACCAAGATTTTAACTGCCATTGTGCTATTTTTTAAAATAAAATCAGTATGAATCTGTGAATCTGTAAGTGAAGCTGTGGTGGTATACATCACTCTGTCTTGGAAATGCCATTTCATTAGATTGTCTGTTTTCATAAATCATTGGGCACATGCAATTCATAGAAACCAAAGCCTAAATATTATATGATGGAAGATTTGGCCTAAAATGTAATCATGTACATCAGAAACATAAGATCAATGCATAGCTGTGTTGTATCTTCGCTAGTCAGAGTTCTGATATGTCAACCCTATCTACTCCTTGGTGGATTCATCAGATATTTGAGTAGTGACATTTGTTGGTGTAACATGATAACCGAGTTTGGGATTTTCAGATTAACAGCAAAACACCATTGATGGGAAGGCAATACAATATTTAATGTGATATGAAAATATCAAATGAAGTATGATAGATATGTGTGTGCATGGGTCCCAATACAGGACTAATTAACATAATTAGCACGATCTTGCTAATGCAACAAATACAATACCAAGACAAATAAAGAAAGAACAATTCACAGTATATCACAAAACAGAAATATGATCTTCACAATAGTAAAATACAAATGATATTTTGCTCAAAATGATGAATTTATAATTTTACTCACTATGGCAACACCATTGATATTTCATTCAAAATAACGAATTGATAGTTTTACTCACAATAGCAAAACAAATTATATTATGCTAAACTAGTGAATTGATAGTTTACTCACAGTAGTAAAACACTAGGTTTTACAAAAAAACCCTACATTAGCCCACGGCCATAATATTATATATCAGGAGCAATATCTATACTCCCTTAACTCTTTGCTACCAGTTCCTCTGGCAGCACAAGCAAAGATTATTTGTAGTCACTGACCACCATTCATTGATTCCTGGGTTAGACAATTAGCGCCTGCCACTTTGGTCTGCAATGCTTGATCACCCTCAACCCGACTAGCGATGTTGGAATATTCAAAGCACTTGAAAATATATATACACACAGCACAGCTCAGCACTGCAATCACAGCCTATGCAACTCTACACAGCTATACACACAGCATATGCACACACAGCACAGCTCATCACTGCAAACGCAGCATACACAATCTACAGCACAGCTCTATGTCACAACACAGCACACTCTACAGCACACACAGCATATCACTACTGTACAGCTGAAAGTATATCCAATACCATCTAGTATGCATGACACTTGGTATATATGGTAGTACACAACAACGGTATATACAGTAAGTTATATACATAATCAGTCTTGCATTATAAAACAACAAACAATAAACAGGTTCGGAAGTAAATTGGTGAATTATACTATTCATAATGCACTAAACAGTCATTCAATCTTGTAGAGTTCTTGCTAAATCACAGATAAGAATAGAAGAATAGAACATATTAGCATTTACTAACAGCATTTACTAAACTAGTCGAAGCAACAGAAATACGGAATCAAACATGATAATACAATAGATATAACTTACAATGCATATAAACAAATAAATTACATACCTTTACAGCTGGAGATATGTAGATCTCAAAGTAGACCTCTGATTGACAAAACGGTCTGTAATATAAGGATTTGATTTTAGCATGATGCATTTATACACAGGAAATATAGCTCAACATCATCTGTGTAATTCATGTATTCGGTTTTTCCCATCTAAAGCACTCCGCACATCTAACACAAGATAAACAGAACTCACTGTTTCGAAATATTGTAGAATATACATTGATCACCCTCGGGTATCGTTGTAAATTTATTTAATAAAGGAATAAATTTATACAATTCTGTGACAATTGGATTCATTGAGTTGTCTCTCTTAGTTTTTAATGCCAGCTAACCAGTATCATGTAACAGTGGTAGATTGTTAGTTTGTACATCTGCTGAAAATGGTGGAGGCAATTGACTTTATAGGCAACTTTGTAAGTTTAACATCAAAACTATGAGAGAAGACACTATAAGTGTATTTGAGGAAAATGATTTGTTCAAATACAGATCGGTAGTAGAAAATTGATTATTTATCAGATCCATTCTCCCTTTGTATCGACCATTTAGGAACAGTATTCAAATTTGAACTTGATTTTGATTGGATGCAGTGATCTGCCAAGGTGTTGATAGGGTTAACAAATCAAAACCTTGGCTAGTGAAGATGGCTATGTTGTGGAATTCAATATGCTCAGTAAAGTGAAGGTTGTTTTTCGGACTTCATTAGTGTTTGTAAAAATATAAAGAAAGCAGTGAAGCAAATACTATTGAATCAGTGCATGATGTCACTAGTATTGCAGGCAAATAAGAAAACCATAATTGTGCAATTATATCAATTGATTGTTGCAACAAAGCTGGAAAGTGAGTGGTTATATTAAGAAAATCCTCTTTTTTAAAAAATAGATACACATGTTATGCAGGGCACCATATTTGTTTTCGGTTGAGTTGATTTGGTTGGATAGAACTGTCCAGTTCATTCATATACCAATTTTATTGCTTCATTAAGTTGTATATGAATTATTACAGTAATGTTTATCAGCAATAATTAATTTAAGACAAATAATATGGTATGAAGTCAGATGAGCATTTGTTCTCATGTATATGTTACAGAATAGGATTCAAAGTAGTTTTGAATCTAACCACTAGACCACATAATACAATTGAAAGATGCATATTCATTCATGAATGATTCAAAGTCATAAGCAAGGTAGTGCTTTATACTAACCAATCAGGAATTAGGTTTGCTTGGCCTTTAAAGAATTCATGTTCTGAAGTCAAATCACATGATAATTGTTTGGATAATGGTACAAGTCAACCTTGAATCAGTGAATGAATTTGTGCATTACAATTACAAAAATAACTTCTTCTTTAATGTGCAAATTTATGATCACAAAGAATAGTAGTATTAAAATTTGTCATCAATTAAATGACTCTTACAAACTTGTATAATAAAAATACACATAAGATAGAAATAACTACAATATATTCTTATATCATCAGTATCTCATACAAGCTGAATAATGAGTGAAACTTCGAAACATTAATGATGCTATGACATTTCATATATCCATTGCCATTAATAGCAAATTATTTTTAAATTTGTATTTTTTTTATTTTAAGGTTTTTTAAAACAATAAACCCACACTAATGATTTTCTCCTGAAACACTTACAGATTTTATTATTATTATTATTATTATTATTATTATTATTATTATTATTATTATTATTATTATTATTATTATTATTATTATTATTATTATTATTATTACTTTATTTAAAGAGGGTAACTCAATTAGCTAAGAACTAATCTACCTTGAAGCCCTCATTCAAAGAAATTTTATTATTTTTGCTGCATCTCTGAAGCCATTGTATATACTGGGTTTGGAAAGATGAAATAGAGTGGGCATTTCTATACTGATTTAAATACTGTTAGGGAAGAAACCCATAGCCTTAAAAAAGATCTGAAAAATAATTGCATTTTCCGTTGTTGTTGTTGTAGGGCTTAACTCCATTTTTTCAGCACATGATAGGCTAAATGTGGTGGCCAGTATTAATGGTAGAGGAAGAAACCAGGAAATCCACGAAAAGAACCACTGACCCACGTAAAAGACATGTAATTTTGTAGGCTTCAAATTAAAACTTCATATATGAACTCAAAACTTTCAAGGCTCTTGAATGACTTTGATTATGGGCAAGAGGCTATGCTTTATACTTTTACCTTTGGAATATTTTGTTATGCTTGAAATTCATAATTTCAGAAGATACAGTGAGCACAATTGGATATATTTTTGTTGTAATTTTATTTGCCTTTTATTTTAACAGGCAAAGTGCAGATGTTGTCAGAATTCATTTCCATTCACTTGTGTCTGCCGAGTTTGGCCTGACATCTTCAGATGTAGTCATAATTCGATTTGGAGATGATGAGCTAGGAGGATGGAATTCAGATATACATAGACCAGAATTAGTTAGGTACTGGAATCACCATTTTTTGTTTTAGCTTGCATTTTCTTAAGAAAATTTGCTATATGAGGCAGCCAGATGATTTTGGAAAACAATACAGAGTATGTTATTGCTTTATTGTGTGTGTGTGTGTGTGTGTGTGTGTGTGTGTGTGTGTGTGTGTGTGTTTCTTTAATTTAATAAATCAGTATATCAGTACTTTAAAAACAAATCTTTAAGCTGGTGTCTGACCAGTGAACAGCATTATAACATAGCTTTCTGTTGCATTTGATTGCATTAAATATATAGTCCTTAATTACATTACATTTAAAGTAGATGTGTGGTTTAGTACATGTCCGTTGGTCTAAGTGAGATATTATGACTGAGTCTCAAAATAGTGATTTCAGTTTTACAAATATAGAATTTTGAAGCCAGAGTGCTGTTGATTCCATTTAGAAAGGGTCATAAGTAAGCTTTTAAAATAATCAGTTTCATCCAGGTTAAAACCTGGAAAAGACTTGTAAATTTTTGTTTCACAAATTGTGGGAGCCTTGTGTAAAATTCATATTGATAATTCAGGTTTTTTTGGCTAAAGATTTTATGTGTTCCATGAAAAGGGGGAAAAACTTCATAGTTCTCTGAATGAAATGAATATATATTCTCTGACTTTATCTGACTTTAAAAAAAAATATTTAAAAATGTTAACAAAAAAGCTTGGAGAAATATAAGCTGCCAGCAGATAGAATAGTAAGGAAAATAAGCAGAATTAAAGTTTTATAATAATACACCAAAGTCAACATTAAAAACAAAAAATTTTAAAAAGAGGCTACATTTTGGTGTGGGCAAAGCCCTGGGAAGAAGATACTGTAGGGAATAGAACAACAAATTTGTGTGTGTTACATTTAAGTAAGGGTAAACAATTTCTTGAATTGTAACAGTAAGAAAAATTTTATTTGATAAAAATAAATGATATTTAGTGTAGAACACAGTATTTATCTTTGTTCGTTATGTTCATGGCAGCATCAGTATGATATGTTCTTGTGACACAGCTTCCTTATAGCTATTGGAATCTTCATGCTGAACAATTACATGTTTTATTCCATACTTGGGTTCAATTTGCCTTTTTTTTTTTGTTTCATTCTGGCAGAGAGGGCAGTGCACCACATCAAAATGAAGGACCATTCATCTTTTAAATACCAGCAAGGCTTTGTTGTCTTGCCATTTGAGATTGAAAGTGGAAATGTGCCCAAAATTGTTATGCCTTGATTTACTGATTGTGATGCTAAATTAAAAAACAAAAGAAAATGTCGCTACATTGTATGAAAACAGTAAAATAAAATTCTGAATGGTCTAAATAAATAATTATGTTTTATTTTTTCGTTACAAATATTATTACTATTCTGAAAATCAGTGATTGGTTTTGGCATTGTGCAAATCTGATGTTCCTTCATTTAAAGGCTGAACCAGTTGATGAATTCAGTTCATTTAACAACACAATATTAAGGTGTACAACTTACATAGTATAAGGCAGTGTCGTAGTCATCATTTGAAAATTGCTGCTATTTAAAGATTTTTGTCTTTCATTTACTGTTTTTTTCCTCATTTCACTTAATATCCAATTTATTATTATTATTATTATTATTATTATTATTATTATTATTATTATTATTATTATTATTATTATTATTATTATTATTATTATTATTATTATTATTATTATTTACACAGTGATATACAGATGATGTGACTTACCTTTATTTAATCCATGAAATTATCAACATAAGGATATTTAGAGACATGATTGAGTTATGAAACCATGTGACTAATGTGAGACCTACTTAATATTCTCACATTCAAACTTGGAATACAAGCCCCTATCATGAGAATCTCAGCTCAGTTCCTTAACGATGAAGATCTACACCTTTTAAAGAGGCATTCTTGCATCTAGGCAGTTTGTTGATTCTGTCCAGGTTTTATATCTTGCCTGACTTGGTAATATGTTTGTATTGTCAGGTTCTTTACTTGAGTTTATTGATGGGTAGGATCTATACATAATGTATTCATCTTGGGAAGGAATTTTTATAAGATGACAGTAAAATAGGCAGCGTTATGATAATATATAGATTGTTAATTGCTAGCTCTACATACCATATTTGATAATAAGTTGACTTGACTGTAAGTTGATCCCATCCTTTAACAGCTGAAAGAAACCAATTTCTTTTGTACCATTCTGTAAGTCATTGTGTTCTTTGCAAATCAAATTTGTCTGCAAGAGGTAACTTTAAATCAGTGAGTCAAAGTTGCACTTTCGAAAAATAAACAAGTGAAACTGGATTAATAGAGAGAGAGAGAGAGAGAGAGAGAGAGAGAGAGAGAGAGAGAGAGAGAGAGAGAGAGAGAGAGAGAGAGAGAGAGAGAGAGAGACAGATATGTAGATAAATAGGACCAAGCTAAATGGTCAACTATTAAGTTACATAAACCAGATGAATGATATTAGGTCCACTTGGGCTTCTGTTAAATTGTGCCCTTTAGTTGGTCTAGTCTAGCTTTGAGTGTAGGCATGTGTTGATCTGTCTCAAAACCTGTGTAACTAAGTTTATATAGCTTGTACTGTTGAGACATTTTGTGTAAAATGAATGTTTTAAAAAGCAGTACTACATTACCAGTTACAGTTGGATTGCTTTCCTTTTAGCATCTGAAAGTACAGTGTTCAAGCTATAAAATTGCCTCCTTCTGTTAGTTTTGGAACATGTAATGTTCTCAAACTGAAAGAACAAGACCCAGTCTGACGCGAGCATAATAGCCCTTATTAGGAATTTTACCATATTTTCCTTGGATATACATACACATTAGACATGTGCTCTTTGCTCTGAGAAAATTGCCTTTGTTTTGTGTACCAAAGCATATTTGTTGGCATCCAAATTTTTGTTTCAGTTCTTTTGAGCATTGATTTCCCTTGTCCTAACTTTTGTTGAGTGGTGATAGAACTCTTTTCATAATTTTGAAGTGTTTGTCATGCATTGCTTTGAAAGCGGTGAGTAAGTATTATATATATTATATGTTTTGGTGTTAGGGTAAGTATATTCTTCCCAATTGTGTTTCCTGTAAAACCAACTTGTTTTGTTTCATTGCATATTTTGTTCTGTTTGAAACAACATTGTAATACAGTGTTGGAAAATGGGGGCACATGAAGGCCAATGGGACACTCACACCATGTGTTTACTATGCACTGGGTGTTTACACGAAGATGGTTGTCCCATTTGCTGTTTGTGGTCCAATGAAGTGTGGGCCTCAGTCTTGGCTTACATTGCAGCACTTTTATATGACCTTTCTCCTCACAGTTGATTGACAATCTCCTTTGTTCCACGGTGGGTTATGAACCTTTCAAACAAAAGTTGGATCATCTGTTCACTTACACTTTCCCACCCTTCAGATTAATTATACTTGTCCTCCAACAAGTCAGGTTCTTCACTGTTCAGTTCATCCTAAAAACTTCCTGTGGCTCCAACAGTTATGGTCCAGCAACTTTCTTGATCTGTTGGTAGATGAGTCAAGGAGGATAACACTGAGGACGGATCCATTGTTGCAGTACTGGGGGGGTCTCTCCTCAACAACAGCCTATAGATTCTCCATCCTTGTGCTTGACTCATTTTGAGCGGTCAGTCCACCAGGAACAGTTTTTCAGTCATGGTTGTACACTGAATGGTTTTCAGTCATGGTTGTACTCTGAATGGTTCAGGGTGGCCATCCACTTCTTAGATTGACAATACTAAATGGATAATCTTTGTAGGAAATTCATGAATCCTAGCTGACCCACTTTGAGTGCAATTTCAAATTTTCTGTTCTTTCTTTTCAAAGAGAAAGAATGTTCAGTGTCCACTATTAAAGGATATCGGGCAGTTCTTTCCAACATGCAAGTTCTTAAGGGGTTCTGCCATTGGATCAGACCCTGATCTTTTTGGTATTTTCATCAGGTATTTTGAGCTTTGGTGGTCCATTTCCCTGCTAATTAATGCTCTGATGGAATCATACCAGCATCCTTTGGGGTTTGTAACTAAGTTCTTCTTAGGAGCCATTGAATGCATTCTTCTTTGAAAACTTACTCTTGAGACTGTTTTTCTGTTCTCCATATATTTGGAAATGGAGTGAGTTTCATGCATTGTCTGTTGAAAAGGGTTGTTTAAGGTGTAGAGATAATTATGATTTGGTCTCTTTTTCACCATCCTGGCTTTTGGCTAAGAATTGGCTACCTTTAGTAGGTCCAGATCCTGTTGATATACCCTGTATAGGGATGTCCAATATACAGGTAGTCATCGACTTACGACCATTCAACTTTATGACCACAATCACTAGCCGCAATTGTCTCAGTGTTCTATAATTATTTGATGTTGCCACAGCAATAACAAACAGGTACTTGTTTGGTCCTTCAAAGGGAGCCTTTAGTGGCGCCTTCAATAACACGTGCACCGTCATCAAAGAAACCAGGTAACATTTGATCAAAGAAGTCAGCAACAAACTAAAATAAAAGCATTGCTTTAGTTTTCATTATGATTAGAACATATTTATTTTGCTGCAAAAAATGTGCAACAAATATGTGCAACAAAAATGTGCATACGGAGGCTCCTGTGTGGGCGATTTTGTGTCCCAAATCAAAACTGTGCGTCCAGATATGCGTAATTACGCGTTTCCGAGATCCCAGCTATGGCACATAGACCAATAAATGCACGATATATGTGGTTAGCTTATATAAACATGGGAATAGTATCTTGTTACTGGTATATATAAATGAGAGATCAATTTGCTTAGCATTTTTAAAAATTTTAAAATTGTAACTATGCCAAAGCGAAAATCTTATATGGCCATCTTTAAATTAGACGTCTTCAAGTTTGCCAAGGAGTGTGGCATCAGAGCTGCTGGAAGAGAATTTGGCTGCAGCGAGAAAAATGTACGTGGAGATTACGAAGATGAATCCAAAGAAATGAGCTCGTAGAGATAGAAATGCAAGATGGCTGAACATGGAAGAAAATCTAGCCAACTGGGTACGTTCGCAACTTGACTGTGACCATGACATTTCAACAATAGCGATCAAATTGAAGGCTCAAATTATTGCTACAGAAATGGAGATCAATGACTTTGGCAGCAGTATCAACTGCGTTTTGAAGTTCATAAATATACAAACCGGTATATAAAATGCAGGTTTTGACGATTTGTGTAAAAACTAATTTACATAAGATGTACCCATATATAAAACGCACCATGGGTACTGGGTAAGTAAAACTTTGTATAAGACACATCTTATATACGCGAAAATATGGCACTGACAGCTGCCTGCACAATTTAATTTCAGACAGACTAACAGACGACAGACAGAATTTTGGCACGCAGGCTGCTTTTATACAGTAGTATAATTGTTCACCCGGTGGGCAGAGGCACCGCACATCCACAATTACTCACAGTAACAAACCTGACGAATGTAAAAAGAAGAAACAAAATGGTGTAGAGATAATACAAATGGCATACAATGAACAAAGAAAATGATGATATAAACAGTATAACAATAATGAAAAAAAATTATGATAAAATACTACTTAAAGATGTTTATAACATTATTTCACAGTACTGTACATATAGCCTACTCACCTTATGACCAAATTGTCTTAGGACTAAATTGTGTTACGACATGTCTGTCAAAACCAATCGTGGTCATAAGTCAACGACTACCTGTAGGCTCTTTTGCCAGTAGAGCCTTAGACTTTTATTTGGCTCCTTCCACTGTATCGACCTCACTATCAAGAGAGCTTATTTGTCCTTCAGTGAGAGGGACCTGTCATGGTCATTTATGAAAATCAAAGTCCATTATGTTAGGGCAGTCATTATTTCTTGAACCTATTTGAAACACTATGCTTTGGATGATGTTGTGAGAGACATGTATTGGCAGTCTAACACTACCTTCTTATCTTCAATCTTATCTTCAATTCTTACCTTCAATCTTTTGTTTACTGGATTGAAGGGATTTTCTAATTTAATTGGCCCTATATTTATGGCACAAATCATGGATCGACTTTAACTTTGCTTCAATTAGAGATTTATTATATTCTGAGGGTACAACACTTTATGACTATTCAGACTCTAAATGCTATCTAGTAAACTCAGCAATGCACTTGTAGCAGATATCATTCTATTGGTGTTAAAAATATAGATTTGGGCATGGGGGAAAACTAATTTTAATTAGCTTATCACTCACTATCTGCTATTATTGCAGAGAGACTCTCACCTCATATCCCACTCAGATGTTTTGCATGTTTAGGTCTATGTCAAAGAGGATGAGATTCTGAATAAGGGCTATGATGCTGGAGTCAGACTGGTTCTTCTTTCAGTTCTTGAACATTCCAATGTTCCAGTACTAATTTGGAAAGTAAATTTATTGCTTGGATGGGGGCTTTTCAGTCCTGGAACTGAAAGCAATGCAGTTGTAGAAGGTAAGTATTTATTTATTAAAATTTGTTTACCGATCAAAACAACTTCATGCATTCGATATTTAATAATAATTTTTGCAGAAATTATGAGGATGAATATGCTGAGTTCAAGCTGGTGTTAGACATCCCAAAAAAACACTTATCTGGAAGCAGATATATTTATTACAAGTATGTGGTAGCTACAGACAAGGTTCAAAAGGAGAAAGGGGCCAAATATGTGTGGGAGCAATATGGTTTACATGACTATTCAAACAGAACCCTGAAGCTTCCAGAAAATAGAAAGAATATAGGTATGTGAAAGGAATGTATAAAAGTTGTTTTTACATATAATTATTGAAGCATTCCATATTTAAACATGAAAAAGGTTTGCTACAAGTATATTGATTGTAAACTGGACAAAATTTCTAAAGAAATTTCTTTTTAGAAACTGATTTTGCTGGACGTTATGTTCATGCCAGTGGTCATGAAAAACATTTGCTTTAAGGTAACTAAATTTTTCAGATGGCAGCTAAATTTAGTTAAAAGTACTGATTTGACAGTTGATAATTCAGGTGTTTGTGCTGCCCTCAGCCGATTGTTATCTAATGTGTGCTAGGTTTGTAAAAGATGTGAAGAATTCAGTACACTAAGAAAAGATCTTATAAAAATACATAGTTTAGCTTTAAAAATGAATATTAGTTTTAACAAAAAAATCTTAATCATCAAGATGCTAATCATGCCTTTTAGAGTGTGTAAAAATGCTTTGTAACCAAAACTAATCCAGTTATATGACTGTATTTGAGTGAGTTTTTTTTACAGCCAAGTACATTCAGATTTTTGATGTTTCATATGTACATAAAATATTGGGGGCTGTTATTGCCTTTATTAATGGAAATCACACTACAAAAATTCCATTTCCAGACAATGCATTGATGTTTTTGCCACTGAAATAAGGACAATAGACTATACCATGCAATATACCAAAAACAAACTTATTTTATACCATGCAATATACCAAAAACAAACATATTTTAAACTCTATCATCAACTCTGATTCACTATCATTACTTCATTCACTACACAGTATAAAGTTGGACCAATCAGAGATCAAAGACATTTTTTAGACACAGTTCTGGGGCTGGTGTCTTAAAAAAACAAACAAAAACAATATCTTACTCAAACTCCACAAGCCTGACTAAAATTTCCATATGTCCAAATTAAAAAAACCAAACTCTTGACTTGTGTGATTCTTTTTATTTGACAAGCCTGTTGGGCACCACTCTTAGAATACAGAAGGGGCCCATTCTGAAATTTTGAAGGGGCCCAAAGCATTAAACTATTGGATTTTTTTTGAAGGGGCCCAAGCATTAGACTATTGTATTTTTGGAGCACTGCCAATATTCTCATCAAACATACAGAGCAGTGCAACTCCTTGTATAATGTTAGTTACCCAGCCATGTTGGTGTTAAAAGTAATGAAAAAGGATACAATGCTGCTAAAATAGCCCTGTCTCTAAAAATATCAGATTTTAAAATGCCAAACACTGATTTTAAACCTGGTATAAAATAATTGTTAATTGTTAAGTGGCAGGCAATGCTGTCAATAACAAGTTGCATATGATCAAATCTATGTAAGACAAATGGCCTCCTTTCTTCAGCACCATCTGTTGAAACCTTTTTGATACATACTGTATCATATAACCTTTTTTGTGTTGCTGTATAGCCTTACAGTGCTGGTGTGCCAGAAAATCCACACTCAGCCAGTCAATCAATGAAATATCTGGAACTTGTCCTGTTTGGCTAGTTTATATGGATCAAATGCACCTTAGTAAAACATGGACTGAGCTTGTGGAAGGAGCAGTATGGTACAGAATTTGATGTCTTTAAATAACTGTTAAGTTGGTTTTAAAAAATGGCTGTATTTCTTTGAATAGGAAGCAAAATTTGTGAGCTGGTGCTTATGTCATTTGCAGTGAAAAGTAGAAAGATAACATTGATATATATTTAATTGATTGCTAGTAATGAAATGTAAAAACTTAAAGTTACTAGCAAAATGTTAAGCACTTTCACACGTTTTATTATGTCAACAGTGAGGTATCGTGATGCAGTGCCATAATAATGCCCAGTAGTTTGGTAAAAGAGCGGTCATTGACATTCAGTTTACTGACAAAGCTTAATTATATACATTATAAATCAAGTAGAGATCCTCAGATCAAATTAAATAATAAAATATCAGATTATTCTTCACCATGTCTAATATTTTATCCTAAGTATAATATTTTATTCAGTCATAATATTTATCCAGTGTTATATAAAAAAAATCGGATGACTTTTATGTCAATCTCACAAATTTCTGACTTTTTTGCTGCTGGACAAGTTTCATTTTGTGTCCATTGCGACATCGAATTACGAAAACCACGTCTTGATATTGGATCAAGGATGATTTCATAACCATAATTCTTTCAGGAAGAAAAAGAAGATAGTTGTCATGTGCAATCAAAATGAGTCAAAATATTCTGTTAAGGTATATTGAATAACCATAATATAACATGTACCCCACTTTCTCAAATCCATTAAATGATAATGTGTAAGTGGGTTTTATATCATATGTTGTAAAAGAAAAAGCATGATAATAATTTATATGTAAGAATAAAATAGAGACAAAAATACCCCTCATAATATTAATGAGCTAGGTGTAGCACTTACAGTATGGCATCAAATTCTGTTTATATGCTGACAGTTTTGGACAGAATGTTTAAAATTAAAGTGTTTTGTGTAATTTGAATCCCTTAAGAAATTTTTTTTATTTTGTGTCTTAGTAAACTTATTTAAAATAAATACACTGTATCTTAGGAAAAAACTTAAACAAAAATGGGTTAAGACTAAAATTGAGAGCAATATGTGGGATGAAAGATACCATCCTGCAATCACTTCTTGGTACACCTAATATAGCAACCCCAGCCTAACATGGACAAGATGACAACTTACCTGGAAATCTGATGAAACTGTTGACCAAGTGTCAAATTTTCATTGCAACATCAATACATGTCATCTAATTGCAACACATTATATATATTGTAGAAGCTAATAAAATTATAAAGGGCATGTTTTCTTTTTATATTTGACGATATATTAATGGAATTATTACTTTATAATCATTGAAAGTAACAGATTTCTTGCATCATTGGAAATAAGCATTAACCATGCTGCGGTTATGTGACACCTCTCATTGTTACAAAATGTGAGTTATTAAACTTCATGAATATTCATGTAATTTTCAGTCCAATCAGAGATGTAAACAATTCAGTCAGTGGTTGTAGCAAGTTCCTTTGATATTCCAACACAAAAAAATAATCCCTCAAACTTGACACAGATTTGATCAAAAGTTTGGCAATTTAAAAAAATGCATCATATATCATCAAAATTGGCATATTCCAAGCTTTATTTTGCTACCAACTATAACAAGCATTAAATTAGTAAAACATTTGAATCTCTCCTTGTGTTGACATTGTCTGCCATATTTGAATTTTCTAACAGCTGATAACCATGTAAACTTTTCCCACAACTGATGTTTCAAAACTAAACTTATTAAATTTATACAAATTGGTGTGACAGAAGAACATGGTAAGGTGATTTTTTAAAAATAGTTTTTATCATATTAATGCTTGTTGTATGGTTTAGACAGTATATAGTCGCAAAATGAACATGCAAAACATAGATTTTTGTTCACTCTAAATATGTTGATGTTGTAAATATTGGTAATTGGATTATGATGTTGTTATCACTGCTGGATTTTAAGAAGAGTATTAATAGAAGGTACTTTTAAGATTTTAACTGCCATGTTTATGTCATTTTCTTCATGAAATCAATATGAAAACAAATGTGAACCTGTCATAGGGTAATAATAGCAGACATTACTCTTGTCAATGAAGTATCTCAGTTCATATGCTTTTGGATGTGAGAAGTATGTTATTGCTTTATGTGCTAGTGAGGCTTAAAAAGCATATTCAGCTGAATCTAATAACATTTTATCCTAGTTTTTACTAACTGTTCCTTGCCTGTTCTGGTGGCCTAAGTGGTTAGAGTGTCCACCTCTGATGTGGGAGGTCATGGTTCGAATCTGGCTGATTAACACCAATTACTTATAAAAATGGTACTAGTAGATGCCCTGCTTGGCACTCAGCATTAAGAGGATAGTGTTAGGACTGGTTAGCATGATGTCATAATTTGACTTGGTGGGACATTATACTACATGTCTGTGGCATGATTCCCCAGTTCTAGACATCACTAAAAACTGCCACACTGTAGACATTGTAGCAATATGAGTAAAATTATTAAAATTAAAATCAGAAACACACATTGTACCTAATATTAAGTGTGATTTTTGGGATGATTATAAATGGTTGTCTGTATATCAATTCCCATGATTCAGATTCACATACATCAGAATATTAATCAATCAATAGTAATCAAAAAAGGGGCATCTCATTATGCATGAATTGTAATCTATAAATTTCCTGTGGACATAAGATAGCATGATGTACGGTTTACATATCTCAGTACGGTAATTACAATTGGTATTGCAATGATGATTTGCATATGTTAAGAAGGGTTGGTGTAATCTCTTCAAACATCAGCTAGGTTCATATTTTGTAGTGACTTAAATTTGTGGGCTAGCTTGCCAATTTAAGCCATGAAAATTGGTACCCAACAGATTTAAGTGATACACAGTATCATAGAAGTAGTAGGTTTCAATGTACTGAAATTTTCAATCACAGTGACTTAATACTTATGTTAAAATTGGCATTGTGATGTAATAAAGGGGAAAAGTGAATGATGGGTAAAAAGTTATATTATCTTAATGCATTTATATACAGCTTTTCTGTCTTAAATGTGAAAATCTATTGCATCAACACAATGAATACCAAATCTTGGTCAGTTACAGTAGATAGCGTCACTTTGAAGTAAGAAATTGTTTCAAAAATAGAATATTTTGTAGAATGTTTTGTATATAATTAGAAGCATAAAACAAGAAAAGCAACAGGTGTTGCAGTGTTGCTTAGTCAGGATTGTTTGCCTTTAGAGTTGGGTAGAGATAGATGCATATGTTTTTATTGGATTAAATCATGTCGGTATTTGTTTTTATATCTGTGCCTAATTTGCCATATAATCCTTTTTTGATTTGCATGCATATTTATGGAACTTATAAAGATATTTAGCTAGGCCCCATTATTACTTTCCAGAAATTGATTGAACTGTAAGGAGTTTAGATAATCATTACACAGTTGTTTGACATAATTTTGTAATGCAGATTTTCTCTTTGAGATGAGTATTGCATTTAAATTTGTATTACAGAATACAAATAATGGGATGGTCACTCTGTTCTGCCAATTTCACCATGCAGTTTATGAATAACTAATTTGTTTTCATTGTGTTTTATTAACAGTTGAATGGCATCGGTATGACGGGATTGTCTTCCCCAAAGCAGGAGAAGGTTTGTGGAACAAAGTGAAGAACTTTTTCAAAGGGGAAATCAAGGAGAGAGTGAAAAAAGATCTAGTCCAAACCATGCAATACTTTCTACCAAAATTCTTCCAAGATCTATTCGATGGTCATCTTCCAGAAGTGTCTGTAGATGAGGCATTGATCCAGCTTGAAGAGCTTCTGCATTCATTAAGAAAAGTTTACTTTGTGGACTTTGAATGTTACTCTAAATTACCTGACTATGAGAGAAAGGTTAGTATCACAAACACATAATTATCTTTTTTGCTCTGACATGGAAGTGGCATACAGTTTTCCTTGTCCATTTCTTCATTCATCCTTCCAACCACTTAACCTTAAGTCCATTGTAAAGTTTGCAAATTAGCAAATATGGCAGTGTCTCATAAGAGTATATTACCGTGTGAAATATAAAATGCCCCATTATAACCTGAATTCAGATATAATGTAGTCATGGCATGGCTCCCGAAATTTCATTAAACTTACCAATATTTCTCTTGTAAACAAAATAAAAATTAAATACATGAAGTAAATTGCTTAATGTTTTATTAGCATGTTGGAAAGGAGATTGCTTATAAATTTGAATATAAGACATTTGTGGCATGGCTCTCAAAATGTAATATACATGTACATGTATTATTTTCTTACATGGAAAACATTTCTTCTTAAAAGTGCAAAACAATAACATGTAGAATGTTTATTATCATTTTTGGGAGGAAATCATGTATGGATTCTAATATAAAATGATCATGGCATGGCTCCTGAAATTTCATTTACCTTACTATCGATATTTTTCTCATAAAAATAATTAAGTACAAAAATTAAATTACGTAATATTTTGTTATCATTTTGGAAAAGAGATTGCTTATAAATTGAATATAAGACGTTTGTGGTGTGACTTCCGGAATATCACATGTAATATTCTCATACATGGAAAACATTTCTTCTTACAGGTGCAAAACTAACGTGTAGAAAGTTTATTATCATTTTGGGAAGGAAATCATGTATAGATTCTAATAAGAAATGATCGTTGCATGGCTCCCGAAATTTCTTTTATCTCATTACCGGTATTTTTGTCGTAAACCCCCAAAAAATTGAGTATGCAAAGTAAATTACGTAACGTTTTGTTATCATCTTAGTGAAGATACTGCTTATAAATTTGAATATAAGACATTTGTGGCATTGCTCCTGAAATATCACATATATGTATTATTCTCGTCCACAGAAAACATTCTTAAAAGTGCAAAAAATGTGTAAAAAGTTTATTATTATTATGGGGAGGAAATCACATATGGATTCTAATATAAAACTATCATGGCATAGCTGCTAAATTTTTTAAATTTAACAAATTTCTTACAGTTTTGTGCTAAAAAAAACATTGGAAATATGAGTATTTGAACCCATGTCTGGGCTTTTTGAGAACTTTGGTCTTTGTTTATTGTTGAAAGATGACAGCTCATAAATTTATGTTCTTATTACTGGTTCATGAACAATGAAGCCATTAAATCTCTTTTGTGTTTGTCTTCAATGCATTCCTTATATAATCATTGCTCAAACAATATCTATAAGCTCTATAAGCTGCATTCACAACTAAACAACAAACAATGCGGTGGTTGATAAGAGTCTCACCTGAATTTATAAATCAATTAACTTAAGTACATTGCTCATTATGGAAGTCAATTGCCTGGCTAAACTTGTTTAAATTATGGGTCAATGATTTATATAAAGCATCAAATAAATGCAAGTCACCAACATGTGCACATGGCTTGGTGGTGTTGTTTTATGCAATCAGTTGACCAGTGAATGTCATCCATTCCCTACAAATATAACCCCCTTGTTTATTGCTATAGTCAGAAAACAGCTGAAAATTACAGAGTTTATCAAACAATAAAAAAGTATTACAAATCATGGATGAGAAAATTTAGAGTGTAAAATTTATACAGACATCATTATTTAACCTTCAGACATACTCTTTTGTCCTTCATTACATACTAGTTGCTATTTTTTTTTCCCAATTTATTCAGTTGCATACTGATCAGTGACAAAATTACTGAATATTTTAAATTGTGTGCAGATATTTTCGATGGAAATATTTGTATTGGGGATTCAATGTATATGATGAGATTCACGGGTGATTACATGGTGTTAATACTATTCATGCTATAGATTAGATACAGTCAAGCCCAGTTATCACAATTACGTCAGGAGGTGTAAAAAAATTGTTGACATAACTGGGTCCTTAGATATCATAAAAACCAGTAACTTAATTTTTAAGATGTTTTTGAACATTATTATTATTATTATTATGATTATTATTATGAATATTATTATTATTATTATTATTATTATTATTATTATTATTATTATTATTATTATTATTATTATTATTATTATTATTATTATTATTATTACTATTATTATTTTATTTAAAGAGGGTAACTCAATTAGCTAAGAACTAATCTACCTTGAGGCCCTCATAGCTAAGAACTAATCTACCTTGAGGACCATTACTCCAGTCTCTTGTTCTTGTATTTAAATGTAATCCACTCCCATTGCATGTTACAATAAAATGCAAAAAATGCTTAATTGATAATACAATGAAAGAAACTAACCTGGTGTTGTTATTATTTACTCCTTTTTTTATCATCATGAGCAATTTATTTAAAAAAAATATATGAATTCCCTACATCACGTGTTGTGTATGCATTCATACTATAGCGTGCATCACTTATACCATATAACACATGATGCATTGAAAAACAAATCATGTTTGGCTGTACTCGGATGTTTGAAGATGTTATCATGACTAAAAAATGGATCCAAGAAAATCAAAAATGAGAGAGTGAGAGAGATATATCAACAGAATGTTTTCAGGCACCCGCCATTCATGCATATCATGGTGTTAGGTGCAAAATATCCAAGATTGTATTATATCCAGGTTAATATATGATTATCTTGCAAATAAAGATTAATACATGTTTTTGAAAATACATGTACATTCACTGTGAGTACAAATGACAATCCTTTTGCTAGCATGGGTTACAAAGAGTATTATTAAAGCAAGTGGATGTTGACTACTTACCCTGCACCATTTATGATTCCAGATGACAAACAAATAGATGCCCTAGTGGTAAATAAACATATCCGGTAACTAAGAGCAAACTCATTCTTTGAACTTGCTGGTAGGATATCAAATACAAAGGTTATTTTATTGCAAAGCAAACCATCCCTGGAAATTGACTTTGGATGCTTTTAAGTATGCCAAATCTTTCATTCTTTTTGGGGGCTTTTTTCCAGCCAAATGTAGTTCCCTTTTACAGGTATTCATGGGAATTTTGAAAATAAATTAAGAAAATGGAAGCCAATTTTTCTGCTAGACTGAAAGAATAGATAATACAAATAAGAAACCAAAACAAAAATTTAAGAAGACCTCAGGCCTGAAAACTAAATTATGGAGACTTGACTGGCATTGTATAGAAGCCACGTGCATATATACAGGTGTATATATAGAGTGATATTTTGCATAGTAATAAATTTATTTTGTTTATTTTCTGTTGACAAGTACATGTATATGCTGTTTCATGAAATGGCTGAATGCATTAAAAAATGAAATTGTTTGTGGCAAGTGTCACTGGAGCCAAGCATATGTAAGAAAACGTAAGTGTTTTTGAATCATTCGTTACAAATTGGTGTCTGATTAAACAAAATCAGACTGATATTACTTCATATTTGCTAGAAAATAAAATGCAGTGCAGATCATGATGTTCATAATTCCTAGATATTTTGAAAATATTGCTGACATGTTTGGCTAGATTGTAATAAAATGCTATAAAATAAATTGTGATGATATTACGTACATATGGAACAATTTCATGACTTTTAAATATTCAGGCGATCAGCAATTTTCCACTTGCACATGGATTATTAATTTAATTGTATCTCCTCGATCATTGTTTCTTTTATACATGTATTTCTGAACATAATTCAGATCTGAAATGTACCTTTAGAAACAAAACTCAGCTGCTGGTTACACAGCCATAATTTTTTTGGTCAAGTGCCCTCAGTCCACTGAATAGCACATTTTTTTGTCTAGAATCATTTAGTGTTATTCCAGGAAGAAAAGCACCCTCCTACCCCTGCAGGAACACACCCATCATTTATAAGGCTGATACCACCAAAACTCAAAACTTCAATTATTCCTGAGGCACCACTGCAGAAATTAAAACCCCTCTCCTGTAACAGTAAATTAAAATATGGAAATAGTGTTGCATAACAAAAATCACAAATGGCAGTTTATATCTAAATAATTGATAGATATTGGAGCAAGATAGCTGTTCAGAATATCCTAAAATTACTTTTTGAAATAAAGTTTAAGTTCATATTTTTTTTACTTACACATCTATTAAATAGCTTTTCAGTTTGCTGATATTACTGACAAGAAAGAAAATCAGCAATTTGTCCGTCATTTAATGTCCAGTAATATGATGTATGACATGGCATTCGTTATATATTTACAGCAGAAAGGAATATTATTTGTTGATAGTATCTTTTTTGTATTGAGTTTTAAAATCAGTTTATATGTATAAGATCATATAGGGCCTGGTATCCACTAAATGTAGTGATATAAGAAATTTTGGAGCACTAGACTGATTGGGATCAAACCCACATCCCAGAAGTGTTTGGCATAAAGCTTAGCCCTGCAGCCATTCAGGCAGTAGTATTCTCCTAAGCTTAAATTAAGAGCACATATTTGGTGGTTATGCATATAATAAGTAACCCTAAAAGTCAGTCATAGTATACCTTTCCCAACAAGTTACCTGACATAGTATATTTTCTTAATTTGTGTTGAATCAATGACGGAAACAGTCTGATGAAAAGTGGTACTGCTAGACACAGCAATTCCTGCCATTATTACCACTTGACAGGTTCACATAAGTTAACAATTGATAATACAAGTAAGGCAGTTAAAATCTTCAAAAAAGATATTTAGAAAAGGCTTTCACTAATTGTATTATTAAAACACAAATTGTTATTAACATATTAAGGTCAGTGTGACTGAAAGAAAAAAAAATGGTTATGGCAAAATGACTTGTTTTGTACAATGTCTACAGTTGTCAAACTTTGTGGATGGCTTAAACTTGAAGTAAGTGAAAAGAATTTTGATTTTGGTGTCAAACATGAAGGCTGAAGATCATTGAATGTAAGAAGAGAAGTGATTTCTGCATAATTATATCAGTTACTTAGAGAACAATTAAACATTGGATGAGTGTATTAATACACCATTTATGGTATTCTTGTGTACAGGGAGAAAAACTGACAACACTAGATTTTGAGGCATATAGATAGTTGTATGTTTGATGATGAATTACATCAAGATTCAGGAACCTTGTAGTAATAACCTTTTCTGTCTTTCCCCAGTCCATCTATTCACATATCTTCTAACCATCGTAGCTTTGTACCTCTGACACTGTACCATATATAGTCAATTTTAAGTTGACACTGCTTTAAGTTGGCCCCTCCCTCCATTTAGGGCTGCAAAACTATATTTCTTTTTTATCCACATTTAAGTCTATGTGTAATCTACAAATGAAATCTGTCTCAAAGCTAGGAGCCACAAGTGGCTGAGTGGTCTTAGGCTCTCACCCTTACTGATCATGAACAGCTGACCTTTCTTTGATGGTTTGAGGCACAGCATGGATGTGTGAGAAAGTTTGCCAGTAGCTTACTATTGGTAATTTGTTCTTGGTAATTCGTTCTTCCCAGGGTCATGCAGGGATTTTCCTTCACAAAATATACAGTCTGCCATGAGTTGAAAAATGGTATTAAATCCACAAAACAAAAACAAACCACTGATAAGGGGTGACAAGTTAACGAGTCAGAGATGTACATTGGAAAGATAAACAAGCCAATTCTGGATAGATAGATACTGTTACAACTCTTAACAATAAAGTAAGTATCTAAAAGGAGCAAAACCAAACAAGTTTTGTAAAATTGAAAACATAAATTATTTCCCAAAAATACACATTGAAACAGTAAAAATAACTTACAGTATAATGAATGTCCTAAATAGTCCTTTCAAGTCCAAAAGTGTCAAGTAATCCAAATGAGTTCCAGTTGTATTCTGAATGACATTGACTGTTTTATTAGTGTAAAAATAGTAATTAATAAATCACTGTAATGATATTTTCAAAAATTGTCTTGTTAACAAAAGTATTGATCCACTTTCTAACTGCAAGTTTGTGATGTTGTGTAAATTTTATATACCATTCCACTGAAGCTTTAAGTGATTGGCTTTGGCAGTAGAATGGGCCTACAACCTAATGGCTGCATGCCATTTTAATGATGCTCCAGTACCCACTCATTGAAAATAAACTCCTATTTTGCATTAGGACTATCAGTTACATGATCTTTCTTCAGATGCTTGGCACTATCACCTTTGATAGACTCTTTTTTGCACCTGTCATAAATCTTTTTCTCTGATGACAAAGTCACATTTTATGCACAATTTCTTCTCAGCAAAATCAACAATTTTCAAATTAAATTGTCCATTGTAAACATTACATCTTTTTCCATAATTTGGTGAAATTACTGAAGCTTAATGATTCATGACATGATATTTAAGTGACAAGGTACCTAGTACTGACAAGTTAGGAACTTAGACCCTTATTTGTGTAGAGACTGGGCTCAGTCTTACTTTGATAATACAGTCCGCAAAATGTGTTCCTCACAACTGAACATAAGTCATTTGTTCAGCACGATCAAAGAGACCTACAGTATGCTCTCACATCTAACAGATTATAGAATTCTGTAAGATATCAGAGCAATCAAAGGACTGACTAATGGGGAAAACAAAGTAAGTGCTACCTTTGCAAGATTAGAGATCATGGTAAAAATTATAAAATTTTGCAGCTCCGTCAAAATATTGTGAAGTAGGAAAACAAAGCAAGTGCTGCTTTTACAAGCAAAGAGATAAAGGTAATATTTATATGTCATGCTTACAAGTCAACCCCTACTCTGTAGTTTGGTATGAACATTGGCTCATGGACCAATATGTGCCTTGGTTTCCTTTGGATAGTTAAAACCTTTCAAGTAACAAAATATATTCGTGTGTGATGTCACTTGTAATCAACACACCAGAACCATTGAACAGATTCTTATGTAATTTTGTACCTAGAATTTCATCTTATTGATTTTGTCTCATCTGCTCCATTGGCCATTGTCAGTCAGCATCATATTTTTACATATCATCATGGTTCAAAAACACATCAGACACATCTCCATGGAATGTGGTAAGACTCTTGTCTCTTAAATCATTGCCTCATCTACTCCATTTTGGACACATTGCCATTGTCAGTCAATTGCAAAATTTTATAATATTATGTGTAATCAGCAAAGTTTGATATTAGGGTCAAATTCTATTTTCAAATATGCTATTAAATAAATGAATAAGCTTGATTTGTAGATAATAACATAACTTAAAATTTAATTGCCTTCACTAAAATTAATAATTTTAGAGTGATATTCTGGTGGTAAAAAGAATCATTTCTATAGTAGGCTCCATGTCAGATGCCAACATGGTAGTTATCAAAAGGTTACATTTATAATGAAATTCCGCTCTTCAAACCCTGTGATGTAAATATATTTTGTCTGTGATACCTTTGTTTGGAGTTTTTTCAGTGTTGATATAGTTTTCCTGGTGTGGGCAATGTTAAAACGATGGATTCTTTTCATAGATTTCAGATATTATTCTACAGCCACTGTTAAAATCCTTTGAGGAAGCGCCTCTGTGCAATTGGAAAGAGACTCCAGTTGATTCAAAACGAAGAATGCTCCATGCTGCTACAGTTGTTTCTCTATTAAAGTGTTTTAAACTGAAGTTGAACCCAGCAGAAGAGGAGCTGTTGGCAAGAGGATTACTAGTTCGCCCAAACCATGAAACTAAAACGTGTCATGACCTGGATTGTATCGAAAAGTACTTTCCTAAGAGGAAGAAAAAGTAAGGGATAATGAATATAAATTTAAATTGCTATAAATATGATAATTTTGAAAGGAAATTTTAAAAAAGGACAGAAATGTTGGTACTGTTTTATTTGTAATAAAAGGTGGTCAGGTCCAGCATCTGTTTTGCTAAAGTATATATATATATATATATATATATATATATATATATATATATATATATATATATATATATATATATATATATATATATATATATATATATATAAAATTGTCAGTCAGGTCCATCAGTATTTATTTACTTGATGCCAAAGTACTGAGGGAAAAGGAAAAATTGCAGTATACCTTTTTAATGATTTTACTGAGCTGTGCATCTGTTGAGGCAAATGTAACCTAGAACTGCAAATTGCATGGTTCGTTGCAAGCATCTCTAAGTGCAAATGAGTTAGTATAGAACATAAAGATGATATCAAATAGGCAAAGATTTAATACTGAATGTATGAAACCAGTTTAATAATTCCAGCATTTGCAAGCCATTGTGAGTCTTGTCCATTTTGATTTGACTGTTTACAATGTATCCACTATAAAAGGTGTTGATTCCCATGTTGGACATTCACCACAGATAAAGTATTGAATTTTACAGAAAATAGCATTCCATTTTATATATATATATATATATATATATATATATATATATATATATATATATATATATATATATATATATATATATCTGAAGTGTTAATTACTGGATGCAGAAATTGTAGTGAATCTAGAGGCATTATTCTGGTGCCACTGTAGTAGTCAAATTTATCCCAATCTGAAATTTCCCTCTGGGAAAGAATTGGCTAGCTGATTTTTTTTTTTATCCTAGAGAAAGTATCAGCTAGCCAATTCTTTCCCCTGGTGAAACAAGGGTGGGGGTGAATTGGCTCTTACACTAGTCTGCTTTCATATGGCAAAGGTGACTTCCAGATTTAATGTTTTTGTGATTGAATATTTGTGTTGTTTGATTTGGAGGAATGTTATTGCTGCATAACTTTATGTCAGTTGAAGGATCAGGAGTTCATCATTTTTTGTCACAAAAGATGCAAGTTTATTGACTCCTTTAGGTTGACATTTAAACCATGCTTGTCTTGACTCCTTTAGGTTAACATTTAAACCATGCTTGTCTTGACTCCTTTAGGTTGACATTTAAACCATGCTTGTCTTGACTCCTTTAGGTTGACATTTAAACCATGCTTGTCTTGACTCCTTTAGGTTGACATTCAAACCATGCTTGTCTTAGTATAGAGGAAGGATCAATACTGTATGGTGGTAGCAGTATGAGACTATCTGCAGTACATAAGGCTGCCAGGTACTTCTTTGCATAGATTCATTATGTTTTTTCTTGGACAGAATGATGATTTTTCTTGGTTCTTCCACATTTACGGTTCAATTAGGTGACTTTCCAGTGGGTTTCCACATCTTCTATTTTTGGTTTGGCATTTGGAGAATTCTATGAAGGGTATATTACTGACTGCTACTGTGCATTTTTGTGATAGTTGCTTGCTTTTTCCCAGTATCCATTTGGCTTCTGTTCAGAAATATGGCCATCATATTGTTAATTGAAATAAGAAAATCAAGTGGTTTCAGATGGAAGACAAAGAAAATTGCCACGGTTGCAGTCAATCAATATAATGAGACTATTGCACAAGGATTTCATGGGTTTGCAAATGATTGTACAAATCACAGTGATGAGAATAATCATTGACTTAAAAGATTTAAGTTGAAAGAATTTGTTTACAAAGTTGTTTGCATCTTTATTGGGTTTAATATTCTTAATTTGCATAATTCTAAATTTGTATCATTTCTTACATTATGGGCAAGGATTTTCTTTTGATGACTGAAAGCAAACTGTCTCATTACATTGTCTCTCTAATGCAGCTAATGTAGGCGGGGTCATTTTGTTTCAGTTTTTGCTATTCTTACAGATAGGTCATTGCCATTCACACTTTTAGAAGAAATTTGATATCCATCTCACTTGCACTTTATCTCATCATGGTACACATTACATCATGGCTATATAATATGCCCTTAATGGAATGGTTTTTCTCATATTGCTTGCTCGTGACAGATCTCTTTTTTCTGAATGAATTGCTGTTATGATATGATCCTCAATCGACTATCAAAAAGTGTTATTTAAACTTGAAATGTAATGAACATGGAAGAATGGACACAAAAATAGATAGTTATCCAGCATAAACAGAGTCTGTTAAATCTTAAGTTCCTCAAAATCAGTTGATTTAAGTAAAATACCATATAAATAGAAATAGTTTACTAATTTATAATTATTGATATTATTTTCCATGTTAATTGAGCAATAATGGTTTTTTAAACAGATGTAGATGTGATGAGAAAGTAGTAGTAAAAACATGACTTTTGAGTATCATTTGTATATTCTCTAAAGCATATTTCCATATCAGATTTGATGTTTGATAACTTGTAAATCCAAGTGAAGTAACTTAACACTACCTCCTGTTATTTCTAGTTACTGGCCTGCATTGGTAGATAATCAGCTGTTTCATTAGTATTAAAGAGTTAGTCAGATAGGACTTGGCTGGTGGCTGATTCAGAATGGTTGTTTTGGTCATGTGACTTGAGTGTATGAGGATTTGTCATATGACTTTCATATAATTGATATCTTATCATAACTATTATTATGGTTGAACATAACAGATTATTAAATGGACAGATTAATGGTAGATTTGCAGCAATTTGTGTTACAGTGCAAAATAATGACCAGTTTTCTGCTGAAGAAGCTCAGTAATTGGTGATATTCCATGTCAGACATTGGATTTGATCTGGAAAATATGCTGTATATATTGACCAAAGGCCCCTTGAACTGAATTCAATTTAAGAGTTATGAGAAATAATGGCGTTTAATAATGGTGACCAAAAACAGTTGATATTTGCACTCTTTATGTTGTGGACCAATAATTGTAGAGTTTTGAGTAAAGGTAGAATCAGATCCCAAAGAATCAACATAACAATACAGTTTTGGATGCTGGCTTATCTGATTAATTATACTGTTGTGCCATGAAACATCAATGAAGATAAAAAAAAAGAAAAAAAGAAAAAGGAAACCTTGTAACATTTGTTTTCTTAACATAAAATCAAGAACTGATATACTCAATATAGCTTGTAATCAAGCATAAATGATTGAACAATAACTGGAATTTAATATTTATTAGCTGAACTTCAATATTTGTTTGTCCTGTCCTGTGCCTGACAAACCTATTTTCTTGCAGTTTTACTTGTGCAGAGTTTAATTGTGTTCTTGTGCATTTCTGAAGACAAAATCTGAAGGAAATATGACTAGTTAAACTTAGTAAACTTCATCTTAAAATTTAATACCTAGTTTTGTCTCCATAAGCAGAGCTTTCATTTTGAGTGCAAAATTGCATTTCTACCCAGTGTTAATCATACTGAACAATATATCTACATTATTTATTATAGACTTAACACTTAAATAGAACTGATTCATACCAGTAAGCATTACATGTTCCTCTTGAAAAATGCATAGATACTGTTAATTTTCTATAAGTCTGGATTTGCCTTTAGTTGAAATTAATCCAGTGTAGAACTTGAATCCAGGCTGAACCAACATTAGATTAATATTTTTTCCAACCAGCTTTGGAAAGTTGCCAATGTGTATAATTCATTTTGGCTCCATTCAACCATTACAATGTATACTTTATTAGATCACACATCAAAAATGTAATCTGCATGTGGTTGCAGCTTTCCAGGTGATGCACAGACTTTACCATTATATTTTGGTTTTTGATTTCAGACAGCTGAATAACTTTCTTGTCAGTTTCATTGAAAGCATGGCTACAACAGCAGAAAGTCCAATGATTTTTTTATGTATGCCACTCCATCATTTCCTTTCTGGTGCAGTGAAGCCATTTGACCGAGTCCCAGGGGATTGTTCTCATGATCACAAAGTTCCAAAATGGTGGGGGACTAACTATATATCAAAGACTGTTGAAATCTTCAAGAAAGGTTCATATTCCAAATGGACAGTGTAAGTAAAGTCCAAGCATGTCATGTTGAGTTTTTAAAAGTACAAACAATGAAGGTTGTGTGCCATCACCAACTATTTGAAACCAATCCATTCCCTGAAAGTAGTTGCATTATTGTATTCTGAGGGTACTGCGGAGTGATTATGTCTGTTAGAGTTGTGTGTCCAAACATTTAAATTATTTTGGTATAATATGTATATGCCAATAAGATGGACATATTGGTATTATGTTGTTTTGAGTCTGTCCACTTGCCCAGCCAGTAACATTTAGTCTTGCCGTCCACAACTTTGCAAAGGATGGAGAGATATTATGAAACTTTGCCCATGTATATATCATCACATGATGGTGTGTGGGATATGATAGTCATACTCACTGCCTGCAATTAAATGACTTGTATCCTTGCTCAGGGTATGATTTTCATACCACTTGCCCAAGTATGAATCATAATTAGACATGTCATGTACTACAGCCTTGCATTCTGCATCAAGGTTAAGGTTCACAGCAAAGGAAAGTTTAACTTGGTGACTTCTATTTTAAATATTGGTAAATATTTTAATGATATTTTAACAAGTTTTATGTCAGGAATAGAGAATACATTGCATAGCATTGTCACCCACCCCACCTCAAGATGAAGGTCACAACAAGGATAATATAACTAACTTGTATCTTGTCTTGAGTATGACTTTTTTGATCCACCCAAGGTATGTTAATTAAACTTTACCTAAAACTGTATCACTAGCGAGTGTGTTACATGTAGCCATGCCCATTGCCTTAAGAGGAATGGAAGATATAAATCATAGACCTGAATCCATGTACAGTTGTAACTTTTCAACCAATGAGATATTTTATGGATACTTCAGCCCAGGGGTCTCAAACTCAAACCAACTTGAGGGCTGCATGAGGGTATTTTCAATGGCCCAAGGGCCGCACCACCTTTTAATGTCTCTCATAACACTTGTGACTTAAATCATTTTGCAGACCACAGGATACGGTTTGCCAGCCACATGAGGCCCGCAGGCTGCGTGTTTGAGACCTCTGCTTCAGCCAGTTAATGTTGAAGTTATAATTTAAATTAGTGATCTATTTTCTTATTAAGGCATTTACTTACAATGCCCCCCTTAGATATTTTTATGAAACTATGTACCTTATCGTACAGCAGTCAAGTCAGTAGCTAATAAGGAGAAGGACCACAGATGGCTTCTTGGTTTCTTCAAGACTTCTCTTTTGAGTATGATTATGATTGAGATCCACACATTAAAGATTTGATCTTGTATTTTATTGTTTGAGCTTGTCAGCCTTCTAGCAGTGATACTTTTAATTGAATTTGATCAAATTTGTAACATTACCAAGATGTTGATGAATCAATCATGAGCAAAGTATGCACATATTTATTAGGCAATCCTGTATATGATTAGCTGAGCTTGTTACCACTTAAGAGACAACCTTAAGTTAGTAAATATTCCAATTGTCATTATGTTAGATTGTATAATAAGTGAGATACTCACAGATTTATACACAATTCAACACCATAATCTCTTGCATTCTTTCTGTCTCTCATTCTTCTTTAAATGTTATCCAATCATAATATCATAGGAGAACTACTTCCACCACACTTAACCAGCCCTCCCAGATAATGCTTTTAGCTAAAAAAAGCTAAATGTTATTTAGCCACTAGGTGAAGGTCAGGCAGGGGTTGGTGCCAAACCCCACAAATATACCAGTCACTACTTCCACACATACCAATAAGCACTCTTGCAAAGTAGGACCTCTCAAAAATCCCCTTTTTAGTTTCTCGAAACTACACTTAATATGTAAAGGAGTCTTCACTTCAAAGAGAAGCATACTCATCCTATATTTCCAAATTTCCTTTCTTTCTGTGATGACAAAATTCTGCCTTTTTAATTAAATCACTTTCTCATCACCAGATAGTATTACATCCTTGCACAAGTAGCTTATCAGACTTCATAATAATTTCATCATTGTCTTAATTTTTATGTGTGCAACTCTATATTGGGCTATATAAAACTTGACTCTACAGTGACAGGATCCATATAGGTAGGCTTTCTATACCAATGCATTTAGCATCAGGGCACCAAGTTCCACTGAATGCTTCTGTACAAACCATCATTAGGAGCCTTCCTACAGGTAGTACACCACTCCCTCGATAACTCGTGCCTGGATAACTCGCGAACCTGCTTATAACGCGGTGTCTGGCATGGCTCCCGATTTTTTTTCCAAGGAAAATATATTTTAAAATGTGTTAAACATGAAAAAAGTCGTGATAAGAAATTGTAAATTGGCTAATTTAGCCTTGATACATAGTTCGTTTTTATCATCGAAAATGGTGATTACCGTATTTTCCGGGGTTAGCGCTTCATAATTTACTTTAATAGTAGTTTATAAAAACACACAATCATTTTTTCGGTTGGTTTCGCAATGACTTGTTATAAAAAAAAACAAAAAAACAGCAGGAATATTTCCCTGATGATTGCTCTAGTTTTAAACTCTGGATTAAGCCAAGACTGGCTTCATGGAGAGAACTTCAAAGTACCGGTAATTAAAAAAAAAAAATAACTAAGGCTGGTGAATAGTTTCAATTGTTAGGTGAATTTGCAATGTCTTCGTTAATGTATTAAAATCATTTTAGCGTATAAAGTGCCTTTGAAGTTCGCTTGGGTTGTGGAAATGACCGATATATAAATGCGTACTGTTCATACAATGGAGCATTAATAAAATATAGTTTCACAAGAACGTTGTATGATTTAAAATTGTTATATTAGCGTAGTCAATAAGTTTTGTTTTAAATTAAATTCGTGCCATTTATCGTGGCACCAACATCTAGAAAAAATATGCAGAATTTAAGTTAAACGTCATAGCATTTTCGAAAGAAAACGGAAATCGTGTAGCAAAAAGAAAATATTCAACGTAAGCGAGAAGATTGTGTGTGACTGGCGTAAAAAAGAAGACGAGTTAAGGTCAACAAAAAAAAAAAAACCCAAGAAGGGAAATCATAGTGGCAAAGCAAGTTGGCCAGTTCTTGAGGAGAATCTACGAAAATGGATTGTGGAACAGCGTGTTGCAGGTCATAAACTTTCAATAATTCAAATACGACTCAAGGCAAAGTCAAAGTCTATTGTAATACCGACTTTTATATAACTCTTAAACAATTGTATAATATTTCTTACATGAAGTTGGAAATTACCAAGTCGCATGCAATTGCTGGCGGTATCAAAGACGTGATTATTGTAAGTGCAGAGGAGCGACTTATAGAGCGGAATATACGGTATTGCCTGTAAAGATAGAATCCATATTGTGAAATTTGCATTTTTTTCAAAATGTGAAGTGATATTTCTCAAACGTGTCACAAACCGCAAGTATTATCATGTTCTAATTTATGTCATTTTAAATTTTTAGACCCATTAAATTCATGTTGTTAATGGTTAAACCTTGTGAATTTTTTTTTCTTCCATTTTACTTCTACCATAATAAAAATCTACACATCGTTCGATCAACATTGCTTTTTCGAAGTGTGTCGATCTTTTGTATTTGAAAAAAAAACCCCGTCTACTTTGAATCAAACAATAAAATTAGAATGTATACCATTCACCACCAAAATAGTTGATGTAATACACAACATGTGAAGTACATGTGCTAAGCAAACGGAAACCAGGAGGAATATTATTTATTTATTTATTTATGTTATTTATCCTGAAATTAATGTTACTCTGTGAGGAAAAACTAAACAAAGTACACTGATATGAAAAGATATTTATCCACTGTTAATCTTAGCGTGGTTATTGAGTATTCAACATGCCAAGCCACATCACATTGTTATATATGTTGTTTGTTATAGGTCCCTCGATAACTCGCGCCCTCGCTTATATCGCAGTCGATGTTTTTGGACCCCAATGTCCGCGAGTTATCGAGGGAGTGGTGTATTGTAAATTGATCTTGTATTTTGATGCTTCATTACCTGCAGGAGGCCATCTGCTAGCACTTTTTTAATTTTACCTGTATAGAACATCATTGGGTTTATTCCTACAGGTACAGGTTGTCTAATAGTACATGTAAATACTCTCAGTGATGCTCCAGTTATCTATGGAAGATTCTGCTTTCAATTACTTCCCAAATCAAAACAGCTATTGACATTTCGTGACTGAGTACATTTTCAATTTATGAGTTCCAAGCATCTATGGGTGCATTATATCACAAATGCCTCATGCTTTCCATTTGAGTTTATTTGCAATGTCATGACCATGGGATCAATCTTGTATCCAAACTTTTGATGATCCTTGATTTGCAGACCATATGTTGTATCCTTCCACCACAAAATAAGCTGGTGACTGTTTATATGAGGGTCAGCTTCATTCCACAGAGGTAAAACATACTACAGCAATTGTAATGACTATGAACTGAAAGAGATTAAATGCTTTCTGCCCCCATCTTACAGACCTATCTTGCCCCAATGTCTGTTCACAGCCTCCTTCAGCTGTTCTCCTTTTTCATGATCTGGTTGATAAAATTTGCTCCAAACAACTGCCCCTCTCACTCTCAGCTATAGTGGTGGAATATAAAAAAAGCAGCCAACAAGTCACAGGGATGTCTCTAGAGTGCATGCAGTCCAGTCCTACAGTTCCAATTGGAAGAGGGAGGTCCATTGTTTCCATGAGACCATCCCTACCTTGATGAATACATACATGACCCACATCCCACCCTTATCTCAGATCCCAGTTGGAAGAAGACTTAAGTATTTATGGCAGATTAAAGAAATCTACCATGGTGATGCTCTAACAGTAGTTCCTGGAGACTTGGTATCATGTTCATTTCATGTACTAAGCCTGTGGCCATAGCTGTTTCAGCTTCAGTGCAACACTTCTCAGTTGATCCTCAACCTAGGTTCATTCAATCAACTCTTTTACACCCTTGTGTTTTGGATGGAACAAATCAACCAGTCTTAATACTGTCCATTGTGAAGACTGCACAATCATTGTGTGGACTTGTAAGAAGTGTGATTTCACAACCTTTCAGAAGTTCATGATTTGCTTACAAATGGTTACAAACATGGACTCTTATACCTCATACCCGTTCAAGATTTGATTGATTAGGTCTAGACTGTATGTTCCAGTAACAATGTGTATCTTGGGAAAGAGATTTAAATTCATGCAGTTGTCAGTTCCATATCACTTGGAGCAACCCATTTGTTAGAATATTCATTCGCCAGCTGAGTTTTGTGGACATCTTAGTCTTTGGTCACTTTATTGGGCTATCATAACAATGATTATGTGGTCATAGTGGAGACTGGACCTTCTAACTTGGACCAACTCTCTCAATCAGCAATCATTACAGGTTACATCATGTAGGCACTTTGGTCTCGCATCTTTGATGCCTCTGCAAACACTTCCTCCAGCAATCACAATCATTATGAATAAGAACACAAAGGGCTGGGGAGGGAAATGATCATGAATAATTCATGAACTGGCATGAACCATTCTTGAACTATTCCTGAAAGTTAATTAAAAGGTTCACAAACCATTCATGAATGTGCATGAACTGAAAATGGTCAGTTCATGAAATTAAATTAATTCATGAATGTTCATGAACCATAACTTTACAAACTGTTCTTGAATGTTCATGAACTATTCATGAACTGAATTCATGAACAGTTCATAAAAGTTCGCTAACTGGTTCATCATAATTCATCACGGTTAATGAATATATTCATGAACCATGAAGAACAATGTTCTTCATTTTTCATGACTTCATGAACAGTTCCTAAAAAAAATTTGATTATCTGACAAATTTACAAATACCTATTTCATCCTGAATCATAAAATAACCTTAGATGTGGGGGGTTTAAAACAGTATAAAATGCAACATATGATCTTAAAAATAGTATTTAATTTCAGATAAATTTCTAATATGCAACAAAGAACATGTAAACAGACAATAAGCAGTATTCTTTTTTTTTTATTCTTAGCAACACTTTTTGTATGCTTTATAATTTTTCTTTGAAAATTGTTCCAAGATATAATGGGACAGTTGTGTTCAGTCAACTGCTGAAGCATATTTATCTGTCATTATCATGAGGCTAATTCTATTGGGGTTTCTCCTGATGACTTGGATCCCCACCTCAAACTGACCTGTCAGATAATTCTTTTTTGTGAAGAGTCAGGGACTCATTTTAATTTAATGAAATTCCACTTATTGTCACTACCGAATGTCTCTATCTGCAACATAAGCTGTTCATTTGATTACTGTATGAATCTTTAACATTGCTGCAGCAGTGACTTTTTAATGTCTATTCCATCTTTGCTGTATGTTCCTCCAGTTGTCAAATTTTCCTCCTTATCCTATAAACTTCATCCACTAATAATTTTACTTGTTTGCTGTCTGATCTGAAAGAAAGATAAAGTTAATTACAGACAATCTATGATCAACATTGTATTCAGCTTTTAGCACATTATTTCTGTACCCAACTTTACCGATCCAACTCAAAATTATTTAATCCCTTACACTTAATACACAACTTAATGCGTATTTACATTATTGGAGACATTTTTTCACTAGTTGTATTTTAACTTAAGGTGACTAGCCATAGGTATTATAAGTCACAGGAGTTAAATGTTTTAATAAAAATTTATCTACATTTGACGCAGATGTTGCATATAGCTGCGTCCGGTTTGATCACATTAGTAGCACATGTATTATGTACAGTTTGACACATTAACTAGGTTTTTGTTTTTGTTTTAATTTACCAAATTGCATTAGATCATAAATAATGATAAATAATGATGTAATGAAATAGAAAACGATACTGAACATATAAATTCATATCGCTGATGCAGTACCGTGTATGGTATCAAGATCGAAAAAGTGGGTGGGGGTATGATAATGTTTCATGATTTTCAAAAATTCGAAAAGAAAGTTTATATTGGGTCTGACAAAAACTAGATATATTAGTTTGGTTAAAACTGATATGATGACATAAAAATCAATAAAATATCCATATAATTCCCACTGAAAAAAATTATGAATGCCCTAGAAAAGATGCACTCACCATAATTTTGATGATTCCTCTGTGTACGCTTTTCCGCATAATTTTGCTTTCAAGTAAATTCCTTCATATTCTTTTTAATTCCTTCTCTGCACTTCTAGGTACTTAAAAGAAATGATATTGAAAATATTCTTATTGTCAATTCCACGGGAGTTTACAATTTTTGTTCGAGATTGTTACTTGTTGCAAAACTCTTTGCATGTTTTTTCGTTTATGCTCAGCCACTGAAATCATGTGCATATTTTACCCAATCATATTATGTCTTCTTTCACAATCATCCAATCAGGATAATCGTTGTTTACATATTTCGGTTTTTACTGCAACTTTGCAAACAGTTAGAAAGTTGATAAAATATGCAGTTTATGACAATACTGGACAAAAACGTTAGAACAAAGATATTTAAAGCTTTCATAGCAAATACATTTTGTTCATGATGGCCAGAAAAATACTTTCTTATATTAATCCAGAACTACTCAAGTTAAGTACACAAGTATTGAATAAAAGATCTCTGAACATTTATACAGTATCATATAATTAAAAAAAATATTCACCTTTATTTATATTTCACTAATATTGTGAGAGAAGTTTGTATGATTAATTTTCATAAACATTTTATGAATATGATATAGAAATTTCATATACATTTTTAAGAAATATCTTAATGGTGCATCAAAGTACTTGAATTGTTCATGAAGCAAATTCATGACATTTCAGAAACTTCAAAGATATCATAATAGTTCATAAAAGTTCATCATTGTGTTCATGAACTAAAGTACATGATTCATCAAATTTCTTGAAGTGTTCATAAACTTAGGTGATGAACATTCATGACTGTTCATGAACTCAAATGATGAACTGATCATGAACATTTCAAAAACTTTCATGAACATTCATGATTGTTCATGAAGTCATGAATTTGTTTTTGTAAGGTCCACTTTGGTGATTGATTTACCTTTGGGATTTTCTAAAGTGGTTATTCAAAGACAGCTAAAGTTTCAATTTAATATATTCTAGGTGGGCTAATGTATTGGCAGACTCATTTTTTTAAATCAGGAGCTTTCATCCATTGGTTTCATTTGATTCATGTTTGATGTTGATTGACTCATGATGGACATTAATAACAAGGTGGAATGCCTACAGTCCCAACCTTTTTCACGCCTATTCTGGGTCCAAAGTCCTGGCAAATTGCTGCTTACTTTTCAATGGAATTGATGAATGTATGCACATCTGAATTCTTTGGATTTTGATGTAGGAAGCAAATGTATCTGATTGTCTCTACATCCTTATTAGGTGTACAGGACAAACCAGGTCAAAATAGGAAGGCAGTGAGTGGATTATAATCTCAATGATTCACACCAGAGTCCTTTATTCCAATGGAGACATCCGTACTACAATAGCTAACTTTGATTTGAAACAGTTGGCACCCATTAAAGCACCCCTACTATTCCACCATCACTAGCACACTATGATGTCATAGAAGAGAGGATATTGCATGAAACAAAGACCTGTCTGATCTGCAATTCATTTGAATTTCACATGGCCAGTGGCAGTGGACACTTATGGGGATTAACCTGGCTGAACAAGACACCACTGCTATGGTGTTAGCAGGCAAAATCAGGCATGAAGTTGAACATAATCACACATGTTCTCATGGTTACTCCATGCACATGTTTTTATTAGTATAATATGCAGTTTTTTTGACATCCAAACTCATCATTACAGATGGATTTTGAAACTTGAGAAAATTATTGCTACAAAATGCATTATTAAGATTTTGTAGTTTTGTTGGACTTGGGATGTGGCATCTTGGAAAAATTAGTTGTACTCTTTCTTTTTATCATGTAGTTATGCCATGATAACATCACTTGCTGTGAGTGATAAAATATATGCAGGAGCTATATATATTGTTGTACATAGTTTTATGAATAGGTTATGTAACTTTTAAGGCAGTACACATTGTAATTACTGGTGAGTCTTAACTGGCAAAAATATTAATATAATAATGCTTAAAGTGACAAAAACTAGACTAAATGTACAAAAGGAAAACTTATTTGTTACAGCTTGTCAGTATTAAAATTTTACATATTTGAAATGGTCATAAGAAAATAGTCACTGTTGTATCTTGTGCATGGGATTACAAGTTATTCTCAAATGTAGTTCCTTTGTATGACCCCCAAATCCTTACCCTCCCCCCCAGCACTGTTTACTTTTTTGTCAGGGGTAGATTGCAAATATGTCTACAACATTTCTCAGGTGGATGTCCATCCATGTTTATGTGAGTGCTAGCATAGCCAAAGTGGATATCCATCCATGTTTATGTGAGTGCAAGCATGGCTAGAGTGGATGTCCTTCCATGTTTATGTGAGTGCTAGCATAGTCAGAGTGGATGTCCATCCATGTTTATGTGAGTGCTAGCATAGTCAGAGTGGATGTCCATCCATGTTTATGTGAGTGCTAGCATAGCCAGAGTGGATGTCCATCCATGTTTATGTGAGTGCTAGCATGGCCAGAGACAATAAAGAGGATAGATTCTCTAAGATGGCAATGAATATCTATCTTAAAACAGTGTATCTATCTATCTTAAAACAGTGTATCTGTCTATCTATCATAAAACAGTGTATCTATCTTAAAACAGTGTTTCTGTCTATCTTAAAACAGTGTATCTATCTTAAAACAGTATTTCTGTCTATCTTAAAACAGTGTATCTGTCTATCATAAAACAGTGTATCTATCTATCTTAAAACAGTGTTTCTGTCTATCTTAAAACAGTGTATCTGTCTATCTTAAAACAGTGTATCTGTCTATCTATATGTAAACATTTTGATTTGTTACTTGACCATATGATAAATCAGGGTTTGGTGACTTATAGCATGTGTTCCACACTGTGTCACATCAAGAGGTTTCATGTGAAGGGCAGCCAAAAGTCTTGATTTTAAGTGTTACTCTGGTACTGGTGGCACTCGTTCATTTTATAATTAATCCAGAAAAAAGTGGCATGCTATATAAAAAATAGGTTGCAGACACTTGTGATAAAGCATTTATTGCAATGATGTAAGTGTCCAAACAAAATATGACAATTCAGTGCAGATGACAATGTGGCAGCAGCAAAACTGTCAAATCAAGTAAAATTGTCTTATTATATTATCTTTTATCCACTAATGCATTTAGGTTCTATAATTTTCCTGTCACTTTACAGTGTGTTGCTAAAATTTGAGGGGTGATGGACAGTGTCCTTTGCCATTAGTATCCTAGATATCAAATTGAAATAATTGATTAAAATTTTACAGCTTTATTGATTTCTCACAATTTATATATAAATCTAATTTACAAGTCCTATTTATTAAATGATGAGAGTAATCACAGTGTGTGTGGAACTTGAATGGTACAGTTGATATAACACACTGATTGGATGGAAAAATTAAGTTTTTCTTGTACCGAACATGATTGGATTTCCAAATCTTTTTCCTGTCTGTAAAAATAATTAAGGGTGTTCCAGCTTTTACTGTGTCGCAAAACTTCCTTTCTCAGTCAGTTTTGACAAAACTTGGCAAATAGGTCAGTATCAGATTTTGGATGTGTTCAATTATGAACAAGAGACAATATATATTAATGATACCTTTAGTTGTTGGTTATAATTTTTATCATGTTATAGTAATTTAGGTAAATGAATATGTTAAAATGTAGACTCATTTATACCCTGTCCTATCCAAACTATTCATATGGTCAGGCTAAATGTTTTATGTTTATAACCTTTTTACATCTATTATCTGAATATTGATTACTCACCTCTTTAATTGAAGTAATTTAGCAATAAAAGATCTTCTAATCCTCTGAAGTGTGATAGCACTCATGAATGGCATCTTTGATTTCTTGAATTGTGCCACCTTAAAGTTTAAACTGTGAGTATTGATTAATTATGGTCATGTTTATTTTTTTGTCACTAATCCAGTTATTTGACTTGCCTTTAGATATCCCTGTTATTAATTCAATTGATGGCAATAATTTTGTGTAATGTAGGTTTGATGAAAGAAGGTTGGAAAATCATATAAACCCTTGGACTGTAGATCTGTTTCTCAAAAAAATCTTTGGAAAGTCACTTGACTTAGTACCTTGTATCTGAAACACCAAGCCATGGAAACTGGAAGAGGTTCAAAGTGGAAGAAGTATCTGAAATGTATAGAAACTAAATACAGTGGCTTCCTTGAATTAGAATGTAGTCTTAAAGGCACAGCCAAGATATCCAAGCAGTACAACATTTTGCCTAAAATAAACTGGAAAAAGAAATACAGTTAACTTGATGTACACTTGCACATTCATGACCTTCAATTATTTGATCCCCAGTATTATCTGAAGTTTTATTACTTTGGATATAGGGAGTCTACTGTTGTATACAAAACAGTGTTCTAACAGTAATACATAATCCTCTTTATTGAAATTATCAACTGTTAAGTTATATTAGACAGGTGAGTGATCTCAGGTCCGTTTGGGCCTCATGTTTATGCCTGCCATGAATATGGAACTGACATATTGTGTTGCCCATGAAGGCCTTTCCTTATGTACCACAATTTTAAGTTTTATGGTTAGGACAGTGTGGTACATTGATGTTTCATGAACACATTTCTAGTTTGTTTGATTATAAAGATGAATAATTTTATTCATCCAGGAATTTGGAGCAGGTAGTCAGCACACTGCATCCCATATTTGAAATAGACTACCTTCTTCCCCGTACCTTCATGGCCTTGTTGAAATTAGAGGCAGTGATTGATGCAGTTAAGACAGGAATGATACCACTTGAAGTTTGTGCTGCCACCCTGACTTTCTATGTAAGAACTACCCGACCAAGAATGTCAAGTACCCATGCTTCAAAAGAAGAAGAGGTTATTCAATAACACTTAAATACTGAGGCACCAAATATTTTATTATCCAGCTAAGCATTATAGTTAATCCTACTTTAAATATGTGAGTATCAAATTTTATAGTCTGGATAAAAAAAAGTACCGGTTGGAAATCAGTTTTGTGAATTAGTAATTTTGGAAAGAAAAAAGGTATTGAGCAACATTGTAAATATTTCTGTAAAAGATTATGAAATCATTCACTTACATGCACTTTCAAATAAACAAGCCTAATTTCTAATGCACAGATGAGAATGATTGGGCAAGAAGTTATTCCTTGCTAACACTGAGCATGAAAATGCAGAGTCCACAATCAAAGTAGATATCAATATCTGTTTGCACATTTCTAAAAGTAAATAAGCTTAATTCCATTGCTGTAATTAGATTTGTGTTTTTTCTTCAAGACCTCTATGAAAACATAAAGTTCTTAATAACAGTAAGCTATTAGGTGCTAGAACAAAATGATGGCTTTATTAAATCTGTTTGAATCATTAGTATGGGAGAGTCAATAACAACCTGCTGTGCAATATCCTTTATTCTGACATAATTTGGGTGCTGGAAAAAAAAGTTTTATGGACAGTCCTGGAAATGTCCTTGAATTTCACTTGAGTGGAAACACATGAACCCTTTTGTAAAGTATTCAGGGCTTTTGTATTTTTGCATTTTTGTGTGTGCATACATACATTTTTGATGCCTCTATCTAATGAATATAAATTAGTCGTTTTAAAGCTGTATTTTCTTTTTCCCCATTATAAACAGTATGTAGAAAGAACTCTCATTACTATCTTGATCCTTAAACTATTATCAACTATTCCACACTGATAACAAATTTTAATATGGGACAAAGTTGATACCTTCAAAAATATTTACGGGTTGAATCAGTTTGCAAAGTCAGTTATCAGTGCAGTGAAGTTGGGTAAAGGGTGTGCTTTTATGAACATTGTGCAAACATTACTTTTCAATATGTTCTAAGTGATTATTAGAAAGGCAGTATTATTAGATAGGATGTGGTACACACATTTCATAAAGTTATTCCCAGGATAACATATAATTTAGTATGTTATCTTACTAGATTACAGGAACAGAATAAAAATGTATTCAATTTATATTCCTTGGTGAAATCTTGGTGACCAATTGAGAACAAAAGAAATCAAACCTTAATATTTTATATTTTTGTTTATTTCTTTATTTGGCAAAATATATATTTCATGAGGTCAGAGATAATTACCCACACTGATACCATTCTGAACTGAAATCTACATAAAAAACTCCGACACTGGAATCATGATGATTCCTTTCTGTTTATCCATCTTATTGAAATGTCTGCATCATTTTTCATCAGTAAATTGTCTTCAGATTTTTATCATGGGTTCACCTACAATTCCTTAGCCATCCCACAATCTGGGCCTTTGTGTAAGATAATTAATTTTTGGAACTAATGGGTATAATTAGTTCATTTTGTGAAGCTGTTTGGGGAATGCAAATTGCTTTCTTTAAAAAATATCCATGGCCCCTAGAAATAATAACTGATCCAAATAGAGACCATTGGATTAAGACACTCTTGATTATTCAGTGATTCTAACTGTAAAGTTTGGGACATTGAGTGCTTGAAAGGTCAAGTTTAGGACATCAAGTGCTTGAACTTGAGGGAAAGGTCAAGATTGTCAGGTGGCATTGCAGGTTGGATTTTAGTCTTCTGATGTAATTAAGGAAAATACTTTCTGTAGACATATGTTGATTTTTAAAGCTGTAGTATTATAGAAGCAGAAAATGATACATTGTTTTTCACCTGATCAGATCTATTGCTACTGTCAGAATTCTCAGTTTCATGTAAACATTGTATATTTTTATTTTCAGTTACATGTAAACACTGTGCATTTTCCAGTTGTTCTCAGTTTAATATGAACATTATACATTTTCCAGTCAATACCAAATTAAATAAGAGAATCTGTATTTTCTTTGCAGATTATTGGCATTGCCCTATCTACCTTGAGAGATGTGTGCAAAGCAGCAGTTCAGAAACCAGATGAGAGGTATTGAATTGTTTTTAGGTATCCTTTCTCAGAGTCTCATAATAATCATGTATAATAATGTGTTCACAAGTCTGTCCATCTATTGGCAATTTGGTTTTCACATGGTAACTTTATAATGCATATATTATATATATATATATATATATATATATAATATATGCATAATTATGCAAAAGGGCTTTTGGTTAGTTAAATTGTCAACATTCTGTGTCACCATGTATCAGAACCCTTGATTGTCTCTCCTCCTATCTTTGGTTTCCATAGCATAACTTTCCCAAGGATAGTTAGGTTGATTATAAAATTTGGAGACAGCTTTATATGGATAAAATATTGATCAACTTTCAGCATTCCATATTTGGATATATAGATCTGATTTAAGATCTGAACAAAATTTTTGTTTCTGCAGGATAACTTTACAAAGCTTTGTTTGATTTCAATCATGGTTTATATGCATTTCTGTATTGATAAAATCTCCAACGAATTTAGATTTCTAGTGTTCCACATCATCATTCTGAGGTGTTACAACCCTGATTAGCTTTTCTTTTGTTTGTTTGTTTCCACAGTGTGACACCACCAAAAATTGCTTGACTTCAGCCAAATTTGATATGCATGTTTATATTGATAAATGATAAACTAGTTGATTAATAAATTTTCACATTGTCATTTGAATGAGTTATGGTCCCTGATTGCATGTTTTCTATTTTTAGCTCATGTGGTAGTTAGGTCAAGTAATCTTATTGTATGGCCCTGTATAGTACGGTATCATGTTATGTGCATTGTACATCATACATGGTGTTTCCACCAGTAATTGCTGTTTTCATTTTTCTCATAACAATCACGACAGATTTCAACCAAATTTGGCATGAAGTGCTTGCAGGCTTATACAAATGAAGCTGATTTGCCTTCATGTAAGATTAGGCCATTACTAAAAATGAAGACATTGAAACAACTTCTTAGAAAGGTCTTAAAAGAATTTGATCACATTTGATACAAAGCATTCTGGTATTTTTCCCTTCACAAATTATGCTGATCTGCTATCGGTTATGGCCACTGTTTCTAAAAATTAGAAAACAAATTAAAATGACAGAAGCTGCTGAATAGCATTTTACCAATATTTGATAGAAAGCATTGTGGTATGAATAGCTTTCAAACATGTACAGATAGTGCTATCTACTATAAAATAAAATATGACTGCCATTACTAAAAAAAGACAATAATTTGACTACTAAAAATAGATAAACATTTAATTGACTTCTGTTGATCAGAATAGCTCATAATTTGACTAGAATGAGAAGATAACATCCCAGCATAATGTACTTTCAGCTTTCATATGATGCTGGTCAACCAAAAGATAAAACTGCATTTTTAATAAATGAAATTTCATTAAATTTGATGACATTTTGGCATGTATGGTTTTTATGTTCTTACAAAAGTAATGATTGATGCCAATCTGCCATAAAATGACTGCATTTGTCAAAAAGGGAAAAAAATTAAAACAAGTTTTCAAAAACCGCACTTCAGAATCTAACTAAATTTGAAAGAAAGTATTATGTAGTTATGACTCTATGATCTTAAAGAATTTTCATAAAAAGAAGCAAAACTAACAAGTGTAGTAAACAATTTAATTTCCTAGAATATTAAAAACCTTAACAGTATTGTCAATTAAATCCCAAATAGTCTTAGATGTCCTGTTATATGTATTTAATTTAATTATTTGTCTTAATTTTAAACTTTCTTTTATTGAATTACATTGTTTTTTAAGGTAACAGTGTTTGGTGGACTTGACCTTGTTCAAAACTGAGTTCATTTCTGTTTGACCTAATTGACTCTTTTTAATTTTTTAAATTTTATTTATGTAAACAACTAATAATAGCTTCATTATTCTCCGTGTGTATGAGCTTATTATCAGAATTATTCAGGCAAACAAGAAGGCGTAACTATGTTGATAAGGGTCATGGTTTTGGAGATTCCTAAGTGAATTTTGTAGTCTATTGTGTTGGAAATAAACAAGGCTCATTAAATCATTCTAGAAAGTTATTTTCCATTAGGTAAAAGGTTGTTTTTAGAAACTGCTAATTGTAGCCTGAGGTCAAGCAGAGAACTATTATCATGTGACTGTAAGGACTTTACCAGTCATGCTTTAACATATAGTATGCTAAGTTGTATTATGTTGTGACCAGTTTAGGCTGAATTTTATTTTCTTCAAATTCAAGTGATTATTCTCTCTGGAAATACAAAAGTGCTCTGATAAAATTCTTGGATAAAGACATTTTTTTGGAATTTATACTGAGTTCAAACCTGGAATAGTATTTCTTATTCAACAAGAGACTGTAGATAGATCAGCACTTCACAGGCTATAAGAGACACGTCATTGCCTTTAATTTTGGATCTCTTATGGACTTGAACTGAGTTTTATTCAGGATTTTTTATTACTAGGACTTGTGCATTTAATTCTTGGATTTTGTTAATTTAATTTGCAATGTTGTAAGTTCATTTTTTTTCTTCTCATTTTTCATTTTGTATTCTAGAGAAATAAATTATTTGTTAAATTTAACAAAGCTTGCCATCTACAATCATTTTTGTTACTTATTTTCAGAGCAAATACTCGTAACAATCCTATTTCAAATCCAAAATTATAGTTTTGAATGAATTCCAAGTCTTGAATGTGCTGATGTACCAATAGTCTTGATTGTGCTGATGTACCAATTGTCTTGCCGTACCACTATGATATAATCCAGAATGTCTTTGGATAAGTCCACAATAATTCTGAAGTAGTGTTTTAGTCCAAAAAAGTCAATGAGCACTTTGTAGTTTAAATTAATAATTTAGATAATTTATTCCTCTCAATTTATAACTGAACACAACTTTAAATCCTGATCTTAGATTCCCAAAGACTGGTATTAAAACAGCAATAAGGACTTTTTTAATTTATAACTTCTTGTTTTTATAACAACTGTCACTTGACCTATGATGCAACAGAATGCTCTGGATGTAGGTCATTTCTAATAAAAACTTCCATCAAATTTTATAAACAAGGTCACTTCCAGCACTTTTTAAGTTCATAAACAAGGTCAGGTCTTGAACTCAGATTCAAGTAAACATTTTCTAAAAAAAAAAATGACAAAAGTCATGTAGGCCAAAACTCTACCCACAATCATAGACAAAAGTCATGCACACAATAAAAATTAAATATACGTAGCAATTGGTTTTCAGATTTATACAAATGATCCTTTATCAAATATGGCTGCCATCACTAAAAATATGCAAGCATTTAAATGATTTTTCAAAAACTACTTAACTTTATCACATTGAGTCTGTTGCTGTGTTGGCTGGTAATATATATGTCCAAGCCACTGTGCTATTTACCAAAATGTTTTGATACAAATAGACCTGCCTGTAAAATTTATAGCAGTGTGATATATGTTAAATTCAACAAATTTTAATCATTTTACCTGTTTTGTTCACTTTTGTTGCCTATCAATGGGTTTAAGAGTAAACTCTGAGCATTATAACTGTATTTTTATTTCATGAAAGAAGTTTTGTGTTTTAAAATCTTTTGAGAATTTGTTCATCATCAGGTCAGTGAAGTTGTGTGACCAGTGATAGGTGACCTTTCCCAACCTTGAAATCTACCAGTTGATTAAATTCATTGAATCATCTGATGAATTATCAAATCATAATTGGCTAAATTGCCATTGGGGCTTAGATTTGAGTCATGGAGGCTTTCATAGATGTAATTTTAAGCAGGAAAGTCCAGAACAAAACTCATGACCTTTATTTTGGATAGTGGAAAATCCAGCCAGTTACTTTTTATAGCAGATATGAACTATATATTAAATAGCAACCATGTAATGTGACATAATTATCATTTACCTGAGAGCCTGAAGTTTCTAATAGGAATTTGTCCTGAAGGTGACATTACAATAATCAGCTCAAAATAGCCAATATTTACTGAAGACATCCAAACATATTTCCATGTGGATTGTTGAGAGGCATTCAAACTTGTTCTGTGTGAATCAGATGGAGGCATCCAATAGTGCTTCCATGAGAATGTAGTAGAGATGTCCAGAAATGCTTACTTGGATTAAAGGGTACTAGAATTTGACCGGATTTGACAGCAAACATCCTGTTCTAAAGGGCTTTCAAAGTTTTGCAAATGATGCCCATTAAGTTTCAGAGATGACCAATATTACTAAAAAAAGAAAAAAACTTGCAATGTCTTCTCAAATGCTGCTCAGAAGTCTTACCAAATTTAACAGTGAAAGGCTTTTATGATATTTGTACAAATGATTTCTGTCTACCATCAGACATGATCATCATTACTGAAACCAAGAAAATATTTATAATGAGTGATTTTATCAAAAACATGGTGTACCATATAATTCATCATCTGCATTCAATTACTACAGCAGTTCACATAAATTTCTGCTGTGTGTTTATTTTGAAAGATGAATATTGGTATCAGCACAATAATATTTAGTTCCACATAATAGATCGGGACCAAACTTAGTGGATGGTTTCACTTTGGAATAAGGATAAAGGGTTTTATGGTTAATATCTCAAATATCACAGTCACTAGGACACAGCATTATTGCCAAGGACTTTTAATTTCAGATTTGTATTGATGAAACATTGAATGAATTTGATTTTGAGTATTCTACCTTATCATAGCCCTGTTTACTTATCTTCCTTGGCATCATTACTTTATTAAGGATTAATAAGTTTCAAATTTTAAAGCTGGAATTCTTGATTCATAAAATTCAATGATGAACTGTTGACACATCAGTACAATACTGCATTCATCTGACATCATTGTCGTTCATTTTGGAACTTCATCAGGATTCAAACTTTGATTCATTTAGAACTTTTTTTGTGATGAAATTTATATTGTTAAATTCTAGGATTATTGTTTGGATTATATTCACAAACTGTATGTCCTTTTTCATACTTTTACCTAGTTTTCTCAGGAAATAAATTATTCTGTTAAAATTCACAAAGCTTGTTGACTTCACTCTTTTCTTTGTTACCTTTTATTGAGCCTAAACATGTAACACTTGAAAGTAATCATTTTTGCTTAATGAAAATTTTCAAATGTAAAAATTTCATTTGAATATTCTTTTTACCTCCTATATGTAAAAGTACAAAAATGAGGAATTTTATATCATATAATATGGTTAAAAAAGGAGGGGTTTCATGAATAAATATATGTATGGATTAAAAATATGCTTTGCACTCACAGATCATTCTTTGTGTGTGCAGTGTTTTAGAAATTAGCATGAGCCTTACAATAGTAGACCTTTGGAATGATGGTGGGTGCTTGAATTTCATGTTTCCACTTCTACTTCTCTCTGCATGTCAGAATCCATAATGGCTGAGTTGTCTGCAGTTGATATAACTTCTTCTATTTGTATGAATCCTATATGTACTCATCCTTGAACATATTTTATTGTAACAGTAGATCAATTGTCTAGTTTCTAATAGCATTTGTTGTTGAAAGACACTTCATCTTGTAAAAAATTGTGCATTGTTATTGTATGTGTGTGTGTATGTATAATATATATATATATATATATAGAATACAAATCATATGGCGAATAACAACCCTTTCAAGTGTACTGGATCCACCAAGGGATCACGGTGTCAGGGATTAATTAAAATAGATGCAATAAACTGACGACGAACAGTACAAAACTAGTAACTAACTAGCCGAAGCACTTTCGACTCTTAGTGAGTCTTTTTCAAAGGCAAATACAAAACATATCTACGACAAACAAATAAACACAAAAATGTTGTGTTTGTAAACCTCTACATGGCTGTCTTCACATGTGCTAAAACTATAAATACAACCAGCTTGTATAGATTAGTTCAGTTTCCACAACTAGTCTATACCAGCTGGTTGTATTTATAGTTTTAGGACATGTGAAACGATGAAACATTCCTTGTAAGGTCTGAAGAGCTATCTAAGCATTTAATTTACTGAGGCTATGACAAAGACATGATTGTGGAGGCAATCCAATGGGCTAAACAAACAAACTGTGATGACCTACTCAGATATGGATAGAAGGAAAAGGCTGATAGGTTATCAATTATCCTGACCTACCATCCAGACAGTACCAAAACCAGGAAGGTAAAGGAATCTTACTAGATATGCTGCCTTAGAACATTAAAACCAAACGGTTTAAACCAAGAAGACTAGAAAAAGAAAGCTATGCACTAGTAGAATTATCCTTTGCAGCTGACACATTTTCTTTGCAAACTTTTCTAAATCTACTTAGTATCCTTTAATTACAATTATAAGAATAAAATATCCGGAATAGAATCAAATATCCAAGATAAAATTTGAATTACATAAATGCACACAAATAGATGTTGCTTTGGCTCATAGATTTCTTGGTAAATACAAATATTTCTCAGTATCCGCAACAAGTCTGTATAGGCTGTTTGAGACATAATGCATCTATAGGTTTAATTCATGTAGAAATATCCATGTAGAGTTTTACAAACACAACATTTGCTATGTTTTATTGGTTTGTTTGTCTGTGTTTTGTATATGCTTTTGATAAAGACTCATTACACACACACACTCAAATGTGGAAGGCCTCATGGAAGATTGGTCATTTGACCAAATGAGCTTCTTTAAATAAGCTATTATTATTATTATTATTATTATTATTATTATTATTATTATTATTATTATTATTATTATTATTATTATTATTATAGTACATATGGTCATTAGTTATCCAAATTGCAGTTGTTACATGATTTCTCTGTACTCTCTTGTAGTCATACTATTTGTATCTTCTGCAGAACATATCCTTAAAACGTCTGTCCTAACTGGTGTCATAATTCACAATCTGTATCTGCCATGTAGTCTCAAGTAAATCAGGAAGTAATTGTCCATGTTGAAAATGTGATAACATTCCAAGTTGTTTTCAGTTGATATTGTTTTTGCAAGGTTATCTTCTCAGCTGCCATTATCCTTCCCCAAATGATCTTCAACTTTATTTATGTCACCATTTGGAGAAGCCTGTATTCACATGTTTGTCCTATACCTTGTTGGTTTTTCAGGCAAGTAATCAGAGAATTCAAGGCATTCTCTGAATTTTATAACCTTTGATTCAATTCTTCAACTTGATTGTTCACTCAAAGTTGAAATTACATTTATAATACGTCTTATATTTAATATATTTATATTACAAAATAAACTCTACACCTGTTTCTCAATGTATTGGTAAATTAAATTTGGAGTTATTAATTTGAGTTAGATGTGCATGGAGGCTGAGGAATGTCATGAATACAGAAAATAATGAGTGTATAGTTGCTCAAACACTGTATTAAATACTGGTTGCAAATGGTGTAATTTACCTTGTCTTGATTGTCCCCTTGGTTGATATTGCCTGCCATCATTTACATGAAAATATGCATTGGCAGATCTGTCTATCTTCAATATTTTCAGATTGGTATCAGTAGATTTCCAAACAACACATCATTTTAAATTGAGACATTTACAGAATGTACATGTATACTTGTATTCCCATCATTTTTGACATACTTTCAATTTTATTTGGCTTGTCCATTTTTGTTTCTTTCAGGTATACAAATTTGTCTGGGTTGTGAACATTTGTAGTAAATACAAAGAAAAGTTGTTTTTTTTCTCAGAGAAATCAAACTTATAGATATTTAGTCCAAGTTCTTGTCCTGAAAAGACTTCTTCTTGATCTTGGTTCTGTAAATCACAGTCAGTCTTATCCTCAGATTCATCTTCTGCCCCCATCACTGTCATTATCTGAACAGATGTAAGCCATTTTGTGACAATTCCTGTTTAGATACATCATTGTACCAGATGAAGAAACAGATCAGGTCCATAGTGAACTGTAATGATTGGTTTCTCTAGTGTAAGGATAGCATGTGTAAAAACAGGTTTTTTTTCTCAAAATTTGTGTACTTAATTTTCAAATTGATTAGGTTTCATCTATAAAATGGTATGTGTAATGAATGATGTGTGTGATAGTCTTTACAATGTTAGTTTGGTCCTAATGTCGGCATAATCACACTTTTGATTTCTCTCTTTTCACATTTGCCAAACTACATTAATCAGGTCTGCTAGTCACTTGTAAATCTTGATTTTCAGTAAAGCTAGAAAATGTGCAATTAGTAAACTAATAAATTACATGATGGCTCAGCCAGGTGTGCTGGTAGGCTAGCTGCAATTTTTAAACTTCTTATAATTAGTTGTTGTTATATTGCTTAGATCTAAAATCATTTAAAATTATTTACTTGTCCATCATGAAATAGTTTAATAGCAACCTGGTTAAGTATCTCAAATGTACAAAGAATAAAGGTAAATTATAATGTGCATTTGCGCAACCTTTGGATGTAAGATATCTGACATTCTTTTTCTAATTTCCAGATCAGATCTGGTTCCATCCAGAATGTTCTACAAAATAGCTGGTTCTCTGCTTACTGAGACCCTTGGATCCAGTGTACAATTTCTGATAGCTGGTGCAGTGCAGATCTTTCTACATGCTTTATCTGCTTATGATGTAATGTCAAAGAGTGTGAGTTTAGAGACACCAAACACTCGGCGGAAGCATTCTAAACACCTAAATATTCTTAAAGGATTGTATGGTGATGTTAGGAAATGGCATGGATATTACTTAAAATACTGGAAGACTTGCCTAGAAAACTATCTAAAGGTAAGTATGAGTGATTTTTAGGTGCAGTATGGGTATTGAAGGTAAAGATTCTATTAGTTGTCAGAAAATCTAACTAAAATTCAGAAACTTTGTATTCCTAGAAAGTTGTTAGCCTTAAACAGTTTAATTCTATTTGTAACTTAAAAAATACATTTAATGAGAATGAAAATGCTTCATTTTGGAATTTTTTTAACACTTCTTTAAACTTGATATGTGGTAATTCTTTTCTTTTCTTCTATCTTTTGAGTTTTCTTAGTTTTTTTCTTGAGTAAGAGGCAGAATTATTTTTGTGATATTTATTTACCAAGGTACTGTGATTACATTATGATAAATTAAATATTCTTGCCCAATTTTTCTTCTTCGATGACTTTATGTTATAAATGACATTTACATGAATTTGACAATTCTACTATATGGCATAGTGTGTTATCTTATGATTTGTCCATCTGACCTGTTACTAACTTAGTTTCTTCACATTAACTTGAGTTCACAGGCATCAACAGTTATCTGAAATTATGGATGGCTTGTAGTTAGGGTAGGGAAGAATGATATTGATTTCGGTGTTAGAAGGAAAGGGTCTGAGATCAGATTACTCTGGCTTATAAAAGTAAATTGCTTTCCACACAGTAGCTTGAATCTCACTTCCACTGATGTGTGTGAGCCACATTTTCTAAATAGTTTGGACCTGGATCTGTGAAAAAACTATTGACTTTAGGTCATAAGGTCAGAGGTCAGTATCAAAGAAGAAATGAAAGAAGAAAAATTGTTTCTGTACAATGGTATTAAGTTGTATGGAACTGACCTTGATCAGACTATATTGTTAGCTTACAATCAGAGCAGGAAAGAAGTGTATCAATTTTGGGTAAAACCTCTAAGGCTACAGCCACTTGCAAAATGAAGAAAAATGGGTCCACAAAATATTAATTTTATATTACATACTTGGACCATACTGTGTGGATAGATTGCATGTGTGGGATAAAGAATAAGCTTATTGATTTTGGGTTCAAGAATTCAAAAGTCAAGTTCAACATGAGTGAAAGAAGAAATAGGATTTCTGTAAAATAACAGTTCTACATAAAAGACATGGACCAAACTTTATGGAATGACTTACACTTGGAGTAAGAAAGAAATCTTTTGATTTTTAGGTGACAAGGTCTAAGGTCAAGATCACTGTGATGGAGTGAAGAAATGTGGTTTATGCATGAAAAATTAGTTTGTGGATAACTTAGATGTTGGGTAATGAAGAAACTTATTGATTTTGGGATCAAAGGTTGAAAAACAGAAATGTCAATGATTTTATAAGATTAATATGAAAATAATGGTTGCAGTTGCAGCAGTTGCTTACACATAGCTATTATTTAGCTTTCTTTTTTCTGCCTAAAAATTGCACCTTTTTTCTTTGCATACTTCATCCCTTAGAACAAAAAATTGTCAGTATGATGCAATTCCTCATGCATCTCGCCTGTCCTTTGTGTGTTAAGTGCAAAACAAGCAGATAGTTCACCTTTATTTAAGGATGTTGATGTGATCAGATGTGTGCCAAATTCACCAGGGATTATTTGCCGGAGGCAATGTTTTTTTTTTACCATAGTTGCAGCCTAGCCTCTATAATAATTTTTATCTATATTAGTGTTACATTATCTGTTATATTTTTCCAGGTCATTATGTGGTAACCTTTTACTGCCGGTTTCTGTTCCTTCAGGGACTTCAGGTTACTTTGTTGGTTGGATACATTTACTATCAAAATCATTTTATGTCTAGGTACTAGTAAATCATTGTATGCAAGAAATAATGGCAGCTTTGCTCACTAGACACAGCAGGAACCACCTTGTACAGGATATCCAAGATATGTGATTCAATGTATTTAAGTATTTAATATCACTTTTGTATGTATATATCCTTTATTCAATAAAAAGTGTTTAAAACACTGACACTAACTCTCTTTCTTAGTTTGAAAAAAGACGTAAATTTATACAATTGTTTACTACATTTATAGAAAACACAGAGGTGTACACATTAAATACAAACAAGGTGCATTATATATGACATTATACTTATTTTAATTTATTTGCTACATAAAAAAAAATAATGTCAATACAGTCTATGGAAAAGTGTGGCCACAAGAAGTCTTCTTTGACACTCATCCAGACTGTATTAGATATTCCAAATGTACAAGAAAAAAAAACTCTTTGCATATTTTGTAATCATGGTCTGTAGATAGCTGAAATTTCACAGATTCCAGCCATACTTGTCAGAGAAAGAAGAAACTTCATTCTCCTTTATCTTCAGAATTCTCCAGTTTCTTTGTTACTGAAAGTAAGGGGTCTTCTGACCAGAATATTCCTCTCAGCACGTTGCTACCTCCCATTGCTCTGTATTGCAGTTGGTCCGTGGTAACTCAATTAGGCCTTTTGCCCAACCTGTAGAAATCGGAACTCCTCCATTGCAAGACTTTGTTTACCAGAACTTAGTCTGAATTCCACTGGGCTGGATAGATCGAATCATGGCTCTGTTAGAGATGCTATGAGCAAAAGCCTCCTTTGTTTGTACCTTCATATGCAACCTCTACAGTTCCCCCTTCTCGAAGGTGGAAACTTCACAAAGATTCTCTATCAACATTGATCTTTCTAGGACCAGCATTTTATCACCATTGTCAGTAGTGGATGAATTGGGACTGATTCATGATTGGAGTCCTAATGCATGCACCCAAACCCCACCCCTATCTGTTAACCAATGCTTCAAATTCTGGTTTGGGCACTAATTTAGAACTAAAGGGTATAATTCTACAGGGAATTTGGACCCCATCTGAATTATCCCTCAACATAGACAACCTAGAAATGAAAGCTGTATATCTAGAGTTGCTTGGGTGCTTCAGCAGAGTAAGGGGTTGAAATGTCATGGTCTCCTTCAAGAACGTGTCTGTTGTAGCTTATTTATGACATCAAAGAGGCACACATGCCCCTTCTCTTTGTGTGGAAGTCTGGAACCTCCTGTGCTGGGTCACCTTGGAGAACATAACACTTTGAGTTTGGCATAATCTGGACAAGAAAAATGTTTTGGTGGAGAGTCTCTTCAGAACTGGAATAGCCAGTCTCAAAGAATGGACTCTTCACTGCTCTCTTATAGAGACCCTTTTCTTGCTGTTAGAAAAGCCTCTAGTAGATCTATTTGCAACCAGGCTCAACAACAGACTTCCTTTTTATGTTTCTCCTGTCCTGGATCAAGAAGCCTGGGTAGTGGATGTATTCAGTCTCCAGCATGATTAAATGTTTGCTTATGCCTTCACCACTGAGACTACAGATGTGCTATAAGAATGATTTGAGCAGTGGAAAGTTTTGACTTTTTGCAGGACTTGAGAAAACTTTCCACTGCTCAAATCATTCTTATAGCACATCTGTAGTCTCGGTGCTTGTGATTCAGTGATCTTCTAGACATGTTGATTGCTTGACCCAGGCCTTTTCCTCAAACAAGGGACCTTCTTGTTGCAACACCAGGGATCCCTCCTCTACAACAGCTCACAAATTCTCTGCCTTCATGCTTGGTTCATCAGATGTGACCTCTCCACCAGTACAGATGTTTGGGCCAAGTTGCCTTTTGGATCATTCAGGCCAGGAGAGGTTCTACATCCAAGGTTTATGATGCCAAGTGGAGAATCTTCTGTGGTTGGTACAGAAGGAAAGATGTTGATCCTAGCTGCCACTATATAACTTCTTTTGTTGATTTCCTTTTGTTTGTCTTTGAGAACAAAAAAAAATGCTCTGTATCCATTATCAAGGTGTATAGAGCTGCCATTTCAAACACACTTAAATACTATTAAGCCATGGTAATTGGTTTGGATTCACATCTTGATCTTAATATTTTCAGACCTGTTTCACGCTCTCTTATACCTAGATGGAATCCTTCTTGTGTTTTATGGTCATTAACCAAATCTTTTATGTACCATTGAGTGAGGCTTCTTTTCAGGATCTCACTCTCAAGTCTGCTTCTACTTGCCCTTGTCTCAGTGCAACAACGAAGTGAGATTAATGCCTTGTCTATCAACATTGGCTGTCTCCAGTTTAATGGGAATTAAGATTCAGTTTCTCTTCATTGTCAAATACCTTCTATAGCTCCACTACCAATAGAAATCCCAGTCAAATCTGTGCTGCAGATGATAGACATTTATGTCCTGTGAGGGCACTCCATTTCTATCTGAAGGCATCCAAAGGAAAAAGAAGTGGTAGGAAGTGTCTTTTTCTCCTTCTCAAGGGTTCTGCAGACTTTTTAGCTGCAATAGTTTCACAATGGAATGTCACTATGATCACAAGAGCATACCATTCTCTTACAGATCAAGCCCTATTCTTTATGGCATTCCTCCTTTTACATCTGCTGGCTGTCACAACAAAGCATGGGCATTTTGTTCTCATGGTCCCATCATTGTGGCAGAACAAGTGGGCCAAAGAAATACCAACATTCCAAAACATGGACCTCTCCACCAATGGTGAGTCCTTTCCATTTTCTGTTTTTGGATCAGTTTAATGGAGCCAACCCTCCTTACTGTCAAATTCAGCTGAACAACAGCTATGCGTAAGCTATTGCTGCTATTAACATATAGTTATTTGGGGGGAGGGGGTAAAACTAATATTAATTATGCAATACCTATCCATAGCTATTGTCAGATGTCTTCCTCCACCCTGCTCTGATGTCCTGATAGTAATATTTGTCTATGAAAAAGAACAACTAATTGTGCTTGTTTTCAACACAACATATCATGGACAAAGCAAGTTGCATGAGGAATTGCATCATACTGACAATTCTTCACTCCAGGGAGAATGTATGCACATCAAATGGATGGTGGTTTTTTTTGGCATGAAAAAAACTAAACATCAGCTTTAGGTAAGTATTGCATATAATTAAAATTAGTTTTACCCTCAAATTAGTTTTGCCCATTTAGTTCAGTTGAAGACCACATACATTGGCAAAAGGCCTTAGTTATTGAGACTCAGTGAATAATCACCAGTCAGTATATTGATGACTTTTAAATTTTACAATGTACAATTCACATACTCCTGTTGCATGGTTTAGATTGCTGTTGATAACATCCATATCTTTTTGTACAGTGCTGGGACACTATTTTTGCACCCATTGATCTTCCATCTGAAGCTGTGAAAGAAAGTTGGAATTCAGTTGCAGAGAATGATCTTAATTATATTCTTAGAGAAGAGGTACATTGATGCATGCACACACACACACACACACACACACACACACACACACACACACACACACACACACACACACATATATATATATGGAGATAGGTGCAGCACGAGAAAATGTTCCATTGAGTAATAATGCAATGTTTTCGGAATTTTAGTCCGATAAAATTAACATTTTCTTTAGTGTAATGTAGTTTATTTAATGGAGAGATCTTGAACAATAATAAAAATATAAAAATACATTTAAAAGCAGACAGAAATCAAGTTAATACTGCTATCAATTTGTTGCATTGTTTTGTATTATGTCAGATATTCCCAAAGTACATTTTTTACTGGGGCTTATAAGATCTGTGCATTTACTCTGAGAAAATTTGTGCAAATTTCTGTTAAGATTTTTCCTTTCAGATTTGTACAGATGATGCCAATCTGTCACCAGATATGGACAGCATTGCTAAAAATATACAAATGTTTCAATTACCTTTCTCACCAAAATTGCCTAATGGATTCGGATCATATATTAAAGCATCTTGGCAAGGTTGTCTTTTAGATTGATTAAACATACTGCAACTAAAATTGGTCCGAAGAATCCTGGCATAAAGAATCCTGGCATAAAGGTCTTGAAAGTTCATGCAAAGGATATTGATTCAACATTTGGTTAGTGTTCTTAAAAATAAAAAACATTTTGGGGTTCCAGGTGGGCACGTGGTCTAAAGCACTCGCCTTTACTGATCACTGCCATCTCACCAATATCAACATCAGTTCAAATCTCAGGCTTGGCCAATGTGGAAATGTGAGAAAGCTTGCTAGTAGGTCAGTGGTTCTTCCAGGGGTTTTCCTAGGTTCTTCCTCCACCGGCTGTCCTATATAGTCTATCTGGAGCTGAAAAATGGTATTAAACCCAAAACAAAAACAACAAAAAGATATAAACAACTTTCCAGAAACAGCTTAATATATTTTGACCAAATTTGACAGAAAGCAACCAGGAAGATCATTGAAATTTGTTAATACAGTGTTTATCCATCATAAATTTTGGTGCCATTATTAAGAAAGACAAAACTTTTAATTTTTCCTGAAACAGTTGTTTATATGCCATCTCCTATATTGCACATAATTTTATTTCAGTTCATATATTCAGAGTCATTACTTATAAATGATTTTAATGTATGTTTTGTATATTTTTTTTGCATTATTAATAAAAATAGGAATCCATTATACTTTACTCTTCAAACAATTCCAAAATGAATTACTATGAGCAAAGAAACCCTTAGGCTAAAATAATCTTGATAAATTTGGTTGTTAATCCAGGCTGATCTAATCAACTATATGCCTTGTGGTTTTTGTTCCCCTTTTTAGTTTTAAAGCATGTGTGAATTTGCATTCACAAGTTGACATATATTAAGACCTTGCTTTACTTCAATTGGTAGAGTGTCTGACTTCTAATCCAAGGGTTGTGGGTTTGATACCCATCCCTGGCCAGCCTAGATTTGCTGATGCTGTGTGTAAAAGCATTTCCTAGGCATGCAATATATTTTTAAAAGTGCTGTTATTACTAAGAAAAATAAATTTGACATATGTCTTCTGCCTATGTAAGCAATAATAGGCCCACTTGAGCTTTAATTAAGTTGTATCAGTGCTTAGTGAAGATGCACAGTAAATTTGTTCCACAAAAAAATTATTTTTGTTCAGTTTAACTTCAGTTCTTTCATTACCTCTGTGTTGAAGGAAATTCACAAATACACACACACACACACACACACACACACACACACACACTTCTATCTTGTGTATTGATGATGTCCTTCCATCTAGCATTCATATTTGGGTTACCTACTTGAAATGACAGTTATGCATGTCTTTGATGCCTAGTTGCTTTTAAAATTGTTTCTTTTTCTTCTTCATTTTCAGATGCTAAAAGACCCACATAGTACATATCTCCTGATTGATCTTTACTGCAGAGAAGTGGAAATTTTTCACCCATGTGTGCAGAATTGTTTGAGTCAACTTGCTTTTAAGGTAAGACTATACTTAGAATTCTCTTCACCCATATATGCTATTGATGTTTCTACATTTCATGCAACTAATATATACCTTATTTCAATTGACCTCATGGTTACTTGTGCCAGATGCCAGGTAGTTATGGTAAGACCTGTCTTGAGAGACCACAGCTGCTGTCAACAAAATGTGGTTGCTGGAGACAGGTGTTAAAAAAAAATCAGGGCCTGTTTTCAAGGTTGAAATTCAACTGTGCATATATTTTGTTCATTTTTCATACTTATTAAAAGAATACATCAGTTCATGCAAACACTTTTAAGAGTACTAAAAAAATATTATAAACATTATCATGTTTGATGCTACCAATCAGATACCAGAAAAGTGTATATGATGTTTTGTCATCCATTGTCTAAAATCAGTCTCTCTGTTAGCACAAGTTTATTTTTGTTAATCCTCCTAAACTGCTTGGATTATTGCCATTAAATATTCCGTACACATTCATCACAGGTATTGTAGGTCCTAAATGAAAACATTGTGCTACTGAGTTATCCGGTATGGCCACAATAGCAGCTATTTTGGAAATTTTGATATTGCTACTTCTTAATTCAGTGTCTTATGAACATGGAGATTTTACTGAAACACTTGTTATAATTTCATTTTGGTCCTTAACATAAATGGTGTGGATCTAATGTCCAGTATGGCCTACATGGCAGCCATATTGAATATCTTGTTACTGCTACTCCTTTTGAACCAAAAGTCATATTAGCATGGGGTTTTCACCAGAAGACTTTTTACAGTATCTAATTTGTCCTCAATGAAAATGTCTTCTGTATGACCACCACAGCAGCCAGCTTGACAATTTTGCTATTGCTACTACATCTCAGTAGAAAGTTATATCATTATTGGGCTTTCCACAGAAGACTCATTGAGGTGTCTATTTGATTTAATGTATAAATTGTGTAGATCTGATATAGTTGCTACAGCAAGAATCAATAAAATCATATAAGCTTAGAACTTAAAACTTTATTTAGGTAGTACTGTGTATTTCAATCAATTTGCCATAAAAATGAATATGCACATTAAAGGACTTTGCATTGAAAAGCATGATGGTGCAGCCAGGAATTAACTTGAGTATTTGTTGGATGCAAAAGCCTGCTAGATAATGTTTTTTGTTTTTGTTGTTTCTTTACGGAGCAAAAAATGCATGTATCATCATATTTTGTAGGCAATAGAGACAGGGTACAGTGCTGAAATGCATCAGCTTGGAAACCGTGAAAGAGAACGATTTGGCCAACTGTTGTCGACTTTGTACGAAAGAGAGTGGGAGACTGCAATGAAGAGGAGGGACATGGAAGAAGACAGAATCATCCTACAGTACTTACTGACCTGGACGCCTTTTTCACACTTTCTCAAAATGTTCTGTAAGCTGATTTTACATTATCTTTCCATTGTTGGGTTTATGAAAAACATGTATCCATCTATCATAGAAATCAATGCACAGGCAATAAATGTAAACCATGTATCTACTGTTGACCCAGGGAATACTAAAGTAAAGTGTGCTAAGAATGCTCCAAGTTAAAGTCCGATTATTTGCATGATTTTCACACTGCTATCAAACTACAACTAATACAAACAAAACAGAAAGACAAATACTGCATTTATATTGTGAATACACTATAAATAGCCAAAGAGAACATCATAAAAAAAGTCTTATCACTACATATAAACACTTGGAGGAATATCAGGAGGCACTTCTGAAAACTTATTACAAACTTTTTAATTGAATTTATTCCTCCTTCCATCTCCACCCCTATTACCTTTGGGTGGGAGAGGAGGACTGATCTGAGGTTCATAACCCCAATTATTTTGTTTTTTTACTACATATATAAATTTGGGTAAGAAAGTAATTTTCACTGTTCTAGTCGGTTAGTGATTGGGTTTTTGTGATTCATTGGCAAAATCACTAACTGCGGGATAGCAGTTTAGCAATAATTTTGAACCCTGGGAATAGAATGTTCATCCAAGCATATGAAATTAAATTCCTGGTACATAAGGCATTTAGTACTACATTAGAGGAGGATGATAATAGAATGTATATGTTTGCTTTAACAAAACACAGGTAAGGATATGTATGTAATCCTATTTGTTGATCTCACATTAATCGGAAACAAAATATAGTCACTTTTCTGAAGATTTCGTGAGTGGTCTCATTATTGTCAACAGTTAAGGTTCAATTTAAGTTTTTCATTTGCATAGATTTCCTAAACCCTTGATAGATCTCATCACACTTTACATATAAACCCTTGATAGATCTCATCACACTTTACATATAAACCCTTGATAGATCTCATCACACTTTACATATAAACCCTTGATAGATTTCATCACACTTTACATATAAACCCTTGATAGATCTCATCACACTTTACATATAAACCCTTTATAGATCTCATCACACTTTACATAAATCATTATGAACCTAAGACAATTCATTTCATGTTAGCATGCTCCTTTTACCTAGGGGTCAAGGTCACAGTCATGTAAACATTAAAGTTTGGCATTAAATTTTCTTATTTGCTTATATTTCCAACAAATTCTTTGATGGATTTTGTTCTTACTTTGGAAGAGTCTTATAAAACTAAAAGATTCATTCACACATTCACAATGACATGCTTGATTAACCCATCAGAACACCATGTTTTTGCAGCAGTGCTTTAACATGCTGGCATTTGCCTTGTTGTTTACAGTGGTTTCTAGAGTATACTGGAAGGTTCTTAGATGCAAGCTATGTAACTATTTATTAGTCTTAGATGCAAGCTATGTAATTGTTTATTAGTCTTAGATGCAAGCTATGTAACTATTTATTAGTCTTAGATGCAAGCTATGTAATTGTTTATTAGTCTTAGATGCAAGCTATGTAACTATTTATTAGTCTTAGATACAAGCTGTGTAACTGTTTATTAGTCTTAGATGCAAGCTATGTAATTGTTTATTAGTCTTAGATGCAAGCTATGTAATTGTTTATTAGTCTTAGATGCAAGCTGTGTAATTGTTTATTAGTCTTAGATGCAAGCTATGTAATTGTTTATTAGTCTTAGATGCAAGCTATGTAATTGTTTATTAGTCTTAGATGCAAGCTATGTAATTGTTTATTAGTCAAACACTTGACATTCACATTTATCCTAGGCAAGAACAACAACAATTGTTCAAAAATGTTTCCTCTCTTACAGTTGGAGATGATAAAAAATTGTACCTTCTATCCCAGACATGCATTGAGGAACTTACACAAGCCATATCTGTGATAGATCAAAGAGTGCAAGCTCTTAAAAATGGGACAGTCACAATCAGAGATCTCAGTGTAATCAAAGATGCAGAAGACAAGTTTCAGGAACTGACTAAGATTATGTTTGAAAAATCAGAGGAAAAAGGGAACACATTCGATGTTGCCAATGCAGTGAAGATTCGGCAAATAGAGGTGGACACATACCTCTCAGAGAAGAAATATGTGGTAACTCTGTTGCAGTTGTGTCAGCATATACCCTCTGGTAAGTATATACTTTACTTATATGAGCCTTTTGTACTGTGTGTTCTTTGTGTTGATGATAAAACATTGTACACGTTCATATTCAAGATTTGTATTCTTAAACAGAACAAAAATCACTCCAGTTGCTTATTTAGATTAAAGTGACTTCGAAACAAGTAAAGCAGTATTGATGTTTGATACTTGAACCTTTCCACCACTCTTTTGATGCTGAATGGTTTTAATCTCTATTCTACAAGTCTCTTATAAGATAAAAGAAAACTCATGACCTAGCATTAGTTCGATTTTATTTTTACTTTCGAGGCAAGTTCAAGAGAGTTCATGCATCCTTTGTGTATAATCTATTACACAGGAAATTTTTAAAAAAATAGTTACTCAAACAACCAGGAATTTCATAAAATGTTTAGATGTGTGTGCTTTTGGAATTTTGACATAGTTTTAACAGTCATACCACTATGATGTCTGAAGTGTGGCAGTTTATAATGACATGTGGTGTCATGTCCCACCCATTCACATTATCTTGACACCAGGCCAACTAGTCCTAATAATGACCTCTTAATGATGAGTGTCTAGTGAGGCAGTTGCTAGTACCATTTTGTTAGTATGTACTTGTCATTGGGTTAGAGTACTATTCATCAACCTTCAAACCTAACCATTTTGTTAGAATTAGTATGACTTGGCTGGGGTTTGAATCTGCAATCTCAGCAGTATGAGGCAGAAAATCTTACCACTTAGGCCATGTGAGACAAAAAAATAGGTTTGTTGCCATCTGGAAAAACCCTTTAATTTTGCAAAGATTGATAAAAGTCAACTGCAAATTTTCAGTTGCTACTTGATCACAGAAAGATTTATGTAATTGAGTCATAATTGAACTGATTAAGTGATAAATTTATTGATTCCTTGCTAGACTTTTCAGAAGTTGCAGAACTCCTCAGCCATTTGAGGTACAGTTCATTTGGTTGCTTGCCAAAGCATATTTTTTATAATGAGTCCATGTGCTTGGACCATTAATGTCTGCTTCATATCAGCTCTCATTTTATGTGGAAGGTATAAAGACCAGTATTGCATCATAGTGTGTCAACATGTTTTCCACATCATGTGATATCATCATGTTTATGAGAAATGTAATAAAGCTTATCTTCCCAAGTTCCTCTTTTAATATGTAAAGCTAACAAAAATGTATTATGATAAATGTTAGCTTATTATTTAGTAGTTCAAACTTGAAACATGTTTTTAAGTATTATCATCAATAGTACCCATCACCACCACTCCCACCCTCAGCCAATCTTTATGGTGACTGTTAAATATGTAGAAATATTTTGACTGATGAGACAATTTACTGAATCCTAAACTTGGGGTATCTTTGACAATGGCTGCATTTAATATGAAGTTCATATTTGGTTTACCCTAAAAGGAGATTTTAAGGCAGCAAAAAGACATTAGTGATTTTAAAAAAATTAGTTTTCCTTACTTGTAAACTGAAGGTTTAATGTAGGAACCCATTAAAAATATATTGGTTGAGTATCAGCTTATTGCAGAAGTTAACTTTTTAAAAGGTAGAGAAATTGACCTCAATTCAAAAAAGTTAAAAAAAATTTAAGATATATTTAGAAAAAAATAAAACTAGAAATCATATTGTTAAAGTCTGATGAGTCCTGACACAGAATCTCATATTTTCAAAAAGAAGAAACAGAATAAAACATGTGCTATGCTGCTCAAATATGATGAAGCATGACACAAAATCTTGTGTATGTATGCAGATATAATCAAATATCCATATTTTTAAGGTTTTTTCAAGCATGATACAAAATCTTGTGTATGTATGCAGATATAATCAAATATCCATATTTCTAGAGTTTTTTCAAATATGACACAAAATCTTGTGTATGTGTGCAGATATATAAAAAAATCCATATTCCAGAGTTTGTTCAAGCATTACACAAAATCTTGTGTATGTATGCAGATATATTAAAAAAATCCATAATCCTGAGTTTTTTTCAAGCATAACACAAAATCTTGTGTATGTATGCAGATATAATCAAAAATCCATATTCCAGAGTTTTATCAAGCATAACACAGCATTACCTGTATACAGCAAAGGAACACAGATAACAGAGAGTAGAAAAAAAGATCAGCTAAGAAATATGGCCTTTCTTTCCTACATCTATCTACAAGGGAGAGGTGGCAGTAATGTGGACATCTTACAAAGAGCTTGAATAGTTCATTTTGTAGTTAATAAAATTGGGGGCTGTGTGCTAGATTTATCTTATATTTTTTGCATGTGAGGTGGCACATGACTTGAAACAGCCTTAGAAATTAAATATCAATAATATATAAATTTAAATTTAAAATAGAAAGAAATGTTGGAAAAGGGGCCAATATTTGTGTTCAAGATAAATTCAGTCTGAATTTATGTTATGGTTGTCAGAAACAATAAAAGCTTTGATGAGGTGGGCTATGTTATTGTTGATTATTCTGGTTGGTCATATTGTGTGTTGGTGTGTTGGTAGATCAAACTTAAAGAACAGACTCATTGTAGACCAGGACTTCATTAAAGACTGAAAGATAACAGCAGTAAAAACTAGCCTTGCTCATCCTCCTACAACACTTGTTTGAGGACCTGATGAAATATTACTGTTAAGGTTGAATATAAATGACTGGCAGTTAAATGTTTTACAGGGTCTAGAACTTTCAATTAATAAATATTTTTTACAAACAGTAGGTTGGTATCAAATACTGTTGTTGGATACAATTGTGATATAAAATTTTCTAAAAGAATTTGTTAAAATAAATAAATTGTTTTAAAGAAATCTTCTGAAGAATGGAAGGGTACATCCAGTACCTAAATATCCGAACGTTAAAAATTATTATTTTATCTTTCAATAAACAGTTCATATACCGAAAAATCTTGCACCTGGGTTAATGATGAATCTTATCAAATTTTTAGTTAATAAAATTAGTCAATATCATTTTGCCAGAAAGATGGAAAATGATTACTACATAATAACATGAGTTCTTCGCCGTCTACAGTTACCAAACTTTGTGAATGGCTTACTCATGGAGTTGAAAAGGTCAGAGGTTAAGGTCAGTATGACCTAAAGAAGAATAATAGTTTTCACAAAAGAACTTTAGTTCTTAATCATCATCTTTAGTTTTAATATGTTACAATATTGTTCAAGTCAGTTTTAGTGTTTTCCTCACTAACTTGACAAGCTAAATTCAGTTCAGTATTATACTTGGTCATCTACTAATTCATAACTTCAGTAACACACTCCCTGAAGTTTCAAACATTACTCTTGAGTCATCCACACTGAATCAGTATCACACTCCCTGAAGTTTCAAACATTACTCTTGAGTCATCCTCACTGAATCAGTAATACACTCCCTGAAGTTTCAAACATTACTCTTGAGTCATCCACACTGAATCAGTAACACACTCCCTGAAGTTTCAAACATTACTCTTGAGTCATCCACACTGACATGACACACTAAATTCAATTTATTCTGTCAATGCATATAAATATTGTACATGTTAATTCAATTCACACAAGTACTAAACCATAGATAAGTGTTAAGTCAATTAAATATTACCTTGCAGACTAAGTAATTTATTACCATATTATTATTTTGCAGTAAACTTTATTATAATTATATAATTTCTTCTTCAGATACATTACTCAGTCATAATACCTTTTGAGTGCTACCATTACTTTGTGTGCACATGTGCACATAATCATGCAGGCAGACATATTTGAACAAATGTTTTAGGTATAATTCTAGTAGCTTTTAAAGTTTATGTAATACTTTCAGTTGACACCTCAGAGCTGGATAGAACCATCAAACATTTAAAAGAAAATAAGGATCTTTGTATCAGAGATATCTGTCAACCAGCTGATGTGGAGACAACTACGCTAGAAACATTTTGGCCAAACATCACAGCCTATAAGCTGTCAGCTGAGGTTGTCAGTATGCTTGAACCTATGCATGCATCTTACAGAAGCAACATTTTCTTGAATTTATGGCAAGGCATTGGACGTACCTCTAAGGCTAGAACCCTTGAAGAAGTATATGAACAAGTTTGGAAACCATCCATTTCCAAAATGGAGGAGATTACTCAGAAACTTGTTAATGGTGAGATCTTGTTTGGTGACATGGAAAAATATCTTGGACAAATTTATGGAGACAATCAAGAAAAGATGGTGGAAGAAATGATGCTGATTAATTTATCAGATGGAAAAGCCAGAGAAAGGGTAAAGCAGCTGAAGCAGTATCGACTGTTGGAGGCATGTGTTGATGGGGCAAAGACCATCTTGAATGTTGCAAAAGCCTATGAATTGAGTGGTGATTTTGAAGTGATCAAGATAATTGCATCACAGGTCAGTTTGCAGTATGTATGTTTCACATATAGTAAAAATATACAGCATGATGATGATAATGAAGACTGTGATAATCAGATGATGATGATTATGGTGATGATAACAATGAAAACAATGGTTGTGATAATAATGATGATCATTAATTAGTAAAGAATTAGGCATTATTTGATTCATTTCTGCATCCTCTTTAAGACTGTCATGGGAAAATGTTGTTAGAGAAGGAAGTACTGAAAGAGAGATGCAGTGCATGTTTGTGCATGCTGATTATGATGAGTTTTATTCTCTCATTATATTGTATGACCTTCAAGAAATTCAAAGTTTGATTGATATTGAGGCTTGCTTGATACCCACTTTTAAGATGACACAAAACTTCCTTATGATGGTTCTGTTACCTTCGTTGAGCAGAAGTCTAATTATGGATGGCTTGCACTTGTAAAAAAAAACTTTATTGATGATCATGCTAAATACCTCAAAGAACAAGGTCATTATGACTACAAGATGAATAATGATTTCTGCACAATAACTCAGTTCTATCTCTATCCACCATTACCAGATGTGGTGTAAAGCTTGGACATAGGGTAAGAAAGAACCTTATCACTTCTGGGATCAGAAGGTCATAAGTCAATGTCACTAACTGAAAAAGTAAACTGGTTTCTGCACTGTAACTTGGCTTCTCCACCACTCAAGTTACTAAACCTTGTGGATAGCTGCACTTGTGGTATGGAATAAATATGTTGATTAATTAGGCCAACAGTCAAAGATCATGGTCATATTAATTAGACCAACAGTCAAAGGTCATGGTCATATTAATTAGACCAACAGTCAAAGGTCATGGTCACATTGACTAAAAGAAGAATAATGATTTCTGCATAATAGCTAAAGTTCTCCACCATTTACACTTACCAGACTTTGTATTTGACTTTGAGGTAAGGAAAAATGTTGACTTCAGGCTCAAGAAGTTGACAGTCAAAGTCGTTGTAATTGAAGGAATAAAAATAGGGTCTATGCAGTAATTTGAGTTCTCTGTTATTTATATAATGGTTATAAAACCTTGTGAATTGATTGCCCATTGGGTGGGGAAGAAGATTTTGGAGTTAAAAGATAAAGTCAAGTTACTGTTACTTGAATAATAATAATGGTATCCATAAAATAACATCATTTCAAAATCACATACTGTTACCCAAACTTTGTGGATGGCTAGCAATAAGGGTAATAAAGAAGCCTGTCTAGGGTCAAATTATCAGAGGCAACGGTAACAGCAGCAGGGAGGGTGAACCCTACAAATTTTTGCGACAAAATCGATTAAAGCCTCAGAATGCCAAATGGAGCCTTCCTACGAAATCTCATATTTTAACCAAAAAAAAATTAAAGGCCCCATTTTACAAATGGAGCCTTAGCGATTTTGTCGCAAATACATTGTCATAACCACCCTCAAATTGCTGCCATCTACGTCAGAGAGGGTGAACCCTACAAATTTTTGCGACAAAATCGATTAAAGCCTCAGAATGCCAAATGGAACCTTCCTACGAAATCTCATATTTTAACCAAAAAAAAAATAGACCCCATTTTACAAATGGAGCCTTAGCGATTTTGTCGCAAATACATTGTCATAACCACCCTCAAATTGCTGCCATCTACGGTCGCAAATATGTTGTCATTTCACCCTCCCTGCTGCTGATTAATACAAATTATTTAACCAAATATTTGATTAAGTCCAATACGATATCGTGACCGAGGGTCGTGTAAATTTATTGTTATAAATCCATATGGGACTGACTGAGCATGACCGAAGTAATTTTTAAATCCATTGAAGTCCATATCGGAACACCATGTTTGCCAAATATTTCGTAGCGTATGTGTATCAACGCCATTGAATACAGCAAGAATATTGCAGTTATCGCGAATCACTTTTGGAATTTGAGTATATCGTTGAGTGACATATATCACGTCAGTGTTTTTATGCCTACCTCGGGAAAATATTCTAGCAGGGTTCTTTTGATTATCTAACATTACATCATCGTACACTACAAGATTGTTTATGTCTCCATCGAGATCTTCTACTGATGGTGCATCATTAATATCAGTAATAAAGTCGATTACACTTTCACCTTTAAGTTCTGATGCATTTTCATTAAAATCTTTTAGCACTTCATAGCACCGTTGATCATCTACGGATGGGGCAACTAAATATAATTTATCCCATTTCATAAATCGCACTATCAAATTAAGCAGTAATTGTGTTTTGCCTGATCCAGATGGTCCGATTATAATGGCACGGACAGAATTCGGAAGCGCTGCGTGGTGTTTTACCGGTTCTCTTCTTTTAGTCGCTGAAAAATCAATTATATTCATAACGCTATATATAAATTATGGATCTATATTGTGTTAAGTGTAAACAGCGTACTGATACAACCGATCAGACAACCATTACAACTAAAAACAATAGACTAGCGCTTACTGGTAAGTGTGTAACATGTGGTACAAAAAAATTTCGATTTTTAAAAAAAAAGCAACTCGGAGGTGATATTGCCGCAAAACTTGGAAAACTCCCCGGAACCCCATGGGCAAAATACCCCGGAGAAAAACACCTTCCAGGATATAGCTACTGTGGTCCCGGAACGAGATTAGATATCAGACTTGATGATCAAAATCAGCCCCGGCCTGGTGAGTATCCGATAAATGTTATTGATAAGGCATGTCATGCTCATGATGTTGCATATAAAAGCAATAATTTGCAACAAAGACATATCGCGGATGTAAAATTAATTCATGCGTTAAATGCTATTCCTAATAAATCCTTCAAAGAAAAATTGGCTTCATGGTTGGTCAAATCAGCTATGAAAGGCAAATTAGTGTTAGGTGCTGGTAATTGAAAACACTAGTGTTTTTATAGTATGGAATCTATTTATTATTCTCCGAAAGGATACTGGAGGGGTAAAGCAGCAATTAGTAAACTCGCTAACGCTGCAAAAGTGAAAAAATCTACTGCAAAAGATTGGTTATCCAAACTGGCTATATGGCAAATTTATCTACCACCGCCTAAACAAATTAATTATTCTCATTTTGATGTTACCGTACCCAATGAAGTTCATCAGGCTGATTTATTGTTTTTACCACATGACCATGGTTACAAATACGCGCTAACTGTAGTTGATATTGCGAGTCGATTTAAACAAGCAGAACCATTGAAAACAAAGTCAGCTTCTGAAGTCGCTTCTGCATTTGAAAGGATTTATCGACAAGGTCCTCTAAGATGGCCAAATCTATTACAAGTTGATCCTGGCAAAGAGTTTCAAGGTGCTGTTCTATCAACAATGAAAACTCATAATGTTACAATACGACGAGGACATACTGCGTTACATCGTGATCAGGCAATTGTAGAACGATTTAATCGAACTCTTGCAGAACGGTTATTTGGATATCAATATGCAAAAGAATTCATCCAAGAAAAACGATCTCGTGAATGGGTCCAAAGGTTACCGAGTGTAGTTGCAGCGTTAAATAACGAGATTACTCGAACTATTAATATGAAACCAAATATTGCAATAAAAAAAGAATATATTCCCGAACAACCACAGCGGGTTAGCACTCAGCCACTTCTCGGTGATGTTACTGTGAGATATTTATATGAACCAGGAGAGCTTGAAGGCGGTAAAAGAAGAGCTACTGATCCTATATGGAGTGTTACTACGCATAAAATTTCAACCATAACGCGATCAACTGGTAGACCTCCAATCTACAGATTGGATTCAACTGCACCTCAGCGTGGTTTTACACGCAAACAACTACAAGTCATTCCGGACGATACTCAATTACCGCCACATGGTCTTAACTAGCTCCGTTACGTCTATTACACTCAAGACAGGTCAACATCACATTGTTTCTGACATGACCAAGACTGTTATTTTTTCTGTCTACGGTGAATTGTCGAGGGTCTTTATCCGAATACTGCCAGTGCATTATACAATTGCAACTGGCGCAGTGATTATTCTGTTGTTCTTTTAATGCGATTATTACTTCAGCATCAATATCAAATTCTCGTTTTTTTTTGTCCTGCTGTTTGTAACCAGAGAGTTTTTTATTAATGATGCTAATATCAGTGTTATCATCGTTTGCATTAAAATCATCATCGAAAACAATCCTTCGTAGTTGATTTATTCGTCGTACTCTGGACACTGCAAGATAGACTAAATTTGACCATTCAATGCGATTATCAACTATCCAAACAATTGTATCCGTGATGGTCAATCCTTGTGACGAGTGTATTGTTGTTACATAACCATTCGTCCATGGTGATTTATCAGCGCATAATGCATCTTCTACAGTATTGATATCAACTAGCACAATATCATTTAACACTAGAATCTGTTTCTCCGTCTGGCCTGGAATTTCAACTTCAATATTCTGCTTTCGTGTATCCAATGGTCTATAACACAACGGTACTGGAAACGTTGGAAATTTTTTCTTAAGTAGCTCAAACAACTTTTTCTGAAGTGCGTCTCTAACTATCTTTCTACTTGCTACTACAAAATCATTTGGTCTCCATGTTTCCCAAAAATCATTCATAGGCGTTTCAGAAATTATTTCACGCGCTACTTCACATTGAATTCTATCGGGTTGTAATCTAATTAGTTTTTTAAACTCACGTAACTGCTCATCGAGTGCTCTATAGTCAGTATCAATTTCTTCGTAATAATCAACAAATCCTTTTAACCATTTATGTGGACTTCTACCAACAAATGGTGGTGGTTGACCATGATCGCCGCACAATATAATTTTTGTATTATTTTGCAATAACCAATCAAGAAACATTTTTAATACATCTTCTGAAACAGTACATGCTTCATCCCAAATAATAACCACTGGAATAAATTTCTCACCCATTCGCTCAGGAGTCCAAGCATCACCCTTGTATCGAAAAAAACTATGATACGTGCAAGCTTCAACATTTCGTTGTTTGATCTCTCTCGCTAGTCTATGGGTTGGTGTGAGTACAATCATGGACGTTCTCTCTCGATATAATTCTATCGCACGTGTTGTCTTTCCAGATCCACCACAACCGTTTAAATAAACTGTTTTATATCTACAAATTGGATCTGATATCGGTGGTGCTTTAGACATAGAAAATCCTTCGGATTTTTCACTGATAGAATTATCGTTCTTCAGGTAACTGCTTTTAATCTCAACGTCTGCTGATTCAGAATAATCGCATTGTATTTCACGTTTAATTCGCCATGTTCCCCAAGTCTCTTCGCTATTAGTAAATTTAGTTATCTCTTTGATATATTTTTTATCGACATACATTGAATCAATTGCAACTCTGACTGCTATACTAGGAAATCTATTTATCATTGCAAATAAATTGATAGATGCATAACCCAGCATAGAAGCTCTCAAATGTAGATATGCAGAGCTTTCTCCATCACTGTAAGTAACAATTCTACCTAACTTTGTTTTATTGGACAAGAAGGCTGTTTTACAATTTGCGTATCTATTTTTCTCTACTGCATCTTTAATAACGAAGTCGTATTCGGCATCATCTATAATCAATCGTGAGGATTGTCTTTTAAAGTTGAATTTTTTTCCACCTTGTGTAAATTTACCGATTATTCTTCGGCCGAGATCCTTTGCTTCACTATTTCGTTGATTAAATATCTTTTTTGACCATTCAATGATGTACTCCTCGTCAGCATCAATATGTTTTCTAGACTTATCGATTATACTATCAAGACATTCTGGTTCTGGTAACCAGACATTAGTTTGTTTTTGATATGAGATAATCGCTTCGCTGACAATCAACGAAACTAACATTTTACAATCAATCATATATCGCAATAACACTATTGGTAACCACATCCTTTCAGCCATGTGTCTACCAATCCAAACATAACAACACGGATGAAGTCCTTCAGCGAATTCAAATGATACTACGCAAGCAAAACCGGTCAAATCAAAATCAGGCAGTGGTCCATTAATAGCAACGCGAGTCATTTCATGTGTGGGATGTCCAAACCGTTTAAAATACTCACCAGCGAATCCATATCCTAGAAAACTTCCTGGATAACAGGCAACGATATCAACTGATATCATACTCTCACGATTGTATTTAACGTTCCATAGACCGCCATGATAATATTCCAAACAGCTGGATTGAACATCCTGTAAAAACTCTTTTCGTGTTGGTTTCCAATTATTTTTCTTTCTTGCAAAATGAGCTGCAACCGATGGAATTGTAAAACAATTTGTAAGTAACTGTTCGTAATCTTCGGATTTTTCATTAAAAACGCTAGCGTTTTCACTGAGACTTATTGCTAGATTTTTCATCCTATTATGTAGACTTTCAGTACGATATAATTCACCGTTAGGTTTCACAAATTGATTGAATTGACATTCTTCATCTTCAAAACTATGAAGTAGCCATACTGATACAGGGTCGTTTTTACACAAACTAGCAATAGCATCGAATAATCTTTCTTCAGTGAGAATACCATCCTTGGTGAATTCTTCTGGGATATACTTTACTGTTCTGTCTCGCGGGAATATTGTAACCGCGGATGTCCATGCGTGCTTGTTATGATCAATAATTTTGATTGGAGCTCCGTTTTTATTGTATTTCGATTCGTATAATACTTCGCCAGTTATCGTTAAAACGGTTATCGGAAATCTCAACGACTTTTCCAATCTAGCTATATCGGAAATAGTTGCTCCGTTCTCTTTCACTGTTAGCTCCCATTGATCTATTTTTTTATGTCTTAGATCGGTTAATTTATTCCCACGGAGTGCATTTGTAAAGTGTTCTAAGACTCTTTGTGCCACACAGTTGAGTGGCTTTTCCGCTGACGTTGACTGTTTCATTGGTGCTAGTTTTCCAATGTCAGGTTTCTTATTTAACGGATACATCCCATAAACGATTGCTGTTTCTGGATACGCTTTTTCATAGTATGGTTTATCAATTCCAGTTAACAGCCCTGGTCTGGAATCACGGCTAACAATGACTGTTGTCCTATCTTTGAGAATTGGTTCAAACTTGTCTCTTATAACCCATTCGCCCGATTCTAAATTGATAATGAATTTCACTCTGAGAAAATACCGTTTATTGCCAAGTTGTGATAGTATCATAGCTGCTGTTTCATCATTCATTCTAGCATCAACAACACCATCGATTTTAAATGTTGACCAGGTGTGTGATGCACCATCCTGTTTAAACTCTTGAACACAATCTCGTATTTTTCTAATCAGACTTCTATTATTTATTCTCTCTTTTGGTACATCTTCGAGAGTTCTATCAAGATTGAATTTAATATTTTTCCAAGGCTTGATTGCCGATAATCTCTTGAATTCTTCATTCATATAAATAAGACAAGTATTTAAATAGAAAAGTTTGTTTATATATAATGAATCACTGCAAATGGCTTATGATCGGATCAGTAACCCCATGCAATAAATCGTGTAGAGGTGAATTCTGTGGATATCACTTACAGAGTGTCAGAAATAATTCGACAGGCCCGTCCCCATGCATAAATTGTGGGGTGGGTGTGAGAGGAAAATCACAATTATGTATCAATTGTGGGGGTAAGCGGTTTAGAGAATTGAAACGTTATTATGATAAACGAATAAAAAACGCTATCATTGACCCTAACCATGACTCTGTCAAAGACAAAATCATAAAAACCCCTCAAGACTACATTAATAGATTTATAATTAAAGCAAATAATGAATTAGACAAATAGTATTATTATATATAAATGGAGCAAGAATTCAGACCACATCCAATACTCGTTAATTATGAAATATCTCGTAATGGTGTTGTTAGACACTGTAGACTGAAAAAACCAATTGGTTTTGTTAATAATCAGGGATACTTGCAATTTACTGCTGGAGGAAAGGGATATCTCTGTCATAGGGCAGTCTTTGAGTGTTATATGGGACCGATTAAAGATGGCTGTGTTATTGATCACATTGATTCTAATATTCAAAATAATTCTCTTGAAAATTTACAATGTATTTCTCAAAGAGAGAATACAAAAAGAGGAAAGACAGGGACTTGTAAGTCAGTTGGAAAAAGACCAATACAGTCATTTGATACAGCGACGAATGAAAAAAGAATTTTTCAATCAATGAATGCTGCAGGGAAATATTTTGAAATATGTATGCCTTCAGTACGAAAAGTTGCTGAAGGGATTTGTCAAACAGCTATCTCAAAGAAAAATGGACATAGAATAAAGTTTTCATACGCATAAAATGACTCTCAATAATTACTATTAATAAAATATATTCTTTTATTTTTTTAATTTTGTTCCGTATTTCCCCTCATTACTACTGATCGTCACGTGACTATCCTACTTTTGATATTGATTCCCGGATATGTAATTCGTGCGAGAAACACATGTGAAATTGGATTGAATTAATGATGTGTGTGATCTCATGTACGTATTTAATGGTTAACTCGGTATATATACGGTATATATACGTATCAGGTTACGGATTTTGATTTTGTGTTATTGTTTCTTGTTTCTAAAGACTGTATTGAGAACAGCAGTTAGGGTTTTGTTGGAAAAACCTGTAGGTAGACAATTTGACAGAGTTATGTATGGCCGAGGTCAAGGTTCTATTAATAGATTTTTTAAAAATCCCAATTACAAGGACAGCGTTAACAGCGCTGTTTAGATTTTGTATGAAAATGAAATTACTTTATAATTACAAATTAAAATAGATTGTATGTGAGGTCGAGGTAGTAAAACGCGCTACATGTAGTTTAGTTTTTTTAGTGTGGCTACATGTAATAAAATTCAGAAAAATATCATTCTCGAATAGCAGGTCCTGAATTGACAGGGATCCCCATGACAAGAGTTATCTCGTCATGTAAATCCATTATTACTACGATTATTTAATCGTAATATTATAGAAATTAATAAAAAAAATTGCTATTATTTAACAGTTGTATTTCTTGTTTTAATGTTTTATTTAAATACTTAGCTTCCATTGAAATTACTACACAATATTCATTATGAAATGCTAGGAAAATAAATACACACCTACACATTGACACTGCAGTATTAGTTCACCTTATATATAATATGAGTTGTAATAAGTTTGGGGCTTTAAAACGAAGCCCAATATTGCCAATCAAAACTCCCACGCCATTGACATGGTGTGGTTGAATTTTTTCAACTGCAACCAGGGTTAATTTCTTGGGTTGCTTTTGATTGGCAGATTGGGTGTAGGTCCGCCCCGTCGTTTCATGTTTGTATCGTCCTGTACTGTCCCTATCATACCATCCTATCATATAACCATCCTATCATTTCATTGTATATATAACCATCCTATCATTTCATTGTATATATAACCATCCTATATAATCGCATTGTATATATAACCATCCTATATAATCGCATTGTAAATATTCATTCATTGTAAATATTCATTAATTGTAAATCCTATATAATGGCATTGTAAATATTCATTCATTGTAAATATTCATTCATTGTATATCCTATATAATCGCATTGTATATCCTATATAATCGCATTGTATATATGTAATGTACTGTCCCCCCTCTGGGCCTCTTTGACGTCGTTTGGCGCGAAAGAGGTTCCAAATGAGGCTTTATGTTCAATGTTTGTAAAGAAATCACTTGGATTTCACGTCTAATACCCAATATAACCCGCCCTTGAACTCGATTGGGGAGTTAGGGTATTGTATAAGTCTTTAATGTATGTGCCCTTTCTTGCCTCGAAACTCGAATGAGGAAGAGACGGGCATTGTATATGTTTTGTTTTTTTTTTGTATATAAAAATATTTTAAAGATACAAATACATTAGTAATAATATTCAATAAATGGAATTTCAAGATATTACATCTATCATCACAGAAATATCAAATTTAAGAAATCAAGGAATCGTACTTTCTGAATTTTTGAATGAAGACAGACTTTTGAATGAATTTGAACAAATTGATATACAATTGAAACATGGAAGATATGTTCTACCTAAAATGTATTCACTGATAAAAAGAATCCAAAAAGCGGTTAATGCTTCTTTGTATAACAATGATATTAATTTATTCATTCGGCTATTTAGTATAGTTGAAGCAATTAGAAAGAAACTCGGGGAACAGTACCAAGTTCGGTCAGAGATTGCTTTGAAAGTGAAATCTATAAAACGTTTGATTGATGCAAGTATTGAAACCGACAATTGAAAAATCGTTAGCATTTCCAATAATGACATCAGAAGCATTAACTACCAGACTAGCCCGTGAGAGGTTAGCATTACTGAAAAAGTTTATACCAATTCGAGATGACGTACGAGATAAACTACAACTTAGACAGCAAGCGCAGACTGACTTTTCTATTGGAAGCGAACAACTTTTTGCCCCTGTAACTAAAGCCACTAAAGATATGAAACTTGCAACAGAACGTGCTATATACGGCGACATCCCTAAAGAGGGAGCAGTACCTATTATTGATGTATTAGGAAAGATTGCTACAGAAACTGAAAAAACTCACGAGGGAATAAAACAGCTTTCAGGTGAGTTACAAACTCAGCGAGAAATACAACAAATGGGTAATATTGATATTGATGATAACCCCGTTGAAGATGCTAGTGATTCTATTGAAAAAGTTTCCACTAAAAAAAGCGTTCCTTTTAGCGAGAAATTCACTGATAAAGCTATAGAAGTAATCAAACAATTTCAATTGCTGAAAAAGGAAGACTATGCGTCATTTGGTGACTTCGCTGTAAAAAGTTATTATAACAGGGAGGATTTTTTAAAAGACGAGTATAAAAAAAACACAATAAAAAAAGATCAATGGGTGGATTGGATATATAAAATTAATAAAAATGAACCCGGAAATTTAAAAAAGAATACAGTGGAATACATAGCTTTTAAAATAGGAGTTGATACGTATGTTTTAGAACAACAACGACAACAACAACAACGAAAAGAAGAACAACAAAGTCGAAGTCGAGGTCGAGGACAAGGACGAGGTCGAGGTCGACAATCTCCAGAAATTCAAAACGTTTCCGAATCAGATCTAGAAATTCAAAACGTTTCCGAACCAGAAAGTACTTCAGGAGAGGGTTATGGAAGTTCTCATCATGATTCTCATATGTGTCCTAGTAATATCATTAATGATATATCACGACTTGAGGTTCTTATGGGAGGTAAGCGAGCTGGGAATAACTCAGTCGAAATAACTAATGAAGCATTTGATATTTGCAGACGATTATTCCAAGGTGGGATAATTGATATTCATACGTATCGAGAACTCTTGGATGAGTTAATGGATGGAATTCCAGGGGAATTTAGTGGTTATTATAGCGATTGAAATTGTATTTAGAAATTACAAAGTCATTTCAAATAAGATGATAGTACACTATAATCACAATAAACCAACAATCGTGTATGTGGTAAACTCAAGATTGCCCGTTTATAAGGCATACTATGGAGACGGCCTTGGAAATACCATAGCGGGTTTATTCACAAGAACAGCCCCAAAAGTAGCACCAATTGCTAAACAATTAGCGATGAAAGCCATTGATGTTATTCGTAATAAGGGAATTAACGCTGTTGGAGATCTTGCAGGAACGGCCTTTTCTACCGCAAAGAATAGAATAACGTCATTGGTGAAATCTAGATTCGGACGAAAACCACCACCACCGCTACCTTCAACAACAATGATGCCTGCAAATGTCAGTAAAGTGATAAATAACGCAGTGGAACAAAAACTAGCATCATTAGCAATGACTTCACCAGATAGTAGTAATATTGCAAGTATGATAGCGGGAAGCGGTCTTGGAGGAAATCGAAAAAGAAAATGATTTAGAAAAACGATACGTTTTAGTATAAATGGCATTTAAAAAAATTGCTGATCCAGCGTTTGATATGGCAGCGCCGGTGAATAAAGATGATTCTAAAATTAACTATCAGTTTTATGCCTATCCTGCAAGAGAGCCTAATCAACGGGGGAGAGTTGAACTTCAAGTTCAAGATACAAGTAGATACTTTTTGCTGTGTGAGGCATTTATTGAAGTAGAAGGAGAACTTGTAACAAATGTTGCAGCTGATACGCCATATGGGGATAACCCAAATATCCGAGTTGGTTTTGTAAATAATGGCATTATGGCGCTATTTAACAGTGCAAGATATATCATTGATGGAAAAGAAATTGAATCAATAGAACAAAATGTTGATATTGCAACAACAATAATCGGACTTGCGAGATATTCTGATGATTATACAAGGTCGGCTGGTCCGTCTATGATGTTTGCTAAGGATACTTCTGATCATGCTGACCATATTCAGTTTATTAAAGTACGAACTGCGCAAGCTACTGCATTGGCTGAACAACAACTCGCAGCTAATCTAGACCGTGAAGCCCAACCAGGCGCTGAATTCGACATTTTAAAAAGGGTCAATGGTAATTTCAATCTAGGATTTGCAACACGAAATGGAACATTGAAAGGACAACATCGACGGTTTTCATGTGCAATTCCGTTACATCATATATTCGGATTCTGTAGAAATGTCAGAAAAGTCATCTATGGAGCAAAGCATACGGTCGTGTTAGTGCGAAAAGAAAATGACAATGATGCAATCTGGCATGCTGATGGTGTTGCTGATGGTAAAGTCATTTTAAATAAATTGGTTCTATGGATACCCGTCTTGACACCAGCAGTTACAATAGAGCAAGAATTACTATCGTTTATGGACACAGGTGGAAAATCATTGCTAAGTTGGCTAACAACAACGACTGATACGAAGCAGGATAATGTAAATGGCACATTTACATGGCACTTAGCATCAAAACAAGGTGTTTCAGCTCCACGTCATATCTTTATAGCGTTACAGGATGCAAATCGAGTGGGTCGTCAAGTATCTAGTCATATGATAGTTGATAAATTAGGAGTAAGTGAAGTTTCGTTGAGAATAAATGGACAACAAGAGCCAGCAGAGATTGTACATCTTAATTATGAAAACAACAACATAGCTCGTGTATATCATAGAATATTGTTGTATATGGGTCGTGATCAAAATGTTGATACTGGTTTGCAAATATCGCAAATTGATTTTGAAAAACACTATCCGATTTATTACTTTTCATTGGAACATCTTGACATGATGAGACAATCTGTTGTTGATATATACTTCCAAGCTCGGGTACAACGCCCTGCTGGTATAGCCGATTATAGAGCAGTTGCTGTCATTCTCAGTGATAAATCAATGTTGTTAGAAGGAGTTGGCGGACGAATGAGACTTATTGATGCACCAGTAGAAAATCTTTGATTTTCCAAACATGTAGTTAGGATTTTCACAATAAGATCAATTGAAAGTGTAAATTACATTTTAGAATAGAATGACATATAGTATTGTTAATGTCCAGTTGACTGATGGTCAGGTCAAGAAATTGAAATCAAAGTCTGCTTAAGAATGTGGAACTACAATAACGCTGAAACCCACTCAAATGTCCGGTGGTGCACATAAATTATCACTGACAGATCGTCAAATAAAACATTTCAATGATGCGCTAAAGAACAAACGAGGAGTTCAAATTGATTTTTCGAAAGCAGCAATCGCCAATATGATAAAATCAGGTGGTATATTCCCGCTGTTAGCTGCTATTCCAGCATTGATTGCAGCGGCTGCCCCAGCGGTTGCGAAGGCGGCAGCGTTAGGAGCCGTTGGTACTGCTGCAGGAATGGCCCTGAAAAAAGCTACTGGGAAAGGCTATAAAAAAAAAGGAAAGGGTCTAAGACTACCAGGAACCCCACACAATTGGTACAAGGGCACGGGCCTAAGAATACCAGGAACGGCTTACTAGTGGAAAAATCCCTAGGATTTTCACCAATGTCCAATTTTGATTTAATTGATGCTGTAAAATCATTATCAATAAAAAACTTTAGAGGAGTTTTCATGAGAGATCAATTACCGTCAAAACCAATGAAAAATGAAACGGGTATTATCAATCTCGATAACAGCAGCGGAAAAGGAACTCATTGGGTCGCATATGCAATTGATCCACGTGGAATTGTCTATTTTGATTCATATGGATTAGCTCCACCAAAAGAATTCATGCGATATGTATCCACAATAACAAAGTCATCTCCAATTTTTTATTCCACGCTACCAACACAACAGTTAAATGATCCACCGATATGCGGTCGTGAAGTATTAAATGTCCTTGCAGAGATATCTAGATTTCCAAGGAAACCACCACAAGTTGTTGTTAATGAATATACTAGCAGGCAATGGCAAAAACGATAGCGTTATGATTTAGAAAAACGTAGCGTTTTCGTATAATGATTGATATTTGGGGACGACCTTTATCAGAATAAAAAAAAACAGAAACCGATAGTAAATTCGCTGTGGAAAGTGTAAAAAAAATAATCGAAGATGAAATCGCCGAGACATTAAATTTGTCAAGTGTAGATCCTGGGGAAATAGTTGTATTTCAAGATCGCCAGGGCAAATTGAAATCTAGTAATGTTTCATTGGATGATGTCTTAATACGAAGACGTGACGTCGTTGAAGATGCAATAGCGTTATATTCAAATGATGGAAAACTCAAACCAGGTGTACTTGTTTCTACAATCACAGATGCATTAAAAAATTTAAATGAAGAACTTGAAAAACATATAACAGCATATACTTCCCTTCGTAGAAATATTATCAATAAATTTTTTGGAACACCAGCGGTAACCTCTCCATCTCTCGCTGAAATTAAATCCAATTTTGATGAAATTAAATCCAGTATTAAAAATATTAATGATACTGGATTTAGTATTATTAGAGATAACATTAATAGTATTAAAAAATCTATCGAGGATATTACAAAATTTAAAACAGACAATCTTCCGCTACTTGAAAGAATAAAGATTCCTCATGAGAGAAATATCATAAATATGATATACACAGTTCTCTCTGGATCATTAGATTGGGAACCTAAAAAGAATACAATAACTCTCACTGTGTCAAAGAAGGGTATTTATCGATTAACAATAGTGTCACTGAATCAGTTTAATATATCATCATCGACTTCATATGGATACAACAACGTGATTTCAACGACTATTGACCTGGATGAATACAAACGATTTACAATAACAAGCACTGATCCTAATTTAAATAAGACATCATTTGTATGGTACATGGAGTTTGTAGCTGATCTAAATTAGAATTTTTAACAATTAGAAACCACTTGAGATTTTAAAATAATATGATTCCGTCATCGCAATATCGCTATGATACCGTCAAAGAGTTCTTAACAAAACTCAAAACACTCATTGATGAGTATGAAATAAAAATTAAAAAGTATCGCAGGAGAATTACCGTAATTGATGTTACAGTATACTCAGTATCCGGTATAATGGCCGGTGCTGGTATTATACTATCTTCAGTAACAATGGTAGCTCCGATTGCTGTCCCAATTGCTATTTCCGCGGTGACAACATTTGCCGGAATTGCAAATGCTATTACTAAAAAAATATCATCGTGTTCTCAAGAAAAACTTAACGACTATATAGTAAAACATCAAGCAGTATCTAACGGTTACTCACAATTATCCTCGTTGATGTCATCATCGATTGATGATACGATAATTACCGAAGACGAATTCTCCGCGATGATACGTATTTATGATACTACGATTAAAAACGCTAGCGTTTTTTCATCTATTGCAAAATTAGACATTATAAATAATAATAATAATGTCGCAAGAGATTCAACTACTTCAGCGGATAGCAGAAAATACCACTCCGCGGAAAACAAGTATGATATCAATATCGTCAACAAACCCTAAATTCAGTGTGAATTTTCCCTCACCTGTTTCAGTAAAGGAAATCGCGTTGGCAAAATTACGAGTGTATCATAGTTGGCCTAATATCAGATCGGTTCCATTTGGTGGTCAGAGACCTAATAATTCTCTGGTATTTGCATATAGGAATAAAAAAGATGACACTCCAGATTGGAACGTTGTTTCAATACCAACTGGATCCTATCAAATTGAGCAAATTAATAATGAATTACAACGTAGAATAAAATCCATTACTAAAAAAGAATCAAAAATTGCGATAACAGTTCATGAACCAACACTGTCATCTACAATTGAAATAGACTCTCCTGGGTATGTTGTAGATATTTATAACAGTTCAATAAGAACAGTATTAGGATGGCCCGTAGATCCACCTAGAAGTGCTGGTAATTCCATGCCCGAGCCTGTAAAATCTGATTACGTCACTGATGAAATAGGACCTGAAAATCCATCAAAAACTTATAAAAAATTCGAGGATATAAACTTCACAAAAAGATATCGATATAAGAATCAATATGGTGAAGATGTGTGGAGAATTCCATTTTTTAATGATTATATCCCACAGGAAGGTGAAATTCTGGAAATACATGAAACAAGTCCAACATTTGTAGACATTAAAGATCACATCCTTGATAGAATGAATAATGATTTTTTGTTGCTATTACCGTCGTTAAGATCTGGCTTTCTTACACAAGCTGAGTTTACTAGTGTAGTCGCCGCGGGTAATAAAATCATCGATGACATGGAAATATTTAATTCGAGGATTACTAATCTCTTCACTGATGAAAATAGCCCGATTTCAAAAACTAGCTCAGCTCAAGATTATAAAAAAAATATAAATGAAAATCCAAATTATAAATTACCAGGATATAATGTTCCCGAGTTAAAGAAAAAACTCAGAACTGCCATCGACGAAGGATTTAATAAAATTTATCAATCATGGAAAGATAGCCAGCCGAAGCCTATTATCCTCACTTATAATAATTCTCCCGACGGCGACAGTAGACATATCGCACCGAACAATGTGAATATTTCATCGGTGATCGCACTTAATTTAACGTGTGATGTAATCGAAGGAAGTTATCAAATTAATATGGAACAATCAAATCAAGCTCGACAAGGTTACATTCTTTATTCATTTTCACCAACAGCACCCCCCGGATTTTTAATTGTTGAAAATCCGACTAATCCAGTCTATATGCAATGTCAAAATGATTTACTAACTAGAATTAATTTTACACTCACCGATCAGTCAAATAATTTGATTGATCTACGTGGTGAAGTATTATCGATTAGTCTGTTTGTGAAAAGCTAACAAATAATTTGTATTAATCAGCAGCAGGGAGGGTGAAATGACAACATATTTGCGACCGTAGATGGCAGCAATTTGAGGGTGGTTATGACAATGTATTTGCGACAAAATCGCTAAGGCTCCATTTGTAAAATGGGGTCTTTATTTTTTTTTTGGTTAAAATATGAGATTTCGTAGGAAGGTTCCATTTGGCATTCTGAGGCTTTAATCGATTTTGTCGCAAAAATTTGTAGGGTTCACCCTCTCTGACGTAGATGGCAGCAATTTGAGGGTGGTTATGACAATGTATTTGCGACAAAATCGCTAAGGCTCCATTTGTAAAATGGGGCCTTTAATTTTTTTTTGGTTAAAATATGAGATTTCATAGGAAGGCTCCATTTGGCATTCTGAGGCTTTAATCGATTTTGTCGCAAAAATTTGTAGGGTTCACCCTCCCTGCTGTAACTGTGACTGAAATACATTGTTACCTCATTACCAGAAAACTGAGGAAAAACAAGAGAGGACAAGGTTGTTTCCAACCAAAAAAAAGGGGGAAATTTTCAGCTGCCACTTGATCACAAAATAAAAATATGTAATTGAGTTGGAACTGCACAGATTGGGAGTTAACTTTATTGATTTTTTTAACCAGAACTATTCATTTAGTTGATTCATTATTAGTGTTTGGATCATTTGGTTGCTTGCACTAAACATTTGTATGTATTCAGCCCAAGTGCTCAGATAATTGTATTGTTCAAGTTGACTTGTTACCTCCAGGTCTGTGTCATACTTGTTACCTCCAGGTTTGTGTCATATTGGTACTTTTTTCTCTTTTGTGTAAAAGGTATGAAGACCAGTCTGGTATCACAATGTGCCATCATGGTAGGATCATGCAATCATGGCTTGTATAAGAGAAAAATAATAAAGTTTTCTTTTCTAGTTCATCTTTTGATAAGTAAAGTTAATAAAAATGTGTGGCGATTAATCATTGCTTAGTGACAGTTTGTATTGGGAACACAAGAGTAAAGCATTATTGTTAGTAACGACCTTCACTCCCCAACTTGCATTTTTGGTGAATTTTTCTTTCAGACTTTGCTAATTACTTGCGGAATGATTCCAGCACTATAATTTGGGCTCCCATTAATTGAATTGGTAATTTTTTATTCTGAAACAAATATTTTGGGGAATTTTCAACACACAGACTTAAAATTTTAACATCACAGAATTCATCACTTGAAATATTTTTTGCTGTTTCAGCTGTCCCTATTTAGCAGATTAAAAAAATTAATATTATATTGGTTTGTGTACCGTGTAAAGCAAAATTATTTCATAATTTATGGTTTTCTTTTGTAAAGATGTTTTCTTCAGTAGAAGCAGTATAGAATTTGTTATTTTTATTGTTGTGTTCTTGATAGGAAAAGACAGCTTTTCATAATAGGTCCATTATATGAACAAATTTATCTGATATGATATTAAACCTGTACATGTCATTTCCAGGAAAATACTGCAAATAAGATGATGAAAGAATTTGATGATTCATTGCTGAAAACCTGTAAATTTCTTGAAGACCTTACCCCAGAAAAAACCAACTGTTTGGATCACTTTATTAATTGCAAGCGTCTTGTACTGTGGCTCAGGGAGTCCATGAAAGGTAGGTGTGGTATTTTTGTTGGCATGCATGAATTTTTCTACAGGATATATATATATATATATATATATATATATATATATATATATATATATATATACTTTTCAAGGAAATTTATTTATAACTTGTCCAGTATTTTAGGTTGGAAGAAGAGGGATTCTGTGCCACAACTACATAATAGGTTGTTATTTTTCTGAAAATCTATCATCAGCTGCTAATTTGTTCCAGAAGTTTAAATGGTTGATAACTGTTGCAATCATTCAAGCTATAGATTAGATCGATGAAATCAGCATTTATTACAAGGTACTCATCTTTCTCTGTATTTCTGAATGTCTTCAGATGCATTCAAAGATGGATTTTTTTTGTTGATTCAGCATAAATAGGAAGCAAGAGATTGCAGACACTTTTCTGGTTCATAATCATTTTGAATAATTTTGGCAAAGTTTTGGTTAAGGTCTTTTGTTTGCATATATTTCTTAAACTCTCTGATAGATTATCATGATACTTAATATCCTTACAGGAGGTCTGAAGGAACTGAAGGTGTTTGTTGATCTTGCCAGCATTTCAGCTGGGGAAGGGGACATTGAAATTGCCAAGGTCAACTGTCTACATGCTGCCACTACAGGATATGCTTCTCTCATTTTTGACCCTGATAAGCATTATGGGTACAAAGAGCTGTTGGACAAGTGCCAAGTTCTTTGGAAAGAATTGAAAGCTGATCCAAATTTGCCAAAGAAACTGGTATGTAGCTAGAGGATAGAAGAATCTAATTTAACTTACTTTGACATATTTGTATGCTCCAGTGGCATTTTGCATCATGTATAGTGTGTTGTTATTTGACTGTAAACAATTTTATTTTAAAATATTTGTGAAAAACCATTCAATAGTAGTATTAGTACATTATCTGTCATTATTATCTTGCTTACATTTTCAGGCATGGAAATTTCTCTTGTCCACATAAGAAAATTCTTCATCCCATTAGATACAGTGTACTAGAAGGTTTAGAATGGAAAGAACACAGACTCAGTCTAAATCCCCAGATCTGCTAAACCTTATGATTTGACCATAAGTCTTCTAGAAATGACCTTTAAAATAATTACTTGAAATAAAAGCCAAAGTGTAGAAATATGATTGTTACAGTAAAATTTGGATAATGGGTTGTCCATGTTTGATTCAGATCCAGGTTTCATATTAGATTCAGTGGTGTTATGCAGGGAACCAGACTAACCATACAGGAGTACTTCTTAAAAACAAAAAGGAATATTCAGACACTTGTGGGAAGAAAGGGCAATGATTATGTTTATTGTACATCATATCTTGCTTTGAGTATGTCTCATGGCAGGAAGAATGATTGCTATTGCCATTTGAAATAGAAATAAATGCAGTTTATGAAATTGTACTGGAGGTAATTAATGTTTTAGTGTATTTCACAAAGATTTTAGTTGAACATAATGCTTACTGTCACTGCAGCAGTCTTGAACCACAGGTCTGCTTTTTAAATGCATATTTTCCAACTTGACAATAGCCGTACATTCTATTGTATTACACCTTACTGAAAATGGGTCAAACTTGCAGAAAAAATTGAATGTGTTATTGAGGTCTTGTAACAGTTGGCAGGTCTGACTCTCATTTCACAGGCATATGAACAGTAGATGTCTTCTTTGCCATGAATGTCATTTTCATTGAAAATGTGTTGAAATTCACTTTGAAAAATTGTTTATTTTCAAGTCTGAAGTTATCATTCTGGCATTCAGTGCCTTTTTATTAGTATTTTAAAATGATTATATCCTCAGTCCATTGTTTATTCAGTATCATACTTGGTTTTGGAGAGTCTCACAACATTCATTATGAGTACTCTGCATTTAAAGAGGTCTCACAACACTTATAATTAGTAGTGGTTTAACAGAGATTTGATACTAGTAGTTATCATCATCATCAATATTGTTATTACTATTTATTTCAGGAATAATATGTCAGAGTATGGAACTCACATGCCTACTAGCATTATCCAGGCTAAGAGATGGTCCACATCCTAGGTCTTCAATGCAATGTGGCAAATCTTTTGTTCTGTCTCACTTCAAGTGAAGTGGCAGACTTACTGCTCTTCCTGTTCAAAAAGACTTTCTGAGAGAGAGAGAGAGAGAGAGATAGGGGGGCCTTCTCAAAACTTTCTAGTGAACTGTTAGAGAGAGAGGAGGGGGAGGCAGCAGGCAGGAGCAGGCCTTCTCAAAACTTCCCAGTGAACTGTTGGATGAAGTTTATTTCAAGAACCTTACCCTTAAAATTGTCTTCCTGTTCTCATTAAGGATGGTCAGAAGGGGCAAGTCTCATGCTTTGTCAATGAAAAAGGATTGTTTCCAATTAAGCTATAATTATGAGTCGATTTGTCTCCTTTGTCAGCCAGGTTTCAGCAAGAAAAAACCCCAACAAATTCCTTTGGTAGCTTCATTCCATATTAAAATCAGTCAAGTGCACTGGGGATGATCAACATTGTATTATTCTATTTGGCTGCTTCATAAGGTGGATAGAAGAATAGAAAGAGGCTTTTCCTTCATATTAGGGATTTACCATTTCTAGAAGGAGGATCCTCACAATTCATTGTGCTAAAAGGAATCTTTCCTTCATTAGAAATTAAAACCTATTCAGTCAGGCTATTGCCATTCAGTGTGCTTATTACTAAAAGGGATCTTTCCTTCATTAGAAATTAAAGCCCATTCAGTCAGGCTACTGCCATTCAGTGTGCTTATTGCTAAAAGGAATCTTCCTTCATTAGAATCATAGCCCATTCAGTCAGGCAATTGCCATTCAGTGTGCTTATTGCTAAAAAGGATCTTTCCTTCATGAAGCTCATTCAGTCAGGCTATTACCATTCATTGTGCTTATTGCTAAAAGGGATCTTACTTTCATTAGAAATTGAAGCCCATTAAGTCAGGCTATTTTCATTCAGTGTGCTTATTGCTAAAAGGGATCTTTCCTTCATTAGAATCAAAGCCCATTCTGTCAGGCAATTGCCATTCAGTGTGCTTATTGCTAAAAGGGATCTTTCCTTCATTAGAATCAAAGCCCATTCAGTCAGGCTACTGCCATTCAGTGTGCTTATTGCTAAAAGGGATCTTTCCTTCATTAGAATCAAAGCCCATTCAGTCAGGCAATTGCCATTCAGTGTGCTTATTGCTAAAAAGGATCTTTCCTTCATGAAGCTCATTCAGTCAGGCTATTGCCATTCAGTGTGCTTATTGCTAAAAAGGGATCTTTCCGTCATTAGAAATTAAAGCCCATTCAGTCAGGCTATTGCCATTCAGTGTGCTTATTGCTAAAAGGAATCTTTCCTTCATTAGAATCAAAGCTCATTCAGTCAGGCAATTGCCATTCAGTGTGCTTATTGCTAAAAAGGATCTTTACTTCATGAAGCTCATTCAGTCAGGCTATTACCATTCATTGTGCTTATTGCTAAAAGGGATCTTATCTTCATTAGAAATTGAAGCCCATTAAGTCAGGCTATTGCCATTCAGTGTGCTTATTGTTAAAAGGGATCTTTCCTTCATTAGAATCAAAGCCCATTCAGTCAGGCAATTGCCATTCAGTGTGCTTATTGCTAAAAAGGATCTTTCCTTCATGAAGCTCATTCAGTCAGTCTATTGCCATTCATTGTGCTTATTGCTAAAAGTGATCTTACCTTCATTAGAAATTAAAGCCCATTAAGTCAGGCAATTGTCATTCAGTGTGCTTATTGCTAAAAGAAATCTTTCCTTCATTAGAAATTAAAGCCTATTCAGTCAGTCTATTGCCATTCAGTGTGCTTATTGCTAAAAGGAATCTTTCCTTCATTTTCTAATTAAATCCCATTCAGTCAGGCTATTGCTCTTCAGTGTGCTTATTGCTAAAAGGAATCTTTCTTTCATTAGAAATTAAAGCCCATTCAGTCAGGCTATTGCCATTCAGTGTGCTTATTGCTAAAAAGGATCTTTCCTTCATGAAGCTCATTCAGTCAGGCTATTACCATTCATTGTGCTTATTGCTAAAAGGGATCTTACCTTCATTAGAAATTGAAGCCCATTAAGTCAGGCTATTGCCATTCAGTGTGCTTATTGCTAAAAGGAATATTTTCTTCATTAGAAATTAATGCCCATTCAGTCAGGCTATTGCCAGTCACTGTGCTTATTGCTAAATGGGATCTTTCCTTCATTAGAAATTGAAGCCCATTCAGTCAGGCAATTGTCATTCATTGTGCTTATTGCTAAAAGGGATCTTTCCTTCATTAGAAATTAAAGCCCATTCAGTCAGGCTATTGCCATTCAGTGAGCTTATTGATAAAAGGGATCTTTCCTTCATTAGAAATTAAAGCCCATTCAGTCAGGATATTGTCATTCAGTGTGCTTATTGCTAAAAGGGATCTTTCCTTCATTAGAAATTAAAGCCTATTCAGTCAGTCTATTGCCATTCAGTGTGCTTATTGCTAAAAGGAATCTTTACTTCATTAGAAATTCAAGTTCATTCAGTCAGTCTATTGCCATTCAGTGTGCTTATTGCTTAAAGGGATCTTTCCTTCATTAGAAATTAAAGCCCATTCAGTCAGGCTATTGCCAGTCAGTGTGCTTATTGCTAAAAGGAATATTTTCTTCATTAGAAATTAAAGCCCATTCAGTCAGGCTATTGCCAGTCACTGTGCTTATTGCTAAATGGGATCTTTCCTTCATTAGAAATTGAAGCCCATTCAGTCAGGCAATTGTCATTCATTGTGCTTATTGCTAAAAGGGATCTTTCCTTCATTAGAAATTAAAGCCCATTCAGTCAGGCTATTGCCATTCAGTGAGCTTATTGATAAAAGGGATCTTTCCTTCATTAGAAATTAAAGCCCATTCAGTCAGGATATTGTCATTCAGTGTGCTTATTGCTAAAAGGGATCTTTCCTTCATTAGAAATTAAAGCCTATTCAGTCAGTCTATTGCCATTCAGTGTGCTTATTGCTAAAAGGAATCTTTACTTCATTAGAAATTCAAGTTCATTCAGTCAGTCTATTGCCATTCAGTGTGCTTATTGCTTAAAGGGATCTTTCCTTCATTAGAAATTAAAGCCCATTCAGTCAGGCTATTGCCAGTCAGTGTGCTTATTGCTTAAAGGGATCTTTCCTTCATTAGAAATTAAAGCCTATTCAGTCAGGCTATTGCCATTCAGTGTGCTTATTGCTAAAAGGGATCTTTACTTCATTAGAAATTAAAGCCCATTCAGTCAGGCTATTGCCATTTTTATGGCCCATCTAACTCATTTGTCTTTAGAGGATGTTATGAGAGTCAAATTTTGTTGGTCACTTGTTACTTTCCCATACTTCTAACTTTTGGTATTTGGAAAGCGAGTTTTATGTAATGTTTTCCCTGGGCCTAATAGTTATGACACAGGAAGGTGAGTCTATCAAATCTTTATATCAGTTTTTGATGCCATTATACTCCTGCTAAACTGACAGATTCAACAAGACAGCAGTGACAGGAAATTTGTTACTGTTATTAAAATTTAGTTCTTTGAGTGGATGAGACTAATTTTAATACTGTCACTATCTTATAATTATCTTTTCTCATCCTGTACTTTTAATTTGGAACCATGTAAAAAAAGGATGGCTACTGAACATGTACCATGATGTGGGAGTTGGAATGGGTCAGTGTTCCTTCTGTTTTAACCATTCTGGAATATTCAGAATAATGGAAGGAGGAATTTTCTATGTGGGTGAAGGTAATTTCACAGGAAATTTAAGCAAGACAACAGTGCTGTAGTGACAGGTAAGTATTACATTATTAAAATTAATAGTGTTGTATGATGACTGCTATGTTATGGTCTTTCAGATTTGAACATTTATGCAATAGTACTCAGTTTTTTATGGGGACCTTTAGCTTGACATGAACTATATTTTGCCTCATCAACTTTTGTCATTCATATTAATTTTGTTCAGAAATGTTTCCTACATGTCATGACTAGAGTAAATGTTAAACTGTTCTCTTTTAGTGGATTTGTGTGTTTCACAAATTTGTGTATATATTTGAGAAATTCATTTCATTATTTTATTTTCAAAATAATATCCTTTTTCATCTTTCAGCTTGATACAAATCGTCATCTAGAATGGCTGAAGACTGTAAAACAAGCACATGGTTCAGTAGAAGTTACCTCCCTTGCCCAAGCAGAGGCCATTAACTCGAAGGGAATCTTCTGTGTAGGAGCATTGAATACTGATAAGAACACCACTATGGGCTTGGTGAGATACTTCTTTGATATCACAGGATTGTTATTGGCTCCTTAAGGATTTTTTAAAAAAAAAATAAGTAATTGCTCTTTAAAACCAAAGATGGCAGATGGATGGCTGTAAGTATATTAATTTGGATATAGTACATTTTCACAATAAAAAGATTTGAAGAAAGTCTTATTGACTGTGCAATGAGTAATTTGACCAGTAAAACAAAATCAGAATGAAGTGCTAGCTGAAACATAATGCTTTAACAAAATTAAGAATGGATACAAACAAAAGGTGAGGATGCATGCATCAACTGGAAAGGACTTTGTGGGTAATGCTGCAATGCACAGACCAATGAGAGAGACCTGAGACTCCTGGAATTTGCTAGTTACAAAGACCACATGCTGGCAAACTCCTTTGGACAACACAAAGTATCTAGAAGATGGACATGGCACTGTCCAAGCAGAGACCATCACAGTCAGATTGACTAAATCATGGTGAAGAGGCATGTAAACATTGCTCATTTTTATATTGATGATACAGACATGGACATGTTGATCACCACCTTTAATACAGCAATGACCAAAACAGCCAGTGAGATCCTTGGTAGACGAGGGAGCTGAAGAAGAAGAATGATACAGATGTAGAGGGGCAGTACAAGGCAGTCAGCTGGAAAGTCAAGAAAAGCATGAAAAAAGCAAAAGAAAACTGAGTAAAAGAACAGTTCCAAAACATTGAGGGAACTAGAAACGGAATGACAGCAGAAAAGCATGCCAACTGGTCCAAGATCTAACAAGTACAAAACAACAGCAAGTTAATTTCTTACAGGACAAAGCTGGAAATTGCCTCACAGAAGCAAAAGACATTTTGAAAAGATGGACAGAATACAGTGCAGTTCTTTACAACCACTGAGCCACAATAGGGCCAGAGGTACTGAACATCCCTCTAGCAACTAACAACAACAACCTCCCTATCCTACATGAAGAAGTAGACATATCAGTGAGATTGCTGAAAAAGAGGAAGTCAGTAGGAGTGGACAACATCCTAGCAGAACTGGTCCAGTAGTGGAAGAAGCAGTGACTAGCACCCTCACAAACATCTGCAACAAGATCTGGCAAACAGGAGAATGGATATCGCTGTGGACCCAATCACTGATCATCACCCTCCCCAAGAAAGGCGACTTGCAACAGTGTCTAAAACCACCGTACAATCGGTCTTATAAGCTATCCAAGCAAAGTCATGTTGAGGATACTGCTGAACAGACTAAAGCCAATGGCTGTAAAGATCACTGCCGAGGAGCAGGCAGGTTTCAGAGCAGCACAACAGAGCAGATCTTCAATCTCAGGATATTGTATGAGAAGTACCTGGAACAACAGCAACATCATTACCACATCTTCATGGATTTCAAGAAGGCATTTGACAGAGTATGGCATGCAGCCTTGTGGGTGACCATGAGACTGTACAATATCTAATCCAATGTCATCACAGTAACAAAGCACCTCTATGACAAGGCCACCAGTGCAGTATACTTCAATGGCAGCATAGGGAACTGGTTCAGGACGACAGTTGGAATCAGACATGGATGTCTTTCTCTCCCACACTATTCAGCATCTTTCTGGAGAGAATCATGGCTGACTCGCTTGAAAAGCATGAAGGGACAGTCAGCATTGGAGGCAGAACAGTCACCAACTTATGTTTTGCCAATAACATCGATGGACTAGCTGGAAATGAGCAAGAACTAGCTAGCTTATTAGAGAGGCTTTACAAAACCTCTGCAGCCTATGGCATGGATATCTGCAGAGAAGACCATACTGATTTCCAACAACACCAAGGGCATCAGGGTTTAAGGTACAAAGCTAGAAACAGTCCACGGCTTCAAATATTTGGGGGCAGTTATAACAGATGAAGGATCGAAGCTTGAAGTATTCTTCAGGATAGTGCAGACAAAAGCGGCACTGACAAAACTGAAGCCCATTAGGAATGACAAGAACATCACACTCAGTTAAAAGGTCAGACTAATCCATTCACTGGTGATCTCCATATTTCTCTATGCCTGTAAATCATGGACCATAACAGCTCACCTAAAGAGAAGGATACAGGCCACAGAGATGAGATGCTTCTGAAAGATCCTTGGGATCTCATACACCAATAATGAAATACAACAAAGGATAAGACAAGCCTTTGTGCCTCACAAAGACCTGACCACAGTGAAGAAATGCAAACTGCAGTAGTATGGGCATGTCTCACGATCATCAGGACTTGCCAAGACAATCCTGCCAGGCACTGTACAAGGAAGAAGAAACAGGCAGGCAGAGAAAGAGATGGGAAGACAGCATTCAAAAGTAAACAGATTTGACATTGAGCGACTGAGTGAGAAAGATGGAAAATCTAGAGGAATTGAGGAAGCTGGTTTTTCGGTCTTGTGTGGTGCCCCAACAGTCTACCAGACTATGAGATTAGTGATGATGATGATGATGATGATAATGATGACAAACAAAATGATGAATGTTTTGTGATGACAGAACTCTCAGCAATAAATAATAAAGATGAAGTGAAACAGATATGTTCTTGATGAGTCAGATCAGAAATCCTCATGATAGACAATTCAGATTTTCATTCTTTACATTGACAGTTGTTGTAGTTCAGTCTTGACTTGAACAAAATGAAATAAAGAAAATAATAATAGTTTTCTTTTTATACATGCACAAAAGATTGTCCACACAGAAGAGTGTGGTATATTTTGCAGCAGTAAGATTTGAGTTTTCATTAATGAGTCCTTTTTGTTTTGTACATGATGACTTCTCAAAAATAGAAAAGAAATTTCATGTATCATTTCTCTTTGAAAAAATGTTATATTTTGTGCAAAAATTACTTGAAGTACAGTATTTAATTTACATGGAAAAGGCAATTTGTTTTCTTCTGGATTTTATATAATACACAGGGTTGTTATTATATAGCATGTATTTTTTTGTGTGCAGGATCTTCAGAATACCCTGCAGTTGACAGTGCCTGACCATGAGGAGTCCCAAGGTCACAAACAGTACACATTTGAACAACTGCAAGATCTACAGAGTCGTCTGATGTTGGTGGCAGGGAAGGCAGAGCAGGGGAAGGATGATGTAGATAGGTTTATGTTGGTTAGTAAAGAAATGTTTATTAATTAATTTAAAAATATATTTTGTTTTTTGAAACAATTGGATTTGATGTACAAGACAAGGGTGTATTTTACTTTAATTATTTATTAGAGCATGAATAAATGTTTGAGGTATTTTCAATGCATGAAATGTGGCAAAAAATAGTTCCAAGGTGTATGATTTAAATCTGTTATCATCTTGTATGTGGTGTGTATTTATTTATGTCTGTCCATTTGTTTGCCATTTTCATTCTACATGACAACTTGAATTGTCCATCATCCACAGGTAAGAGGCTTTGTGGATGGCTTTCAGTTTCGATAAAAAATAATGCTATTGATTTTAGGGTAAAATTGCTGAAAGGTCATGGTTGCTCTGATAAAGACGGTAAAAGGTTTTTGGACATGTAAATTTGCATGTAAATTGGTATGGAAAAGAAACTGGATTTTTTGCTATGGATAGCACAACAAAGACAAGCAGGGGAGTGAATTTAATGCATTATTTATTCTTTATATATTTGCAGCTTTTTGACAACATTAATCTCAGTATTGCAGGATGTAAAACCAAGTACCTAACTGTCATGCTAATTTGTAGTCTGATAACTCACCCATTCTGGAACTGTGTTCAGTGTGTGATTTATATTTGCTGAATATTGATATATATTGTAGCAGACATTTTATGTTTTGAGACACAAAATGCCTAAATTACAGTTACCTTGACAACAGTGAATTGCTAATTTACAGGTGATATGAAATATGTGATGCCCATATAACAGATACCTGATAGACTGGCATATTAATTTACAAGTGATACAGGACATGCAATGCCCATATGACTGGTACCTGACAGCAATAGCACACTAATTTACAAGTGATAAAAATCATTTAATGCCCATATGACTCGTACCTAACAGCAATGTCTTACTAGGTTACAAGCAATATTGGAACATGCAGTGCCCATATGACAGGTGCCTGGCAGCAATGGCATATTTTTAAAATAATATGGGACATGTAATACCTAAATGACTGGTGCCTTGCAGCAATGGCATAATATTTTTAAAATGATATGGGACATGTAATACCTAAATGACTGGTGGTGCCTGGCAGCAATGGCATAATATTTTAAAAATGATATGGGACATGTAATGCGAAAATGACTGGTGCCTGGCAGCAATGGCATAATATTTTAAAAATGATATGGGACATGTAATGCCAAAATGACTGGTGCCTGGCAGCAATGGCATAATATTTTAAATAAGATATGGGACATTATGCCTAAATGACTGGTGCCTTGCAGCAATGACATAATATTTTAAAAATGATGTGGGACATGTAATGCCTAAATGACTGTTACCTTGATAACAATGATTTTAGTTTACAAATTGGTCACAAAATGCACAAATGACTGTACCTTGACAGTAATGACTCACAAATTTTCAAGTGGAATTATGGTATATTGATAATGTTGAATCACTGGCAATCAAGAAATCTCAATAGTCCTAAATACAGCAGCATAAAAAGAATGTCACTACAGTAGTCCCCCTCTTATACGGCCACCCTTCTGCACCAGGAAAGTGGCCTTATAAGGCAGGTGGCCTTTCCAGAGGAAGACTAAATTTTTTGTGAAAAGTATATTACGTAGTAAGAAAGCTTCATTTTTCAAAGCATTTAATATCTTCGTTTAAAAGCAACATTAAATGTTGAATGGTTCTTGTGCTATAATAGTTGACTTATTTCAACTGAATATGCATTAATAGCTCTTATTCTTGGCTTAAGCGTGATATGCGAGCGGGTGTTGTCATGCACATTGCAGAACCATTCAAAAACGTCATTTGAATCTTGGTATATACGCAATTCTCTTTCCATTTGCTCCATTTTCCCACTGCTGCTAAATAACTTATTGGTTACGATATTATTTTTTCGAGTCTCTTCAACATAAAATTGTTTTATTCGAGTCTTTCCTACCTAAATTTGTTTGACCAGTCCCTCTCCCCACATCTCCCGATATCGTAGACTATAATAACCGACGTTTTCAGAAATAATAATCTTCGTTTACATGACGACATGTTAATGATTGGTAATGAGTTATTCCAATGTGGCTAACTGTATGCGATTTAATTATGCAGACAACACATTTGTTGAGCAGACAAAATGCTTTCTTCATAAAGAAGCCACAAGTTGTGTTGTCACATGATTTTTCGGTCTTTGTCTAGTATCCTGTTTCTATTTTTAGCCAATGCTGACCGTGTGATCTTGACATGACGTCCAGTTATAATCATCAATGTTGCAACTATGAGACTGATAAAACATTTTTTTTCCTGCATTTAAACCAGATACCGTATATTTTTAAAGGCAGCGATTGTCACGTGATTCATTAGTTGCAGGCTGGTGCCCTATTGTTTTTATATTTTTTTTTTTTACTCTAAGTGCAAAAAACGGCTTGGATATGTATGCCGATTTGATCTGAACAATAGCACATAGCGGCCGTTAGGATTTATAAACTTTACAATTGTTGTGTAATAGCCATTAATTATATAAGTTCAACATCTTGCAAAGGAAGGCCATAAAGGCTATCAAACCATTTTCCGCGCAGACTTTTGTATTGTACATCAATATTGCCACTTCTCCGATGTTACTACTATTGATAAGTGTAATCTTAACAATTATCAGTGGATAAACCAGACATCTTTTGATAACATACAGTAAGGATATATGGATTACCTTTATGTATGGATTAAAATTTGAGACTTTCTCAGCTTTATGGAATAAATGTGGCTTCTTGTGAGGTGTAAAGGATATAATATTAACCTTAGTAGTACATGTAGAACACTTTTTTTAAGAACGAAAACCTGACATTGGGAAACAGAAATCGGATTACTTAACACAATTAGAAAAAAAAAATGTTCTAGATACATATTACAAAAAAAATGCAACCGCTTGTGAGGGGTAAATTTTATGTGTTTGCAAAAATATGCTGGCCACTGGTTGCGTTAGCCAGGTGGCCTTTCGTGAGGGGGTAATTTTGAACACAAATTCGTCGGTGCCTTCAGATTCTGACCGTAAGGAGTGGGTGGCCGCTGGTTGGGGGGCCGTTTAAGAGGGAGACTACTGTATGTAATTAAATGTGAGGAGTATACTAGAACATATTGATGAATGAAAAAATATATATTTAGCAGTTCTGGCAATATTACATTTTGGAATACTTTAAGCATGGTATAAACATCATTATGACCATATCAAGTTTGAAATTCTCGAATATAATCGCATAAAGAAAGATCAGTCCACAAAGTGGGTAGGAGGCATTGCATATTATGCTGTATCAAATATAGAATATAGAAAGGTATAATCTTCATTCTAATACCCTCAAGGACATGTGTATCCAAATCATCTTGGATAATACAAAACCAGTTCTAAATGTTTAATGTGAGTAGAAAGTCTATTTTAATTGATTATATTTTATTACTACATCTCTCCCCTTTTAGATAATAACAATCTGCTTTAATGTATCATAAATGATGCTGAAGTTAAAGAGTTTGGGATTAGGCACACATATTGTTAAGACCTGTAGCAATCATTTATTCTGTAACATTTGTTAAAACGTTAAAGCAAGACAGTATGAAGTTCTTTTGTTAAAATTGATTAATTTGTTTGGTTGGCTTCTGACAAAGTATTGGTTGCTATTGGGATGAGTGTAATGATAGCTAGAATAACTTTGATAATGGTTGCCTTGCTACAGACTTCTGTTATTGTCTTTCAAACTCTTCTTTTTACTCAATATAGGTATTTGACAGTGTAGCAAGACTTGCCAATGTCTTCATTAAACTGAACTCAGCTGGGTGTGTCCTTTTCAAACATTGGCAAACAAAGTTTCTATGTGATCCCAAACGCCCTGTTTGTACCTTTATTGAGTTTGGCCAGGGAACCAAACCTTTAAAGGGAAGACGGACCAAAAATGACGATGTCACTGCAGTCATACCAAAAATAGCAAGATTTATGGAAAATTGTTTGGATAAATGGATTGGCCATATCAACCAAAAGAGATCAGAATATTTGGAATTGAACTATTTTACAACTGACCAGTTGGTTATTTTACAACAAGAACTGGTGAAAGTTGGTTCAAGCCAAAGTCTAGATATCAAGATCTACCCCCTTTTGTCAGCTGTGAAGGAAAATTGCACATATGAAGATCTGGTAGATGCCATGAAGAAGGCTTCGAAAGATGTAGAGGTAGTACAGATGGAGGTAGATGAAGAAGTTAAGGAGATAAAGGTGGATGAGGAGGTTGCATCAGAGGAAACGAAGGAGAAAGAAGAACAAAATTTCATTAAGGAGATGATGCAGGCAGGATATTCAAAGACGCTTGCAGAATCAGCTCTTTTGCATGTGAAACCTGATGAGATTACTGAGGGTAAGTCTTGTCAGTCTGTTGAAACAAATGACAAAACATGTTACATTACAAAATTCTCTCTCTCTCACTCACTCTCATGTGTGCGTGTGTGGTGAATTTTTTAATTTTTTCTTAACAACTAGTGGCAGGGTTCTGTAATTTTTTCCAGTTAGGATGTAGAATAAGCCTGACTTAAATGGCCTGTCCAGAACAATCATACAGGGCACAGTGAAAAGAAAGAGAATTCAAGGCAGACAGAAGAAGAGATAGGAAGATATCAAAGAGTAACAGGCCAATCTGTGGTGGAGAAGAGGGTAAAATGGAAAGAGATTGTCACAAAGTCATCATTAGCATCACTGTAACCATTCAGGTTACAGGATAAATGAAAATTGAATGATGATATAGTATAAGATGTCTTCTAGTTTGGATTCCAGTCAATCCAATCTTCCATAAAGAACCTGATATTCTTATTACTAACATGCACTGGAATGTTGCTGGTGTTACAATACCACAGTCATCAGCTGTTTTTAAATGTGTTCACAAACCTTTGATTGTGCTTGCACCAATATTATCAGGAAATGGTAAAAGTTACTTTGAAACTTAAATGCCAGTCCGACTACTAACACCTTGAAAAACTGTGTTTATTCATAGATGTAATCATTAAAGAGTTAGTTTGAAGTTGGTCATTGAACTCATCCACTTCCTCCTCATCATGCTCAGATGTTGTAGCATGAACCACTGTTATGGTGATGTTAAAGGGATATGCCTTTATGCAGATGGTAATCATTCTGTAAGACACTGGTCAACAACCCATTACTACACTCACAATGTCCTTATGTACCTTATATAAATCGGACTACATGCTCATGCATGTCTTCATGTCCACTGGAGTAAATGCTGTGTCCTTCAGCTGTTGATCTTCCATAATTCTTCCAGAGCAGTTCAATGAGTCCAAGGATGTACCATTGGTATCATCTCAAGTTTCCCAGCTTGTCTTAATGTACTGACATTCCACATTCCAAATATGTCCTAATGTACTGACATTCCACATTCCAAATATGTCTTAATGTACTGACATTCCACATTCCAAATATGTCCTAATGTACTGACATTCCACATTCCAAATATGTCTTAATGTACTGACATTCCACATTCCAAATATGTCTTAATGAACTGACATTCCACATTCCAAATATGTCTTAATGTACTGACATTCCACATTCCAAATATGTCTTAATGTACTGACATTCCACATTCCAACTATGTTTTAATGTACTGACATTCCACATTCCAACTATATCTTAATGTACTGACATTCCACATTCCGAATATGTCTTAATGTGCTGACATTCCACATTCCAAAATGTCTTAATGTACTGACATTCCACATTCCAAATATGTCTTAATGTGCTGACATTCCACATTCCAAATGTCTTAATGTACTGACATTCCACATTCCAACTATGTCTTAATGTACTGACATTCCACATTCCAAATATGTCTTAATGTACTGACATTCCACATTCCAACTATGTCTTAATGTACTGACATTTCACATTCCAAATATGTCCTAATGTACTCACATTCCACATTCCAAATATGTCTTAATGTACTGACATTCCACATTCCAAATATGTCCTAATGTACTGACATTCCACATTCCAAATATGTCTTAATGTACTGACATTCCACATTCCAAATATGTCTTAATGAACTGACATTCCACATTCCAAATATGTCTTAATGTACTGACATTCCACATTCCAAATATGTCTTAATGTACTGACATTCCACATTCCAACTATGTTTTAATGTACTGACATTCCACATTCCAACTATATCTTAATGTACTGACATTCCACATTCCGAATATGTCTTAATGTGCTGACATTCCACATTCCAAAATGTCTTAATGTACTGACATTCCACATTCCAAATATGTCTTAATGTGCTGACATTCCACATTCCAAATGTCTTAATGTACTGACATTCCACATTCCAACTATGTCTTAATGTACTGACATTCCACATTCCAACTATGTCTTAATGTACTGACATTCCACATTCCAACTATGTCTTAATGTACTGACATTCCACATTCCAAATATGTCTTAATGTACTGACATTCCACATTCCAAATATGTCCTAATGTACGGACATTCCACATTCCAACTATGTTATTTCTTGCTCATATATTGGTGGTAGTTGCACCAATAGCATATTTATCACCTCTGTCCTGGTGTCCAGTAGATGGCATGGTTATGGTCTAGTTGGACCTAAATGATGCCAATCTTACATCCATCATGGCCACTAATACGGCCATCTTAAAACTGTTATTATCACTACTTCTTCTGAATGGTCATATTGATGTGGGGATTTCACCAATGTAATATCTTATTGGTCCTAAATGAAAATTGTGCCTATCTTTTATCCAGTATGTTAACTATGATAGCCAGCTATCTTATCACTACTCCTATATATGGTTATGCTGTCATGTGTTTTTCACCAAAATACTTCCTATGATGTCTGGTTGGTTTAAAATAAAAATCATCTTTCATCCATTGTGGCTACCATGATGACCATCTTGAAAATCTTGTTTTAGCATAAAAACATCTGAGATACTGCACATACTGTTTTTATTGTTGAAATCCACTGCTTTTAAAAATTACAGATTGAAAAAGAAATTGACCCCCACATCCTGCCAGAAAAAAAAACACACCACAAAAATGATAGATTTACATGTTCAGTCTACACAGTACCAAAACCTGCTTGACTAATGAGGACTGGAACTGTTACAGCAGTACAATGACTGGTGTAATAATGCATGGTTAAGTAATTAGGTTAAAAAGGCTAACGTGCACATAAGCTCTTAATGGATGACCTCATTGTTGTAATCTGGAGAGTTTAAGGTCAAATTCAGATGTTTTTCAGGGTGTTATAAGTAAAAAAAGTTTTTTTTTAAATATGCCTTTGAGCCTTTGATTAGCTGACATTTGGTGAGATGAAAAAAGGAAAGTCTGACCAAATAATTCTTTGGGTAGAAACACATAATAAGTAATTTTTAAATTTTTGCCTTCAGATGTTATTGTGTTGTTCAAGTTCTTTAATGACTATTTCAGGGCAACTTTTATATTTCTTTTTTTAAAATTCTTTTCAAAATGCAAAAATGTGTGCTTTCTCCCAGTTCTAAAGAAAATATTGGCTCTGAACTATTAGAATGGGAATGCATCATAAGACATTTTTGTCACCTCTCTTCTGAAAACTGTTAAGTTGATTGCACTGTAGCTTCCCTCTTTTTTGCTGTCTTTCTTTGTTGGTTGGTCAGTCCACCTGTTATTTTCATCTGCCTGCCAAAATGTGGAGTGTCATATTGTCATGTCCATCTTTATATCCATCAGTCTCTTACAAATTTTGTTTCTGCACAATAACTATAGTTGTGGGTGTTCTTTTAATGCCAATTTACATCTAAACTTATCACCACCAGATAAAATTTGTTACCTTATGCTGAAATTAAGACAGTTCACAGATACCAATGCAAGACAGTTTGTTGCATTTACACAGTGACATCAGATTCATTGTATTTTATAGCAGGGTTGTCATTTTCTTTGGAAGGTGTACATTGTCCGATTCCTTGTCAGATGTCATTGTGGTACAAGTTATCTTTTATAGCTTTAATACTAATTGTTTGTCAGATGTACTTGTGATACAAGTTATCTTTTATAGCATTGATACTAATTGTTTGTCAGATGTACTTGTGGTACAAGTTATCTTTTATAGCATTGATACTAATTGTCAGATGTACTTGTGATACAAGTTATCTTTTATAGCATTGATACTAATTGTTTGTCAGATGTACTTGTGGTACAAGTTGTCTTTTATAGCATTGATACTAATTGTTTGTCAGATGTACTTGTGATACAAGTTATCTTTTATAGCATTGATACTAATTGTTTGTCAGATGTACTTGTGGTACAAGTTATCTTTTATAGCATTGATACTAATTGTTTGTCAGATGTACTTGTGATACAAGTTATCTTTTATAGCATTGATACTAATTGTTTGTCAGATGTACTTGTGTTACAAGCTGGTGGCTCACATTAAAGAAAAGTCAGCAGCAGCATCATTATAATATATGTGATTAAAACAACTGTTCCTTTCTTACATCACTGACAGGCATAATTTGGTGTTCTGATCATCTGGAGGAAGAGGATATATATAAAGAAGACACAGAGATGGGAGATGGAAACCAACCAGATGAACAGGCCATACCTTACAAAGGCTGGAAAAAATCAGACCAGTCTGTCATGTCCATAACAGCATTCATCTTAAACAGACTTGAGGTGGCAAAGGGGTATAGAAACGTTTTACTTTTTCTGTGGTTTTAATAAAACTATTCTTGATTTTGTCATGAGGTGGCTAGATTTTGATAATGCTTTAGGTATTATTCATTTATATACCAAAACCAATAGCAGCAGTGTTATTAACATTTGAAGTAAGAGTGGATTGGAAGAAAAGGAACCTGGTAACCTAGCTTAAATTCATTAGTGAAGAGAAGGCATAGAAATATGAAATTATTTCATTAGAGGCTTGTCTTTTTTGATATGACTAGCTAATACCTATTCTCCTTTGTGAAATATTTTCAAATATTTAAAAAAAATATGGCCAAAAGTGACAATAATATGCAGTGTCTTACTGGGTTACCTTAATTTAACATATTAGCCCATACCCAGTATTCTATTTGCCAATGAGACCTGGATGCAAGATTATTGTACTCTGATATGACAGAATTACCAGTGATTCCACTAGCAACATATTTTCTCATGGGAACTGGACACAGGATTATTGGACACTGATGTAAGTTACCAGTGATGCCTCTAAAAACAGGTCCAGTAAATAACAAAAAAGTTTAAATTTATCTAAAATGGCAAAAGTGATTTAATAAGGAAAATTGTTACAAATTTGTTATTTGTTACATAATACTTAAAACATGAAGAAATTTCCATTCGGTCATACTGCTTTAATTAGTGAGGATTTTGATAATGTCCTCATAGTACAGCCTTGTTTAAACTTGTCACATCCCTAGCTGTAAGGTAACCAATCAAAAAGTAAGTTTTCCATTTTTAAATAGGCTACAAACATAATAATAGAGGTGTAGTAATCAGTCGTATTAGGCACAAAAGATGAGTTTTTCCTATTGCACTGGTTTTACAATTAGTTTGGTAGGTAGATATTTTTTCTTTAAATAAAAAAATATATATAATATAATGATTACAATATATAATGCACTAAATGCTTCAAGTATTGGACAAATTTGGTGCAGCTAAATACACAAATTAATTTTTCTTGGGGGGGAAAAAGTGCTAGGGCTAGCACCAAAATATAGGGGCTGACTGGAAACCTTTTTTGGGCCTTTTTGTTTAAGTTGATTTGTTGATCACATACAAAATGTTAACAATTATTAATAACATCAGTTAGTTGGCACATTAACTAAGTCATATACGATTAAGAGATGTTTTGGTTTCTTCACTCAAAAGATCTTAGTTACAAATACATAAATATATTTTCAAATATTGCACAGGGACATTGATGTAGATCCATTAATTGAAGATTTGGAAAAACTTTGGGAAGAGTTTTTGACTTCAGTATCCTCCAGTGTGACTGACTATCTTAGTGTTGAACACCTTGGACTCATTGTAAGAAGACTGGCGGATAAAGGTAAGCATCCATTGCCTATTGGTTGATTTCTATATGAAATAAAACAATAGAAAGAATTACCTATGTACTGATAGAGAACATGGCAGCTGACTGAGTACAAGACAGCAGTACCCATTTAATATTGCAAATAAATTCAAATTTTGCTATAATGCATTTATTCACAATTAGCTTCAGTTGCACCACATTTATTGCTTCATCACTGTATCCTAAACTTTAGTTTCAGAATCAATTCTATTTCACTTTGTATAGCCATGCTTAAAGTAGATTTACATAAAGTGCACAGAGCACATGTACAATCAGGTGTATAGTCTTTAAAAACCAGAACATCATATGGAATAGCTTGTTGTCCTTCATCGGATTTTGTCTGATATCCAACATCCATTAGTCTATTATTGCAAGTTTTTTTTTATGGTTTTGTTGCCATTAATCCATTTAATCTACTTGGGGGACTGCCATGAAACTTTACACACAGGTTCACCCTATGGTCAATTTGGTTCTTGATGAAAATGATACTGCTCATACATTCAGTATGATCTGAACAGTGGTCATCTGAAAAATCTTCTTATCTCTGCCTCTCCTAAATAGAGAATCATATCAAAATGGCTAGTTGGTCTTAAATGAAAATGGTGCCAGTCTGACATCCAACATGGAAACCATGCCAGTTATTATGAAAATCTTGTTATCAAGTGGATGATCATATCAACATAAAGTGTTCACTAAGTGACTTTTTATGAGGACTGTTAGCCCTAATGAAAATGGCGCTGATCTGGAGTCTAATATCACTGCCACAATGGCCATCACGACAATCTTCTTATTATTACTCTACACTGATGGTCGTATGGACATGGGGTTGTGATGTCTAGGTGGCCCTAAATAAAAATGATCAAGTCCATTATGGCCATCATAGTAATCATCTTGAAAATTTTATGACAACAACTCTTAGACTACCTGAACAGAAAGTTCTATTGATGTGGGGGTTTTTACAAGAGATTTTTTCTAATGTCCATTTGGTCTGCTGATCTGACAACCAGTATGAACACCACATGGTAGCCATCTTGGTATCACTATCTGAATGGATGGACATATCAACATGAAATTCTTACTAAAAGATTGCTTATCATGTCTGCTTGGTCTGTAATGAAAGTGGTGCTGATCTGACATCTAATATGACCACAATGGCAGCCTTCTAGAAAATATTTTTTTTTTACTCCTTCTGTACTGTAAGCCATATTGATATGGGGTTTTCACCAAAAGACATTTTATAATGTCTGCTTGGTCCAGAATTAAAATGGGGTCTAACATAACTGCCACAGTGGCCAGGTTGAAAATCTTGTTATTGCTTCTTCTCTGAATAAATGGTCATATCGTATTGTTTTCACTCTGATTTAATCTACTTCAGTTTAGGGGAAAGTCATTTTGATGTGGGTTTTTCATCAGAATAGTTCTTTTGGTGTCTGCTTGGTCCTGAATGAAAATGACTGACCCTCAATATAGTCCCTATTGTGGCTGTTGTGAAATTATTTTTATCTTTACTCCCAGATGGATGGCTATCTCAGGCATGGGGTTCTCATCAGTAGACATGGTACTTAATTGGTCCTCAATGTAAATGCTGCCAGTTGTAGATCCAGTATGGCTTCCAGTGTGGCTGTAATAATAATTCTTGTTTCTACTACTTTGCCCTGAAAGGGCCTCTGGTGACTGAGGTCTACAACACTCACATATGGGTGAAGTCTCGGGCTCAACCAATGTGGGTACATGAGAAAGCACACCAGTAGCTTCTCATGGGTCATTGGTTGTTCACATTCTTGTTTTTTCTTTCTTGGTTCTTCCACCACCAGTTATGCAAGCTGCCATGTGTAGCTTATTGTGTGCTGACAAATGGCATTCAACCCCACAACAACTCTCCATGGATGGATAATCATTATGACATTGAGTTTTCTCCAAAAGACTTCAAATAACATCTACTGTGTCCTAAATGAAAATGGTGCCAATCTAACATAACAGTATGTCCACCACAGCAGCTAATTTGGAATCCTGTTATCGCTGAATGGTATCATAGATGGTTTCAGCACTCAGTAGTTAAAATGAAGGAGTGGTCTTAAATTCCTGGAAAATCTTTTTGCCGAATGGAAAATCAGCCTCTAGGAGTGGCTCATGTTTCATTTTGCCATGACTCAAAACCAGAAATATGGAAGTCTTTTATTTTTAAATTTATCCCATAATGGGGTATTATTGTTATTGGTATTATTATTGTTATTATTATTATTAATATTGTTATTATTATTATTATTGTTGTTGTTGTTGTTATTATTGTTGTTGTTGTTATTATTATTATTATTATTAATATTATTATTATTATTATTATTATTATTATTATTATTATTATTATTATTATTATTATTGATTCTGTACTATTATAAGTCTTGAAGTTACAGAATTTCTTTGTGATACTCGATCTAAATGAAAGTTCCTCTTTATTGTGGTGTTTAGTGAACAACCTTGCCTCCTCTGTATTAGCTGTAAGGTATTTCCTTCTTTCACTGCATTTACATTGTACACTTAATGCTGGCTGTTGAGGTTCTGTTTTTATTGTACATTGTATGATTCTATGGTCTTAAACTAAGCAACAGAAAGAAATTAAACCCAAAAGTTTAGTAAAATCAACAAAAAAATTATTTGTCAGAGTTGCAAAGTAAACGTTTAATAGGAACTTACATTATTATGAATTATATTCCAAATAATTTTAACAGCTCTTTGAGATGTCCAAAAGTATAGTGTTCCAAATAAATTTCAGTATTGAATGTAATCTACTAATGGTGTACTAATGGTCATGAAAAAGTTGATTTACTGATGTCTTGATGAATCTCAATGATATAATTCAGAATGCCTTTGAATGATTTCACAATAGTTTCAAAATAGTGTTTTTAGTCCAAAAAGCTAAAAATCAATGAAAAATGATGAAATTTTGAATGAACTGCAAACTTAAATGTAATGCAAACATAACACAAATAGAATGAAAATGAAGTGCATATTTGGTAAAATTACCAGTTTCAAGCTCTGTAGAGCCAGCTGATTCATGCATTGGGGAATCCAATATTGTACTATTCATGCATTCTCTGTCTCATAATTTCGAGTAGCTTTATCAAGTATTAAAATTTACACAATATTTCTTATTTGGTAACAGCTAAAAAAACAATATTATATTTGATATTTAACTGTGTATGATGTATTAGATCCAGTAACACTTATAGGTTCTTGATGACATGAATTGGTTAAAGATAGGTCTTGTTGAGCTGTGTTGGAAACAATGAAAGGATCAGAATAATTTGACATTGTTGTTTCAGCTAAGTTTAATTAAGTTAGTACCTCATGTAACCAAGCAGAACAGATCTGTACTACATATCTGTAGATAGTTTAAAGCGCATGATTAAAATAATTAACTTCCTCAAAATTATTATTAAGATGAAAATTAATATTGTGTACATAATCCATGTTTAAAAAAACAAACAAAAAGCAACTGAATTATCCATATCCTTCTACATTTAACGGCCAAATACAGCTAAAGCCTTACAGTAATTTTATCATGTTTGTCTGAGTACTAAGAAATTGCATAGAAAACCAGTGAATACATAATATTTCTGAGGTTAAATTTTGATCCACATTTGCCAACTTTTCAGATAGCAGAGAAATCATCCGACCTTTCCCATCAAGTTTTGTGCCAGGAACACCCAATCTGATCCTTTGCCCAAAAGGTAAAACTTGTTTAGAAGAGATTTTAATGTATTGTTTAAAAAATAACATTTATGTCTTATGGAAGTAGGTATTTCATTTTAGCAATATAAGCATTTAGCAAAATATTTATCATTCTGGCTGACAGTAATTTATTATATTAAATAACATATTTTAAAAAACATAGAATGTATGTGTAAGAAATCTAACTATGTAAAGTCAACTTTTTTTTTTTTAGAATTTTTTCATAGTGACATTGGTTTTCACTAAAAAGACTCCTTACAGGATGTAGATGATCTTGTGTAGAATGGTATCAATCAAATGTTCAACAAATCATATCAAGTTGGGATTTTCTTTTATAGACTTAATTATATTTAGTAAATTTTAAATAAAGTTCGTACTTTTCTAATTTCCAGCATGTCTGCCATTATAGCCGTCTTTGAAATCTTCTTACAGAATTAGTTGGTTATAAATGAAAATAATGCCAATCCGATGTTCAAAAATGGGCTGTTTTTGCAGCCATATTGAAAATCAACCAGAAATTACACAAATGATGGCTATCTTGAAAATCGTGTAATTGCTATTTCTGACATGTCTTTAAGGAGATTTCTCATGTCTTACTGTGTTTGGTTGGTCCTGTTTGAAAATGTCCCAGTATGTCATCAAGGATGGGTACAACAGAAGCCTTATTTAAAAATTATTTTATCAATACAATTACTGCTCTTAAACAAAATCATTGTATTTTCACAGAAGCATTTTATATGGTATTTAGACCAAACTGAAAATGGGCATCATAATGGATTCCTTTAAAATTTTGTTCCCTTTTTTATTTGCAATATGTAATTGATTCTTTATTAAAATATTGCATATCTGTCCATGCTTTTGTGAAAAAGACCTATTTGACCTTGGGGTAAAATCATAGGTGATGCATTTTCACATGGGCCAGATATATTATGTTTTGAATATTTCAGTCTGTCCATTCATCTGTAGGTCTTGCTCTATTTTAACACAATACATTGAATTCCTCACCAGATGCCATTATCAGACTTTGTACATGGCTTGCATCTAGGGTGGGAAAGAAGCCTGTTAATTTTGGGTAAAAGTTCATGGTCACTGGACTAAAGGAAGTAAAATTATTTCCATAGAATATTATTGGTTTTCTGTGATGCACTTAGAGTAATGAAGAAGGGTTTGGGAAAAGAAATAAGAGTAAGGTCAATGTGACTTAAAGAATAATAAAATAATTGTTTTTTCATAATAACTTTGTTCAAGGTCATGTACCTTGACCAGGCAGTGTGGAGGGCATGCACTTAAGGTATGGCAGAAATCAGAAGTCAAGTGTTGTGGTGGTTAAAAGGTCAAAGGTTATAGTCTTTGTGATTTGCATGAGGAATATTTTGTAGAAATGGTTTTCACTTGGTGTAGAAAGAAGCCTATTTGGGGGGTGGGGTGAAAATTGTTAAAGACAAAGGATGTAACTGGAAGAAGGCATGATTGCTGCATGCAAATTTCAGTCCATTGGTCAGTATTCTTCTGATTCAGCCATGTTCTATTATGGTCTACAATAAACACAGGGTGGGCATATCATGTGATATTCGCAATACTTCTACTTTGCATGCTAGGGCTTGTGTGCATAATGCCATAAACAAGTACAAATATGTTTGTATCAGTACCTGTTTGGTGGATATATGTGAAGTATTCCATGAACTACATAAATAACTTATGTTTATTGATCTTCTCACAGTGAAATTGATTTGAATTACAAAGGCTTTTCTTGCCACCATGTTAAGTCAAAGATATAAGAAAAAATATTTTTTTTCAAAAACCTGGGATGTTAGAGTTTTTCATAAATATCTGTGTGGCATGAATACTCATTCAAGAAAAGAAAAGAAGAAAATACAACAAAGTTCTGAAGAAAAAAATTTAGCCTGTAGAGCGCCAGTTCCTTCAAAAGACTAGTTTGTCTTCATGTCCTCTTGTATGTTTCTTACTGGTTATTGTTATTTGTAGCTGATGTTCTCTCCACTGTCCTGTCAGTTTACATGATGGATCCCAATCAACCCCTCCCCCAGGCAGATGAGGTTCTGGTGTGTACATCACAGACAACACTTGATCAGGTAAGTCATGAAAAATAATTTAACAAATTTTGTAAAAAATTAAAACTTAAGGTTTTACCTGACTCAGTTATGTAAGTTTTTTTCTTCTGTTATAATGACTTGAAAAACAAAAATGATGCATTTATTACATTTTTGTAAAGTATGCAATAATTGCTGTGTATAATATATTACTATTCATAAAGACCCATATTTAAAGGATATTTTGGTCACATGGTAGAGTCAATATGTTCATAATGACACCTTGAAATTAGATTCATCATTATGTGATATATATATTTTCATTTCATGTGAAAGATAATTAATTTTTTGCTGTCAGAATTAATCATCCGACTGCAAATTATTATTTAGTTAAGATTAATATTACATGCCCAATGGAACTAGACAATACTATTTAATTTATTAGATTTTTGTGTGGGTCTGGTGGATTCATATACACTGCACAGAAGAACAGCATCCATCTTGGCTGATTGCGTGGTCTGTATATTACTTGAAAAATCATCTTAATTCTTGCTTTTTCTTTTACATCCTGTAGATAAGTTCTTCCTGTCCCATGAAATGTGTTTGCTCACAGTATATACCCAGCATTGATTTATTTTTTATGTAGCTGGATGTATTCTGGAGACGGACTATAGCTGACACAAATGGTAAGATACACTGCATGGTCAACAGTGACCTTTTGGACTTTGAGGTCAGTGACCGTGGGGAACGACGATTAGAGCAGTACATGCAGCAAAGAAAACACCTGGGTAAGAATCATTTCAAGGAAAGTTGACTTTTAAATGCTTTGAAGAATTTCTTGAATGGTGAACTTCAACCAGAGTTCATATCATGCAATGTTTTCTGACAGTGGAACATACTCTTGTCAGGTATTCTACTTCCACCATGTGAGACAAATATTTTGAATTGAAGTGCATGAAGAAACTTTATGATGATATACCTCCCTAAAAACTCTTGAGGTTTTGAGAAAATGTGGTTTATATAAAAAATGTTGACCATGTGTTTAAGGATTTTATATGTTACCTTTATTCCATATACATTTTGAGATTTTTACATCTTTTTGTTTTTAAATTTATCTTGTTTTTGATGTTACATTTATTAGAAAAACTTATCTAAAATTTTTTGGCAATTCATTTATATGTTTACTTTACCTTTAGTTGTCACAATATAGATGCTTTTGTTTTGAGGTGCCATAAAACATGACTATCTGCATAGTCTTTTGTAAAACACTACTACTTACATTTATGCATACTTAGAATACACTTCTGTTTGTTATGTAAATGTTTGTATATTTTATGGTTGCCACAAACAATAAATTTGATTCTCACATATCAAAGCAGGTGATATTGATCATTCATTTGTCAGTCCCTTAACACTTGCTTGTTTTTCTTCAACTCTAATTTTTTGAGATATTTTTTTAAAACTTTGCTCAAGTGTATATCTTGCTTTGAAGTTGAATCTTGTACCATAACCATGCCCTTTGCCACATAGTCAAGATCACAGAAAAGCAACCTTTGAAGCACAATCTTTAAACAAATAAATATAGTTTAATTAACTCATATTATGCATCAAGACTATATAATGTATTAAATACTACAGACATGTCTCCTGGTCCGAGTCATAGCAAGTCTAGATGTAATTATATGACTTATATTCTAGCAGAGGTCAAATTTTTAAAAGCCTTTATTGAAGGAGATAACTTGTAAATAATATACAACATATACCATTAGAAATATCAATGTTTCAACAATTAGAAAAATATGACTGGAAATTTTCATTGATTAATAAACCTAGGGTCCACACTAAATGTTCAAAGCAAAAAATCCTCAAGCCTGTCACTAAACTACCTAAACTTGTCCAAAAGCAAGTTCTTTTGGCTTGCATTCAGTTTTATGACATTTCTCACAAACTCCATTTTTTTCAATATTGTGCACTGTAAGAAAGTAAAATGTTACAAAGATGTTTGATGCTTTATATGCAGTTTTGAATAAATCATATCAATATGGGGTTTCAAGAAAATCCATTTTTTATGATGTCTAGTTGGACATAATTGACAAAACTGTGGAATAATCATTGACAGATTTATTGCACTTTACGTTCTTCAGTTAAATGCAGTGTAAGATTTAATGATTGGAAGTAACTGGTCTGCATTTTTTTAGGGCTCACTTTTTGTACATAAATTTCTAAAGATGCACTGACTGAAAAATTTATGTATCCATGATATATTTGTAAGCATTATGCGCTTATTTTTATTATAGATTCATCTCCATCATGGCATAGTGGTGAAATGCAATATAGAGTTTGGATATATTTATATGTGTTATTGATCTTCATTCCTAATGTTTCCTCCCTAATAATAAGCAGATTAGTGCAAATTTACACTGAGACAGTTATATTCATTGTCCTACTGTCCATGCTATTAGGTTGAAGGTCAAAGGCATTGAGAAAGAATTTTGTAGTAGATGGGTACTGTCAAAATTGAACATGTAAGATAATCAAATCTGTTCATTTAATTTATGCATTGGCACATAACATTTCTGAAGATAATTTGGAATGGGCTTATATGTTCTTCTGTGCATAGGTTATATTTTTTTAAAAGCTTGGATGGTCACTTATACTGTGAATTTCAATATTTCATGAACAATTTAAAGTTCTTTTGAATATACATTTTTTGCTTTTCTATTTAAATGACAGTTTCTTGTAATAACAGTATTTGATTGCCACCAGATTGTGTATATAGATTTAGTAGGGAAACTGAAGATCTTTAGCAGTTTATTAATGTTGTCAAAGTTCAGGGTCATGTTGAGTTTTGGGATAGTGACAATATTTGTTATTTAGGACACCATAAACTGAGACTCTGTGAGACCTATTTTTTTGAATAAAATGAATTTTTTGATTTCAGACCTTCAGTACAGACTAGTTGTGGTTTGCAGTACTGAAAATGAGTATAAATCTAGAATCATCACAGCTCTGGACAAATTCAGACGGCCACCACTGCCAATTCCAGATATTCAACATATTACTGACTATATCAGGATAAAACTTCAAGTTAAAGAAGAAAATTCAGCTGCAGCTGTGGACTTTGACAAGTATGCGTGATTTTATGTATGTGCATGCATGCAGATAATTTCCATCAAAGCCTATTTTTTTCTTAAAACTATTAAAGCTTCCACATGCTTTTCATGTGTTCATAAAAGAAAAAGTAACTCATAGCAGACTTGATTAAGTTGTGTGGTTCACTTTTTATCACCTTGACAATGAAGTTTGCATGATATGTGTTTTAGCACAATTGCTTGTGTCTTCATTTGTTGTTCATTCACTTTTTCATTAGTTAACCCTCTCATTATTTTTTTTACTACCTTAATATCTTGGACACTGGACCGTAATATCTTGGACACTGGACCTTAATATCTTGGACTATGGATCTTAATATCTTGGACTATGGACCTTAATATCTTGGACACTGGACCTTAATATCTTGGACACTGGACTTTAATATCTTGGACACTGGACCTTAATATCTTGGACTATGGATCTTAATATCTTGGACTATGGACCTTAATATCTTGGACACTGGACCTTAATATCTTGGACACTGTTTCCCAAATGCTTAGAATGATGCATCTTGAGAGGAGCTTTACTCAGGCTTGGTCACTGTGATCTAATTTGCACACATGGGTGCCTTTTTTATTTTTTTCTCAAAAATGAAATATTGGTCTTCTGAACTTGCTTGATAAGTAAAAAGGTACAAGAGTAAATGTACTACAAATAAAGCAGTTAGATTCTAAGCTGTCTAAAAGTATCAATATATGCTGCCAGCTGTAATATTCTTGAAAATTTGACCTCTAGTTTTCTTGTCAGTGCTGCAGGAATAGAGCCCCACGGCACTGATTATTATATTAGGACATGGCCATCCCACCCTATGCACCCCACCCATCTTGCATAATAGAGTTGACATCTTGTATTATTGAACCACAGCCATAGACCACACCAGTGGATCCTAATCTGTGCCATTTTGTTTTATTAATAAATAAGAATCTTAGTAAAGATACAAATGATAGTAATTACATGTGGACTTAAAATTGCTTTCCATACAATCAGAGAATAAGTCTGCACTGGTGATGTTTTCGGTGATTCTTCATTTCAGTTTCCTGTGACAGGAGAGTTTAAACACTGAGTGCTGTTTTTAGAACTTAAGACAGGACATATGATTGATTGATTGTATGATGGAAATTCAACCTGGCCACAATTTCTAAAGGAAAAATTAAAATATTAATGAAAGAAAGAGAATATGGATTTCCCTTATCATATTTTAATGGGTAAAAAATGGATACCTTTTAACACTCCTTGTTCTGCTTTTAGGTTGTTTTTCATTGTATGCCCAGCTGAGAGGTTTCCCTCAGTCCTTTGCATACATAGCAATCGATGTATATGAACACCATTGCTTAAAAGTTATTCAGAATTATACCAAGCTAGGAATTTTGTGAAATTTTAAACAATTTTCTCTAGCTTCACTGTTTATTATTTATGTATCGTATGTTTTAGAGAAATTTTGATCTTAATTTTTTATTCAAAGACATAGATAGATTTGACGAGTTTTTCATGTAGTTCTTGCAATTTTAGTTTTTTTGTTTGTTATCTCAGTCTGAGCAAAATTCTAAACTTCATATTTCAGATCTAGTGTTCGTGTTGTTAAGTCCTGGCGAGCAGGGGTTGGGAAATCCCTCTATGTTAAAAGAAGTAATGAAAACTTGACACAACAATATCCCCACCATAAAATGACAGATGTTGTGAACATCCCCCTACAGGACATAGAGATAAATGTCTCCCAGGTGACTCAGACTCTTCTAACACACATACTGCCACCAGGGGCCACAACACCACGCATATTTCACCTGGACATTGCACATGAGGTAATGAATACTTAGAAGTCTCTTTAATAATATTATAGGTGTGTGAAACCAGTCTAATATGCATTGTCTTTTCATGACCCTACTGTAAAGCACAGTACTTCATGCTTTGAGGTCCATCTCACTTTTTGTGGGGGTTTTTTTTGTTCTACACAGTAACTTTAATTTTAGAACACGAACCTTGATCAAACCTTACGGATTGCTTACACATAGGCAGGCATGAAATGTATTGATTTTTGTGTCAAAGGTCAAGTTCAAGGTTTCTTTAACTCCATGAAGAAAATTGGTTTGCACACAATAACTAAAGTTCTGGAACTCATATTTTGGCTAAATTTACACCTTGAAGAATATTTATTGATGGCTCGTACTAAATGAAAAAAAGAAACCTTTTGATTTTGTGATCAAAAAGCAAAGGTAAAAAGTGGCTGTAAAAAAATCTTTGTTACACACCTCAAAAAGCACCAAACTTTGAGCACAGCTTGCTGATATAGGAAGGAAAGAAGCTTAGTGTCTCTTCAGGATGATTAAAGATCAGGGTTGCTTTGACTCCCTTTAGGTAAGGAAACATATCCTCATGGGTGTAATATCTAGGTCAAAGTCACTTGGACGTATTGGTCATCACTATCCAGAATTAGACTTGCCCAGCTTGTGGCTACACAGATAGCTATCAAAAATGTGGTTGGAAAAAAACACCTTTTAAAGTAATTGTGTTGCAAAAAGTGGTGACATTAAATTGATATCCATTTGTCCATTTATGCATCCCACTCTTATTTCCATTCTCTTACTTTTCAGCCATGTACTTATATATTTATTTCAGGTCCAGGAAGGAGTCGACTTCTTACTCTTCAATCTTCTAATCCTGGGATGCTTGACAGACAGGTCTGGATATGTATGGAGACATTCGCCTAGAGATCTGTACCTGATAGAGACAATACCAATTGTTGAATCAGTTCAAGCAAGAAAGGTATATTTTAATTAAATTTTAGTAATTTTGATAGGTGGTGCCTTGCTTGTAAAATGAACGTCATGTTTGCAGTAGGGAAACTTTATCATAAATGAAATACCTGTGCCACCATTCCGATCTGTTGGGCTTGTGTGCATTTAAGGGAAGGTCGATATAAGTATAACGGTATGTATTTTTTGACGAGTTTCAGAAACATTCTATCTGATAATTAAATGCAGAACTTGACAAGATTTTTAGAGATGCTGCCAGGGCATACAAGTGAGTCAATAATACATTATTCTTGTGAATTTGCACAATTTGCACAAATCAATTTCAAGTTGTGCATATAAAAAAATACTCTGCACGGACAGTATACAGCTTTTATTTAACTGTTAACCCTTAATATGCTTGTTGTGACATAAATCCCCCTTAAAGTGCTTGTTATGACATAAATTCTCCTTAAAGTGCTTGTTGTGACATAAATCCCCCATAAAGTGCTTGTTGTGACATAAATCCCCCATAAAGTGCTTGTTGTGACATAAATCCCCCTTAAAGTGCTTGTTGTGACATAAATCCCCCATAAAGTGCTTGTTGTGACATAAATCCCCCATAAAGTGCTTGTTGTGACATAAATCCCCCATAAAGTGCTTGTTGTTATTAAATCACACTAGACATCTCATAACACTCATCACATGTCATTTAGTTAGGCAATTATCTACACATCTGGGGACTTGACATGAATGGTTAATCAGAATTAGATTAGTACATTGGAACAAACTTTATGTTATAGATTAAACCTTTCATTCAGTTTTAAGGAAGCTTTTATGCTGTTTAAAATATGAGCTACTTAGACATCCCAAAACAGCTTTCTTCCAACATGGTTCATCTTAGATGATGATTTAATTTGGCAAATGCTGCTGATGATAGATGATATTAATGAATTTTGAATTATTTTAGTATATCAGGCATTTGCAGCTGGAGAGTGTTACTGGAAATGCCAGTGACTGTTGCAGGATGGATGAAATCAGAGGGCATGCTGGTCAACCTTTTATTCATCAGTATTTTGAAATTAGTTGTAGAAAAGGCATAATACCAAGCCTAATTAAAACAGGCAATTTAAAAGAAGAGTGTAACTTTCATTTCTTTTCTCAGAGAATTAAGCCTAGAGGGATTTTGTGTTACACAAATATATAGCATATCATGTATTAAGATGAATAAATAAGAATCTGAAAATAAAATAAAAAGCCCTAATATAGCATTTTGTAACAGATATTAAATCTGGCATCGCAAAGTACTTATTCAAGAAAATGAAACATTGTCTGAGCTCATGTTAGTGAAAATTCTTATGGTAGAACATAGATATCCAGTGACAATACTTCTAAGCTGCAGAAAATTGTACATAACTGTAAAGAACAGTTTCCCAGCTTGTGAAACTGGCTAAGCTATGTATATACCCATTCAGACAGCAGACTAAAATGGAGTTCCCAGCACAGATTAAGCACTCAGAAACAGTCAACAGATTAATAAGTATACAACTGAGATAACTTTAGAGAATTTTAATTTCTAACAAGTGGAGCAGGAAGAGAGACAAATATTTAAGTGTTTGGTAAATATTGAACTCTGGTTGATTTCTCTCATTTTTCCCTGTCTCTTTTATTTTGCTTCCTTTTTTGATAACAAGTGGGGAACTCACCCATTTAGATAAAATTCTGGAGGCATCTTTGGATGGGGAAGAAGCCTATCAGTTTGGAGCTAAAACAGGCAAGGTCACTGTTACAAATCTGGATAAAACTTTGTGAATGGTTTGCATTGTTGGTAAGGACTGTTCCATTAAGACACACATGGGACCCAGGGAAGGAACTTTTAAAGTGGGGTACTGACCCATAGGTGCAGTTTAAAATTTTCTTATCATTTTAATACAAATTCTGTGAAATCAAAGAACCCAGGCAAATAAGTTTATAAACTGCCTTCCCTGGGTACCATGTATGTTTAAATGGAACAGACCTAAGGAAGAAGTATGGTAATTTTGAGGTCAAAAGATCAGTCACTGTGACTGAAAGAAGAAAAATGGTTTTTGTGCAGTGATAATAATTTTATGCGACATAATTTTATACTTAGTGTGAGGAAGAATACTATCAATTTTGGATTCAAAAGGTCAGATGGCAAGGTTGCTATAATTGAAAAAAGAAAAATGGCTTCTGCACCAAGAATCTAGTTCCAGATCACAGACCATGACCAAACTGTGCATTGGTTTCACTTGGGATAAGAAATAAACAGATGGTTTGGGGATGCTCAAGGTCACTATGACTTAAAACAGAAAAATGATTTCTTCAAAATAAGATTAGTTCTATGTGTATCACAGACTGGATCAAACTTTGTTTATAGCTGCACATGGGATAATGTACAGGTTAAAGTCACTGTGATTGTAATGCCCAACAAATTTCTGCAGAAAATTGCAGTTCCTGACTACATTACTTTTAACAATGTTTGTTGATGATTTACACTTTAGTCTGTGGTCAAAAGGTCATAAGTCAAAGTTGCCGTGAATTACTTAAATGGGTTATGCGGTGTTAAATTAAATCTCTTGACTAATATTTATTGATGACTTGAATTGAAGGTATCAAAAAAACCCTTATTAATCATCTTGATTAGTCTGTTAATGGTTTCTGCATAGAAAGTTTAGTTCAAGACCTTATGCCTTGATCAGAGGTCTAGATATTGATTATTGTTAGCATCTCCAGAGTTGGCCAGAACTAGCATCTACTTACAAGACTATTAATCTGGGATTAGTCATTTATGGTACTCTTATTTTTAAAAATAATCTCCATTAAGAAGGTCATTTGTTTTTAGTCTCCATTTGGAAAGTGTTTATCAATGGCATGATGATTTTTGAGAAGCAGAAGTTTATTTTCATTTTTTCAGCATGACAGACATGTGCATATTTTACACATTTTCGAGTAAATAAATCTAAATGAAAACAAAGTTAAACAAAAGTAATTGTCTGCTCTAGGCAGATAAATGTTTATATAGGTTGGAGGAAACTTATTGTAAAGTGTGTTGTATATATGTTACGTCTGTGATGGTGATGACAACAGTGACAAAGATGATAAGTGTAACCTTATTATTTTGCCTGCTTCAGCCAATAAAAAGACAAAGTAGAATCCCTTGTATGTCTTGATCAGAGAGGCAGAACTGAGTTAGACTGGAAGCTTTACTGAGTTTCTGGCAGCTTTGTTGATTGTCAGACACAAATATGACAGGATAATCACTGTAGTTGCTAAATTATGCAATAAAATTGGATAAAAATTAATTTTTATGCAGTAAAAATATGCTAACATTTTTAAAAAAATTTAAAACCTCATCCAAGAGCTTCATCATATTGTGTATTTACCATGAACACTAAATCCCATTCGATTCATTATCCATAGTTCAGTCCTAAAAAGTGATGAGGTCATTAATAAGTTTTGAGCACTTATGAACTGCTAGTAAAGCTATGTGACAATAATAAAACATTTTTAGAAAACAGCATTATTAAAGTCATGGATGGAAATGTGTCCAATCCAGCCTTTGTTCCTCGGCCATTTCTTGAACTGTCACATGCTTAGTAATCACTTTGGTTACCAAAGCTAAGAAAAGAATTGGTCTCGTTAATTGGTGTTTACAAAATACCAAATTGTTGCTTTAAAAAACTTTTCCATTAGTTTCAAACCATGGAGTAAAATATCCATTTTATTAAAATTTTTCTTTGAGGTCTTCTAGCATCATATATATGAATGTATGTAATTTTTGTGTGCATGTATGTCAGGGTCTAGAAATTAAAGTGGTTTGATATCTGAAACTGATCTTATTTGGCTACATACTTGTCATATGCTATCAGCACTACCCTGTTTGATCTTCAGTATTTCTTGGTTGTACTATGAATTGGAAAAAATGTAATGTTTACTACATATCAAGCATCTGAAAAGGGTCATAAAGTGCACTGATAGCTAGAGACTTGTAAAATGTTAGTGGATATTGGCAAAGTAAACATACAGACACTGAACAAGAGTCTAATCTTGATTTTAATGAATGAAATGTCTTTCCTCTGCTAAAGCCAGGTATCTACTGCATAGGCTTATTGAATGTTTTAGATGGATTTAAGTATGTATTTGATGAAATCAGGCACAGGGAGTTTGCTGTTAGTACTGTATCATTCGCACTGCAGGAAGGGCAGATATTTCAGTACTAATAAGGATGCCAGGTACAAAAAAACTAAGGATTATGTATATGTTTCTTCCTGTTACAAGAGGTGAGAATCCATCTGACTGCCTTCCCTGCTTGATCAGTAGAAAGAGATTACTGTTTGGAGAAACCTGTTTCCAAGTTACTCACCTAAAGTAAACATTTTCCTGGAAAGGCTAAGATTTTTGATAATGACTATGCAAGAAAAATTGTATGCAAAGCATATTTTGGGAAATCACAAATTCTAGTAAATGGAAATCCATTATTTTCTGATGTTGTTATGCAGTCCTGAGTACAGTATGATCCTACTGATCCTGTAGTCATGAATATAATTTTTAGGTCTAATATGTATGTACTGACTTACTAGCACATCAGCACAATCCAAGTTATATAGTTCAAATTAAAGTTCTAAAAATACCAAGTTATAAGTTTTTGAAATCTTTGGTCATCAGCAGTGCGCAAGAGTTGTGTTGTAGGTCAGTATTCATTAACTCTCTTTACCCCTTGACTTTAATATTTCCAGATGCCAGTTAGTATATGAAAGAAAAATAATTATTCTACTTGTATAAACAGGGAGGCAATACAAGTTATGTCCATCATGTGTTTGACTTCCTACCATTCCTGACCTGCCGATCACCTCAAGAAAGTTTGGATATACTTACCAACAAACCAAAACCAAGAGGTGAGAACATTGCTTAATGCTTTCATAAAATATCTTTAATTTTTACCATAGTCTAGTACCAATAAAGTTTGAGATATATTTTACATATTCAAAGACAGTTTAAAATTGTTTTATTGTCAATATTACAATGTCTACTATTAATGCATTGCTATCTTTTCTTGATACTAGTTCCCAAGTCCAAAGTGAATATTTCCTCTGCCAATTGGAGATCTAGAACAGAAAACAATTATGATTCCATTGTTATTTCTGTATTTTGGAATACTGTCTTCCTTCTCCTTGGACTTCATGTAGTTATCATGTGTGTCTGTGTTCTTGAATAATTTTATCAATTATAGTGGGATCATTCAGAGCTGAATCATTGCAAATGTTGGACAGTATGTGGATTGTGACTGCGTGTTATATACTGCAGTGCTAGTGGGAAGACAGTTCTTGCACATTCATGATAGAACAGTATTTTCTTGGTTGGTTAACATACTGAATGGAAATGGTGCTGATCTGACCTCAAATATGGCTGCCACAATCAATATACTTCTCCTGTATGGATGGTCTTGTCAACATTCACCAAAGTCTTCTATTGCTGTCCAGTTTTTCCTTCCATACAACATGGCTGCCACAAGTGCTTATTTGAAAATCTAATAGCTCAAGACTATCAAGAGATGGTTTCAGTGCTTGTCAGTTCAAATAAGGATATGGTCTCAGATTCCTGAAATTCTCTTCAGACAGTAGAGTGCAAGTATATTTGAGGGATTTATTTAAGTTAAAGGCCATCCATTGTTTTTCTAATGATAATCACTCTATACAAAGCTATGGGAGTCTTACTGTAATTGTGTCTGTCCCACTATCTGTCCATCCACCTGCATTTGGTTTCTGCATGATAGCTTTTTCATGGATTATTTGATTTCAACCAGAGCAGACATGTGGCTTTTATGTTGAAGTGACCTTGGATGACCTTGGTAGTATTATATGAATATTTTCACAGCTTATCTTTTCATTGATAGAGTATAGAAATTTAATTTAATATCTTGCTCATTTGATGAGGACATTGCTAGCATTTTACAGCATCATTTGAGAGAGTTATGACCCTTGATTTACATTCTTGCACACTTTCATTTTAGTAGCATAAATTTACCTGGGATTATTTGATTTCAGCCTTTTAGTGTATTTTGCTTGGTAAGATTATCAGCTTTCTACATCATTGCAAGATGGTGTTAATGGGCCTTGTATGGAAATCTTCCCAAAGTACTGGCTGTTATCCAAGATATAGTTATATTGTTGAGCCTTTTCATGCATGGGTGTTGTCTACCAGAGTTTTAATCCAATATAATGTATGCTTGTAATTATGCTAGGGACAAAATACAAGTTTTTGTGTGAATATGACTGAATACATTTAATGTTTAGGTTAAGCCTAGAACATAGATAATAACCTGCAGAAAGTGTTTGGGTGGTTGGTTCTTAAGACTCTAAAAGTGTTTTATGGTCCCAAGGAAAGTCAGAAAATGTAACCTCATATAAGCATATAAAATTATTAGAAGTTCATATTTTAATTAAAGAAAATACAAAATATATTAATACATTTAGAAAAATAGTATTGTCATTTCTTATCATATTTTTGCATAAACATGTGCATGCACTCTCATAGAAACAGTGCCATCAACTATAAATTACACACAGTTTTTATTTTTATTGGACATTGGAATTAAGTTTTAGCTTGTTGCTGAGTTTTAGCTTTAGTTTATTGGCTGATTAAAAGGTTTTAATTGATATATGACTTGATTTTATTGCCATTCATATTTGCATTCATTAGGGACTGGATGATACTTTTGTGGCCATTCATCTTTGCACTCATTAGGGACTTGATGATACTTTTGTGGCCATTCATCTTTGCACTCATTAGGGACTAGATGATACTTTTGTTGCCATTCATCTTTGCTCTCATTAGGGACTTGATGATACTTTTGTTGCCATTCATCTTTGCACTCATTAGGGACTAGATGATACTTTTGTTGCCATTCATCTTTGCACTCATTAGGGACTTGATGATACTTTTGTTGCCATTCATCTTTGCACTCATTAGGGACTGGATGATACTTTCATCTTTGCACTCATTAGGGACTGGATGATACTGTTGTTGCTGTTTTTTATCTTTGCACTCATTAGGGACTTGATACTTTTGTTGCCATTCATCTTTACATTCATTAGGACTTGATGATACTTTTGTTGCCATTCATCTTTTGAACTCATTAGGGACTGGATGATACAGTTGTTGCTGCCATTCATCTTTGCACTCATTAGGGACTTGATGATACTGTTGTTGCCATTCATCTTTGCACTCATTAAGGACTGGATGATACTTTTGTTGCCATTCATCTTTGCACTCATTAGGGACTTGATGGTACTGTTGTTGCCATTCATTTTTGCACTCATTTGGGACTGGATGACATTGTTATTGCCATTCATCTTTGCTTTCATTAGGGACTGGATGATACTGTTGTTGCCATTAATGTTTGCGCCTATTAGGGACTGCATAATACTGTTGTTCAAACTAACTTGAAGATCTTTAATTTTTTTCTCAGCATTAAAAGTATTTTTTCTGTGTCTGATAGGTGACACTCTAGAATGACCAGTGTTTATATGGTATTTTCTGTCAATTAAAAGTATAATATACTTCTTGGTGCTGAGCCACACAGTGTCAGTCTATATCAGCCAGCTGTTGTTTAGCTTTACTAACTGTTTACATATATATTTATAGAGTTGGTGCAGAGCTGTTAAATTTTAGACCGTCTATTAGGGTTTTGGCTCTCAGTTACAAATCATAAATACAGATCTCCCATCTTTTATTATTTTTATTGAACTGGCTACAAAATGATAGAGATAAGAAATCATCTACTTTATTGTGCATATTCCAAATATTGTAATTTTAATTGCAGATTTCAAACAGGAAGATCCACAGTTTGACCCAATGGAGTTTATGGGACAAACCTTTCAAAGGCCCTACCAGTATTTAAGTCGGCTTGACCAAGGACAAGGAATCAGTGATGTAGATCCTACTGTTCCCTTGGGAACACCAGCAGACTGCTTGAAAGTTCTTCTGAGGTAAGTTGAGAAATATTAGTTTATTATAGCCTGTAAGTATGTAATATTTTGTAGGCTGATAGGGCAGGTTATATATTGGGCAATGCACAATGAGTTCGTGCTTAAATTTTAGCCTGCATCTGCATGTCTTAAATTTTGTAGATAAACATTATAACTTGGCAACTAAGTTTCAAAATGTCAAAATAACTAAAGATAATATTCCCAGGGCAAAATTACCATACAGCCTAATAAAAGGCTAACCTATTATACAACAGTAAGGATGGTTATAATATCAGCTCTACACAAGTGTTAATTGAAGTAAATTTTTATTATTTTTGGGGGGTTTTGTAGACTGCTGTTTTGTAATATATCCAAAAATTGTCCCTATATTGAAACACAGTGTATTTATTGTATAACTACACCTTGTCTATATCAATTTAATTATAACCATGTGCCTCACAATTTTTCTGCCAATCTTTTTTTTTTTAAACAATTATTATTGAGAGTTCAAATACAATAATACCACTCTTATAAAGCTACCCCTTCTACAGATGGCCTTTTAAGATGGGATGCCTTTCTGGAGGGTCATCACGAAGATGTGAGTAATAACTAAATAAAAAGTATTAAAGTCAAAACTAATTTTTAAATGCTTTTTATTTGCTGTTAAAAACCACAGGAATGTTATTAGGTTCTGGACTTAATCTGATAAAACTTTCATTAATGTTATTTTGAATAAGAATGATTTAACATCATTTGTGAAATAAAACTACCTTGTCAATAAATGTGGGTACAAACATAGGCTGTAACTATCCCCCTGTGTCCATTGATTCTATTGATCCATTCGCTGTTATTGAATGTATGTTGGCAATACTTTTCTTAATTTTTCTGAAATCTATTTCTTGGTAGTAATCAAAGGACTCATTTTACTGCATTTTCTTTTCTTTCTGAATGGAGAATGTCTGGCAGCATTTCCCACTATATGCAACAATTTGGCAATCTGTAGTTATCACATGAGATGCTTATTGTTTATAAAGGAAGGGAGATTGTCATGTGATCATCATTTGTTTTTGGTCTGGGATCTGGTTAGGTATATTTCCTAATCTAAAAGAGGTGAAGTTCAAAGGCTAACATACCATTTTACAATCCTATGACTGGATGTCATTCTGACTCCAGCTGAACAATACTGTGCTTCTTAACAGTATGTTTTTGTCATAATTATTATTGCTATTAATAGCCATTAATATTCAAAGTGACAAAACTTAATACCTGAAGAACATACAGAAGGAAAGATTATGAGATTATGTACCTCTTTATATGAATTTAAGTTTATCTTTCAGCGTAATTATTGGGAGAAATGTCAATGTGCTCTGTTGAAAAATTCATTCATTACATCAGTCAGCCGTATAATTAAAAGGAATGCAGAATGAAATGGACAAAGGAAACAGAAGTAGGTACTTAAAGGTAAACGAGGTGATAGAAAATAAAATGAATCAACAAATGAATGAATGAACTTTAAATGTAACAAAAGATGGACAAGTAGGAGAGTTACAAAATATATGAATTTAAAAATGTATGAGAATACATATGAGGTTAATAATTCTTGTCAATGTTGCTAGATGTACACAAAAATGTCAAATCGTTTAGTTTTCTTTTTTAAAATTTTTGAAACCTCTGTCAATATTCCTCAGGTACCAGTTCCTAACAACTGTTTGTGTGTGAGTGAGAGAGAGAGATGAGTGAATGTACTAAGTTTTAGAGTAAGAGAGAAAAAGGAGGAGATAAATAAGTGCAGGTACATAGATGTAGTTTTCTTGATTGTTGCTAAATAGCTAAACAAAATACATGTAATTGGGTAGCATACTCCTACTGCGAGTAATAATACATGTAAATTATTAATAATGATAATACTACTATTAATAATACATGTAAAGTAATAATAATGATAATACTACTATTAATAATACATGTAAAGTAATAATAATGATAATACTGCTATTAATAATACATGTAAAGTAATAATAATGATAATACTGCTATTAATAATACATGTAAAGTAATAATAATGATAATACTGCTATTAATAATACATGTAAAGTAATAATAATGATAAAACTTCTATTAATAATACATGTAAAGTAATAATAATGATAATACTGCTATTAATAATACATGTAAAGTAATAATAATGATAATACTGCTATTAATAATACATGTAAAAAGTAATAATAATGATAATACTGCTATTAATAATACATGTAAAGTAATAATAATGATAATACTGCTATTAATAATACATGTAAAGTAATAATAATGATAATACTTCTAATAGTAATACATGTAAAGTAATAATAATGATAATACTGCTATTAACAATACATGTAAAGTAATAATAATGATAATACTGCTATTAATAATACATGTAAAGTAATAATAATGATAATACTGCTATTAATAATACATGTAAAGTAATAATAATGATAATACTTCTAATAGTAATACATGTAAAGTAATAATAATGATAATACTGCTATTAATAATACATGTAAAGTAATAATAATGATAATACTGCTATTAATAATACATGTAAAGTAATAATAATGATAATACTGCTATTAATAATACATGTAAAGTAATAATAATGATAAAACTTCTATTAATAATACATGTAAAGTAATAATAATGATAATACTGCTATTAATAATACATGTAAAGTAATAATAATGATAATACTGCTATTAATAATACATGTAAAAAGTAATAATAATGATAATACTGCTATTAATAATACATGTAAAGTAATAATAATGATAATACTGCTATTAATAATACATGTAAAGTAATAATAATGATAATACTGCTATTAATAATACATGTAAAGTAATAATAATGATAATACTGCTATTAATAATACATGTAAAAAGTAATAATAATGATAATACTGCTATTAATAATACATGTAAAGTAATAATAATGATAATACTGCTATTAATAATACATGTAAAGTAATAATAATGATAATACTGCTATTAATAATACATGTAAAAAGTAATAATAATGATAATACTGCTATTCATAATACATGTAAAGTAATAATAATGATAATACTTCTAATAATAATAGATGTAAAAAGTAATAATAATGATAATACTGCTATTAATAATACATGTAAAAAGTAATAATAATGATAATACTGCTATTAACAAGACATGTAAAGTAATAATAATGATAATACTGCTATTAATAATACATGTAAAGTAATAATAATGATAAAACTTTTATTAATAATACATGTAAAGTAATAATAATGATAATACTGCTATTAATAATATATGTAAAGTAATAATAATGATAATACTGCTATTAATAATACATGTAAAGTAATAATAATGATAATACTGCTATTAATAATACATGTAAAAAGTAATAATAATGATAATACTGCTATTAATAATACATGTAAAGTAATAATAATGATAATACTGCTATTAATAATACATGTAAAGTAATAATAATGATAATACTGCTATTAATAATACATGTAAAAAGTAATAATAATGATAATACTGCTATTCATAATACATGTAAAGTAATAATAATGATAATACTTCTAATAATAATACATGTAAAAAGTAATAATAATGATAATACTGCTATTAATAATACATGTAAAAAGTAATAATAATGATAATACTGCTATTAACAATACATGTAAAGTAATAATAATGATAATACTGCTATTAATAATACATGTAAAGTAATAATAATGATAAAACTTCTATTAATAATACATGTAAAGTAATAATAATGATAATACTGCTATTAATAATACATGTAAAGTAATAATAATGATAATACTGCTATTAATAATACATGTAAAGTAATAATAATGATAATACTACTATTAATAATGCTAGAGCTATTTGGTTCATAGTCTTGAACCAAGAGCTGTACCTGCTTTCAGATGTCACATGTCTGCAGTCTAGAAAGGCCACTTTTGCCTTTTCCCATGGGTGACTGATTTTGACTCTACCTACCAATATAATCTCATCTGAAGAGGTAATAAAAATAAGTCATTCAGTCAATCATTTGATTATTTTCTTTATCTTAACTAGGCATTGTGGAGTACCTGATCCTTCTTGGGCAGAGCTTCATCATTTTGTTTGGTTCCTCAATTCCCAGCTGAGAGACTTTGAAAGTTCTAGTTTTTGCAGTGCTGCTGCTGCATACTATCTTCCAGGTTTCTCCATATTTGTGCTGAGATTCCTGATCCAGATGTCACGGGTATGATCATTTTACAGGTCAAGAGTTTACCAAACTTGTAACTGCTTTCTGTCGATTAATATGTTTTATTTTAATGTGCAGTTGGTTGATATAAATCTTAATCAAATTATTCACATCTTAGTAATGACAGCAACAAGAACAAGTACAGGAACAAAACTGTTTGGGTCTGTTTATTGACCCTGTATATCTGCATTTTGACAGTGCTTTGTTCATAGGACTGCATCATAAAAAAAAAACTATGGGTCCCACTAGCTACATTATACTTGGTAGGCCCTTAAACAGAAGAACTTAGGTATACAGATAGAAATTCAGGACATGGTGAACTTTTAGAGGCCATAATGTATCTAAATAATGACATGGAATGCTCAAAATCCCCTTTTAAGACCATCATTTTAAAGGTCTGTCATAAATTTGCTTGAAAATCAATGTTTTTTTAAACAAAAGTTATTCTGCACAAAACAATGGTACGAGTACATTTAGGGGCCATAGCTCTTTTAAATGATATTTTGAAATGCTGTAAAATTAAAATAACTGGGGGGGAATCATCATTAAACTGCTGTATTTGGTTGAAATCCAATAAGCCTTGGTAAAATTATTCTGCAGAAACCATCATCCTGAGAACAGACACAGGGACTTAACTTGTCTAAATGATGACAAATTCTGGTGAGCTCTCATCAGTGTATTGCCAAATCCAGCAATTCCCAGTAAAGTTGTCTTTTCAAGACCACATTTTTACTGATGGACTGATAGTACAGTGGACAAATTAATGACTGTAGGGCTTCACCAAATTGATGAGAGAATCCTAGTGAAATTTGGTTACTGCATTCTTCACTGTCTTAGGTTATTAGTTTAAACTGTTGCAGTCATTCTCAGTTATACCATTTTTGTAATAAAGTGGAAATGAACATTCAGCTGTTATTGAGACCATTCATTGTCATTAGATATTTCACTAAAGAGGAAGTGATAACTTAAAACTTTTGAAAACATTGTACAGAGAAGGAAACCAGTTTAATCTGCACTCACTATGGGTGCAGTTTTCTCATATTACAGTATATGTTTTAGAATTGCATTGCAATTTCTCAAATTATATTGTTTTTTTGTAATTAAAAGGACTTCTCAACAAGGTCACTACAGATGAGTGAAGAGTCTCCAACTACCATGATGGAGATAGACAGAAAAATGCAGGAGGAGGAGAACAATGTTCAGGCCGAAGAGGAAGGTCTGGCACAGTACCAGATGAGGCGAACATGGGAGAGCAGGTTGGTCATGTCAGAGTGAAAGTCAATATTAAGCTTGGTCAGTGAAAATAGGGTACTTTTTTAAAGTTGAAATGGTAATTTTAATCTTTGATGGTCAGATGGAGACCTTGATATTTAGATTGTGAGGTAAGTGTTATCTCAGTTGTTAAAATGTGATACTGGTCAAAGAATGTGATTGGCTAGATTGATAGTAACATTGTCAGTTATACTGGCTGCCATATATAGTGTGTGTGGAAAAATGGTGTTGAACCATTACAACAACAATTGCCTTGATAGACTTTTTTATATAATGTTAAATGTTTTTCAAGGGGCTGGAGTTCAAGAAATCTCTGATGAAATTCTTTCATTAGTGATTAGTATACTAATAATCATAACTTTCTAGCCATGTTGATTTTCTAACATAGGTACATCACTTTTCATGATTTTCTTCTGTTTCCTTCACAGCCCTCATCCATATCTCTTCTTTAATCCTGATGGACACACTATCACATTCCTGGGATTTAACATTGACCGTAACACTGGCAATTTGATAGATCAGCAAACTAGACAAGTGCTAGAGACAGCCATCATGCCCATAAATCTGTATGACAGTCTGGTTCGCAACAGAGTGCCTATTCAGGAAGATTTTGATTCCCTCCCAAGGTTTGTCATATAATTTTTTTACTTTTATTTAATGGAAATATTTTGGTAATATATATGAGTTCAGATCATCTTCTGTTTCTTATTTAATCTCTCTTATGTGCAGTTCGTTATGCTTATGGAGACATTGTTTTTCAGAGAATTTAATTTATTATCATTCCAAGAACATTTGTAAATGAAAATGTGTATGGAATGCAGTTCATTGAGTTATTCAGTTCCTGATCATGCCTATTCTGCATTTGTTTGTGTATCAGCACCTTTTACTGCTGCTTATTTTAATCTCATTGGAGGATTGCCATGAAACATTCATCCCAAGGTTTAGTTGGTTTTTTAAATGTTCAAAATAATTCTCAGAATTCCAAGATGGAGGCCATTACAACCATTTTTAAAATCTTGTCATCACTACTACTGAACACATATCAGCATGGAAAGTTTCAGTTGAAAGATTTGTTTTTTGGTTGGTCCTAAATGAACATGGTACTTTTCACCATGGCAACCATCTTTAAAATCTTATTGCTACTCCTCCAGAATGGATAGTTATATTGACACGAGTTTTTCACTAAAAGACTTTTTGGGATATCTTGATTGTCCTATATGTAAGCTGATTTTGCATCCAACAGGGCTACAATGGCGGTCTTCAGCGACGAAAGTCTTATTACTCTTCATCCTGATCTTATTGATATATTCGGTAAAAGATGTCTTATGATATACAGTTGTCGCAAATGAAAATGTTGTGGATCTGATATCCTGTATAATTACCATAACACCATTTTGAAAATCTTATCATTACTAATTCTGAACAAAGGATCATATTGACATCTGTTTTCTCCATAAATGCTTGTGAACCTGGTCTTAAAGGAAAATGCTGTAGATTTGACATCCCCTAACCGTCTTTTAAATCTTGTTATTGTGACTCCTCCTGAGTTTTTATCAGCAAGAGCTTTTCGCGCAATGATGTCTTATGATATCTATATAGTCCTAAATGAAAATGGTGCCATTCTCTTATCTGATGTATCTGCGACAGTAGCCATCTTTAATATCTTGGATGAGTACAGTTATCTGTGCATATTACTGAGGATTTGATTTGCTGAAATTGTCAACACTTTAACAACTAAGTTTATGATCTTATCACACTTGGTTTACTAGCATATTTCATTGTGGTATATAATATTATTAGCAAGATCTGTGCATGATAATGAGGTGTTTTTGCACATCATTGGCTATGTTTTGTAACCACTGTAAAACTATTTCTAACTCAGTTTTAATCAGACTTGGTAAACAGCCTAATATCATCAACTTGGATGATCTTTCGCTTAGCTTTTGGAATGGTCTTTTATCTGTTGTCCATCCATCCATTAGCACAATTTATTTTTGAAGATTGCCACGACATTTTTCATATGCAATCATCTCGTGCTCTACTCTTACATGAAAAGGATGCTGCTTGGACAGCCAATATGGCCACAAGAGCAGCCATCTTGAAAATCTTGTTATGGTTACTCTTCATGAATGGATGGTCACATCAACATATTGGGTTTACTTATAGGACATCTTAGGATGACTAAATGAAATTGATGCTGATCTGACATGTCGACTTAAACTGTGGCCATCTTGAAAATCTTATTATTGCTCTTTCAGCTAATCAAAAAGCCATATTGGCATGGGGTTTTCACCATTCTTCCTGTTGGTACTCCACCTGAATGGATGATGGTGTTTTAATTAGAGGACATCTGTTTGGTCCTAAGTGAAAATGGTGCCAATCTGATTTCAAAGATATCCACAGCTGTTGCAGCTAATTTTAAAAACTTGTTGCTGAAGAACATTGGAGACAGTTTCATCACTGAATAGTTTAAAGAAAAATAATGATCTTCCTTGAAATTCTTTTGGACAGGTAGAGTTCATTCATGGAACCACCTGTTATTACATGTGATACCTATTCATATTTTGTGAACTTGCATTTGATGGAGGAAAAAAAATTGTAACAACTTCAGCGATTATATTTTATAAAGAGACTTTTAATTAGATCGGTAAATAATCATCAGTGTCATCATCATTTTGTTTGAATGTGATTAGGAATTCATGCAGATTAATGATGTGATCCGGTATCTGATTGGTTGAATTTCAGGTATCCGATTGGTTGAATTTCAGGTATCCGATTGGTTGAATTTGTTAGCAATGTAACATTATTTATGATCAGATTTTGATCAATCTTATGTACTTGCCATGAATTCTGGATATGTTTGATTACATGTAAGATCTGTGCATATCATTGACTAAATTTTGTATCAATTAGGCTTGGATTGTTATCTCTCTGGGGAATTCTTTTGGATTTTGCTCTGTCTGAAGGTTATATTATAATTGTCATAAGTAAGATTGGTGTTAATAAGAGCATTGTCTAGTTTTTACCACTTTTGATCTAAAGATATTTCTCATACAGTGTCTATACAATTTGTTAAATGGCCTTATGTGATGAAGATCTTAGATGACTTTAATTATAAAGAGACTGTGGATGTTATTTATGTCTTCATCATTTTAACTGAATTTTAATCAGAATATAGTATAATAGGTAAGATCAAAATTATATAACGTTTGGTAGGTAGTTTGCAAAGAATATATATTTATAGTACTTAGTGTTTAGTTGCTTAGTGTAATAGTCAACTGTTTGTTTTTTGTAAGCCAGGTACCACTCCCATTTGTGCCTCTTTGTAACTGCTCTAGTTTGTAAGAGTGATATTGCAAATAAGTATCAATAGATTTTATCAAACCCAGTTTGTAAATATATCTGATAAACCCCTTAAAGTATCTTGAGGGGTTTTTTGCTAAATTTCTTTAGTTCTGAAATCTTTTGATTATAGATATAACCTAACTTAGGATGTAGGTGATGGGTATATCTTAACATTGTCTGAAACAGGTTCATTGATTTTACATTAATGACATCAGATTCAAGATGAATGGCCACGGCAAAGAATTTTGTTATGCACAAGTCATCTTAAGAACATGCTAATTCATCCATACAAAAGAATGTTTTTGTTCCTAAGTTTGACAAGTTGAAGTTTCTCAACAATATCAGCTGTTTCATTACTTAGCAGTTAAAAAGACCAAAAGGATTAAAGAAAGTCTTATCTTTGATTCCTGCAAATTCTGCTATAACTAGTGGAGCATCTATTATTTCAGGGAAACTTTCTTGTCTTGTTTTTTTTTTTTATTTCTATATACAAAATTTTTATTACATTTGCATTTGGAAGCATCTTGGTTTCAAGAAGTTTTAAAATTTTACGTTCCTTGTTATTGAAGTTTTACACAAAATAAATCAAGAAAACTTGACTGAGATAATGTAAGAACTGAATTAATAAATGCATTTGAATTTACACAGAGCATACATCCAAAAAAAATTGTACAGAATTACATTAAAGGACATGTCAAATTTCAATCCAACTACTTTCAACATAAATAGCAAACTTTCTTGAACAAGGCCACTTAGGCAGCAAGCTTGAAAATTAAAAAAATCCACAACTGGGAGCATCCTGTCAGAATGGCCTTTGTTAGATAAATGTCCCACCTGTATTTTTTTTTAAAAATAATGCATATATATATATATATATATATATATATATATATATATATATATATATATATATATATATATATATATATTACTAAATATATCCTCTCTTGAAAAAGAATGAACTGTAGTTCTGGAATAATCTGCTGATCTAGCAAGTCATTTCTTGCGATTATAGTAGCTTAACAGTAAAGGGTAAACATTCACTTGAAAACTGCATGATCCTAATTTCTTAGCTATGTGCTACTTCATTTGACTTGTATTCAAGTGTAATTCTTTGGTATGTTGTTTCAGGGAGAGTAAAATAGAGAGACTGTGTCGTGTGATGGGGAATGAAATGCCCCATGACCCTGATGACACCTATGAATTGACAACTGACAATGTCAAGAAGATTCTGGCCATCTACATGAGATTCAGGTGAGAATAATATTCAAGATCCATGTTTTTTGTGATGTTCTAAGTTCCATAGCAATCCAATAAATACTGCAAGGGTAGTTGCATTCAGAGTGTATGTGTGTGTATATATATATATATATATATATATATATATATATATATATATATATATATATATATATATATATATATAAACAGTTACTCTGATTTAATATGTGCATCTTTAGATGATGACAATAATATTGACCATTTTTCACAGCTGTCCATAAATTACATGACCAGTTGTATTCTCAAGATTCTGTCTTTTGATGCATGCAGCTGCAAGAAAAAAAGAGCCAATAACTCAAAAAGTTGGGAGGATGTTAATTTGTTGATATGAATAGCTTCAAAGGATGTCCATGACTACAAAGTTTGATGATGATCCATTGAAAACTGGGTGACAGGGTTTGCAAGACTATTGTGCACTTATTAGTCTCCAAATTAAGAGATTGTTTAGCAAACATTGATGTGAAATGATGTCATTCATGTGTCCTGTACCACATTATGGTGTGGTCATATGAATGTGACAATCCAGGAAAACATTCCAATTGACAGTGTTACCAAACTGAGATTCGAAAAGTAAGCTTAGTTGCAGACATTATCATTCATGAGTGGGAATTGAACCTGGGATCATCATTTTGGTAAGAAAATGTAATAAATTTCAGAATAGAATCTTAAGGAATAAATGAAAAAAAATAGAGAAATGTTGATAATTTTCAAAAATAATTTGCCTTGTGATCAGGTATATATGTAGTAATAGTATCTATTGGCAACTCAGCACAATATTTTTTAAATAGTGCATCTAATAGTATGGTTCTAAAAATGTAAAAATGAAGATTTCCACAAAAACTTTAGGAAGATTAATAGTTTCAGATAAATGTAGACATGAATTATGAAGAGATAAAAATGTAAAATGTCAGGATGTTACATTTATATTGTGGTTGGACTCTGTAAAAAAAATCCCATAAGTGAGAATTTTGTATTTCAGTATAGAAGGGAAATCATTTAATAATTCACAAAATGCTGATGTTCCATGGAAACCTTAGATTTTGAATGAAAGAATTAAAGCATTAAATAAATAAGAGAAATGAAGCAAGTGATTGTAGAACCAATAATATGGTGAACAAAAGCAAATTGCCTTTTTCAAAGAAGTGAAATTCTGTAAGATGATTGTTGAATAGAAAAAACTCAAAATGGCTGTGGGGCCCACAAGTGGCTAAGTGCTCACCATTATAGATCACTGCCATCTCACTTCTGTCTGTGATAGTTCCAGTCTCAGGCATGACTGATGTGGGCACATGAGAAAGTCTGCTAGTAGCTTCTCATGAGTCAGTGGTTCTTCCCGGGGTTTTCCAGGGTTCTTACTCCACCAATTATATTGGCCGCCATGTATGTATGGCATTAAACCTACAACAATAACAACAATAACAACATCAAAATGGCTGTCATGATGATAATTTTTAAAACATTTTTATTCTATCAATTGTTGCATTGGCATGAGTTTTGCACTGATATGCTATGACAGTATAAAAGAATTTAAATTTAGGCTGCTAACTGTGGTGGTCATGTAAAAAATCAAATCTCTACTACTCTTGAACAAATGGTGAATTATTCAGAGGTTTTTGCTAAAACACATCTTGCAGATGTGTTATTGGTTCTGAGTGAAAATGTTGCTGGTCTGAGCATGTGTTGCTGTTGTTTGTGGTTTAACACCATTTTTCAGTGCATGATTGACTGTATTTGGAAGCCAATGTAACTAGAAGAGGAAGAACCCAATTAAACTCGGGTAAGAATGAATGAATCAGGAAGCTACTGGCAAGCTTTGTTACATTGCCACATTGGCTGAACCTGAGTGTTAAACCCATGCATAGAGTTAATATGTCAATGATCCATAAATACAATTATTTTAGACCACTCAGCCTATTGGAACTGCCTGAGCATGTGTGAAGGATTCGGAAAACTATACCTACCATAAATAACATAAATGTCTAGATCTAATTTTCTGGAGACCATGTTCTCAAAATTTGTTTAAATTTTCAGCGGTACACACACATTGATACCATGTAAATTTCTTTAATTCAACAAATAAAATTACATAGTCAAATTGGAACTTGAACTAAGAAATGTTTAACCATGGCCATCAGACTGAAATCATTTTGATTACCATTTATTACTGCATGAATAAACTCGGGTGTTGTTAATAGGCAGCAGTAAAAAGCTGACAGACTCACTTAGTACAAAATGATAAATAATGAAAGATAAAGATGTTAATGTTATCCTGCAATTACCCATTTCCAAATGGAAGATCCCATATGGTTACTTTAAAGATTATACAGATTTGCAAATTCAGTATGCTTGGCAAAATATGTCGAATGAAAACATGCTTAGGAACATCAGACCCATGATATAGAACTATTCTCATAGAGAAGTGGTACTGTGGCACTCATTCATAGGATGTATGTGCATGCTTTTTGAAGAGTGAACCTTGACCAGAGTGCATACCTTTACTGGTGACAGATTTCTTGATTTAATAATACTAATAAATAATATTAATAACTTTATTTAAAGAGGGTAACACAGTTAGCTAAGAACTAATCTACCTTGAGGTCCTCATACAAATGAATTTATTTATTTAGCTGCATCTTTGAAGCCACTGGATATAATGAGTTTTGAAGAAGGATATAGGGTGGTCATTTCTAATCTTAACTGGAATACTATTCCAGAGCAAAGTTCCAGAGTATTGGAAACTTATTAAAAATAATTCCTTATTTGGTTTGGGAATTTTGTAATGTTTGGTAGACATTGATCGCAGGTGGGGAGTATTTCCGGGTAGCCTATACTGGATGAGTGATTGTAAATATTCAGGAGCACTGTTATTACATCATGTACATTAATTTGGCTTTTCTCAAAAGGATTTTATCTTTAATAGGAAATTTTTTTTAACTTGCCAGCTAAATTTTTATTGCTTTCTTTCTAGATTGATTTTAGCCCAAATGCTCTTTTTTGATGTGCCAGCTCTGCTATGTTTTTATCATTTGAAATACCCCATGCTGTATTACAGTAGTCTAAATAGGGTTGTACGTAACTGTTATAAAATAGTTTTCAGTGTCTTTCAGGGAGAAAGTGTTTTATCCTACTGAGAAGCCATAAACTTGAATTGACTTTTTTATTGATATATTTGATGTCTTCAGTCCATTCTAGGTTATTATCTACCAAACCACCAAGTAGTCTATCATGACAAACCATTTGCAAATTTTTATCCTTCCATGTCATATTTCATCAATATCAAGATTTGTCCATTTTTGCATGTTGACATAAATAATAATTTTGTTTTACCAGTATTTACTACCATGCCATTGCATGTACACCTGTTGGACAGAACATTATTTATATAAACATGTTGTATTCTCTCACTTTAGTGTGAAATAAACCATCAAACTGTGCTTTCATCACTTAGTAAATTTTCAGTTTCTTCAAAAGGATTTTATGATCAAAAGTTTTCCTGAAATTTACAAATACAGATCCTAATATTCTACCGTGAAGCCATTTATCAGTTAGTGAGATCAAGGCAGTCTTACATGAATGTTTCTGTCTAAAACCTGATTGATTATGGTGTAACAGCAAGTGTTCAGTTAAATATGACATGAATGAGTCATTCACATGTTTTTCAATCAATTTTGACAATTTTGGTAGTATTGAAGTTGTCTGGTAGTTATCAGCATCATCCTTAGAACCAGATTTGTGAATAGGAGTTACTTTTGCAGTTTTCCATATTTTGGGGACAGATGAGGATACAATACTTAAATTGATTATGAATGTTATGCTATCTGAAATAGCAGAGGCAGAAGATTTAATGAATCATGGACTAATCTGATCAAGTCCTGTTGCTTTCTTGGTATCAGATTCACTGGGACATTTTTTTAACAAGGTTTTTTTTGATACTGACAGGACAGAGAAAATTATTTTATTATATTTTTCAACTAGATGTGACATTCCAGTGATAATCATGGGCGAGACAGGGTGTGGTAAAACCAGACTGGTGAAATTTCTGTGTGAACTACAGACCCCACATGGAACTGATGTGAAGAATATGGTACTTATGAAGGTAAGTAAATGGGTTTCATACATCCTCAGTTGATTTATAATCATTATGTTGAATTAGTTGGGTGTGCCATATGAAACACGAGTCTGTAATTGAAACATTGTCGTAAAATCAGTAATTTAAATCAATATTGTGTGCAACATAAAACAAGTCTGTGGTTTAATAATTGACTTATAATCATTAAATTAAATTATTATAGTGTGCCATATAAAACAGGACTTAAAATCAGTATATTAAGTCAGTATGGTGTGCCACATTAAAAGATATGTTTGTGGTTTAATAGTTTACAGCTCCAAATAAACAGTATACTTGTTTATTGTACATAAAGTTATTGACCCAAAATGCAGAATATTTCTTAAATGCATTACAATTCTACAAAACAATTTCATTTTTATCATATAGTCCAAAGTTACCAGCTTGTTGCTCCTCTCATAAACACAGTCATATTTTTGGTGCCTTTAATCAATATAAACTTAACTGTTGAGAAACAAAATATAATTGTTGAAGAATCTAGTTAGTGTATCAAAAGTGGGACCAATCCAAGAATATTTCCTGTTATTGTTTAATCATTGATGTGCCATCTTTTTGGTATCAACTTCAGGTTATTAAATTAAGCTTCAGTTTTTCAAGGCAAAATTTTGCATTTTTTTTTTTTTTTTTGCTGTCCCACCATGATAGTAGCAGGCCTTATAGCATTACTCTTGTCAGTCTCAACTTCCATAGCATGAGACAAGGTTTTTGTGTGATCTCACTTAACTTCCATAGCATGAGACAAGGCTTTTGTGTGATCTCACTCAACTTTTATAGCATGAGACAAAAAGTTTTTGTGTGATCTCAGTTAAAGAACTTAGATCATATGTATGACCAGAGAAAATCTTGGACTTTTGAGGGAATGCAGTTTTTATATCAAATTGTTATGCTATAATTTAAGCATTTTATGTTTTTTATTTTTTACAGAATATTAACACTTTACCTTCACCTTATAGCTATGTACTTGTTATTTATGTAATTTGGAAGGATTTATCTTCCTTATGTTTTTTCAAGTAGTTACTTTAGATTTACCTTTTTAGATCTGTATATTCAATCAGTACCATATAGGCAGTATTGTGCTGACATGCTGTTGTTGTGCACTATCTGTGCATCAAATTAAAAATAATTCAACTTTACATAGATTAAAAGGCGTAAACCAGTATTTAAAAGTTTGGTAAGAATTTTAAATAAATTTGTCATTTTTGAATCATGCTAAGTAACAGGTCCCTCTTTAACTTTTCTCTAATTATCTTGGCACTCAGTAGTTTAGACCTTCATGTTGTCATTTTAAAAAAACAACAAAATAATTATTCTTTTTCCCTCAATAGGTGCATGGTGGCACAACAAGTGCAGACATAAAGAGGAAAGTAGAGGAGGCAAGGAAAATTGCTCAACAGAATACAGACCAGTATGGACCTCACATGTACACAGTGCTTTTCTTTGATGAAGCAAACACTACAGAGGCTATAGGAATGATCAAGGAGATCATGTGTGACAGGTCCATGGATGGAAATGAATTATACAGATGTCAGAATCTCAAATTTGTGGCTGCTTGCAACCCGTACAAAAAGTGAGTAATTAGTATATTTAAAAAAGCCCAAATCATACTTATTTACTAGGCAGTAATATTTGTGAAATATAATACTTTATGGTGGAAGTATAAAAAGATAGAAGGTTTAAATAAGATCCCATAAAATGCACTAATTATTTTTAATTTTTATAATCTACAATTTCCTTGAATTTGTTATTATTTCATACATTAACATACTGATTTTCAACTCCATTTTTGCCAGATGAGACATTGGCATTATTTTTCTAGAAGCAGCATCACGGGCATTGCTTTAGTGTCGGCAGTTACAGTGATGTTAACAGTGTGGAAGTTTTGCATGAACGTTTTGTGTTTAGGTTTCAGATCAGATGAATGTGAGACACTTTGTGGAACACTTCTTAGCTTCCTCAGATTGTCAACCAGGAGAACATTTGTGATGGTCTGGCATTTATCATCAATTAGCAATCAGTACACTGCCTGAACTTGGAGGAAAATCATTAGATGTTGCACAGTTTCATTCTGAGGTCCTGAATAAAACCGGGGCTTTCTTGAAATAATTGTTATTGCTGTCATTTTGAAAATGAATGATAATATTGCCATATGGTTTGTTACTGCAAAACTGTTTGATGATGTTGGTCCAAGATAACATGGCTGCCACTGTCCATCTTGAAAATACTATTACTGCTGTTTTAGTCAGAATGGATGGTCTAGATGACGTGGTAGTTTTTACTAATACCTTACTTCGTACAAGTAGTTTATCCTAAATGCATATGCTGCCTATATGATCCCAAATATGGCCTCTCAAATGACCATCCTTAGAACTACTGTATTTACATCTAAAGAAGAGATTGCCTTTATCAACATTGAGTTTTTACAATGGCACTGGGTGGCCATCTTGAAAATCTTGTCATTACTACATCATATATGTGTGATTGTATTGTTTCTCACTGTAACACTTCAGACACTATGTTGTTGATCCCAAATAAAGATGGTATTAATTATCTAAAGGTATGGTGATTTTGGTGTGAAAGGTGTTGAACCCATTGTCAGGATAATTATTCATTTGTTTAAAAGGTACAGGTGATAACTGCTGATAACAGGATCAGATTGCATTTTGCAATTCATTTTGGAGAAAGACCATGGTACACTCCAAAGATATGAGTTTATGAATAGAACATTGAGAATCCAATCCTTGTCAAGGTTTCCTCATATAAAGATTTTCTGGAATGCCATTTTAGCACCAGCTCCTCCATCATGGAGGCAGGATCTATAGCATTTCATACAGTGAATCAAATAATGTTAGAAAACAATATTTCAAATAATTATTGATAACTTGTTTACTTTTGGAATTAAAAAACAGTGGTTTGTGTTTTTAAAAAAATTGCTGACATTCTTTTGAAGAATTTGTTTCCATGTTTAAGAATTTATTTGACAGTTATATGGTGTCCTGTTGTTGATTGATTTAGAATAACTGACATGCAGTTTTGTTCATTCCCCAGCATTTTCAAACAAGATTTATATATATATATATATATATATATATATATATATATATATATATATATATATATATATATATATATATATATATATATATATATATATATAATCAGCAAAAACAAACATGAAATATTAAAAATATTTTTGTCTTGCCTATGATGTAGATCTGTGTAATCTACCATTCCAACTGTACTTGTAAGCCAAAGTTTCTCTCATAACCACAGGCACCCTGAAGCCTTGATAAAGCGTTTGGAACAAGCTGGACTGGGATACCATGTGGATGCTGACAAAACAACTGATAGACTGGGTAATTATGGAAAGATTCTGATTTATCTTGAATGTTTTTTATCATGTGTATAATTAATTTTTAAATTTACAATTAGATAAGATCTGATCTGGTTTTCGATCATGAACTCTTAACTGTTATTTAATACCTCAAGAATGTTCCCCAAAACATGACCAATTTTTTGTATGTTTGAAGGTTTCTAATTGTTTTCATATGTTTTCCTTTTATATAAACAATTATACTTTTAACTAGAGTCATTAAAAAGTTTAGACATATATATGTATTTTCACCTGTACCTTTCAAACAAGTGAATAATTAAGATTTTAGTTAATTGAATTATCAGTAGTACTACAGCTTGCAGGATAAAAAAGCCAATAATTCATAAGAGTCCAATAAATGCTGAAAACGTTTGCATCAGTTTTCATCCAACTCTATACAAAATTTTTCATATGCTATGAATGACATATAGCAGAAATGTACATAGCAAGATAATATAAGTAATTTTACTTTTTGAAGCCCAACTGGCCACAAGGCCAAGTGTGCATATGGTATGGATCTTTCTTTGTCTGTTGTGTGTCATCAGTCTTCATCCATAATTTGTTACCATTGTGGAGGCCATGTTTATGTTTTGATATTGATCAAGGATGGAATATAAGCTTATATCATTAGCTCTTGAACTTGAATAGATCAGATCCATGAATAATAATGAGGATTGTACATATGATTGGTTGAGCATGTTATCACTATGTAGGCCATTTTTCATATCATGTTTTGATAAGATTTCAAATGTATGCTGGTTTTAAGATCTTAGACAAGTTGAAAAATAAGAAAGATTGATTATCATTCAAGTATACATGCATTGGATTAGCATTCCTTACCACTATTGAAATCTTAATTTTTGGTAAATTTTTTTTAATATCGCAGAGTGGTTCAACTTAATTTTTGTCAGACTTGGTAAATAGACTTAATATCGCAGAGTGGTTCAACTTAATTTTTGTCAAACTTGGTAAATAGACTTAATATTGCAGAGAGGTTCAATGAGTCTTAGTATGAGCAAGATCTACTCATATACAAATACATAGTGAGGTGGACCACTCTGGTGGCTTAGGTGGCTAGAGCACCTGCATTGGATGCAAAAGGTTTTAGGTTCAAACCCTGGCTGAGTCAAACAATAGATGTAAAAATGGCCTCACTTGGTGCTGAGCATTAAGAGTTTAGTGTTTGGACTGGTCGGCCTGGTGTTAGGATAATGTGTCTGGGTAGGACATAATTCTACATTTCCGCTGCATGCCCCAGTAACATCACTGTAAACTATCACTTTGCAGACATCATAGTGATATGATTTTGATCAGTATTGCTAAATATGTTAATATCACCAAAATGTTCAATGATTTTCCTTTAAGAGTGAGATCTCTGCATGTATAATAAGGTGAATATTGCATGTAATTGAACTTATTACCAATCAAGAAATGGTATTTCTGACCTGATTTGGATCTGACATGGTAGTTATCTTCTTATCAAGATTTTGGATGAGTTTTATGCAAGACTTGTGCAAATTCAATAGAAAATCTTCAATCTGATTGTTTGCTTATTACCACTTAGATTTCTGATCAAAGTTTATTCCAGCTTTTGAAATAGTTTCATATCATGAAGATGTAGGATGATTTGGATTATAAGCATGATATAAACATATTTATGATGTAATATTGTATTTGATTGGTTGATAAGCATGATGTAAACATATTTATGATGTAATATTGTACTTGATTGGCTGATAAGCATGATATAAACATATTTATGATGCAATATTGTATTTGATTGGCTGAGCGTCTAACCACTGTAGCTGCAACATAGATTTAGTAATACATAGATCTGTACACATTACTGAGGTTCGCATGCATGAGATTGATTGAGCTTACATTTCTCATCAAATTTTGATAAAACTTGGTAAATAGATTTAAATCATTAATATCTTTCTGAGTTGAAGTATGCATGAGATTTATGCCTATTATTTATGCCTTTATCTTCGAAAATAATTTTATCAGACTACATAGATAAAAAGGTAAAATAGACAAATTATGAAGTTGGGAGATGGATTATGTTTGTGTTCTTAAAAACTAGATAAGAATATTTAATGAAATAGTCTAGTCAGGTGAACAATATTAGGTTCATTTGGGCCTCAATATTTTTATTTAATTTCTTTTTAAGTACAGGACAATCAGGTTTATTCAAACTACAGGTATCAGGATGATTGGTTTTTTTGCAACATCCATTTCCCCATATACATATTTGGTATCACTCATCAGAACTCATGCTTATCCTAAATCTTTTCAATGAGTTTGCATCTTATTTTGTTCTCTTTAGAATATTTAGTTCTATGATGCTACCATATGAGTTTCTGTTGCATATTCACAGGTCGGGTCCCTATGAGAAGATTGGTATACAGGGTACAGCCACTACCACAGAGTTTGTTGCCCCTTGTATGGGACTTTGGACAGCTGAACACACAGATTGAAGATCTCTACATCAGACAGATGGTCAGGAGATATGTAAGTACAATGTAGGAACTACTATGAACAGATATGCTCTATGCTTATTAGCTTTTGTTATACCATTTGTAAACTGAACACATAGACTATGGACATCAGAGAGATGGTTTAAAGATGTGTAGGTACATTGTAGTAATTGACTTAATTGGTTCTTTTATGAACTTACATAATATCTGTCAGTTTATATTAGACAGGTATATTATCTTTGATCTAAACAATATTTGTTCATATGTGGAAAAGGACTCTACTGTTAGCTTCCTTGTCACATTGATGTTAAGAGTAAAGAAAGAGCCATTAAATCAGCCTGATCTACCCAACATTTGCCCAGTTTTGAATTTAAGATTGCATGTTGTGATGTGAAATGATATGTAAATCAGCATTTTCTATAAACTTAGAAAATTATGTGGGATGAAATATAATTTATGTAAAAATTTACTTTTTCCATCAAGGGACAACATTTTTTGTACCAGTTTTACTACATAGATCTCATCCTCTCAAAAGTAAATACTGTATAAATGTCATCCTGTATTCTCTCTACAGTCTTAAACAAATATAGCAAAAAGAAGTTATACCAACAATTTAATTACAACTTAAACAAAATATTTCCCTGAAATACAAAGTGAAAATTCAAAAGACACTTACAGTATTGTGAAATAAATCCCAAATAAACCTAAATGTCTAAGATTGAAGAAAATTTCTAAATTCCAAAAGTCTTGAATGTCTTGGTATGCCAGTAGTCTTAAATGACCTGATATATCAGAGGTATAATTCAAAATGTCTTTAAATTAAATAAAAATAATCTCTCTGTAGTGTTTTAGTGCAAAAGGTCTGAGCACCTTTAATTTCCGGTGAATAATTTGAATAATTCCTCTGAATTTATATCTGTACATAACTGTAAGTTTAATAGATTCTCAGTGACTGATCATAAGATGGGAATGAAAAGATTTATTTACCACTATATTACTTATAAATATTTTCAATTTATATACAATGCAAATGAATTTTTGAAAAACTCCAATTTTCAATGTAATTTTCCACCAAATTGTTAACAAGTTCTGATTCAGAACCTTCTAAGCTTATAAACAATGTTAGGCCTAATTCAAATTTTAGTAAACAACTTATTTATTATTTACAAAAATGACTAGAATTAGATACACAGAAGCTCTATCCCCCAATTACAGACAAAAGTCAAGCACACAATATAAATTAAATATGCATAACAACAATCAGAAAATAAATTCTGTTTAAATATTATCCAGTATTCTCTCAATAATCTGAAAGTAATACTCCATAAATATTATAAATAGCAATACTGTATATATATCATCCAGTATTCTTTCAGTAGTGTGAAAGTTTTACTGTGTAGATGTCATATATATATTATCCAGTATTCTCTCAACCATCAGAATGTAATACTGTATAAATATCATACAGTATTATCTAAACAATCTGAAAGTAATACTGTATTGATATCATCCAGTGTTCTTCCAAAAGTCTGAAAGTAATATTGTATGAACCATGTATTTATGGTCAAACGTCACCCAGCTCTGTGTGTGGATAACATATTTCTGTGGCACCTGGCAGTGATGTCTATGGATGTTCAATGTAGGCCAATCATTACTTGTGTGCTAATAATAGCTGGGTGATAGCACATGTAATAGTCCAATAGATCATGGCTCTGCATCATTTTAACAAAAAAAATCAGTGAAACAAATTTTACAACAGACTTATTTAACTGGTAAGGTCTGTTGTCAACATTGGCCATTAATGTAAACAATATGGTGGCTGTAAGTAGCTGCAATCTCTTAGCTGTCTCATGGATAGTTGCTGATGATTACCATATATATATATATATATATATATATATATATATATATATATATATATATATATATATATATATATATATATAGGGGATATCCAAAATAGAATATAGTTTGTTAGGGCTTTGTGTGGAAGTGTAGAGGTATAAATAGCAAAACACAGTTTCTCAAGTTTGAGAATTAATTTTCTGCATGAATATACCATGTGATGAGATTAAAGTGCTTTGACACAATCACATATTGATATACAAGCGCTATGATATGGCCATCCCATTCAGTAACAACATCAAATTCCATTAAATCGAGAACTAGTAGCCAAGTTCATCAACGAGTCTGTCATGTACAGAGCCTTTTCTTATATTGGGGGATACATTGTATTATCAAGAGAAGAGCTGTTTAAGCTGGAAAAAGATAAACCATAATTTTTTGACAGTGTCATAGATATTCTTTTCCTTGCCAGTCTGAATGTTTAAATTAATGTTTTTCTTGTTTTCTTTTTAAAAATAAAAAAGCAAACTACTATACTCTTCTTGTTAGAAAGTTCATTTTGCTCTCTCTCTCTCTCTCTCTCTCTCTCTCTTACAAAAATCAAGTGGTAAAGAAAAATGGACTTTAGAGAGATCACGAGATTGAAATCCACTTCGTAATTAACTAACTCTTATGACAACCATGTGAAATGTATAAAATTGGGAATTTAATAATCAAGTCCTTTGTTAAAGAGCCAAACTTTTAGCCTGGTGAAATCTTTTTCTTTTTTTTCTCTCATCAGTTTCGTTGTTTCCAGTTTACAGAGCTAGTTTCAGAGGTAGGAAAATGAACATTTAAAGCTTTTTTTTAATTTTCCTCAAACATTTGACAATGTAGAAGTTATATGTTAAGATTGTTGCTGATAAATCCTTTATTTCAATTATTTTTGGCAGATTGCAGTTAATAATCATTTAAAACATCATAACTCTTGCTCTATAATGTATAAATAATGAGAAATAATTATGTTAATTTTTGGTAATAACAACTTTCATACCTCTAAAATAGCTCCACTCAAAAGAATACTTGACAACCAATGTCACTATCATACATGTGTACTGGAATTAGCTCCCATCCATTTTTGCAACTCACTTATCACAGATCATACTTTAGTTTATTTCAGCCTCACTTGGTAGTAAAGATCAAATAGCTCACATTGCTTGGTAACACATTGGCAGCTGATTCTTAGTTGATGTTTTGTTAACATATATAACCGAAAAATAGTACATGATTATGTTATGAGAAAATCACAGCTAATCTACCTGATGATAATATGTCTGTTTGGTAGGTCACTGTCAGTTGTACTCAAAATAGTTCAACATCCCAAGATGTATTAAAAATAAGATTTTAAAACAACTTAAGTTGTAAAGAAAGATATCTATTTGATAGGTCACTGACAGTTGTACTCAAACTAGTTCAACATCCCAAGATGCATTAAAAATAAATTTTAAAAGAACTTGAGTTGTAAAGAAAGATATTGTAAAATTGAAAGTGATGTCATATATTAAAGAATGCATTGATTATAAAGCTATTAAAGATATCAATGACATAATGTATATATCCCATACTACTGATACGCATTCAGTTTGCATCCTAATAGATAGTAAGGGAAATAAGATATATATGAGGATCCATAGGAGACAAAAGCTGGTCCGATGAGAAACTTGCAGCTGAAATTTCAATGTAGTACATTGAGAAATCCACTATCACATGTTGGATCAAATTGCATGTCCTAAGTTCCATTTTCTAAATCAAGAGTTTCGATTTTCTATGTTGAATTATACAGTGGTGGTTTAAAGTTCTATTTCCTATGTTGATGTTTTATAGTGTATATTTTGAATTACCAGCGGTGATTCAAATTTCAATATCATATGTTGAGAATACCTAATTCGCATGTTGTATGTAACTGTTTGTGATGAAAGTTCCATTTCATATGGCAAGTATTTAGATTTTATCTCTTGAATTTCACAGCAATGAGAAGCGGCCTCCTTGTTTAAAAATAGTGCATTCTATTCATGACACCGACCTCTAGTGAAGAAATTTATAGTAATTCTCAATCTGTGATTGGTAACTTTCAAAACTGTTAATGCATGAAATGTAATGATGCCTCATGATTGAATACACGAATGATGTATCTGAATACTTGATATTATTTTGAATTGTTGAAGTGGATATTGTGTAATGTTATTTTCAACACCAACCCATCATTTTACCTTTTAAAAATAGCAATTCTGACAAAGCACAATAAAATGCCCAAGCACCAATATGTAATTCAACAGATGCAATCTAAAACCTCAACATATGAAATGAAACTTTCAGCACAATCAATATGATTCAACATGTTAAATTGAAACTCTCAACATATGACATTAAAATTTCAACAACCGCCATGTAATTCAGAAGATAGTCTAAAACCGTGACATTGGACATCAAATTTTTAAGCAGCGCTGTGTAATTCAGCAGATGAAATCTAAATATTCAACATTAGAAATGGAACTTTCAAGATAAACTCTTTGAACTAATACGTGAATTGGAAATTCTGAATGTATGACATTGAAATTTCAACCACTGTCGTGTAAAAAATGACACAGTTAAAAACATCAACATAGAACATACAACTTTCAACCACTACTGTTTAATTTAACAGATACAATCTAAAATCTCAACCTAGAAAATAGAACTTTAAGGACAAGCAATTTAATCCAATACTTGATATTGTATTTCTTGATATACAGCATTGAAATTTAAACTGCAACTTTCTCATTGGACCAGCTTTTGTACACTACAGTGCCTCAAAGACATTCATAAGATTGAGTAGTGAAGCTGGTAAAAATATAATTTTATATAGTATGAGTCTAGAAATAACTAAAAGTTGTTAAATCAGTGAATGAAATCTTAACATTTTCAACAGTATTTTTTTTATTTTTAAAGAATTTTTTAAATTTATTTACATGGTGTGATGAAAAAAATAGAGTCCACTGTAGTCATGGACAAACCTGCAGATGAATTTTTTTTGTTAGTTATTACAATTGTCACATGTATTTTAGGCATAGGCCTAAAAGTAATGAACTGAGGATATGTGATATGTAGAAGAAAACAAAACTGTCCATGTACACATTCAGAATAAGAATATTTTATAGAAAAGTTAATACTATATTCAAAATTTTTTTAAGAATATATTTCCACCAATTTTCTCTATTTGGTTGCTATGGTAACAATGAACACATCATTTTCACTGTTATTTTTTTTGTTTTTGCAATCTGCATGTGTGTACATATATATATATATATATATATATATATATATATATATATATATATATATATATATATATATATATATATATATATATATATATGTATATACTTAAGTGAGAGAACACAACATGTTTATATTAATAATGTTCTATCTGAACCTGAAACCATTAGATGTGGAGTACCACAAGGCTCAATTCTGGGTCCATTACTGTTTATTTTATTTATTAATGACCTACCACTTGTACTAAAGGACTCAATATCATCTACAGATCTCTATGCAGATGACACAACATTGTCAGACATCCAAAACACAAAACAAGAACTCGAAATTTCTTTACAGAATGCCTTAAACAAACTAGAATACTGGTGCACATGCAATGGCATGGTGGTTAATACTGGTAAAACTAAAATATTACTTATCTCAACACGGAAAAAAAAGAACAAAACTTGATAGTGATGAACTATGTCTGACATGGAAGGATAAATGGTTGCATATGGTCTGTCATGTTAGTCTTTTTGGTGTTTTGGTAGATAATAACCTATCATGGACTGAACTTATCAAACATATCAGTAAAAAAGTCAATTCAAGTTTATGGCTTCTCAGTAGGATAAGACACTTTCTTCCTGAAAAGCACAGAAAGCTATTTTATAACAGTTACATACAACCCTATTTAGACTACTGTAATACAGTATGGGGTAATTCAAATGATAAAAACTTAGCAAAGCTGGCACATCTCCAAAAAAGAGCTTTTGAGTTAATATCAATCCAAATAGAAAGCAAGGAAAATTTAGCTGGTAAGTTAAAAATAATGCCTAATAAAGACCGAATCTGTTTAAGAAAAGCCAAATTAATGTACAGGATAGCCAATAATAATGCTCCTGAATATTTACAATCACTATTCAAGTATAAGCTACCTGGAAATACTCCCCACCTGCGATCAATGTCTACCAAACATTACAAAATTCCCAAACCAAATAAGGAATAATTTAAAAAAGTTTCCAATACTCTGGAACTTTGCTCTGGAATAATATTCCAGTTGAGATTAGAAATGCCCACTCTATTTCCTCTTTCCAAACCCAGTATATACAGTGACTTCAGAGATGCAGCAAAAATAATTAAATTCCTTTGAATGAGGGCCTCAAGGTAGATTAGTTCTTAGCTAATTGAGTTACCCTCTTTAAATAAAGTCAAATTAATAATAATAGTAATATATATATATATATATATATATATATATATATATATATATATATATTACTTTATTATTTTATATATATACAAAAATACATCACTGTATACAATTTCAAAGCAATCTGATGATAAATACTAATTTTGAAGTTGTTATATGTATTGGACCCAAAATATCTATATAGTTCTGAAACAATTCAGCATACACAGACAGGGCAGTTAGAAACAGATCAGCAATGGTTTTTAGGTCATACAAAAGCAACACAGCGCTACCAGGGTTAGTATCATCCAGTGTTCTTTCAACAGACTGAAAACAAATTCTGTATTAATATCATGCTGTATTCTCAAAAAATGTCTGAAAGGAATACTATGTGTGTGTGTGTGTGTGTGTGTGTGTGTGTGTGTGTGTGTGTGTGTGTGTCCTGTATTCTCTCAATAGCCTGTAAGCAAATACTGTACTGATATCATCCATTATTCTCTCAACGGTCTCAAAGTAAAACTGTATAAATATCATCCAGTATTCTCTTAACAGCCTGACAGTAAATAATATATAAATATCATCCAGTATTCTCTCATCATATCTAGTATTCACTCAATGTCTAAAAGTAAATACTTTTTAAATATTCAGATTGTCGCAATAGCTTGAAAGTAAAACTATAAATATTATACAGAATTCTTCTGTCTGAAAGTAATACTGTATAAATACCATCCAGTATTCTCTTAACCATCTGAAAGTAAATACAGAAATACATATTTTAGCTTGAAATGTCTTACTTAAAATCTTTAATTGTAAATCAGATTCGAAATGGCAAAATTCCTGGCATACAAGGATTGATTGAGGTGATCAGTGGAGTTCTTACTGCTTCCCAGGATTTCATGAGACAACAACAGGTAGGTAGATATTTTTACTTGATAAACATTTGCTGGCCTGTTCATAGGGACTTGGTTTAAAATATAGATGCTAGCCTTAGTTTTTGTCAGAGGCTGGGCTGAAGCTTTTATTAATCTAATTAAGGCTGAGATTTGCTTGTAGCAAGTAGATCTGATGGGCACCAAACAAATTTCATGTTGTATCAACATTTGAAATTCCTCATCCACTAGTACTTAGTAAACTATGAGTAAAAATAATGCATTTCATTTAAGGGTGAATTTTATACTTTAAATGATATGTTTCCAAGAAAATGTTTTTATTATTTGTGAACATGTAATTTGAATGGTGAATCAGTATGTAACAGAACAAAACCTTGAAAATGTGACTGATCTGTGTTATGTTGGAGATCTTTATTTTAATAAGATCAAGGTTTTTATCAAGTTCTCATCTTTGTTTTTGAAACTGTGCCATATGAATCAAAAGATCTTATGAATTATTTCTATACAAAAAATGTAACTGAAAAAGGGTGTTAGTGTTCGTTAAGCCTGCTATGGTGGAAACTCAGCATGGCTATCAAATGTGCATGTTCATACACACACACACATGTATATGTATGTGTGTGTCTCCATCCATGCCCTATATTAAGACCAGTCTTACATTTATAAGATTAAACTCATTGCTACAGCTTTTACTTTGTATCTAATGCTGGTCTCTTGTTGTAAGATATTATTCTGGTTGGGTTCATTTCTCAGATTCTTCATCTTTATTGTATTTATCAATGGGAATGGGTATCAGTGTTTGTTCTCTTAACTACAGCAAATAGAAGGATTTTGTAACTTTTTTAATGTCAGGAAGAATGTAAAATGACATAATTATTTAATAAATAGAACTATTTATTTTATGAGTTTGCATTGTCTTAGCTTGTCTTTTTTAGTGAACTTAACAGCATAAAACTTTGACCTCTTACATTTAGAACCCAGAAAGCAATAGGTTTTTATATTACTGTATGTGCAGCCATTCACAAAGTTGATCAAAGAACTGACTTGAGAGTAAAGGTTGTTTGGCAAAGCCAGGATCTTGGGGTGAGGACCATCTTGGAAGGCTCAATATGGCAAAGACCCTTTTAGAAGATGGATCTTAACAAATTTAAATTTTGAAATCAAATTTGTCCATCTCTTGCTCCATAATAAGACCATTGCAGAAAATGCATAAAACTTTCCGTGGAATGTTCACTTTTTTATTGCACTGACTGCGACAGTACACTTAAACATCCTTGATTCTTCACCAAAAATTTGCTCCAATAAGTCCAGTATAAACTTTTTTATTGCATCCTGTTTTATTCCTTTCAATAAAACCATCCCAACCTTTTGAGTGTTTTTGCCATCTCCATCAAGTCACTATCTACTATTTTGTCTTGCTTTTCACAAACACTGTGTCACATGACATTAGATATGTGTTTAAATCAATTCTGTTTGCCAGTTAATGGACATTTTCCAGTAAGATGAGCAATTTGAAGAAAAACCTTTAATTTGGCTTGATCTTTTTGAGTGTCTCAACCAAATACAGAAAACATTGTTAATGCATGCTGATCTATAATACAACAAATGTTTTCAGCACAAGTACAAAAACACAGTGACTAAAACTGACTAAGCACAAGTGGATAGTTGGATGAATATATACAGCTGTGTACCTCTATATACACATGCCTTTTTTATGGTGGGAAAAGGTTTATGCAATAAGTTTATGGATAACCAATTTGCATTTGTTTGTATCTGGTGAGAATAATGTATTGTATTGTGAAAAGAATCTGTTTAAAAGTGAATTGACTGTTCATTAAACATTCACATTTTGATTCATGTCATATATGTTTATTCATATCATATATACCTGTTTATTTACATATGTTTACCTACATCACCTATATTGGTATATTCATGTTGCATTTACATTATATATATATATATATATATATATATATATATATATATATATATATATATATATATATATATATATCTACATACACACACACACACACACAGTCAAACTTGTCCCAATGGTCACATGAGTTCAGGCTTAATTGTACATATATATTCTTATTACATGTACCTGTGTATTCAGTTGCATATTCATATATATTTATGTTTAATATACCTGTATATTATATTACATGTACTTGTATATTCATGTTATTCATATATTTATATCACATTATCTGTGCATTTTATTTACATCTATTAGTATATTTACATCACATATACCTGTATATTCACATGTATATTTCTTCATTTTAATCACATACACATGTATATTTTCATGTATATCTGTTTATTGTAATCACATCTACCTGTATATTCACATCACATATCACTATATATTCATATCACTTGCTTGTTCGCTACAACAGTATGTTAGAGATATACATTTATTTTAGTGAGTTAAATCTTTTGGGCAAATTTTTTATGAAATTTTGTTGATGTTTTAGCATTAATATTGACTGATGTATAGCCAGGCATTTTACTTAATTTTATTTTTCCAGGATGAGTGCAGCTTTGTGTCATTACGAGATGTTGAACGTGTTCTGAATGTAATGAGCTGGTTCTATGCACAATGCCAAGAGGGGAGAACTCTGTTTGACAGAATGGATCAAATCATACATGCTGGGAAGGGAGAAGACATGGAGGATGATGGTGATGAAGATGAGGAAGAGGAGTTAGAAGACGAGACTCAAGTAAGAGTAAGAATTTATACAGATATGGTTTAATCTTAATCTTTAAATCATCATCATAGACTGTAGACCTACCTCATCATATGCTAGATGACAAATGAATCAGTTCAAGTACTTGATGTGTGATATAGGCCTCTAATACTCCATCTTTCTTATTAAACATCATCATCATGCAATCTGCATACAGAATACCAAAAGGTTCAGGGTGCCTGTGTATTTCTTTTTATATCTTGTATTCTGTTGTGGTCGTGTTTTGCTGTGAAATAAGTCTTTGATGTACCACCACCATCAACATCATCATCATCATCACTCTCTACATACAGAACACCAGAAGTTCAATGTGGCTGTGCATTTCTGTTTTGAGTTGTTTTCTCCTTCTAATGGATGTACATTCTTTGTGAAGTTTTTGCATTAGCTCAAGTGCTTTGTATCCAGTATACATATGGTTACATCTGGAATCATAAAACTTGTTGAGGCAACACATCTTGATGAGTAGTGTACCCTCATAAAAAAAGGTCACTCTGCCAGTATTTCATGGTTCATTGGATATAGTTTCATTTTATGTTTAAAATTTTTTTCTCAAACTTTGATTTTAAAAAAAATCATCAAACTAGAAATACATACTTGAAATCAGGAAACTTTTTGGGGGAATTCACCATGACGAGTTTTATACCCACATCATAAAAGTAGGTCACTTCAAGTCATATTTCATTGAACCTTTCATACCCTAAGTATTTGCATGAGATGACATATAGGTCATGTGAATGGTCAGTATGCAAGTCCTAAGTGATGGTTTTTTTGTTGTTTTAGCTGCTAAGGAAGTTTCTGTAGATTTTTTTATTAGCTCAATGTGTTCCCTTGTGTTTCAAGACTCTTGTAAAAGACAGTAGGACTCAGGTTAGCACTGTTTATTACATAGTGCACTAATTGTACAGTTATTCCTTCCTACAGCAAATTAGGCCCCTAGTGGCTGAGTGGTCTAAAGCACTCAACATTACAGATCATTGCCATCTCACCTCTGTCTGTGTGGGTTCAAATCTCAGGTTTGGTCAATGTGGGTATATGAGAAAGCTTGCCAGTAGCTTCTCGTGGGTCATTAGTTTTTTCCGAGTTTTCCCAGGTTCTTCCTCCACCATTAATACTGGCCGTCATGTATAGCCAATCTTGTGATGAAAACTGGCATTAAACCATAGAACTACAATAACAACAATCCTACAGCAAAGTTTCAGTGCACTGGTCTGTACTGCTACCATAATAGCAGATGATGCACTGCATGAAAAACTAAGAACCAACTTCCCATTGCACATGTTTTTTTTAAAAAGAAACTAGTTAACTGCGCAGAGAAAACAGTAAGACAAATTGGGTTACAAAAAACCAAACAAATTTCATTTTATGAAAAGTTGATATTTGTAGCAAGGAATCAGATTACATAAACCTAATGTTATACATTATACTAAATTTATTTCAAAATTGTGGTACAGTTTTTTTTTATATGTATTATATTTGTCAGGCTAGACTCAGCATGTATGACTGTAAAAAGTACTGAGGTATTATCACTGTCAGAATATCTACTCTAGGAAAGATTCAACAATTGATGCTACTTAAAGAACTGTCTTTAAAATAAAAATAATTGCTTATTTTATTTTATATTAAAAATGTGAATATTGACTAGAAATATCTATCATAACTAATTTTAAAAATGTGATTTTAAATCAACATATATGTTTGCGAAACACTAAGGAAATTTGGACTTTTGGTTTGCAGAGCAACATATATTTTAAACTGTTATTGACTCAAGAATATGGTAGTTTATGCAGTAATTGCTAAGATTAATTTGATAAAAAGCCATAGAAAGGCTTCAGAAATTCAGAAACTCTAGATGAGTGTTTAACAGGAGATGTAATTTACCCCAGAATGTAGTCACATGTGATGTTTATATTGTGCTAAAATACTCTTGCAGTGCTTTCACTGGTTTATAAAATTCCCTTGAAATTTATCTCATACAGATTGGTTTTGTTTCTCGAATTGCCAAAGAAGGCAAACTCTTGATTTCTTAGATCGTTAAAATGTAGGACTTTTATGAATCACATGCCCACCCACCCATTCTATGTCTCTCATCTTGTTTCCTGTGACCTCTGTAAAAACTGACCAGTCACATGACCTATGCATCATCGTGTATGATCCCTAAGGGTAACAAGATTAGTCTTCTTTAGAATATGATTTGTTAATAGGCATTATTTTTTAGTTTTCCATATTTTGATGACAGTTGAGGTTGCAGTACTTAAGTTGATTTTGAATGTTATGCTTTCTGAAAATATTGAGTTGGATTTTTTATGAGACATTGACCAATCTGATCAAGTTCTGTTGCTTTCTTAGTGTTATGTTCAGTTAAACTTTTTTGAACAAAGTTCATATAGAATCTATACAATTTAAATCAGTAAAGGGGAATAACTTTAGAAAATAAAGGACATAGGATAGAACAATATGTGCATGTTCACATATGGTTATGTGGATGAAAACAATGAAAACATTTGCAGTATCAATGTCAAATTGACAGTGGTTTCATTTAGCAGATATGTGTTAATTATTTAGGACTCGTTTTTGTTTTTTTTTTATTGAGATTATTAAAAACATTCCAAAAAGAATTTGAGTTGTTCTTTTTGTTTTCAGCCATTGATTGAAAACAAGATTTTAGTTTTTTCAGTCATACTTGATATGTTTTCTCCATACATTATATTGTGCATTATTGCCGATACCCTTGAATTGGTGTCATGTTTTTGTGGCAGCCATAATTTCAAATGTAAGCCATTTGAGTTGAACTGCATGCTTTATCCTATGTATTTTCAATGGTGCATATTTAGAGACATTTATAAATAAATAAGTCCACAAACCCAAATTTAGTTGATGTTGTACAAATTTGGATTATTTTACACAGAACATTGTTTAGGGGATTAAAAAGTGTGCTTAAAATTTTTCATGTTCTTTAAGTAATGCATTTTTTCTGCATTTGTTCTTATTTGTAATAAAATGGTCACTAAGTCCAGTATTTTGTGCTTTCACATTAGTCACAATATCTAATAAGATGGTGTTAATATGATCAATTAAAGTGCTTGATATTTATGTTACCCTTGTGGTAAGTGAGAAAGCCTGCCAGTAGCTTCTCGTGGGTCGGTGGTTCTTCCCGGGGTTTTCCTGGGTTCTTCCTCCACCATTAATACTGGTCGCCATGTATAGCCTATCTTGTGCTGAAAAATGGTGTTAAGCACAACAACAACAACAACAGTGAGATTCTCTCCATACTACATCATACATTGGGGCTTTCAATGAGATTCTTGCCATACTACATGTATAGGGGCTCTCGATGAGATCATCTCCATATTACATTTATCATCATTACATCCTGTTTTCATATTTATATGTTCATATATATTCAAGTCTGCAGCATCACATGTAGAACCATATTTTATTGAACTGTTATATTTACATGAGTGTCCACTAAATTATTATAAATTGTAATCAAATGTGATGCTCTTTTTGTTTGTTGAACTAAGACATAATGTGATACTTTGTTTTGTTGTTGCACTAATGCATCAGTGTTTAAATCAAGGCCTTCACTTGGAAAAATATTGCATGTTTCAGAATTTTTTACTTGATGATGTAACTCGGTCACTGGTCCTAGCTCTCGGTGTTTGTTACCATGCCTGCCTGAAGAACAGAGAAGATTACAGAAAACATGTTGCACCATTTTTCAGGGCTCCTTGTCATCTCCCACGTGGGCATGATCAGATAGAAAAAGACATTTCTGTGTAAGTTTACTTTGGGTTTTTTTTACTTTCTTAGAAATATACCATTCAGCCAGTCTGATCTGGTTTGGGCAGAAAGTTTTTAAATGCACAAGATTTTACTTTTGCTTTACATTTTTAATAACATTTCTTAATTTTTTGTGTAAAATGCCCATCATTAGTATTTCTCCTATACTGTTTTCAGGATTTTGTTGAAATGTTTTAGACTAGATATATAGTTGGTGGAGATGTATAATTGAGTTTTCCATTTTATGGAATTTTAAATGTCAGATAACTGTATTAGTAAGCAAGATTCTGAAACTTTATTGCTCCAAAGGTATTCAGATAAGTGGAACATATATCCTTTGACTTACATAGAAAAACATAGAAGGACATGCCATATATGCATGGATATGCTTGTGTATTCATACAAGCAATACTATTTCAATATATATTGTATTAAAGACAATTCTTGTGATATGTATTGTTATACAAATATAGTTTGTGATAACCATTTGTAATTAAAATACTTTTTAGTGTCAGCTGCATACAGTTTATTTCAGGAAATATAGGAAAGATAATTTTTATTTAAATTGTAATTGACCCACTTGAAAAGATATTTAGTCAGTATGAATTATGCTCAGGAATGCACTTGGATTGGTACATTCCAACAACCACTTCATTTGCTTTAACAGGGCACTAAGAAATAATGCATATTTACTTGAACCATTAAGGGAGACATTTTACTAAATGATTAGTGATGTACAATTTTAACAGTTGCCAGAGAACAATGTCAGATGATTTACTATAATAAGTAGTTTTAGTGAAGTGTGTTCATGAGTGAATTTTCTCTCTTAATAAGTTCAAGTTGTACCTGCAGTATATTGTGGTCATTTGTGTACACAATATAATCCACAGATGCCAGAATGTCTTCCTAGAAAATGTTCCACTGGAGAAGAACATTGCCCGGAACATGGCCCTTAAGGAGAACGTGTTCATGATGGTCACTAGCATTGAGCTGCGGATCCCTCTATTCCTTGTCGGAAAACCAGGGAGCTCGAAATCCCTGGCCAAAACCATTGTGGCAGATGCCATGCAAGGGAATGCAGCCCACAAAGATCTCTTTAAAGAATTTAAACAGGTCTATTATTGAACTATCACATCTTTTTTGTACATCTACCACTTCCATGTACCTGTAAGACATGTACAGATATTCTGACATGATACAAAACAAGTTAGTAAAATGACTATGCATCCAAATTGTTCATAGAAAGTACAATTTTGCACTAATATTTTTATGGGAAAATTAATTTTTTTTTTTAAATTTTAGAATTCTTACAAAATATCTTGAAATGTTATTCAGAAATTTGACAGAAATGTCCAGAAAATAACTTACAGATATGTAATATTGTTTTGTCTTCATTGTAGCATAACACTTTATATCCCTAATTCCAGGTCCAGATGGTATCCTTCCAGTGCAGCCCCCTATCAACACCAGATGGAATTGTGGGAACTTTCCGTCAGTGTGCACAGTTTCAGAAGGACAAGGACTTAGATAGATTTGTGTCTGTGGTTGTTCTGGATGAAGTTGGACTTGCAGAAGACAGTCCCAAAATGCCTCTGAAGACACTGCATCCTCTTCTAGAGGATGGTTGCCAAGGAGATGAGGAACCACTGCCACACAAAAAGGCAGGCTAAATTTATTTCTCCCAGTGGAAACATTTATTTTACACACCTACTACTCACCCATCTGTGGTGTTCCAGGTGTCTGAGTGGTCTAAAATTTTTGCCTTTACATATCACACATATCTCACTTTAGTCTGCATGGGTTCAAGTCTCAGTTCAAACACATGGGTATATGAGAAAGCTTGCAAGTAGCTTTCTTTGGTTCACTGGTTCTTCTCTGGGTTTTCTTGGGTTTTTTTCTCCACCAAATATACTGGCTTCCATGTATAGCTTATCATGTTCTGAAATATAGCATTAAATGCACAAAATGCAAACATATAATGATCAAACTGCATTTTTGCTGACAATATGGAGTTTCTTCTATATAATCTTCCTAATTTCCACACAATGGGATGAAAAACTGTTATTTAGGTACATTTCGTAGAGGGGCCCCGAGTGGCCGAGTGGTCTAAAGCGCTGTCCGTTACGGATCACTGCCATCTCACCTCTGTCTGTGTGTGTTCGAGTCTAGGATTCGGCTAATGTAGATATGTGAGAAAGCTTGCCAGTAGCTTCTCGTGGGTCGGTGGTTCTTTCCGGCGATTTCCCGGTTTCTTCCTCCACCATTAATACTGGCCGCCATGAATAGCCTATCGTGTGCTGAAAAATGGCGTTAAGCCCAAGAAACAAACAAACAAACATTTCGTAGAGTTAAAGCGAGTGTTGATATTGGTACATAAACTGACAGTATTACCATTTTATGTGTGTACATATCCTAAAAGTGTGTTCTCCAGTTGTGTAAGTTATGATATCTCTAGTTTGGAAGTTCATTCTCCCTCCTAATGTGATTGTGTCTGATTATTTGTCCTCCTTAACTTGCAAAGGATTGTTTTGATTTGAACCACAAAACACTGGTAAACTCCATTTTTTGATTTAACCCATAAAGTTATGTGATGATAGCACAGCAGATATGATAATAGGTTAGAAAGAAATCATAATTGCCTTGATAGATGTTTGCTTCCCTCCCATGGTAAAGCTAAGATTGAAATGCAGATTTAAAATGATTGGCAAAGAATACATGGGGATACCCTTCTTGTTTAATAAATTCCATCCCAGATCATAAAATTAGGCCCAGCAAATCATACAAGATTTTGTCAGTTTTTGAAGTTGGTAAGCAGTGATGTGTCAGGTCTATAAAATGTTCAAAGTTACATGCAGAAATATAATTTGAAATACATGCTAAAAGAAAAAGAAACAAAATAAACTGAAATATAATTGTTGGGATACCCATTTCAGCATAATACTGTCACTTCATACAAAATAACATTACCTTAATAGTCACAGCCAGTTACCAAACATTGTTTGGATATGCGCCCTCCCCCTTGTTTTTCTTACTTGTCCCCCCCATATTTTGTGGCCATGTATAGCTTTTACCTTACCCCATACCTGGTAAATAAATTCCTGGCAGTATTTCTGCTACAGTCCTTCTGTCCATCTGTCAGCAATTTAATTTTCAGAAGATATATTTAATTGGATAGGTGAATGTCCATAAAGTTAGGTTCAAATGAGTTTGGTTTTTAGGATCCAGAGTCATTTATTTATGCTAATGTTGGTTTCCACAGCATAACTTTATCAAGGATTCTTAGAGTTAAGTCAAATTTAGAATCAGGATTTATAAACTTTGGATTCTGTCAACTAGCATGTCAGTGAGTTGTGTCTTTGATTGCCTGTTGGGTTGCTGCAGCACAACTTTGTAACAATTGTTAGATTTCATCTAGATTTGGGAAACAAACTTTAGATTCATTAGAAATGGAACAAGTTTAATTTTCAACAGTCATAGAGTTATGGCCCAGATTGTTTGTCCTTCTTAACTTACAAAGGATTGTTTTGATTTGAACCTTGAATGTGTTTGATTTCCATTTGCAGGAGTTAAAGCTTCTGTCCTTTCATTTAGCTTTATATTGATGATGTTTCAGATGAGTTTTACTTTCAGATGTCTATTACCCTATTGTACAGTTGTCTATTACCCTATTGTACAGTTGTCTATTACCCTATTGTACAGTTGTCTATTACCTTATTGTATAGTTGTCTATTACCTTATTGTATAGTTGTCTATTACCTTATTGTAGAGTTGTCTATTACCCTATTGTACATTTACAGATATGATTCATTTGTGGAATGATAATTATTCCCAGCATTGGTGTTTGCATGTGGGGCTGATTACAGCATATGAAGCTGATTTTATGGACAGTTGTAAATTGTTGAATTCTAGCCAGAATTTGATTGCCAGTATTTAAAATTTTCATATTTGTAGAGTTATGGACCATTGCTGCTGGATACGCTCCCTTTTTCCATAATGATCATCTGTTTAAATTCCGTTTGTGTGGATGTATAAATTGGGCCTTCGTGAGGCACTCATCTCTAACAGTTCAGGTTTCCTTTTATGTTTTATTACAAACATTTTCTTTTGTATAATTTTATCACAGTATCTAAGAAATGTTTCTTTCCCAGGTTGCCTTTATTGGGATCTCCAACTGGGCTTTGGACCCTGCTAAGATGAACCGTGGAATTCTAGTGCAGAGGGAGGTACCTGACTTGGAAGAACTCATGAACACTGCACAGTTAGTTTATTTCTTTTGATAAAAAACACGTCATGAATTTTTATCATCAAGACCAATAATTTCAACCTGTCTAGAATTCTGAAACTGATAAAATTTGCCTCATGCCTAAATGCTTTTCTTGTTTAATATCAGAAACTGATAGAGCCACTCTAGAGAAATGTTGGCCTTAAGAAATTTACAGACCCAAATGTGTTAATTGTTTTCATTTTAGGCTTCATTAATTGAGAAAATACAAAATAACAAAAACTATTATGAACTCTGTATCAGTCATAAATGAATTCACATTTTATTCTTAACATCAACATAAATGCATTTGAAAAACAGTAGTATATGAGTTAGATAAGTGCTTTTTTGCAGCTTCCTGAAATTGGATGTCTGTTGAAGAATGATAGATAATTCAGCCTTAAATTTTGTTCCACCAACAGCTTGTTTCACTTCTTTGATGTAAATGCAACAAGGGGAGAAAATCTACTTTTAAAAACATATGTTGTGGGAAAACTTCAAGTATCTCACAACAATATCCAGTTAGTTCTGGGCAATCAGAACATGTATTTAACCAGAAGCCAGCCAGGTGCTTTTGTTGAAGACTAGTTGTAAGGTGTTGTCACATGAAAGGTCATTTAGGCTGTCTTGTTCTTTTAATGCCTAAGGACAGCATTTATTTATCAGTACTCACATCTTAGCTTGTCTCAGGAACAGGATGTACTCGAACAGCTGTACTTAGCTGCTTTGTAGATGTTGACTTACTTTTCCAAAAGGCATATTTTTGATGTGATTACATGGAAATGATTCATACTTTGATTGGTTCAATCAATGAGGCCAATGACATAATTTCTTGATTATAGCTTCTATTCAGTCCTGAACTTGGAACACATTTTTGGCTTTATGCAGTAGACTTAAGGCCATTTAAAACATTAACCAGGAATTCCAACTTAGCTAAGAAAGGTCATTAAAACATCATGAAGACTGAAAATTGGATTGAAGCAGACAAATCCTCACTTCATTTCACTATTTGAATAAGTGAGTGAGAATCTTCCATTGATAAAGCAGTAAAGCCACAAAATTTCTTCAATTACAGTTATGCTCTTTAATAATATTTCCAGTTTTAATGGGGTTCTCCAAAACCATCCTTAGATAATGATTCCCTATGGATGCAGTAGTGAATAAAAAAAATTTCTGATGACACAGCTTTCACATGAGCACAACACCACTGCATCAGTCTGTTATGTTGTGAATCCAGTCAGTGTTAACTTCTGAAAGTAGCATTTCCATTGGGTAACTCAAAGGTCACCAGAACATGACCCAACTGACACTGTTCAATCTTAATTTAATCAAATTGACTTTTAAATAGCTTTCATTTCAGTTAAGGAAGAAGCATATTTAATTTTGGGGTCAGAAAGCTAAAACAATGTCAAGATTATTGTGGCTGAAAAATGGTTTCTGCACATAATGTCTTCTTTCAGCCATGTATCTTCACTAAAGTTTGTGGATGGCTTACATGTTGTATAAAAAAGTAACCTATTGAATTTGATGATTTCTATTCTGTGGTTACAGGGCAGTGTAAAATAATTTTTTTTGCATAATAACTTTAGTTCTAAATCATGTAACTTGACCGAAGTTTGTGGATAACTTGCACTTATGGTATGGTAGAAGGGGGTCATAAGTATGGATCCGAATCATTGTGACTTTTAAGTAAATGAAATTTCCATAACTTTTTATACTTAAGTTACTTGACCAAACTTTGTGGATGGCTTGAATACTAAAGATCCTCGTTTGAGGCCTAAAGGTCAGTGGTCATGGTCATGGTATGTCTTGTGTGTCAGTAAGGTTGGTGCAAGACCACATAACATGTCATTGAGATATTTTTACAGAGGACTAACATGCATCAGGCATATAATGTACTGTCCGCTGTACTCTTTTCTAAAAATGTAAGAGGTAAATTTTCATTTCATTTTTCATTTCATCTTTTCTGTATTTATATTTACCTTTTTTGTACAGTTTTTAAATATCTCAAGACAGCATATTGCATTTTGGCTTTGGTGACCCTGAGCTAAAAATTTAAGAGGTAAATTTTCATTTTTTTTAAAACAAAGAATACCTTCGTATGTGCCACATCAAAAGGTTTCTGATATATCACACTTTAGCATGGAATGAATTTTACTTTCTGAAAATTTACAAAGGGTCAAATGTAAGGCTGTTGAAGATAATAATTATAATAATTTTTATGGTGCTATATCTATTAATAATGACATTTTAAATTATTTTGGTTACTAAATTTTGTACACAAAGTGATAGCTGGAATATCTGATTTTGTGTAATGAATTTTTGTGTCTGGTTCCTATGTAACTCAGAAGATAATGCTGGAGTTGGAGGCAGGTGTATAGATAAGAAATTTGCAAAAGTAAGCCATTGAAGTAGCACTATTTCAGACACCATTATTAAAAAGAAAACAAAATGTTTTGCAGGGCATGTCAATGACTTGTAGAACCTAGTAGATTTACAAATTTTGATCAGAAGATTGGATTTTAAAAAGGGAGATTTATTATAAACATAATTTGTATGTGTTTTAAGGGCATTGAAAACAAAACAAGTTGTGACAAAATATGTATTTTCTTCATATTATAATACAACACTTTTGCACATGATTCAGATTCAGAATCTGATGGAAAATGTTACAAGCAAAGATTTTTTTTATACAATCCACAGGCATTTTTAGTTTCCTTCAGAAGATCATTGTCTGGTGACCATGGTGACATTCATTGTGATTGTTAACCTTCACACTTAGCAGGCTCTCAATAGTCTTCTGGTCCAGACTTTCCCATGAATCACTCTGGATTTTCCAAAGAATGGAGAATGTCCTCTCTTGTGTTTTTATCCACTTTTGATCCAGTCTCAAATAATGCCTTCAATGTGGGTGTGTTTGTTACAGAAGAATTGTTGCTCCTATGTGATGGTGTCTGTATATGCCTGGTGATATTTCTTCCTCCATATGCTATCTTAAAATCCAATTTGTATGAAAGACACAATGCAAACTCAGGACCTTTGCTACAAGCCTGCACACACTTAAATTCTGGTATCCAAGCGTTCTTAAATTTGGTGTAGTATTTTGTAGCTGGTGGCTTTTTAGCATTGAGAGAAAGGGGATGTTTCAGCATTTCAACATGAATTGAAAGAAAAATATACAAGCTGCCATAAATGTTCATTTTACACTATTGTGAACAATACAAGAACATTTAAAAGACATTGAATCAAAATACTTAAGTATTTCTGCCCACATCATTTTTGGTCGGCCTCCGTTTTATCTTCCTTCCACAACAGATTGGCAGAGTTTTAGTCAAAGACTTATGGTCATCAAGGATTACCTTTGATCCTTTTATTACTTATAACACCTCAAACAACATCCCACATTTGGTCTTAAACTTTCGAAATTACAACAATAAGTTAATCAATTGGTTGCTTCTGTCCACATGCTAACAATTGTAATTCCACAACTCAATCACGCATGGTCGCACTAGTCATATTGTAGGTCTAATATTTCTGGCTCCCGGTAGGCTGGTTCTAGCTGATTTATCAAATGTGTTGATAGAACATGTAAAAAAAAAATTAATTTAAAAAAAATAAAAATTTCAGTGAAATTTTCAAAACTGGTTAGATTTCAACTACTAAATGGTATGTGCGGTAGACAGTCATTAAACAGTATTTTTTCCCAACTTCTGTTAGAGTCACAGGCATGCATCTAGATCCTGGAACACAAATTTTTAATTAGGCTTGGATAAAAATTTGACTTCTTTGTGGGTTGGAACGAACTCACACCACTGTGTTCAGTGTTAGCCATCTTTGACCCATGCTTTTGAACAATTACATTATTAAAAGAAGACATCTTTCTCTTATTAAAGCTATTGGCTTTTACTCAGTTCTTTCATTACTGTTTTTTAATCATAGACATGGATAGAAACTTTGCTAATTGCTTGGTGTAGAAAGAGTTTCACCTGCTTTGCTTGTAAGTTTATTAGAGGATAAGAAATATTTTTTACTGATCATTTTGTCAGCGTATTGTAAACTGAGGATAATTTTCATTTTAAATGATGCCATAACTTTCAGTTCATTTATGCTTGCTGTTTGGCACAAATGTTAATGGTCATATAAATCCATCTGTCTACCTCACCATCTGACTGGTTCTATGTTTAGTTTTTTCCATGCAGTAATTATGTCGTGCATTGTATAACATTTATGTAAAGAAAGTTTGAAAGGGTTTTGTGAATTTACTAATACATAGCAACACTATATTATATATATATATATATATATATATATATATATATATATATATATATATATATATATATATATATATATATATATATATATATATATATATATATATATATATATATATATATAATATATAAGTTTTTGTTACCTATTGTGCTTGACACCAGATTTGTAGAATTATAAATATTTTTTATGGTTTTTTGTTTCAGAGGGATCTGTGTCACAAAGAATCATGTCTACCAGCATGTGAAACCATTCATTGAACCCCTGGCCACATCCTACCTGGCTCTGTTTGGAAAAGCTTCAGCCAAACTTCGGGAATTTTTTGGTCTTAGAGATTTCTACAGGTTTGCACCACTTAAGATAAAAATAGTCTCATTATTTACTCATTCAGAATAATCAAGGTAGTCCTACAATGTTTACCTAAGCATGTTTTTGATTAGGTAAGATGTGGTAAGGAAGAGTTTTATGGGAAAAGAAGAAAAAAATGAGTTTCCTCAAGTAAAATATTACTTTGTGTGCTTTACACCAATAAGACTTAGGTCTAATGATAAATAAGCTATTTTGAAAGTAACCAAATTGTTATGATTTTGCATTCTACAATATGCTCATAAATGTAAGAGATATTTAAGGTTGCCAAGATCTGGGGAAATAAAAGCTATAAAATGCATGGTAAATTACACTTTAAATTAAGTTTTTAGAAAACTAAAGAATATATATATATATTTTTAATGATAATTCATAATAAATACAAATAAGTCATCAGATAATTAGTAATTGCTTTTTAACATTAGTGGAAGAATGTCAGACTTTATTGCTGTATAATCCAAGTTCTACTGGACATCCATTATTTCCACCATGCAAGTCGTGTTATTTCTCCTAAGACAACAGAAATTGAGTTGATACTTTAGATGCTCTGACACTCTTAAAGTTTGTCTGTTGTCAGAGACCACTTTGGGTTTTCTGTTGGTGGTCTCTTTAGACAGTTCGACCTATTTTATAAAATCTAGTAATATTATTGATCTAGCTTATTTTTCATAATGTATTTATGTTTCAGTTTAATGAAGATGATCTACTCCTTTGTGGAGCAAACCAACAAACCCCCAACATGGTACCAGCTTCTTCATTGTATAATGAGAAATTTTGGGGGACTGGACACCATCAAATCTGTTGAGACATTTGCTGAGAGACTTACCATGGTTGACCGTAATGTAGAGGTTTGTGATGACAAATATCTTTAGTTTTGAAAGAAAGTTTAGTTGGCTTAGTCTTTATTTTCATTTAAAAACTTTACTATTTACAAAATTTAGATAATTCCACAATACCTTGGTTTATTATATTATGCTTTTATCAGAATTTGCACTTACATGCATATCACATATTTCAATATATCACAGTTCTATAACTGTCACAGTTCACAATGTAATATAGTTTGGCACATAACGCCGTAGGCAGTTATCAGCCCTGATTACTGTGTTATAGTGAAAGAGACCTGATGTGCATGACATAGTATTACTGTTAACCCCTTTCTTTTGCTAAATTTGATGATTTTGTATTTAGTGATCAAGCAGACTATGAAGACATAAAAGTTGGCTTACTTTACATTTAAATTAAGGAACATAATGTATAATTCTTGATGTTTTTTTAAATATAATTTTTGATTTTATAGCCATCCTTGGTGTAAAGCAGTGAGAGTTTTAGTTATGTCCCTGTATCCTTCATTATTCTTCCATCTGCCAGCATTTATATTTTGCCATTCTGGAGATCATGTTTCAGATCTGATAAAAGTTTATATTATGAACAAGTTAAAATTGAAGGAGATCCATTCATAGTTGTGTAGTACTCATGCATTTTGGAGGCTTTATTTCTGATGTTGTTTTAGTCAGATCTGGAATAGGGACTTGTATCATTATATTCAGACAGGTTTGACAATAAATCCATGCATGTTAATGAAGTAATTTTGCATTAGATTCACTGAATTTATCAGCAGTCTAATAGTTCAGATTTTAATTGGTTCTTAGATAATCTTGTATGATCAAGATGTTGGATGAAATTGATGAAGGTCTCATATGAATTAAATAATGTGCATGGGTCTTGCATATTAATGAGGCAGCATCTAATTGGCTCAGACTATCACACACACACACACACACACACACACACACACACACACACACACACACACACAGTAAACTATATTTCAGGTTCAGTTTGTTAAAATTTTCAATATTGTCCTGTATCATCAAAATCACAGACAAGTTGCATAATGAGTTAGGTATTTTAGGTATTTGTCCCTACACCATAGAGTGAAGGTGGGGGGGATTAAGGCACCCCACTGCACTGTACTGTATATAGGTTGCTCTCCAAGCAATGATATCACTTCCACTGCAACCTTGTGAAAAATGTATTTTCAGCCTCTCTTCTAGACTTGCTTTGGTAATTTTGCTTAAAATTTGTAGGAGTTAATAAAATGATAAGCACATTTAATGATTTGATTGCAGAGTGACTACTGAGCAATATTGCAGCTTCCATAGCAATGTTTTTTGGGTGGAAAACCAATTTTTAACTTGAGATTGTTTGGAATTTTTTCCTCGTACTAGTTCTACCAGAATTATGATTTTGGAATGGAGAACCAGCAACAGTTCAGTTCCTATAGCAAAGAGCTGTGAAAAACATTTTGATTTCTTTTACAGAATTAATATCAACTTTGATCAAATTTGGAAGGAACAATATTTAAGGATATGTTCTTAAGGTGTTTGCCCAAAGTGGAACTAGTAACAACATTGTTGCTTCCATAACAACCAAGTGGAAAATGTGTTTTTGACTAATATTTTTATAGTGAATTAGCCAGTTGTGATTAAATTTGGTAGGAATGTTACATAGAATATGTTGTGCCAGAGTTTTGTTCAGGGTGGCTTTCCTGTTAACTGTGACATTCATAGCTACCAGGTGGAAACTCTGCAAATGATACTTAGCTTTAGCTCTCATCAAGTACAGCAACTGTTACTACAGGTAATATGGAATGACTTTCCCTATCAAACTGACTGACCATATTAGATCAAATTTGATGGGTTAAGTCCTGGCATGAACACCATTCATATGAAATATGCCATTACAACATCAAGCTAAGTGATGTAATCAGAAATAATGAACACCATTCAAATGAAATATGCCATTACAACATAAAGTTAAGTGATGTAATCAGAAATAATGAACACCATTCAAATGAAATATGCCATTACAACATCAAGCTAAGTGATGTAATCAGAAATAGCATCAGATCAGAACCTAAAACTTGGCAGATGGGCATATTTTATAGGTTATATGTCAATTTTGGTTTGTTTTATTACAGTATAGGCAATTATTTTTGGAACAAAATTACTTGAAAGCCTCAATACTGCTGTTTTCTGAATATTCAGATTCTTTGGTAATTGAACATGTAAAATCCTACTTATTGTATTGTGAACAATTTTGATGTCAGAGTTAGTTACTGTGGTGATGTAGAATGATATGTTATTATAATTTTGAATTTCTTTCATCAGTATACTTTTTCAGCAACAAGATGGTGATCCAGACTGTACCACTAAAGGTCTGATCCAGGCCTGTCTGCATAATACCAACAATACACAGAGGTTAGTATTCACTGTGTATGTGTACTGTGTATGGATAAATAATTGTATTAGATAATGTTGCAGATATTTAAAATATTGGCTATTCTTAATGTCATAACCTTTAGCACTCAAATTTTAGTTGTTTTCTTTAATGGTCATACAAATTACAGAATTAATCATGCTGCTAGGTAGAGCTGCACAGTATTATCATTATACTGATTTACCTCATTATTTATATCTAGTGGTATTTGTCCACTGTGCCTGTACTTGGATTGTTTCTATCATTAAGGAATGTATAAATTTGTGAGTAATCTTGTTACAGAATTAATGGTATTAATAGCATGTTATCATTTTTCATAACAAAATAATTTGTAAAGTTATTGCTATTTTCTTTGCAAAGTAGTTGTATTTGTCACAAGTTAATTTAGAATATTAGAAAAATAATTATTCTTTTCAAATGTTATTCACTTAAGACACATGTCAAATATGCCAACATGGTTGATTTGTGAAATGATATTTAGGCTAAATGCAGCTGTAGGCATAAATTTCATTTTAAGACAAGGAATAAAATGTCATTTTGTTTTGTTATTTACTAGCATTATGTTAACTACATGTATTCATTTCAAGGATTAAAACTCATCCTAAGATTTTCAATTGAGCACTTGTTTTCTGTTTTTAAACTTGATGTAATTTCTCTAGTGTACTAAATATTTTCTCCTTTGTTGAATCATTGTGGTTTATGCTTATTGGTTGTCATCTTATCCCAGGTGTTAACATCCCGCATAAAGTTTCATTGGGTATTGTATCAATAGAGTAGATAGTAGATTATAGCCATTAATGTCAACACCTCTTGTTTTATCAACAAGCTTTGTAATGTCTTTTACAAGTTGTCAGCTAATTGTGAGCTTAATTACCTCATTCCACACCCATTTTAGTACATTTATTAGATGGCATTTTGTACATGAATTAACATTCATATAACAAGTTTATGTACTGTAAGTGTATGGTACTGACCATTTAATTTTCAGGTGGTATGGGGGGGGCTGATCTGCAAAATACTTTCTTTTCTTTGATCTCAAGGTAATTACTTTTTAAAACAAAAAATAATGAATATATGATTGTGTTTCAGTAAGAGCAAGGTATTTTGTCAAGCTTTTTTAGAGGTGGCAATGTGATAAAAAATTTAAATGCCCAAGAAAATTAAATTGTTGGTCCATAATATAAATGTGGTATACTGTGGTACAGATTGCAGTATGTTAAAAAATAGAGCAGTTTAGAATCATGGTAAACAGCCCTACAGCTGTATAAATTTTTCTGACAGAAATTTCATTGCAGCTTGTTGTCAGCTTGTTTTTACAATAAATGGTGATGTTAAATTTATCAATGTAAGAAAATCTTGCAAAAATGCATCATAACAAGCCATGTGTGACAATCTGCTATGCTCCTTTATCTCTTGTGGCAGCCCATGCTAAAAATACATTGTTATGCATAAAAAAATGTCAGCAACAAACAATGCAACAACATCCTTCACTTTAGCAATAGTGCTTACTTTATTGATCAATCTGTGACTGTTTGGAAGAGAAACTTGGATTGGCTTATTCAGACAGCATGCAAAGTTATGTTGGGTCACAGTGGCAACAAACTTTTTCTGATGCTTACAGTGATTGGTTAAGCAGGTTTTTGTATATTCATTAGAAACAAGAAGTATAAGCACAGGTTGCCATTGGTGATAAAGGATCGAAGTCGATTGATGCTTTTAGCTTTTGACTATGAGGAAAATGGTAATACATAGGTAGGTTGAACAATAATGAAAATTGAAAATCATGGGGATATGTTTTATCTCGAAGAAAGTTTGTCTTGTGAAGTAAGTATTATTTCCTGAAAAGAATGAAAAAGAACATAAATTAAAAAAATTTTCATGAAGCAATACGGTGGTATAAATAATGAACCTGATGAGGAAAATTAGTTTTGGGGGGAAAATGTGTCTTTATCCATCAGACTTTGAATCTTGATTAGAACGCATTTCACTAATATGTTCATTTTAGGCCTGATTACAGATAGACTTGGACCATTGGTAATGATGATTTGTGTCTCCATGTTCCTGTCAGCTGACCCTTGTGATATAGCATCATCATTGTTGCCTGCAGAATTGTGCACCATGTGTAGATTGTGATGAAGTATCTTACATATTTAGGATGGGGCCCCAAGTGGCTTAGTGGTCTAAAATATTCACTGTTATGGATCACTGCCATCTCACCTGTCTGCATGGGCTCAGCCATTGTGGGTTCATGACAAAGCTTGCAAGTAGCTTCTTGTGGGTTGGTGGTTCTCTGGGGTTTTCCTGCGTTTTTCCTCTACCATTTATACTGGCTGCCATGTACAACCTATCTTATGCTGAAAATGGTGTTAAGCCTTATAACAACAACAACAACAACAACAACACATTTGAGACAGTAGTAAGTCAAATTGGTCCAAATTTTAAGCTCCAGTAATTTAAGTTATATATTTCCAAATGGTTTGGATTAAAATACATTTCTTTCTTAGTCATTAAAATTGATTTTTAGGTGTTTCATCAAGAAACAGTTCAGAGAAATTTACATCCCAGAAGCCTTTGTCATGCATCAGTGAATTGTATTTGGTTTTGCATTTAGTTTTATAGACACTTGACTTCAGAGGCATGTTCTTTGATATGTTTAGTTCATAGGCACTTGACTTCATGTTCCTTGATTTGTATGGACTTTATGATCAGTACAACACTGTTCAGACATGCTATGTTTTAGAATCAAGTTCGATACCAAAGTGGAAGCTATTTTGTTTTTTTATACCTTTGAACTTGTGTCTGGAAATATGATACATTTTGTCACACATAAATTTAAAAAATTTTATCAGGTGCAGTAGAACTTCAATTATTTGTAAGGGTGATGGACTAAGACCATGACAAACATGAGAATAGACATATAACAAAATATGTACATTAAAGGTATTTTACAGTAGATCAGGTCATGAAAAATTCATATCTACATATGCATGTGTACTTGTTTTTAATATTTTGATGTACAGTGCCCTGACAGTTAATAGAGACTTATGGTTAATCTGGTGCCATATAATTAGAGTTCTGTATTTTCAGAGGTGAGGTAATTGTATAAAATCAAAAATAGAAAATGGGTAAGAACACTTTTAGTTTAGTTATATTGCTATATATTCACAGCTATATGCTTTACAGTCAATAAACCAGCTGAGTAGAAAAATCAATATGCATAAATGTAAAACAACCAAAGAAAATGACGTAGAAAGTTAACTTGCTTTGCTTGATATATTGAATATGGCTTCCTGGGAGAGCACTTCAATTCATATGGGTTCACTGTAGACATGACTATCTTTCAACACATTCTTCCACTGTAATTCTGTTACACAGAATATAAGCATTCCTGGATATTGTGTGTACATTTCAGTCATCTTGTGGGTGGATAAATGGGTTCATCACATGATGGTCTTAAAACACTTCCATCTCCGGTCGGTATTCAGGGACATGGAATACAAACATTTCTGGATATTGTGTGTGACCTCTGACTTTAGAATTATGCGATTTTGATAACAACTTGCACAGAAATTTGTGTATTCTGTCTGTATGTGTGTATGTGGAATTTTTGGCAATGTCAGGCATTATTGCACATTCAATCACTTTACAAGTACTCTCAGATGTTGTGTTTTATTTTGTAACATGCTGTCATGCACTGATGCAGCTGCAGTACTCAACAATTAAGCTATACCTTACAGGAATTGATTCCATTACCTATTTGCTGGTCATAGTAATGCTTTTCAGGAGCAGAGATGTTACAGAGTATACTTCATGGGCAAACATATAGTATGCGCAGATTTTCTATTACATACAAGATGATGGTGCAGTTATTACCTGTGTTGCAAGAGGGTGTTCACTGAATGGACTTGTGTTTGTTAGCATTTCTTGGATTTATGCAATGTGGTTAAGTATTCTGACAATTTTTTCATACGGTTCTGCATCTTAGAGCATCTAAGACTGATTTTTTCCATCATGGGGTGGATATTCATATTTATTCTATGTACTGTGATGTTCTGTATACCTAGCTACTAGTGCCGCTAAGGCTTTGAATTCTGTACCATCTTATCCATACCTTAGGTTGATGTCCTCTAATGCATATGGTGGATATATTCAGGTGCACCCGGACTGAATTAGCTTGGCACAGAGACAGATGTCAATTGCCTCACTAGTTCATTACATGCTTGTGTATATCAATATATTATTCATTTGTTTACTTTGTGAAACCATCACACAATTTTATTTGTTATTTCTTTATGCTTAAGAGATGCTGTAATACTGTATCTATGCTACACTGTCATTGCACTGACATCATCTATTAGTGCACATGTGAATTCCTAACTGACTATTGAAAACATGTATCTAACATTCTTACCTTCCCGTACATCAGGCTTTACTATGAAATTCAAATATATTTCCTGCTTTCCAGGCATTATCCCCCTTGTATATCCTTACCTTACTTCAAATTGGGGGCCTCGTTACAGTCACACTGCTCCAAAGTCACAGTGCTACTTTCACTCGTTTTGGCCATTGACAAGTTTCATTCATTTAAAAACTTTGCTTTGATCCCCAATTTGTGTCAGTACTTAAATGTACTTGACTATTATGCCCATATACTTCATACCTGCTTTCTGCAATGCATGTATGCAGTATCGGCTGATGTTTTGTTATCATGGCATCCTCGGATCGGACTTGTCGTGTTTCGGTTGTCATTGTCCCTATATACCTCCTGTCAGCCCCTTGCTGCCTAACACTTGCAGGTATGGGACAATTTTAACAACCCTACAAACTCCAACATGCTTCCTGTCCTGAGATATCCTTTAAAACAATTCAGAGCTGGGCTGGTGCAGTGTGCTGTGACAGGATTTGCCCCCATTATGCCAAAAAGATTATTTTATATGTACAATAAAGTGTCTACTGAACCTGGTGTATTGTGTGTTATTTAAAATGAAATTTTCCATTAATCAAGCAAATTTTCAGCCTCACAAGCAAACATAGTGTGTTAATGTAAGACTGATTTTAAGGTTTATACCAAATAGAAAGGTAGTTCTGACAAGACAGTTACAAATTTGATTTACTTCAAATCATAAAACATTAACAGCTCTATTGTCAGCAAGCAGAAGTAAATCAAGGGTCTTTAAGCAAATTCCTCTTCAATTAGAATAATTAAGAACTTGGTAAGCAGCCTAAAAGTTAGAACCGGTCAAGCCAGAATTTTAGTATGGATCAAGTTGACTTTTTAGGTTTTAGATTTTTAGAGGTTTATAACACCTTTAGGATTACATTGTATCGATTTATATAAATCTTGAATGACTGAATCTTGAATCATGATGAAATTTTATTTATGAAAGGTATCAAGTTGATAAAGTTCAGTTTCAGCTTAAACAAATTTGTAAGCATTTCCTTTTTATTTATTTGTAGTGAGAGTCGGTATTTGTAAGCATTTCCTTTTTATTTATTTGTAGTGAGAGTCGGTATTTGTAAGCATGTCCTTTTTATTTATTTGTAGTGAGAGTTGGTATTTGTAAGCATTTCCTTTTTATTTATTTGTAGTGAAAGTCGGTATTTGTAAGCATTTTCTTTTTATTTATTTGTAGTGAGAGTCGGTATTTGCTGCTGTTAACAGAAAATTATGGAGCTCTTACCATTTTGCAGCAACTGATTCCTACCAGTAACATCATTACTATATTTGGGAGTAGTTTTCCTAGTGACCAGGAATACACCCAGGTAAGTTGATGTGTGTGTGTGAGAGAGAGAGAGAGAGAGAGAGAGAGAGAGAGAGAGAGAGAGAGAGAGAGAGAGAGAGAGAATGACTGAGACTCTAACTATTCATTAATGACATTCTGAGTATTGGACCCTATTTCATCTGCATTAGTCTTATGACAATTGGTATGGTCATGCATCCCAGCAGCGGTTAGTCATATCCAAACTAGGTAATTGTGACCTAGGTTCATGTTTTAACTTCTACATTTGTAGCAATCCATTCACTATATTCTTAATGTATGCATCCCAATTTCACTTATACTCCTTAAAAATATGATGTGGCTGTATCTCAACAAGAGTATCCCACTATTTATCAAAACTAGGTAACTTTGGTCTAATAACCCAGCCTTACAAAAAGTATGTATGCTACTATGTCCTAATTTCCTTCCTGTGTGATTTCTGTGTTTTTGAACCAGCCCTTTGTTTGCATCACTCTTTAAAATGTTGGCAAAATTTCACCTTCAGTCATGAAATTGAAATGTGCATCTCAAAGAGAATAATTTAGCTATTATAAAGTTAAAATAGGATACAGTGACTTAATTCATATACTTGAATAACATTTGTATTTTTATCCATTGTTCCTTAGATCAACTGTATTTTTAACTCTATTACATTTAACCCTTTAACTACTACAGCTGTTCTGCTGTTTCACTACTGCTGAGTGATAGCGTATCAGTTACTGAGACTACTGATACTGTTTGCTAGGCTGAATACTAGAGCATCGTCATGGCTGACTATGGAAACTGACAATAAAAACATGGTTACATTTATATTCATTATTTCATAAGTTTTTGCTGGATTTCAGTGAAATAAAAAGCAGCTTACCTTTTATAGTGTCTGTTATTAATATATTTCCATTTTATTTACTCCTACAACAATCAGACAAGAAATCTCCGTCACGTAAACTGTTTTGAATCGCACAAAAAAAATCGTCATTTGATTCAAAATCACATACATCTAGTGTTGAAATGGGACTAACATCATTATCTGATCCATTTACTAAGAATGATCCATTAAACTCTTCGATATTGCTTGCACTGAAACCTTTAAAGTCACAAATATCTGACTAGGAATCCATTTTTGTTTATCTCAACTACACATGTTTTGTACATTGCCGGAAATTTCCTTTCCGTGTGTCTAAATTTAACCTCTCAGCTTTCCAACTGGTATCAAAATGTTCAGTAACCAGTCTTCTCATTGGTTATGATAATGAAAAATAAGTAAATATCTGTACTTTCAACCAATCAATGTTTACTTAACATAGCAGTTACGTCCGCATAGATGCGATACTGGGGTTTTGAGTACAGCAGAACTACGCGCGTATAAGCGACACTGGGGTTTTAAACAAGGCTTATCAACACTGCATAAATGTGTCAGTGGGATTCAGAAGCTATTTACAGGTGACACTCAGATGCGATAGTCGTAGTTAAAGGGTTGAACTTCATAATGGGTAGCATTTTGCAGTATTTCTTCTGCAACCAGGGGATACTTAGTTTTAACTCCATCAAGCCTGCATTGGATGTCAGAGTGTATAATAATAACAACAATAATGAGGACTTTGTAAAGCTCCTAATATTTAGAAGCTTTAAGTGCTTTACAACATTTGACAACACTTAAGAAAAACATGATTACAAAAATAAAAAACAAAACACAACAAAATTAGAAAACAGAAAAAATGCTGTAAATATTTAAGGTAAGGATACAATTTTAGGTCTTTAAGTCTGTTCTTTCAGTTGAAATAGGTGAGTTTGAAGAGCTCACTGGAATGAAATCACTGTCTTTGTGTCTAAGTTCAGTGGGTAATTCGTTTCAGATTTCTGGGTCCTTGTATGCAAAAGAAAGTTGTCAATAGGATTTCATTTTCATAGTGAGAATAATGAGAATATGAGTGTCAGAAGAGGAGCATAATCATCTTGCAGGTGTATACACATGGGTGATGTCAGATAGGTATGTTGGACTGGAGCCAATCAGTGAAACATAGCACAGAGAACAAATTTTGTGTTTAGTTCTGGATTCAATGGATAGCCACTGTTGGGTACAGAGCAGGGAGGAAGTGTGCTCTGATTGTGGTACTCTACAGATGATCCAAGAAGATGTTATTTGAACTTTTTGAAGTTTCTGGAGTAGATATTGAGACAAATCAGACAGAATTGAGGTACGATAGTCCAGTCTTGAAAGTATCAAGGAACACACAAGTGTTTTAGTGGCATCAACTGACAGATACTTGTGAGTTTAGCTGATGCATCTCAGCTGAAAATATGCCACTGTACATGTTGGTGCAGAGAAAGAGAGAGAGAGAGTACTGTCAAGAGTAACACCAAGGTTTCATACTGACTGTGAATTTAATGTTGATGTTGCTGATATTTATTGTCAAAGGTAAAGGATGTGAATGAGAAAGTCTTTATTTTGTAATCAGGATGACTTAAGTTTTATCATCATTCATCTGCATCTTGTTACATGTCATCCATGATTTCACATCAGAATTGCGCCTCTATACACTTTAGATAGTAGCTTCAACTTCAGTTGAGTGGCTAGATTTGTATATTTGGATGTCATCAGCGTACAATTGGTAAGACACTGGATGATGATCTATGACACTTGAGAGTGGCTGAGTGTATGGAATGAAGAAAACAGGTCCAAGAACAGACCCCTTTGGAACTTATTGTAGATCAAATGGGCTGGAGTGTTTTCCATTTGCGGATACAATTTGTGTCCTGTTGACCAAGTAGGACTTGAACCATATTAAGGCCATATCATGAATACATGCTGGAGACAGTGAAGTAATATATCATGGTTTATTGTGTCAAATGCTGCAGACAAGTTAAGGAGATTGAGGACTATAATCTCTCTGCTATCCAAAGCAAAGAGAAGGTCAATAACTACTTTCAGAAGAGTTGTATACGTATATAAAGCACTTAATTCTGATTTACATGCATTTTACCTCAGTTGTTAGTGTACACATATTTATTTTACATTATAGGTGTGTAGGAACATCAACCGCATCAAGGTGTGCATGGAGACAGGTAACACAGTGGTACTGCTGAACCTGGAAAACTTGTATGAAAGTCTTTATGATGCTCTCAACCAGGTAAGTTGAAAAATTTAATTATCTTTTATTATCACATAGCTAGTATAGGTTTCCTAAATGAAATATTATTTTTACATCATATTTGATATGACAACGTATTACACACCACTTTATATGATTCTAATTAGTCCAAATAAGCTCATGAAATTATTATGCAGTATTCTCTTTACTGAACCACTCTGGTGGCCTAGTGGTTAGAGTGTCTGCCTCAAATGTGGGAGGTTGTAGATTCGATCCCCGGTCGAATCATACCAAAGACTTACAAAAATGGTACTAACTTGCTTGATGCTCAGCATTAAGAGGTTAGTGTTAGGACTGGTCGGCCTGGTGTCAGAAAAATGTGACTGGGTGGGACATCATGCTACTTGTCTGTGGCATGATGCCCCATCACTATAAACTGCCACACTACAGACATCATAGCAATATGACTGAAACATTGTTAAAGCTATGTTAAAAATCATAATCACATCACATCTCTTTACGTATTGGCAGATCTGACCACTGACATATCCTCACTTCTGTAAAGGGTCAAGGTAAAGGTCATTTCTTGCATTTTTCTATTTCATTGAGCTTAGAAACAAAGTGACTTGTACCTTCATTTTGATGAGTAAACTTTGTATGTCTTTAGATTTATTCCATTGATCAAGTTGATAGACATCTGTCTTATATTATTTTTAAGGTCAAAAGTTTTCACATTATTTTGTTAGTTTTGCTGTTTTATGATATGCTTCAAACAGGTGCAGATGTATTAAGTCTAGTTGGTAGATACATCTGAAAGGTACCTTGAATGATATGGCACAAACATGTGGTTATATGTCAACATTGAAAGAAGTACAGCAATATTCTATCCATGATTTCAAGTTCATAATTGAAAGTCATGACATGAAATTTTGCAATGCACATGAAGGTATCTTGTAAGCATCTTTATTCACAATGGTAATAAATATTTCTGGTTCCAATGTTGGTATTTTCGAGTTTCATTAGTATCAGAGACTGGAATGGAGAAAAGTGATAAACTCATTGTTGATCCCCTATAAGAATTGTTCTGCTAGAAGAGCAGCGGTCACAGTGAGGGACTCTTGTTCCCAATTTATGGCATGATATTTCACTGGTTGATAAATTGCAAATTTCAGACCTAGGTGTTATTTATTTGTGGTCTTTCATTTGATTTTGTTCTTTTTCAGTACTATGTTTATTTTGGAGGAGAGAGATATGTGGATCTTGGGCTTGGAACCCATAGAGTCAAGTGTAGAGTGCACAAGAAATTCAGGTACCTCCATTTGACAATTGATATAAAAGCTTTGTTTTCAGTATATTATTTTCAGTTTTTGTACTGTAAAATGTACTCCATTTATGGGTACATGAAAATTATAAGCTCTAAGATTTTATTTTGTTTGCAAAGACCTTGGCATGTAAATACAAAACACAGGTGATAAGCATATTTTCATTTTTCATCATTTATCTTGACCTCATTTTTACTAGTAATAGCATAATTCAGCAATCACTGAATGCATTTTAATGCTATTATATATTTAAAATATCTAATAGTTACAAATATTATTTTCTGAGTTTATTCCCTCTCTCATTTAAAGAGTTAAAGCTCTTTGGCTTTCAGTAGCTGATTTCTTCACTGTAATTTCGTAGTGGATTTCTTTGTAATTTTTTTGTTTCACAATCATATACATGGTATTGAAATGGACTATTTAAGGTTCATTTTTAGGGAGGAGGGGGTTAAGTGGCTACTTGACTGGCTTGCATACAGTTATGCACTATTTCACTGAATAGCCAGCAGGAGAGTAACAGTTATGGCTAACAACCTACAGCTTCATTCAAGTTAATTTGTTTAATAATTTATCATAGCTGTAGTACTAATGAGATGGGGGACCCCGAGTGGCTGAGTGGTCTAAAGTGCTCTCTGTTACAGATCACTGCCATCTCACCTCTGTCCATGTGGGCTCAAGTCTAAGATTTGTCGAATGTGGATATGTAAGAAAGCTTGCCAGTAGCTTCTCGTGGGTCGGTGGTTCTTTCTGCGGATTTCCAGTTTCTTCCTCCACCATTAATACTGGCCGCCATGTATAGCCTATCATGTGCTGAAAAATGGTGTTAAGCCCCAACAACAACTAATGAGATGGGCTAGAAATGAAACTGCAGACAGATTAAAAACAGAATTTATGTTCACTGACTTATGATATTTAGCATAATCCAGGACTTTTTTAGATTTTGAAATTGTACATACTGCATATGTTTTTAATGTTTATAATTCCCTTTACCAATAAAATTGGGACAGAAACTGGCATTTTGCCTAGCCTTTTGTGTGTATGTATGTTCATTTTTTACCTTATCAATATATGATTACTTCTCTCCACTCAATCTTAGGAAAAAAAAGTTTCAACTACTCATGTGAAAATTTGGTTTGTGGAGGCATTATTAGGAAGAATAACTAAACCATAGAAAAACTAGGTTACTGTAACCTAATCTGCACTTGAGTTGCTTTATAATTTTAAGCAATCATTACATATCTTGGACAAGCCGCATATCTCAAAAAAAAAACAAAGTCCCAGTCACATTGAGTTAAAAAATAAACATATATGTTGACAGAATCCCTTGGTCCCAGCTTGAACAAATCCTTTGTTGTCTTATCATTTATGTTGACAGGCTGCCAGTTCCAACAATACTTTGTTCAACAATTAGCTGATCTTGCCAAAGCAAAGCTTTAATTTACCTATCTAATAATTTATGTCTACCACTACCATTTACAACCCCTACTTTGTTTAACAATTAGCTGATCTTGCCACCTGACTAATTTTCCTGCCTAATTATTTATGTCGACCAGCAGCTAGTTACAATCCATACTTTGTTCAGCAATTAGTTGATCTTGTGGCCAGGCTTTAATGTTGCATTCAGATTTTAAAAAATCCCAGGCTTTTGCTTGGTCCTATGAAGTTGGCTTCTGGTGAAGACTTAAATAAAAGCAATGAAATCTGATCAATTCTTACATTTTCCAAAGTGATCAGTGGTTAAAACAAGTCTATTGTCCTGTAAAAGTTCCTTTTAAACTTTATTTATATTTAAGATGGCAACCAACGGAAGTGTAAAACACAGATTAAATTTATAGTCTCCGGAAACTAAATATCTGGCTGTTAAGGAAGTTGAGGGTGGGGCATCTTGCAAAGATGTCTGTGAAAAATTTTCTATTAAACATAACACCCTGTCAGGATGGATGAAAGTTGCTGAGTCTATAAAGAAAGACTTCATTGAATTTTATTGTAATTTTATGCATTGATTATGCTTTAGATAAACTCAATTAAAGGTCATTGTATTTGCCATTAAAATCTTTTACTGCTACATGTACAGTGTACTTGTATTTTGAGAGAATTTATTTGTTATCCCCAGAACATATTTTAAATGTATACCACTTGAGCTGACATTGCTACAATATTGTATTGTAAGAATCATTTTCTTTTATTACCTCATTAAATTGTGTCACTGGATATAATTTTACATCTTCATTAATCATATCAGCCATATATAGCTTGTTCAATGACTTCAGTAATTAAATACATGTACTGTTTAAATCAAATTGTTGACAGGTTTTTATTTTCCCTGTGAATAGCCTCATCCCCTTGGTAGCCTCAGTAAGATGGGAACTGACTGACCAAAATCTAGGCCAGTTTAAGTTCATGTACTTGAAACATGTAAATAACTGTGATAATGCTCGAATGGGATGTGACTGGTGCAATATTTTATTGTGGATTTTATTTTTTATTACACAAAGGTAACCAAAAATGTAATTTGTCAATATACAAGTGTCTTTCACACTGGTTTTTGTCTTCATGTACAGTGGCAAGCTGCTCATGGTTATGGATCACTGCTATCTAACCTAGGTCAGTGTGAGTTTAACTTGTGTCTTTTTTTCGATGGCCCCCCCAATACTTATCTCACATTCAACATTCGCTTATGTTGACAATTTTTTTCTTGGGCCCGACCATGTCAACATAACCAAGTAGCACTATAGCATAAATATTACAAATACTGGACCATAGGGTACTTTTTGCTGAGTCAGTCATTAAAAAGTCGACCAAGAGATATGTCATCTTTAGAAAGATGGCTCCCATATCTCCTAAGTTTCATGGTCCATCTTAGGATGAATCATAATAGTAAGACAAGCCATTTTGCACCATGTTCCTATGGTTTTTGGGGTCAAGGTCACATTTTACAGTAATGTATTACCTGGGTTTGCGCAATCTTGAAATGTGCTTGAATTCAATCATGACTCCAAAAATTAATGGAAAATGCTAGATTTCAATGATGTATCCAATAAATACTGGACAAGTGCTTGAATTCAATGATAGTTTCAAAAAGTACTGGAAAAGTGCTAGAATTCAGTTGTTGCTTTAAAAAGTACAGAAAAAGTGATTGAATTCAGTGATGGCTCCAAACAGTAGTGGTAAAGTACTTAAATTCAATGATGGCATCAAAAAGTAATGGAAAAGTGCTTGAATTCAATTATAAATCCAAAATGTACTGGAAACATGCTTGAATTTAATGATGAATCCAAAAAGTACTGTGAAAGTGCTTGAATTCAGTCATTCTCCCAAAGTACTGGAAAATTGCTTAATGGCTAAGTAATCTTTGTGAAGTGCTTGAATTTTGAAATGAGTATTTAATTGAAAAACACTAATTTAGTCAAATAATTAGCATGAAAATAAAACATCGAGAAAGAAAAGGATAAAAACTTTAAATCACATAATGATCACTAACATATTCATATTCATTCATATTTTGGTTGGGTCCCTACATGTCCATTTGTATTTGGCCTCATTTGGGATTGTAAGTTCCAGTTAGTGTAAATGAATGTTGTGTTAGCTGGATCATTAATGGTGATGAAAAAATCTGTTAACGTCCTGAGATGAGAGCCATATTTTCAAGCCAATTTGCTATAAACACTATACATGCTGTGTATATGGGTAAGACCAAGCAGCTAGCAAAGAGCTAAGTAGTGTGATTGTCAAAAACTTTAGAACAACAGTAGGTGAGGTCACCTTAGTTCATGGTAGGAACTTAATCATAGTAATTGAAAATGAAAGACTCATAGTGATATGTCTGTACCTGTTGCACCAAAAATTGTTTGAAACATTAGAAAATTACTAGCAGGATACAGTATTATTTTATTTAGTAAAAATTCATTAAAAAGATAAAGAACTATCACAAACTATGATATTGCTGGAATCTGGTAACTGTTCTAAAAATGTATGTGCATTTGACCTTGGCTCTAAAGTCTCTGCCTTTCTCATAACTTCTAAAGCTAAAGTGACCTTACCTAGTGAGTAAAAGAGCCTTGAATTGTGATGGCAAGTGTGAAAAGCATTTAAAAAATGCATCGGGAAATCAAAGGAACAAGTTTGTCTGAGAAGAGCCCTACAATAAAACCCTGAGCACAAAGTAGCTTAATCCTGCATATGCAATCCTAATTTGAATGTGTTTATGTTAGGGCATGATAAATTCTTAGAGTTATCTTTAACAACTGCCAATATTTTGTGAAGGATTTTCTGTTAGAGTTTTATAATGAATCATGTATTTTTTCTATTGTTCAAGAGTTCTCTTCTAGAAATTTGTTTACTATGGATACAGTAGTGGAGAATTTCACCAACAATTTTAATTAAATTGCTGCCTTTTCATAGATTGATCGTGGTAGCAGAGAAGGATGTGGTCTATAAGAAATTCCCCATTCCCCTAATCAACAGACTGGAAAAACATTATCTGACAGCCAATACTGTCTTGACCAGAGAACAGAGTCAACTAGCAGAGGAACTTGAAAAATGGGCTGTAGATTTCTCCACAGATACTACACCTATGTACATTCAAAGGTAAATGTAACTACATTGAATACTGTTTTAACATTATGTAACATTTTGATAGGTTTAATAGACTTTGTTAAAATTTCTCAACTTATGAGGGATATTTATGTTGCTAAAATTTCTCCTATCAGCTGGAAAAATAACAACGTTGAGTTTTAGCCAATGAAGAGCCTAAGAATAAATTGTTTTGCTTGTCAAATACTGTCTTATTGCCAATGATTTTATTTACAATAAGATATGTTTGACTCATTTATTTGTCTGAAAATGCAAGTCTAATATGGGCAAGGAATAAGTTTTCTTTTTCTGCAGTGCTCTAAGCCAACACTACACTGCTTAGATAATCAGGACACATTGATAGAAAAAAGCCCAACACTTCACTGCTTAGATAGTCAGGATAATTGATAGAAAAAAGCCAACACTACACTGCATAGACATTCAGGACACATTGATAGAAAAATCCAACACTACACTGCATAGATAATCAGGACACATTCATAGAAAAAAGCTAGCACTACACTGCATACATAATCAGGAAACATTGATAGAAAAAAGCCAACACTACACTGCGTAGATAGTCAGGACACATTGATAGATAAAAGCCAACACTACACTGCTTAGATAATCAGAACTTATTGATAGAAAAAAGCCAACACTACACTGCTTAGATAATCAGGACACATTGATAGATAAAAGCCAACACTACACTGCTTAGATAGTCCGGACACATTCAAAGAAAAAAGCCAACACTACACTGCATAGATAATTAGGACACATTCATAGAAAAAAGCCAACACTACACTGCATAGATAATCAGGATACATTGATAGATAAAAGCCAACACTACACTGCTTAGATAATCAGGACACATTGATAGATAAAAGCCAACACTACACTGCTTAGATAGTCAGGACACATTGATAGAAAAAAGCCAACACTACACTGCTTAGATAATCAGGACACATTGATAGATAAAAACCAACACTACACTGCTTAGATAGTCAGGATATATTCATAGAAAAAAGCCAACACTACACTGCATAGAAGCCAACACTACACTGCATAGATAATCAGGACACATTGATAGAAAAAAGCCAACACTACACTGTGTAGTCAGAACACATTGATAGAAAAAAGCCAACACTACACTGCATAGATAATCAGGACACATTGATAGAAAAAAGCCAACACTAAACTGCTTAGATAATCAGGACACATTCATAGAAAAAAGCCAACACTATACTGCTTAGATAATCAGGACACATTGATAGAAAAAAGCCAACACTACACTGCATAGATAGTCAGAACACATTCATAGAAAAAAGCCAACACTACACTGCTTAGATAGTCAGGACACATTCATAGAAAAAAGCCAATACTACACTGCATAGATAATCAGGACACATTGATAGAAAAAAGCCAACACTACACTGCATAGTCAGGACACATTGATAGATAAAAGCCAACACTACACTGTATAGATAATCAGGACACATTCATAGAAAAAAGCCAACACTACAATGTGTAGTCAGAACACATTGATAGTAAAAAGCCAACACTACACTGCATAGATAGTCAGGACACATTCATAGAAAAAAGCTAACACTACACTGCGTAGATAGTCAGGACACATTCATAGAAAAAAGCCAACACTACACTGCATAGATAATCAGGACACATTGATAGATAAAAGCCAACACTACACTGCATAGATAGTCCAGACACATTGATAGATAAAAGCCAACACTACACTGCTTAGATAGTCAGGACACATTGATAGAAAAAAGCCAACACTACACTGCATAGATAATCAGGACACATTGATAGATAAAAGCCAACACTACACTGCATAGATAATCAGGATACATTGATAGATAAAAGGCAACACTATATTGCTTAGATAGTCAGGACACATTCATAGAAAAAAGCCAACACTACACTGCTTAGATAGTCAGGACACATTCATAGAAAAAAGCCAACACTACACTGCATAGACAATTAGGACAGATTGATAGATAAAAGCCAACACTACACTGCATAGATAAACAGGACACATTGATAGAAAAAGCCAACACTATACTGCTTAAATAGTCAGGACACATTGATAAAAAAATAACCCAACACTATACTGCTTAAATAGTCAAGACACATTGATAGATAAAAGCCAACACTACACTGCATAGATAGTCAGGACACATTCATAGAAAAAGCCAACACTACACTGCTTAGATAATCAGGGCACATTGATAGAAAAAATCCCAACACTACACTACATAGATAATCAGGACACATTGATAGATAAAAGCCAACACTGCATAGATAGTCAGGACACATTCATAGAAAAAAGCCAACACTACACTGCGTAGATAGTCAGGACACATTCATAGAAAAAAGCCAACACTACACTGCATAGATAATCAGGACACATTGATAGATAAAAGCCAACACTACACTGCATAGATAGTCCAGACACATTGATAGATAAAAGCCAACACTACACTGCTTAGATAGTCAGGACACATTGATAGAAAAAAGCCAACACTACACTGCATAGATAATCAGGACACATTGATAGATAAAAGCCAACACTACACTGCATAGATAGTCCAGACACATTGATAGATAAAAGCCAACACTACACTGCTTAGATAGTCAGGACACATTGATAGAAAAAAGCCAACACTACACTGCATAGATAATCAGGACACATTGATAGATAAAAGCCAACACTACACTGCGTAGATAGTCAGGACACATTCATAGAAAAAAGCCAACACTACACTGCATAGATAATCAGGATACATTGATAGATAAAAGGCAACACTATATTGCTTAGATAGTCAGGACACATTGATAGATAAAAGCCAACACTACACTGCTTAAATAGTCAGGACACATTCATAGAAAAAAGCCAACACTACACTGCATAGACAATTAGGACAGATTGATAGATAAAAGCCAACACTACACTGCATAGATAAACAGGACACATTGATAGAAAAAGCCAACACTATACTGCTTTAATAGTCAGGACACATTGATAAAAAAATAACCCAACACTATACTGCTTAAATAGTCAAGACACATTGATAGATAAAAGCCAACACTACACTGCATAGATAGTCAGGACACATTCATAGAAAAAGCCAACACTACACTGCTTAGATAATCAGGGCACATTGATAGAAAAAATCCCAACACTACACTACATAGATAATCAGGACACATTGATAGATAAAAGCCAACACTGCTTAGATAGTCAGGACACATTCATAGAAAAAGCCAACACTACACTGCATAGATAATCAGGGCACATTGATAGAAAAAAGCCCAACACTACACTACATAGATAATCAGGACACATTGATAGAAAAAAGCCAACACTACACTGTGTAGTCAGAACACATTGATAGAAAAAAGCCAACACTTCACTGCTTAGATAGTCAGGACACATTGATAGAAAAAAGCCAACACTACACTGCATAGATAATCAGGACACATTGATAGAAAAAAGCCAACACTACACTGCATAGATAATCAGGACACATTGATAGAAAAAAGCCAACACTACACTGCTTAAATAGTCAGGACATATTCATAGAAAAAAGCCCAACACTACACTGCTTAAATAGTCGGGACACATTGATAGAAAAAAGCCAACACAACATACTTAGATAGTCAGGACATATTGATAGAAAAAAAGCCAACGCTACACTGCTTAAATAGTTAGGGCACATTGATAGAAAAAAGCCAACACTACACTGCTTAAATAGTCGGGACACATTGATAGAAAAAAGCCAACACTAAACTGCTTAGATAGTCAGAATACAGTGATAGAAAAAAGTCGTCATCTTAGATCAGTTTTTTGGATATCCTAAGTTTTAAGATGCTGTTAATGTTTTTTTTTCCCGGCATATTGAGAATATTTCATGTATTGTTAAGAATATTGGCCTACTACCTTGTGAATCTTCTTACCCACGAAATTTCATTGGCAAATCCAACAAAGCTAACAGCCTATGTCCACTGATCAACTTGTGTCTAGTGGCTATTCTGTTTGCCACCATACCAAACACACACATATAAGATTTTCCTCTGTGATGCTAAATCTTTGAGGTATAAATGCTAGAAGGTTAACTCTATGCCAGGCAACAGCTATACCTTGTATTGAAACATTACATTTAAACACATGGCTTACAAAGATGGCTTGAAGCGTCTAGACTGTAATCTTTATGAGGGGAGTGATCTGGTGAGATGTCATAGTATGCCAAGCTTTCAACCCACTTCAGCCATGAAGCAAGGGCTTGAATAGAGATATCCTGTGTCCTGGCTCTTACCAGAAGAAAGAGGCATTTGCACATTCTATGACTTGTCTCAGTGTGATTTAGGTAGTTCTTGGGAGCGTGAACATGATCTTGTGTGGCTGCTGTTCACAACCTGACTATGAAAGAGAGTAAGACAGTGATGACTGTTCGGTTACTGACAGATGGTAACCCATATTTGGCTATTAAGCAACCAATGAACCCTTTGGTTTGAGCTGAAGAGAGTTTCAGGTCAACAGAAAGGGCATGCAGCTCACATAACCTGCATGCAGAAAATAAAGCTATCAGGAAATGTCTTGTATAATAGTAATTTGAGCTAAGTGTGGGCTAGAGGCTTATATTGATTAAAATTGAGCCTTGTTAAAGCCCGGGTTGGTTCCTTTTCGAAACAGAATGAGGGATTTTTGTCAATTGAGACCTAAAGGCATAAAACATCTAATAGGTCTTTATTTTGCCCATAATCATAATCTGCCATGATGCCGGAATGTGTTCAGTATCATTTTTTTTTTTGTTGCAAGATATTCATAGCTGCTTTAAGAAAAAGTTGAGATCCATCAAGAAGAATAAAAGCATATTCGGCATACTGACCCAATTTATATTCATTGACATAAAAGATCTGTCCCCGTACATCCACATTTTGCTTTAAAGTTATAGCTAAAATCTCAACCCCAATAATAAACAATTAAGGTGCAAGGGGATCTCCTTGATGACATCCACTTTCTAGTCTAAAAAAAGATTATGTATGCCCATTATTTATAACACAACGTTTAGAGTTATTATAAAACAGCCTGAACCACTTTCTAATAAAATCACGAATGTTGAAAGATTGTAAAGCTTCTTCCACAAAGGTTCATTCAATTGAGTCAAAGGCTTTTTCAAAGTATATTTGTAATAATAAACCATATCTATTTTCATTTACACGTCAATTCATGATATCGTATAGTAGCCTGGTATTTTCTCCAATAAATCAACCCTTGATAAATCCTCTTTGGGTATCACTGATTACTGAGTGAAGAACCTTTTTGATCCTGGCTGCAATGGCTCCCGAAGCAATCTTATAGTCAATATTTAAAAGTGATATAGGTCCCAATTTTGGAAGAATCTTCTTTTTCTTCCATTGGTAGACAAGTTATGACTCATTGAGTCTGAAAATCTGAAGGTTTTCCTACAGTGTATCCATAATTTTATTAAAAAATAAACTTAAGAAACTTTATGAAGACACATCAAAGTAATGACACAGGTGCCAGACATGATCTCTTCTTTACCCAAGCAAGTTTCAGAGTTAAACCATGTAGGTTTTTGTCATTATTGCCTGTAATGCAAGTAGAAAATCGATTTTAGGAGATATTTCTGAATACTTCCTAATACATCGACTTTCAAGACATTTTTGGTTAACTTAATGCCTATTTGTGTTAGAAACATAAATTTTCATTGGCTTTTTCGCCTAAGCATGAGCAAAAGGGTAAAAATTAGAGTTGTTTTTTTTTTTTGCTTAACAAAACCATCATTTTCGTGTCAAGACAAATCTTCATTCTAAATACCCATCTTATCCTACCTTTTACAAAGGTTCACATGTCTGTGTGCAATTCAGACTGGTCAAAAAGTCTAAAATCTGGTCACAAAACTGGATCACAACCTCAGGCGAATTTCTGCTGGAAAAAACTCTGGTCCAAAAAGTAACGTTTTTTCCCTCTGTATTTTGTAGTGCAACTAGAACATCCATATTTTTTGGTATCATCGTAAAGCTACAGCTGTCTACCTTTTTATAATACCACCCATGTTATTGTGTATAACATGACCTTAACACTACAGAGCTTAGAAGTAGGCTACCACCTCCTGCCCTGTAAATGAGGTGCTAGGGGTTAATGAGTTAACTGGCCTGGATTGCAGTCAGAAAACAAAAGACAAATCTGGCAGTTATACATGAAAGAGATGCCAAAACAAATGGCTTGCCATTGTGAATGCAATTAGATTCATGAACTTAGTCGATCTATGTTCAGAATTATAGCCTATATTATGATTATTCTTTCATCATAACACATTGGCTATGTGCCTTATACAATTAAACGTGTACCATTTCATAAAGATTTTTGTAGATTGCTTAAATCACTAACTCATGAGTGTGTGGATCAACATAAATAAAACAACAACTGGTATGTATGTCAAGCTGAAATGTAATCTGGTATAATCTAATATGTTTGGGAACAAACAAGGATAAAAGTGATGCTAGTATGATTTGCACTTTGTAAAATGCTGTACTTCATAGTAGCTTAGTCTCTTGCGCAAACTCGTATTTGATCTTGGAGAAATCAGAAGATATGAACATGCAAAATAACTTGATTGTTATTTAAAAATAGTGGTGTATTGGTGAAAATATTGAAATAGTTGTTATTGCTGTGTGATGTATTGATCTTCCCAATTTTGTCTTGTCTGCGTGATTGGGGACTCCCACAATGCTATAGTGTTTATATGCATATAAAATTTGAGACACAAAAATATTTTTTTCATGTCCCAAGATCTACATCCATTTTGGCTGTTGCATTCCAGTAAACAAGTTTGTAGCACCCTGATACTGACTTTAAGATTTGGCTCCATTTTCCTGATACTGACTTTAAGGTTTGGCTCCATTTTCCTGATACTGACTTTAAGGTTTGGCTCCATTTTCCTGATACTGATTTTAGGGTTTGGCTCCATTTTCCTGATACTGATTTTAAGGTTTGGCTCCATTTTCCTGATACTGACTTTAAGGTTTGGCTCCATTTTCCTGATACTGATTTTAGGGTTTGGCTCCATTTTCCTGATACTGACTTTAAGGTTTGGCTCCATTTTCCTGATACTGAGTGTAAGGTTTGGCTCCATTTTCCTGATACTGACATTAAGGTTTGGCTCCATTTTTCTGATACTGACTTTAAGGTTTGGCTCCATTTTCCTGATACTGACTTTAAGGTTTGGCTCCATTTTCAAGCATTACTGGCTTGTAAGCATAACAGCACAAACAACTGTGATTTTTTTTTTAAAAATCAAAGTGAGTTTGTGGATCTAACTTATGAATACTATAAATAATGCAGCTGAAATAACTTTGAATCTTTATATTTAAAAAATTCTTCAGAAAGTTATTAATTATTGATTTCACTAAACTTAGCATGTGGGTTTATCTTACATTGTCTAAGACAAGTTAAAAGAAAGATTTTCTATTCAATGATGTCAGGTTTGTGATCCACTGCCATGACAAATATCTTGTCACCAGTTTAACTCAGACATGTATGAAAGTTTAAATGTTTTGTAACAGTAAATATATACTGCTATTTCTTGACAGCTAGTAGAGCTCCAGTCACTTTAAGGGACTCTGTTTGAACTTCATCATTTTTACAAAAACCTTTTAAGCTTGATAGACCAAAAACCATAAGAGGCAGATTTCATTGAGTGCCATCCTTCATCTTGAGATGATGTGTATATTGAAGTGTGTGTGTGATTTGGATTTTTAATAGAGCTTTAGCAATTATTCAGTCATATCACTACGATGTCTAGCACTTGTGTATCATGCTGCAGACACATTATCCTGACAGCAGTCTGACCAATCCTAATACTAACCTCTCTTAATGCTGAGCATCTAGGGAGGCAGCTGTGCCTTTTTTGTAAATCTTTGGTATGACTTGGCAAGGGTATCAAATCCATGACATTTGAAAATTGATATTGAAGTAACTGAAGATATTTATTACAGGGTAGAGTTGCTGATTTGTTGATTATATTATTAATTTTTTCCATATATAGGAATGAGAAGAATAAAGCTGCACGCTCAGTTGGAGAAGTATTCATGGGTTACCATGCTGACACCTGTTCATCCATTATATTGGTTGTCTGGCAGAGACAAGAAGAACAGGATCAGAGACGTTCTAGTCACAAGGTAGGCATTAGCTATGACCTAATGCATATCCTAACTATTTTTGGTCACTTACATGCCAAACCAGAAACATAGATGGAACAAATAGTGTTTCCCTGTAACTTTGGTGTTTTTAGACATTTTAAACAACAGATTTATACCAATTTTTGTAAGGATATGTTTGGTAAGTAACATGCTGCTCTAATAAAATTACATCACTTTTATTCACAGATATTTGTGCACAGACATACACACTTTTCTGTATTTGTGATTTCTTAGAATTTTTATATTTACACAGTACTTTAGGTTTACAAATACTACCTTGCAAACCCAGCCCAGTCCACACACACAAGAAATTTTAGCTACACTTTTTCAAGACTTTGCAAAATGCATGTTACTTGTACATAATACAGAGTAAGTTCTACTGAGTTTCCCACATAAAAGAAGAATAGTCCATATATTTCCAACTACTTCATTCACTTTTCTGTCTAAGATAAAGTTAGAACAACAACTTTGTCATATGTTATATCTGTTGGCACCATTCTTGTATTTCTTGTAAATGCATTCATTAATGAGTAATTGACTTTTTTATCCTAAGTCAGTGACCATGTAAATATTAGACTCTTAGGTCATGCAGCATATTTTTGATATAAAACAATTAAAGAGACCAGTAATGTCCACTTAGAGTGAAGTATAAGTGACACTCCACATAATTAATTTATATAAAATATCAAATATGCTCTCTCTCTATTTGTAGGTAAGCATTCTGTTATAATTATGTAATGGTTTATTAGTATACACTTCATTATTCATAAATTATTAGTTGATGGGATTTAGTGCCAGTCTATATAACTGACTCCCTCTATATCTGCATCTCAGGCAATAATGTTTGCTGAAGTAATTCCAATTGTATGTCGACAAATCTTAGTGAGTATAACACGATCCTGACAAAATTAGGTGACTTTAATCAACATTTCGCACTTTGATGAAATTTTAATTTTTGAAATGTTGGGTTGGGTTTATCATTGAAAGCAGAATAAAAATTTACCAGAATTTTATAGAAATGATGGATTTATTTTTTTCAGGCATGCTTGTGTCAGGGAAGAATGATGATAGGCTTTTCTAATATTCTGTAATCTTTTATTGACCCCATTTTATAGATTCTTGAGGAAGCGAAAAAATTGTTGTTGTGGTGTGCCACCCCAGATTCTGTTGTGCGACTTGATAGATGTAATCTGGCACAGCAGGAAAAGATGATGCTTACACAGGTGTACACGAGAGAGCAGTATCATGAGAATTTGGCTCAGTATCTGCATTTTAAGTTACTCAGAGAGCTAACACAAGAGTTATTTGCACAGGTAATGCTGAAAATATAAATATTTGTCTGTATATTTTGCATCAAAATTTTACTTTAATGAATGAATTTTTCTTAACTGGATTAGTTTCAGAGGTTAATAAAATCTTTCAGCACAAGTTTACACTTGGACTCACTATTTCTATATTTATATGTGACCTCCATTTGGGAGCATGGAAAATATGACCCAGTTACTTTAAAAAGCAGATTTCAACTAGGGCATAAACAGCAACCATGTGATCTTACATGATGGTCATTCACAACAATGAATGTAGTATGTAATAGGAGGTTTTCCCCCAGAGGGTGTGCTGTGAGAACCAGCTCAAAATGGCTGATGTTTACACAGGTGTTGAAAGGTGCTTCCATGAGAATAATATAGAGGCATCAGAAAGAACTAACATGTGAATCAGGTAGAGGTGGCTAAAGGCACTTCCATGTGAATGGAGTAGAGGCATCAAAAGGTGCTTGCATTAAGATGTTGTTATTGTTTTGGGGCTTAACACCTATTTCAGAAAACGATAGGATATACATGGCTGCCACTGACCCACGAGAAGCTACTGGCAAGCTTTCTCACATATCCACATTTGCGGAATGTTAGAACCCACTCAGACAGAGGTGAGATGGCAGTGATCGGTAATGAAGAGTGCTTTAGACCACTTGGTAAAGGGTTAAATAGATTATGATTAGAGCTTAAACATCGACCATGTGATCTGACATAATGCTCATTCACATCAATGAATGTAGTATCTAGTAGGGGGTTTTCCTTGTAGTTAGTACTACAAAAACCAGCTCAAAATGGTCGATGTTTACAGCAGGCTTTGAAAGGCGCTTGCATGAGAATGGTGTAGAGGCATCCAAAGGTGCTTACATGAGGTAAAGGATTAAAGAAAATTAAAAATTACTTTAGGTAGAAAATTAAAGTTGGTATTTATACAGTAAAGCAAACATGACTCATTAAAACCCCACACTTCATGTAGGGTAACTTAATCCCCTTCACTTTAACTCTCCTATAATGCATGATGGAGGAGTGATAAATATTTACAATTCCATATCATGTCTTAGCATGCACATTGATGGCAGCTTTACCATGAAGTGGCTGGTCAACATTACTGATTGACTTATGAACTGTCAATGAATGAAGACCACCCATAAAAAGACGGAGATGTCAAGAGAGATTTACAGCCAGATACCATTTGAAGAATTAATCATCTTTTTTTGATCATATATTTGGACAATAAAAAGTAATTTTTGAAATCTTGTGTATTCAGTGAACATATAGTTAGAAAAGTTTGATTGACTTCTTTTGCAATAGTTTACACTTTTACTTCATTTAAAGAAATTTGAGCAAACTTATACACTGACTTGATGAGAGGCAAACCTTGTTGAGCTTCTCTTGAACAGTGTTTCCTGCTGTTACAAAGCAAAAATATTCCACTGAGATATGGAGGGTTAAATTCCAAATTGATAACTGCTACTGTTTGAAATAGAAACAACCAAGCAGAAAGAAAACACTGAATTGACACTGTAATGCAAACCAAGTTCTTTGGCTTTAAGCAGTAATGGCACAGTCATGAGGCTGAATATACTAAACTTTGAACAAGTCCATTTCTGACTGCATGTGTAATATAAGGGACTAACCATTGATTGTATGGGGCTGGGGTTTTTTTTCAACTGGGATATGATTGTTCTTTCCTTTTATCACAAGATAAATTTATTCAATGAGTAATAAAATAATGTATTTTTTTATACTACAAATCAGAACTAAGCAATTTATTTCAAGTATTTAACTCCCAAATGGTTTCAAAAATTGATATGGTCTCTTCCTAATAAAGACTTGACTTTGGAGCACTGAGTGTAGTCAATTGAAAACACTGTTAGAAAATATTATATGTAAAACAAATGTAATAGATAATGTAGGCTAAAGTAGACTCTCACATTTTTCAGATAACAACCCATTCCAAGCTACTATCAACAGCAGACAAATCAGATATACACAGAGCAGTGGGAATTCCACCTGAGAGGATTGCTCTGGAAACTCTTCAGTCTTTTGATACTGAACAGCAGTTCAGTCGAAAAATCAGGTTAAAGAAAATACAAGTCTTTCATAATATGTGGTTGAAAAAGTGAGACATACTGGAAATAATATAATTTCATGAGTATCACTTTTTATCTTTTTGTGAAAAATACTTTTGTTGGACTTTTTCATGGATTAGGGAAGTCTTTTATTATACCAACTTTAGCATCATAGTTACATCTTTAAATTTGTGTCTTTTTAGCACAAAACCTTTGAAAATTAGTATCACAATTATCTCTAGTTTTATGTGTTTCATTTCATAGCTTGATTTGGTGTACATAGTCTGGTCATAAATTTCAAGTACCTAATATTCCCATCAATTTTTAACTCATTTGGTTGAAGGCCATGTGAGTTTATGGTACCATGCCACTGCATCTATTTGATGTCCATCTTACATCCATCAGCTTCTTCACCAGATCAATGAGCCAGAATTTTGATCAAACTTGGAACAGTGTTTTATAACAGGTTGTGTCACAAGTGGTTTCCTTGCAGTTTTATGGATTCGATATCAGCAAAGTGAAAAACTACTCTCAGCTTTATGAAACAATTTTACTAGTGATTGATATAACTATAAAACAGAGGACTGAGACAGCCAACAAGTTATGCTTGGAACAGTTGTTTCCAAGCATGATAACTTATACAAATTAGTTGATCAAAGAATAAGTCCACTGTTTTATAGTCAAATGTAACCTATTAAACAGCAGTAAAATTATTGTTTTAACAAGTTTAAAGGTAATATCTGAATTAGCAAGTTTTTCAACTAGATGAGATCAAAGGATGGTAGTTTTTATAAATAGCTGAATAGGAAATCAAAGAACTCCATATATGGAAACTTTGTCTGGCTTTCCATGACAAGTTTGAAGTATTAAATAATCACTGACCCTAATGAAAAATGATGTAACTTTTATCACTTCTCATAGGCAAACTTTTGTCTTCAGAGATAATTTTAATTCTCAAATAGATAGAGATCTTGTCTTTTTCACAATTTCTCAATGGGTAACTTCCATTTCTGCTGTGATTACACAACTACTACTATTCCCACATCCAAGCAAATGAATTGTTTTGACCCTTACTATAATAAGTCTTGCTTTCAAATTTTACATAATTGACACCTTGGAGTTGCAGTATCGGTGTGACTGAATACAGAGTACAGGCAAGATAATGAATGTTTGCATATTGATTTACATGATGTTCCTTATCGAAACAATTTCTTCATGTATCAAACATTCAGTTTGCATTGACTGAGAGGTTACTGTAGGTATGCACCAGTAACAGCTTAAGGCAGGGAGAAACCATAGTTTGGTTAAGAAGCACCTGTCCCTTAACTGCAGAATGCAGGTGAATTTTTCATACAGGACATTTGTATAGGAAATTAGCCAATATGAACAGATGACCATTAAGATGGGTTTAACAAAGTTTTATTTAAGATTTTTGAATGGTTATTTATTTTCACTAAATAACTAAAATGTAAAAAAGTTAATAAAATGAAATAAAATTGAGGTACAGTTTAGTTATATATGGTTGTTTTTGTTCTATATCTTGATGCTGTGATATCCAAAGTCAGATAGAGAGAAAGTTCAGTTTCTTTAAAAAAATAGTCTTCAAAAATGTTAAGAAGCCCTTGAAAATTCTTTGAAGAGTTTTCAGAAAATTTTTATCATACCTCCCACAATTTGGAAGAACGCATCCATATGATGGTTCTGATAATGTTGGACAATTTGGTTTTAGTGAACTACCTCTTCAAAAAAAGGGGGAAGAAATCACTGAATCTTTGTGTTATAGTATGAAGTACCTCCATTGATGTGTCCAATATACATAAATATGCAAGTCCCACATCCTGTTTAAGCAGACATGTTATCAAAGAATGGCCAACTTCTTCATATGGAGTAGCCTTTCCATCCATCCATCTTTTATTTAATCTGCTCCCTATGGGGTCAGCCATTGCTGACCTATTTACTACAAGGTTGAACAATGAGCTGCCCACCTTTTTCTCTCTACTCATGAACCCAAAAAAAGCAGTGATTGTCAACACTCGTTGGGAGACAGTACAGCCATATGCCTTTCCTCCAGCAGTTCTAATATTGAAACTAATCCTGAAAGTAATTCTGAAAATGAGGAGCATGGCTTGCAAAAAAGTTCTGATTGCCCGTTTTTGATTGGACAGATCCTAGATTAATGATTTTATTAATTTGTTGACAGATGTACCTAGGAGAATCATAAAGGCCCAACACACTGCTCAAGAAGCTTAGGTCACCATTATTCAGTCCATTACTGGAGAAACTCATTCATGCCTGTCTCTTGTCAGGGATGCCCTGCATAAAAAGGAGCTGTTTCTGTGTTTTGATTGTGAGGTGGATAATGATAGCAAGACCACCCTCCACTTTTAAAATGAGGGGAAGTAACACAGTTATAAAGACTGGTGTCACATTAATGATAGGTTATCACTCTCAGCTTCCATTACAACATTAGCTAACTACCACTTTTTGTCTGCTTTGAAGACAGTACTCTAGCTTCTATCACAATCAGGGGATACCATTCCATGATAGTAATACAGACTCATAGAAAAGGCAAAATTCACTGCAACAAGGACCTTGTCCAATTTATGCAATTTATGCCATGCTCACTCATCATCTTCCCTAAGTTTATCTTCTACTGGATCTTGACATGACTTGTCAGGTTCAAACCCAGGTCTTCTATCTCACTGAAATAGTAATCATACAAGACTCGCTTCCACATAGCACTAGTTTCAGCATGTGGGGTGAGGAAACTGCTTCTGCTGTCCATGGATTTGAACTACATGCAGTCCCATTTTGATGGCACAGTCACACAAATGATAGAACTAGTGATTTAATTTTTTAATCAAGTTGCCATTAATAGGCAGCCAGAGAAGAACTATCTGCTCTCTCTCCCTTTCATTGATTGATCCATTGGGAGAGACAAAGCTGCAGGACTTATTATGCACCCTTAGATGAGGACCGAGGCACTGGAGAATGGTTGCCATGGTTGTCATCAGAGATTCTTCATGCCATTTAAGGCATGAAAACAAAGCATAACATCACAAGGGCTGGCTGCTTTAGCAGTCTCTGAACTCTAACAACATCAGGTGCTACTGATGAAGATTTTTGAAAATTAAATGCAAGCAATTTCAATGATCGCAGTCTTGTATGTAATGTCTTAATTTGAGACATAGCAGAGTCAGTTGCCTGGCATGCTCAATGTACTTTCTCCAGCTTCTGTTTGTGTGACATTTCCTATCCAAAAATGAGAACTGCATATTGACCAGTCACTTGTAGCTGGACAGACAATTGCCATGCCCATTCATGACAGCACATCCTCAGCCTCTAGCAGGATTTGAGAATGTTTGCTATATTCCTCTGGGAAACTTTTGACTGTAATTGCTGTAGCAGGTGCAGGATCCAACAGGGATCACCATTGTACATATATAATTACATTATCTTTATATGTGCAAACCTCATACCTCAGTAGAAGATCCATTGTGCAGGATGCTCAGGCATTTCCTCCTCCTCTTACCTCTTCTCCCTGTGTTAATGTGATTGGGTAATATATTTGATGGAGAAAGAAAGTTTTGTTGTAAATTAAGGTCATCCATAAAATAATTACTTGATAATTACACAATTTTTTCCACCATTCCCAGATACAACCATCCTGTTAAATGTTGTTGTTGTTGTGGGGTTTAACGCCATTTTTCAGCACAGGAAAGGCTATACATGGCGGCCAGTATTAATGGTGGAGGAAGAAACCGGGAAATCACCGGAAAGAACCACTGACCCACGAGAAGCTACTGGCAAGCTCTCTCACATATCCACATTCGCCGAATCTTGGACTCGAACCCACGCAGATAGAGGTGAGATGGCAGTGATCTGTAACGGACAGCGCTTTAGACCACTCGGCCACTTGGGGCCCCCTGTTAAATGTTTTGCTGGTTTTATCCTGGTTTTAGGTGGACACCTAATGGGAACAAGTGGAGTCGATTTGTAGAGTTATTTCTCCTTGTCTATTTGACAGGTGTTTTATCTTTCAGAGAGAGCTTGATTCACTGCTACCAGAAAGTAATTTCCTAATTTTAACATGACTGGATAAGTATTTTCAGAGTAACATAATGTGCTAATAGAATTTCCTTTTTTGTAATTGTTTTAACTTATTAACCCCTGGCATGTTTTTAAGAAATATGGAAGGAAGACATATTTTTTTTTAGACCCGATTTTTTTTATACCAAAAATTTGCCCATTGTCGGAATTAGATTTTTTTTGTTTGGATTTTAGACTTTTTGGCCTGAGATCTAAAGCAGACTGATCTGAACTGCACACAGACAGGTGAAACTTTGCAAAAAGTAGGAAGTTGGGGAATTGCAGTAAAAAGTGACAACTGACCAGGACATGGAAATAATGGGTCAAATAAGGAAGAAAATAAAATAGTCCCAACTTTTACCTTTCTGCACATGCATAAGCAAAATAGCAAATGAAAATCAGTGTTTCTAACATAACTAGATATCTGGTCAAAAGAAAATCTCTTGGAAGCAGATAAATTTGGATGTATTCAGAAGTAGCCCTCAAAATGTGTTTCCTACTCCCATTTCAGGTGAAAATTAAAAAAGTATCCAAGGGTTAATGATTTAAATAACTTTATTATAATTTTATATATGATTCAATAAAAAAGCATGTAATTTTTAAATGAACATGTGACCTCTTTCATACTTTATATGTAATTATTACTCACATCTGTGTTATCCTCCTAGCGCAAGGCCACCCCACTTATAAGGCCTCTTTTCTGCTGCAGGAGGGAAGGCTTTATATGATTTGTTCTCTGTTCCTCTCTCTCTCTCTCTCTCTCTCTCTCTCTCTCTCTCTCTCTCTCTCTCTCTCTCTCTCTCTCTCATGCATTGGAGTTTGTCAGATAAACAATAGTAGACTACCCATTTTCATGGCAAGCATTGAAAGAGGGTTCTGATTGGAGTTTGCTAAAAAGTCAAAGATCTGAATCAAAGAAGATAACTTACTGATCAATGCAGATGATAAATTTATATTTTCTCTACTTTTCAGGTATTTCTTGGAGTCTGACCTTGAGGAGGAATTGCTCCTTGTAGTTCAGTGTGACTCGGGTGACACTTATGCAAGCTTGGTGGCCAGTGCTAGATACAGTATCCTGGATGAACACCAACAGATGACGGAAAGAAGGACAGCACCCTGTCATGTTGTGTTAATCATACAGCTACCCAGAATTGCAGGGGGATGCTTTACTGGATTCCAAGTTGGTTTTTATGAAAGTTTTGTACAATTTAAATTTTCCATGGTTTCATTTGATTCAGAAACTTAAGCTTAAGTTTTGAACACATATTTACATTAGTGAAATTCAGTTGGCTGGTAGAGTAGCTAAAAGTATAAAGTGATTCTAATTCTTAAAGATTAGATGAAAGATTGTCAGTCTGTGTTTGCTTTTGTGTCTTTACTGTTATGTAGATGTAATTAAATTACTTGTGTGTTAGCTATGAAATTTTTGTTTATTTTATTTTTGTTTCATTACATTTTATTGTAATGACTATTTTCATGAGATTCAAAATTCTTTTAAAGTAATTCTGTTTAAGATGTAAAATGTGTCATTTATATACTTTTAGTTCACCTTGGTCCTTGGTAGTATAAGCGCTACACGAAAACTATTGGCTATTGCCAAAGTCATTTCCTCTAGTCTGAATAAACAGTGTTTTTATGTTTAGAAATATTTCAGAGTGATAGTAGATAGGGGTTCTTTCTACATTAGGAATTGCATTGTTCCTATTGCATTATTCGAGTGTCAAGAGACCACATAGTGTGTCTTGAGATGATAATTAGGGTGAATACCCTTTCTGAGCACTTGTCTTGATAACGGTTCTTTTTGTTTTGTCAGTATTGATAACCTTATAATTATGGCATACTTTGGAAGGATGCCTTCTATAGTGCTTAGCCACAAAATATTGATGTGGAATTTTCACAAATAAATTCCAAAATCCCAGAAGAAGAAAACAAGGAACAATTTTTCTTTAATCCAATACAGATGCACCTGCCATGATCATTAAATGTCCAAATTGCTCTGTGATTATTCTTATGCAAATAAACCAAGTCCTTCCAGCAATCTTTCTCAGTCACAATGGTTGCTATGCTTGACCTGTCTGTTGAATTATGTTCTCACTTTATTCCATATTATTGTTGTTGTGGATAAGCTTTGCATGCTACCAGAATTATAATAGCTTTATTGAAAATATGAACCAAGTTCAAAAAAACATACTGAAGTAACTTCTACTCTAGTTTTACAATTTAAAATATCTTTTGGTGAATTTTGTAAGTTGTTTAACTCCAGTGATGCAGTATGACTCTGATGCCATGAAACAGCAAACATTCATGAAGTAGATATGAAACAACTGATTTACTGTTCCCCCACCTTATCACACTGACACTGTTAAAGTAATGAGTGCATATATGGTGATAATAGGTTGACAAGCCAGTAAAATCCACGCAAGTTTGAGACAGATGTAAAACAAAAGTGGCAAAGAATTGGAATGCAGAATAATGAAATCAAAGAGGAAAAACATTGACACTCAAGAAGAATTGCTTAAAGGCTAAAAATTTGCAAAGACTGATGATGATAAAGTTGGAGTAGTATGAAATTAATGCAAACAGCAGATAACATAGTGTGAAAATGATATTGCAGCTTGGTTTGATGTTGGCCAATTATAATCACACCATTATACTATTTTAAATGAAAGAACCAGTTAGCACATTTCTAAAACAACCCACCTTTGACTTTTGTTTATATGTATTGCTTCAGCTGTGATTGAAATGCTTCAGTCTCATCTTAATTTAAGCTTTAGTATTTAACCTATATATATTTTTTAAGAGCATGAGATGACACATTGCCCTTCCATCAAAGATGTGGATTAACAAGGAGCACATTTAGTGACATAATTTCTACATCATGCATTAATAAACATAATGCACACAGTTGCTAAATGTTTCGTCTCATTTTAGTGTGGGCTGTGGCACTCTGCCCATATTGATGACCTGAGGGCACAAGATGAAGAGATGCCTTCCATAATAGAGATGCATGGCAAGTCGGTGGGCACACTGATGGAGAGGGCAGTGGGCACTAAGCCTGCAGACACAGCAGACATGGAAGTGGAAGAAATGTTTAGGGTCAAAAGATTTGGCGAAAGTACTGTTGCCATGGAGACTGATGAAATGGAAACTGAAAGGTATAATACAGAAATACCAAGGCAAGGTTTTTATTTTACAAATATGATGACATGTTTGTTATCTTTATTCATTTTATTTTTAATGTCAGGAATGTTTTTGTACCCTTCTTCAGTCCATTCATCCATTCATTTGTCTATCTTTAACTGCTGGATAGAAGGTTATCAGTCTTGCAAGTTGTTTTATTGCTATGGCATTCATGTATAGGAATGTGTGGATTTTTCCTGCTTAGTGAGAGAATGAAAGTATCAGTACTATTGTAATTTCAATTACAGCTAAAATATTTTAAATATTTGTTGTGTTTTTTATATAAATTCTGCTATTGTAGTATTAAAAATATATTTTTGGTTCCAATCTTTGGGTCAGAATTGATGCAAACAGGGAGAAGAGTTTTGCAAGTGAAGTTGCCTTAAACTGACGGTTTTTAAAGAGCATGGGGACACGATTAAAAAATATGTATTATGCATGTGTGTGATTCTTCTGGTGATATGAAAAAAGCTTTTTCCTCATACATACAGTATTTTATGCTTGATATCCAATGCTTTTGAAAGAAAGTAAAATCTTAAAGGTATTATGTGTTCAATCTAATTATTACAGAAACCAGACACAAGTTTACTATGACCAAAACTGTTCCACCAGTGCAACAATTTGGGCAGTGGTGTGTGCTGAATTGTTAGATTATAGCAATGGCTAACATGTGTACACAACAGGCTTTAAATTAATTACCCTATTGCTGTCATTTGGAGAGTTAAACCCAAAGTTAAGATGTTTTTTGAGGTGTCATAATTAATAAAGAAATCAAATATGGTCCATGATGCCTTTTAATCTGTTAAAAATCAGTCAACCTTTGGCAGACTTGAGATAAAAAAAGAGACTACTTTTTCCCAATAAAAACAAAATTAGCTAAGTAATTTTACAGCAAATCCAACAATGCTTGGAAATTTGAGATTTAATGTGTGCAGACGATTAATGATGGTTTTGAGACTGGAATCAAAGTGGCAATTGCAAATTTTTTAGCAGAGCTCAGTTTAATTCTTCTTGATGCTGATCATTTTGCTGAACTGGTTCAAGTTAGATTTCCATGCTCCAGTATTGCACAGAAATTTTACTTTACATTCCAGTATCCAAAGACAACACACATTGTTGCTTGGATCTTGTCCCTTATCTGCCATTGCTTACGACCCCCATCCCACACAATAAAATGTTGATGATATGTGTAGAAGTCAGAAATTTGGCATAATGATTGAGAATACATATTACAGCATAATTTATCATTGTTTGTGCAGTTCATTATACATATTTTTACTTACATAGCCACTTTTGCACTGAGATATCATAAGATACCACTACCTACCTTCATATTGCATGAAAATAATTGTGGCAGTGAGGGATTTGTATTACCACCTAAAATCTCTTTACTTTTAACAGTCAGATCCCAACTGAAAGAATGGATTGGGATGGAGAGGAACGAGGTGAGCCTTCAAGTAACCATGATCATGATCAGGTTCGTGAGCTGCAGGATATAATTCATGAAAGAGTTGACCACAAGCTTAATATCCGCAGTCTGATACTCTCCTGTGTCCAGCCTGCTTTGGCCATGGTCAAGGACAAGGAAGAAACCACTGACAGGTCAACACGAAGAATTGAGCTGATGCTTTATTTACTACATCAAAATCCTATTGAAGGTAGACATTTCTAGTGATTCTTGCTAATAATATGTATAAACAATTATTTTGTTAACTGAGCTTGTATTTTACTTGATGTGATTCATTTAAATTGTACTTATTACATTCTTAGGCTTCAGAAATATTTAGCCACCAGTGATTACAGATAAATTGTCATATAACGGACAATGCAAAGGTGGTGTCAGTACCTCTCTTGGGAATATGGAAAACTTGATACTGAGGGTTATCCCTTTGAATTTGAGATGCCCAGTGCTAGACGTCACTATAAACTGCCACACTGAAGACAATGTAGCGATATAACTGAGAAATAGTTAAAGCTACATTAAAAATCTAAATCACACACACTTACATTTATTTAGAAGGGTTTATCTTCTTTGAGTTGTGAAAGAACTTTGAGTTTTAATTGGCACCTTAACCCTTTAACTACAACAGCTGTTCTGCTGTTTCACTACTGCTGAGTGATAGCATATCAGTTACTGAGACTACTGATACTGTTTGCTAGGCTGAATACTAGAGCATCGTCATGGCTGACTACGGACAAGAAATCTCTGTCGCATAAACTGTTTTGAATCACACAAATCATCGTCATTTGATTCAAAATCACATACATCTAGTGTTGAAACGGGACTAACATCATTATCTGATCCATTTACTAAGAATGATCCATTAAACTCTTCGATATTGCTTGCACTGAACCCTTTAAAGTCACAAATATCTGACTAGGAATCCATTTTTGTTTATCTCAACTACACGTGTTTTGTACATTGCCGGAAATTTCCTTCCCGCGTGTCTAAGTTTAACCTCTCAGCTTTCCAACTGGTATCAAAATGTTCATTAACCAGTCTTCTCATTGGTTATGATAATGAAAAAAAAGTAAATATCTGTACTTTCAACCAATCAATGTTTACTTAACATAGTAGTTACGTCCGCATAGATGCGACACTGGGGTTTTGAGTACAGCAGAACTACGCGCTTATAAGCGACACTGGGGTTTTAAACAAGGCTTATTGACACTGCATATATGCGTCAGTGGGGTTCAGGAGCTATTTACAGGCGACGCTCAGATGCGGTAGTCGTAGTTAAAGGGTTAAGGCCAGTATTGTACTGATGTTCCATTAAACTCACATAAGCCCTAATACATACATACCATGTAACCTGTTTTAGCAGACAACTTCATATAACAGGCACTTGTTTCATATAGGTGGTAGCTTCATGCTTTAATTTTCCTTAATATAATCCTAATTTCCAGTTTTCCATAATATATGCAGCTCTCACTTGGTACAGGGGCACATGGTCTGAATTTGTAAAACCTAGATGCAATCCTGCAATTCAAAACAGACACTTATGAAAATCCATCTAGAAATGTTCTTTATTTGTGAGGCAGCTGTCTAACATAGACTGATTTAGTATTTAACTAACATCAGTACCAAATACATGCCTGGATTTGCCTCCCTCCACTTGTCCTGTGTATCAAAATATATGTGCCTGTCAGTTGAGCTATCTATAGCTCTATGAGGATGGTTTTTATTTAATTTGTGATATCCTCTGTATAATCCCTAAGAACAGACTCCCATTCATTGGCATTCAGTCATTTTTTTTAACCTCATGCCATATTGGGCCCTTCACCTCAGGGCTGTCTGCATGACATGGTAAGGCGCTTAGAACAGACCAAGTCAGTACCAATAGTAAGACATTGTCTATTATTACCTTTGAGAGATGGCAATGTTATTTTCTCAGCTAAGGCTGCGGTATATTGGATAAGATGGGTCATTCACTCAACATACAGAGAATTAACTCGAGGTTAAATGCAGTTATATTGTACAGTTTGGCTCATGAGCTTATGGATGTTGCCACAAAGATTACACTAAAGAGCATAAAAAAAATTATACAAGCCATGGGATGGAGGCCAGAGATAATATTTTCTAGCTTTAGTTCCAAGATCTTTCATCTCAAAGGGTTTAGTTTGACCTGGTTGGACCTATTGCATCAATATAGCAGGTTGTTCATAATTTCTTATTGAACCAGTGCAGTCAAAAATGATAATTGGTTATGATAGTGGCATAAGATATTCCCAGGTTGTTTAGACACAACTTCTACTGTATATGCAGGGAAAACAGCTGCATTGAGGTATATGGGCTCACTACTTGAGCCTGGTCATAACTTGACCTGAATTCACTTCACATGCCATCAGGGATGGTTTTAAATGATGTAAGGGGATGTAACTCATTTCTTCACTTTCCTCTTCTCTGAAAGTATGTATTTAGATAAAATATTTGAAGAAGAAACCAATTTTGTAAGTAAAAGATAGTAGTTGTACTGATAAGGTATTTTGATCAGGTGAGCAGCATCAAAAAACCATATTTGACTCCAACAATTTGTTTCTTAATGTTCTACGTGAGTAACACCTGAGCAGGTGGAGAACTTAACAGGAGCCTGACTGTTTAAGCTCATAAATGTGTACTAGCTATCAGACATACACTAGAATAAATAACAAGAAAAACTGCAAAGTTTTCTTAGCATGTGTTATAGGCTTTAGGGGGCTTACTTGTAGTGTTCCTGTTTTGGCCATTCTGCATGTATGATTTTCATAACATGGACATAAAGTTGTGATAGACATACATGTATATGGTTGAACCAATGAATAATTTTTGGACATACTTGATCTTTTCATTAAAAAGAAAGAAAATGCCATTATAAAATACAGTAATTGATGATATTCCAGTATTTGTACCTGTAAATATAATAGTTATGCTGCTACATGATTCTGACATTTTTAGTGCAGGTTTCTCATTCATGCTGAATGTAGTATTGCATTATATTTTATTTATTAACCCATAGAACAAAGCTTTTATTGCATTTTATGCAACATTCATTTTATTGCATTTTATGCAACATTCATAGTTATGACTGGTAGTATTGTAAATTGAGAGTATTGGCCCTGTATATATAATGACACCGCTATAAAGGACAGTTTTATAATGTCCTCGGACTTTCCTTTATATATAAGTTTCACTGCACATTGTGTTGTGTGTGATTGTTTAATGTGGAAAAGAGTTGTTTTTAATTGATAAGTTTAGTGTTTGTTGGATTTTCATAATTTCTTATTGAACCAGTGCAGTCAAAAATGATAATTGGTTATGATAGTGGCATAAGATATTTATTTCAACTGATCAGTATACCAGTCAAGACTCACTGCAAACTGATCATTTTGTGGAAACAATAAGATGCCTCTCCAATCAACAAATTTAAGTACTTATTTTCACAAAGTCACTCACATTGACATTATAAAGCCCCATAGTAAGCAAAGCATGGAGACAAAACATTACTTTCTGAGTTCAAAATAAATATACTAGAATGATTGATCATTGGAAAGGCCAGACTTTTACTCAGGGGACATAAAGCATTATCATCCAATCATGCCTTCATATCCCAAATATTTTACATCTTTCTGGTAAATTTTGTGAAATTTGTATAATCTTTCCCTAGGCTTACCCACATTCCTGCAAGGTCTGAGCTGCCATATTGCTACTCTTCTGAAAGAGAAGGAGAAAACTGCCTTCAGAGCAGACAATTGGTTGTCAAGTGAAGCTGCCAAACCAGAAAACATCAACAAGGCTGGCACTTTCAGGTAATGATTATATTAGTTATGAAGTTAATTCGTTATTCCAAAATCAAGCAGCTTGATCATCTCCTGCAGGTAAAGTGATCACCCAGGGTAGTTGTATCCTTATCAGTACCTCTGCCTGAGATTCACTGATCGCATTTGACATATTTTTCAAGTGGGGATTATATTAAAGAATTTGGAGGTTTATTTTGCTTTGTATTACCTCAATGTAAATGACATTTTGATGCAGTTCTCAATAAAATTATGTATATAATGTATAAATTTCAGGTTTAAACCAAAAAAAAAAAGTCTGTACCGAGTGATAAAAGGAACTTATATGCTAATAAATTCCCAATTTACATTAATGCATAATTATATAAAGTACATTCTAGTTTCCCACATAATAAATACAGCATCCGAAAGAAATGATAAAAATATGACTAGAAATTTTTATTTGGGTTTAAATATTTTTGTTTGTCCTGGTCAGCAGGAGAAAATTCAGAAATTTATGTATTGTAGTATGACATACTTTTGGAGGCTGATTCTCTTGTTTATTTTTGTTTAGAAAATAACTCCTCTTTATATACTTTGAAATCCATATTTCTTTTCTTCATTGTTAAATGCTGCCTTTAGATATGGGAGCTAAAATTTTATTGGTTGAAATGAATTCATAATTAGTGTATTGTGGAAAATAAATTAGTCATGTGTGCCATAGTAATTTGTCATGCGGCATATAAGTCATTACTAATATGAACATTCACATATGGTTGCCAGTACACAAAAAGTCAACTGCACCTCTTTAACATGGCATACAGTAGACTAGGTAGGAAAAATATAATGCTCCATCTCCATAAAGTTGGATATATGAAGGATTCCACGTGTTTGCCAGTCATTTATTCATCTCTCCCACAATCTTGTAAATGTAGCTTGACCAGACTTCAGAGATTTTGATAGATTACTATGAAATTTGCTAAATATTATGGTAACAAAGAACCTATAAATGGGGGGTGGGCAAAGGTTAAGAAAGAAGATAGCTTTTACAAAATGACATTCCTGATCTCAAATCTTGGCATAATATTAGAGGACTTGCACATGGAGTAATGAGGAAGTCTATCAGTTTTGGAGTCATAGGGTGCAAGATCAATCACTTTAGTTCTGTATCACACATCCAGACCAAATTTATGAATCGCATTTGGCATAAGGTGCAAGCCTACTGGTTTTGGGGTTAAAATGTAAAAGTCACTGTTTACTGTTGTCCTAAAATAATAAATGTTTTGCTGACTAAAATAAGGGTCCTCTGCACAGTAAGTTTCGTTCCACATCACAGACTAAAATAGAGGTTTCAGTACAGGACATTTGTTTTAAGACTGTATACCTGACTGAAGGTTAAGGTCATAGAATCCCATTGGTCCATAATCTGCAGAGCAATCCTCGATCCAGAATTATTTTTCTTTTTATTTTTGCTTAAGCATTCAGTTGTGTGCCACTGTTACAGATTGACCTCCATCACTCTATGCTACACACTTAATTTAGAAAATCCAGCAAAGTTTCATCATAGATTGGCCACATCATTTTGTATTATACTAATGTACATAAACTGATGTAGAGGAAGTAGCCAAAAAACATCTGCGTGATCCAGAAAATGGGATGTTTTGCATCCAACTGTTTTCATCAAACAACATTCAAATACAATTTTCTGTATAATTTTTCATTTGAAGTCTACCTTTTCATAATTATTAATATAAATAGCTTTGCAAAATAAACCAAGAGGCAAACAGACCATGCAAGAAGGCAATATTGGTTTGGAATATCTTCCCTGATTTCAGTAAGATGTATTGCCTTTTTTCATTTTTCAACGGATGTTCAGTGTATAACAGAATCTTGTGAATTAACAAATTTCTGTTTCTTCCCTTTTTACTTTGCACTGGATGTTGTATGTAATAGAAGCTTGTGAACTCAAATAATCTTCCATTTTCAGTGGATATCATGAAACTTTTGTTATGGTTGACATCTATGTATATTGGCAAACAATTTGTGCAGTGTTTGTTCAAATTATTGCTTTTTATGTCTTGCAGCTGAACACAGTGTAATACAGAATCTTGTGAATGATTGGCTGAACTTGACAATTCCGTCAAGGCAAAACTTTCATCTGATGTGGATAAAGAAGGCATATGTCATTAGGAACTAATGGATGTGTTTAATAACGAACTGGAACAAATACATTTTATTGGGAAAGAGGTTTTAGGATGACCTGGCCTGAGTGAAATTTATGTGTGATAATGATATGATCTTACATATATCCAATTGGCTGGTCATGTCAGCAGTGTAGCAACAGTATTTCCAATCAGATTTGTATTAAACTTGTTATTAATCTTATTTTATCAAGATGCTTGATAAGTTTGGTTTTGAGCAAGATCGATATTAATGAGGTACTCTTGTATCTGATTGGCCAGGCACTCATTGCCACACAGGAGAGTGAATTCCGATAACATTTTGTTTTACCTTAAGCTTATCTTATCATGGTCATATGTTCCATATTAAATTAGATCAGTGCATAATAATGAAATACTTTGCATCTAATTGACCTTGTTACCATTCCATATATTTGTCTTTTTCTTAAATTTAGTAAATGGGTTTTTATTATCAATATGATGAACTGCACCACTCCCTCAATAACTCGTGGACATCAGGGTCCAAAAACATCGACCACGATATAAGCGAGGGCGCATGTTATCAAGGGACCTATAACACACAACAAGACTAACAAAGGGATCGACGTATAGGCAAAAGGGGGTGGGGTTGGTTTGGCATGTTACAGTGTTGAATACTCAATTAATAAACATGCTAAGATTAACAGCGAATAAATATCTCTTCATATCAGTATATATTTTTTTTTTCCTCAGAGTAACATTAATTTCATGATAACTTGCAGTATATTGATCATCAAAATATTATTCCACGTGGTTTTCATTTGCTTAGCACATGTACAACTTAACGTTTTGACCGCAGATTTGAATCACCCACGCATGCGTGCCCCAGTTATACCACATGACCACGCAGTCGCATAAAGGTTATTATTTTGGAATTAATTTTCTTAAGATAGTTATTGGTAAAAACGAAGTAGTATCGCAAATAGAAATATCGGTACATGTACGATGGCCAACTTTCGAAATTTGCAGAGCTAGTCGACTAGAAAAACAACGAGCAAAGATTACTTTGCATTACGAAGATTTCAAGGTGTCTAGGTGATCATTGTTCCTAATAGACATTGTGGGATTTCTTTGACATGTTTGTTCGGAAATCAAAGGTATCCCTCTGGATTTCATTAAAAAGAGCACGCAATGTACCGATCATTTAGCACCCACATTCAATAGTTATCGTCTACCAAGAGGTTTATTACCTGTAGAACCAACGTTTTAACCTAGGTATATAATGCCTTGGGGATAACGGTTGGACCGGTTGCACAACGCCAATGAATTTTATTAATCCAAACAGACGGTCTGACGTATTGTTTATTTATATTAAGCAGAGATCTGGTTTCTAATTATAGCCATAGCTGTCACACCTGTTTGAAGTGGTTGGCGAGTGTGGCGATTTTTTTTTTTTTTTTTTTTTTTTACAGGTACCCGAGTTTACGTTTCAATATCCAGGTTTTTCTATACCGGTTTACCCGATGACAGCCCTAGATACATTACTGATATTATATACTTTAATGATCTTAATACATAAAATGTGCAAACATTTTCATTTGGTGAAGTAAAATTAAATTTGATAACAGCAATGAATACGAGAACGTATGCTCCTATTGGCATGCCTTTGAACTTTCTTTTATTGTACTTAACTTGTTTGATTTGATGCAAAATACATATTCAAAGTGATAAAACAACACCAGTCTCTTTTAATTGATTCTTATATTGTAACAAACTTTTCCCACGCCGTTGATCAAAACAAAGTCGGCATGTAATTAGGTTCTCACGGAAGTACTTTCGGGTTTCGATGTGACGGTTGACTGACTCTTTTCTTGCTTTCATCTAAGGGAATAGGTATGTTTCGATTATAGAGTTGAGACAAAATTAAAGGATTATAAGGTGAATTTCAACTAGCCAGACATTTAATTAGTGTCTATTTCATTCTCCGTTGCAGCAAGTTAGCGTTTACCCGAATTTTTCATTGAGCACTGTTTATTTACAATTTACAGAGTATTAACAACTATTTCTCTATTAAAAAAAAAAACAATATGTGATATCTTTTTAGAAATTGCAAATTTCGCAATATGGATTCTATCTTTACGGGCAATATCAATATTTTTGATGATAAAAAAGAGTTATATATCAAGGTTTAATTTACCAATTTACCATTTCTTATCACCACATTTTTCACGTTCAACACATTTAAAAATATATTTTCTTTGAAAAAAATTGGGAGCCATGCTGGACACCGCGTTATAAGCGGGTTCGCGAGTTATCCGGGCGTGAGTTATCGAGGGAGCGGTGTACTTTGATTATGGGAAACTATGCTTAGTAACAATTGTTACTAGATTAAATTAAAAGGGTAAATTCATCATGATCTAAAGTTTATTTGATAGCTTTCACAGGCTGTGTTCTTACAATGCTATATTTACCAGCTTAATGAAATGATCTATTGTTAAGTGTATGTAACCAGGTGAGCAATATCAGGTCCACATGGGCCTCTTGTTCAGACTATAGTATAATGGGTAAAATCTACATAATATAAAGATTTTGAGATAGTTAATGTTTGTATTTGTTCTTAAAATATTACATAAACCTGCTTTGTAGACTGTTGTGTAAGCTAGGCCTAGATGGGACTCTTGATGGATTCCTGTATGATGGATTCCTGTATGATGCCTGTTTGACCATAATCTGAAGATTCACATATTGATAATCACCTTGACACCACAGTTCCACTAAGAATAATTATTGCTGCCCGATGAAATTTTGTGATTGCAACTGAGCTGTTTTCAGTGAATTGCTGTGAAACTTGGTACACATTATGGTCATCTTTAGAAGATTCATAGTTTCAGTTTGAAATTTTGATCATTTTGATTTACAGATTCTTGCTGGATATATGTAGTTGTAAAAAGTTGTAAATGATTTTTATTTCTTTAAGAACTGAGTAGAAATAAATCAAATCTGGTAGAAAGCATATTAGTTTAAAGGATTTAAAGTTTTTATAAATGATGATTATCAACCCACAATTATAAAAACTTGAACTTATTGATCTTCAAAAACTGCTCAACAAACAGATTGACTAAATTTGTCATAAGCATTTTGGCATGAAGCACTTTCAGATCTGGTCACCATTAGGAAAAACACTTAAAATTTACAACTTCTCAAAACCTCTCTTAGCATTTTACCCAGTTTGAAAGTAATTATCTTTCCTTTAATGCAGCATGCAAATTTGCCACTGGCCTGAGGTTCATTCATGACCAAACAGCATGGCAGACTGGTACAAAAATGAGTAGCCAGTCCATGTTGGATTTTTAGGCATATGGAATAAATGTAATCCACAAATTTGTGAAATTATGATATGATTATGATATTTAGAAAAACACTAAAAAAGAGTGAAAGATAAATAATGGTGACTTGTTTCTAATGACCACTGGTGATTCTGGGTGAGATGAAAAAATAAATAACTTGCATGTAATCTGCATTTATATAATTATTTTGACTACAAAATATATACTTCATCTAAGTGATGTCTGATAACACATGCTATTGCTGATTGTCAGTGTCTGCATGTAGAATATTTTGGACTCATTCCTAATGCATTCAATATGAAGACTTATGAAGATAGTCTTTTTTGTTGTGGGTATTAGGTGACCATGCAAATAGTGTTTTTGAATAGTTGGTACATGTTGCCCATGCATATAGACACTTCTATATAAATAACCTTACTAATGGCTGTTACTAATGTCTGTCTGAATTTACTGTTGTATCATTAACTGCATTTTCTCATTTTGTTTGATGAAATGTAGGACCAGTTTGTTATGCACAGGACCAGTAACATTTTCTGGTTAGTACATGTCCTTTGGGCTTGCAGGAATTTTTATTGACTTTTATAGGTTGGTTGAATGCCTTTTGCAATTTTTACAAATAACTGAATTACAATCAGATAATTCCCATGCAGCTACAAGTTTTAAAAAAAAACCCAACTTATTTTAAAAAATCACAAATACAACAGCAGTTGATCAAATTTGACCGAAAGCATCATGGCCTTTGAGTATTGTCATCAAATTTTTATACAAAAACATAAACCTTAAAACAGTGGATTTATTGCATATACAATTAATGGCATCTGCTAAAATTTCAAAAAGAAAGCATCCTGCTGTCCCAGATTTCTTGGCCATCTTTCTTATGTTTGGTTGCTGGGCAAGTGGGCATGTTCTTTATCAACTATGAAATGAAGAATTGTGGCATTAACCTATATACATATCCATATGTTAGATATTTCAGTTTCCCTTGGGGATTTTTTGTGCAGTCACCATATAGTTGGTAGCTGATATATCCTGTATGTCTGTATTGATTGTTTGTTTATTTGCAATTAATGCCATTTCATCAGGAAATGACAAATGGCAGCCAATATATTTGGTGGGTAAAGAAAAAAGAAAAACCCCGGGAAGAACCACTAACCCACAGGAAGGTCTAGGCAAGCTTTCTCACATAACCACATTGGTCAAGCCAAGACTTGAAGCCACTTAGACATATGTGAGATGGAAGTGATCTGCAAAGGCAAGTACTTTAGACCACTTGGCCATCTGGAGCTCATTGGCCAAATGGAGCTTGAACACAAGGGATGTATGAAGAGATGTATGACAGTTTGTAACTTTATAATTTTGGGATAGTTTTGATAAATTGAAGTTCTCAATTTTGGCTTCATTTTCATATCATTTTGTATCACCACTCTATTTTTTCCTTTTCTTTGCAGACGAGCTTGCATACAATACCTTGAATCTAAGATCTCCCCGATGCTTGCTGGAATTATTGCCCACATTGACACCAATCATAATCTGGACATTATACACAATCACATCACTTCTGGTGACTGGAAAGCCAGGTTATGGCTTCAGATTCTCAACACCCCAGGTGCCATCCAACTACAGTACTCTGACCTTCAGTCTCCTACCAGGCAACAGGAACTAAATGAAGTTGTTGTCAAGACAACAGGGTGTGAAGGTCAGATGTTTGCTGGAGTCATGCCCTTTTCCTGGTTAATTTATGAGCAGATAGATGGCATCTGGAGAACTGCCCAAGAAAGTCAAGAAGAAAATGAAGGTGAGAAAATTGTAGGTTATTCCTATATTTGAACTTAATATGTACTCATTATCATGCCTTCACTGCATGTTCTGAAGAGTCTTTAATTAGCTCAATCTCAACTACTTGTATATCCACCTGTCTGTACATTCATCCCTTCATATATTTATACTTGGATGTCTTGCATAATTTCTTGTAAAGTGCTTACCATAGATGGATGAAATTTTATAGACATATTCATCATAGGGATTAAATGATCCTGATTAATATTTCAGACTTCTTTTTGAGTAAAGGCCTTTTCAAACTAGTTTTTAAGTTATAACTATGACATATAAAATTTATTAAAATCCCAGTGCTGCAATAAAAGCATAAATACTTGTTATAAAGAATACATTTTCAGCCAGTGTTTATTCTTGTTAAGTCAGAATTAGATAAAATGTGTATTAATTATGATGACACTCAGTATTCATTAAGGATTCCCAATTGATTAAATGTAGTAAAATGTTTATACATCAAACTGACATTGTATTAGCTATGATGTATTAGCCTCCACCATCTGATCCTATACTTACAATGGACCAATAAAACTATTGTCAAAGACAAAACGATGACTATTTAAAATCTACTACCAAAGTAGAGTTGTGTTATTCAGGAATTTTAGCTATGAATAACATTATTAAACGTACATCTGGTAAATTATATTGGAATGTTTACCCTATCTGTCCCTTGTCCACCATGACAGATAAAATAAGATTCTTGAGGTTATTCATTTTCCAGAAGGCTTGCTATGCTATATTTGGATATCCTGTGATACATTCTCAGTGCATGCTGTATTTGCTATGATCTTTTTATGTTTCCAAATAAGACAGCAGTGTCCTTATTTGGTATAAAAATAAATGAGGCTGAAAACAGAAGTAGTTATCCGTGGAAATAATATTGTGGAGGATTTAAAAGAAAATATCAGATGAAGAAGGTAAACAATATTTTACACATATTCATGCAATAATACACAGCAATTCAGGTAAGAAAATAAGAGGAATATTTAATTTCTTTTAGTATATGTGAGGAATATGTTCAAAAGTTTTGATAGTAGGCTGAATTACACCTGATTACTCTATTGATACTCACAGGTTCATGTTAGTACCCCATCCATGAAGTAGTGGTACTAATATTTGTATCAATATAGTACAAGTTATTAGTGTGTTATTGGCAAGATCTATTTTCTTTCAAGCACAGCAGGCTTGTAATAATCTACTTTTGTATCATTTTCTCATTTTTGTTTTGTTTTTGTTGGTTTTAACAGAACTTTGAACATATTGTTGGCTATGTATGGGATTCAAATGCTTTTCTCAAGGACATATTAAGGCAGCTGATCCAGGCTGGCCTGGGCAGGTATTGAACTTGCAACCCTTGTATTGAAGATCCGATATTCTGACAACTGGGCCAACTTGGCTTCTTTGTCTGATTATGATGTTTATTGTGAATTGATGAAATTTAGTATTCCCTTTCTTCTTATAAAAATTTAGACTCTTTCTCTTTTATATTTTTTCTTACATACATTATAAGTCATAAATGTGTTAAATCACATTAGCTTTCCTATATGGCATATTTTGCATGATTAATCAACCCTGAAACCTCTACTGATATTGATGAGAATGTGGGTCTGATATCACTTATTCATTGAATTGTACAACTGACACATAAATCTATCTGCAGTACATCAGTGAAAATTTTAGACACAGTATTTGTCATGACTATGAATTAAAGTTATTTGAAAGGTCATTTTGGTGATATCTACAGAACATTTCCTGATCAAATCTGTTTGATGAATTATAAATCCATATGGAAGAACACAACCCTACCTCCTGTGACAATTTCAGATTTCATGGCTATATCTGGCAGTTTCATCCGATAATGCAACCAGTCAGATGTATCTCTGCTCATTCACTCATGGCAAGGTTTCAGTTTTTGTGGTCACATGACTTGCACTCAGGTCAACACTACAAAATCAATAATTATTATCCACCCTTTTCTGTTGTTTTTTTTGCTTTTATCTAATCATGTGTTTTATGAACTAAGTAGAAATCTACTGTATTGGGTAATCTGAAATTATCTTACCTATTATGTACCAATTCATCCTTTCTGTGAAAGTCACATGACAAAGACCATGAAGGCTTGCTGTATTGACATGACCAAAGCAACCAAAAGTTGCATATAAACTAAAAAGTGAAGGCTGAATCAGATTAGTTTCTGTGTCTGATGGAACAACCAAAGGAACCCATGAAATTCAATATGACCAAAGTAGGTAGGGTTGTGTTATTGCACATAGATTTACAAGTTGTGAGAAATAGAATTTGATCCAGAAATATTCTATACATATTGCCAAATATAGTGGTAAGTAAAAGTACACTGATGTTTTTTGCAAACTGATTTGTTAACACCAACTGTATGATGAATGGGTGAGATCATACCTAAATCATCCATCAGTACTGACTGATTTCATTGCAATGTTTTTTTCAGCACTTTGATAAGCTTGCAATAAATCTACTTTTGTTACATTGTCTGAATTATGAATTTCATGATCAAATTTGAAAACTTTTTATAAACTCTGTCCTTATCTAAATCAAGTGTGTCATCCATTACCATTTCTTTTTCTAGAAACTTTTGATCCTGTAACTATCATAAGTTCAGTTATTTTTTTTTCTTTTTACATGATTTTTGTGTTCTTGTTTCAGTGTACATGAAAATGGAGAAAATTGTAGATCTGGTCAAGGAGACCAAAATAGGACAACAGCTTGAGATGCTGGATAGTGTTTCTTCAGAAGACATTGGTTTCCTGTATGCTCAAGATTTTACCTACATTGTGTATCATACCCAGTCACCTGTGGAACATGAGGTGAGTGTTCATAGAGGTCTGCAGTAATGCAGAATATCAGCTTGAAATGATAAGGCAGGAAAGGCAGTCACCTACTATTAAACACGTTCTGTTCAGGATTATTAAACTGAAAGAAAAAAGATTTGTATTCTCTGCTGTTCGATACCCATCTCATCTGTTTTATTTTTAGTTCCTGTAAACTAATAACCAGTCTATTAGAGCAAGTAAATGAATGCACAGAATTCTCCTTATTGTGTATTCCTACTTAAATGCATCCCAGTTGTGTTTGACTAAAAAATGTCTTATTACACAGTTCTTTGGCTTGCTTCAGAAGGCTTATGAAAATAAATGTTTCATTTGTCTATGATCATTCAGACTAAATTCTTATTTCTTAGATATATTACATGTACCGTTGGATTGAAATCAAGCTCGTCATAAGTAGATCTGATGACCATACAAGGTTTTGCTATGTTGTCTTTTGATTCAAAAATAAACTTAAAGCATTAAGATTTCTGAAAGAGAAAGACAATGTTCATACTAATTGCAAATATTATATGTTGAAATTCAGTGAAACAATGAAATGTAAAATTAATTGGATTATATTAAGCAGTGGAATGAAAATTATATAGGTCACTAAATTAAATCCGTTTATTAGTGCATGTCTAATTGCAGAGTTGTTCAGTGGCAAATTGATAGTTCAGCTACCAAATAGCTTTCTGTATTTGTTATTGTTGTTACTGCACTTCTTGAAATCATTACCCATCATTTGCAAATTATCGTTTTTATATTTTTATGGACATTTTAAAAGCTGTTTGTACCACAATTATGGTTAACATTTCACTTCCAAAGTCATTTATGTCTCTAATGTTTCTGCAGGCATCATATAATTTGAAAAGGAAAATATTGATCCCATCATTTCAACCTCATTTTTTAGCTTGTACACAATACCATCATGCAGACATCAGCTGTATTGTTGGAGGACATGTCCCCTAACATCTTAACTAGGCTTGTCGCAATCCATGAAAGTCACAGCAAGATTGTTCAACATCTTCGGTACTTCCGGAGCATTAATCAAGTGTGGCCTGAGTGTGCTGCAGCCATTAGGAATATGCAGAAGGAGAATCCAAATCATTTTCTTCTGGTGTCAGATCAGTTTGTAAGTACTGAAATGGTGCAAAACTAAAATTATGCCTAAAAAAAGAGAATAAGGCATTTTTCTGCAGTAAGGTATTGCACTATAGCGAATGATTTTGTCATTTTTGTAAGTAACTTAATTTAATATTTATTTGCTTATAAGTTGGGTCAAGCTGCAAACAACTTTGATCCTGATCTACTGTAGCATAATGTGTCTGCAGATCAGGGTCTGTGTTGCTTGTTTTACCAATTTCTCCTAACAAACTGTGCAGACCCAGATATGTTGGTGCATTATGCGAGGACAGATTTGGGCATGTGAGGTTTGCAGTTGGATTTGACATATAAGTGAGTATATACGGTAATAAACAGAGTAGTTCACATTGATCACTAATGGATGGACTGCATTTCATTGATAGGTGCCTGCCAGTGATTCAGACAGTGGTGGCAGGTTGATGAGACATGAAAAATGTGCATTTTATGGTCTGTGTATGGGATTAAAGTAAGCACCATTATACAATTGAGAGAAACAAGCCTGTAGTAGATGACTTGTAATTAAATTTTGGATAAATGAACAACATGTACCAGTTTTCTTTGATGAATTTGATGGACTTCAAACAAAACTAGCTTTTGAACATAGTATTTTCTTATATCATCACCACACACACACAAGTGGGCATTACAAAAACTTGAAATGTATTCATGAATGCAGTGTCCCACATCAAGGTATGAATGGTCTGAAAGACAAGCAAGGGTAACAGCATAGGCCCATAAAACTGTCATGGTGGGACATAAAAATACACTTCCAGTCTTGTTAATCCATTATTGAACAAAATCTGAATTTAATTAGTATGCACCTTGCTTTGTCTATGATTCAGTCATGACTTACTCTTAATTATTGCTGTACACTGGACTGTGGGTACCTTTACCATTCTGTCTACTGAAATAATCACACTTTGCATTTCCTTGATTATATTTTTGGAGTAAAATTTTTTTATCTTAAACAATCCTAAATGCATAATTATATCAGTGTGGGAGGGGGTCACAGAAAGACTTTATATTATGTCTAATTCACTCTAACTGAAATTCTGTATGGCCAGTAAGATTCTATAGACAATATTATGTTTATTGGTCCTAAATCTTGAAAATCTTGTATCTACACTAGAAGACATGCAATAAAATCTGAAGTTAATTATATCTTTCAAGATACTCTTTGGTATTTCCAAAAACTGAGTTAAATTTTAAAAAAATCTAGCAAGTAGTAATAAGAAGATTTAGCACCATTTTCATTTATTACCATGTATAATTCTTATTCTTAGACACTTACCATCCTTGGATTATGCATGCTTATTGAGCAGCTCAATCCTCCAGACAAAACCTACTTGAACAATGCAGACAACCGTCTTGAATGGCTGCAGAAGATTTGTAACTATCGCCCTGTTGTAGAAAAAGGACTTGATCTAAACTCCACATCCAATGGGACTAGAGTGGATCAAGCAGTTTTACAAGCAAAGTAAGTACATGTATCTTGATTATTTTTTAGCAAGACACTGCTTTCTAATCATGGAGAGCATCTGGTTATATTTTGATCAAATTTGGAAAATAAGCTTAGGGTATTCCATTAAAACGTACATGGGACCCTGGGAAGGCACTTTTTAAGTGGGGTGCTCACCCATATTAATGGTGCTATTTAGAATTTTCTTATCATTTTAATATGAATTATTGTGCTCTGGCATGTATTTTAAAAAAATACCCTCACTGGTTTACCATATATGTTTAAATGGAACAGCCCTTATATGAATTCAAAAATGAACAAGATTTATGCATATTATTAAGGTGATCTTGCTTTTGAATAGCTGAGCTTGTAACCACAGTGGAGACAATATATATGATCTCATTTTAATTTAACATGAAATATGACCTATATAATCATCAGTCTCCAAAAAGTTGTGCAGTGAATGATAACCACACATAATCTTGCATCTAATTGCGGAGCTTGTACTCCATAAGACATATTTGTTATAAGACTGGTAATTCCTGGAATATGGGCTTTATCAATATAGATAATAAGTGATATCCACAATTATCACTGTATTATATGTATCTTTTGATACCCTTTAATTTTTTATACATAATCCAGTTATCAAAATAATAATTTTTTAAATATATGATATTTTTTGTACATATCAATTTGTATTTTTTGAAAAATCCATTAAATTCTTGGGCATACAATTTCTATGAAGATTTACGTCTGCAAACAAGATCAAAAATACCATAGTGCCTTTTTTTTAATGAAAATTAATAATTAATTGTTGGTGAGAAAGTACAATGATTGATGCATAAACTTTCTTATTGTCATTACAATATCTACTGGTCTTTATTAACAGATGGACAAAGGACTTCACAGAACATATCTTTAAATATTACCGTTAATTAGTTCTCCTTATTATGTCCATCGCAGTAAGGAAACACCACATGCATTTTGAAACAAGTTTGGAAGTCTTTTGATATTTTCTTATCCAACAATAATTATATCTAAGTACTTGCTAAACTGAAGACCACCGACCATTGACCAACTAGTCTTATTGTTTCATTGTTGTCATACAAAATTAAAATATATAAACCTTGTTATTTTCTATCATGAATTTGAAAGCCACAGACTCCACTAAATCGATTCATATATATGCATACTATCTTTCAAGTGCATTTACTGTTTTGGCTTGGATATAATTAACATTTTATTGTGAATCTATTATATGGTATACTGTGTTATTGTTATCTTTATTGGTGAGTTCGAATAACAAATAGTGTGTATGATTTGTTTGTCCTTACAACATCTACGGTATGGAAAATGGCTTCGATAGCATATTGACAGATTTTCATTTCCCTAAAGAGAGCCGCATTTACCTGCTGGCAGCTTTCCGGATTTGACCTCTTCTGTTGATTCTTGCCCACTATCTGCTTTCATCTGGAATAACCAAAATACTAAGCATGTTTAATTGCCATGTAAATAACACTGCATAACCATGTGGTTGTTGTGACAATATATATCATAATTAAAACAAGAATGAATTGTTGATTTAGAAGTGTTAATTGATAATGGAATATAGTAGTATTGAAATACATGAGGATTATCACAATAAACAGGTAAAAAAAAGTCTTTTTCCTTTTTGCAAATTCTGTTAATACAAATCATTTTAAATAAATAATGGTCTTGTACATTGACAAAATTTTGTTTCATCATGCTCACATGCATTAACTAAAATGTGATTTCTTTATTTTTTCTATTGCAATTTGATAATGATGTTAATGTTACTGTAAGAATACAAGTTGCACTTAATTTCTTGACAATGTGGACTTATATCATCATATCGTGTACATACCAAAAATATGAAAAAGAAATTATCATTTCTTAAAGTTCAGAAACTTAGTGATACTAAAAATAATTCCAAACAAAACTGTTAGAAAAGAAAAGTTTTGGTAATTTAACCATATTTTGGGTCATATAACTTTAAATGAGCAAAGCAAAAACTGTACATTGTAATTATTAAAACTGTCAGGCAAGCCTAGATTACACAAATATTTAATTTTAAATTGGTGCATATATTTAATCAACTGTCAATAGAATAATCAATTTATTCTAATTTAGATTTTACTACAATTTAGACTAAAGATACAGCTAGTATGTGAGTAAAAGCATCCTATAGTTCAAGTTTAGGAGGGTAAATCAAGCAAAGGTTTCATTTTTTTCATTGAACCAAGATGGCTTCAGTTACAGCATATTAGTTGAAGCATCTGTGTTCTTGGGTCACAGTCATAGTTTCAATGCTTTAGATGATTTCTATGCATTTACAGACAAATGTGGACACGAATAACAGTGGTGAAGCTGTTTATTGAACATGTGGTGACGTCAGAAAAGGAAGCAGAGAAACATGGACCTAAACACATCATGCCTCTCTGGGTGGTGAGTAATACTGCACATGAAACTTCTTAACTACAGTTTGCTATATGTTGGGACCATAATAGAAAAGAAATCCATTGTCTGTTTAATGCTTGCTTTCCTTTATTAAAAGTGGTCCTGGATAAAAATGAAATATTTTAGGAACCGAGAAGGGCATCTTTGATCAATACAAAGTACATCTGGATCAGATTCTTACAGTGTCTAACCCTTTTCTTGTCTTCTTGAAAACAAATTTTGGACTCTTATCCAGATTAACAGTTTTTCTTTCTTCAATGTCATCATCATTCATAATTCAGAAGTACAAATCTTGCATTAGAAAACCATCAAGGTTACTTGCTGAGTTTCTCTTCAAGTTTACAAGAAGATCAGTAGCGGAGTAAACATTTTTAAGCCTCAGCATCAGGAAAAGAACAAGACAAAGACTTCTTTCATCCAGTCATTTTGTATTGTAGCTCCACAGACAAAAGATTTAAAACAGAATACTTAATGTTACAGCAAAAGCATGGTGAGATCTCTCAATTTTACAGTATTATTACAACTTATTATACAACTTAATACAACTAACATGTAAAATATACAGAACTTCATTTTGAACTGTGATAAGTCAAACCATATTTATTTTATTTTCTAGGAAAACAATTTATTTTCAGTGATTTATAAGAAAACTTTGACATTATATGATCATTCAGAGTTTTGAAAATTATATGTGATAGTGTAAATAAACACTGGTAACAAATGAAACTAGTAGACTTTGGAATAATAAAATTGTGCAAACTACTAAACTAGTCCAACGGTAACTTTGCTAGCCACAAGCTAGCAGACTACTGCTAATTTCTAGCCCTAAAAGTGCAATCATAGTCAAGCTTTAAATTTTCAGTTGTCTGTTCATTACTTACACTCATGAAAATTGCATTGTTGATGCATATCAAGGTGAGAAGTAGAGATGTTAAAATTTAACCCTTTGCTTCCCATATAAAAATGTAACCCTATTACCTGTGCCTCCCATATGACGTTCATGACGTCATACTCTTGCTCCCCATAAATAGACCCACATAAATTGTAAGGCAACGTCATCTTCAAAAGATATATTCTCACATTGCTGGAATAGCTCCAATATAACCTAATCATTTCCACCTCAAGTTAGCTTTTGTTGTCAATGCTGTATTATCATCATTTCATGATAAAAACTACTACCTATGCACTAGTTGCATTCTTTTAAATACAGAAACTTGTGCTTTGAAACTTTAAACATCACTGTAAATACCAACATGTATTTAATCAGCAAACTTGGTGACATTAGTTTTGAAAATATTTAACTAAAACTTTTTTCACTGCCGTGTTCACATTATAATCTTTGTAATATTATTTTGAAGTCACAAGTGAACCTGACAAGGGGCAAAAACATTATAATAATAATAATAATAATAATATCTTGCTCATCTACAAATCAATTTTGCTGATCATCAGTATCACTTGAGTCTAATGACATTTCAATGTCACTATCTGACGACAGAATTTCAGATCCTTTGTCATTAAAAGCATCATTATTTATAAAATCTGGTATTTTGTTGGAACTGAATCCAGAAAATTCATTTTCATTTTCATTGTAATCAACAGACAAAATCAGGAAATTCCCTTAGTCACTTCTGGTATCATCTATTATAGAATTTGATTGAAACTTTGCATGTTGAAATGAGTGAAAAAATTAACAACACAAAGATTATTAAGTTTGTTTTTTATTTTGTTTGCCCCACAATTATGGCAAAATTTGTGCTTTAAACACATTAAAGCTACTTTATACATTACAATGTATGGCAGGAGAATTGCCTTAATTTGCTGTGCATTCTAAGAATGTGATTTTCCACATAAATAACATATTAATGACATTATTAATTTATAATATTAATGTAAACTTCAGCATAATATTTGGAAAAATTACAATTATAAGCAACTGACATGTTAAAAAGGCCATAATAGTTGCATCAAATTGAGGTAGTACAATCAGCTGAGGATGCCATTTTTTATGTGGCCATGGACCCGTCCTTTACATATAATTGGTTGGTTAAATTTAGATTTTTATGTTCTCTTGTTAGGAAATATGTCATTAAAATCAAATGTTAGTAAAGATAATTATTGTTAGGAAATATGTCATTAAAATCAAATGTTAGTAAAGATAATTTATTATTTTTGACCAGTGTTTGGTTACCTCTTGGCGAATCAACTTTTAACTGGAAAATGTAACATATTCATAGTAGGTACTGTGTAAAGCTTAGAAAAGCATAGATGGGACGGGCCAAGAAAAGCATAGATGGGACGGGCCAAGAAAAGCATAGATGGGACGGGCCAAGAAAAGCATAGATGGGACGGGCCAAGAAAAGCATAGATGGGACGGGCCAAGAAAAAAGAGTAGTTATGCATAGACAGAGGGCAAAGGTAAAGTACTGTGTAAAGCTTAGAAAAGCATAGATGGGACGGGCCAAGAAAAAAGAGTAGTTATGCATAGACAGAGGGCAAAGGTAAAGTACTGTGTAAAGCTTAGAAAAGCATAGATGGGATGGGCCAAGAAACAAGAGTAGTTATGCATAGACAGAGGGCAAAGGTAAAGTACTGTGTAAAGCTTAGAAAAGCATAGATGGGACGGGCCAAGAAAAAAGAGTAGTTATGCATAGACAGAGGGCAAAGGTAAAGGCATAGAATAGCATACCTGGGGGTGTAAAGGGTTAATGAAACTTATACCAGGTACACATTGATTCTAACAATTGGTTACCCAGATACCCTATCAAACTGAAATTGTATTAAATATGAACTGTTTTGTTGTAGGTTTAGACATGCCAATTCCAAGAGAGGTTTAAGTGTAATTACTACTAATATAATATGAGCAATCTATTTATTATATGTCATAATAACAGAAAACTATGAAAAACATACATTTATGTTTGCTACTGGGTCTGTAGATAAAATTCTTGTCACAAATCAGCTAAATCCATGTGGATTAGTATTTGGTATGAGAGAACAGACACAACACAAATGTATAATTTATGCACAACAACATTATCCCAGCATTACAGTATATTCTGGGCTGATCTCAGATTAAGTAGAATTGGTGCTAGGCTGATCCCAGCTCATGTAAAATCTGTGCTAGTCTGATCTCACCATTCATTATGCTAATGTATTCTGGGCTGATCCCATCTTAACCAAGTCTATGCTAGGCTGATTCCTGCATAAGAGTGTATTCTGGGTTGATCCCAGATGCATGGAATAGAGCTAGGATGATCCCAGATCCCAGCATGAAGCAAATATCTTATATTTTTTCTATTAACTGTAAAAGGAATGTATTTAATGGACATGACCTTTATGTTATTAGTATAGCTTATGAGTATCCGATTGGGGAAAAAAGCCTTTGCGTTTTTAGTATAGCTTATGAGTATCTGATTGGGGAAAAATGATCCTATCCCATGGTAGCCCCATGCGGATGAACAATATATAAGGGTACAACCCATGATGTATTCATTAATTGATGGAGACTAGGGTGGTGGTAGGCCAGCATAAATCAAAAAGAAAAGTTTGATAACAGAGACTCAAAATCCATTGTTTGTATTTTTGAAAAGCCAGAGAGTTGAAACCATTGTTTGTACATTTGAAAAAAACCTGAGAAGTGACTCATTACATGGTACTCCATATGACCCTGCAATGTTCCATAAGAGTCTCTAATTTGGTTGGCACTTTGAATTTTGCTGATAATGCCAACCAATGGGAATAGTTCTGTTCATGCTTCCCCCCCCAGCCCCATGAAACAGCCAGAGGCTACTAACTTTCTCTGACCTAATTCTCAGGTCAAGTCTGCCTCTCAGTTTGAATGTACATGTACATCACCCGTATCCAAGTGTTACCCACTGACTAAGCCTTATAATTCAACATATATCATCTTACCACATCACTAGTGGCAATTCCTCCCTTAATGGTCTTTATCTAACAAACCCCATTGCAACATTAGCAATGAATAGGTACAATAACTCAAGATTATTAAGTTGTGCATAAACTTAATTTTTTTTTAAAATTTCATATTTTTTATGCATAGCATTCAATTTTAAAATTATTAAAATTATTAACAGTTGCCAATTTTATTGCATGTTATTATCAATGGGCAGGTACCCGATTATCCTGGTACCTGTTGACATTTTTAGTGAGAAGCCATATCGCGTAAAAGTTAAGCCAGATGACATACTTTTAAGACTTGAGTGACTTTCATATTATTGATATCTCTTTTCTTATTCTCAGTACTTTGGAACTGGTTTCATCTGTACTTAATGAAACTTGTTATTAGATGGATCTCAGGGAGAGTAATTTAACTAAGTCACTTCCATGAGTGACTTTTGCATTAAGATATATCAGTTCATTATGCCATCTATATTTTGTATGTTATTTTACCAGCACTCATGAAAATGGGTATGTAGATGCATTGGAAGTAATTCCACTGTAAATCATTGAGATACTTTGGTATTTATTGGTTATTGCATTTGTATGGGAAAATATGAATGAGGTTTGTGGATGAAAATACTGCACAACCTTGGGATTGCAGTATATCCATCTGATAAAATAAGTTAATATTTTCCTATAGAAATGCTGTACCCTTTTTATTATATGCTAATTTTCTTTTTCTACCAAAAGCTTAATTATATAAACAAAAATACACAACAAGAAACAAAGTAACTGAATGTATACCATATTCCAAAAAAAGAAACAAGCACAAATTCATCATTACACAACAACATTATTAATGCTCACATAACTCCACCCAGATAAATTTGAACATAGTCATGTGCTAGACATAACTTTCGAAAGAAATGGCATTTTGGTCTACTTAAAATTGAAATTTGGAGTCAAATTGTGAATGAATGTGCATTGCAAAAACTTTTCTATTTGATATGGAATGAATAAATTTTGGTATTTTTGTTGATTTTACGAAATTTCATGATTATGGACTGGATTCATCTCTGCCAATTCTACATGAAGTACATAGATTTCAGCAGCATGTTGACAACTGCAGGTGTGTTTCTGTTCAATCATGGAATGTTTGAAATCATATTAAGGGAAAAATATGAAGTCATTTAATTGCAATTATCAAAAAGACACTGGAATATGTTTATTTCATTTTGACTGCAGTAAGGAGGATGTAATTGCACTTGGAATACAATTGAAATTACAGTACAATTTCGAAATGTGTAATCAGGCTTGAAAACCCATGACATGGCTCATGTAATTTGGATTTGCAGAACTTAGAAAGTACATTTTTGAGGAAATTCAGGATGTAAAACTAAGAATAGCTTTTGCCATTCTTTTATCAGGTAAAGACAGTTTATGCCTTGTCATTTGTATGTTATTTTTAGGGACTGTCTAGCATCTGTAGCTAACCTAAATCCAAAACATTGTATCAAAAAAGTCAACACAGAATGTGGCAAAGCAACTGGTATGTTGCAGTCCACAAAACATCTGCTTTAGTTAATTAAAAAACAAAATTTTTAATCCACCGAAATGTAAAGCCCTATTATGTAAGTCTACATAATTTGACATCAGAGCAGTCCCAGACACACTATTGGGCTCACACGTGAATGCAGTATGAAGTGTTCGTGAGTGCAGTATCATAAAATACTGAATGATTCTGACAAGGTAAAGTTAATGGAGAAAAAAAATTGATCATACAGTATACAAATTTCATGTATACACATCTTCTACTCCATTTACACACAACAATAAATATCAAATTGTATGAGGAAAGATGTAATACATGCATTGTAAGAAAATATAGGATATATGAGTATATGCATTCATTCTGTCTCTCACTTTCTCTCAAAAAAGCCACTGTTCAATTTATCAATATTCTACATCATCAAAATCATAACTCAAATAAGATCTATTCTTAATTAAAATATTTAAACATATTAGGCCCTCTCTGTGGGGGCTAATAATGGGCTAAAATCTGAATCTGCAAGACCATGATTCCCAATCAATGCTAGGCTGATCCCAACATTCAAGTTGATTCTGGGCAGATCCCAGCTTAAGTTATGCCATGCTCTAAGCTGATCCAGTATAATAGTATATTCATAATAGTATATTCTGTTGGGCGTGGCTCCCATCTTCAAGAAAATCTATGCTAGGTTGATCCCATCATTATAGTGCACTGTGGGTTGATCCCAGCTCAAGTATAATTAATGCTAGTCAGATTCCAGCATTGAAGTCTATTCTAGGCTTATCCCATCTTCTACAGACTGCCTGGTTGATCCAAGCATTCAAGTGTATTCTGGGCCAAAGTACATGTACAACACCCCTATACATGTATTTGCCAAAGACTAAGCCTTATAATTCAACATTACATCAGCTTACCAAACCAATAATTCCTCCTTAGTGGTTATTATCAAATAAATTTATTGCAAAAATGGCAATATATACCTATAATAGCTCAATTTCATCAAGTTGTGCATAAACTAAACTTAATTATCATAATGTGCTTCTGTTGGCAAGGTGATTTGTATTTACTAGCAATCTTTTGGGGATTTGTTGGGGTGGGGGTGTCTAGCAGATGTGGTTGTATTGTTCTTTATTTTATTAGCCAGACTTAGTTCTCTTTCTTTCAATGGAATTTTTGCGGGAGATTTGGTTTATGTAGGAGCAGATAGTTGGAGACTTTTGCAAATTAGTTAACACAGTTTTACAGTCTCAATGTTTCTGAACTCGTGTTGCAACACAGTGCTATTTTTCTTTAAATGTTATGTCAGATTGACTCAAAAGTGTATTCATATATATCACTTTTGCAGCTTCAATGCAATTTCTGCAGCAGCATCAGCATAATGATTTTTTCATGAAGATGCTATTTTTAAATCAAGTGACCTGCACCTTAAGGTTCAAGCCTTGACTGGCAAAACAAACAAATGCCTATTCAGAATTTTAGTTGCCTCCACAGCCAGGAATAAAAGAAAATTAAGTTAATCTTCTTTTTATTCTGTAGTAATGTTTTATAAAGTTTTGTGTTTTAAACTGCTATAAGTTAGATACAGTAGGCATACATGACCATATAGGTTGTGATTGCATGGAAGACTTGTTTCTTAACTTGTTCGAATTTTTCTTTCAGCTACTTGGTGACAATGCAGACTTAAAGAAGGTGCAATCTGTTGAAAATGTGGAGAAGTTCCTCAAAATGTGCAACAGAACTGCCATCAAGGATCTTTTAGGGTATTTTTGATGCATTTTCTTAAACATAGCTACTTGATTTCAGAAATAATCATATCTGAGTGAATTGATTCAAGTAATGTCAGGCAAATAATAAGAAAGAGGAGAAATTTATGGCAGGTGATGCCAGACAAACAATTTATACCTTTGTGTAAAAGAATTGGCCATACATTCTAATAGATAAATATGGCTGTGTTTAAAATGTTGTGTTGTTGTGTCACTTTTGAATTGGATTAAAGACTTACTCAGCAGAAATGCCAGACTTTTGTTGTTCCCATTTTGTCAGAAGCTTGAGGCAATCTTCACCTTGGCATCTGTGTCCATCTTTCTATGACTGTTCCGTCTTTATGTCTTTACACAGCTTTGTTTAACATCATTGTTAAAGAGTTCTAGAAATTCTAGTTTAAATAAATGCCCTCAAAATTGAAGCTCAGGGACAGGATTGCCACTCAGGCTATG